>JACAZH010000003.1:8775000-10025000 GCA_014462675.1 Mycena sanguinolenta | reverse complement strand
CTCACCATTGATAGAGATCGGGGTGCGCTGGAATTGATAGGTAGTGCGGCGTTTGAATGCCACCCCCGACATCTCCAGCAGGAGGTGATGGGTCTACCGGTGAGTAGCTGTCAACCCGTATCGTTGATGGCCCCCCATTCCCTGGCTGTAGTGTATTGCGGATCCGTCCCATTCCCGGGAGTGATCCCACCATGGACAACTGCGGGCGGAGCCTCATCAGCGAATCGCACTCTTTCAGCGATGAAGGTAGCGTCTTTCAGGCTGATTTGCACAGCGGTAGGGGTAGTTCTAGAGCTCTTATCCCGGTCGGGGACATCCTTCGCCCTGGGTTTGTAATAGCTGGGGCGTTGGTCCTCGTTAATTTGCTGAATCGAGGCGACACGAGTAGTGGGGTCGATAGCATCAGCCAACGCCGTGTAATCCGGGCGCAGCATCAACCGCCTTAGTTCCTTCAGAGGGTGCTGAGTTCTGAACTCCCGCCTGACCTCTGAGATGGTGGACTCTATGGTGCTAGAGCGCTCACTGAACTGGGCGTCCCAGGAGCGTCTCCTTGATTCGACGGAAGTATGATTGCACATGACGGTTCGCTTTCTCAAGACGGTGCGGGAGGAAGGAGAAGGCATAGCGTAGCTGTACTACTGTAGGGCACAGCTCCAAGGTACGCAGTAGACCGTATCCTGGATCAAGGATGAAGCTCGAAGCGGGGTCCTTCCTCAAGAAGATCGTCAGGGCCTCGAGAATCTGTTGCATAGCTACTACAGCGTGGGCTGTTCTAGCTAGGATCTGGAGGTCCAGGCAAAAAGTGTTCGCAAGGAGGGTCCCCTTCCATCACGGGGATGCAGGACTGCGCAGATACTCCTGTTTCCTCAACAACTTGCTGCACCAATTCGGTGAGGTGATCCCACTCGAATCCTCGGTGCAGCATATCATATCTCACTACCGCATCACGAAGAGCCAGGGTAGCGGCGGGGTCACAGTCGGGTAATTCGCCGTCCAAAGCACCGAATTCGAGCAAAGGATTGGGATCTACTGAGGGGTCGAAGACATGATGATGGACGACCGCGCTCATTAGGGGTTCGTTGAACAGGTCAATGAACTGTCCTAACCCGCTGAAAAATCTCTTAGGGTTCTCAGTAGTACCCCGTGCCCGTTGCCACTTGAGGCCCGCTGTGATACTTTCCCCGTCGAGCATATTTGTCCTCCCCGTCTCCAGTTCCAGGCTACTGAGGCTACCTTCCTTCAGATCTGATTCACTGGAAACTTCCTTATCCGAAGAAGGGAGTTTAGTCCCCTCCGGAGTAGGGAAGGTGCGTGCTGATGGGAGAGGCGGTCACACTCAAGGGGCGTGGGGACATTGGCCCAGCCCCCTGAGGCTGCAGACACAAATGCACTCTCGGACTGCTGCTCGCTCCCTACTGCCGATGCTGCCGGACGAGGCCCTCGCACGCCCGTGTTAGCCATGTGGGACGGGAATCTAGCAGTGGGCCCAACGGTAGCCTTCTTGAGAGTCGTCTTAGAAGGGGCACTCTTAACCTTCACCGAAGCAGAGGGGGTCGCTGCATTGCTGCCCTTTCGCGGGACGTAGGGGGATCGAGTACCCACAGAATCTGCAGTTCCTTGTGGGTTCTTCGGAGGTGCTGTCGTATCCGACAGTATCGAGCTAGCCATTCCGTCTCGTTGCCCAGAGGACTGGGTATTCGACTTGTTGGATCGTGTAGACGTCGCTCTATTAATGACTGGGTAAGGGTTAGTCGTGTCAATCACGGTGTCTCGTTTCTTCTTGATGACTGGGGGCAAGGACATAGTGCGTTCTCAGCTCCCATCCCTTCCTTATAGGGCTCTCGCTTCTGTGAGCCATCCACCTGAAACGACACACCAACCTCGCGTAGACGCCACGTCGTAGTCGAGCCAAGCGAATATCCATGGATATCGCAGCAGATCCCCCTGTAGGATCGGGCTTGCGCGCTCAAGCGGGTATGCCGAGCATCTGCAGTCCCGACCTACTCGTCTCTTGAGGTGGTTCGACCTCCGTGGTGAGAGAGCGACAAGGCGAGATCCCAGTCGAAAAGGATGAGAGTGGGTTGAGTGACGAGTCACGTGGCCCGGATCACTAACGGAGTGATCGCACAAGTGCCACCGGACTCGAGAGGCCCACGTAGCTCGTTCAAGACGAGCGCTGTTTACGTCGGGATCTCCATCCTGGTACTTCACACCTGACCCGCTCTCGCCTCAGGCGGCATGAGCGCTCAGCGTCTGCGAGCTGCTCTGCCGCCGTATTCAAACCGACTCCGTTGTTTCGAAGCCCCTCGCAGTAGGCTCCATTGTGATACGGGTCCGATAGGCTTCGTAGACGAAGTAGATAGTCGGATAAGAGTAGGATAATAGTATGCTCGCAGCATAGGCAATAAAGTAAGGGAGCGCCTTGTAGGTGCTCACCTTGGTCGTGCTACTGTGACCCTGTAGTAAGGAACTCTGTCACCCAGAGTTGGGGCTCTATTGCTCCGAGTCTGGAGGAGCAGTTTACGGTTGCTCAGCCATCCAGCAGGTCCTGGGTGGTTAGCCTACACCTTCGGGGTGTTAATCCGTAGATCTCTCTTACTCGGTCATAGTAGTACGAAGTAAGCAAGATTAGTATCACATAACTTTGATCGCTAGTATACAGTAAGCGGCCTCTGGCCGTGGTACACAGTATTGAGCAAGTATTTGTATATACACCCCGTCACAGATGTTGGGTGAGTAGTTTCTGATATCATTCTTGCCGAGAGACCAAAAGCTGCGGTCAAAATGCACCCCATCGAGGCAAGAAATGTCTCCCTAGGTTCCGACTAGGTTCAACGTTCAGTTCAGGTTCGAACACCCTCACTCCCGCCTGAACCCCGAACGGAACTTCGCGTTCAGGTTCAGCCCTTGGCCGAGCCTTGAACCTGAACCTGACGTTCAGTTCGGAGTTCGGTCCGGTTCAAGTTCGAACCGATTCCCGAACCGAACTTTGACAGCACTACGTCAATCATCACCAGAGATCACGGGAACTGCATTACCGATATGGGAATGGGGGAAGGGGAGAACTTGAAGGGTGCGGAGGCTTTAAAGAACTTTCCAACTGTATATCTAATTTTCGAAAGTCGGCTCTCCCTTGTTCCAAAACAAAACCGACTTTGCTCGTGAGACGGTTGTTTTTGAAGCTCTCATCCCCGAAGTCAAGGGATACCCATGATGGGAATGTCAGACACGGACTCCCGTCAGGGTGCATATCTGATGGCATCCCATATTTACCATACGAGGCTTGACAGACACCATATATAGGCATTGATTCGATCAATCATTACGTAGGAGCCTCCAGAAATTTCTTTCGAAAGTTGCGCGGAATGACCCAATTCGCTCAGAAAAGTTATCGGATTTGGGGTTTCCTTTTGAGGAACAACTATGTTCCCACGGGTAGTCCGTGCCTGACATTTCCATCATGAGTACCTCTTGCCCGAAGTTACGTGAAGACGCGATCGTCCGCGATCTTTGTGCTGTGTGTGGCGTGCACTGCCTGGACCTGTGAGCTGTAAGAGTGCACAGCGATCGGGGAGAATGGCGGGATATATCAAGGACTGTAGATGCGGCGATTCGACTCCAGCTCCCTCGCACCTCTGCATCCTTATACATCAATGTCCGATAGTCGCCTCTATACCCGTCTTCTCCTCCCAAAGGGCCATGGTTATCCTCTGTTCCGTCCACCACCATATGACGACTTGCCCCCGGAACTGCACCGGCAAGGGACGACCATTGGAGACGTAGGCGTCGTTAGGCCCGATGGGTCCTTCGATGTGATCTTCAATATCTGTCGAGCTGGAGACGACCCTCTCAATCGATACGGCGTCCCAGAGAGATTTGAAAAGATGAGCCTCTTGCCGGGGGATATTGCGACCCTCGTGGACTGTCATCGACCTGGCTCGGATGTTTCCAGCATCACGATCAGCAAACGTCGCTTGGGCGTCAATGCAGGTGGTAATGTGCACGTTTTCTTTTTTTTTCTTTCCCAAAACCACCTCTTTTGTTGACGCGGATTCTAGGTTTCTCTCGGCGGCGGCGGGAGCGGTCATCGATATTTCTACCTCTTCCAATTCCACAGAGGCCGCAATTCTGGTCTTACCCGACGGTGCCTCACGAAATGATGTTCGACCCTTGGACAGTTTCCGACAGTATGCGATCCGACACGCACATCGCTGGTACGACTTCGTCAACGGACCTCTGCAGCGTGGTGTTCACAACGGAGATTTGTATCTTGTCACTGGAACCGATAAGTCGTCATCCTGGGCCATTGCCGCGTTCGAGAACCGTTCTGTAGAACGCTCTGTGTCTCTGGAATTGAGGGCTGCCCAGATCGGAACTGCTGGAACGACTTATTCATGGGAATGGGACACGATGAACTGTATCTCACACTCCGGTCCCGCCACCCCTTCGGAAACCCAGAATCAGACGGTGTTTTTACGAGGGTTCAGAGTCATGGTACGGTCGAGTCGATTCGCGAAATGCCCCGTGGGGATCTACATTTCGGATTCCAAGCCGGAAAATATCCTTCAGAGAGGAAGGCCATTCAACTCTTCCTCGCAGCCCCGCGCGGTTGGTGCTAATCCCTCACTCAACAATGCTCGTATTTCCCCGTCTTCAACCTCACCCAATGATGGCCTCGTTTCTGATAGCGACGACTGCAAGGTTCGTTAGCCCGTTTGGTGCCTTCTGTAAAGTGTAATGACCCACGTCATGACAGGTATCCCATCCATCCTCCGCCATAATTCAATTCCTCGTGGACTCTGTAAGTGGTCCGAATCCATTAAGGACGGAAATTGAGCTGCTATCAGACTCCGGATGCAACCGTAGCCATTGTCCACGATAATCAATGGCTCTCTGTATTGACTGAGGTGCGCAATCCCATCCCCATTTCTACGCAACCTGACGCCGCATGTTATGCAGAATGACCAGACCTTCCCTGACGACTCCGAGCTCATTAAACGCATTTACCGCAAATACAGTCCCGTCAAAACACCAGGTAACACTGCGCTCTTTTCGCGGTTGTAGTCCATTTTTCATTGATGACATTCGCAGATGGCACCGTCTCGCTTCAAGAGGACTGTGAACCACGAGTTCTTTGCAAATCGTCCATTGATTCGCTCGCCTTCTGGGCCATGACTCCGGGTTATTGCCCTGCGACCAATAACAAAACTACTCAGTCCCAGTCTAATGGCGATACTTCGCCGTTCATGCACCATTCGATGTTGTTTTCCTGGCAACCAAAGGCAGGAGGAGACTAATTTCCACTGTGCTCACTGGGCCTGCTCACGCCGGGCACCTGCGCCGCGGAGTAATCGTCTACGCCTCGACCGGTTCTCGGTTTCACCTTCCTCCTTGACCCATTTTCCATTCCCAAGTTCCTGACCTCCACGGATTCCGCTCTAGACATACATTACTTGCTGTCGACACTTTTGCTCGCTTTGGCATTGTTCAAGCATAAACATCCCGCTCTCGTGCACACCCCCCCCCCCGTGTTTTTCTGCACATCTCTATGGTTTCACCGCCACATGCTTGCTATCCATACCTACCCTGTATACCGTCTCACTCTCGTGCATACTCCGTCGCCTTTGTCCGTACATCCTCCACGCTTTCTCCGTGACACCCTTGTTACCAATACCCTCCCTGTATTACTTGTGTGGTGCAGGCCATCGCTGCGCGCGGCGGTTACGAGTACTTATGTATTGTATCAATAGCGAAATGGTATAATTAAATTTTGGTACATTGTCAGAAATCGGAGTGGTGCTGTATTTACATAGCCGCCACACCACGATCGTCAAGGTGATTCTCAAATCGCGCCAAGTACAAGATATCTGTAAATTATCCACACATGTTCACCTAAGTGAACGATACTCGCCGTTATCACCATAGGTGTCAGCTGTCCAGAGGTTTATGCCGACGCAATAGGTCTCCCAACAGGGTATATGTCATGCCGACCTGCACGTAGGTGGCTGAACAACAGAACATACCGTCACTGAGCAACAGTGAGGCATTAGGAGCGGTGCGAGTTCCAGGTATGGTTTGTATCAGAGGGCAGCGACCCTCAAAAGCCACAAGAGATAGATTTGGGACACAGGCAATGTTGTCAACATACAGAATGCAAGCAGATGGAGAGAATACTATGAAAAGGATGGAGACAAGACTAGTCAATGGCCTTGTTTAAGGGGTCCCATAAATGAAACTACCGATTGGTTGTCTTGCATCGGCTTGACACATGACAAGTTTGATTTACCTAAGAGAAATATCGCTTGAAAGCGAATCGGAGTTTCTGCTCAAGAGTTGAGATTAGATAGTTCAGCAACAGACCGTAACAGTTACGCAAAGCGGCTCATTCCAGAAGTGCCCCCCCAAGTTATGCCACAATCGGGCATATCTCTGTGTCCCAAGTACTTGTCGTGCAGAGAAGCTGAAAATAAAATAAGGAATGAAATATACTCGAATGAGATAGATTCATGAAAAGACTTGGATAGAGTGGGTAACAATCATTGCACCGGAGAATCTTCAACAAGACTATGATTTGCGGCAGAGGCTGGCGCTAGTTGGTCGGGGTGGAGCTGATACGAGGAGCACTGGACGTGCAACCAAACATGAGGGGTGCGGACAAATACAGATCAAATGAGAAGTGAACTCTGGGCCACGAAAATTGAGATGAATGTCAAGTAGTATATGTGGTAACAAGGCATAATGCATAGTGACATATATTTGTTGTTGATGAATGATGTGGCGAAGCAGGCTCGAGAGCATGACCACAGGAAATGGGCCATCACAAAAGAATTTACGCAGGGTTCGTTCAGGGCGTAAAGGGTCGGTTCAGACAATTTACACAAAAAGCTTGTGGCAAGTGAAGAAGACCCCTTTGCGGTGCAATTTAGTCGAAACAAACGGCAAGTTTGCTGTAGAATGCCGTTCTTTTTGGCCAGTATATAGTTTGCGAACTTAATGCATAAATGCATCCAATTGCTTGGCAAAAACTGAGGAACTGAAATGACGAGGGCAAAAGTGAATTCTGTTAGATAATCCTTTCCCAGTACAGCCACTATTCTCATCACATTCGTATACTGACTCGCCGGCAATTCACAGGCCGGACTAATGAAAGTTTGAACTATGATCGTGGTGACAGAGTCCGCACCCTATTTTCTATGATAATTTGTGGTGAACATAGGAGGAAGATCCTCAGGTTAGGTGAATACCCCCTGCGCCCCACCGAGACTGTATTCCCAAATTTGGGTCTCCGCCTCCACGAGATAAACGGCGATCATATGTGCGATCAATTCATTGATCCCAGAAAGTTTCGTTTTATTGCTGTTATTTCTCCATATGTTCATCTTAACAGCAATGAGCTGTTGTTCCGTGAGTTTCTACGAGGCCGTTCTTGTATTTACCACTTTTCCATCAAATATTCTGACACTGTCGAAGTTCTCACCAACTTACCTAACCTCGAGTTCCGGTCCATGTTAATTGGTTCGGCTTCGGCTTAGGTAGTGACTGATTAGAAAATGGGCTGTACATACTGTGTACCCCCTTAACAGCTTTTTGGATGAGATTATATGTTGATTATATGCCGAGCTCAGTGCTGTTCACTTTGACATGTAGGACACCTAAAGAACCGCTCTCTCGCCACTTTCCAGACGATATGAAACTTCAATTCAAGGAGGCGTAAGTAATCGGTCAATCCTGGGAGCGTGATCACGTCCTGACCGTGAGACCCCCTTCGCCTCCCCCACTGCCACATGTGAAAACACCAAAAAACACGATAAAATGCGATAAAACACGGCAACGCATTTTTACGACAACACGCATCAAAATTTTGGCAACACGGTCCGATTTGGCGGGGGTCGACACTCGAGTTTGGCGGGGCCCGTGTTGTCGACAACATGACAACACGTGAAAACGCCCACAACACGACAACCAAAATGTCAAGTTACTGATGTGACACCACGCGACATATTTCTCATCACGTGCTTGTGCGACGCGTCTGTAGTATGTACGCGCAACCGTAAGAGTCTCAGAAAATGGAAATAAAATGGCGAAAAATGCATTGAGTTGCAAATAGTGTTGAGAAGCTCGGTTTCCGCCCCGGATGCCTCCCTTCAACCCAAAAGCACATGCCGAGCAGCCGATCACATTATCCATGATATTCCCCCACTTTTGAACTAAATATGAGTTTTGAATACAAGATTGAGGTGGAAAACCCTCGGGGACCCACCTTGATGCTTCCTGCCGCCCTCATTGCTTGGGATAATCTCCTTGGCGGAGCGTGATGCATGATGCTGTAACAGAAGATTATTCGGTTAATTAACCTTACTTCTAGGCTTTAGTGGTGAATTTTTTGGTGGGAAACCTCAAAGAAAGCATCGCGCATGGTAAATTGAAGCCGCAGGTGAAGCTGGGGTCGGACGTTGGGATTGGAAGCCAAACCGGGTCTAGCCAAAAAAAAATAAGCAAAGGCGCGGCTTGAACCCATCCCGACCACAAGTTAGCCTAGTGGCGACACCGCCCGACAACCACTCGGTAATAAGGACCACAGCAGGGCTTCGTTGTCGAGCAGATGATAGCAGTGTGGAGAAGCTTTCCAGCCAGCACGTGAGCCGATTAGATTAGATATTCCTCTTAAGGTGATGTCAGGAGGCAACTGAGCGCCGGCCAGTCCCTTTTGATTCGATCTATGCTGTCTACTTCATTTCTCCCATCTGACACGCGGCTTACACGCCAGCGCCTTCACAAATGCGATTCAGATTCTCACATTCCCGAATAACGAGTCCGGCCATTCCATCACCGCATCAACAAGAATTTGATCTCGATTTGGAAATAGCGAAGAGCCAAAAAAGTTCAACTTCAGCCATGGGTGGAATCACACCCGAGTAAAATCGATATGCTGCATCTTGTCAACAGCAGCTGGCAAACGGTATATCAGTGACGGTGTGAACTGTCGGTGACAAAACTTTAGGTGCGGAAGTCAATTCCAGGCTGAAAAACATACCATGCAACCCAAAAGCATTGAAGGACAAACCGGTTAAAATACCAAAGGCTGGACACGATGGGTGAGTAGGATCCATTGTGGTCAAGCTATTTAGTAGCAACAGTAGTATGGACGAACACCCATCCGAGGTAGTGTAAGATATACTAAGTTTGGCCCGGTGTTTTCGCTGCCAAACAAATAACAGCTCCTTCCTTGCGCGACCACCACCCTTTCCGAATGCTCCACAGCATGGAACCAAATATTGATGGCTCTCTTCTCAGTTGCGATACTCGCCCACAATGGACAACTGCGGCTCATGTTCTTGCGTGCGAAGTCTAGGGGCAAAAGGACAACAAGTATGGTTGGTGAGCACGTAGCCCGAATTCTGGCATCTCGCCTTGGCTGAAACTCTCTTTCATGGTTTTATAACCGATAATTGACCCCCAGGAGCGTTTTCGTCCCCCCTGCACCAACGCTAACTTATGGGGACCGGCATGGCCCGATCGAGAAACGGCAGCTTTGGCCTTGTTTGGTCGCTAACAAACGAAACAAACTCATGTTCCAGAGCATACCGTGTTCCACACGCACCATACGACCATGATTATAAGACGAAAAAAGTTCATTATGTCCATATCTATCTGGCCCAAGCATAAAATATATTATTTGAAAGAAATTTCCTGACCTTCTCGGTCGCATTCTGCTGCACATCATCCTTGCTTAGCAAATACACACTTTTTCGATCGTTATGACCTTCAAGTGGCCTGAAGAAATATTTTTATCATGTCAGATCACCTAGAGCAGCATTTTCGTCCTTGTTTCTCGACCAAATGCTCCGATTTGGACCAGTTGCACTCGCATCAGTTATCAAGTGATATTGTTCAGTTTTGTGTCCCACATAGCAACAGAAGAGCTCGATTCAGCTTCAAACAATATAAAATGACCCGAGGACCAATTTTTGGTACCATTGGAGGCCAAAGAAGACAGTTGAAGTCTGGAATAGGTCGACACGTCGTGTAAAGTGGGCTGTGATGGGCAGTCACGTGGTGACTCTCCGCGTTTAACTGCCGGCACCAAAAAGTTTATTCCGGATTCAATTGTGGATGAAATCTTTTGATTTTGCAGGCAAATTCGTAGTAAATTAGACGCTTTACAAAGCTACGACGCCGAATCCTCTAAATTCGAGCTGGATTCTGAGATAACGGCATATGTTCGGCAAAAAAGTACAGTATTTCGCATCCACGTTGAATTTGGCCAATTTCTCGTTGTCACTTTATTTTTATGCCAATTTTCAAGAAAATTGCTTGTTCAGATTTTGGGTAAATTGAGCTGGAAAGGAAGAATAACCTTTAGAAAGTTGGAACCGGCTATACATGATGGCCAAACAAGGCCAAAGCTGCCGTTTCTTGATCGGGCCATGCCGGTCCCCAAATGTTACTAACATGTTGTGGGACCCGGGAGCCAGATTTGCCTTGGACAATCTGCCGAAAGTCCGCTATGTGGCGAGTCCATGGGCGATGGATTACCTTTATCACCCAGTCCCTCTGCACTCCGGCTGTGTTGTAACCCGCTGCGGCACCGCTGAATAACAGGTGAATAGTACTGGACTATTTCATTCAATTCTTTGTCACGCGTCACACCCACTTTTTTTTTTTTTTGCGGCAATAATTTTTTCTTGATTTGTCGGATTTCTTTTGGATTTTAATTGTATCAAAAATTCCGAATTGAACACGAATTGATCGAAATAGTACAGTAGG
Source organism: Mycena sanguinolenta (assembly GCA_014462675.1). Classification (NCBI taxonomy): domain Eukaryota; kingdom Fungi; phylum Basidiomycota; class Agaricomycetes; order Agaricales; family Mycenaceae; genus Mycena; species Mycena sanguinolenta. Next base: position 10,014,233 of record JACAZH010000003.1, on the reverse strand, counting down.
GTTGCGCTCGTGGCTCGCTTCGTATAGTACCAAATGCTTAGTAGCATATACTTCAGTATCTTACAGCCGTTCCGGAAAAGAATGAGACTCCGTTTTTTTTTCCACACTTCGTAAATTTCGATGAAGCGCCAAGAGTTACCGGATTTAGGTTTGGGACCGACAATCTGTCGGGCAGTAGTCCAATTCGGTACAGATCATGACGTCCAATTCGGTACAGACCATGACGGCAACCAGCTAGCAAATTTTGATGTAGCGCCAAGACTTACTGGATTTGGGTTTGGAGCCGACAATCTCTCGGGCAGTAAGTAGTCCAATTCGGTACAGACAATGACGGCAACCAGCTAGCTGTCTGCCATCTCCCGTGGTCTACAAAGCTATCGGCGAGGACCTCAAACTGCGCCCATTGACGGCTACATCAGACTTCGTCTGTGAGCTTCTGGGGATCCCACGAAGCAGCCTTTACCGCTGGAAAGCAAATCAGTCACTCTACAGCCGGGAACCTAAATCCAGTAAATCTTGGCGCTTCATCAAAATTTACAAAGTGTGGAAAAAAAAGCGGAATTTCAATCTTTTCCGGAACGGCTGTAAGTTGAGATTGATTCTGATGCGCTTTGCAGATAAATTCAACTTATGTGACGAACTTGAGTTATTGCACGACTTGAGTCATTGTACCGACTTGAGTCGTGATGCTGACTCAAGTCATTGCGCTAACTTGAGTTGTTTTACTAACTTAAGTCGACTTGAGTTCGTTTACTGACTTGAGTTAGATATCCGACTCAAGTTATTGTACGGACTTAAGTTACACTACTAACTTAAGGCGTGCCTCATAGGCTTCCTATACGACTTTCTGCAAGGTGCCATGAATTGAATTAAAAGGCTTGACTCAAGTACAAAAGTCGCTCCGTGCGACCCCAACTTAAATCAAACTAAGTTATTATCTGGACATGTCGCAATTCAGTCTGCTGCTCTGTCAAGTCAGAAAACCTTGAAATTTAGAAATATTCGAAGTTTATATATGGGCCTGTGTGCCTCGAATGACCTATTCGAACGCAATATATCTCATTGGAAACGGACAAGAACTGAATGAGATATTGCCAAAAGTACACTCCCTGATGATACAAATAAAATTTTGATCGGTGCTTGTCGCCGCTACAGATGTTCTATCAGACCTTCGAATTACATATCAACCCCAAAACCAGCAATACCCCACATCATTTCATTGAACAGCTGACGACAAAACATATACTGAGAAAGCTGTTGAGACCGAACAATCAGCTCACAATCACAAGGTCACAACAGTGATCATCTGCGCTGGGGGACAGTACAAGTGATTCATTAATTGATCTCACAACGCACTCCTTGAATAAAGAATTTCGGGGGAAAAGATCGTGATATGGGTACAATTCAAGAGCTATCCATGTCACTGTTTACATTTTTAACACCTCGTCAACCCCAAAGCCATTTAAAGTTGGCACTCCCGCGTGAGACTTTGTGAGAATTCTGGCATTCTTCCACACTGACCAAAATAAACGGTGTCGTTCTCTAGAACAGCGCAGTAGAAGATCAGGTGCAAAGCTGTTGAGACTGAACCTGAACAATCAGAACAGTGATTGTTTATAGTTTATGATTCAGCAGCTGTTAAGCAAACCGGAGTAATGCCCTGACGGCCGAAGAGGGAGAATATGGGACGCTGGTGACACAGATCATGTCTATAACACCAAGAATTTTGAAAAGACTTCACAAACGTGTATTCAAAGCATACTTAATCGCAAATTGGAAGCAGTTACTTGTTAAACTAAAATCCGCACAAATATTTGGATTCTTGAACACGATAGTCTTAGTTTTCAGAGGTGGAAGATAAGAACAATCTATAATCTCTTGGTCACTTCCGTTATGGAAGTCAAGTTGAGGTGCTAGCAATTTAGGCTCGCATGTCCGAGGACGTGCAAGTATTCAGCCTGCATACCAGGTACGCACAGTGACAGAATGCTGCGGAATTACAGCAATCTAATTTTTTCGCTTCAAAATGTTTTGTACAAAATTTGCGTTCTCTGTGAGCATGGGTGCGAATTTTTTTCGGTTTCATAGAGAGCTCTGGTCTTTGCACTGGCCGCCGAGCGGTTTGATTCATAAACTCAAGGGTCCCTGACACGCCCTGATTTTTGCAAACCGTGACATTCCAGGTTCGTGAACGTGATTGAATTGTTCCCACGGTTAACGTCACTTACGTGTGTTCGCGAGCTTGCCTCAATGCAGCCTCTACGCCGCATGCGTCTACTCCGATTCTTCGTTGAAACCTCTACGCTCTCTCATTTCCTCGTACTGCCTTAGCCGTCTCTTCAATTTTGGCCGATTCAACGCGATAATATAACAACGGACCTTTTCCAGGATTAGATTTGGCGCCCATTTTTTGGCGCCCATAGTTCTCTCGAGATTTTCTGACCGCGGCGTAACCGCCCTGCCACCTGGGGCTGTACGCACAGCTATAGAGGGAGCCAGTGACGAGGAGGCTATATGAAGGGCACTTACCAGCACCGCTGCATTCATGGGCATCATCCCATGGCCGATAGTCGCCTTTATACCCGTCTCCTACTACCCAAAGGCCATGGCTATCCTCTGTTTCGCCCACAACCATACGACGACTTGCCCCTAGAATCGCGCCGCCAAGGAACAACCATTGGAGACGTCGGCGTCGTTACGTCCGATGGATCCTTCGACGTGATCTTCAATATCTGTCGAGCTGCAAATAACCCTCTCAATCGATACGGTGTCCCAGAAGGGTTTGAGAAGATGAACCTCCTGGAGGGAGATATTGCGATCCTCGGGGGGCTGTCATCCGCCTGGGTCAGACGTATCCAGCACCACAATCAACAAACGTCGTATGGGTGTCAACGCAGGTGTTAACGTGCACGTTTTCTTTTCTTCTTTCCAAAAATCGCCTCTCATGCTGACACCAATTCAGGTTTTTTGCGCCGGCGGCGGGAGCGGTCATCGAGATTTCTACCTCTACCAATTCTAAAGAGGCCGCAATTCTCGTCTTACCCGACGGCGCCCTGCGAAATGATCTTCGACCCTTGGACAGTTTCCGACAGTATGCGGTCAGACACGCACATCGCTGGTACGATTTCGTCAACGGACCTCTGCAACGTGGTGTTCACAACGGAGACTTGTATTTTGTCACTGGGACCGACAAGTCGTCATCCTGGGCCATTGCCGCGTTCGAGAACCGTTCTGTGGAACGTTCTGTATCTCTGGAACTTAAGGCAGCCCAGATCGGAACGGCTGGAACGACTTATGCATGGGAATGGGACACGATGAACTGCATCTCACACTCCGGTCCCGCCACCCCTTCGGAAACCCAGAATCAGACGGTATTCTTACGGGGATTCAGAGTCATGACACAGTCTCGTCGGTTCAAGAGGTGCCCCGAGGCGATCTACATTCTAGATTCCAAGCCGGCTCATATTCTTCGAAGGGGCAGGGGGCTCGTTCAGCTCCTCCTCTCAGTCCCGCGTGGTTGGTGCTAGCTCGGTCAACAACGCTCGCATTTTCTCGCCCTCAACCCCGCCCAATGATGGCCTTGTTTCCGATAGCGACGACCGCAAGGTTCGTTGACCCCTTTGGTGCCTTCTGTAAAGCGTAATGACCCACATCATGGAAGGTTTTCCATCCGTCGTCCGCCATAATTCGATTTCTCATGGACTCTGTAAGGCGTTCGAGTCCGACAATAACGTAAACTAAGCTGCTATCAGACTCCGGATGCAACGGTAGCCATTGTGCACGACGATCAATGGCTCTCTGTATTGACTGAGGTGCGCAATTCTATCCCCATTTTTACGCAACCTGACGCTGCATATTATACAGAATGACCAGACTTTCCCTGACGACTCCGAGCTCATTAAACGCATTTGCCAAAAAATACAATATTGTCAAAAACTCAGGTAACAATGCACTCTTTTGGCGCTTGTAGGGCATTTTTCACTCGTGGACACAGATGGAACCGTCTCGCTTCAGGACCCTGCGGATTGTGAATTACGACTCCTGGCTAAATCGTCCATTGGTTCACTTGCCTTCTGGGCGGCGATACCGGGCAATTCTCTTGCGGCCGACGAGGAAGCTCTGGAGCCCCAGTTAAATGGGGATACTCCATCGCACTTGATCCACCATTCAACGTTGTTTTCGTGGCAGGCGAAGGCGATGCCAAGATACTAATTTCGTCCACTGCGCTCATTAGACCCACCACGCTCACCTGTGCACCTATTTCCGCCTCGCTAAGTTATCGGATTCCCGTACGCCCCTCACGACTTGCAATTCATACATACATTCCCTCACTATCCATGCTCTCCTTTGCTCGCTTTTTTGCTTTGCACTTGTTATCGTTTACGTATGAACATCCTGCTCTCGCAATGAACACTTCCTCGTCCCAGTTCTCCCCCTTACCATTTTTTTCTTTGTCTCCACATTATGCCACGCTTTCCTAAGACACTTCTGCCTGTCCGCTTTCTCTGCTCTGCTTCTCTACGTTGTTAGTGCTATCATTTCCCCTGCGAACATCCAGCCTTGTCTTTCTTTTAACTCTGCAGATGGTCGCTTTGATGACAGGTTCATTATACCCATATTCGTGATGCTATGCCTCTTGAACATCTATCCACTGCTGCTTTTCGCCAGTCCTCAAAATTTATCGGGTCGATGATCATGGTTTCATTCTGTGCCTCGCGTAGTCGATGAGCGGGCGATGACCACGGAGCTCACGGACTTCGTATCCCGACTTGACCTATCCGCATGCAAACGGCGATCGTTTGTGTGACTAATTCATTCTTTCATGGGGAAGGAGTTCCCTTTGTGTTTACCTCCTCCGAGCTGTTGTTACGTAAGCTTCTACAAAGGCTAAAGCCGTGCTGCTCGATGATGGTGGCTTTAGAGACCACCCTGTCTTCCATGGTGCAATTCAGCGTGAAAGAGGAATGAAATTTTGTACCTTGAATAGCCAGAGCGCGGGCGAATACCCCCCGGGGCCCCGCCGACTGCATTCCAAATTCATGTCTCCGTTCCCACGAGATAAACAGCGATCTTATGTGCTATCAATTGATCGATTTGAGGCAAAGTTCCATTTTATTGCTGTTATTTCTCCTTGTGTTTTACCTCCACAGCATGCGCTGTTTCGCCGTAAGCCGTTGTTGATACAGCATCTTTCTATCAGACATTGTCAAAGTCCTTAGCGATTTACCTAACCCCGAGTTCCGGTCCGTCCTAGTTGGTTCGGCTGCAGTAGGAATTGGTTAGAGCATGGCTGTACGCGTCGTGTACCACCTTGACAGCTTTTTGAATGGGACTATATGCCGTACTCAGTGCTGTTCATTTTGACATGTAGGAAACCTGAGCCTGAGGAACCGCTTTCTCAACACTTTCCAGACGATATCAAACTTCAATTCAACGAGGCTTATATTTATCTGTCCGCGGAGATTGACCACGTCCTGAGCGTGAGTGACGAAGGGAACGCAATTGAGCGCCGACAAATGCCTTTTGATTTGATTTATGCTATGTATCTCCTTCAACGTTCTCTTCTCACACGCGGCTTAGACAGGCGCCTTAGGCGCTTTCAGATGCTGTTCAAGATTCTCACACTTACACTCTAGAACAGCGTCCGGCCGTTCCATCACCGCATCAAATGAAAATTGCCTTTTACGGCAACAAAGCGTTTTGATCTCGATTTGGAAATAGCGAAAAACCAAAAAATTCAACTTCAGCCACGTTCCAATCCTCACGGGTAGAATTACAACCCACACAAGTCGACATACTGAATCCCTTGCGCACCAACTGATAAACGATGCATCAGTGCGAACTGTCGGCGACGAACCTTCAAGTTCAGAGGTCACCTCCAGATCGACAAAAGTATCATGGAACCCCAGAAAGACACCCGGAGAGAGACAAATCTGCTAAGAAGCTGAATTTCGGACACGATGGGTCCCGACGTCTGAGTAAATCCCATCGTGATCAAGTTATTTAGTACATAGCAGCAGTATATATATAGTATGGACGAAAGCCCGTCCGAGCTAGTGTAACGTATAAACGTAAACAGGAAAGGGAAGATATGCCATGCACCGTGAAGTGAGCATCCGCCGGAACCAGGAGCTTATGAATCAGCCAACAGGGACAGGGAAGAATGAATGGGCAGGTAATCAGGCTCGTCCTGGAGCACATCAGTCTGGTCCTTGCTGCCTCCGAATTGTTGGATACCAAGACAATCGACGGCCAAGAGACCATGCCACTTGACCTGGGCGAGAATGGTACACAGAGATTCGGCCACCCACGTCTTCGTTGATGCTCAGTATCATCCCATGGGAGCAGCGCGGCACCGCTGTGCTCGAGCTCAAAATACCAGCGCGAGCTGTGAGGTGAAAGTCTCGAGAACGCAAGAAAGACCATCGTCGCTGTTTCTGAGCAGTGGCCAGCACAATCCGCTCGACTCTCGATCCCACCACCATGCGCAATTCGCCCGACATTTCCTAGCAGAAAGCGCAGGCGGGCTCACTGTGCGAGTCCAGCCATAGTCAGGAGCATCGCGCACTGCTTGTGCTGAGCCACCACGCTCCGATTGCTCCCCCTCGTAGCGACCACACCTCCGATCCGCCAGTCCTCCCCTCCCCTCAAAGCAGAAAGAAAGGAGACTGCCACATACCGATCAGTGAGAACGTCCCGTCCGGATTCCATCGTCCCACATTTCCGTGCATCCACCCGTTTCCCGCAAAGATCGACGGATCCGCATTACGGTCCGGGCGCTTGAAGACGGACGGGCGGCAGGTGCAAACCTGTGGGTGATGTCAGACGAGAGAGCCGGCGGAGAGAAAGAACGGGTCAAAGAGATAGTGGAGGGGGAGGTATAACCTCGTGCAGTCACTCGCGACTCCCTGGCAGCGACCGGAAAAGTCCCAAGTTTTTCCTCCTGATAGAAAACGAGACTGAGACAGACGACGCACCTCCCACGTCCCTCTTTCGCATCATCCCGCCCATAGCTGAAGTCCCCAGCTCAGGAATGCCGTGGACCTTAAAAGAAGGGAAAAAGAATCAGTACTTTTCGTAGCGATCAAGTAGGAAAGGAAGGAACGTGTTGAGCGGGGAGAGGAGTGAAGTTACACGTCTAGCATGCAGCCGCCTCATTGTACAGGACGAGCTAAAACGCCCAGATGGCAGAGCGACACGAGCGCAGTCTGCCTTCGTCTGAATAGCAAACAATCGCTAGTCGCGCCTGCCCCGCATTGGGATGCCATCGAAACCGTCTTTCGCGGAGCACAGAAAGAGTTGTGCGTGCCTACCCGTACCGCGCGCCGCACGTATCCCTCCTCTCGCTCCGCTCTCCTCTCCGTCCCCGATCCGCACCAATCGATAAGGGCAGAGCCACGCACCTTCGCCTCAATACTCGGCACCAGCAGCTCCACCGTGGTGTACCGGAAGCACTCCGGCGGCACGGTCGGATTCAGAGATATGTGACGGATGTGGCGGTGCTGCGTGACCGAATGCCCCTCTTCCTCAACTCTCACAGTCTAGAACGCCGGCTCACGTCTTTGGCAGAGACTCAGTGTAATACGGTTACTGAATTACCTCCGTCATATAAACTTTGATTCTCCGCTTCAGATTTCATTTGAGCTACCTGCTCCTCGTCTTAATTTTCGTCTTCGCTATTGCTGACCGCCGCCGGTAAATCTTGTGTGAAATTTCATGGACTATATTCGATAACAGCCTTCCTTCACGCAGCCTGGCCTCTTATCATGCTTCATGCTCTCGAAAAAGATCGCCGTCGCCTCGCGGATTTGGCAACCCAGATCGAGGATCTTGAGCGCTCACTTTCTGCATTAAAAGAGGAGGAGTTCGAAGTGCAGAAGAGGCTCAATGCATACAAGTACCCCATCTTGACATTGCCCAACGAGATCATCGGCGAAATTTTTGATCATTTCCTCCCAGTCTATCCCGACCCGCCACCTCTTCTCGGCATTTACTCGCCTACCCTTCTCACGCGAATCTGTCGCAAATGGCGGACAATAGCGCTGGCCACACATGCGCTGTGGAAGGAAGGAAAACTGATCAGCAACTCAGACATGCCAATCGAGCAACAGGAACGAATTTCCGAGGTCTGGTTGCACAGGTCCGGTTCCTGCCCTCTTTCCGTCAATATCGCCAATACGAGTCAACTAATGCCCGGACCTTTCACTCCTGGAACTTTCACGGGGATCGTCGCTCATCGTGCACGTTGGGAGCACTTGCACTTTGAAGATTCAGTATACGCCCTCCAAGCGATCAATGGCCCGATGCCTCTTCTCCGTCATTTAACTTTATCCGTACAAATCGTACCGAGCCTGATGGACGAGCTCACGTTCCATGGGATGCCTCTCCTCCGCACCCTTGTCCTCCGCTGGACGGTCTTCAGAACTTTGCCCTGGGAGCAATTGACGAGCCTTACCCTATCCCCGGTAGCGGTTAGGCATTGTGTTGCAATTCTTCCGCAGATAACACACCTTGTTCATTGTGAACTGGTGCTCTGTGCGGATAACCTGCATCTATATCCGCTGCCGGACATCGTTATCGTGTTTCCACAGCTGCAATCGCTAACGTTGCGCATTCTAGGTGCAGAGGATGAGGATTTGAAATTTCTCGACATTCTTGTTGTTCCTGCTCTCCGCAGGCTCAAGCTTCCGGAAGGACACCTTGGTTCAAACCCTCTCGTTGGGTTGGAATCATTCATATCCAAATCCGGCTGCAGGCTTCAGGAGGCTTGCATCACCCACGGGAAGCCCGACAATCAGGCTTCCTATCCGCTGGCTTTTGTCTCTATCCCCAACTTCCTCTTCAACAACCATTACGACGGGCTGACAGACGATGAAGACTCAGGGTCAGAATGGAGTGCTTCGGAATCCTCGGATGCCGAGAGTGACTGAGCCGTCGAATCGACTATCTTTTCTTTGACTGGTGCGTGATACGCCTCTCGCATCTCATCGTTACTTACCCTTCCGACAGCAAACCAATGCACTTCCTCAAGCTCATGTCCGCTCAGTGGGCCTTCTGCTGGGTCTTGCTTACTCATGTATCTCTTTCGGCACTCACGTCTTTGTACTTCAAGTTACCCGTGCCTTAGCAATTGGAAAGTTTCCACAAGTTCTGGTCCCAAATAATCCAATTCTACTGCTAATGTCTGAATAACGGATTTGGACCTTCGCGACTTCAGTCAAGCATTTTAAATACAGAGTTCACCGTTTTGCGCTGATTCTCCTACTCCCAACAAACAAGCCTCCCTCAGAATAAACGTCCTGCACTTCTCAACTTTCTTGCACTGAAGTACCTCGGCGTCTTCAACGACCACGGTGTGGCCACTGGTGAGACTAAGAACCCAAACGTAGGTTTTTACGACCCAGCTGCAGTGATGGAGCCACAAGTCAATGACATTCAATGCTTAAAGGCTCACAGCAACGCGTCACGCATGTTGGCAGGGTCGGTTTGCGCATTCTTCAGGCGTCAGATTCGCTTCCAGCGCATGGAAACCCACCGGCCGCAAAGTGCCCAAAATGACCGGGGCAACAGTCTGTCACCTCATACTTATCCGATCTCATCAGCGAGCCTGAGCCTCCCGCTCGTCATTCTTGAAGCTTCGCTAGTGCTGCCGACGGGCCCGGTAAGTCTCATTGTGAAATCTCATGCATTTTACTCCATACTAATATTTTCATTTGCAGTCCTTTTTTGCACTCCATGCTTCATGCTCTCGAAAAGGATCGCCGTCGCCTCGCGGATTTGGCAACCCAAATCGAGGAACTTGAGCGCTCACTTTCTGCATTAAAAAAGGAGTATTTCAAAGTGCAGGAGAGGCTCGATGCCTACAAGTATCCCGTCTTGATATTGCCCAATAAGATCGTTAACGCGATTTTCGTCCTTTTCCTCCCAGTCTATCCCAACGTGCCACCTCTTACCGGCATTTACTCGCCTACTCTTCTCACACGAATTTGTCGCAAATGGCGGGGAATAGCGGTGGCCACCCCTCGCGCTATGGAGAGCTATCAAGTTAAGCTGCTTCTTGGCCATCCAATTCCAGCGACAAATCCAGATAACCGAGGTCTGATTGCGCAGGTCTGGTTCTTGCCCTCTGTCCATCCACATCGAACTCCCGATGATAATATTTGAACATTTTCCTTCCGCGACTCATGCCGATTATCGCCCACCGTCCGCGCTGGGAGTACTTGAATTTCGAGGGTTCTATACCCGCCTTCCATACGATTACGGGTCCTATGCCTTTGCTCCGCCATTTAGAACTGACGAGCATGGCGGCCCACATCGGATTCCATGAGCTCGAACTGCCCGTGCTACGCACTGTTGTCCTCAAGCGTTCCATCATCAACACTTTGCCCTGGGGGCAATTAACTAGCCTCCGCCTTCTCTCGGTGGACTTGAGCGAATGTGTCGCAATTTTGCCGCAGGCAGTACAGCTTATCCACTGCGAGCTGGAGCTCCGGTCTGATCGCTCGGATGCGCAGCAGGATATCGTGCTGCCACGGCTGCGATCGCTGACGTTTCGCACGCATGGCGAGGTTATTTCCCCCAACTTTTTCATTGTCCCTGCTCTCCGCCGGCTCAAACTTCGGGAACCCGACCTTGGTCCGAACCCCATCCCTGCGTTGGAATCATTCAAATCGAAAGCCGGTTGCAGCCTCGAGGAAGCGTACATTATCGAAGGAAATCAAAAAAATCACTGTTTGTATATCCTGGCTTTTCCGTCCATTCCCATCTTCTCTTTCACCGACCCGGATTGCAAGGGGAGAGCCGACGAACATCAGGAAAACTACAAGGTTGTCTTTGGCGTCTTTGACGTCTTTACAAAGACGTCAAAGACGCCAAAGATGCAATTTTTCCGAAGACACGCGTCTTTCGCTAGGCAGGGTCAAAAGTCTCCAGGGAGACGTTTCGTCTTTACAAAGACCAAAAAGACGTGCACGTCTTAGTGTACGACACTCCCAAAGATTCTTCAAGACGGCTCAAAGGACATGAGATAAACAAAACAACAAGTATAATTAAGCTAAGTAAACAAGTACAGCAGTATCATACAAAGTCCGTTAACCATGCCAGCAAGACGCGCGGCAGCCACAGCACACTCCCTGTCCTGCATCGACAACCATTCTAGCTCGCCGTCCGCCAGCCTTCTGCATATCAAATCTCCGTCTCTGGGCAGGGGCCACACGCTTGGACGGAGCCGGCAACAAAGCCATTTGTGGCTTACAGAATCCAAGAAAGTCCTGGTGCAGATGCCGCCGACAGGAAGGGGCATATTGCCCAGCACCTGGCCGTGCACCGGCAGATAGGCGAGAGCATCGTGCTGAGAGCTAAGTTAGCACAGAACGATAAGAATAAGCGAAGGAGATAATAGCTACCTTCACCATTTAACTTATACCTCCCGAACGCGCTGTTACACTTCGATCGATACCGAGGTCATTCCTTGATGTCTTGCTCGGTGTCTTGCTCCAGTGGTCATCGATCTTGAAGGCTTGAATCATAAGTTGAGACAGAAAGAGGCTTAAAGTAACATCTTGATTTCTTAAGAGCTTTGAAGCTTGAAAACCTTCGATGTCGAGGCAAGCACGACAGTAGACTTCGCCAAAAGAAACTAGCCGTCAGGTAGAGAACACAGACGAGAGAAGAGCTTGCATGGATGATATGGCTTGAGCAGAACAGAGCGAAGGGCCGGTTAGCAGGCCAAGGCGAGGGAGGGCAGTGAGAGGGAGATGGAGGGAGACGGGAAAGAGCTACGTGGCGTCGCCACCGTGGCATGTGATCGAATGATTGACGTCAAGCGGAGTTTGAATGACTTAGGCAACATTTCGCTTCGCAACACCATCTCTCGGTCCAACTTGAAGTCACGCACCGGAAATCTTATTATCTCACATTTTGTAAGCTGGGTGAATTTGGGGTTCAAGAATAACAACATTACTGCCCACCGAACTTTTAATTTACTTGTCTTCTTTCGTGTTTTCCTCGAATTTCCGTTCGATTTGTACTGAATGTTATTGAGGCATCAGTGGATACACTGAAGTTCTCTTCAACGAATCAAAAATCGACGGCCACCCAATATAAAATTGTCTTTTACCAGAGAAGTCGGTGAACTCAAAGACAGTCTTCAAAGACGAAGATGGATGTGCCGAGGACGAAGACCTCTAAAGATGAGGTGCCAAAGACGAAAGATGCTGTTCCAAAGACAAAGACTCCCAAAGACGACTTCCAAAGACGAAAGACGCCAAAGACAATCGTGTAGTTTTACTGATGGAAGATTCCGATGCGAACGTCGAGCCAGAATACTACGAGGGACAGATGGACGATGAGGATTCAGATATGAATCAGGAGACGACCGACGACGAAGATTCAGATGGGGGCGATTAGGAGTTTGGGGATGTCGAGAGCGATTGCGGCTCAATACTGTGCAGTGCACATCACATCTCTCTCCTTATTGTAACTTACCCTTTCGACAGCAGCCTATGCCCTTTACTACAATTAATGTCCCTTACTCATATATCCTTCACATATCCTGACTTTCAATTTCCTTGTACTCCATCTCGCCAGTCGTGTATTGCATCGCACAACGACCCAAGATGAATCCGTCAAATGAGGTTGAGTCACTCGAATGTTTCAACTCCAAGTCCAAAGTACGCCATTGGTTACTATATCCGACTGCCTTCCCGGCCAGTCGGGCTAACCGGCCACTTGAGCAATACTGTACTTTTTCATTCAAATCGACATGGGGTGTGACGCGTGACTCATTTTAGCTATTCGACATTCGGCAACTGCCAAATTCCAGCGTGACACCCGGAAATTTTCGACATTCAAACCGAAAATTTTGTTGTTTTTGCGCCTATTCTAGGCTTTCGAGTAATTTTGGGACACGCGTGACCGCCGGGAGGTTCGACAGAGGTCTGCGTGATGCGTGACTCCGACCAAAATTCGTGATCGACACAGGGGTGCGTGACGCGTGACTGACGAATTGAATGAAAAAGTACAGTATAAGAGCGTGGCCTATATTTTTTGCCTAGGTCTTAGTTGCATATTGAAAGGCAAGCATGCACGACCTTGCACACCGAAAATGACGTGAACTGATCAAGTTGATGCTGTGGCGATTGCCGGACAGGGTGGGAACGCCGAACGCCACATTTCTTATTTCGGCCATAGCACTCCTTGGACAGAACCACCGTTATCTTCACGACCGCTGCACCGATCCACACAGTTCCAGCCTCATTCTGTCAAGCAAAGGCATGGCTACACGTACGGACCCTTGAAATACAGTTCCAGTCTCAATTCGCGGCCCCAGTGACCTGAATACCCGCAACAAAGTGTGAAAACAGGCGTTGAAAGGCGTGGCATCATCGACCATGTATCTCGTCCTATTGTCGAGCTATGGTTTTGGAACTTGGTGTGTGCCTTTCACATGACTAATCCATTGTCTGGGCGATGTCAATACAATTCTATCTATTTTAAGTCTCCGTCAGCGTGCCCGACAACGCCAAACCACCACTTTCTGCAGCCTAGAAACTTTGAATTTTTCGGAACGGGTTAGGAGGGTTTGGGGCGGGGGGTAGCAGTCCAGGTAGGTTCATCTACATGCATTATGCCTGACACTGGTTTATTTTGGCCATATCGCTCACTTTGCCCTTGTACGGCCACGTCTCGACTGTCCGCTGTCTCTCTCACCCGCGGACTGATGGGGACCCTGGGGATGCTGAGGCTAATTCTGAGTCCACCGCCCCGGAAACACCTCCTGAGTCTGTATGACCACGGGATTTCAGTTTTGGGCGCCATGAAGAGCTGTCTGACGCGTCACAATCCAGAAAATATGTAAAAAAACGTCATTCCATAAATCTACATAAGATTCCTCATAAACGACAACCTTCAGGCAGATGAGAAGTGGTTTCTCGTGCTTACTTAGGTCTATTGTAACCCCAGAACTTGTCAATTGCATTTGTGGTTGCCGGCTGCAAGCCTAGTATGCGCAAAAGTGAGATTGATCGAGCGGTTACCACGCCTGGCCGGCTAGCCCGTTTTGGCCGTTTTCGGACTTGCCGCGGCAAAATACTCGCCAATCAATCAAACTAATGTTGCCGCGACTCGAAAGTCGAGTCGTTTGGGAGTCGAGTCGATCCAAGTCGCTCGACTCGACTCAACCGCCAAGTCGAGTCGAACTGGATCAACTCGACTCGACTTGAAGTCGAACTCAAGTCGACTTAGTCGATGAAATCAAAGGTTTTTTCTCCCTGATTATCCCGGTAAGCCGCAAGATCATATTGAGCTCCCAAGGAGGCTTGGGACAGTGGGAAACTGTTGTTTGTGCTCGTACACATTCCCTACATCGTTGGATAATTATATTCAGTACATAGTGTGCATTTATATACTAAGAATGACCTCCTGACTTCCCAGATCCTGTTGAAGTGTAGATTTCCCAATATAATTAAGTTTGGATTAAATTATTATTTCGTACAGTGACAGAAGATATGAGTCCAACCATTTTGTTGGACACTAACAGCGACTCGGCGTGCGCAGCTCAGCAAGAGCGAGGAAAGCATGCACTGCGTTGACCGGCCGGCTAGAATGCTGGCCGGGTTAGTGTTGCCGCAGCTCGGCTTGGCTTGGCTAGCCGATCAAGGCAAGCCTCAACTTACTGTAGCCGAGTCGACCTAGCCGTTGCCAAGCCGGCTACGCCAACGCCTCGAGCCCTTTTGAACAGCGCTGGAATAGAGGGTTACATTTGGGCTGGGGATGGTCCTATACTGTAGTATTTCGTTCAATTCGTATAGTCACGCGTCACACGGCCAAAAACCTACGAAAATTTTCGTAAGTCACTCAGTCACAAGGGCAATTTTGGCCTTAGCCGAGCTAGCCGAGATTAGCCGAGCACCTGCCGACGGATCAAAACTCCTAATTAGGGAATTATACGAAAGGTTCGATTCGTACGATGGTGTCACACCCCAAACCACCTTACGAATTGAACGAAATACTACAGTATGTGGCCTGAGTATGCTCGATGATTTGACAACCAGAATGTTTGTGAACAAAACGAGTTTATGGCGAGTCGTGACATATGTCACGAAATGTCACGAGCGTGACTGCCTACATAGCAACTAGTCAACCCACGTCGTGCCGTCGGGGAAAGGGCGGTAATGTGTCTAAAACAGAAGGTCATTCAAAATTTATTTATGAGACATACCCAACTCGAATGCGAGGGCAGTTCTCATGTTGTTAAAAATTGGCCAGGCGACCTCAGTTAGCCGAGTCTAGGCGGTAGGCAGGCTGATCAGGGGACTACCCAGATGCGACAGCACGACACACCTCAGATACGACACACTTGAGTACAAGTGCGGCACATGTGCCGCATCTAAACAAAGTGCGGCACTCCCCCAAAACGGAAGTGTCGACAAACACCAGTGCAGAAGATCAGTGGCCATCAATCTATCAACCGCGGCATTGCCCTGCCATTTTACTTTCATATGCCGTCCTTTTCAATACAGATACCTCCCTGACACCTAACCACTAACCCTTAACCCTCTAACACTAACCACTAACCGCTAACCAGCTAACCAGCTAACCAGCTAACCACCTAAACCTTAACCACCCAAACCCTTAACCACCCAAACCCTTAACCACCTAACCAAACCCGAACCCCTAACCAATGCCGATCAGCCGTTACTTGTTTGCCGAGCTCATGACAGCTGCCAATTCAGGTCATCATGTGCCGCACTTGATCACGGTGTGCCGCGGATGAACCCAGTGTGTCGCATCTGAGCTGTGTCGCGCTGCCGCATCTGGGTGGTCCCGGGCTGATCACGAACCTAGTTAGATTCCTCAAAGTAATCAAGTTCATAAAAAAATGTATATGAATCATATGAATTAAAAAAACTGGCAGGCTCTCAAAGAGTACCTGGATAAGTGCCATATCACTTCCAGAGGCCAACAACTGTATTGTTTTTATGCAGGTTTTGTGCATCGAGATGACTTGGAGAAATTTGGTTCCAGGGAGGCATGAGTCAGTCCAACTATAATGTACATTATTTCCTGATATATATAACCTTAAAAGAGCTGACTTAAGTCGACCAAGTCGACTCCAGGTCGACTCGCTCAACTCCGGAGTCTGCGGGAGTCGACTTCATTCAGACGACTCGACTCGACTCAGGCATCGACTCTCGAGTCGACTCTGCCCGACTCAGTCGGAGTTCGCGGCAACATTAAATCAAACCATGATCATTCGGCTGCCGCCGCATAGAATCCACTCTCAACATGCTGGACTATGCCCTAGTATATTGAAATAAGCAATGCATAGACTCTTTCGATTGTATGGTATACAAAAGCCTTAAGGTGGCCGGTTAGCCAGTCGGATATAGTAGGATTCGGAGGATCAATCACTTTCTGTAGGTTTCAAATTGCACTACTTGATCGTGAACTGCTGTGTTCCATGCGCGAACCGGGACGCCTCAGAGCCAGCGGTTCAATGTATCAAGCGGAGTAAGCATTGTGATATGCTATTTTGTTTGCTATGAGAGCTTGATGAGAGCCCCAATATCAGTGTATTTTTTTTGGGGGGGGGGCTGATGGCTGTTTGCCATCTACATTCGGCATCCGATACACGGCTATTCCGCTGGACATCAGATTCAAATTTCAATGGGTCGTCCGCGCCGTTGGAATCCGACGGGAATTAGTTGCCGAAAAAGCTTCCCATGCCGCTTAGCCGCTGGCCGAACACAAAAATTATGAAATATACCTGGAGGAGAAGTAGTGACCGTTGACCCCTCGGCCAATAATCCGTGGCCTCAGGATGCTATACACCCAAAAAATTCAAAATCTGTCCATTGTATTCCAACGGTTTGGCGACCCGTCAAATTCCGATGGCTGCCGGGATAGCCGTCTAAACTTCGGATTCTTGCCGGATTCAACAAATATCAACAATTCCTTACTTTCGCTTTGCCCGGAAATCAGACTGTCGGCATGATCTCTTTGCTCGCTTCGACTTGAGCTGCTGGCAGCAAGCCTGGGCTCTGGCTTTGATTCTTTCGCTTTGCTTTCTCCGCCCCTCGTGTTTTTCTGGCTGGGCCAGAGTCTCCTGTACTGCATATATGGTCCCCGCCTCATGTCCAAATTAGCTTCTGCGTTTCACTTTGTTCTCTTGCTTCGCTCCATTATCCATTAGCTCTCGGGCTATGATTCTTCCGCGAAAGGTCTCTACTACGTGTACGGCCCCCGACTTCGAGTTGGAAGTTGGGATCATACCACTATCATGATAGCGAGGAAGCCGTCGCTTCTCCTAGCCAGCTGGAAAATCCTCGAGCGCTGTGCGTGCACCGGGAGAAAACCCTATACCACCGAGTGTCGATCATCACTCATCGATGAACTTGAATTGGAAATTTTCCTTACAGTGCGCAGATCGTGATCTAACGTACACCTCTCCAGATCCTCCCACTCACGATCGGGTTGTTTTCTGTCCCACCGGGCTGGACAGCAAGTTCTTACTGACCTGCCCATACGCCAGGTATTTTGCGTCATACGCTGCTAGAGTGGAATACTTGTTTGCATTCGACGTTCAGGTTGCGTCTTGTTTCAAGCTCTGCCCTCCGTTCTGGTCTGGAGATTAGACTTTATTCCTCCGCGCCAACCCGCCTTGAACCGATCGTGATCGTGCGATCCTGCTTCCCCACACTTCTGCGGTCCCGCGACATCATGAAGATGTGGGATGATCCGTCGCTGTCAGCGCCCGTCTCGGGATCGGCGCGTCAAGTCTCACTTACTCACCGGAATCTTCCGTTAGAACCGCCTTGGAAGCGTCGGGGATCCGGGGCTGTTCTCCGTATATGAAGCTTAGAATTGGCTTGTGAGGTGCCTTGGGGATGGCAACAACACCATGGCTTAGTCTATATCTCGTCCCCGCACACCGTTTGCAGCGAAACAGGACATACACGTTCGTTACGCCCGCAAGACTATTGTCCGATATCCTGCCGCACCGGGTTGCGGTCCTTTGTTTCTCGCGCTTGAAAAACTCTTCTTCCAACGCAAGTCCGCAGGTGGGTGTGGTTGAGTCCATTGGACGATTCCTGGACAGCTATACTTCGACCTTGTACCACTACGCTTCTCGTTCGCAGGTCCGCCAGTCTGGAGACGGAGCAAAAGTAAAGTGCGCAAATCGCCGCCGGTCCGGGAACTGAAGGCACATCCACGCAACGAACGCCACGCCACGCCTTCTCCTCGAGACGAGAGATATGGGACATGAAAGGGCCTAGGGCTGATACATGATAGTGGGTCCTAGGATCCAATTCGGGCTAGACGCCTGGTATGGAAATTTACCGCGAATGACAGATCCTTCCCACAACGTTAACACGTCACTTTTCACTGTGCCCTCTCATGACCGCATCGGGATAACCAGATCTTTCTCGCCGTGGCGCTTCGCTCCGATCATGACTTCCGACAGCTTGAGGTGGTCCGCATCAAACTTCAACTTCAAGCTGCACTTTGGCCATTGACGCCTGAGTAGAGTATCCTTCGCCACTCACGGTTTTCTTCTTAACTCTGACTGTTTATAGGCTCTCGTCGCAAATAATCCAATTCTGCTTCTAATATCTATGTAATAATTTCAAACACGCATTTCAACATTCTTCCCCTGTGCATCTGCTACTCCCAACAAACAAGACGTTTTTTCTCCTCTGTCAGGATGAACGTCCTGTCCTTCTCGACTTTTTTGCAGTCTTTCCCGAAATACCTCGGCGTCTCGAACGACCACAGTGTGTGGCCGCTGATAAGAGACCCCAGGTCCTGGATATAGGCTTGTACGTCGGGACCCTGCGATTGTAATGTCTTGGCTAGCATCAGGAACTCTTCCGCACGCGCCTTCGTCTCTCCCGCAGCATGGTAAACTGCATCCTGAACAGAGCACACGTGGTCGTACATGATGGCTTTCAGGAGGTTGTGAATATCTTCCGTTGCGCTCTCCTTCTGGAAGGAATAGGTGTCCTAGAGAGTGTGAGTCGTCTCTGCCCCGGACGTAGGGTCATTCTTTTAACTCACATTTTCGAAGCAAACGATCTCGATCGTAATTTCGGCAAGGCGGATGAGCATGGGGTGCCCGAAAAAGCCGCGCGGGCACTCCTTGCCAATGAAGTAAATGGCTATACAGGGAGCAACTCCCGCGGTGAGCTTGCGAAGGCGCAAATAGTCTCCGGTGTCGAAGCTGCGCGGAATCGTTCGCTCCTGTCTGTCCTTCGCCTCTTGTATGACTCCATCGATGTACTGTTTCCAGGCGCTGATGAAAAGCTCTTTACAAGTCCCACTCGCTATCGCCATGAAATGCTTCCAGAATCTACGCAAACCCGAAAGTCAACATCGTTATTTCTGAATGTCTGATATAATCAGGTACCTGAAGGCAACTTTTGTGAGGGGGTGCTCGTTCTTTCCGCATTCATAAGCGAGGTTCTTCAAAGGCTGAACGGTGAGGTCTGCCAGCTCCTGAGCGCCTTTACCGTCGACGATATCGGTGAACTCGTCGAAAACGAAGAACAGCGTGAACATGTCGCATGCAACTCGGTACTCCTCTGCACACAATATCATGAACCTCTCGCAGAGGATGGTGAATCTTCAACGCTCACCCCTCGTCATGTCCGGGTAACACAACGCAGCCATCCGGGCTAGGAATAAATAAGATCAAATTGCTCGCACACAATCGCGGTGGACGCACCAAAGTCGCAGCGAACGAAACTGTTGGTGCTTTTCTCATCAAAGCACTCCAGGCTCAGGAACCAGTTGTCGGCCTCTTTTTTCACCTCGTCGTAGAAGGGATTCATCCGTCTGCCCCACGGCCAGCTCACGTCCTTGAGGGGATTGGGTAGGTAGATGGTTTGGGTAGCAGTTTGTGTCATGTTAGGTTTTACCAATCGACTCAAGTTGGCATGTTTTATACCCGGCACCACTTTTTCTGTGGCGCCATTGATACGTTCAGATAGGGAGGATGTTGAAGGTTCTTGCATGTCTTGCATGTCAAGGCACAATGCATATTGTACGCGCAGCCACCGGCCCACCGTTCTGCACGGGGAGAGACCCTGGGAAATGATATTCATATCACTGCCGACAACTTGCCTGAGACGGACGAGAACAAGGGGCAGCCCAAGGGCAGCCAAGCACGGTTTTGTTAGATGGCCGATAGCCCGGCGAGTTATGGAAGCGATCGGTAGCTATCTCTGCCTTGGCGGTTATCGTGCCACTAAAAATAAAATACAACTGCACATAAGAGGGAAATCGTCAGAGATGCGCGGAACTTAACAAACTCCGAATCGGAATTGATTATCCCACATCGGCCCACTGCTCGGCAGTTTGAGTCCGAGTCATCTCTTGCATCGGATGTTCATTATTTTAGCAGCTGCAATGTACGGCCCTTCAATAATGATTTCCGTCTAGAATGGCACGTATACGTAGAGGATAGCGAAAAATTTCCGGCGTTGTCCGAATTAATCACACAAAAAGTTTGAATCATTAGTTGAACCGAGCCACGTGTCAAATACTGGTTGCAACCGGAAAATTTCAACTTGACTCAGAGCTTAGCTTCGATTACTAAATGTCGCGTTGGATATTTAGTAATCGAAGCTAAGCTTTGAGTCGACTGGTACCTTTTCTACTTTGCTTGTGCTGCGCTGACTGTCGCTACTTGTCGAGAATCGCATCGTTGACGGCACTTGTAGTATGGATCGGCCGCCGCGGCGGATCTAGTTTCACACTGCTGTGACTATGCCAGACGACTCCGCAGGGAAAAGCCACGATATGTGAGTCAATCATGGAAAGAAGGAAGGTGAAAGGAGGAAATTTTTCTCCTGAAGGTCTGGTTTCGTGTACACATACAGTAATACTCGCTGCCAAGCACGAAAATGACCCAAATTTGTGAGACCAAATTGCGCAGGGAAAGTTTCAATGCAGCAATAGAGGATGTAGTGACCAATTCCCGGACGGGTCGCTGCACGCCGTTCGTAAGTGGTCCATTCTCCCAAAGTCGAAAGAAGCCCGCATATTTGCCCTGGAGACCCAAATGAACCACGGCGAGAACAGGGGAGAATTCCGGAACCGACCAGCGCGGGTTTCACACGAAGACCCCCAAGCTCATTCCAATATGCGCCACTTGGAACTAAATCATCTTCATGATACTCGACCAATTACTATGTCAAAGCTGCGGCTAGTGGTAGGCTCATTCATCAAGTACTACCCCGGGAACCTAAATGAACCCAGCCGCAACCCAGTAGTCTACCCACCCATTGACATGGCCAACGCCGATGGGTTCCATTATCTGCACAGCCGAGCTGATTGCTCGTATTTTATCGGTCGAGAAATCCATTCCTCCGAATTCAGAATCCTTTGAAGACGTTGCCGAAGCTTTGGCCAAGTAGTCGAAGAACCCGACAAGTTTGATTCCTGGCTGCCGATAATTTGAGTCTACAAGCATAGAAGACATTGAGATGAAAATGAGCTCACGAGCTCTTTTGTGTCTGCCGTCTCCGCAGCTGCCTGCAACTTGGCAATCCAACCGGAAAAAAGAACCATCCCAAACTCTGGTGTGCATTTCGTCCGTTTTAAAATTGCATCTCGGAGGGCGTTTATGATAAAATTCCAGGAAACTGGTCTGGGGTGAACTAAATTGTACACGGGCTCTGCGACGCTCGCAAAGGCAACGTCCATGATCACACTGGTGACATTTTCGAAATCGATCCATGACACAACCTTTGCGTGAACAGTTAGATTTCTGGTATGCAATACGGAGGGCGAAACTCACTCCATCAGCAAGCGGAAGACAGCCAAGAGTCAGGCTGGTCTTAACTAAAATTGGCAGCCAATCGCTGGTCGCCCAGGCACCGCTTGACGCGGAACCGCAGATTTGACCGATTCGCAAAGAAGAGGCACGCAAACCACTTCGCGCAAGGATCTGACCGTGGAATCATCAAAGGGCCTTCCGCGAAGATACAGAAATTCAAACACACCTGCTCCGCTACGAACTTGCTTTGGCCATATCCCGTGCTACCTTCGTTTATACCATCCTCGATTAGCAAGGTTTCTGGACATGGGCCCTGAGCCGGATTCCAGGATATGGCGGAAGCAATAGAAGAAGTGAACAGAAATCTCGGCGTGCGCGGACTGGACAGAGCAAGATCGACGAGATGGCGTGTACCAACGATGTGATTCTCGAAGGACGCGAGTGATAGGTTGAAGTCAAGTTTCCAAGCGTTATGGATGATCAGGGTCACAGAATTTCGAATCTTGAACATAATTTGTTAGGAGAGTGATAAGCCGATAAATGAATGAGACCTGCCTCATCATATGGGATTTCACTCAATCCCAAATTCGGCTTTTCAGTTTGACCTGAGACAAAATAAAGCTTCGAGGAATTTAACAGGTTGATGTCCAACCCGCGATCGCGAAATGTGACTGTATGGCGCTCCAAGAAACTTGAACCGCCAGCGACATGTCCGGACGAGGAGGGCCTGTTGAGGGCATAAACTTTGACGATCCGGTCATCCTGCAATAGCGACGACAGAATCTGCGATCCAAGACTTCCGGTCGAACCAGTGAGAAGGACGGTTTGGAGGTCTGCTGCACATGCCACAGGGGCCATGCCGCTCAGCCCTGAGGCATGCTTGTTGACTAGCGATTTGATTAGCTGTGTGGAGTCAACTGTTCTTCCGGATGTGCCGGAAATAAGGCTAGCCAAATACACCGATAGCTGCCTTATGGTTGGATGCGAATACACCAAACTCTGGCTGATATCGGGTGCGACCTTTCGTAGGGCAGGATCTTTGGACGCCCGCATAGCAGCGATAATACGACGACGAAGGAAGGTTGCACTCAAACTGGTTGACAGAGACTCAGACGCAGCATCGAGTTGACAAAAAAAAGAATCGAACCTGTCAAACCCTTGATGAAATAAGTCTGTGTCGACGGAGATATTCGACACATCCGCGAGCTCAGCGGCAAGTTCTAGCAACCAGCGTTGAATCGATGGAGGCTCCCACAGGGCAGGCATCTTGCTCGTGTCCACGCTCGCCTTTTCCTCTACGATATTGTACCTGGGATCGGCATCAGTTCCCTGCACACCTAAGCAACCACCACGCACAAAGCATCAATTTCGGGAGAGTAGACTTTCAAGGTAGCTTTTCGCATCACTGTCCCTTTTCCCGCTCGAGGCATCGGTTTCTCGGGGGCGGTGAAAATAATCATCTCTTTGAAAATCCGACTGAAGGCTGGTACTACTTGGTTAGCCTCTTCAACGATAGGCCTGACTGCATGGTGAGCTCTGCGGCGCATGTTTCAGAGGTGGAACCCACCATATTTTATTTCTCAGCTCGGCAACCTCAGCCACATTGTTAATGTCAATTCGAAGGCCTGGAATAGGCTCGATCAGTATTCCGGCTTGGTCGCGTTCCCAGCCAAACATTACAGCTCCAGCGATGCTATATTGGGCTCTCTGCTCAATGACTCTATCGGGTGAAAGCACGGCTGCCTACTTTGGACTGCTCAGCACAATGTCTTCCATGGGCGTAGGAACAGTTTTCTCCCCAGAACTATGGACAATTACGTCGTCGATACGTCCGACCCTGTAACTAAGCATCAGTCGGAAGTTCGGGTGGGTTCGAGGACGGATTAGACATTTTCCACAGATGTTTCTTTTCTGGATGATTAATCCACAAGTCTGAGGTTGCATAACCTCTGGCGCCCTTCATGTTTTCCACGCTCAAAGTGTGTCTCTCCGAAGACTATGGGGATTAGTTGTGAAAAGCGCCAGCGCGGCCACCCAGATGTAACGTACCAAAAACTGACACTCGAACGTTTCATCTTCCTGCGAATCCCATTGTACCGTTATTTCATCCGAGAAGCGCACCCACTCCCAGAGCTTTTCATCACCTTCAAACGGAACTATCGACGAAACCGCACCGAATTCAGTAGCCCCGTATATGCTTCGAACCTTCACTCCGGCCTCGACGAGGGCGTTTCCGATCCGCTCTGGCAATGGCCCGCCTGAGAAGCCCTAGACGGTCATGTTGAGACCCATGAAGGGCCAAGACATGTAGGACACGTACCACGACAGACATTGTAGTCAGATAGTCGACAGATTCTGGGGACTGTGACCAGGCGACGATGAAAGAGGGAAGCAACATCATTGTCTTGCAACCAGTTCTGCGCGAATGCTCAAGCACGTTCTCGGGGGAGGGAAATACTGGGAGTGCATTTGGAGAAGTTGCTGTGGGCGGAAACAGTGCAACGGGTACGCGCCCATGTATGGCTGTGAGGAAAAGGACTTGAATCCCTGACATGTGGAAGGGAGGAATGGGCATTCCGGTCAGGGGATGTCCAATATTATCGCGCAAGTCGCACTGGGTGGCTGCGTCAAGTTCAAAACAGCGGCGCGAGAAAAACAAAATGCCACATACTGAGCGTCGACCACTGCCATATCACTCGATTTGTCTCCGGAATAGCCTTCGGAAGCCCAGTACTCCCAGAAGAATGCAAGTATATACATAGGTCGTCCCATACAGGGCGGTCGCCAGCCGGATAGGGATCGAACGCACTGTAGAGACTTTCTGCGCCAAGATTGGGATATATTTGGGAGACGGATGGAATTTCTTCGATAGTGAGCACGAAGCCTGGATCTACCTGACCGAGTTCTTCCTTTACTCCGACGAGGAGAGCGTCAAGTTTTGCGCAGGTAGAAAGGATACGGTGGCAGGACGTCTTTTGGAGCAAATTGACCACCGCTGCCGGAGAATTACGAGGGGAAATCGGGAACGGCTGCTTGAAGGTCAGGAATGCGTGGGCATTGAATGGCGAGCAAAGACATACGACACAATTGGCAGTCATTAGACCCGCAATGATTGCGAGATAGACTAAAGTGTCGGACAAGGCTATAATAGCGACAACTTCGCCATCGGGTCCTGCGCGGTTCGGCCGGAGGAGGTGGGCAGCCCGCTGCGAAGCCCGGCTGAACTCGAGGTGCGTAACATTGACGACAGGCGCAGACGGGTCTATAGGCGCAAACACATAGCAGGGAGCTGTGGGATAGTTCTCAGCATTCCACGCAATTATGTCCGTAACATGCATGGGGACAGTCGCCCAAGGATACGACTCGGAGGGAGGCATGAGCAGAAGGAAGTTGTGAACGACGTGGGATTGCAAACATCTCGGAAGTCGCGCGCGAATGACGGACGGCGTGAAACTCTCCGGAATTGGCGATAGATGCTGACGAGGGTCGGGCTATGGCTTTCACGAACTTGCCGAACCAATATGTGCCGGTAGGCCATCAGAAAGTGGTCAGGGATGGCGAAGTCACTGAGGCGGGCCGCGGAAGATCCTCGCATGGAATGATTCCAATTCCGGACTTCGTGGCGCTCATCGCTCAATGTCGGTGGCGTTCGGAAGGGATTCAAGTTGACCCACAATTTCTGCTTGTTGGTGGGGGTCCGATGAAGCCCGCGGCTTCGAACGACGTCGTGGTCTCAAAAAGGCAGAGTGCTTCCCACCAATGACAATCAACCAAACAAACAATCACTCGAGTGGACTTGAAAGAAACTCAGAAACCGGAAAGGACGCACACGGACAAATTTATTGGGGCTGGAAACGCGCAAGCCCTTCGCGTTCTTCGTACAACAAAGGACAAGAAACTACACTACAATATTTCTGAATCTGTATGCGACAACCAAGACCAGGACGCGGACAAGTCGGGAAACGGGACGAGACAATATAAGTATTGTGTGGGTTATATGTACGTTGTGTAGAGGCGGGAAAACGGAAACGGAGATTTGTATGGTAACGGTAACAAGGAAAGATGTAGGTAGGTACGTGCATGCAATGATTCGGGAATGGGAGCCTCGACGGCAGTGCGTCGGACAGGCGGGGGATGATGGGTTGAACGCATCTAAGTTATGGATGTGAAGGAAACGGGGAGAGATAAATAGAGACGCGAGGAGATATAAGACAAAGAGAAGAGACGAGAGGGAGTCCATAAATAATATACATCGCGGACGGAACTCGAGGCTGGGGTATGCAGCGGGCCCATGCATTGGAGAGGGAACGAGGCGGCGAGATGGAGAAGATGCGATGCTTGATGTTTGTTTGATATATGCGTGGTAGTGGAAGAGTGGATGGATGGATGATTGAATGAATGATGCAAGCAGGCAGGCAGAAACGGGAAATCGTGCAATGCGTGTCATGTCGAATCGTGGCGCGGCCGGTCGTCAATCATTCGTGAGGTGGCGAGTATGCGGAGGACTGGGAGGGATTGGATGGGGCTGAGCGTCGAGCCGGCTCGACGGCAACAGCGGCGGGGCCAGGCGTCCATCTAGTAGAGCATATTCCCATTCGAGTCATAGATATCCTCGTAGGGCATCATCGGCGGGTGAATCATCCCCATACCCGACATCTGCGCGTCGTCCCCAGGGAGCATCGGCGGGTGGATTCCCGAGATCCCCATGAACCCGCCAAAGAAGTTGTTCAGACCCTCCTCCTGCTGGTGGTAGTCATTCCGGAGCACCATCGGCGGGTGGAGGTAGTCCATCGGCGCCTCCTCCGGTGGGGGGAGCATCGGCGGGTGTAGGAACGCACTGGGCGAATTGCTGCTGCCGTTGGGGCTGTCTTGGAGCATCATCGGCGGGTGCCAGAACGTATTCGCGCCCCCGCCCCCGCGCAGGCCCGCCGCTCCGCTGCCGCCGCCGCCGCCGCCGTTGTTCTCGCCGCCGTTGTTGTAGCCGCCGTTGTGGAAGCGGCTGAAGGGGAACTCCACGGAGAACTGAGACGACGCGCTGGCGTACTCGTCCGCGTACGAGCCGTAGCTGATCGCGCTCGAGGGCGGCTCGCTCGCTGAGTCGACGCTCATGCGGCGGCGCTTGTTCGCGCGTTGCGGCTGTTGCTGCGACTGCGCACCACCATCGAGCTCGTTGCTGACGTCGACGCTGGCGAAGGGGAGCGCGTCGGGGTATTGCTCGTGGTAGGAGTACGGGTGGCCGTAGGGCTTGGGCCCGAGCGCGGACGAGAGCTCGGAGGTGGTGGTGCTGTCCGGCGCGAGGGTCGGCGAAGCACGGCCGGCGGTAGTCGAGGCAGAGGACGCGGGGCCATTGGGCGCAGGCGAGGCACGGCGGCTGACGCCTGGGCTGGCGGTGGGCGTCTCGGAGACAGAGGCGGAAGCACCGCCGCGACGGGCGTCGTGGCGCGAGCGCTTGCGGATAATGTCACTCTTCATCGAGATGGGGCGCGCCGAGCCGTGGAGCTTGTAGTACAATCCGCATCTGCAGATACAATGCTGGTCAGCAAAGGTAGCGAAGACGAGAGACAAGCACGAACGCATTGCAAACAGTCTTGCCCTCATCGTCCTTGCGCCAGAGCGGCGTCGCCGTCGTGTGGCAATTATAGCATTGAGCTGGATGCGTATCAGCTCCCCGTCCGTCTGGGTAGAGTACGAAGACATACCCAGGACATCGACAGCCTCGGCGCGCACGGACTGCCCGCGGCCTTCCGCACCACCGTTGTTGTTGCGCATGGTCTTGGGCCGTGGGCGCTTGTGCTGTGGAACAATGACAGGTCAGCATCGAGATCACGGAGATGGGGAAGGGAAGAAAGATTAAGGCACCAAGAAATGGGGCACGAAGAATCAAGCGACGACATGAGGAGAAGAAGAACGGCAAGACATAGAAGATGGAGATGAAGATGGAGCAGGGCACGAGGGATGGAGGAAATGTGGGGCAGGTATGGAGATGAGCGTGCGAAGTAAAATGAGGGGGGTGAATGAGGGTGAAGGATAAACAGAGGATAGGAATCTGAAGCGGGGAGGAGAGAAGCAAGGGTGAAGAGGATGAGCAGAGTGGAAGTAGCGGTCTGTAGCGGGGTGGGGGGGAGGGAAGAAGGAACGCAGTGTAGAAGGTAGCGAGCGAAAAATGTCCGTCGAAAAAAAAAAGTCCGCCAAAAGAAAAAAGTTATCGTCGAGAAAGGAGGTATCGCCGAAAAAAAAAGCGCCCCCCGACGAAAAATGGTGGCGCCGAGGAAGAGAGAGAGAGAAAGCGCATCGCACTCACCAGCTTGCAATACAACCCACACGCATTACAGTTCAACTCATCGTTCAGCCCCCTCCTCCACAACGGCGTATGCGTCGCGCCGCAGTTGCTGCATTCCGCCTTCACGCCCCCCGGCGCCGAGTTATTGTGCAGAAGCGGCACGGTCGTCGACCCTCCTCCCCCACCCGCACTTCCTCCCGCACTGCCGGCGCCAGACGCGGAGGTCGGGGCAGACGCAGAGCCGGGCGCAGAGGCGGAGGTAGAAGACGAAGCAGGCTGGTCGCGCAACGGCACCTCCGCAGGCGGACGCATCCCCTGCCCCGCGCCCCCGCGCACCGGCACCTTCACACTCAACACCGGTCTCCTCCCCACCGCCTCCCGCCGCCGCACCCACGGGCGTCGCCCCCGCCCCTGCGCCCCTCGCAGCCTTCTTCCCCCCCGCACCCGCTCCGGTCTTGGCCTTCGCCGCACGACCCCCACTGGCACTAGCGCCCCTTGCCCGCGGGGGGCAGACTGCCTCCGGCGCCTCGCCGCACTCAAAGTCTTATCGAAAAAGTCGCTGTCGGCACTGTCGTCCCCGCCGTCGTCGGAGCTCTCCGCGTCGAGGTCAAAGTCCGCGTACATGTCCTTGGTGCGGCGAGAGGCGGTGCCGCCCCTGCTTTTATACACGTCACTGGCCTTGATGGTCGGCGAGCCGGAGCCGGGGTTGGGGTTGTGGGAGGAAGAGGTCGGCGTCGCCCGCTGCGTGTCGGGCTCCATGCCCACGCCCACCACCGCGTCGTGCCCGTGGTCGACGTCGTCCTCGTCCAGCTCGTGCAGGAAGTACGCGTTCGGGGAGAGGTGTGGGCCCGCCACCGGCGTCGACGCGTCCCCCGGGTGCGCAGCACTTTGGCTAGAGGTGGAGTTGGGGTTGGCGCTGCGCGCGGCGCCGCTGCCGTTGGGCCCATTGGGCTGGTGCTGATTATGGAAATGATGCGCAAAGGCGGCGTGCGGGTCGAGCGTGAGCGGGACGTCGAACGTGCCCGTCTGGCCGGCGTGCCTAGAGGGAGCAAAGCGAGTGTCAGTACATCATCATCAACGAAAGCGAAGGCGTCGTCCTCGACACGGGCCGAGAAACGCGCTAAGAGGGATGAGGGAGAAGAGAAAGACACTTACTCCTGAGCATACACATCAAACCCTCCCATCCCCGCACTCATCCCTCCACCCACGTTCCCCTGCATCCCACCCGTCCCGGCGCCATGCATAATATCATACAGCCCCACCATCCAGTGGTCCTCCGCATTGGAAGCGTTCGGCCCAGCGCTCACGCTGGACGCCCCCGCGGCGGAGCTCGAGAAGCCCGAGGAGTTATCGACAGAGTTGCCAGAGCTGGACTGCGAGTCATCGTCCTCGACGCCCTCCATGTAGTCCCCAAACTCGTCCTCCATCTCCGCATTGAGCAGCTCGTCCAGCGGGAGCTCGATCGTCGGGCGCGCGATGCGCATGTCGCCCGCGCCGTTCCCGTTCCTTCCCCTCGCCCGTCCTGCATCCGCGCCGTTATTCGAGTTGGCGTTGTTACCCCCGGGGTTGGTGCCGTTCCCCGAGTTGTTGGTGGAGGCAGAGGGGTAGGACGAATGCACCGCCAGTCCCGCCTCGCCGTAGTTCTTCCGCGCCCCAAGGGTGGGCGCGGCGTACAAAAGCGCCGCGGGGTCGAACCCGGTGCTGAAAAGCGTGGGGAGGCGCACGGAGCGCGCAGAGGTGTTGTCGTTGTTGTCGTTGTCGCGTTTGCGCTTGTTCGCGCTGGTAGGGCTCGTAGCCTTGTTGTTGGCGGCAGCAGTCTTGTCCTTCTCCTTCTCCTTGTTCGCGCCGACCGCAGTGCCTGCCGAGGTGCTCGAGGTCGAGGCCCCACCACCGGTAGAAGTGGTGGAAGCCGAAGAGGACGCCACTGGCTCCACTGCAAACGTAAACTGCATCCTCTGGATGATATGCTCCGGGCCCTGCACGCTCGCCTCGCGGGTGCGCTCCTTCTCGACAGCGCGCTGGCGGATGAGGTCCGTGGAGGGGTTGCGCTTGAAGTCGGGCGCGGGGAGGGATTCGATTGAGCTGTGCGAGTGTCAGCGAGCACAAAGAGATTAGCGAGCACGCGGAGGGAGCACGAGGAAATGGTAGGATGAGAAGAAAGGTAGTGGGGTCGCGTAGCCACTTGACATCTTGCGCGACGGCCACGAGACAAAAATAAAAATCAAAAAGAGAGAAAAATGGAAGCACGGACAAAAAAACCTCAGGGTCCGCTCGTCGTGCAAAAGGCATCGTTGAGCAGACCAGCACAGGCCGAAAAGTGGGGAGCAGGAGCAGCAAAAAAGCGAAAACCAAAGTGGATAACAGCAACAGCAACAGCACCAACGATCGAGAAGCGAAAGCCAAAAAAAGCGGGCGCCTCTGAACAGATCGAAACGAAACGAAACGAAATATAAAGGCGCCAATCCGACGATCCACCCAACCATATGTGTTTCGAAAGCCCAACCCACGAGAGAGACGGACGGACAGAGACGCAGATGAAAACGCAGACGAAGATGAGACAAGGCTAAGCTTGTCTTCGTCCTCGTGCAAGCCCAAGACCAGATGAAGCCAAGCTTGGTCGCAGACCAGACAAAGATCATCCAAGACTAAGGCCCAGAGAAAGACAAGGCTCGTGCTCGTCCAACACCGTGCGTGCATGCATGCGCGCGTGCATCCAAGGCACCAAGAAAAAAAAGAAGACGCGGCGCCACCAAATGAAATCAAGTAAGATGACAAAATGGAATGGAATAAGAATAAGGGCGCCAATCCGCCCGTCCATCCGGCCGTCCAGACCACGAGATACCCGTCCGAGTAGAAGGAAAACAGACGGATGGATAGCCGAAAATCCGACCTGACCCATCTGCCTGTTGAGCCCAACCCACGAGACGGACGGACAGATGGTAGAATAGAAGGGGGACGAGACGGGTGGATCGCCGGAGGGATGGCAGATACGAATAGACGCGGACGCGAAACACAGACGTAGACGCGCGACGCCCACGGGATGGACGCAAAATAGACGCTACACGCCCACGGGATGGACGCGATAGACGCCTGACGGCCACCGAGGGGAGGAAAAAAAGTGGACGGCGAAAGGAGGGAAGGAGGAGGGAAGGAAAACGCGAAAGCAAGCAGGGTCGTCGGAGGGTCGCAAAGGGAGGCGGCGTCGCGCACACAGAGGACCGCGAAAGCCCTGCAACGAACCGAAGCCCCGCGACCGACGCGGCGGCAGGCGAAGCCTCAAGCCCATAGCGAGGAACCGCGATCCTGCGCTGCACAAAGAGCCCTCTCCTCCCGCCCGACTCGCGGTGCTCTTCCCCGACCCGTACCCCTCCCCGCCCCGAAAGACTCCTCTCCCCAGCAGCCCACTCGCAACCCCACCGCCGACCCACACTCGCTCCACACTCCCCTCCCCACCCACACCACAAAGAAACCCCGCCCAACCCCACCCGCTCCACAAAGACAAGAGACGAGAAAAACGCGAAAAACCAGAGCAAAAAAAAAAAAAAAAGACAAAAAGGAGAGCGCGCGACTCACCGGCCCTTCTCCTTGTCGAGCTTATCGCCCATACACTTTGAGAGCTTCTTGAACTCGCGCTTGGACTTGGCATTGTCGGTGTCGACCATGAGGTTTTGGAGGTGCCATAGTCTGCGGGGGCGGGTGTCAGCACGAGTGTCATAGCGAACGACGCGAACTCGACGGGTGGCATCCACCCGAGGCCGCCAAAGACAAAGTGAGGAGATGGATGGGACGCACCGCCATGACAAGTTCTCAAGACGCTGTCCTTGTTCGAGGTAGCTCGCGACCTTTGTGCAGACCTGCAACGGCGCACCTTGTCAGCATTCACTCACTCTCAACGCACACAAGGACACAACGCGGACGCCGCACCGCCAAGCGAAGTATGGCGCAGCGGCGGCGAAAGCTCGGCGAGTCGCAAAAAAGGGGCGAAAAAAAACCGCCCAAAAAATAATAATGACAAAGAGCAGGGCTGCGCACCTTCCAAGTCTTGGTCAAGGACTCGGAGTCGCTGAGGTTGCTGAACGCTACAAAGGACTTGTTACCCTTTCGTTCGAACGCGTGCACAGAGAAAGGGCGGGGTAAAGAAGGAGGGCAAAAAGGGAAAGAGTCAGACAGCAAGCACGGAATGCGCGCGGGGCGCGCACGGACTTTGAATTTGAGGTTGAGGATGCCGGGCATTCAGAGGTGTATCAAGCTCGTTCGTTAGTCGCTACTTGCGCAGCGACGCAGAGGAGAGGCAGAGGGAGAGGCAGAAAGGAAAAGTAAGGAAGCAAAGAGATCAAGTGATGATGACTATATACATATGCACTGGACTGGATCCGAGCCTCGAAATGGTAATACGAGCACACGTTGCAATCTTCCGGTCCCGATTTTATCTCCCCTTCCCGCCTCCCCCCTGCTGCCCCCCCCTCCGGCTAGGTGCATACAGGAGAATATGAATATGGGATTTAATAGCGGGTTTTTTGGAGCAGCGGAGGAGGACACCGTTGCACGAGGCGGGCATCGGGATCACCTCATGCGTGCGGTGAATACTGCCACAGAGTATTGCCAGGCATCTACGCGAGCCTAGCAAACCCTCAACCCAGCTTCCTCATCTTAGCGACGCCTCGAGGCACAGCACCTGATGGATTCGAGCAGAGCACTCGCATATACATAGGCCCATTGGCACGTACATAAGCCCATCCGGCGCCCCCCGGAGTCGGGACGGAGTGCCGGACGCCTCGAGGTGGCGTTTGCGTGATCTGCGAGCTCGTAACTTCTGCGGACGCGGCTTCGACAGCCAATGGTGCGAAGCGACAGACAACCGTCCGCTAGACTGAATCCTGTTCTTCTCCCCAAGTTCTTCTCGAATTCGATGCCGCGTCGTCGAATTAATTTACGCTCGGCTAGGAGGGAGAAGCACGCTAGCCGTACCTGGGAAGCGGGGGAGAGGCTGCGGTGTGAGGTACACGCAGCACATTCATGTTTTCGTTCTCTGGCGCCGGTGCCAGTGCAGATCTATCTGGAGGCATTAACTCCAGTCTATCTTGGGGAATTAATCATTCACACCCCGGATTTCTCACACAAACCCAATCGGCGTGCGACATCAGACCCATTTCGCCTCTTATCCTTTCTCGTCCCAGTTTCTCCTCCTTGTCTCCTCTTTGTCTCGTTGCCTCCTCGCTTCCAAGTCGTCCTCCGTCCCGGATTCTTGGAACGATGAATTCGTGCCGGGTCTCGCTTCGAACAAGTCGTCCCTGCGTCCGGCGCAGGCGCCGCGTATACGTATCGAATCGAACCGGACCTACGCCCGCGAATACATATCGTACCGGACCTATGTTGAAGCTGTGGCGTCTGCCTCAAAGGCTCAAACTTTGGCTCACTCGCTGATACCGGTTCTCCTCCCTTCCCACAGCCTTCTCTCACACCACCATGGTGCACAGTGCACCATCAAACACGATCGACCCCACCTTGTCTTCCCACCTAATTAGCGCTAATTAATTAACGCGACGCCGCGTAGATAATCCCTCGCTTCCTCCTCATCGCTCAAATGATCGAATAGCGCACGGACATCGGCCCGGAGCATTTTCCCCGCGCGTCGCGTCGCGTCGGGTCGGTGCCTGTGCCTGCTAAGCGACGATGCCCTCGCTTGGCGGGCTCGTTGCGGTGATGCGGCGGTGCCGGCGCCCACGTCAATCGTTTGTCGACGCCCACACCCACGTCTAAACTAGCGCGCAAAATCATAATGCGGGCTTTCACTCAGCACAATGCCATTCAGTCACCATCCCACGAACAACTTGAATCCCCACGACGAAAAATACAACAATCACACGAACAATTGAAGGAACGAACGAGTGACTTCA
This sequence comes from Mycena sanguinolenta, assembly GCA_014462675.1. Taxonomy (NCBI): domain Eukaryota; kingdom Fungi; phylum Basidiomycota; class Agaricomycetes; order Agaricales; family Mycenaceae; genus Mycena; species Mycena sanguinolenta. The sequence goes on along the minus strand of JACAZH010000003.1, from coordinate 9,980,275 downwards.
ATTCTAGCTGTTCTCCCGCTCTTGCTTCTTCTCTTACTTGTTTTCTGGGTGCTGCTCAGTCTTCCAACGGAAGTCTCAGCCTCTACTCGATCCGCGGTCTCCGCCCCCGAATGGCCATGGATTGTCAATGCGATATTTTTACTCTTTTCTCTCCCACATCACTTTTATTCTTATAATCACATCGACATGCTTATAATGACAGCGACATGCTTATAATGACATCGCGAACAGATGGTCTCTGCGCATCAACAGCGAACTCTGCTTCCTTTCCTTCCGAATTCGTATTGCCGAACTGTTCGAGCATTCCCGAACATTCGAGTTGCAACAGACGGTACACACATATATGTGTATGGCGAACACTGAATAGCGCTCGCGTAGTTAGCGCTTAACCTGCTACATACAACCTTCGCTACATATTTCCGTTCCTTTCCCTGCTCAACGTAAATGTTGGCAACTTTCAGCCCTTCGAATCCCTATTTCGACCCCACCCACTACCCGGCTCAATTAATACCCACTCTCGGCGTACAATTTTGGAGATTCTGTGGACAATTGCACCCAGTCCGATCGCGTGTTTAATGCGCCCCGGCGGATATGTTGCGGAGATCGTATGTCGAATCTGAACCCCTGTTGATTCTGATTCTGATTCAGTCTATTGAAGAATTTGGATCCACTTTCTCGTTCACCGAGGATTCACTTATTTGTTTACCGGTGCGGTGCCAATCAAACATACAAGAAACTTGACGACGCGACGCGACGCGGCGTTACGTCGACTTACGAACACTTACGGCTCGGACTCAACTTACGACTTGGACTTACGAGACGTGAACTTACGAACACCCTCGTGGCGCCGGCGCCGGCGATGATTGTCATCTTGCGGGTGCGGGTGCGCATGGGATTGTGACGCTCGTATGCACATAGCTCATAACACAAACCAGCTTGCACGACTTTCTCCTTGAACTTGAATGCCGGGACGTCGCCGTGGCGCCACGACATGCTGATAACTTCCCCTTGCACCCGCGTCGACTTCAACTACACAATTACGGCCTCCCGGTGTTCTGTGTCTGCGAGTGACGAAAGTACATAACGAAACATGTGAATGAGATGGGCGGATGCCGTGTCAATATATATAGAGAGGAGCAACATGGATGCCAACCATAACATGAAGTAAACATGAACCTGGAAGATAACATAACCAATACCACGAACACCCACCAACCCTGAGGTTTCGTCAATATACACATACACCTCACGGCATACCCCACACAACGTGCACGATGTCGATGTCGACGGCGTACCCCATAGTGCCCACACGGTGTCGACGGGCTCTACTTATGTGGTCGCAAATCGCAAATGAATTAACATCGAGAATGAATTAAAGAACCCGGGCCAGGAACACCACAGCGGCATTAATATTCCCATCGACTCCTCCTCCGTCTCGGTGTTGTGTATTCTACTCTATAATACGTATTGCATCCACACACACACCGATATTAAAATCAACTCGTATCCGCCCGCGTATTAAACAACATCTACTCGCCTCTCTTCACCTCCCCTTCTCGACTCCACTCAACTTCCAGGATTGAGAATTCCCTCCCTCAGCCTCTCTCTCACACAGGCACCATTGGCATCAGACACGATCACGATCGAACCCATTTCGCGCTAATCAACGCTAATTAACTTGGCACTAACGCGACGCGTCGCGTAGATAACCCTCGCTTCCCTCCATCACTTCACTCTCCCCTTTTAATCACCAGCATGATCGCGCTTCGGACTTCCGCTTGGCTGCCGGCCCGACCTCCGCTCGCTGGTACGGTGGTACCCCTAGCGCCGAACGGGGGAAGGAAGACGCGGCTCGCTAGGCACCGAGGCCCGACGCGATGCGATGTGTGCCTGCTAAGCGAGGGCATCGTCGCTTAGACTTGGCGGGTGTGGTGCGGCGGTGCCGGCGCGCACGTCTAAATTAGCCTACGCGACGACAATATTAATGCCGGTTTCCCGCAGAAAATCACCATTTATCCAGCATCCACAATTGCCTCCCACGAACAATTATAATCATTCCCCCACGATGAACAATTGCAACGACTTCAATTCCAGCTCTCTGCTCAGTGCGAATGGAAGTCTTAGTCTCTGCGTTCGAATGGAACGCGGGCGGTGATATTACAGCTGTTTGCAAAACTAATGACACTCGTCCAAAAATAAATAAAAGAAAGCAATTTGAGACGCCTGATTGTTTTGCTCATTGCTTGCTCATTTCTGGCCCGATTTGCGTGATTCATGGGGCGTTCGAAAGCGGTTAATCGGGGCTTTCGAACCATACCTAACATGTATCGGGAATTCCCAAATTTAGTCACCTCAAAATTCCGACCACCCTGTTTGAATACAGAGCAGAAAGGGAGTATTACTCAGTCAATACTGGTTAGTTTTCCTTGAACCCACATGATTCAGGGAGGGGATCCGAGGGCAACTTCAGCTATGCACTCAAAAAATGGAATAATCATGAGGCACACCCGGCAGAATGAAATTAACTTTCCAAACGGAAAATTCATTATTATCAGGTTGACTCACGGCTGATTCAAATGATGTGGGGATTGACTCATCTGGCTCAATATTTCCTTTAAAACGAGTCTTGACCGGCGCTTATCGGCTCAGTATTCACCGAGATATCGTGCTCTACGTCCTGGGTTCAAACCGGGTGGTCGGAATTTTGAGGTGACTAAATTTGGGAATTCCCGGTGCACGCTAAGCATGGTGCGAAAGCCCCGATTAACCGCTTTCGAACGCCCCATGAATCACGCAAATCCGTCGAGAAATGAGCGAGAAACCAGCTAATCAATCAGGTGTGTTCGAAATGCTTTCTTTTATCTATTTTCGGACAGGTGTCATTACTTATGCAAACAGCTGTAATACGCATTCCCCACAGTAACGCCGGCCACACAATTGAACACGCTGGCAAGTTGGCAACAGATGGTCTCCGCGCATCAACAGCGAACCCTCCGAACATTCAAGTTAAACAAAGACACCACATATGGCCAACAACCCTCGCGTATTTAGCGCTTAGCCTGCTACAGCCTTCGCCTCCCTTGGGTTCCCGAATTCCATAATCTACCTACCCACCATAATGCATACGCTGGGGAATACTCCTTCTGAATTCGACATTTCATTCCGTGCTACCTACATTATGAAACAACCGACGCGTATTTAGCGCGCCGCGAGCCACGGCGGATATGTTGTGGAAGTCGAATTGTCGCATCGAGTTTCTATTCTGAATTCCCTTATTCACAGGTGCCAACACGACCTTGGCGACGTCATGACTGGGACTTACGACTCTCGTTTCCTCGTGGCGATGATTGTCATGTTTCAGGTGCGTATGGTATGGCGTGCAACGGCGACGCAGACGTATAACACAATTAATCCACCTTGCAATTCCACTCCTTGAACTTGAATTTCTGGTGCCCCTACGTGAGGGGCCAAGACGCGCCGGTGACTGAGATAGGGACTTCACGGCTTGCATATGAACCGCACGAAAGCTGTGTGGAGGCGTGGATGCCGTGTCAATATACATAGGAGAAGAATAGAAAAACATGAACCTGCATAACTAATAACACAGAGCAAGGCCAGCCCTGAGAGAAGGTTTCATCAGTGTACGGTATTAAATATATAAATATGTAAACTTAGTCTCTCGTAGACAGACGTCGACGCTTTATATGAACGCTCGTACCTCGCTATATAAAAAATGTAAACTCCGCGGCATCCACCCCACACGATGTCCTACACCCCACACAACGCTCACGGTGTCGGGGTCTACTTATGTGGACGCAAATGAATGAATTAACGTCGAACGTCGAGAATAAATTAGTTCACGTTACCCAACCAACATGCATCAACCCCGCCGGTCCCGCATTTTTCCAAAGTCAACATGAACACCTCGACGTTGAATTTAATCCAACACGCACGACACGACTCGCAAAACTATAACTAGCTAAGACGTACTTTTCTCAGTTCCCGCGTTAGGTCTAATTCTAATTAACGCCAGTGTCAGTGTCAGGAAGTACGGTGATGCCAGCGCGGCGTCGCATCAGATTTGTTCACTCACACCCGCCGTCTGCCGGCGTCCAACCTACATATTTGTTCACCGGAATCCATATCTACGGTCAAATTCAAATTCATAGCACCCCTCTCCTTCACCTCGAGGTCGACATATTTTCTGGAAATTTGAATTTGAAATTGCCTTTGTACCAACGCCAACGCAACCCGCGGGCTTAGCTATGTGGCTCAAAACGGCTAGTCCAGTAGCACATCAGCTCGTTGCGTCGCGTCGAGTGAATCTAAGGAGTTTGTTTCTCCATCGAGAATTCCGAGTCCAACTTGGTGGGTTGAATTGATGCCGATTTGATGCGTGGCTGAAATTCGCTTCGGGGAGGGTTCAAGATCCATATACCCTCCAGGTAGAGGGGGAGAATATGTATATGAAGACCTGACGCGGATGGTCCGCACCTGCAGCCTATGTCCGGCCACAGGATAATGAAATACCCCCCGTTTGATTCGGGGTCGGGTCACTGTTTCGGTGTCGTCAGACTTTTTGCGCTGTGGTTGAATTTGAACTTGGATATCGATTTCACAGCATTCACATGACTCGCGTCTAGTTCCGCAGCATGTCGAGACCTTAGTGTTGATGGGTAAATGCAAATTGGACCGACATCCATCCATCCTAACACCATTTGAACCAGGACATGCGAAGATCCGAAATGGATGGTCCGCACCTGCAGCCTACTGTATGTAGGGTCACAAGTAGATGCGCCAACAGGAACCCCGTTTGACTCGGAGTCGGGTCATCGGCAGGGATAGCCACGATTTTTTTTTTCTTTTTTGCACAATGGTTGAACTTGAAGTTGAAGTTCACAACACCATCACGTCCGCTTGATTCAGATTCATCGAAAAGTGTTAAATTGAGGTTGACGTGGTGGTTGAATTCGCTTCGGGGAGCAGTTGAACATCCATTTGTATAAGTAGGCGCATGCAAAGCCAAAGAAGATGAAGACCCGAAACGGATGGCCCGCACCTGCAGCTCATGCGCGGCTCTGAAATAGATACGGTAGCAGACACTCCATTCGATTCGGGATCAGGTCTATTCCCGGTGTGTTTTTTTTGAGTGCGGTTGAACTCGAACTTTGAATTCGCAACATGGTCTAGACCCGCGTACGGTTGGTGTTGTGCATCCAGGATCCCGAGTGCAAGGAAGTTTTCGACTTGATGCCGATTTGATGCGTGGTTGGATTAAGAATACCAGGAGAATAAGAAAACCTGAGGCGGATGGTCCGCACCTGCAGCCCACGATCAATGGGTCCAATGAACAAAAATACTGTACCGTTTCACCCAAGTGTTCACAATTCTGGAATTTTTCACCTGCCGAGAAGGCCCAAAAATTTCCTTTCGAATTATGGCGATTTTTTAGACACATAAAAAAATCTGGCCGTCACCATCACCGGAACACTTGGTCGAAACGCTACAGTAAGCCAGCAGGCAGCCCGTTCAATTCGGGATCGGATCATGCCAGAGACAAGAACTTTTGGCACCGTGATTAAACTTCGAATCTTGGTCGAATCCACAACATTCGCGTGAATTGCATTCGGTTGGTTTTTCTCTGCATTGTATCCACACCGGTATTAAATAACGTCTGCTCGCTTCTCCTCGCGAGTCGCTTCCGAGCCTTTTCTCTTCTCCTCCACAATCTCTCACACGACACCATCCAACACGTAGGATCACGATCGACCCACCATCCCATTCCCATCTAATTAGCGCTACGTTCGCCAGCACAGTACTGCTCCGTCACTTCGCCAATCATCATCTTCCATTCTTCGCGCCTGGTGAACTTGAGCTCATCCGGCTCCATCACTTTGACAGTGGTCTCGTCGACGAAGAGCTCTTCCATTTTCTCGAGAGACTCGAACCAGAACTCTCCAATCCCATCATACTCCAGCGTTTGGAAGCCCGCTTTTTTCAGCTTCCCCACGACTTCTGGGTCGTGGAGCACATGGTACTGAGCGGAAGGGTTAGCATGCGTAACAATGCACGCAGGGGAGGCCTTGAGACAACCTGGGCATACTTGATGGTATACTTCGCAGCCAGGCCGCAGGAGACAAACAATTTTCCGTGCGTCTCCCTCCAACTTTGCAGAAAGAAGTTGAGCTGTTAAATTGTTCTCGCATAAGGCGGCAACATACTACTTGGAAAACTCTTCAAACGAGATGTCGTCCCTCTTCTTGATGAAAATGGTGAGTTTGATAGCCATGATGCCGCTGGTTCTGCGGTGGGACAACCTGAGCACTCGAGATCGAACACGAGCAACTCTACTGCTTATAAGATATCGGACCTCCTTATTTCACGGACAGGGATCGGCGTCCGGTTAGCAGTCTGCTTACCTGGGGACAGATGTGCGTGGGGCACGGAATGCGGGGACAGGTCCGTGTGGGATTCCCGACTCTGCTCAAAATTGAATGATGGTTCTGGGGCGTCTGCGTCTGTGCGTAATAATGGGAGCGGTGTCCACGATTGTGGCTGTATGTGTTCAAGGCTTATTATCCTAGTAGCGTCACTGAAGTTGGATACCTTGTGGATACGTATCAGGAAAATTCGGACCGAAGATCTTGATGTTACGTGGTTCGAAGTTGAGGGGTATCCTCTCCACAAGTTTCTGTCACTTGTAACGGCACGCATAACACGGTCCGGAATTTCCACCCTGATCAAATTCTCTGTATTAGCATTAAGTGCTACTAGGATTGTGAGCCTTGAAACTGCGGCTGGGAAGGACCAGACTGGCACACAATGTGCAGTCTCAACATCTTGGTCTGGTCGTTGCATTGGCTAAATTGTTTCGAACTTCGAAGAGGATCCAGTGTCAAGACACACCCCGGGCCCATAAATACAGAAGCAAACACCCTGTTCGGTTCAGGTTGGGTCATGAGCAAGGATAGCCTCTACTTTTTTGCTTTCTGCATAATGGTTGAATGTGAACTTGGAATCCACAATATGCTCCTGTCCGACTAGATTTGACTTATCGGAATGCCGGTCCAGTTGGAGACCAGAATAGCATTGAATTGAAGTTGATATGATGTTTGAATAAATTCGACCCGTAGTTCAACATACATGCACCCAGGGCATATGAAGATCCGAGTGGATGGTCCGTACATGCAGCCTTTCTCGTGTATACTATTAGAGTCAGCAGGCATGCTGTTTAACTAGGGTCATGCCAGAGGCAAGAACTTTTGGCACTGTAATTGAAGGTGAACTTGAAGTTCACAACATGCTCGCAACTCACATCTAGCAGGTTTCTGCATGTCTCAGATCCGGGGTGCAAGAAGGAGAGCTGCTGAATTAATCGTAGGTGTTAAATTTAGGGTTGGGTTGAAAATCCTACAAGAGATTGAACATCCATATCTCTGCACACGCTTAGCGCACAAAAGACCCAAAGTGGATGGTCTGCACCTACATATGATTGCAGCAAAAGACATACATGCAAGGACTCATTTGATCTGGGTTCAGGCCATAGAATGGCCTTAGTCAAGGGATTTTTTTGACAGCAGTTCCACCATGTTAACTTTTCAAGGTATAGAAGGAATGATTGCAAGGTATACAAGCAACATCCAAAAGGCCCGAAGCATCTGCACCTATACCTGATCAGCAAATTTGGACATATCTTCCAGCATCCCATTTAATTTGGGCCATCATGGTGCTATATGAAATCTTTTGAGAATTGTTGAACTTTGAGCTCACCCACAACACTAGTTTTCTCCATCAAGAATCTCGCATACTCGATGCTGAGGAAGCCTGGAGTGATGTTGATAGCCATGGTTGGATTTCAGGGAGTCATTCAAACTTCAACATCCCTCTATTAGGCTCTATACTTCCTCAGGCTTCGAGATCCTAAAGGAATAGACCACAGATGAGGGACCCGAGTTTGAACTGGTTCCAAGTCCATGGGTGTGCTATCTTCCTATACATTCATGGGCAAATAGTGTAGTTGGTTATCTTGCCTCTCCCAGATGAAAATGAAATTTTTTGAGTTGTTGAATCCGAGCTTATAGCCAACATCCTGGAGGGCTGTGTCCAGCCGGCTTTTCTGCATCAAGAATCTCGCATGCTCATGGCATCACTCTTGATGGAAGTGGCTGAATTTCAGGGAGTGAACCGAAATTTAATATCCTCTATAGGTATCACCGCACTTCACCAGGATCCGAAGGAAATAGACCAGGGACGATGGACCTGAACTCCAAGTGGGGTTTCAAATCCATATCCGACCTAGGTATGTTATGCTGCAATATATTCATGGGCAAATAGTGTAGTTGGTTATCGCGCCCGCTTCGCACCCAATCACATGATGAGTCACGTGATTAAGCCTGCGGGAGGTGCTGGGTTCAATTCCCAGTTTGTCCATTTTTTGGTCCTGGTGTATTTTTTTTCAATACATATTTGTTTTTTCTTCCGGCTTCTTAAGCATTTTCTCAAGAAGCCTCAACTAAGTTCGGGGCCTCTGCATTTGGTTCATGGTAGAGAGTACAACATGAGTGTAATCCCGCTCGCTTTTGTAAACCATGAGGTGTTTATCAATTGCAAATTGCCGGGAAATGATCAGCCAAATGGGAAGTTGCATCCATGCCACCAGTAGAATTACTTGGTGGGTAAGGGCTGTCGTGATGCGCAGCAGTAACAAGTGCTTTTGTTTCGCCTTGAACACTGCATGCAGAGGATATATTCTCATTCTCTTCCTGGGGAATTTTGGCACATGTTAATAGTAACCAATTAAAATGCAGAGGCATCTGAGACCTGCAATGATGAAACTCTGTAACAGTGCGAAATTGTGTCTTTTTTTTCATAAATTTCCCAGATCACGATATCTGGCCCAGATGTGCCCTCCAAATTTTCAAACAGTGATGGTTTGCTCACATATAGCAATCCTGCTTTCAGTGTGCCAAGGATATTTCCAAAACAACGAGCTCTTGTGCTGAATTGGCAGCCCAAACCAAAAGGTTCAGCCATACAAGGCAGTTTGATTTGTGGTTACCAACTGATAAATTTGCTACTACTCATATGAGTCATTAAGCAGCAGGTCAAAGTATTCAGAAAATTCACTTAGCTAAAAGCAAATCACCACTTCTCTCTCTGATCCTTCTCGAGCCTTAACCTAGTTGAACACTGATTCAACAAGTACGTACTCCTATCCAGTGCCTTATAAACGGAGCACCACTGACTGATCGAATCATGATAAAATTTTGGAGCTATTGGCCTTGATTTCAAGAGAAAAGGCAGCTTTTGTGATCCAGCTTGACGAGCTGAGCATTTTGTGAGCATTCACATTTGGTGTTGTTGATTGTACATAATCTCCATCACAGAATGTGCATTCAATTCTGGAGGTGGGCATTTGTCACTCCATTTTATTCCTCAGCCCAGCCAATACTAAAAGGCTTGTAAAAAATGAACAGATTGTAGATAGCGAAGGGGTGGCCATTTTGAATTTCTGGTTACTGATCTTTCCAGCGAATTGAGATGAATATTAGGATATCATTAGAAGTCAACAAAAGTTACGAAATCACGGGGATTGTTGCAGCTATAGCCAAACTTGAATGGGTAAGCTATTGGTGAGACATTCAACGATGTTAGGCATCTCAGGATGAAGGAATCCTGTCAAAACCAAGTCAGAAAACGAAAATCGGAAACTGAGGGCACAGCCACCAAAGATAAAAGTCTACCGTAAATAATGAGGTCGCGTGATCTGTCTGTTACGGAAATATTAAGAACGACTACTAAAGCACTCGTAATCATTCATATTCTTAACCATTATACCTGTTCCACACCATTCCATCACATTTGACTCTGGCGGCTTGCCGGAGATTACCGAAGGCTATGGTTCAACTCCAACAGGTCTCTTTGGTGGTGAGCATGCAGTGGGCGTCGGCCTTGACGGCGCACCGAATGACGCGGAGTTAGTTCTCTTTCTCCAGTGGAGGCAGGAAGGAGGCAATAGCAGGCAGTGCTGTTGCTCCAGGTTGAAGTGCGGCGCCGAATTCCAACAGCCTCGTCACGGTCATATTTTACAAGGCTGATGTAATACCCCATTCGGCAGTTTTCCTGTCTTTTCGCTACAAATCATGGTTAGGGCAGCATTCCACTCAGACAGTTTTTCAATCCGTCAATCCCGGCAGATGATAGACAGCAGAACCGACTGGTTTCCGGTTTCAACTAGTGCTCACACGAGTCGGGTCCAAGCTGTGGTTCAATTCGTTGTACTTTTTATACAACTAATTTTATATTGTGCAGATGGTGGCAAAGCGAGTTGTCTGGATGCTTTGGGAAAATTTTCCAATTCAGACCTTGTTATTTCTCACTCTCCTGTCGATTCAGAAAATACCGGCTGGTTTTCTCTTTCGCGATGCATATTATACACACCGTTCACGACAGGAATGATGACGTCATACTGGAGGATGGTTTTTTTCTTGGCTATTGCTTGGCTACGAATTCCGACTAGCAGCCTACCGCAGCATTCCATCTAAACAGTTACCGTATGGCAGGTACAGCGGCACCGATTGGTACCGAGGTGTCCGGTTGCAACTTATCCTCGCGTCGGTTTCAAGCTGTGGTTCAATTCCCTTGTACCTGCTATACCAATTCTAATGAGTGCGAAACGAGGCGTCCGGATATGTTGAGAGAGCTTTCGAATTCATACCTCGGGACATTGAGAATGAAATGCTGCACACAGGCTGCACTCTCCCGTCAATTCGGAAAATGCCGGCTGTCTCTTTTGTTCATCTGTATACATACCGTTCTCGACGGAAATGACGACCGTTATTTTGGGCGGACCATAAAATGCAGCCGTTGGAAGTTGAAGCCCATTACAGAACAGAGTTGTTCAAACCGGTGAGACCGCGTGACTTTCATTCAGAGGTTTAGGCTGTGGTGCGGACGAGGCGCCAGATCATTCTCCAATCTTGTGCATTTTTTATTTTTACCTTTCGGTGAAACCGGGGCCGTCAGCTATTTGCCCAAACTGGGGATAGTTATGTCGCCCAATTTCCATTGATAGATTTATCGTTGTCTCCGGCTATAACGGTGGGGGCGGTGGTTGCGCACGTATAGTGGACTTTGGCATGCGAGGTGATGTCTAGGCGAATGTTCGTCCCTATCTGCGGTTGCAACTAGTCCTCGCAAGCGTCGGTGGTTTAATTCCCTTGTACTTTCTATAATTCCACAAATGAGTGCAAAATTGGTGCGAAGCGTGGTCTCCGGGTGCGCTAGGAGACTTCGAATTCACACCTTGGGATATTGAAATGCTTATTTTGGTGCATACAGGCTGCACTAGGAGCGCGATCATTATCCATTACGTAATGCGAGTTCGTTAATTTTTGGATGTCTCTCCTGGCAAATGCACTTGTGCATTAATTTTTTATTTTCATTTTCTGGTGTAACAACGGGGCTATCAGCTATTTGCCCAAACTGGGAAGAGTTATTATGTCTCCGGCTTTTCAGTGATAGATTTAATACTTTCTCCGGCGAAAACGGTAGGGCGGTGGCTGCGGGTACGCAGCAGACTTTGGCATGCGGGCGGGGTTATGTCTCGGCGAATGTTCATCCTATCTAAATGTATCAAAGCCGGAATGAAAAAGTGGTGCAGGATATAAAATAAGTCAATTCCTGGTTGGCACAACCTAGTGATGTTCTGGCTTTGGCCTCAGGCTAAAAAGCCATGGCTTTTTGGCTTTGGTACCAGGGCCAAGGCCAGGCCAAAGCCATCGTCCTAGCTGGCTTTTGGCCTGGCCTGGCAGTCTCCCAAGCCAAAGCCAGGCCAAAAAGCTATGGCTTTTCGGCCGATGACAGCTGTCAAAATCGGCCGATGATTCCCAGCGGGCAAGCCAGCAACATGCCCAACTTCGACAGCCGACAGCAGTTATGTATCTAATTGTCCCCGTCATCTTGATCGCAGGGCGAGCGTATAGCCAAGAAACGGCCCCGATGGGCCCGGGAATGCATTAGGAGGAAGGCGCGAGTGCCGAAGAGGCACGTACATGATACAGTATCTAGTACATAGGTGTGGGTAATCAAAGATTGGGCGGGAGAGCAAATATATAGGCACTGGCGAGACGAGTCAGGGAGTAAGTATTAAGGAAATGCAGAGTTGCGTACCTGGCGAGACCGAGCAGAAAACTGGGTTTCCGCTCGACTCGCTAGGGTTTATATGTGACGTTGTAAATTGCGGATTGCTAACCTGACCTCGAGCCCTTTCTTTCGGCCACTGGGGCGAAGGCGGTCAGATTACGATGCTATGCGACGCGACATTACGTACCCGAAGGAGCAACGACACTTGCGGCCCGTACGGGTGGTCGTGCTCCCACGTCCTCGTTACGACCTGAGCAGGTGAGGACGCTACGGGTGAGTTGCTAGTGTAGAGAGTATGCTGGGACTTACTCGGCAATTAGACTTGAGTAAATATAATTCAAACTCGATTTCTCCCCTTACTCCTGACGCCGCCGTGACATTATTCAATTGTTTTCTCTTTCCCACGACTCATTTATTTATTAACCAACTTGGCGTTCTCTTGCTCGGCATCGGCTAGCCATCCCAGCTTCATCCGTTTCGAGCGAACGTACTTTCTTGGCCGGCGGCATTACAGTCAGTAAGCAGCGCAATCGATTCAAGAGTGACATAGTCGAAGCACTACGGATTCTCAAGTCCATGTACAAAAGAAAGGACATGCTCGGCACAGCACCTTCTCTTCCCGTTGACGACGAGGAGAATGTGGTGCAGGATAATGAACCAGGCTCGGGTGAAGGTTGTGATTGCTTCCTGGACGATGCACCCGAAAATTATGAGCCAGATATGTTAGTAGAATAAAAAATGCGAACTTAGGAAATTTGAACGCAAAATTGTACGTAAAAGCCATGGCTCAGGCCAAAGCCAGGCCAGGCCAAGCCAAAGCCGGGAGCGGTGGCCTGGCCTGACATTTAGGCAGGCCAAAGCCAGCCCAAGCCGGGCCAAAGCCATGGCTTTCAGGCCAAGCCAAAGCCAGAACATCACTAGCACAACCCAACCCCTTCCTGTTCAACATGACCCAGACCGTTTACCTCCCCAATTCCCTCAAAGATGTGAACTGGCCGTGGGGCAGACGCATGAATCCATTCTACGAAGAGGTGAAAAAGGAGGCGGATGACTGGTTCATGAGCTTCGAGTGTTTCGATGAGAAAGACACGCAGAGTTTCATCCGCTGCGATTTTGGTGCGTACATCGCGATTGTGTAGGGTTCGATCTGATTTATTCTTAGCTCGTATGGCTGCGTTGTGTTACCCGGACATGACGCGAGGTGAACCACTCAAAATTTCATCATCCCTGGTGGGAGATTGACAAGAGTGTATGCAGAGGAGTACCGAGTTGCGTGCGACATGTTCACGCTGTTCTTCGTCTTTGACGAGTTCACCGATACCGTCGACGGTGAAGGCGCACAGGAGCTGGCTTCCCTCGCACTCAAACCTTTGAAGGACCTCAATTGTGAATGTGGAAAGGACGAGCACGCGCTTGAAAAAGTTGCCTTCGGGTCCGTGATTATCGCGCATTGAGAAATAGGGATATTGACCTCCAGATGGCCCAGATTCTGGAAGCGGTTCATGGCGATAGCGAGCGAGACCTGTCAAGAGCTTTTCATCAGCGCTTGGAAACAGTACGCCGATGGAGTCATACAGGAGGCAAAGGATAGATATGAGCGGACGATTCCGCGCAGCTTCGACACCGGTGACTACTTGCGCCTTCGCAAGCTTACTGCGGGAGTCGCTCCTTGTATAGCCATTTACTTCATTGGCAAGGAGCGCCCACGGGGCTTTTTCGGACACCCCATGCTCATCCGCCTTGCCGAAATTGCGATCGAGATTGTTTGTTTCGAAAATGTGAGTTGGAAGAATAACCCCACGTCCGAGGCAGAGACGACTCACACCCTCTAGGACACCTATTCCTTCCAGAAGGAGAGCGCAACAGGAGATATTCACAACCTCCTGAAAGCCATCATGCACGACCATGCGTGCTCTGTTCAGGATGCAGTTTACCATGCTGCGGGAGAGACGAAGGCGCGCGCGGAAGAGTTTCTGGTGCTAGCGGGGATGCTGCAATCACAAAGCCCCGACGTACAAACCTACATTCAGGACCTTGGCTCGCTCATCAGCGGCCACACACTATGGTCGTTCGAGACGCCGAGGTACTTCGGGAAGGACTGCAAGAAAGTCGAAAAAGAAAGGACGTTCCTCCTGACTGAGGAGAAAAAACGTCTTGTTTGTTGGGAGTAGGATGAATGGACGCAGAATGTTGAAATTATTAGCTGAAGCACATCATGCGTGAACAAGGTGCTTAGTTCGGTCTGTTGGTACAGATATAGATATTAGAAGCAGAATTGGATCATTTGCGATGAGAATCTGTGAATCTCACGGACCCCTTCCCAAGTTAAGGAAAACTGGTGAGTGCCAAAGGGTGCTCTATCCAAGGTCGGAGCCTGGAGCTGAATTTCGCTGCGTACCACCCCTGGAGCTGTCGGGAACTATGTTTGGAGCGAAGCACGAGGGAAAATCCGGTCATTCCGATGCAATTGTGAGGGATCTGTCAGTTGCGGTAAGTTTCCATACCAGGCGTCTAGCCTGATTCAGCAATTTGGGACCCACGATCAAATATCTATATGACGGTTTCATATCTCTTGTCTCGAGGAGAAGGCGTGGCGTGGCGTTGGTTGCTGACAGCTTCGGTGGGAGTTTGCATACTTGGCTTTGCTTCTCCGGCCGGCCGTCCTGCGAACAAGTAGATGCGTGGTACAGAGTCAAAGTACTGCTGTCCCGGAATCATTCAACGCACTTGACCTCGCCCATCTGCGAGCTCCCGCCTCTGGAAGACTAGTTTTTCGAGCGCGAGAAACAAAGGACCACAACCCGGTGCGGCAGGATATCGGGGAATCAGTATTGCGAGCACAACGAACGCATTTTGCAGGGACGAGATACAGACCATGCCGTGCCGTGAGTCCCTGGGGCAGCCTGAGATAAGTGCGCGCCGATCCCGAGGCGAGCGCTGAATGCGACGGATCATCCCACAGGATGTCAAGACGCGGGATGGTGAAAGCGTGGGGACAAGGGAAGCAGGATTGCACGATCGAGATCGGTTCAAGGCGGGGACAGGGAAAAATGAAATCCAATACCTGAAGGGCAAAACTGGAAGCGGAGCGGCAGGTTGTAAATTGAGCCTTGGGCAAGTTTTTCAGCGGCGCATCATGCTTGAAAGCGGCATGACGTATCGTGCACGCCGGTACAAAAATCGTGATCCAGCGTGGTACAGAAAAGCAACCCATTGGCAGGTCGTGAGTGGGAGGATCTGGAGGTGCACGTTAGATCACGATCGGCACTCTGTAAGGAAGTTTTCCAGTTCGAGTTTATCGATGAACGATTATCGCTCGTGTGTTCCCTGGTTGGCTCATTCTCGATGACTTTGAGCCATGAGGCAGAGTTGAAGAACATGAGTCGGGGCACACACAGTAGAGGCCAAGCAGGAAGAATCACACGCCGATGGCCACTGGACGAGGGGACTCCCAGCAAGAGAAGAAAGTTAGATGTGGAGCCCAATTTTGGACTTGAGTCAGGGCCAGATGTTCTGATATTCATGGTGTAAAGGATGGTACCCAGCGTCCAAGGAAGAGAGAATCCAAGAAATCGAGCCCGAGGCGGACGGCCAACAATACAGTGAAGAGCAAGCTGGCTCAAACCTGGCTGGAGAGAAGAGCTGGCACTGCCATTGATCGATGGCAATGTACGGGAAGTCCGTAATCTCCCTGACTTCCTCGTTCAAAATTTCGAGGCAGACACGCACAAGAAAAATTGAATTCCCAGTTTGTCCATTCTTTTTTTGTTCTGGTGTCTTTTTTTTCCAATACGTATTCGTTTTTCCTTCCGGCTTCCTGGGCATTTTCTCAAGAAGCCTTAACCAAGTTCGGGGCCTCTGCATTTGGTTCATGATGGAGAATACAACATGAGTGTAATCCCGCTCACTTTTGTAAACCGTGAGGTGTCTATCATTTGCAAATTGCCGGGAAATGATCAGCCAAATGTGAAGTTGCATCCATGCCACCAGACAAACATGCCAATAAACTTGGCAGTGCAGAAATACCGTCTTGATACTATCTGAGTTGGTGGAACTTTGTCGAGCCTGGCTTGATATTGCCAGAGGTTCAACGAAGATGGAATGAGTTTAGCCAGTTGCACATAGACTGACCTAGACCGATCCTCCAATTGGTGCAGCTGTCAAGACTGATACTGGGCCAAAATATTCAACCAAATCGTTTTCTGAAATGTTCAACTTGGATTGTTAGAAGTTGTGTATTCAAAGCGCCGGGTACCGGTCTGTCTGGATATTATATCCTGGCAAAGCTAGACTGACTCTTGATTTATGCAAGATATAGTCAAGAATGTTGTATTCCAAGACACGCCCAAATACTATTGATAGCGAGAGCACAGGCCTCACCGCCTATATTGAGGGTGAATGAATGATCCATAGTGGACAGGCCTAGGGTGTTGACCCAACACATAGATGTCTGTCTGAGTTGGGTGAGAAAGAACAACACAAGAAATGTAGGGTAAAAAAAATTTCTGTATTTTCTCTCTTCTATCAGGCCTTCATAGCCCTTCAATGTGGTTTACAATCAAACCCTTTTGCCAGTGAAATGTGTTGGAATTTTGTTTCTTTCGGAATTGCAACCGTAAGCACGAGATCAAGTCTGCATGTTGCACCAGGTCATCGGTAACCTCGTAGTTTCCGGACCGGTAAACATCAGCTGTAACAAATTCCGCTGAAGAAGCAGTGGAAAGCTGGGATTTGCATTGAGCACGCCATAACTGAGCTTCTCACTGAACGGTAATTCGTCCCGGATGGAGAAAGCACGATCAGGTACGGGCCGGAAATCCGAAAGCCTGTACATCAGTTGAATGTTTGTTTTTGCGAAAACGCCTGACACGATTCAACCTACGGCTTGTTAAAAAATCACCTAAGCCAGCTTCGGTGTTTCTTCTCGACCTAGCAACTAAACAAACCTCCTCACACTCATTCTGGTCGAGTTGGATCTGTCGTGTTAGTGCGGTGGGAAATACTGCTGGGTTGCCTGTAGGTGCACAGTTACAACAAGGAAATCTAAAAGTGAAGTTTAAGATGCCGACCAATAACGCGCAATCATGGCAGCAAAAGACCGCATTGAGAATCAATTTCCCCTCATCGGGTTTCGGTGGCTCCTTAAAGCGGTCAAATATACACTTGATCTTGGCATATGACAGAAGGTATGTATTCTTCCTCTTCCCCATAAATGCTTTGGAAGCTCGTCAAAATAATATTTGCGGCCGCGCGGCGCGGAAAGCAGTGCCTGAAGCAGGGCCAAACACCCCGTTTCGCGATCGAGAGTTTGTCTCGGGAAATGGAACATACATATGACGGGCCGCGATGTTCAGGAAGAGTCGGAAATACGATTCATTTACAAAAAGATAGCTTAAACCCAAACTTTATCGACTTAGAAAACTGACCAAAGTTTCAGTTGAGAAAATGCAAATCGATCAAAAATCGATTTACTTCCGATGTGGCGCTGACATTGTTCGAGCATCCTTAATTAGCGCGTCCAGTCAGGTCGACTATGTTTGGAGCGAGAGCAAAATCCTGTTATTCACATGCGGTTATGAGAAGGCACGGTGAAAAATGACGAATTGTGGGAAGGATCCGTCATTTACGGTAATTTTCCATACCAGGCGTCTGACCCACAATCATGTATCAGCTTTATGTCATTTCATATCTCTCGGCTTGTCTCGAGGAAAAAGCGTGGTGTGGCGCTCAATGCTGACAGTTCCTTGAGCTTCTGGTCTGGTGGGGATTTGCGCATTTTACTTTGCCTCTCAGACCGGCCATCCTGAGAACGAGAAGAAGGTCGTGGTACAAATTTGAGGTGGGGTCGTCGACTGCTCAAATCTTCCACGGACTTGACCTTGCCCATCCGCGGGCTTGCGTCTCTGAAAGACCAGTTTTTCAGGCGCGAGAAACAGAGGCCCGCAACCCGGACCCGGTGCGGCACGATATCGGACAATAGTATTGCGGGTACAACGAACGTGTCTGTCTTTTCTCGCTGCAAACGGTGTGCCGGGATGAGATACAGCGCCAAGCCGTGGCATCGTTGTCGTCATATCCAAAAGGCACTTCACTGCAAGCTACATATACGGAGAACAGCCCCGAAACCCGGACGCTTCTATGGCAGTTCTAGCGGAAGATTTCAGCGAGTAACAATGACAGCTTGAGATGCGCGCCGATGCCGAGACTTGCGCTGATTGCGACGGATATCCCTCAACCTGGATGTCGCGGGGCCGCGGAAATGTGGGGAAGCGGGATCGCACGATCGCGATCGGTTCAGCGTGAGTTGACGGCGTGAAACAAGATCTAGTCTCCAGACCAGAACGGAGGGCAACTTGAAACGGGACAGAAACTTCAACATCGAATGGGGATGAAGTTTTCACTCTAGCAGCGTATGACTTGAAATAAGTGTCGTATGAGGAGGTCAATAAGAAATTCCAGTCCTGTGGAACAGAAAACAACCCTGATCATGAGTAGAAGGATCTGGAGGTGTACGTTAGATCACGATCTGCGTTCTGTAAGGAAAATATCCAATTCAAGGTCATCGATGAGCGTTGATCGACACTGGGTGGTTTCCCCGGTGCACACACGAAGGTCGAGGATTTTCCACTTGGCTGGGAGAAGCGACGGCTTCTTCGCTATCATGATAGTGGTGTGATCTCGAGTCAAAGTCGGGGGCCATACACGCAGCAGAGACTTTTCGCCGGAGAATCGTAGCCCGAGAACCAGTGAATAATGGAGCGAAGCAAGAGAACAAGTTTTGGACGTGAGGCGGGGGTATATACGCAGTACAGAAGAGGCCCAGCGAGAAAAAACACGAGGGGCGGAGAAAGCAAGCGAAAGGATCAAGCCTGCATCCAGGTTGCATGCGGCAAACAGCCATCAGCAAAAAGAAAGAAAAAAAGGAACAAAAAACTGGGCTTGTATAGCAAACAAAATAGCATATCACCACGAGCTTGTTGTCACTCACCAAAACTTACTTCCTTGCTTACTGAATCATTGGCTCGATTGGGCTCTGATCGCCCATGGAACAAAGTGTGTTTCATTTCACGGTCAAGTAGTGGGACCTCCGAAGACGGAGACATACTAGCATGATAACCAATTTACGTTATTTACGAGGCTCCAGAGAATTATCATACATTGGTCAGCACTCTGTGCATGACTAGACTGTAAAATGAACTGGTTAAATAGTTCAAGTCAGCGTCGGCGCTGTCGGCTGCCGGGTATGAACTTTGTCCGTTTCAGGGACAACTTTCTCCCAGAATCTGATCTCGGTCCTCCGACAACTTGTTCAGCTCCGAAAATCGACTTCGGCTGTCTTTGCCGACTCTTCGGGTTGGTTGCCGTCTGGTGTTCACCTCAATGTCGGAGTTCCAAAATGGTGTTCCAAAAGAGTATCCCCTGCTCCTAGCGCTCCTTCCGCCTAATTTCAAGAAGAAAACAATAGGGGCAGTCAGACTAGGCACTTCAGATACGCTTCGGCCATGCGTTTCAAATGCGCTTCAGGGATTTATTTTGCATCAGAAGCGTGGGAGAAGCGTCGGTCTGCTCTGACCGCCCCTTTTCGAAATGTGTTTCACATGTGCTTCAAATGCGCTTCAAGTAGAAAAAGCTGTTGGTCATCAAATTTTATGTGAAGCGCTTTTTGAAGCGTATTTTGAAGCATGTTGAAGCGCCTCCAGAGGCGTTTCGACGTTTCAAAGGCGCTTCAGGATTTATGTGTTTTTCCCACGATAAAGAAATTCTTGAAGCGCCTCTGAAACGCCTGGCAGAAACGCATCTGAGGCGCCTAGTCTGACTGCCCCTAATATTTCATGGACCTCATAGGTGAAATATGTTCTTGCAAGGATTCTATAGGTTTCTCTCACCCTATTAATACAGTACTAAATTTTCCATGGCAGGCGCAGGGCCAAGCCTCCTCACATGTTAGGCTTTGACTTGAGGAAAGTAAAACCAAAGCCCGCTCAAGCCAAGCCTACAAACCATCAGGAGCGAGAGGAGGGCCACGCTAAACGCGTCCCGAGTTGAAGTTTTCCTTCGTTTCCTTGATCATTACGAAAAGTACGGATTCTTTTTCCCTTCTCAGCTCCGCGGCATTCCCGAGCGTACTTAAGCTGTGGTCTAAACCTCCTGGGGAATATAGCCAGTTCAAAGAGGTGAGATTACGAACGACGACTCAGACCACAGCGTTAATAAACGAGCAAACGGCAGGAGAGAGGGAAAAAGAAATTGCATCGCCGTGTGATCGCCACTAATGGAAGATCACCAAGGTAATGGCCGACTCATTTCGATTCCAATTCAACTTCGGTTTCTCCCATCCAGCTGAGGAGTCCACTGATGAAACAGCACCAGCATCCGTAAAATCTTTACCAAAGTGTCTTGCCGTGTTTGTATGAGGTTCACGGGCAGCCGGTTGCTCAAATTCCGCCGACACGAACCCATTCGATTCGGTCTTCTTGGCGCAACTTATTTGGATGGGTGTGGTTGACACAACTATTTAAATCACACAGTAATTATAGTGGGCAATAATCTGTTGTTTCTATCGACATACATGGTACTACTTACATCAAACACTCTCATAAAATCATCATTCATATTCTTATACCTGTCCCATATTGTTCCACACCATTCCATTACATTTGCGGCTTGCCGGAGATTCCCGAAGGCTATGGTTCAACTCCAATAGGTCTCTTTGGTGGTGAGCATGCAGTGGGCGTCGGCCTCGACGGCGCACCGAATGACGCAGAGTTAATTCCCTTTCTCCGGTGAAGGCAGGAATCTCCGCGCAGGAGACATTGAAAGGCTCGAGCGAGATGGGTGGAAATTGGGTGGGCACATGTCGGAACGAAATTCCCTTTTCCGTCTATAGAGTCCTTGAATGAACCTCGTAAGCAAGGAAATTTATAGGTGCGTATCCAGTGCGTATCTTGAATATCCGATTATCCGAGTGCAAAATTCGTGCATACCGCATAGCAGGCAGTGCTGTCGCTCCAGGTTGAAGTGCGGCGCCGAATTCCAACAGCCTCGTCACAGTCAGATATTTTACAAAGGCTGATGTAATACATATACAGGTACATACTTGTTCGTCGCCTGTATATCGGTTCTGTTACAGAGACTATGTAATACCCCATCTGGAGGGTCATGCAGTTTTCCTGTCTTTTCGCTACAAAATCATGGTTAGGGCAGCATTCCACTCAGACAGTTTTTCAATCCGTCAATCCCGGCAGATGATAGACAGCAGAACCTAGTGTTCTCCGGTTTCAACTAGTGCTCACACGAGTCGGGTCCAAGCTGTGGTGCAATTCGTTGTACTTTTTATACAACTAATTTTATATTGTGCAGATGATGGCAAAGCGAATTATCTGAATGCTTTGGGAAATTTTTCCAATTCTGACCTTGTTAGAGACTGTTCGGATACCGGATTCTGTTTCCGTTTCCTGTTTCCATTTGCCTAATATAGTAGTCGTGGGAATATTCCAATGCAAAGCGTGAGCGAGCGTGACAGCAAATTTTGCCCGCGTCGCGTTGCGTCTCGAAATGCCTCCTCCAACGCTGCGCTCCCTTCAGCTGCAGTTGGTTCTAGCTGCCGGATACTTCTGGCATATGATCCATATTGCCGTGCTTCTCTACGCTTCACCTTTATACTGGAAACAGGCCTACCATACATCGGCTTTGAGCGGACAAGCCTGGGTCCAAGAACTAATTGTCGGCCATCCTGATCGTATAAAATGCGAGCTGGGCATGAGGTTGCACGTCTTCATTGCGTTACTGGCCCAGCTTCGAGGGATATCAGGATTGACGGATTCGAGACATGTCACTTTGGAAGAACAGGTCGCGATCTTCCTTTATACCTGTGTCACTGGCCTGTCTATTCGTCATGTCGGGGAACGCTTTCAACGGTCTAACGAGACCATTTCAAAGTAAATATCTCCATTTATGTCACTGTATGATTTTTATCATGAAAGTACAGATACTTCCGCCGTGTTCTCATCGCTATTTCATCGGCTCCGTTCTACTCTCGATATGTTCGCCTCCCATCTGCAAATGACCCCATTCCCGAGTCCATTCATTCCAGTCCCAAATTCTTTCCGTTCTTCCAAGATGCGATTGGCTCAATGGACGGCACGCATATCAATTGTGCACCATCGGCTGCTGACAGACAGGCGTCACGCAATCGTAAAGGTGGTGTATCTATGAACTGTCTTGCCTGTTGCACACAAGACATGTTATTTTCCTACGTACTCAGTGGGTGGGAGGGGTCAGCTGCTGATGCTACGCTATTCCTGGATGCCCGAGTGCACGATCTGACTGTGCCCAATGGAAAATACTACCTTGCGGATGCTGGATTTGGCAGCTGTGATGCTGCGCTTGTTCCGTATAGAGGCGAGCGATACCACTTGGCCGAGACTGGCCGAGCAGGTGTTAGGTACGTCTCTTTCACCAGGGTTGACAAGATATTAATTAGCAATAGGCCTGCAAACCCTCGAGAGCTATTCAATTTGCGCCATGCTCAACTTCGGAATGTAGTCGAGCGAATCTTCGGCGTTGTCAAGGGTCGATGGGCTATTCTTACCCGACCACCCGAGTACGACATGGACATACAGGCTCGCGTTCTGCCAGCCTTGGCAGCCCTCCACAATTTCATTCTCAGGCACGACTCGGAGGAATGGGAAGATATTCTCGACATGGAGGTTGAGGATCCTGCTCCTGGGGCACGTGGCGAAGAAACAGATTTTGGTGCCCTTGCAGGCGGTGCTACCACACTGCAGGAAAAAGCCCGATCAGAGGCAAGGCGAGATGCAATTGCAGCTGATATGTGGCGGAGTTACCAAGCCTATCTGTGCGAGCTAGATGGACAACTGCCCATTCCACGAACCCAACGTCAGTAAATTTGTTATTGAAGTAATTACTGTTGAATTAATTACACTGCGAGTACAAATAAGTGTTGAACTAATTACTGCAGTAGAGTAGAGATATTAAATGGCAAAACTATCAAGAGACAATGTCGAATACTTCGGGTGGAATGCATAAACTCCAGCTGCACGCAACTCATCAAGGATCCATACAATTCGCATCTCCTCTTCATCGTAGACTCCATTGTATTCATCGACTTTGTGAATGTCACGTAAAATGCGAATGAGTGCAGTCCGTTCCGAAGCTCCCAGCCACCTCTCCTCCCGAGCACGTGCGATGGCGGTACTGTGACGCTGAGGGCTGGGTTGGAACAATGGAACTGAAGGGACGGGATTCGAAGGAGTTGAAGTCGGAGGAATCAAGGACGATGCTGTAGAAGTTGAAGAAGTGGATGAATTCGAGCCGGCCACAAATATGTCGCGAATGCTGCCCATAATTTCGTTGAATTCGGACGCTGTTCTGTTGAGATCAACAAGGCCTTGTGCGCCAGCACTAAGGCGCGGTTTTTTGCGGTATACAACCGGCTGAGCAGCTGGACGCTTCTGAGCTTGCACAGACGGTGCGGGAGAGGAAGACTGAAATTATTCAGAGTTAGAACTTCCATTAATAAAATAGATCACCTCCGCAGCTGTCATCCTTCTCTCCGGAACCTTGCTCCAGTGCCCCGAGATCCCATTCTGGGCTCGATGAGCGCTCGGCTGCAGGTGCAGCAGCCCCGGCACGGAATACATTGCCCCCCTTTGCTTTGGTAGGCATCAAGGGTGCGAGGAGATCATAAAACGGCCAGCCCTTATTGCGAAAACGAGCAGCCTTTGGGTTCACAGCAACCCATGCATCCCAGGCGCCCTGTGATGCTGGGCTGATATTGGCACCATGCTCGTCGCTCCAGGAGAAGCCTGATACTCCTTTGATGTGGTCAACGAAGGCCCAGTCCCGCCGAAGCTAGATAGTGCTCAGAACGTGTGAAAAGAAGCTATTTGAAAGCGACGCACAGCACGATACTTCTGCTCGCAAGATTTGCCTGTCTTTGGCCCACCCTTGGTCCTAGTCAGGTTCACATGGGTTGCAGCACTACGAAATGTAGCAGCCTTGAAATTGCCGCCATCACCAGCCGCCGCTTTATGCTCAATGAGGAACTCGATCAGCTTCTTCTCGTCAGGCTGAAGCCATGTAGCAGAACCGGAATCGGGCAGATCAGGCGGCACGGGCGGCCCGGCGTTCTCCGGAAGTGTCCGTGGGTTCTTCTTGTGTAGGATCGGACGGCATTCACGGGAAATAGGCGCGTTGACGCGACGCGGAATGAATTGAATGAAAAAAAGACACGTCAAGTCACAAGCGTCACATTGATTGATTTCACACGACTACTATATTAGGCAAATGGAAACAGGAAACGGAAACAGAATCCGGTATCCGAACAGTCTCTTATATCTTCACTCTCCTGTCAATTCGGAAAATACCGGCTGGTTTTCTCTTTCGCGATCCATATTATACGTACCGTTCACGACAGGGATGATGACGGTTATCTTTGACATCGCACGCCGTTGCTGGAAGTTGAAACCCGAAGCTGTTCATATCCGTAAGAGCGCGGAAATGATGACGGTTAGTTTTGACGGACCATAGCACGCCGTCGCTGGCAATTGAAGTCCGAAGTCGTTTATATCGGTGAGAGCGCGCGATTTCCATCTGCCGGTGCTAATTTCTGCGTGTTTCTTCTCTTGGCAGACGTACCTGTGCATTTTTATTTTTATTTTTTGGTACCCTCAACTTTGGCATGCAATCGTATCTCTGTCAATATTCATCCCTATCTGAACGTATCAAAGCCAGTATGCAGGATATAAATTACTGTATCTTTCCCTTCAAATCGGTAGTCACGTGTCACGCACCCCTATGTCGATCACGAACTTTGGCCGAAGTCACGCGTCTCTGTCGAACCTCTAGACCTTTACGTAGCGTCCAAAATCGCCTCAATATGCCAAAAAGACAAATTTTTCGAAATTTTTCGTTTCGGTCGCCGAATTTGTGTCACGCACAAGGGGCATCCGGCATTTAAACCGGCGACTAAGGGCTGGTTAGTTAGTCCGGCCGCCAGGCCGGAAAAAAAAAAATTGACCTTCGATTTTGACTGCAGTTCCAATGCTAG
The DNA here is from genome assembly GCA_014462675.1 of Mycena sanguinolenta. Taxonomy (NCBI): domain Eukaryota; kingdom Fungi; phylum Basidiomycota; class Agaricomycetes; order Agaricales; family Mycenaceae; genus Mycena; species Mycena sanguinolenta. The sequence continues at coordinate 9,955,059 of JACAZH010000003.1, read as the reverse complement.
GGAGATCAAAGCTCACATTGTAGTACTCAAGAGCGCGATTACTGGTGTTCTGGAGCCTTGCACCTTCATTCGAGGGTAGGCATCCATATATGGAAGTTGTCAATCAGTCGTGTAAGTATCAGGGAGCTTGATGGGCAACTGGGGAAGTGTACATGCTGGGGAATGAGAAGCAATGTGAACTGTAGTATGAAAATTTTATACATCATTTAGGACAGTATCACTGAGTTACCTTGAATGTAGCAGTGTACACTACCATTCAACCGAAAATCCTCTTTGAAAGTAACTTGGAATAGCTAAAACATCTGTTTCACTTGTCAGAGAAATGTGTGTAAGGTGTACTGCATAAATAGTGCGCATATCTTCCATCTGGGACCAAGAGACTAAGTAAATCAAGAGTAATTTGACATCTTTGTACAGGACGAGAACGAAATCACGTGAATAATTGCCCTTTATGGTGCGTGGGAACAATTACGTAGTTAGTTAGTTCCTACATCTGGAAAATGCCCCATGTCTATGGTGGTCTATATAGACCACATAGACCAAATAGACCGATAGACTTCCCCCTGTCTATTTTAGACAGGATAGACGAGAATAGACACGGCGTGTCTGTCTTAGACCGAGATAGACCGATAGACCGCCAGAGGTTAGCTAGCCGATAGACACATAGACGCGCTTAGACCAACGGATTGACACCGTTGCCTATGGTTTCGCGCATCAAGGGGTGACTGTTTCGTCCTAATGCAGATTGTCCGACGTCTTCCGAGGCCTCGTTTGGTGCACATATCCGACAGGATAGAACAAGGCTCAAAAAAATATTCGCAAAACGTTAACAGCTATTGTACAAAATGTTTACAACTACAGCTGCAGACTACAGTCTACAATTCTCACAAGTCCTAACTGCAGGAAAAGAGTCAGAGAGAAGTAAATGGGAGGACTTGAAAAGAGAAGTACCTTGGATATTTGTGGATGAGCAGGAGAGGAGAGGAGGTAAGGGAAGGAAGGAAGGGAACTCGGTCAAATTGCGCACACGGCCCCGCTTATAACCGTTCCTCGGCAAAGGACTTAGAAGATTTTTCACAAGTTGGAGCGGCTCGGTCGGTCGACAGTCAATCTGTCAGTGAACAACTGAACAATGCAACATAACAATGCCGGATGGGGAGCATCAGGAAGCATGAGGATCGAAGTGCACATGGACGAGAGTTTGCCGAATGTCTATCGCTTCGAGGCGTGTCTATCGCGGTCTGTCGGCTCGTGACCGTGTCTATCACGGTCTATGTGTCATATTTGGTCTATATAGACAGGCCATGTCTATATAGAAAGGCCGTGTCTATGGCGCAAAAATGCATTTCCAGATGTAGTTGAGGTCGGAAAAAAGAAAATCGACCATATATCTTTTTTTTAAATGCCGGATGCCCCTTGGTCACGCAAAAGTTTGGTGGCTGCCGAAATGTTGAATAGGTAAAACGTGTCACGCGTCACCCCCCATATCGATTTGAAGGAAAAGATACAGTACTGTACCATTTCATTCAATTCGAATGTCACGCGTCACAGGCCGCGAAATTTTCGAAAATTTTCGAACATGTCACAGGTCACCAGGAGGATTTTCGAATGTGCCAAAAAGGTCACAAAATCGACGAAAAATGGCCTAAAAATCCAATTTTTGCGCGCGCAGCCTGTCTTGCATGAGTACCTGCTTAATTTGACTTCTTTTAAGGCCGTACACAGTCAAAACCCACTTGTCCCCCAGTTTAACCCAAATTCGACCTCAACACCACCGTTTCTTGGCCTAAAACCTTGATTTTCCTCGGTGCACAGCAGCATTCCAAATTTTCTGCCTCACATGGAGGAGTATGGTTCACAGTCTCCAGGAGAGAGGGGCACCATTTTCAGATGAGTGTATGAACATTTTCGAATTTTTTTTTAGGTGTCACGCCGTCCCTGGTCCATTTTCGAAATCCCAAGTTTGAATCGGGTGGTCACAGGTCACACCCCCATTCGAATTGAATGAAATGGTACAGTAGGTCGATTGAGCTGGTTGGCAAAACCCAACCCATTCCTGCTCAACATGACCCAGACCATTTACCTCCCCAATTCCCTCAAGGATGTCAACTGGCCTTGGGGTAGACGCATGAACCCATTCTATGAAGAGGTGAAAAAGGAGGCCGATGAGTGGTTCATGAGCTTCGAGTGCTTCGATGAGAAGGACACGCAGAGTTTCATCTGCTGCGACTTCGGTGCGTACATCGCGATTGTGTGAGGGATTCAACATGATTGATTTATTCCAGCTCGGATGGCTGCATTGTGTTACCCGAACATGACGCGGGGTGAGCCATTCAAAATTTCACCCTTCTCGGTGGGGGATTGACGATATTGTATGCAGAGGAGTACCGAGTTGCGTGCGACATGTTCACGCTGTTCTTCGTCTTTGACGAGTTCACCGATACCGTCGACGGTGAAGGTGCACAAGAGCTGGCTTCCCTCACACTGGAGCCTTTGAAGGACCTCAATTGTGAGTGTGGTGGAAAGGATGAACACGCGCTTGGAAAAATTGCCCAAGGGTCTGTGATTATAGCGCATTGAGAGATAATAGTATTGACTTCCAGGTGGCCCAGATTCTGGAAGCGGTTCATGGCGATAGCGAGCGAGACCTGTCAAGAGCTTTTCATCAGCGCTTGGAAACAGTACGCCGATGGAGTCATACAGGAGGCGAAGGACAGACACGAGCGGATGATTCCACGCAGCTTCGACAGCGGTGACTACCTGCGCCTCCGCAAGCTCACCGTCGGAGTCGCTCCTTGTATAGCCATTTACTTCATTGGCAAGGAGCGACCACGTGGCTTTTTCGGACACCCCATGCTCATCCGCCTTGCCGAAATCACGATCGAGATCGTTTGCTTCGAAATGTGAGCTGGAAGAATGACCCTACGTCCGAGGCAGACACGGCTCACACTCCCTAGGATACCTATTCCTTCCAGAAGGAGAACGCTAAGGCTCCAACCGTTTTCGTGTATAAACGTTTGTACACGGTTTTAACCGTTTTCGTTTTCGTTTTTTTTGCCAGCCAGGAAAAACGGTTTATAAACCGTTTTTACAAGGTTTAAACGGTTTTGCTTGGTGTGCGACAGCGAAGCCCTAATACGCTGCCTAATGGAGTGCATGAGGTGAGTCTAAACCTGGTAGAATGCGACTGTGAGTGACTACACAGTTTTTCTTGCACCCACAGTTCTCTAGACCGTCACCACCGCCTCAACGCTTGCTCCGGGTTGTTCGGCGCCAAAGGCCCGATCGATGGCTCCGACGATGAGACTCCAAATGGGCCAGCTGCAGCATAGCGCTGACTGAAGTGCGTCTCATTCAAGTTGTAGGTAATCTATGTTTGTTTTTCCTCCTTTTTCGTGTCTTCCTGATCTGTTCAGAGATCTGGGAGAAAAATACCGTTTTTAAACTGTTTTAAACGGTTTCTAAACGTTTACTAACCGTTTTCGTTTTTTGTACTCAGATCCGTACACGAAAACTAAAAAGGTTGGAGCCTTAGAGAACGCAACAGAAGATATTCACAACCTCCTCAAAGCCATCATGCACGATCATGCGTGCTCCGTTCAGGATGCAGTTTACCATGCGTCGGGAGAAACGAAGGCGCGTGCGGAAGAGTTCCTGATGCTAGCCAAGATATTACAATCGCAGGGCCCCGACGTACAAACCTATATTCAGGACCTTGCGTCTCTTATCAGCGGCCACACACTGTGGTCGTTCGAGACGCCAAGGTACTTCGGGAAAGACTGCAAAAAAGTCGAGAAGGACAGGACGTTCATCCTGACAGAGGAGAAAAAACGTCTTGTTTGTTGGGAGTAGGATGAGTGGATGCAGAATGTTGAAATTAGCTGAAGCATATCATGCGTGAACAAGATATTTAGTTCCGTCTATTGGTATAGATATAAATATTAGAAGCAGAATTGGATCATTTGCGGCGAGAACCTGTGAATCTCACGGAAACCTTTCCAAGTTAAGGAAGACTGGTGAGTGCCAAAGGATACTCTATCCAAGGTGGAGACTTGTCGAAGCCTGGAGTTGGATTTCGCTGCAAACTACCTTGGAGCTTTGTTTGGAGCGAAGCACGAGAGAAAATCCGGTCATTCCGATGCGATTGTGAGGGCATGCATAGATGAAGGATCTGGGTCTGTCGGTCGTGGTAAATTTCCTACAAACAAGCGAGGTACGAGCTTATATATTTGTAGCGTCTGTCTACGAGAGACTGGTAAATTTCTATACCAGGCATCTAGCCTGAATCAGCAATTTGGGACCCACGATCGTATCTATATAGCCGTGTCATATCTCTCGTCTCGAGGAGAAGGCGTGGCGTGGTGCGTGTTGCTGATAGCTTCGGTGGGAATTTGCGTACTTGGCTTTGCTTCGCAGGCCGGCCGTCTTGAACAAGCAGAGTCGTGGTATAGAGTCGAAGTACAGCTGTCCCGGAATCGTCCAACGCGCTCGATCTCGCCCACTTGTGGGCTCGCGTCTCTGGAAGACGAGTTTTTCGAGCGCGAAAAACAAAGGACCGCCCGGTGCGGCAGGATATCGAGGACATAGTATTGCGAGCACAACGAACGTGTTTTGCAAGAACGAGATACAGACCAAGCCGTGGCGTCGTGGCCACCATCCAAAGGCACTTTGCAAGCCAATTTCAAGTTGCATATCCGGACAATTTACCCGGCACTTGACACTTCTTGAGCACTTCCATCGGAAGATCCCAGTGAGTCATTGGGCAGCTTGAGATAAGTACGTGCCGATCCCGAAGCGAGCGCTGAATGCAACGGATCATCCCACAGGATCTCAAAACGCGGGACGGTGAAAGCGTGGGGACAAGATCGGTCAACGCGGGGGCAGGGAGAAATGAAATCCAATACCTGACCGGCAGAACTTGAAGTGGAACGGCAGCTTGTAAATTGAGCCTTGGGCAAGTCTTCCGGCGACGATTATGCGAGAAAGCGGCATGACGTATCGTGCACGCCGGTACAAAAATCGTGGTCCAGCGTAGTGGTACAGAAAGCAACCCATTGGCAGCTCGTGAGTGAGAGGATCTGGAGGCGCACGTTAGATCACGATCGGCACTCTATAAGGAAATTTTCCAATTCGAGTTTATCGATGAGCGATTATCGACTGTCCCCATGGTGCACTGAGCTTGTGTGTGCCTTGGTTGGCTTAGAAGTGGCGTCTTCTTCATTCTCGATGACTTTGAGCCATGAGGCAGAGTCGAAGAACATTAGTCGGGGGCCGTACACGCGGTAGAGGCCAAGCAGGAAGAATCACACGCCGATGGCCACTGGACGAGGGGACTCCCAGCAAGAGAAGTTAGATGTGGAGGGATATGAATCAGGACCAGGTATTCTGATATTCATCATGCAAAGGATGATGCCCAGCGTCCAAGGAAGAGAGAATACAAGAAATCGAGCCCGAGGCGGACGGCCAACAATACACAGTGGAGAGCAAGCACTGGCAGGCTGGAGAGAAGAGCTGGCACTGCCACTGATCGATGGCAATGTACGGGGAGTACGTAATTCCAACTGACCGTTCAAAGTTCGAGGCAAACACGCACAAGAAAAATTGCTGGACGATGAGTGTGGGAGGATTAAAATTAAATCCTGTGAACCGAGTGAAGGGTTCTAGTCGGGTTCGGCAGTGGAATATCACGTTGCAACAAAAATGTATGTAAAACGGCTGAACGTGCGGGCCACAAGTCTAGGTGCGGTCATGGTGGTGACATGGCAAGAAATTTAAATACGGCGTTGCATCGTAGCTGCGTTCCAAATAATTTTGGGCGCCACGGGACAACCACAAAAATTGATCTCCTCAGACCCAGCCTAATTGCCAAAATGACGATTGAGATGACATGTTCAACTTTATTGTTGTGAATTTTCATTCCGATTCTACTTTATTCAGCTGAAGGAAAATCCGCACAAAACGCCTTATTACTCGAATCCCAAAATGAATGTGCTAAGTGGAGGGAAAGAAATCGAGTTATCTGCTGTAACATTCCTCTCTATTATGAGCACTTCAGAGAAATAAGCATTGGAGAAACGAGTCAGGATGTTCGAACGTGAATGAGATACATTTGGCTCAAATGAACCGCGAAGAAAGACTCCGACTAAACGAAAATGAGAAGTTTGATATATGTAGCGTAGGCGCGACATAGTAGGTCTTCTGAGCGGATACGATTTATAAGAAATGGCATAGGGCACTGTCGAAAGGGTGAGTAACAACATAGGAGAGGTGTGTCACGCACTAGAGGAAAGATACTCGTTATTCGGAGCCTACGTAACTCTCATCGTCTAAGACATTCAAATTGTCCCCATCTGAATTGTCCCCATCTAAGTCTTCATCGTCACTCGCCCTGTCATACGAGGCAAAGAGAGTTTCGGAATGGACGGGAAAGCTTCGAGGTAGGAAGCCTCGTGTTTGGTTTTCGCCTGGGTAATACAGACCTCCTGGAGACTGCAGCCGGATTTCGATATGAAGGATTCTAGCCCGAGAACAGGGGCTGATCCAAGGCCCTTTTCTTGGATTTTGAGCCTGCGGAGAGCCGGGAGAATGAAACAGCTGAGACAACCATCCACGTCCGCCGATACACGGATGCTGTGGAAGGCGAGCGACTGCAGTCGTGGAAGAACGATATCAGACCATATGTAGGTGGTATTAAACCAGACCTCAATTAATTTGCAGTGAATAAGGCCCGTTGCCTGCAGCAAAATTGCAGCGCAATTGCTAAAATTGGCCTGCAGTGGGGTAAGGCTAGTCAATTGCTTCCAGGGCAAAAATTCGGCCGTAGGACGGCAGAGGACAACAGTGGTGAGCAGCGGCACTTCATGGAATGTGACGATGTCGTTCGCTCCACCCGTTATGCCGGTTATGGACAAATCCAAATGGCGAAGCTGAGGCATCGGGCCATTAAGGACCAGGAAGACGGATTTTGGAGCATTGAATTTCAAGTGTTCCCAGCGTGCACGGTGGGCAACAATCGGCGTAAAAACTGCAGAATTGAAGGTTTCGGACCATGGGAGGTCGATGTTGATTGATAAAGGGCAATAACCGGACAGGCGCAACCACACCTCGGATATCTCCTTTGCTCGTCCGACCGTCATACCTGAGCGGGTGGTTAACTGGATAGCTCTCCATAACACGGGGGTAGCCAGCGCTACTGCTCGCCATTTGCGACAGATTTTGGTGAGATGAGCCGGCGAGCGAATGCCGATAAGAGGAGGCGCATCGGGATAGACTGGGAGGAAATGAACAAATATTTCGCTGACGACCTCGTTGGGGGAGTGTCAAGACGGGGTATGTGTAGTCATCGAGCCTCTTCTGGACTTCAGCTTCCTCCTTTGTGAGTTCAGAGAGCGACTCGGAGGGCCCAATTTCCCAGATAGCGATCTCTAATTCTGCGAGACGACGACGATCCTTTTCAAGAGCGACAAGCATGGGTGGCAAAGGGAAGCCGAGGCTATGGAGAAAGAGTTTCATTTAGCATTGAATATGGTGTGATGAAGTAGATATTTCACAAGTAAATATTTCACAGTAGGAATTACTGCAGTCCAAATGGTGTGCCAGCACACAGCGAGGAACGGAAGAACAACGAGCAGAGGCTCTGAAAGGATCTGTTCGGAAGCGTATATTAGTCTCTCGTAGACAGACGCTTTATATGAACGCTCGTACCTCGCTATATAAAGTCTGTTGTTTACCACGGGGTCCTGATCGCAGTGCACCGCTATTAGGTAATTTTAGCTAATCAGAGTCCGATTTCGTTCCCTTTGCATAGAGTACTCTCAATTTAAAGAAATTTTTGTGCCTTATGCCTTTTATTTAATTTATTCAACTTTCTGTCTACTCAGAATTTTGAAAGAGGGACAAGAAGTCGTTGTGCGAAACAGCGCGTTTTGACATGATTCAAACACGTGATCCAACTGCGCTATTGGCAGCGTCTGGCGAGGCCGCTAAAAATTTGCTCAAAATTCGCACAAATAATTTCAGACACTCAGGACACCTCCATTAACTTGCAGAAGCGCAAATTTTGCGTCCTCGTTGCCATAGAAGGCTGAAAGCAACAGTTTCGGTGTTCCCCGGATTAGCTAAGATTAGCTAAGCTTAGGTAATAGCGGTGCACTGCGATCAGGACCCCGCGATAAACACAAGACTAAGCGTATATTTGCACGAATAAATCCAAATCCAACATATAACGGCCTTACAATATCGCGAACCATTACGCAACGGCGAAGATCGCAGAGAGAAATTTGGTTACAAGGACTAAAAATTTATTTTAGTTCTCGTTTTACGGCTGCGAAGCAGCCAAGTTTTTGGTCACATTGGAACGCTTTCTCTTGTATATCTCCTTTTGGTGTGTCACAATTGATCTACTTTCTCCTGCGCATCTCCTTTTAAGCACGTCCACATGACCGCTTGCCCCTGTCTTTGGCACGATACAAGATTTACTATGCAGTTCATACCCAGTAGGTGAACCATATACCATTGTTGTGCAATGCCCCACAACGCACACACTAAAATAAGTATCTGAAACGTCAAAACTTCCTTTTCATCAACCTCCCGAATTCATTCTGTTATCCAAATGGGCAAGTTTCGTTCAATTATAGTGTGCATAATGGTCTATTATGTTTGTGAGCTGTAGAGACACGTCGAAACCCGCGTCAGGACCTTCGGGCAACACGGTGTGTATTTCAAACTCCCGAAAAAAAAAATGTTGTCCCATACGTTCCCGTCCACTACATGACACATTTGAGCAGCAAAAATGAGAGAAGGGAGTACGACGATAGTTAGCCCCAGAGACGCCGCGAACACGAGAAACCCAGCATCACTAAGAACAGTAGGAGGGCTGTAACTGGCCGTAACCGGAAATAATGACCTGCGCACAGCGCCTGGACCGGATACTGGTATCGGACACTGTCGGACACCGCCATCAGTATCGAGCCGTCTTTCTCTTTTTCATTTTTTCGTAGCGCTTCCTTTATTTTGCCCAACTCTGTTAGTCCATAGATCACCCAACACGACCTGCCTTCACTCTGAATTTTCCTTGTGTACCTCCTGGCGCTCCTACCTGTCCCTCACTTTCCTTTACACCCTTCCGGTACTCTCGAATGCTGGCTCCTCCTGGTTGTCTGAATATTTGTTGGCCTGTGTCTGCTTTTCCATGTAAGCTGTGATACTGCATCCAACCTGCTTGTTCTTGATCTGCCAAATCACTTTTCAGCGTCATATCATTGTAACCAAATATCCAAATTGTTATACCCCAAATCTCAACAGTCACGGGAATGTGAGTCCAGTCCTGAGGTGTTTGTGGTACATGGCTGCCATCGTTGCTTTTTAGCGTCATAGCATTGTACACAAACTGTCGTGCCGTAGATCTGGACTGTTGAAAATGCGAGTCCATTTTAAGGTGTTTTCGTAAATGGCCCAAGAATCCCGTGCGCAGTTGAATTGATTTTGAGTTCAAGTAAAACGAACAAGCTTAGTCCTGCATCGTGTACATAATTTGACTGGGTGAAGACTGCAAAATTTTTTGAAAAATCTCACTGAAGCAATTGAAATAGCCTCTCCTGAGCCCGCCCCGGTCGGTCCGAGTACCGCCATGCGCAGCACTGGCCCAAATACTAGTCACAGCTTCGTCACAGCTGTCACCTCGACTCCGACGCGTCCATCGCGTCTCGAAGTATAGGTTCTCTCATCCTCCCAGTTTTCCTGCGCACCAATTTTTTACCACGAGCCACCCCTCTTGTTCATGCTCGATTCTTCGGTCAATTTATCCTTAAGTCCCGAACGCCACTGGGAAGTATGGCCGATTGATATCTGCGGCCCTTATCATCGCGGTACATTAAGAAAAAAGTGAGGGCCCTGTGCGTCGTCCGGGAAGGCAAGTGGCATCATATCGTGGGATGTAACGTCCAGGCGCTGCTAGAGGGCGATACAGGTACGCGTTTCTAGGCTTGTCAGAGCGTCTTGTAACTCTTGGCGCAGTTCCACGCAGGCAGACACCGAGTCGTTCGATGAAGGCGGGAACGACGGCATGGACAGCGATTTCTTCGACAAGGCGCTCAGTGCGGTGCGGGCCGCCCAGCGAAGGCCAGTCTGCCTCCGCGGCCAAGGGCGCTGGCGCGGGTGCGAGGCGCTCGGCTCAAGCCAAGTCCCGGGCCGGTGCCACTCCGGCGGGCGGAGGGGGCCCGTGTTGAGTGTGCCGATGACGGTGCGCGGACAGGGCGGGGCGGAGCGGGGATGAGGCCGCCTGCGGAGACGCCGTTGTGCGGGCAGCTTGCACCTCTGTCTCCAACACCTCCAACTCCGTTAATGGGGCAGTGGTGGAGGAGGAGGAAGTGTAGGAGGAAACGAGGACCGTCCCGCTGCTGCACAACATCAAAATACAGCACTTGCGGGACGACGCATACGCCGCTTTGGAGGAGGGGGCTGAACGATGAGTTGAATTGTAATGCGTGTGGGTTGTATTGCAAGTTGGTGAGTCGGCGCGCCTTTCCTTCTCCCTCCCTTTCTCTTTCTCGACGGTTTTTTTTTTCGAGGCGCTTTTTTCGACGGACATTTTATCTTTGCTAAGCTTACTTGCTACGCTACATTCCTTCCTCCCCGCTTCGGATTGCGATCTTCTTCCGTTCATCCTTCACCCCACTCCCCTCTTTTTACTTCGCACGCTCATCTTCATAACTGCCCCACATTTCCTCCACCCCTCGTGCCCTACTCCATCTTCTATGTCTAAGTCTTGTCCTTCTTCTCCTCATGTCCTTGCTTCATTCTTTGTACCCCATTTCTTAGTGCCTGCCCTCGCTTCAATCTTCCCTCTCCCCTCGCTTCAATCCTTCTTCGTGATCTCGATGCTGACGTGTCGTTGTTCCACAGCACAAGCGACCCCGGCCCAAGACCATGCGCAACAACAATGGGGTACAGCAGGCTGTGGGCAGTCCGTGCACGCCGAGGCAGTCGATGTCATGGGTATGTCTTCCCGCTTGCCGGATACGCTTGTGCTTAGATGCATCCAGCTTAATACTACAACTGTTACACGACGGCTACGTCACTGTGGCGCAAAGACGACGAGGGGAAGACGGTATGCAATGCGTTCGTACCCTCCATAGTCTGCATTACCTTGCTAACCGTGGTTTTCTTGGTAGATGCGGCTTGTACTACAAGCTCCTCGGCCATCTCGATGAAGAGCGACATCATCTGCAAGCGCTCGCGCTACGACGCCCGCCGCGGTGGTGCTTCCACCTCCGTCTCCGAGATCCCCACTGCCAGCCCAGGAGTCAGCTGTCGTTCTTCGCCTGCGCCCAATGGTCCCGCGTCCTCTGCCTCTATCTCTGCTGGCCGCGCGTCGCCTACCCTTGCGCCGGACAGCGCCCCCATCTCCGAGCTCTCGTCCGCGCTCGGCCCAAGCCCTACGGCCACCCGTACCCCTACCACGAGCAGTCCCCGACGCGCTCCCCTTCGCCAGCGTCGACGTCAGTAACGAGCTCGACGGCGGCACCCAGCAGCAGCAATAGCAGCAACGCGCTAACAAGTGCCGCCGCATGAGCGTCGCCTCAGCGAGCGAGCCGCCGACCACGGTTAGCTACGGCTCGTACGACCTATATACACCTTAACATCCACACAACACCCATGCATTATCTCGTCCCGTTTCCCGACCATTTCATATCCTGGTCTTGATCAGTGTCGCGTACATATTATACATAATAAATATTGTAGTTTAGTTCCTTATCCTTTGTTGTACGAAGAACGCGAAGGAGTTATGCATTTCTAGCCCCAATAAATTTGTCCGTGTCCGTTCTGTTTTTTCCGTGTTCCCTTCAGGTCACTTCCGAATTTCTCCGAGTCCTTGTGCGTGATCGAGGCGTGACTGTAAGTTCATGTGTGACGTAAAGGATGATTTGCCTGTCAAGCTACTACTTCAACAAGACCACTGCGCATTGACTACACAACCACTAAATCCTTCAAGAACTCAAACTAGCCATGGCTCGTGGGATCCAGAGGTCCATTCAATCACTCAGATACTGTGGCCTCCTTCCGACCACCACCGACCGTGAGCGATGCGTGTCGCGAAGTTCGGAATTCGATGCAACTTGAAGGATCTCCCGTCTTGACTCAGTTCGAGGTTGTGCCATTCAAATAATGGAGTGTTTCTGATGGAACTGCCACATGGATAGCATTCATCGTCAAGTTGGCATCCATCATCATGCGCGACTTCTTTGAACTACCAAAGTCTCACGTCTTTGCTTAATCGTCACTTCCTGCCCATGTCTCCCTCCGAATCTTACCCTTGGGCGACTGCCCCCATGCACGCTCCGGACATAATTGCGTGGAATGCGGAGAATTACCCCACAGCTCCCTGCTATTTGTTTGCACCCATAGACCCGTCCGCGCCTGCCGTCAATGTTACACACCTCGAGTTCAGCCGGGCTTCGCAGCGTGCTGCCCACCTCCTCCGGCCGAACCGCGCAGGACCCGATGACGAAGTTGTCGCTATTATAGCCTTGTCCGACACTTTAGTCTATCTCGCAATCATTGCGGGTCTAATGACCGCCAATTGTGTCGTATGTCTTTACTCGCCATTCAATGCTCACGAATTCCTGACCTTCAAGCAGCCGTTCCCGATTTCCCCTCGTAATTCTCCGGCAGCGGTGGTCAATTTGCTCCAGAAGACGTCTTGCCACCGTATCCTTTCTACCCGCGTAAAACTTGACGCTCTCCTCGTCGGAGTCAAGGAGGAACTCGCCCAACTAGATCCGTACTTCGTGCTCACTATCGAAGAAATTCCATCCGTCTCCCAGATATATCCTAATATGGGCGCAGAAAGTCCTCAAAGCCCGTTCGATCCCTATCCGTCCGGCGACCGCCCAGCATGGGACGACGTATGTATATACTTGCATTCCTCTGGGAGTACAGGCATGCCAAAGGCCATTCCGGAGACAAATCGAGTGATATGGCAGTGGTCGACGCTCAGTGTGTGACCTTCTTTCACTTTCGCCGCTGTTTTAAATTTTGAACAGCTACTCTTCGTGACATGCGCGATACTATTGGCCATCCCTTGGCCGGAATGGCCATTCCTCCCTTCCACATGTCAGGGATCCTAGTACAGTTTCTCACCGCCGTACACGAACGCATACCCGTTGCACTGTTCCCGCCTACAGCAACCTCTCCGGATGCACTCCCAGTATTTCCTTCTCCCGAGAACGTGCTTGAGCATTCGCGCAGGACTGGTTGCAAGTCGATGATCTTGCTTCCCTTTTTCATAGTCGCCTGGGCGCAGTCCGCAGAATCCGTCGAGTATCTGAGGACACTTTCCGTCGTGGTACGTTCCTTACACTGTCTTAATCCTCCCGTCGCCTTTAGGTACATCGCTTAGGGCTTCGGAGGCGGGGCATTGCCAGAACGCGTAGGAAACACTCTCGTCGAGGCCGGGGTGAAGATCCGAAGCATATACGCAGGTACTGAATTCGGTGCGGTTTCGTCGATAGTTCCGTCAGATGGTGATGAAAAGCTCTGGGAGTGGATGCGCTTCTCGGATGAAATCACGGTACAATGGGATTTGCAGGGAGACGAAATGTTCGAGTGCCAGTTACTGGTACGTTACCATTCGGGGGTCCGTATTGACATCTTTCACAGCTCATTCCCACAGACTTCGGACAGGCACACTGTGAGCGTGGAAAACATGAAGGGTGCCAGAGGTTACGCAACCTCAGACCTATGGATTAACCATCCGGAAAAGAAATATCTGTGGAAAATGTCTGATACGTCCTCGAGCTCACCCGTTGTTTCAACTGATTCCTTGTTCCAGGGTTGGACGCATTGACGACGTAATTGTCCATAGTTCTGGGGAGAAAACCGTCCCTACGCCTATGGAGGATATTGTGCTGAGCAGTCCAAAGTAGGCAGCCGTGTTTTCAACCGATAAAGTTGTTGAGCAGAGAGCCCAATATAGCATCGCTGGAGCTGTTATGTTTGGCTGGGAACACGACCAGGCTGGAATACTGATCGAGCCAATTCCAGCCCTTGGAATTGACATTAATAATGCGATTGAAGTTGGCGAGCTGAGAAATAAAATCTGGTGGGTTCCACCACCGGAATATGCGCCGCAGAACTCACCATGTGATTAGGCCTATCATCGAGGAGGCTAACCAAGTAGCACCAGCCTTCAGTCGGATCTTCAAAGAGATGATTATTTTTACCGCTCCAGAGAAACCGATGCCTCGAACGGGAAAAGGGACAGTTATGCGAAAAGCCACCTTAAAGGTCTACTCTCCCGAAATCGATGCTTTGTGCGTGGTGGTTGCTTGGGTGTACAGGGAACTGATGCCGATCCCAGGTACAATATCGTAGAGGAAAAGGCGAGCGTGGACACGAGCAAGATGCCTGCAGTGTGGGAGCTCCCATTAATTCAACGTTGGCTGCTAGAACTTGCTGCCGAGCTCACGGATTTACCGGAAATCTCCATCGAGACAGACTTATTTCATCAAGGATTCGACAGGTTCGATTGTTTTTGTCGGCTCGATGCTGTATCTGTCTGAATCTTTGTCAACTAGTTTAAGTGCAACCTTCCTTCGTCGTCGTATTATCGCTGCCTTCCGCGCGTCCAAAGATCCTGCCCTACGAAAAGTCGCCCCTGATATCAGCCAGAATTTGATTTACTCACATCCGACCATATCACAGCTATCGGCACATTTGGATGGTCTGATTTCTGGGGCATCAGGAGAAACACTTGACGCAAAACAGCTAATCAAATCACTGGTCAATAAGCATGCCTCTGGACTGAGCGGAATGGTCCCTGTGCCATGTGCCGCAGACTTTCAAACCGTCCTTCTCACTGGGTCGACCGGAAGTCTTGGATCGCAGATTATGTCGTCGCTATTACAGGATGACCGGGTCGTCAAAGTTTATGCCCTCAACAGGCCCTCCTCGTCCGGACATGTCGCTGGCGGTTCAAGTTTCTTGGAGCGCCATACAGTCACATTTCGCGATCGCGGGTTGGACATCAACCTGTTGAATTCCCCGAAGCTTCACTTTGTGAAAGGTCAAACCGAAAAGCCCAATTTGGGGTTGAAAAAAATTCCATATGATGAGGCAGGTTTCATTTATTTATCAGCTTATCGCTTTCCTAACAAATTATGTTCAAGATTCGAAATTCTGTGACCCTGATCATCCACAACGCTTGGAAACTCGACTTCAACCTATCACTCGCGTCGTTCGAGAATCACATCGTTGGTACACGCCATCTCGTCGACCTTGCTCTGTCCAGTCCGCGCACGCCGAGATTTCTGTTCACTTCTTCTATTGCTTCCGCCATATCCTGGAATCCGGCTCAGGGCCCATGTCCAGAAACCTTGCTAATTGAGGATGGTATAAACGAAGGTAGCACGGGATATGGCCAAAGCAAATTCGTTGCGGAGCAGGTGTGTTTGAATTTCTGTATCTTCGCGGAAGGCCCTTTAATGATTCCACGGTCAGATCCTTGCGCGAAGTGGTTTGCGTGCCACTTCTTTGCGAATCGGTCAAATATGCGGTTCAGTGTCAAGTGGTGCTTGGGCGACCAGCGATTGGCTGCCAATCTTAGTGAAGACCAGCCTGACTCTTGGCTGTCTTCCGCTTGCTGATGGAGTGAGTTTCGCTCTCCGCACTGCACACCAGAATCTAACTGTTCACGCAAAGGTTGTGTCATGGATCGATTTCGAAAATGTCACCAATGTGATCATGGACGTTGCCTTTGCGCGCGCCACAGAGCCCGTGTACAATCTAGTTCACCCCAGACCAGTTTCCTGGAATTTCATCGTGAATGCCCTCCGAGATGCAATTTTAAAACGGACGAAATGCACACCAGAGTTTGGGATGGTTCCTTTTTCCGATTGGATCGCCAAGCTGCAGGTAGCCGCGGAGGTGGCAGACGCAAAAGAGCTCGTGAGCTCATTTTCATCTCAATGTCCTCCATGTCTGTAGACTCAAATTATCGGCAGCCAGGAATCAAGCTTGTCGGGTTCTTCAACTACTTGGCCAAAGCCTCGGCAACGTCTTCGAAGGATTCTGAGTTCGGAGGGATGGATTTCTCGACCGGTAAAATACGAGCAAACAGCTCTACTGTGCAGATGATGGAACCCATCGGCGTTGGCCATGTCAATGGGTGGGTAGGCTACTGGATTGCGTCTGGGTTGATTTAGGTTCCCGGTGTATTACTTGATGAACGAGCCCGCCACTAGATGCAGCTTTGACACAGCAGCTGGTAGGGTATGGCGAAGGTTCTTGAGCTCCAATTGGCATGTATGGGAAGGGCTTAGTGGTTTTTGTGTGAAACCCGCGCTGGTCGGTTCCGGAATTCTCCCCCGTTCTCGCCGGGGTTCATTTGGGTCTCCAGGGCAAAACACACGGGCTTCTTTCAGCTTTGAGGGAGAATGGACCACTTACGAACGGGTCGTGCAGCGACCTGTCCGGAAATTGGTCGCTACATCCTCTATTACTGCATTGAAAATTTTACCTGCGCTTAGTTTCACAAATTTCGAGTATGCGTACGTGTCGAAACCAAACCTTCAGAAAATTTTCCTCCTCCTACCCTCCTTCTTTTCATGATTGTCTCGCATATCGTGGTTCTTCCCTGTGAAATCGTCCGGCATAATCACAACAGTGTGAAGCTAGACCCGCCGCAGCAGCCGATCCGTACTACAAGTGCCGTCAACAATGCCATTCTGGAAAAGTGGCGAAATCTCGGTCAGCGCAGCATAAGCTAATTAAACAAAACGGACCAGTCTCCTGTAATTCCATTACATATGACCGCCCTTCGAGATGCGGTTTCGGATCGGATGAAATGTATTCTGAAGTTTTGGCTTTTTTTTTCGGAATGGTTCCCCGAATTGCAAAAAGCCGTAAAGACGACAGATGCAAAAGAACTCGTGAGCTCATCTTCATTTAATTCTTCTCCACGGACGTACAGTAGACTCAAATATGCCAGCCGGGAATCAAGCTTGTCGGCTTTTTCGATTGCTTGGCCAAAGCCTCGGCAATGTCTTCGGAGGATTTTGAATTGGGAAGAATGGATTTTTCGACCGATAAAATCCGGGCAATCAGCTCTACTGTGCAAATGATGGAACCTATTAGCATTAGCCATGTGGATCGATGGGTAGACTACTGGATTAAAGCTGGGTTCATTTAGTAGATACTGTCAGGAATTCGAACATGTTTGGTGGAGAATGAAATAGGACACGCCACTTTCGCAAATGAAAGTTATCCGGGTTGCCGTCGAGGCAATGCCACGCTATGACCCGAAGTTTCCGCCGTTCTCGGCGGGGTTCGCTCGGAATTTCCACAGACCGGTGTCCAACTTTGACTTACGGGTGGCGCATTGACACGCCAAGAATTTCAACGTTCTTCTATAATTCCAGCTGTCCAGCCCATTTTTTGCTTTATCATCACCCTATTTTTGTAAATTACCTGTCGTTATCGACCTTTTCGAACTCAGCCATCTCCGCGAGCCGATTGAATCAATATGGCTTGATCCGTGACCTCGGCGTCTTATCAATTGACCACCGTCCATTCGGATCACTTTCTTCTGCGCGGCCCGCATCCCTCACCTACTCTATGACGACTTCTTTCTCGGTTCAACTCAAGGCTGTATGTACATGCCTTTCGAAGCGCTTCGCACCCTCGCTGCGATTTTGTTACCACACAAAAAAATTACCTGCATATCCACAAGATCTCTCTCATGCGTCGAAACCATATCTTATGGAATTTTCACCATGACTGTTTCAAATTTCGCGGCTCCGAATATCAGCGCGGCAACGGATCCATATTTACCAATGTCGCTAACAAAACACGCGGGACGGGTGATCCTCGTCCTGTTCCGCCAAAGGTCAGCCGTTGAGGTGGATTGGCCCTCTACGAACGCCGAGGTCCTCTATAAACACCGAAACCGAGGCCTGAGGTCATAGATTACATATGGAGGTTGGTTTCGTTTCCTTTTTTTCAAGTTGGCTACTAGTCCTAATCACGACTAGCGCAGCATTCCATCTAAATTAACCAATCCGCCATGCAGCGGCATCGCGGTGAAGAGATTGGTGTCCGGTTGCAACTAGTCCTCACAAGCGTCGGTCTCGGGCTGTGGTTTAATTCCCTTGTACCTTCTATACTTCCACAAATGAGTGCGAAATTGGTGCGAAGCGTGGCCTCCGGGTGCGTTAGGAGATTTTGAATTCACACCTTGGGATATTGAAATGCTTATTTTAGTGCATACGGGCTGCACTTTCTCAGTGATAGATTTAATACTTTGTCCGGCGAAAACGGTAGGGCGGTGGCTGCGAGTGCGCAGTAGACTTTGACATGCGGGCGGGGTGATGTCTCGGCGAATGTTCGTCCTATCTGAACGTATCAAAGCCGGCATGAAAAAGTGATGCAGAATATAAAATAGGTCGATTGAGCTGATTGGAAAACCCAAAGCCTTCCTGTTCAACATGACCCAGACCGTTTACCTCCCCAATTCCCTCAAGGATGTGAACTGGCCATGGAGCAGACGCATGAACCCATTCTACGAAGAGGTGAAAAAGGAGGCCGATGAATGGTTCATGAACTTCGAGTGCTTCGATGAGAAAGACACGCAGAGCTTCATCCGTTGCGACTTCGGTGCGTACATCGCGATTGTGTGGGGTTCGATCTGATTTATTCTTAGCTCGGATGGCTGCGTTGTGTTACCCGGACATGACGCGAGGTGAGCCATTCAAAATTTCATCATCCCTGGTGGGAGATTGACAAGAGTGTATGCAGAGGAGTACCGAGTTGCGTGCGACATGTTCACGCTGTTCTTCGTCTTTGACGAGTTCACCGATACCGTTGACGGTAAAGCTGTTCAGGAGCTGGCAGACCTCAGCATCAAGCCTCTGAAGAACCTCACTTATGAATGCGGAAAGGACGAGCACCCCCTCGTGAAAGTTGCCGACGGGTTCGTGATTATAGCGCATTGAGAATTGAGAAATGGTGGTATTGACCTCCAGGTGGCCCAGATTCTTGAAGCGGTTCATGGCGATAGCGAGCGAGACCTGTCAAGAGCTTTTCATTAGCGCCTGGAAACAGTATGTCGATGGAGTCATACAGGAGGCAAAAGACAGATATGAGCGGACGAGTCCGCGCAGCTTCGACACCGGTGACTACTTGCGCCTTCGGAAGCTTACTGCCGGAGTCGCTCCTTGTATAGCCATGTACTTCATTGGCAAGGAGCGCCCACGCGGTTTTTTCGGACACCCCATGCTCATCCGCCTTGCCGAAATCACGATCGAGATCGTTTGCTTCGAAAATGTGAGTTGGACGAATGACACTACGTGCGAGACAGAGACGACTCACACTCTCTAGGACACCTATTCCTTCCAGAAAGAGAACGCAACGGAAGATATTCACAACCTCCTCAAGGCCATCATGCACGACCATGTGTGCTCTGTTCAGGATGCAGTTTACCACGCTGCGCGAGAGACGAAGGCGCGTGCGGAAGAGTTCCTAGTGCTAGCGAGGATGCTGCAATCGCAAGGCCCCGACGTACAAACCTACATTCAAGACCTTGGGTCTCTCATCAGCGGCCACACGCTGTGGTCGTTCGAGACGCCGAGGTATTTCGGGGAAAGACTGCAAAAAAGTCGAAAAGGAAAGAACGTTCCTCCTGACGGAGGAGAAAAAACGTCTTGTTTGTTGGGAGTAGGATCAATAGGTGCAGAATGTTGAAATATGTATTTGAGATTATTAGCTGAAGCTCACCATACGTGAACAAGGCGATCTTACATAGATCTTAGAAGCAGACTTGGATTATTTGAGACGAGAACCTGTAAATCTCACGGAAAGCTTCTCATTTAGATCGGAAAATCAAGGAAAACTGGCGAGTGCCAAAGGGTGCTCTACTCGGAGCCTGGAGCTGAATCTCGCTGTGAACCACCCTGGAGCTGTCGGAAACTATGTTTGGAGCGAAGCCCGGCCATTCCGATGCGATTGTGAGGGCACGGTGCATAGTAGAGGCGATGTGGGAAGGATCCGTCAGTTACGGTAAATTTCTATACCGGGCGTCTAGCCTGAATCAGCACCCACGATCATGGAGCCCTAGGCCGTTTCATATCGTCTCGAGAAGGTGTGGCGTGGCGTTCGTTGCTGACAGTTCCTTGAGAGCTTCGGTGGGAAGTTGCGTATTCGCTTTTGCTTCTCAGGCCGTCCTGCGAACAAGCGAAGTCCTGGTAGAGTCGAGGTACAGCTGTCCCGGAATCGTCCAACGCACTCGACCTTGACTATCCGCGGGCTCGCGTCTCTGGAAGACGAGTTTTTTGAGCGCGAGAAACAAAGGACCACAACCCGGCGCGGCAGGATATCGGGCAAATAGTATTGCGAGCACAAGGAACGTGTTTGCCCTATCTCTCTGCAAACGGAGTGGGGGGACGAGATACAAACCAAGCCGTGGCGTCGTGGTTGCCATCCCAAGGCACCTCATAGGCCAACTGCAAGTTGTATATGCGGAGAGTTTAGCTGGCGCCCGACACTTCTCAAGTATTTCTATCGGAAGATTCCGGCGAGTCAGTGGGGCAGTCCGAGATAAGTACGCGCCGATCCCGAGACGAGGGCTGAATGCGACAGATCCTCCCACAGGTTTTCAAGACGCGAGACAACAAAAAGCGTGGAGACCCGGGAAGCAGGATCGCACGAACAAGATCAGTTCAAGGCGGGGGCGGAGGAACGAAATTCAATACATGAAGGGCAAAACTTGGAAACGAGACGGCAACTTGATCATCGAGCCTTGGGCAAGTTTTCCAGCGGCGCATTATGTGAGAAAGCGGCATGACGTATCGTGCAGGCCAGTACAAAAACCGTGGTCCAGCCTGGTGGAACAGAAAGCAACCCACTGCCAGGTCGTGAGTGAGAGGACCTGGAAGTGCACGTTAGATCACGATCTGTGCTCTCTAAGGAAATTTTCTAATTCGAGTT
The DNA here is from genome assembly GCA_014462675.1 of Mycena sanguinolenta. Lineage (NCBI taxonomy): Eukaryota > Fungi > Basidiomycota > Agaricomycetes > Agaricales > Mycenaceae > Mycena > Mycena sanguinolenta. The sequence goes on along the minus strand of JACAZH010000003.1, from coordinate 9,934,080 downwards.
TATCGATGAGCGATTATCGACTTTTCAAGAACACGAGTCGGGAGCCGTACACGTAGTCGTGGCCCAGCCGGAAGAATCTCACGCCAATGGTCGATGGATAAGGGGACTCCGAGCAAGAGAAGAAATTTAAAGTTAGATGTGGAGCCCAATTTTGGACTTGAGTCAGGGCCAGATGTTCTGTTATTCATGGTGTAAAGAATGGTACCCAGCGTCCAAGGAAGAGAGAGTCCAAGAAATCGAGCCTGATGCGGACGGCCAATAATACACATTGGAGAGCAAGCAGTTTCACAGATTCGAGAGAAGAGCTGGCACTGCCACTGATTGGGCCGAAGGCAACAAGGGGATTACGTAATTCCTCCTGAAACAAAAAGTTCGGAGCAGACCAAGAGCAGACTGAACAGTGAGTGTCGGACGATTTCGAGGACAACCATGCAATCTTGTGAGCGGGTTCCAGTCGGGTTCGGCAGTGAAATATCATGTTGCAACAAAAATAGATCAGTCAGGTGCCTGCGTGGATCAATAGACATTCACACCAGGAACTGCCAAGTTTCAGTGCAACTGAAGTGCAATCTGAAATTTAAAGTTTCAGGTTGCATTTAAGTTGCACTGGAACTGGGTGACTTCCCGTAAGAGTTTTTAATTCGTTTCGAATATTTTCGAGCCTAACCGTTGTCAATCACTGGGACCCCATCAACCGCATCACCTCGAAATGGTCCATGTTTATTCTCCCATCACTCGAAATAATGCGAATCTAGACGAGGGGTAGGACCCCCTCTTCTAGACTTTCTTATCCTCGAATATCCATTTTGGACACAGATCAGTGATCTTGGCAAGATCTTGACCTCCATCACGAACCGTTCGTCCTCTCTTGCGCTCGAACAAGTTACTCTCACTTCATCTTTCCATGCCACAGCTGTTCCTAGCTCAGTACCCCGACTAAGACACATCCAAAAGCAACTGTCTTCAAGACTTTTCAGTGCCCAGTAGAAAATATTGCGGCATCCTTACCAAATGCAATCATACAACATTCTTTCCAATTGTGTCGTATCAAAACTCGGATACACCTCACCGGAATATACCTACCTACCTACCCCAGAAGCAGCAGGTTGCATACAGGTACAAGCTGTGTACAGATATTCAGATTTTGTGCTGGATCAATGCATAAAGAATTTATTTTGTTTGCGGGAAACACGGACAGCCTAAATATCTCTTAGATTGATCGTATCACTGGCACCCTCGATAATTGCGCTGGAATATTTTAATCTTACGGGAAGTCACCCACTAAAACTTATTTGCAAAATTTCTGGATAACCAAAATGCAATCCTAAAGCAATAGTTTCAGATTAGATTTTGGCTGTACTGAAATGTAATTGAAATGCCAAATTTCAGATCAAGATTCAGTTGACCTGAAATCAATAACTGGGTGACTTTCCGTAAGGTTAGATAGCATCTTGAGAATATCGGAGGGGTGCCAGCGATGCCGGCACATGAGATTCTATTCGAAAATTTAATCGTTGGCAGTTCCCGTAGGAATATGTGAAGATATAATAGAATTTATTGTATATAAAGCTATTCACCATACCGCGATGTGCCATAAACAACATCCAACGACACATCCCAGCACCAACTTTCATACAGATGGATCTCAGCGTGTTTATCACCCTGCAACAAGTTGAAGAAATGGAGATTCACAAGGAAGGCATCAAATCAGTCATGTCGGATAGCCTAGGGCACCAAAAAGGAGACATTTGAGGGCAAGAGCATTCACAACTATGGATACAAGCTGGTTACAGCATGGAATCGAGCCCGTTGGTCGCCGCGCTGGCAAAGAGTCGACACTGTGACCAATGTGACAGGCAGCCTGATTCAGACACGCCAGGCAGAAGAGTGGCCAAATCCATCTATTCAGCAGAATCCAGGACTGAAAAAGTCTGGAGAGGGGTACCCACCCCCCTCTCCAGATTATAATATATTTAAGCTTTATTCAGGGGTTGAAACGGAAAATCGTCAGATCCAAGCCCGATGGGGTCCTGATGGCTGTCTCGGCATCCCTGCCGGAAATTCGTCGATATTCTGAAAATACTATCTAACCTTACGGAAAGTCACCCACTGAAACTATTTATTTCAGAATAGGAAAAAGTGCAGCTGAAACATTATATTTCAGTGGCACTGAAATCTAATCTGAAACTTAAGGTTTCAAAATAAGAAAAAGTGCACCTGATACTTCACATTTTGGCTGCACCACAGCTGTACATGCACTGAAATGTTAAGTCTCAGTCACACTTTTTCCTATTCTGAAATCTCAAGTTTCAGATTAGATTTCAGTGCCACTGAAATGTAACATATCAGCTGCACTTTTTCCCATTCTGAAACCAATAGTTTCAGTTATTCACTTCAGCTCAACTTATTCTGATTCTGATACTTAGCATTTCAGTTGCATTTCAGTACAGCTGAATTGTAATCTGAAACCATTGATTTAAGTTTACATTTCAGTTGAACCAAAACGTTGCAAATAAGTTTTAATTTCAGTCTAGCTGAAATCCAACTTGAAACTTCAAGTTTCAGATTGCACTTCAGTTGCACTGAAACTTGGCAGTTCCCAGTGTGATATTAGGGCTCCGCATCGTCCGTACTGTATGTGGTACGTGTTCAAATACGGATATACGGACGCTCGCCGTAATACTTACGGCATGGTACGATCACCTTGCCGAGCCATAAGGTACGGAACGGAACACGTGATATATGAATTTGACCTCCTGTAGGCGTAAATTTCCGTTTATGAAGCCAAAAAAAATTCAATAGGAGCTTCAATGTATTCTCTACAATGTATTCCTCAAACTGAGTTTAAAAAGCCCATTTCCCCTCGTCGTTCACTCCGTTGTACCTCCGTGGGATAGTGGCTTTCCATTTTAGGAAGCCCTACTTACTCGAGGTAGCTCGAGGACCAGGGAGGTGACCCAGTTTGATGGCCCATCACCTCAAGCTGCCTCGAACTCGGCTCGCAGCACTAGATCGCGGTCGCCAGACGGCACCGAATGAGTTTCGGCTCGATAAGGTTCGATACGGACCCGTAACCCGTATACGTACGGGTTCTTCGGCACGTATCCGCCAGCCACGGTACGGACATTGTACGTACTGTACGTACGTATGCCCATACGACGTTGTGGAGCCCTAATAGACAGCTCGTGCAAAGCCGTGCACGAAAAATTGAATTTTGGGCCTGGACAGTATACAAATCAATGGAATACATGCCATTGATTATATGAAGCCCTCTGATTCATATTAGCTGCATGGACTCCACAGAACCGAGCTAAAACCAAAATAGAGTGGGAGCATCAATATCTGGTGTCATATCAAAATATGTTCGTCTAAAGAAGTTGCAACTGTGTCCGGATCCCATGATATGTCGGAAGGGAATTGGAGCGCCAACAACGGAGTTTAAAAAGGCCGGACGGACACACGTAATTTTACAAAGAAGGTAGCTTCGCAGTTTCGAATGAATTCTCCGTGCGTTCGCCACAGGTTCGCTCTTGATTCCAACAGTCCCAGCAAAGTCCCAGGATAGCGAGTGCTCATCCGCAACATACAACCGGTGAATGTCTCGAACTCGAAAACTAAATCTCCTTCTCCCATTGCTGTGTGCGACAGGTGCTCTAGGAAGTGGCAGCAGCACCATCCAACGCGACGTCGTTATCGTGGGGGGCGGCGCGGCCGGAACCTACACGGCCATCCGCCTGCAACAAGAGGGTCTCAGTGTGGCTCTGCTCGAGAGAAACAACCGCCTCGGGGGGCCACGTCAACACCTTTCAGGTGCCCAACACCACCACAACCTTCGACTATGGCGTCTTTTTCTACCACAATATCACCGTCACCACCGACTATTTCTCTGCACTTGGAGTCGAAACCATCATAGCGCCCTTGGGTGGCAACAGCGTAGCTACCTACGCTAATCTCAATGGGGATGCCAAGGGGCAAACAGTTGTTCCACCGGGCATGCCCTGGGCAAACTCGACAGCCGCAGGGGATGCTTTGGCGAGATACATCAATCTGTACAATGCACAGTTTCCGTTCCTCGACAACGGTTTCAATCTCCCTGATCCTGTTCCAGAGGATATTCTCCTTTCATGGGGCGACTTCATGGCAAAGTATGATCTTGACCCAGCGGCATTCGATACCTACCTCGTCATCCAATTCGGGAACGAGATGGCTCTCCCAGCGATATACGCGATGAAAGTCAGTATTTTCTTTCAGGTCGCTTGCCCATTGACAATATGAACCATGCTACAGTATTTCCCCTCGCTTACCGCTGAAGGCTTCTTGGGCATTAATCCACTTATCACGACGGCAAATTTCGACAACCAGGGCATATACGATAAGGCGCTCAATAAGCTTGGTCAAGGGGAGGGCGCATTCTTAAATGCGACCATTACCCGCATTACGCGTAGCAACGACGGCGTCGTTGTCGTGATGCACACGCCCGATGGTAAAGCAACCACGGTGAACGCAAAGCAGCTCGTTCTCGCGATCCCACCTGTCGTCGCGGACCTCCGCGCCATCGGCCTCGACCTTTCCCCCGAGGAAGAAAACCTCTTCGGCCAGGCCAGCTTCAGATATTACTTCGACTCTGTTATTCAGAACACTGGTATTCCCGACAACGTCACCATCACAAACATCGACTTCACGCAGCCCGACGGCATTCCGACGTCCGATCGGCTGGTGTTCAATGTGGAGAACCCCAACCTGCCCGACGGCGTCCCGGGCCTGAAAGTGCTGTATTATGGCAGCAACAGCGCGATCAGCGACACGGATGCGCAGGCCGATATAATTTCTACGCTGGCGAAGTATCGGGCAGCAAATGGACTCGATGCCTCAGTTGAGCCTGCGTTCGTTGCGTTCAATAACCACGCGCCATATGAGCTCACCGTACCTGTGGACGCGATCCGCAACGGATATTACAAGAAAAGGAACGCGCTGCAGGGGTGCCAGAATACGTGGTACACGGGCGCGGCGTGGCAGGCCCATAACAGTGCAACGATTTGGAATTTTACGGAGACAGCGGTGGTGGAGAAGGTGGTCAAGGTGTTGTGTCAGGATGGGAAGTGCGAGTGAACAGAAGGGAAGCGTGAGTGCGCAAACTGATATCAAGGATTGTAAATCTACCTTGCGTCAAGTTTAAATATTGCATGAACTGAATTCGAGCCTGCGAACCGTCGTAGTGCTGTGTAGATTAGATAGCTAGGATCTTATCTACACAGCCACTTGCTTTGCTCTCGCACCGAGGTCCTCGACATCCTCACATCGACGCTCTCAGCTCTCTCGGCCCCACGCTTTGGTTACGCTGGGTCTCACACCACCCGCATCTCCTCCCTCTCCCCCTCTCCGCGTCGTCCCGAAGACACCACCTACCTTGCCCAGGCGCATCTCGCGCAAGCCCCGGGGCCCCCACATTGCGCAAGCCTCATGTAAAACACGGTCCGAGGACGGCTCTCAAAAAAATGCACCTTGAACTAGTCACCCAGCCGCGCTCGAATAAGGACCTCTGCATATCTTCCGCTTCGTAGTGACCCCGGTCATGATGCGCTCGCGACGCGCGAGTGTTATGTGAATACGAGCGACGCAGTCGGGGAGTGGGAAGGTTAGGAATGCAGTCGCGGTCAGGGTGAGTCCGTGCACCTTCCCTCTCCCTCTTTGTGATCCTCGTGCCTTCTTCGCCAGCCCCCTCTCGGCCGACACAGCAAGCGCTTTTTTTTTATCCGTTGCGCGTATGCATCCTACTAACGCGCGCGTCCACAGCTCTGGTCCTAATGTGCGCCCGTAGCCCGTGGTGCAATGGGCTGCAGCAAAACTTCCAACAAGTTCCACCCACAAAGGTTTTCTCGTGCAAGATCCTTCGTCCTGCTTATCAGAGCAAGGAGTTATATGGAGTAACAAGGTGTCTGTATGCGTTGCTTCCTTCCTTGTCTTTTTTGTCGTTCCTTCTTTCTTGGTTGTTCTTACTGCTGCTTTCTCGTTGTGCGCGGCCGAGCGTGGCGAGATGCCTTGCTCGGCCGTATGCATACCCGCATGTGCTCCTCGTCGTCGTCTGCAGTGCATGCATTCGTCGTCTCTTGTATTCATTTTCATGCCCTTGTTTTCCTTCCGTTGTCCTGCTTTTGTTTTTCTCCGACTTCAGACTTCGGTCCAGCCGCAGCTTTTCTTCCGTTAACACTCGAATCCCGATTCCCGAAACGAATGTGGCCTTGGGTGGCAAGTGGAGGGAAAGAAATCCCATAAGGTTTCACCAAGCTTGTTGTTGAGCGAGTACACAATGCAGAGTTATGTGTTGTAACATTTCTAAGTGCCCTCTACTATGAGCTACTAGTAGTATGAGCACTTCGAAGTAATATTACAAACACCGGAGAAACGAGTCAGGGCTTGGAAACGTGAACATGAATTGCTGATATAAACCCGAAGAAAGATTCCGACAACATAAAAAAATGAAGGCACGATACATATGAGTAGACGCGACACAGCAGAAGTTCCTCTGAGCGGGAACAATTCATGTGAAATGACAGAGGCTACTGTCGAAAGGGTGAGTAACGACAAGATGAGAGAGGTGTATCACGCACCAGAGGAAAGATGCTCTCTATTCGGAGCCTACGTAGCTCTCGACGTCTGAGGAATTCTAATCTTCATCGTCACTCATCCCATCATACGAGTCGGAGAAAGAGAGTTTCGGAATGGACGGGAAAGCTTCGAGGTAGGAAGCCTCGTTTTTGGTTTTCGCCTGGGAAATGCAGACCTCCTGGAGACTGCAGCCGGATTTCGAAATGAAGGATTCTAGCCCGAGAACGGAGGCTGATCCAAGGCCCTTTTCTTGTATTTTGAGCCTGCGGAGAGCCGGGAGAATGAAACAATTGAGACAACCATCCACGTCTGCTGCTACACGGATGTTATGGAAGGCGAGCGACTGCAGCCGTCGAAGAACGATATCAGACGGTGTGTAGGTGATATCAAACCAGACCTCCGTTAATTCGCAGTGAATGAGGCCCGTTGTCTGCAGCAAAATTGCAGCGCAATTGGTAAAGTTGGCCCGTAGCAGGGTAAGGTTAGTCAATTGCTTCCAGGGCAAAATTTCGACTGTGGGACGGCGGAGCACAACGGTACTTAGGACAGGGAGTCCCTGGAATATGATGTTGTTTTCTTGTCTGGCCGTGATGAAGACATCCAAACCGCGAAGCAGAGGCATAGAGCCATTAATCGCAGAAAGGGCGGATGATGGAGCATTGAATTTCAAGTGTTCCCAGCGCGCACGGTGGGCAACAATCGGCGTAAAAACTGAAGAAGTGAAGGTTCCGGGCCATGGAAGGTCGATGTCGATTGATAAAGGGCAAGAACCGGACCTGCCCAACCAGATCTCGGATATCTGCTCTGCTCATCCGATCTTCAGGCCTGGGCCAGTGGTTAACTGGATAGCTCTCCATAGCGTAGGCGTGGCCAACGCTACTTCTCGCCATTTGTGACAAATTTTGGTGAGATGAGTCGGCGAATAAATGCCGATAAGAGGAGGCGCATCCGGATAGACTGGGAGGAAGTGGACGAATATTTCGCTGACGACCTCGTTAGGGAGTGTCAAGACGGGGTATCTGTAGTCATCGAGCCTCTTCCGGACTTCAGCTTCCTCCGTTATGAGTTCAGAGAGCGAGGGCCCGATATCCCAGATAGCAATCTCCAATTCCGCGAGACGACGACGATCCTGTTCGAGCGTGACAAGCATGAAGTGTATGGGAAGCCCAGGCTGTGGATAAAAAGGTTCATTCAGCGTTGGATACGGTATGATAAGATTACAATTTCACAGTACTTAGTATTTGAAATGGTGTGCCAGCACACAGCGAAAACCGTTTAGAACAGCGGGCTGGTGTCCTCGAGGGCCGAAACGATCTGTCATGTAGAATATAGGATATTTATATGATTGAATCAAACGTAGGAAGAGCGTACAAATACCGATGAACCGTTACCCTGCAGTGAGGGATGAGGAGCGAGAGGAAGAGAGGAAACGCAGGCGACCGACAAGCGACGCAGCGCCGATGTAGCACCGCCACACTGACAGCTGTCACAAAACGCGCCGCAGCGGCGGCCGACCTTCACCGCGCCTCGAAGGATGAGCTCCGACCCCGTCCCGCCTTCAGCTTGCGCTGACTCGTGTCCCCGCGCAGAGCGCAGGCGGAAGTCTTCATGCCCGTCACGGCTCCTAGGTGCGTCTTGTCCTCTCCCTCTGCCTTTTCCGCCTTTGCTCAGGGACGACTATGAGCAGCCTTATTACTGCGACAGTCTCGAGGAAGTGAGGCTCGGACACGGCTTCGTACCGAGATTCTCCGACGCTGGCAACTAACCTTACCACTCAAAGCTTTGAAGACTGGTGATATCCGTGGCCATTCTCAACTGCACCGTAGCGCTGGCCGGATGCAAGGAAGATATGGCAGTGATAAGCAACGGGCGACACGAACTCTTACTATCCTCCCTAATCGCCATCCGGCTCTCCAACTTCGCGCCCAATTCGCCCTTGTGTCGTGAACTCCGGCGCCTCGTGACTCGTCCAGCTCGTAGAACTTTGTCTCTTTTACCCCCGGCCTTGGCGCCGCTCTTTACGTCCGTGCCCGCGTCGTCCCTGAGCGTCTGCAGCAGTGGCAAGAAGTTCGCGTCGAAGGACGCTGCTTTCGCGGTCAGTGCGTGTTCACTGTTCGAGAAAGGAAGTTTTATGCTCCGGATCAATCGGACCGACGATCTCCGCATCGCCACATCGCTGCCATGAACTAATGACGTAGTTTGCCACAGGCACCTTGGCACTTTTGTTTCGCTTTCGGAATTTCAGTCAAGAACGGCTTATCATTTGGGGGTTAGCTGGGGAAGCCACCGATCTTGATTCAGCCCGGCAGCTACAGTCCTAGCTCGAGGAATTGCATCTCACTGCCAGCCTGAGTGGATACTTGGATCATTGTTAGATTGCCGGGTGGGGCAAAGATTGTCGAAAGTATCTTAGCTAGCATGACGACTGTATGACCTAGCCCTCATCATAGGTTGCGTTGCCTTAAATAGCAGGGAGCATTTCAAAAACTTCCTAACTCGTGTCTCTGTTTCATGTCGGACAACGCTCCTCCCTCTCGTTCCGTTTCCCGCACTTCATCGCCCGAACCGCAGCCACAGCGGGAACAGCAGCAGCGACCATCGTCCCGCCGGCGCGACAGAGGCCGTACGCGCTCGAGGCAACCGCAGCAACAATCGCAGTTACCGCCATCGCAACCCCAGCCATGGCAGACCAACCAGGCCCAAGCTATGCAACAACAGGCACCGCAAGCCGGTCAATTGCTCGGCAATACCCTCGGCCAAGTGGTTGGTGGAGGCGGTGGTGGCAAAAAAGAAGCGCTGAAGTTGAAGCTTGAGCTGAACCTCGAGGTCGATGTTCAAATCAAGGCTCGGGTACATGGTGATGTTACGCTTTCTCTGCTGTGAGTATCTCTCTCCTTTTAAACCTGACATTGTAATTGATTGAAAATTCGGAGTGGGTAGGGATTAAATCGACATGAAACGCGTGCTGGATTCGGACGATCATACCCTCCACTCAGATATCGATGTACATTAGGAATTAGGACTTGTTAAGGCTAATGTATGAGCAGTGTATTTGCTAATGCCATCCGACTCGGATGAAGTAACGATGAAGTGGTTCACTTCGTGCGTGAAGAATCTGTGACCGGAACCCATCGTGTCCGACCAGTATTCGAACCCGCACTCCTGAGCCTTTCAGAATTCACGACAATGGTGCCAAATAAATCCCAGTGTCCCACTCATTGGCCCGTCACTTTATGCTGGAACTCAGCGAATTTTCGTAGGAAAGGTGAGGTTCAGATCCTAGGCATAATTATGTTGTACGCGTTGGACTCCGAGTCGTCAATCAACAGCGGATAGCATGTACATCCTTCGTGTATGGAACCGGTAAAAGCGGAATCTCTGATGGTAGTTGAAATAATATCTGTAATCACTCAACATCGCATTTCGCTCGCCGTTCGCCTGAGACAAAAGAAAGAATTCCATCGCACCAGTGATCACTGATTATTCGTTTCCTTACCCAAATTCTCCGAGCTAACAATTCTATAGGTTTGTCCTACCTATTCTTGTGATTTTTTGCGGGCGTCCACGTCCAATATGGCGCTCAAATTGTACATTTAATCGGTCGGACAAAAATTCCGCTTTTTCGGAACTTCCGCAATAAAATAGGCATTTTGACACTATCCCCGCAAGAAACAGAGGGGCCAATCACTCAGTTTATCTTGCAGGGAAATCACTGATTCCCGCAAGATAAAGTTATCCTACTGCAAAATATAACGGAAACTTCCGATCAAAAAATTCTCCAGCAATTCAGAATGGAAGGTGACGACGAGACAGGAGGAGGTACGGCAACTCGGCACAGTAGCAATATCTCCCACCCGTTGCCGTTGCGACGGTTTGACGGTGCCGTGCCAATTCCGTCGGCGAGTTTGTGAGCAACTCAACGGCACGGGTACGGCAACGGTTTTTGACTCCGACGGCCGCGGAAACGGGACCAATATCTTAGCAATTAAAATCATTTTTTCAAGCATTCTTATAAGCTGCGTGTCTCTTGTGTTCCACCGGCTGTATATTAGATGCAGGTCTGCTCTGTCTCAGTCCATTCGTCGTTACTTGCGGTATCGGCAAGCTCCGAGATTGACTGCCGAGTTTGACCATTCAACTTGCGTCGCGATCACTGGTCCACAACATATTCGAAGTCTTCTGTGATCTATGTGAAAGCCAAGATCGCTTATCCCTCTTGCGGAAGCTCCGAAAAAGCGGAATTTTTTGCGGCCGATTAAATGTACAATTTGAATGCTATAGTCCAATGGAGGCTGCTCCATCCCGCATTGCCACATCGCTGCCCATCTTTTACTATCTTCGCGAAATCCGATATTGTGGTCAGAAGTTTGGAGCCTAGATGTGAGGGCATCGAAGGTGATGGATCATTATTTTCTACCCTGGTCTATTGTGAAACTTGGAAATGCGCACGCGGGCAGATTCGTACTTCAGCGGACGAGAATATTCAAGTTGGTGGCGGAGCGAGGAAGATCTTATTGTATTCTTGTATTCCAGCGGTTTTACGCTCAACAGTGGAAGGTCAATGCGATATGGTCTGCATCTATACAATCATGCGAACCGCCGTAATAAAATTTGGATTCAAGTCAAGTAGGCTATATGTCTACTGCTTGAAGGGACTGAGATAAACAGTTGTGAAATTTCACGGATTCTTTCTCTTCATATCAGGGAAGCATGGCCACCCAATTGATGGCCGGCACGCTAGTAAACTGCATCAGTAAAGGATCTTAGCTGTGAAAAAAAGAACCGAGACTTGTTGCGCAGGGTTGTCAAGTCGGCCGGAGCGACATTCGTTATCGAAATCAAATTGGCACTGGTCATTGCAGTGTTCTTGAGGATTGTTATTTCGGTCCGACTGTTTTTGCAAAGCAACGAACTTGCCTGGTTATTAGTGGGAGCCCACGCGACATTAGCAGCAACGGGAGGGTTAAGTTTTGCCCATGCAGAAAGGACGGAATTTGCTGGTGCGACCGATTGACATGAGCTCGTTTTCGGTGGAATATGGTACTTACTGCTCAATTTGACATCAACTCCGACTGAATTCCCTCCGTTGAACAGAGGAATCAGTGTGTTCATCTGCAATGTGACCGCGCCTTGAATACCCATCACGATTTGTCTGACCCTGACCAGGTAGTAAGTAACAAGAGCAAGAAACCTTCTGAACGAGCACGCACCAAGAATTATATTCTGCGACGAACATCGCGGCAGTGGGGAGGGTCGTCACTCCCCTTGCTGTTGCCGCCGCCTCATACGCGGTATACCAGATCTAAGAAACGAGTTAGCGAGGCAGCGTACTCTTGATATAATATACCTGATAGACCCCTCCGATGCAATTGTGGGTCTGCAGGAATTGGTTTCTCGCCTGTGCCACGTTCAGTTGAACTCGAGAGCGAAAATCTGTGTAACTCACAGGTAAACTCTATCAAGCCCTGTCAGTAGTCAGAGCATAGCGGAGGGTCAAGCATACATACATTCATGAAAGCTGATACAGAGGCTGATGTGAGCGAGCCTTTGAACGTAGAGGACATATCACTAACGTGTGATCATTGCCAAACTGCGAAGCGTTGCAACCTGGGCCGTAGGACATTGATTCCTGAAGGTGTCTAAAAATCGCAATTTGTATGAGTTTGAATGAGCTGCACCGCACCCACCTGAACTGACAATACCAGGAGCTGTAGTCAAGACAGCTTGGTCAAGGCTCTGCTGAGTCACATAGAAGGCCGATTGCTTGTATTCACTGGATCGAGCATGAGCATGTTTGGATCCCGAGGTAGATGAGTTCACGTACTTTGCCCGTTGCTCCAGGACTGGGATCCCTGCAGCTCTAGAGTTGGCGAGAGACGGATAACACTTGCCAATTTGAGTCGCCACAGGAGTTGATCCCGCGGGCATGTAGGCCGGCACAGACCAAAGGTTACTGTAGCTCTCATTAGTATTCGGATTTTAACCTGACCTGTATTCTGACTTATCGATCCATTGACAGAAACTGTCACCAGAGCCATCTGTCCACACATCGGAGAATTGATGGAGGTAGTCAATGAAAAGACTCGCTAAATATCTGTGCGTAAATCATTGCGATGTCGATGTTGTGATACTCACACATGCTTTGCTCCTGGAGTTGGGTTTATTCGTGCAATGGGGTGAAGAAAATCGCAAACCACTCACATAAACATGCTCGCTTTGTTAAGATGTTGGTCAGAATCTGAGCGACTGCGATATGAATTAAGGTGTACCGTCCGTAAACTGCGACGCCCTAAACACTTGGATCAGGAAGGAGAAAAAGATGGAGCCAAGTGAAACACACATTTGTTGCACCTCCCAACGAGGGTTGGCCATTCGCACTAGAAATCTGTCAGTTGGTCGTATCAATATGATATATCCAGTTACCCACGTGGTTGCGGTGTAGTAAGGCGGCCCAGGGGTCCACGCCTGGATTGCACCACTCATAGTCGCTGGAGAGTTCAGATCGTAAAATCCATTAAGAGCTAGCGAAGTATAGGCGGCGATGGGGACTGGAAACAGAGCCAGTCAGTGGAAGCCATTCGGGAGGGTGGAAAAACATGCTTGAAAATCCTGTGCAAGACCTGACAGTTGCGCCGTCCACTGATGCACGCTTCGATAAAATGTGATGAATGGCTTCGTCCCTAACAAATTTGTCCCCGGTATCATCCCCTCTGCGATCGAGCGACTCCTCTTCGAGGATATCCCTCCGAGATAATGGGGTTGCGTCACCAGCGTATGGGTCGCTACATGCAAATTGTGATCACCACATGTATACGTGAGGAAGGAAGGTGCTTTACTTACCAATTGATAGAACTGGCCGTGATATTTGAATTGACGCTGGGACAGAACAGACTTCCAGAGAGGAGAGGGACGTCACGCCTGTTCCGGCTGCCGACGGTCGAGCTCTCCCAAAGTCCTTTACGCTCCCAGCGACTCGTGGGATAAATAGTCCATCCATCGTGAGTGACTGCATGTGCTGGCTGCGATTTCGATGCAATCGTGCGGGACTCAAAGCGCCGATTGTGGCCCGCTGAAAACGAGTCTGAGGTGACTCGAGTCGTATCTACTGCAGGCTCAAGAAGCAAGCGCTTTCTGGTAGAGCCATCTGCTGACTCAGTTACACTATCGAAGCAGCCTGGCTCGGAGTCAGATTGGATGGAATAGAACGTTGTCGATACTGAAGATCAGGTTAGTTATTGGGCCTGTAAGATGCAAAAAGACAAACGTACTCGGTCCAGTCTGCCAGTAGAGCAGAGATCCCGTCAATCCAGCATTGAGACTGACACCGAAGTTGGTTGTAATACAGAATTCAGGGGCAACCTCGGGACAAAAATTAAGACATTTGTGCAGCCAGAGAGACCCACTGGGCTCACTGCTTGCGAGACGCTTCCTGTGATAGACAACCCAGCAAACATATCTGCTTCAACAAATACCTGTGCATCGATGAGAGTCCCTCCGAGTACGCTGACCCCAAGTTGCAAGCTCGGGATGAGATGAACCTGTGGAACCGGTGAATAAATACAGCGCGAGTGACCAATGAGATTCAAGATACACACATCCACACTACCCGATAATTCGACGTTATACCCGATCGAGTAGCTCATGCCTTGTAACAAGTAAATCAAATGCGACTCTGGATGGTGACGAGTAACACACTGTTGGAATTGCTAGTTGGGCTCACCGGAGCGCCCAAGTTGCTCTGCCCAGCATCGGAATCCTGTTTGCCAAAGCTCAAGTCGAGAGACGGGAACGTGTAAGCCACGGTGGTCTGGTATGTTCCCGACAGTGATATCTGTCCTGAAAGTTCGCCATAAAAATTCAACTGTCCAAAATCGAATAAGAAAGCGAGGCCCATAAGAAGATCTACTCACGGAGGGACCAAGTGTCAGAAGTCCAGGATAGTAGCTACAACAATTCGAGTTTGAATACGATGCTCACAAGAAAAAAAAACTTGCTTACAGCCCTGGAGGAGTTTGAGTTGAATTTCATATCCAAGGAAAGGAAAAAACCCGCTCACCGGGAAAGCCGAAGCTGACAAGTTCATAACGCCCACTGTCCCACGAGGCAGAAGCAATGCCGGTAATAGTGAAGGCAGCTTTGGGATATGTTAGCGGTTACCAAGGAGGGAGACCAATTCGTGAAACTTGCCTTGCGCCCCGGCACCTAACCAAAGATCAATATGTGCTCCATTTTTGACAAAGCGACAGACAAACCAGCTTTGAAGTACACATAAGCTTGTTGCACCGCAGGGGGTACAACGGTCGCCTCGAGATAATAGCCGAACTGGCTGTCGATTGATGCAAACCTAAGCGAGAATTCGAATGAGCTACGAGTTGAGATCGAGGGAATGGAACTGTACCCGGTGACGCCTGAACAGTGCTTGGTTGTAGACCATGCACACAATGATGATAAGACACTTACTGATGTCCAAACTGCTTTGAAAGTTGGGGCAAGACTAACAAGACATCAGCCAAGGGCAGTAAGAACGAGGATTCCTGAATTTACTTCTTCCTGATGGAAGATGGTGTACGTGTCCGACCAATGATAATTTCGCGAGAGTGAATTGGAACTCGTGAGAGTGTTGAGTTTGGCCAGCCTGGAACGATTGTCAGTGAAGTTCTAGTAAATTTTCTAAGGGACACACACCAGGAAGAGAACGAGCCAAACCAGCGCCTAAACCAGCTCAGCAGTGTTCAATCCACACACGAAAGCAAAAGTCACTTCTCCAATGATCGAGGTTGGTATCCTTGCGGTTGGTGGAAGTTCAAGTCACGTTTAACCGAGGTGGTACCCGGGGCGGGGGAACCCGCTTCAGGGGGACTATCGATGATCGAGTCCCAATATCCTTGAATGTCGGTCTGGATTCATCAGTAAGTATCTCAATGGCATGCCATTGAAGGAATATCACCATGTCCGCGCGCATGCTGTGAATATTATCAGTTGAGTTCAGAGATTCGATGCAATGCGACAATACTCACTAAATGGGCCCATTGTCTTCAGAGATGTCTGTGAAACTACGAAAGTATTAGGGATTCGAAGACCGTGAAACTCAAGAGAGGACCAACGCGTAATCAAATGACAAGGAGTACACCGGCTCTGTGCCTCTCTTTCTCGCCATGTGCTCAGCGGAAAGGACGGTCTGGTCAGGGTGAACCTCGAGCGAAGTCACCCGAGCATAAGGTCCAAGTCCGCAGCTTGATGGCATTTTGACAATGGTGTCTGCGGTTTGGCCGATGAAGACATGCCCACATCCACAATCCTCGTCGTCGATTTGACAGGTGCAGTAGGCGTTGACCTAGCATGCATTGAGTAAAATTATTCAAGAGGTCCGCACGTACTGACTGTTTGGGGTTGGTCGCTTGTGGCATCACAATCTGTCACGACCCAGTCTGATTCAAGATCCAAGGAGCTGACAGAGGCGGCATTCGGCGAGGAGATGAAAACAGATGAGAACTATGAGAAGGGAACTAAGACTGTGGTCAAAAAAAAAAAAATTGGTCACAGACCGGCGATGTGTTCTCGTTCCCATCGTCGCTGAGGATACTCGATGATCCTGCACCGGCGGTGGTGTCATCGGGTGTTCCTTCGTTGTCGTCGTAGTCGACCTGGAGCCATGGTATGAATGCCAGAGGACGTAAATATGAAGCCAAAAACACTTGCGGTAAAGGTGACAACTTGACCGCTCGTCTCTGTGGTCGGGAAAACATCACCCACGGGAACGGGAGAAAATGCTGCAGCTGGGACGCAGGTTAGCACGACGGAATAAGCACGAGAAATGACGAGTAAATGAACCATTCGGTGTATCGCAACAGTAACTGCGAGTATTGCCGCCGAGACAGGAGGAAGTTCCATCACCCTGATCATCAGTGTCTGGATGCATGTTAGCAGAAAACCGCGAGGTAAAGGAAGGGTAATACGGACAGATGACCGTCTGTCCAAGTGGACAACCATTGTCCATACAAGTTGGCAGGGTCCCCGTACTGTGAGAAGCTTATTATTAAAAAACCCGTTCATTAAGTTTTTTCACGCACCCAGTTGCAGTTGGTGAGGCCAATATCATCTGTGCAGCACAATGTCTATATTCGGGGATGAGCGGTATTGTCAAAAAAAAACGGAAATGTGAGCAAACCCTGTCGGTTCCTGATGAGCCTATCTGTCGGTTAGACTGCGAACGTTCAACTTGAAGGCAAGTCGACAGGCGTACATAAATCCACCTGTCCCGGAATCGATTGAACAGTGGTCATTGGCGAGGAAGCCAGCAGGGCACGTAGTAACCCCCGCAGTCTGTTGCGGAACCTATATATGATATAAATGGGTGAGGTAACACGGTCAAGGGACGGACAGACCAAGATGCTCACAATACTGCCCTGTGTTTTGGTCAGAAGTACAGCACAACGCCTGCGATATGAAGAGATTAGCCAACACGTCCACGGACAGAAAGGTCCCGGCATGCTTACAACTTCACCGATTAGACATGTAATGCCAAGGGTATTTCCTTGCTGAGAGAATCCCATGGCAAGTTCGCCTTCCAAACAAGTCCCATCACACACCCCGGACCCTAAATCACCTCGCCATGTACGCATGATTGAGGAGCATCCCCACGCGGCTAGGAAAATTTCCAGATCACTGCCATTGCCAGTATATATGCATGACACCTACACAACAGAGCGCTGAGTCCTGAGGGGCGGTGCATACTTCCAGAGAGATGGGATTCTTTTCCGAAAACTCCGAGGGAAATGTAGTCTGGAGGACAGAACAAACCGCATCCGGTGTATATACACTGATTTCCTGGCACAAGCTCGGAAAGATAGGTGGTTCATGAAACAAATACTCACCAGTAATGGATGATGATGCATTATTCTCAGTCACATCCTCCCCATAAAGCTGCGCGAGAATTCCAGCGAGCCAATCAATGAAGGGGGTTATATTCTTACCTGACGAGGCAGTGAACGAACTATCGTCCTAAACGATGCCATCAGTGCAGGCCTGAATTAGGTGTTTTTCGTCTTCTCACCTGGTCGAGAGACCAAACCATCGTCCCACCGAGACAGATGCTATTCGCATATTGAAGCTTCATTGCCAAGGTTTGCTGGTCATCGTAGCTAGATGTTGGTTAGTAAATAGAACAACACCAAGGGGATCGCATAGCATACGAAACCCAATCAACTCTGTACATCCAGTCATCAGTCGGCGGCGTTGTCACCTAGCATGTTCGGAAGATCAAAAGTTCTGATGAGGATGTTAGACATCGTTAGTTCAACTGCGTCCAATAAAACCCAGAAACTTGACCTGCAAGTACCAGTAGCTCGATGGGGCGGTGAAGACGACTGGAGCAATATTCGTCATCCCGGGAACCGAGAGAAACAGTTGAGCAACCGACTAGCTCATAACCGAAAGGGACGAAAGACGCCTTCCACTGCCTCTGTATTTCGGCGCCACAGCTTGCCAGTGCTGGTGGGTTACAGTTACTCGTGCAACCTGTCCCGCAGAAGTCCTCTATAGTTCGAAGAATGTCACAACAGGTTCTTGATTCCTCTCGCACAAGGAAGCGTACCGGTGGTTCCGCAGAATCCAAACTATCGAATGACAATCCCGCATGAACAAGAAATATAAATTGAAGGAGAACCGGCCAGCAACGCACCTGGGAGCAGCAGACATTCAACGGGCACAACTCTTGTCCAGCAGGCGCATTGGGTCCGCACTAACCCGCACTATTGTGAGCTATTTGTGTTATGACCTTGAAGCGATACGCACCTGAGCCTTGGCATCGCAGTTTGAGGTGCAGGGGCTGGAGATCTGAATGGTACTACATTCCATCAAATAACTTTGATATGGACTCACCCGCCGTCAGCGAGAGTGGTACAAAATGAGTCGCCGTACCTGTGTGAAAATAACGCATCGCATGAGATCCGCAGAAGAGAAAAAGAACATGCCCGCAATATCCTGATTCAGAGTTGCAGCAAGCACCATTGGAACAAGGCTAGATTAACGAATCGCAGATGAGGACAGAAACCATAAACCAAGACGACGAACGTACAATGTCTGCTGTACAGGAACCCACCAGGGAGCGTGGACTGGAGTTTGTTTGAGCGATTGCAGGGAGAAAGACTAGGGAGAGTTTCGTGATCCGGACCAGACAGTTGAGGAACTTCACGCACAAACTGAAGAAATCGCCAGTGCGACAACTTGTAAGCCAAAAGCTTCATGCTGGGCAGGACGGGCAGATTGGAGGTCGAGATTTAAAAAAAGCCTGAATATAAGAAACCCAATAACGAAGTTAAGTCGAGATCCCATCAATTACCCATATTTATCACTACATACGATCCGACGGTAAAAGGTTGACCGGATAAGGCCGTCGCGGACAAGTCGCGGAACTCTGCAGCGTTTCTGCCGGTACCACACTTTGCCTTCCCAAGGCATGCACAACATACACAGTCTCTACCAACGACACCTGCGCCGACCATTGCGGCCCGCCGCGAACATCACTACGTGGTTCAACTCCAGCTCTACAACCCCAATTTGGGAATCCACCTGCCAGTACTTCTGGTACAACTGGTTGGTAGCCTCATTTGTGTGGGTCCTCACGGCGGGTTTTCCCTTCCGTGAGTGCCACGACGGCTCCTATTGCCCCGTCTGGCACGGCAACAACTTCTCGCACCAGTTCCAATTCCCACGGCCGACGGGTCCACGGGCTGCCTGCGGAGAATGGGCCGTTGCGGTGGCCGGCGACTTCTGTAGCACGTTTGCCCTCCGATACTCGGTCACTCTGGCGGATTTGTATGTCATGAATCCAGGTGTGTCTCATCATGCACGTCCAAGCATCTATCTCTGACAAAATTCCAAAGAGGATTAATGCCAATTGCACCAATTTGTTGGCCGGATTTTACTACTGCGTGGAACCATATCCACACCCTTTTCCACAGTCACGTTCTGCGATTCCCGCGGCGTCCAAGGACTATACCAGCATTTCAACATTCAGCTACTCCCTCCCTCCACCCACACCAACTGTGAGCGACGAAACGTTGACTCCCGCGGGTGTGCCTGCTCCAACCCAATGTCGCTCCAGGCACTTTATCCTCTGTTTCTGGACGCTCATCGCATGATCCCCTGGTCCGCGCTCCAGAGCTCGCAACCGCGCCGTTCCCGCGGTAGGAGAAGGCCATCTGCGTCCATTTTCCCCATCGGAAATTACACACTCTTCCCTGCGACACCTCCCGGAAACGTCTCGCCGTTCACGCCACGACCAGATTGCGCGGATTATTACACCGCTGTAACGAACGATACTTGCGAATCTATCGCCAGCAAGGCCCAAGACATAACGAGCGCACAGTTTTTGGCTCTGAATCCTGGACTCACCTGTGAAGGCCTTCTCGCCGGAGTAGCCTACTGCGATTTTCCGCTTCAACCACCATCTCCGGCCACCGGTGCGAGATTTGTCATTCCTAAAGATTCTTTACCCTGACCTTCCCGCGTGTATCAGGTCCTCCTTCAAATCTCGCTTTAGGCTCTTTGTCGAATTGCACGACTTATTATACGGTGAAAACTATTCTCTCTTTTGGTATATCCAAGCACTGATCTCGGAGGTGGAAGATTGTTTCCACGGCGACACCGTGAGGGATCTGTTGCCCGCCGCATCTTACGCGACGGACAGCTAACAGCACCTAAAGTGTACATCTATGTGGATGCCAAGTATGACCTCGCGCTCGTGGACCTGCTCCCGCTGGAACACCGCCCTGACCGCAGCCTGCACGACCATCCAACTGGGTGAGGCTTATTGTGTTGCGGGCGGTGGAGATCCTGCGTGCATGAATGTTCACACTGTGAGCTGGGAATCAATCCTCAGACTTCATTTGTGCTGCAGGTCAGTCTGATATGCTGTTAGGTAGCGTCAGGTGACTCGTGCAGCGCCATCGAGAGCAAATTCGGCATCACGCTCGACGATATTCTCGCGTGGAATTCCTGGTTAACCTCGAGAGTTGCGCGCTTCAAATTGGCCAGAATCTGTGTGTCCAATGGAATGGCGTCCACCTCGACTGGGCCTCCGGCCAACATCGCTGCTGGGACTCTCACTAACTGCACCACATACTACACGGTGAGCTAAGCGTTATCATTCTCGAGTACATACCTCTCACGTCCTACGAGGTTGCGAGCGGCGACACGTGCACAGCTATTGACGAGAAATACGGATATCGCCCTTTTCAGATTTGTTGCGCTGGAACACCGCTCTGACTGCAGCCTGTACGACTATTGAGCTGAATGAGGCTTACTGCGTCGCGGGTGGAGGAGATGCGTGCAGTCAGGTCTACACCGTGAGTATTCAACCCTGATCCATTTATGATATACATCGTTCTAGTGTTCAAATCCCCTGGCAGGTAGCATCCGGTGACTCATGTGCCGCAATTGAGTCAAAATTCAGTGTTACGCTCAATGATCTTCTTGCGTGGAACTCTTGGTTGACGTCGAGCTGTGCACTTCAAATCGGGCAGAACCTGTGTGTTTCCGGGGCACCGTCCACTGGTTCGACCGGACCTCCTGCCAATATCGCTGCTGGGACACTCACCAACTGCACCACTTACTACACTGTGAGCCAGGTGTTTTCATCCTTGCAAATATACATACTCAACGTCCCATGAGGTTGCGAACGGCGACACTTGTAACGCCATTGATGTGAAATACGACATCTCTCTCGCAGATCTGTTACGCTGGAATACCGCACTGACTTCAGCCTGCACGACCATTCAATTGAATGAAGCTTACTGCGTTGCTGGTGGCGGAAGTGTGTGCACGAAGATATACACCGTGAAACGCGTTCCCTTTTCTGTGTCGCGCACGATTTACTTATTCATACTCCCTCGCAGGTCGCGTCGGGCGACTCGTGCAGCGCGATCGAGACCAAGTTTGGTATCAGCCTCAACCAGATCCTCGCCTGGAATCCCTGGTTAACGTCGAGCTGCGCACTGCAAATTGGCCAAAATGTATGTGTTAACTAAACTAGGTCCTTAGCTTGCTGTATGACGACAAACATTGTGCTTCATTCACGCTCCTCGAGAAAAAGAATGAGACATATTTGGCACGCACGTGTAGTGAATAATGAGACTTTTGATTTCTGGTTTCTCCAAACCCACCAACTCAATTGTTGTCGCGCATGGCAACGCGCCAAGCACGTAGATCAATTTAGCCCTCCCTGGTAGTTGCGTAGCTTCCGACACAAACAATGTGTCGCGTTCATTTCGCGCGTTGTCTCGATCTCACTCGGTATTTTATTCTATTTTGCTTCCTCTTTCCCCAGCTCCTTCCTTGCATCTCCACTACCATTGCGGTTCCTCAGGCTTCAGCCTATTCCATCATCTTGATTTCTCCATTTTCTATTTCATATTTCTTCTGGTTCTCCTGGTTCCTGGAATCTGAAATGAAATGAAAGGAAACCACCCAAACCCCAAATTCCGGCCCCGCCCTTTGACACCTCCCGAGTTGTACCGGTATACCAGCCTGCCTACGGCAATGCGCTCGTCGCAATTGTTGCTATTTCGTAAGCAGGCCGATTGTAAGCCTAGCTGCTGCCAGCTTCTCTGCGCGGAAGTCGAGAGATAATTCAATTGCACCGGTGATCACTGATTATTCCTTGTCCAAATTCCCGAGTCGACAATTCTACAGGTTTGTCCTACCTATCTATGCGGTTTTTGCAGGTGTACCACGTCCCATGAAGGCTGCCTCATCTCCATTCGTCCTCCTGTCGTGAGGTGTACGAGTTTCGAATAATAGCGGCCTACTCTCAAAAGTCGGGTCGCCAGTCCTATCGGGAACTCACCACCGCTAAACGACTTACCTTTGCACTCCTACTCCTTCTATTCGCCTACCTCATAGAAGTATCCAGGCAACACGATGACAACATAACTCTATGCCTTCTTTCTTCGCCCACCTTTCCGTTGAAATGACACGGTACACACTAAACTACTGAAATCAAAACAGGGGCGTGTATGATACGAATGTCTGTGTACCTAGCTGTAACATGATCTGAATTGATTTGATTACGTTCTTTCCCTACTCGCCCTGCCTATCCTTGAATTTGACTTAGACGACGGTCTTTAAACGCCCTCCAACATGACTACACAACCGAACAACATTAGTTTTTGCACCACAGGCCCTCCTGGTTCACGGGAGGGTCCCGGGGATCTGGTGCCTCCCTCTCGCATGTGCCTGCCGGCTGCGAGTTCAGAAAGTGAAATCAGCAGGAGTTGGGGCGATCAGGGGCCTAGCCCTGACTACAATATGCGAGACCTCTCCTGTGGCGACTCTGCTGCTCTGGTTGCTGCAGAGCCAAGCGAAGGGCAGCAACTCCGTGCTGTTCCCTATATATATCCCTCCGAAAGTTCGCCTGCACCAGTCGCAGCGATGATGGAGGTTGAACAATCGGAAATACTGGATTATATTTCGAACAGCACGAAGAGGAAATTAGACTGGATCGCCGAGGATATTGCGGTGGATAAAAGACCTCGTCTGCTTGATGACTCTGATAACTCTGCCAACTCTGACGAACAGTCTAATGGCCTGACCAATCATTCCTCCCAACCTCACCATGATTCAGATGATGATGCCGCAGCTGGATGGGAGGTTATAAACGCGGAGATACGCCTACGGAACAATACACATTGCATTCCAAACGGTGCGAAAACAATCCGTTCAACTCTCAACATCGCCTCTCTCAATATTGCAGGACGTGAAACAAATGTTCCAATGAATCGTTCCCAACACAAGTTTAGATTCTTGAAACAAATGGTGGACGAGCAGTGTTTAGGCGTACTAGCAATACAGGAGACACATTTGGATGATGCTGCAGCTAACGAATTCCGAGCGATATATAACAGCTGGTTCCAACTAATCCATTCTACGAATCCGAACAATTCGACATCCACGGCGGGTGTAGCATTCTTGCTCAATAGAAAATACGTAGACGTTGATCATGCCCGAGTATTTGAACTGGAACCTGGGCGAGCGCTAATGATTAGCATTCCATGGCACAAAGGCCAAACACTTACGATCTTGAACATTTATGCATACAATTCACCGCATGACAGAGACGAAATGTGGTCACGTCTTTGGATCAAATGGAAAGAAAACTCCGACCTGCCTCTCCCACAAATCGTGTTGGGTGACTGGAATTTTGTTGAGGATGCCCGAGACCGCGTGATGGGAACTACACCAACTGTCCCAAGCAGCTTTCGACGCCTGAAATCACTCTTGCAGATTGAAGACGGATGGAGAAACACTTTCCAAGATGAAAGACAATATACATGTGTTCAGTATCGAGTTGACTCGTTAACAGGTGCCCAGCATATATCACGATCGCGACTGGACAGGATATATGTCCACCACAACCTATTTGAAGCCTGTCGAGGATGGAACATTATCCCAACCGCATTAAGAACTGACCACACTTTAGTTACGGTGCAAATTATCTGTCGAGCCGAGGAGAAGCCCGGCCACGGTCGTCCAAGCCTCCCACTTTATTTGCTGAAGACCCGGAAATATACGAATGAAATTAACCGTCTGGGTAAGTTACTGACTGAAAATGCTAAGAGAATCAAGGAAAATGGGAGAACACCAGAGAATAACATCCAGAAGCTCTGGGAACAATTCAAACTCGATTCTATGAATCATGCGAAAACATGCTCACTCTTGGTCGAGAAGGAAGACACAAAGATCCTCCGTACGTGGAAAGCTCAGTTACACCTCATCATCCATGATGAAACAATACCACTAGAAGATCGAAATCTCTCCGCTTATATGCTAGATCAAAAAATTCGGGAGACTCTCAGAGAGCGTGCACAAGGGAAAAAAGACCTTTCTGAAACCCGGTACGATGTTGAGGGTGAATCTCTCCGTAGTCGTTTCTGGACAAAGTCTGCATCAGGATACCACCTGAAAGAAGCCATTCACGAATTTGTCTTGCCTGAAGAACCATCTAATACCCCTCGACTCTCTCCGCCGATCCCAAATTATGAATCGCGCCCGCGCATAATGGCTGAGATGGCGCGTGAGTATCACAATAATATCCAATATAAAGACAAACCCGATGAATATACAAAGGTCCTAACGACCTCGATAATACTGGAAAAATGTGATGCACACTTGACTGAAGACCAACATCGCTCGATGCAGACAAGAGTACAAGCGTCCGATTTGCGAGCGGCTCTGAAGATGTCCAAGAATGGCTCTGCGCCAGGTTTGGATGGTCTCCCCATACGAGTTCTACAAGTGGTTAGAAATAGAAAGCCAGAGGAACAAAGACAATCCAAGTGAAAACTGGGATGTCTTGTCAATATTAGAAGACGTTTTTGAAGACATTGAAATACATGGTATTGATCCTGGTACAAATTTCAACACGGGCTGGATGTGCCCCATATATAAGAAGGGTGATCGCGCAGAGATCGCAAACTACCGGCCAATAACACTGTTGAATACTGATTATAAACTATTAACCAAAACTCACTCATTGAGATTAGCGGAGATCGCTCCCGAAATTATACACCAAGATCAAGCCGGTTTCATGAAAGGCCGTAAAATAGAGGATCAAGTGAAACAATTAAAACACCTACTTAACTATGCAGACGCATTTGAGGAAAACGGAGTTGTCGTTTGCTTGGACCAAGAAAAGGCGTACGATAAAGTTGATCATGAGTATTTGTTGACGGTTCTTCGACATATGCGATTCCCCTGACAAATTCTGTAAACTAATTGAAACTCTGTACACTGACGCCAAGACTAGCGTGATCATCAATGGCAGAATAAGCAAACCATTCGTAGTTACACGCGGCGTACGTCAAGGGGACCCACTATCTTGCCTGCTCTTCAATATAGCCATTGAACCACTGGCCTGTTTACTACGCAAGTCTGATTTGAGAGGGATCAATGTACCTGGAACTAACCGTAAATTGCTCATATCTCTCTTTGCCGATGATACAACAATCTACCTGTCAAATGCGGACTCTTGGGTATTTCTGTGGCAAATCCTTGACCTGTGGTGCACCGCATCAACTGCTAAATTCAATATGAAGAAGACGGTTGTCTTGCCTTTTGGTTCAGCACAATACAGAGCCCGAGTTATACAGGAGCGGAAAATCAACCAAGACTCACAGAGAATACGAGACGACTTGACGATTGTCCCAGATAAACAAACTTCCCGCTTCCTGGGCGCCTGGTTAGGGAATGATTCAGACAATATGACGCCTTGGCCAGAGGTAATGGAAAAGATTGCAAGAGATCTTACACGTTGGAATGAAAAGAAGCCAACACTCGAAGGACGTAGGCACATCATTAACATGGTGATCGGGGGGAAAACGCAATATCTAACACGCGTGCAAGGAATGCCTAAAGAAATTGAAAAAAGCCTGATCAGAATGCGGGATACGTTTCTCTGGGAAGGTAAAAAACCCCGTGTCGCCCACGAAACCATGCGCCTGCCCATTACTGAAGGAGGGAAACAAATATTAGACTTACATTCGAGAAACGAAGCCATTGATTTATGGAACTTGAAGGAATTCCTACGACAAGGTCACGATCGGGCCAACTGGCCTTTTTTCGTCGAAAATATAATTATAGGCCGTCGAGATCATGGTCAGACCGAAAATAACAAGGGCTGGTTGTACAATATTTTCTTGCAGAAAATTCCTATTCCAAAATGGAGAAAAGCCCCGTTGCCAAATGATATCAGCCGGATGATCGCGGTAGCTAATAAATATCACCTCGAATTCACAGCCCTGTCAATCTCAACAGAGATAAAACTTTCGATGCCAATCTGGAAACACATAGCTTTAATCAAAGCAAGGTTTGACAAAATCCGCAGAAAAGATGCACTTAAATGCCTCCGTCGAAATCATCGCACACAGAGTGTGGCAGACGTCCTTGAAATAGCTTCTCGCACATCCAGAGTGGCGAGACGACCACATCTAGTCAACCCCTCCGGGATAGGGAGGAGAAACTGTGCTTGTCCTCCTTGTAAGCGAGATCGAGATGAATACGGCTGCTGTAACCCAGGGGAATGCATCGAGATGGCACGTACATTGATTGACTGCATCCAACCGAAATGGAACCCTCAAGTGGAGAATCAGGACTTGAGTGAGGAATTAGCTCTACCTGATGATGTGAGTGCTATGCGTGAAGACGAGGATGACACCTCGCTCACATTCGATCCGACATTCCGTTTGACAGATATCTCCCACGGGTTTCGAATCTTTGCTTCCGAAGACCATGTCCGAACTATCTCAACTAAACGATACTTGATACCACTTCAGGACCAAGACGCCATAGACATTTACCTCCATGCAAAGATACTTCCAAACACAGATACTGATCCAAAAAATGATTGCGTTCATACTAACGAACGCCGACTCGGGAGTAGGAAGAAGCTGTGCATTGTGTCTCTCCCTGTCAACCATTGAGGTATATCCATCCTTCCATGGTTGTCTCCCTGGCAGCTCTGCTCCATGTTTTGTTGCAAAGTCCAAAGAACATACCGCTGAATATTCACAGCTCATCCGACTTTCTCGGAAGAACGCTGGTTACAGACCGGATGAAATATGAAAATGACATGTTGAATGAAAACCACCGATTGATTAAATGCGTTGTCGCTGCATTACAGGAACGAACAGGAAGAGCCTGTTTTCGAAAAATCAAAGCTAATCCTGCATCAAGACTACAGTCCCTTACCCCCGCTCCCATAATTGTTGATACGGACATTGATCTGATGTTTGTTTCCCCTGGAATCCTGTTGAAAGAAGGATCTCAGTCCTCCTTCACTAAAATTATTAAATCCCTGGACACTAACAAGACACGCAAGTCGACCGCAACAAACATTGACCGGATTCGGTGTTGCATTGCAGACGAATTTGCTTTCGTCCCATCAATTAGTGCAATATGGATGTCAATCCGATCTTTGAACATTCGTCGGCTCACTCGTAATTTTCTGTGGAAGTGCCTACATGACATCTACCATGTAGGGTCATTCTGGGAACATGTTCCGACTCTCGAAACGTTTGGTCTATGCCAAACTTGCCGAGTCACTGAATCTCTTGAACACATTATGCTGGAATGCAATGCACCCGGCCAAGCTCAGATATGGCTGCTTGCTGAAAAATTGTGGAACGCTAGGTTCTCCGACTGGCCCAAATTGAATTGGGGCCTCCTTCTCGGATGCGGCCTAGCAAGGTTTAAATCACAAAAAGGATGTTCAACTCCCGCCAAAAATAGGTTTTTTACTATGCTAATATCGACGTCAATGCATTTGATTTGGCATCTAAGAAATGAGAGAGTTTTCGGACAGAATGGAGCTTCTGATTCCGAAATCCACAATCGCTGGGCTTCTGCAGTAAACTCAATCCTTAAACGAGACATTGTCCTCACGAACCGCAACCGTTTTGGCTCCCTGGCGATTCAAAAGCAACTTGTACTAAATACATGGAGCGGTATGCTAGCTGATGAAGACTCACTTCCGGTTGATTGGATTAATTCCAAGGGGGTTTTAGTGGGTATACGGCCCATCGCTTTGAAACATGGAGTAGGTTAATATTTAGGCCAGAGTCCCACACGAAGGTTTGATCCCTGTGCGTAACGGCATTTCCTCCTGGACACTATCCCGGTTTTACTGGTTAATACCCAGTTCACTCAGCGGATGCACTTGGAATGCATTGCAGACTAAGTGTTATTACTTAAACGCTCCAAAAAAAAAAAAAAAAAAAAAAAAAAAAACTGAAACTTTCAAAGTGATCAGCACGGGCAATGAGGTCACCCGTGGCGGGTCACGGGTACGGGTGGGTGCGGGTGCGGGTACGCGAGTACGGGTCGACTTTCGAGCATCCGCGGTGACCCGTACCGGTACGACCCGTCGAAGACCGGTGCGGTCGGCTTTCATCCAGTGAGGGAGCTGTCCGGTGCGAGAGACAAAAGACCGCAACACGGTGCGGCAGGATATCGGACAAATTTCCGGGCGCGACAAACGTGTCTGGTAGCCATGCAAAGTGACGCCCCATCTTGCGTTTGACCAGCATGTCGGACGACATCGGACTTTCCTCAAGCATAGAGCGATATCCGTCATGATATTTTTAGATTACATGTACGGGCCGTCGAGGTGGTCAAAAGCTCATATACAGGTACATACTTGTTCGTCACCTGTATATCGGTTCTGTAACAGAGACTAGTCAAAAGCTATATCCTTAGTACTATGAAGTACTATGTGCGGAGGCGGTTTCCTATAATGTAAACAAGTACAGAACTGGCGAGACGAGTCGGGATTCGCGGGATATAAATATAATTTGGCTCACACGAATCCGAGGAAAGACGCAAAAATATTGGAGGTGTGGATATGAGGGTAGGTGCGACACAGCAGAAATCCCACTGAGTATTTTGACAGAAGACATTGGTTACTGCCGAATAACGATAAGATGCGAGGTGTATGATGTATCGCGCGCCATCCAAAGGAAAGATACTGTACCATTTCGACCGTAGGTTCAGTCACAGGTCACACCGGACTTCTTTTGATATGTTCAAAAATCGCTGCTATTCAAAAGAAAATTTATCGGCCATCCCGGAGATCGAAAATTTCCAAATCGCTGAATCTACGGTCGAAATGATACAGTACTGGATTCGGAACTCCAGTTACTCGTCGTCTGAGGAATTGTCCGAGTCTGTGTCCTCATCGTCACTCGTCTCCTCATACGAGTTCATGAAAGAGAAGTTTGAAATTGACGGGAAAGCCTGAAGGTAGGAAGCTCGATTTTTGAGGTTTCCGCCGAAGATGCAGACATCCTGGAGACTGCAGCCGGATTTCGATATGAAGGATTCTAGCCCGAGAACGGGGGCTGATCCAAGGCCCCCTTCTGGGATTTTGAGCCTGCGGAGGGCCGGGATAATGAAACGGTTGAGACAACCATCCACGTCCGCCGCTTCACGGATACTGCGGAAGGCGAGCGACTGCAGCCGTGGAAGAACGATCTCAGACGGTGTGTGGATGGTATCAAACCAGAGCTCCATTAATTCGAAGTGAATGAGGCCCGTTGCCTGCAGCAAAATTGCAGCGCAATTGTCCAAGTTGGCCCGTAGCAGGGTAAGGCTAGTTAATTGCTTCCAGGGCAAAACCTTGTCTGTAGGATGGCGGAGGACAACAGTGGTGAGCCGCGGCACTCCATGGAATGCGACGATGTCGCTCGCTCTGCACGTTATACCGATTATGGACAAATCCAAATGACGAAGCTGAGGCATCGGGCCATTAATGACCAGGAAGACGGATTTTGAGGCTTTGAATTTCAAGTGTTCCCAGCGCGCACGGTGGGCAACAATCGGCGTAAACACTGCAGAAGTGAAGGTTTCTGGCCATGGAAGGTCGATATCGATTGATAAAGGGCAAGAACCGGACCTGCCCAACCATATCTCGGATATCTGTTCCGCTCGTCCGCTCTTCAGGCCTAAGTGGGTGGTTAACTGGATAGCTCTCCATAGCGTAGGCGTGGCCAACGCTACTTCTCGCCATTTGCGGCAAATTTTGGTGAGATGAGTCGGCGAATAAATGCCGATAAGCGGAGGCGCATCGGGATAGACTGGGAGGAAGTGGACGAATAGTTCGCTCACGACCTCGTTGGGGAGTGTCAACACAGGGTATTTGTAGTCATAAAGCCTCTTCCGGACTTCAGCTTCCTCCTAATATCCCAGATAGCGATCTCCAATTCTGCGAGACGACGACGATCCTGTTCGAGCGAGGCAAGCATGAAGTGCAGCAGAGAAGCCCGCGCTGCGGAAAAAGAGATTCAGTCAGCATTAAATTTGATGAGAGTAAGATTTCACAGTACTTGAGATTTGAAATGGTGTGCCAGCACACAGCGAAAAGCGTTCAGAACAGCGAGCCGCACTGTCCCCGAAAGGATCTACTGGGTAATATATAAGTATATTTTTATGATTGAATCAAACGTAGGAAGAGCGTACAAATACCAATGAACCGCCGTGAGGGATGATGAGCGAGAGGAAGAGAAGAAACGCAGGCGACCAACAGGCGACGCAGCGCGCCGTTGGTCGATGTAGCACCGCCACACTGACAGTGACACCTGTCAGTGTCACCGACGCGCCGCGGCGGGCCAGCTTACGAGTTTTTCCCACCTCGCACCAAAAAAAGGAAAAACTGCTGAAAACAAGGTCTGACTACGGGAGACTAAGCAAAGAGTATACTCGGCGACAAGCGTGAACTGCACCAGACTAGGCTTTACAAAATCTTCCCCAATCGGTAGCCTGCTCCGTGGCTCATGTAAACCCGAAGAAAGATTCCGATGACACGCAACTTGCAAGTCCACTTAGCGGACATGACTTTCGGAAACGAGCATTGGTTTGCTGTTGAAAGCGTAAGCAGCAGTAAGATGCGAGAAGTCTATCACGCACGACCCAAACAAGGGATTTTTAGCTTGGCACATCAGTCGCTCTCGGCGTTCGAGAAATTTTTTCAATTCCAATCGTTCCCATCCAAGTCTTCATCGTCGCTCGTCTCATCATATGAGTTCGTGAAAGAAAAATTGGGAATGGATGGGAAGGCTTCGAGGTAGGAAGCCTGGTTTTTGACTTTGGCGTGGGTGATGCAGATCTCCTGCAGACTGCAACCAGATTTCGATATGAATGATTCCAACCCAGCGAGGGAGTTTGAACCCAGGTTCCGTTCTCGAACTTTGAGCCTGCGAAGAGCAGGGAGAACGAAAGGGGCGAGGGTGTCCACGGCATGGGTATTCATGTTGTAGAAGGCCAGCGACTGCAGCCGAGGAAGCACAATATCCAGTGGATCGAATTCCTCAGGCCAGACTACCAGGTCGCAATGGATAAGCTGTGCTGTCTTCAACAAAATTGCAACACATTCGCTGAGAGTAGGCTGAGGCTAGTTAATTGCTCCCAGGGCAAAGTGTTGACAAGAGTACCACGGAGGACCACGGTCCTCAGAAGCGGCACTACATTGAATGTGACGATGTCGCTCGCCTCGCCCGTTATGTCCACTATGGACAAATCCAAGTGGCGAAGCTGATGCATTGGGCCATTAATCGCAAGGAGCGCTGATGTTGGACCATTGAATTTCAAGTGTTCCCAGCGCGCACGGTGGGCGATAATCGCCGTAAAAACTCCGGGAGTGAAAGCTCCGGGAGGTGGAAGGTCGATGTCGACTGATAGAGGGGAAGAACCGGACCTGCGCAACCAGACCTCCGATATTCGCTTCGCTCGCTTGATCGACATCGCTGAGCCGGTGGTTATTATTAACTGGACAGCTCTCCATAGCGCAGGGGTAGCCAGCGCTAGTTGCCGCCATTTGCGACAGATTTGCGCGAGAGACGTCGGCGAGTAATCACCGAAAAGAGGTGGCGGACGGGGATAGACAGGGAGGAAATGGATGAATATTTCGATGACGATCTCATTGGGCAGTGTCAAGACGGGGTATTTGTAGTCATTGAGCCTCTTCCGCACTTCAGCTTCCTCCTTTATGAGTTCAGAAAGCGAGGGCCCAATATCCCAGATAGCGATCTCTAATTCTGCAAGACGACGACGATCCTTTTCAAGCGCGACCAGCATGGACCAAGTAGACCCAGGGCTCCTGTAAAGGAGAATGAGCATTCTACATCGACGTTAGAAACGGCCATACAGTATCAAGAATCGTCGTGACGGTTGAGGAAAAGGCAGTCACACCAAACGCCGCACTGCCACTAACCCTAACCCAGTGTACACCTCTTCTTCCTGACTTCGACCACGAAACACGACATGGACGATGAAACGGCAGAGATTGAGCTGGTGTGCTTCATCGTTTAGGATTTCATCCAATTCTAATTCATCCAGCTGGAGCAAAATCTCAATAAAACGCGTCAAATCTCCCAACGAATGACTTGTATGTTTCCCTTCAGCCGCATATCTCCTGGACTGAGGTATTTGCAGCAATTTTGAATAGCTTCGACACCAGGCTTGCAAGGCTGGAGAAATCTATTCTACCACTGTATACTTCGACGCAGATTTTGAATCGACGTGCGAATAGTATGTCATGGTAACAGCTTCGGCGTCGACTGGGAAAGCTGACTCCATGTCTCAGACATAGAGAAAGCTTTGCTGAAGATAGACGAGGTGGCCAGCAATCAAGAAGGGATCGCGGCCGAGGAAGCATTAATCTTACGCGGGTAAGCTTCTGACTCCGAGCCAGGACTCCCTTATTCAGAATTCTGCAGGCCCCAGCCAGGGCAGCTCCCCGTTTACCAGGAAGCACTGGAGCGTCTCAATGCGTCAATAGCCTTCAAATCTTCAGATCGAGATTCTCTAGACACTGCGCGCCTTGTCGAGACCGGAGCAAAAAAACTCACGCAGCTCTTCACAAAGCTCGTTGCAGAAGCATCGACCGGGTCCACACCTCCACCCAATACAGAGATCACCGCTGCACCCTTTCCACCCGCTATTCTGGGCACTTTGCGGCCCCTGGTGGCTTTCATGCGCACGCTACCGCTGCCTGCGTCGCATCCGTCGCATCCCGCAGCGCCAGCGATCATGTCGACGCTAAAGGACGCACAGAAGGGCTACGCCGACATGCGGGGCACATGGAGCCGCAAGTGCCTCGAGGCGCAGGGCAAGCGCGTCATCGACCGCGCCGACACCGTCGACTCTATCGTCGCCGGCAAGGAGTTCGGCCGGTGGGTCGAGTCTCTCCTCAGCGTCGCTGATGTAAGTTCCCTCTAGAGTTTTCTTGCGTCATTGACTCGCATTCAGGAAGAGTACAAACACATCAAGGACCTGTGCCCGCTGAGCAGCCCCAACGTCGTCGCGTCCTCGTATAACGCACTCCTCAACCCCATCCTCTCGCTCTTCAGCGCCACACTTACCTCCCTTATCGCCTTCATCAAGCGCTCGCTTCACAAGTACGCCTTCTGCGCGCTCGCGTCGTATGAGGCGCTCCTTTCCCTCCAGCCGCGGTGGGACACCCTCCTCGCCCGGCGCGGGTCCGAGAACGCCAAGGCCAACGAGCTTAAAGACGGCCTCGGCACGCTGCGCAGCGTCTGCCTGCGCTCGTTCCCCGAGTTCCTCGCGGACATCAAGATGGCGTCCCTGGCGAAGGGTGTACCCGGCACGGAGACGAGCGTCGGTGTCGCGGACTTTGTCATCAACGCCGTCAAGTATATGGACCGCCTGCCGGAGGTGCACGGCGCGGCGGCGGCGGCACTGCTGCAGCTCGGGGACGGGAACTGGAAGATGGGCGAGGGCGTGACGGTGGGGAAGAGCTCGAAGCTCGGTGACGGCGACGAGCAGCTCATCCTCGAGCATTTTATCTGTGCGTCGCGCCTCTCCTCTTTCTCATGCTGATCACGCTGACCGACCGCCCACCGCAGACGACGTGGTGATGACGGCCATCAACAGCCTCACGACCATCTCGCGTACGCAGCGGCGCCCCGCGCACGGCTCGATGTACCTCCTCAACAACATGTCGTACCTGCGGCACAACACCGTCCTCGAGCCCGCGCACGAGGCCCTGCTGGACTTCCTCGCGAAGCCTGCGCAAGACGCGCTGAACAGTAACTTCCGCACCGCCAAGGCGGCGTACTTCGACGCGAACTTCTCGCCGCTGCTGCAGACGCTCACAGACGACGCGAGCACGGGAGGGAAGAGCGGCGCCAAGGCCGCGGTGAAAGAGAAATTTACGAAGTTCTATGAGCTACTGGACGAGGTGCTGGACCGGCACAAGGGCGCAAAGCTGCTTGAGGACGACCCGGAGAGCCGGATGGCGATTGGGGAGGATGTAGTGAAGCTGGTCGTACCGAGTCTGGCGCGGTTCACCGCTAAGTATAAGGAGAAGGAGTTCAGTAAGAGTACGTGTCTCCAATTTTGCTGTTATCTCGCCGAATACTGACCGCCGTCGCCAGATCCCTCGAAATGTAGGCTCTTCGTTCTGGCAGACGACCCCTTGCTGACTGCTTTCTAGATATCAAGCAGTCCTCGGACGAGGTAGAGCGGCAGCTGAAGGCCATTTATCGGTGAGGTGTCGTCGCTGGTCGACTGGATTCGCAGTGTATTACCATTTGTATTCCCATGTAAAATAGAGCTCGCGCATCAGCCCGCGCAACGGCACACCGTTGACCCTCCTTATCTTCGCTCCCCGCCCCTGGAAAAGAAGCGTCCCTTGCATCTCGTTGTCTATACGGCCGCGCCCACAAGCGGATTGCGTCCACAGACGATATCATCCGCACGCGCTGGTCGTGCTCACAGGCACCGTACACCTCGTCACGGGAGTGCCCCTGCGCACAGCTGCCTTCGCTCGGACGGCATTCCACCAACTCGCCTCCCCCTTGACCAGCACAGCGTGACTGGACCACAGAATTTTGGAAGTCTTGGTCCACGCCGTCGTTGCGCACTCAGTAAGCGTCCGCTGTCATACATTCATCACTACTCCCGAATCCCTCACGCCAGCCAGCGCTACACTACCTCACATGCGCAGTGAACCACGATATTATAAAAGCCTTGAATCGTGCAATTTACAGTTGTCCGTGTAGAAGAATCTAGTTACAAACCCGTCTCCAAGCCTCACTTTCTCGAGACGGTCGCAGTGATAAGGCCGCTGATAGGCATCCGTCAGCAGAGACGGAAAAGGAAAGGGGAGAGAGGGGACAAGACGCACCTGGGAGCCGCAACGGGCATGAAGACCTCCGCCTGCGCTCTGCGCCCGTACACGAGTCAGCATAAATCGCAAAAAAGATGAAGGGACGAGCAGCACGCACGGGACAAGGTTCTCGACGCCGATATATCCCATGTCGACGGGGAGGTAGTGCTTGTTCGGCAGCGAGTACGACACGCTCTGCACGCCGGCGTTCTGCGCAAGGATGAGGCACGCCATGCGGTACAGCGTCGCCTGCACGCTTGCGCTGTTATCCGAGACGAAGGTGTCGAGCGTCACCGCGCGGGCCCGGGTGGGGACGGCGGGGTCCCAGACGCTACCTGGGGCGATGTCCGCCTGCCAGCGCGAATATCAAGTTGATAAATATTTGAATCAGAGAGGGTGGAGGAGAGGGGACGTACGGGGACGGTGAACTGCTCGACGTCAGCGTCGGTCGGCTTGGGGATGTCGACGGGCGCGAAGGTGTAGGAGAGATCGATGGAGGTGGAGAGGATGCGATCGTCGACTTCCTTGAGCGTGGTGTACTTGTCGCGCACGAAGCCCGAGAAGGCGGATTCCGTGGTCTTGAGGACTTTTATAGATGTGAATTTACATGCATAATTTCACTGTGCAAGTAGGTGCTCACCCAGGAGATCAGAGAGTCCGGCAGTGACGTTAGCGACGAGCTTGTCCTTGCCCTTCGAGGCGTCGACCTGTCTCAAATATGTTATCGTGGCACCAAGGATTGCGAGACGATGTACCTCGACCTTGACGATACGCTTCTCGTCCCCGTCGCGGATAAAGGAGTGGGGATGCTCCGTGGGACCCTGCTCGCCCGGGACAGGAATACGTGACCACCGGAGCTGCTCGACGGTCACAAAGGCCTTGTGGATGTGCGGGTACTTGGACACAAAGTGCGTTCCCAGATGCAGCGCGAATCGCTCCGGAATCAAAACATGGGGTGAGATTTTCGCGATATCTAGCGATGTTCAGATGTGCCTTTCCTAGCTTCATGGATGGGAGACACACAGTAAGTGATATTCTTGACTGGACCGATGCAAGTCAATGATAGATATCGGACTATATTTACTGATTGCGCACTGGAATCCGTTGCAACCACCACAGAATTGTCCGCTTCGGTATAACTGCGTCAAATGAGCAACATAGAGCTCTCGCAAACCTAGAACGCGTACCTGGTTTCGATATCGCCCTCAAGTAGTGCCTGGACGTTATATTCGACGATATGGTGCCACTTGCCTTCCCGGACGACCCGCAGGACCCTGACTTTGTCCTTACCGTACCGTGCATGGCTGAGGAAAGCAGTATCGTCCGACATGGTGGCTAAAGGCAGGATGCGATGTCCAGGCTTGGTCCAGAATCAAGGACCCTGAGCACGTCGGACCGTCCACAGCTATCGATAAGGAGATATCAAATTTCAATTGGGCTCGCCGGATAGAAACAAGACAAGCAAGGGATGGTCCACTGGCGGATTGGCCAATTTGATGGGACGAGAGAAGCAAGAAAGAGAACCGAAGTACATAATATGTAACATATGTTTCGAGACAGGGTGGACGCAAGAGGTGACCGATCATAATGCATAATGAATCATCATAGCCGATCAGACACAGACCTCGCTCGACACCCCTCCAAATCAGGAAAGCGGCAATCGCCGACCGAGTCTCACTCCTGGACTTTCCACTGCGACTTCGAACTTGGCGCGATAAGGTTGGGATTTTGGCTGCTCCCCAAAATAGTATACAATGTAGCTGTCTATCACTTCAGAATGTTTTATTGCTTCAAGGATACAGTGCAGTAGATTTTACGATGAATTTTGACTCGCTGCCGGCACACTTCGGCACAAAGATCAAATGTTGTTCATGAGTCAAACCCATGACATCAACGAGCGCCCCAGGGCGGCACAGCTCTTTTTGGGAGGGCGGAACAATTACGTACCCCCCACCCCCCACATTCACGTGTTCTCGACTTTGGGAGGTCTGTCAGCGACTTTAGAATCGCTCTTGCATTGACCGACAGCTTTTTCTTTCTTCGCTTCCTCAAAACGGTTCATTGGTATTGTATGGCCCTTCCTATGTTTGATTCACTGATCATGCTTACAGACATATAAGTATTCCATCCAAAAGATCCTTCCTAGGACACCAGCTGCAGCTCGTGGTTCTAGACGGTTTTTGCCGTGTGCTGGCACACCATTTGGACTGCAGCAGTTCCTACGGTGAATTTTCATGCCCTTTCATCATATTATATTCATCTCGAATGACCCCTCTTACTCCGCAGCCTGGGCTTCCCTGTTGCATTTCAAAATCTCATGCTTGTCTCGCTCGAAGAGGATCGTCGTTGTTTCGCAGAATTAGAGACCGCGATCTGGGATGTTGGGCCCTCGCTTTCTGAACTCAAAAACTGAAGTGCAGAAGAGACTGGATGACTACAAGTACCCCGTCTTGCCACTCCCCAATGAGGTTGTGAGTGAAATATTCGTCCACTTCCTCCCTGTCTATCCCAAAGTGCCACCTCTTGTCGGTATTTACTCGCCGACCCATCTCGCACAAATTTGTCGCAAATGGCGGCAACTGGCGCTGGCTACGCCGGCGCTATGGAGAGCTACCCAGTTAACAATGACCAACGGCTCAGCGAGGTCGATCAAGCGAACAACGTGGATATCCGAGGTCTGGTTGAGCAGATCCGGTTCTTGTCCTCTATCAATCTCAATCGACATCGACGTTCCATATCCCGAAACTTTTACTCTCGGGGTTTTCACGGCTTATTATTACCCACTGTGCGCTGGGAACACTTGAAATTCAATGGTCAAACATTCGCGCTCCTTGCGATCAATGGCCCGGTGCCTCAGCTTCGCCATTTGGATTTGTCTATGCTGGACATAACGCGCGAAGCGACCGACATCATCGCATTCCATGGAGTGCCGCTGCTGAGGACCGTGGTTCTCCGTTGTACTTGTGTCAACATGCCCTGGGAGCAACTGATTAGCCTCAACCTAATCTCGGCAAACTTTGCCGAATGTGTTGCAATTTTGCGAAAGACAACACAGCTTATCCATTGCGACCTGGCCTGATGAATTGGATCATTTACCAGATATCGTGCTTCCGCGGCTGCAGTCGCTGAGTTTTCTCAACATAGGTGCCAACAACTCCCTCGACTATTTTATTGCCCCTGCTCTCCGCAGGCTAAATCTTCGGGAACAGGACCTTGGTCCGAACCCCATCGCTGCGTTGGAATCATTCATAGCGAAAGCCGGCTGCAGTCTTCAAGAAGTCTGCATTTTCTACGCGAAACCCAAAAATCAGGCTTCGTACCTACAAGCTTTCCCGTCGATCCCCAACTTCTCCTTCCCCCGCTCGAATGACAGGAGCGATGACGAAGACTCGGATGGGAACAATTCGAATTCCTCGGACGTCGAGAATCACCCAGGCTCCGAATAGAGAGGCAAGTATCTTCCCTCCGGCTAGTGCGTGATACACCTCTCATACTATTGTTACTCACTCTCTCGACAGTACCTAATGTTATGTTTCAATCTATTGGAGGACTTATACTCACATATCGCTCCATTTTTTTTTTTCGTGTAGTCCGATTTGCGCGATTCATTTGAGTCAAATCTATCTTATTTATCCCCAAATTCTGACTCGTCTTGCCGGTGCTTATGCATGGCTGAGGAAGTATTGTCTGACATGATGGCATCCTGCGACGCGGCGCCAGTGCTGTTGTTGGTCCAGGCAGCTCAAGATCTGGAACATGTTATAATATTATGAATTGAAACACTACATGCTGCTCCGGAATACACGATACTGAGCGTCCGTCTTGCAACTGGGACGATGCTGCACCTGATAGTCTGAAGGACATTGCCGGATCTAGTGATCTTCCATCAGTGGCGATGCAATTTGTTCTTTGTTTCTGGCCATTCGCTTGCCACTACCTCGTTAACGCTGTGTTCCAACTCACGTTCGTACTCTCAACTACTTGACCTGGCTGTGAATCCCAACAGCCCTCTCCCAGTGTAAATTACCAAACCTTAGCGTTCTCTGCGACTCGGAGCGTGCGCCAGCCAATCCGCACTCTCGACGGACAATCGCCGTCCCAGTTATCCACCATGCTCATTCAAATGGCAACCGATCGAAAGCGCCTCACGGATATACCGGCACAAATCCTGGACCTTGAGCGCTCCCTCTTGGCATTGCGATCGGAGCAGAAAGCCGTGCAGGAGCGCCTCGATTCTTACAAGTACCCAGTCCTGACGTTGCCGAACGAAATGGTTTCGGAAATTTTTGTAAATTGCATGCCACCATATCCCCTGTGCCCCCCGCTCACTGGGATCTCTTCGCCGACATCTTTGACCCATATTTGTCGTAAATGGCGAGCAGTAGCGTTGGCCACCCCGCGGCTATGGAGAGCCATCCCATTCACCGCCCGTTTCACTCCTCTTCCAGACGACTATGAATATCACCCAGGCGATGACTGGGCGACCAGGTCCGGCTCTTTGCCTCTTTCCATCACCATGAACGCGAACGCGAACGATTTTTTGCCCGCAATGTATCCAGCAGTCTTTTACCGTCGCGCTCGCTGGGAATACTTGAAAATTATGGCTCTCCCATCCTCTTTCCCCATCATTGATGGTCCGCTGCCTGCGCTTCGTCATTTGGAGATTCATCCCAAAGCAGCACCCCCAGGAGGAATTTTCAAATTCGACGACCTGCCCCAGCTTCGCACCGTTGTTCTACGCGAATTCATTGGCGAGAAAGCGATTTTACCCTGGAATCAGTTGACGTCTTTGACGATCGACGCCGCAATGAACCAATGTGCTTCAATTTTGCGGCAAACGACGAACCTCGTTCACTGTGACGTGCGTCTTGTGTGCTTCGGATTTGATGAAGTCGATGATCGCTCTGGGTCGCATATCCAACTCCCATTTCTGGAGTCGCTAGCCTTCAAAGCCTGTCCCGATGGTCTAGGGCGACAATTTCTCGACACTTTAACGTTACCTGCACTTTACAGTCTCGAAACAGAAGAGCGATGCCTATGGTCAGATCCCGTCGGCCGCCTTACACGGTTCATAGCAAGATCTCGCTGCTCCCTACAGGTTCTAAACATCCGTGGTGCAAGGATGATTCCTGATGACGATTATATTTTTTGCTTTCCCCACTATTCCCAAAATCGCCTTCAGCCAGCCACATTTTCCGCCGTCGCGTCCAGGTAATGAAGAACATTGGGGGAGGGATGAAGATTCTTCTGAAATGGATGAAGAGGACGATTCCGAGAGTGGCGAAGAAGGTTCCGCAGTGGACGAGGAGTCTGTTACCTCGGACGATCAGACAGCTTCCGACTCAGATTAGTTTCCTTCACGAATCATATGTGCGTGCGCTCTAGTTCTCTTGGCTCTATAGTACTGAATTCGCACGATGATTAGTGTCAAGCGCGAGTTCTTCTCCACTAGTCATTGCCCCGACCTGATAATTCATTCTTTTTTCCGCCATTTGCGGATATTGTTCCTATTTTCTCCTCTCGTGTTCATTTTCTGCCGTCCACCCTTGGTGCGTATCATGAATCTTCTTCGACTTTCCCTGATTGATTCGGTTTAAACTTCAGACCTCTGTGTCCAGTGTCCTGCCGAACGTTTTCCATATTGTTCTTGTACTTAGCAGTTCGCATTTGTCCACTCCAGGCCTATTATACACCCTGAGCTTGCCATAGCTTGGCAGTCGCGGCCCGTAGTCATTCAGATGTGTAGCCGCCGTAAAAAAAAATACAGAGTCGCTTGAAGGCTTCGTATGATTGCAACTTGAAGCGAACCGGACCGTCGGACCGGACTGGTGCGAGCTCCAGCCTCGTGGTGGCAGTGCCTTCGACTCCTTTTCCCAAACGACGCTCGACGAGCGTTAGACCACATCAACGCTGTGAAGCATACTCGGCCTAGGGCACGAAACTAGTAGCAGCCTGGCGCCCGGC
The DNA here is from genome assembly GCA_014462675.1 of Mycena sanguinolenta. Lineage (NCBI taxonomy): Eukaryota > Fungi > Basidiomycota > Agaricomycetes > Agaricales > Mycenaceae > Mycena > Mycena sanguinolenta. The sequence continues at coordinate 9,892,832 of JACAZH010000003.1, read as the reverse complement.
CTCACAAACCTGATCTTTTTCATCACGGGAGCCTGGAGGTTTGGGGGGTACGACGAGATTCGAGAATGGGTTTGTCAAAAGAGACTAATTTCCGACCCTCCTGAACCAGGACCCACGAAGGACCCTCGTCTTGCCTATTGCTCCCACCAGCCCTTCCTCCCTATAGGAATAGGTCCAGCGTTCCTTCCACCTAGCGAGCTCGCCGCTCGATCCCGTACACCGTACACAGCTACCCGTATGTCTTCTGATCTCGATCCGGTTAAGATTCTCAGTTAAGACCCAGCGTCATAGTCTATTCGAATCCCCAACTTGCCGTCTGAGGCCCGAAGACCATCCCCTGAACGATGCTCGAGTCGGATCGAGCGCGCCTCTCGCAAATAGAGGCCCAGATTCTGAAATTTGAGCGTTCTCTTTCCGCTTTGCGGGCAGAGAAACAGCTCGTGCAGGAGCGACTCGATTCCTACAAATATCCGGTCACCTCGTTACCCAGCGAAATGATATCCGAAATCTTCATGCAATGCCTGCCACCCTACCCCATGTGCCCCTCACTCCTCGACAATTATCCGCCAATTTCTTTGACCCTTGTTTGTCGTCAATGGCGTGCGATAGCGTTGGAAACCCCAGAACTATGGAGAGCCATTGCGTTGGACGACGAGTCTCATCTATGGAGAGAACTGAGTAAAGACGCATCTCGAGTGTGGATAAGGAGGTCCGGGTCTCTTCCTCTTTCGATTAAACTCGACACCAAGTGCGCCGATCGTACACCCTTGTGCGAGCTGTATCCAGCAATCTTTGATCACTTTCCGCGTTGGGAGCACTTAACACTTGCGATCGCCCCAACCAACTTCCCCACAATTGATGGCCCGATGGCCCTACTTCGATATTTGGAGTTCACGCCAAACGATTGGTACGGCCGCTTTGAACTCCGCAACGTTCCCCAGCTCCGTGTGGTTCTTCTCGATTTTACTGGTGGAAGGGGTTTGACTGTGGTTTTGCCCTGGCAGCAATTAACATCCTTGACGAGGAACGAGGTCATGACCAACTAGTGTGTTTCGATTCTGCAGCACACGGAGAACCTCGTACACTGTGATCTGGGCCTTTCAAACTCGTCCGTTGAACTCAATGATCCTGGGTCGCGGATCATACCACCGTCCTTGGAGTCGCTGATCTTCAGGGCCTCCTCCAAATGGGCGACACAGTTTTTCGATATTTTGACTGTGCCCGCTCTTCGTAGTCTTAAAATAACGGAGCGATGCATTCGGCTGGACCCTATTCGTTATCTTACCTCGTTCATTGCGAAATCTGGCTGCCAGCTGACGATTCTGGGCATCCGTCGGAGGAGGATCGTATCTGACAGTGCTTATATCGTTGCCTTTCCCCACATTCACGAATTGACCTTCGATGAATAATATCCCGGCGGGTTCAGTGACGACAAGGAGTCGGGGAATGAAGAGGTGGAACATACGGTAGATTCGAATACGGAAGGGGGGTGCGGATTTGATTACATAGAATTTCTTTTAGAATTTGGTGACTGGCGGTCTTGTTCTCTGCCGACGATTTTCACATTGCTTTTAGAGTAATATTGTTCTGACTTCCTGCTCTTATGTATCCGACAAAATTACATATTGTATGAACATCTCATCGATGGTTTTTTTTCTACTCAGTTCACTTCCATCGTGTGTCCAGACTGCCCCATTCGCTGTCACTACAAAACAGACGAACTTGAACGGATCAACAATCAGTGGCAGTGCCCCAAACTCTGTCCCTCTTCGCTCTCTCAGGCTCCGTCTTGTGTGCGTCGGGTCACCAAGTTCTCAGTCTGGTTAGTCAGGAGCCCGGAGCAGACGATTGCCTCGGTTTAGTCATCACGGAAATCGCCCCGGTGGGACATGAAATTTTGAAATGTCGTTCCCACACCTCGGAGCGGCGATTGACAAATGCAGCGATGAGTCATTTTGCTTTCGCGTTCCGCACCGTGGAATCTCTTGGAAGGTTGGTCCCATGGCGCGGTGGAGCTTTCTCTGGGGTGGTAGGAATGCGATAACTGTAAGCCAGGCTTACTGAACGCCAGAACGAGGCCACCTGGAACGCGTTTATTGACTAGGCCGAAACGGATATGTAGCCGAGTTGTGGGCTGCGGGGCGATAACAAAAGGACGGATTCCGGGCTTGCGTTTTGGCAATAATTTCCCCACTATGCGCATTCAACCTCTGCGTTTGGCCTTAGTCTCTTCCTTTGTATTCGCATATGTCGCTCTTGCCGCCGAGGCTTCGCATTCCGTCGAGCTGCTGGGGAGAGACGGAGACGAACATATCCACGGCCACGGAGTTGCGCCTCTGCTCGAGCTGAATGAAACCGACATCGCGCTCCGTCATGGTGTAACGCCGCCATCATACTATACGATTGACTGGAAAGACTCTGAACATGTTGAAGCCCGCCATCCTGGTTTGATTATCATTCACGCCGTGTTCATGTGTCTGGCTTTCTTTGTCTTTCTGCCGATAGGTGAAGCATGTCGTTGCTATCACATATGCCTTATACTGACAGCTCCCCAGGTATCACGATGCGGTCTCTCAGGCATGCTGCCCACGGAGTTGCAGTATTCGGCTTTTACGCGTCCTTTGTTTTGGCAATTGCAGCGAGTTCTGTGTACAGAAAGCTCACGCCCAATATGTACGTAGGCCACCGTTTCTTGTTATTGGATATCGGAGCTAATAACGCGATTTCAATGTCAGGTACCCGGGCTCGACTCATGCGAACCTGGGGTACAGTGTGTTCCTCGTCGCTCTTGCTTTGACATTTATTGATACATTGGGCGCCTTTCAACGTCTTGTCACTTTCATGCGCAGCGAGAAGCATTTAACGTTCAAAGGGACTATTCATGCTCTCTTGGGCCGCGATGGTTTGAAAGAGGAGTCGGATCTCGAATACATCGCATTAGTGGGCGAGGAAACCGATTTCGTTCAGGGACAAAAGGGGGATCCAACTCGCCATTCATATGATGTCTCTGCATCGTACCACATCCAAGATTCCTTCCCCAAGAACCCGGAATCAGCGGCAAATCACTCTCGGACGCTGTCCGGCACCTCCGACGGCACCGTATACGGGTGCCTTTCCCCACGTTCGGAAGAGACACTTCATGACACTCATCTACCGCCACGAATTTCCCTTGTCCGCCGAATCGGGTCGGCCGCCTTTTCGACGATAGAGCGGACGCTGGTGCTTGCCGGATTAGGTATGCTTCTCTCAGGGATTGTAATCTACACCGGTACGTAAGGACAAGCTATGCCATGGGAGCGCTGATATGATCGGCTATACAGGCGGATGTCGACAAAAATATATTAATGGATGTATGGCGCACCTTATCAGCGAGTCTAAAATTCCGCGTGGCATTTCCTTCATCTAATCTGTTCTCCGATTGTAGAAGGGGCTATTTTCTGGTGTTATGGGGTGCTCAGCTTCGCAAGATACCTTGGCTGGTGCTCTGAGATCGGATGGTCTTGGAACCGTGCGCGTTCATCGGGCTATCCCACGGCGGAGATGGTTGAGTCGACGGTGATTTTTTTGTATGGCGCCACCAATACGTGGATGGAAAGGTAGATTCTGATGCTGGATTTCCATTCGTGACTTCGTTCAACCCACTCTATTCAGATTTGGAGCTAAGGCGGGGATCCTTTCACCACAAAGCAAATTCAACACATTGGCATTGCTGTAAGCTGCTATTCAGTTCTTGCATATCTCCTGACGATTGATGTCACAGGTGATGTTTTGGTTTGTATTCTTTCATTTCAACCGTCTTCGAGCTGACCTTCGATTCATCCTGTAGGTTCGCGGGTCTCGTGGGTAAGTTTTCCAGTGGTTTATTTCAGGCAGCGGTTTGTCTCACGAGTTATCAGGAATAGCGATCGAGTCTAAGACCGTTCGGAAATGGCTCAGTGCATTGACAGTGGATGCTCCAGAAACTGTATCAGAACCTGCAGATTATCGTCCGAGCTTTAATCCGTTCCCGGCCCTGGTTATTGGGATCACTGGATCTGTAATGGCTGCACATGCTCAAACGTATCTCTTCCAAGTATGTGATTCTCTCAGAAAAGAAATTTCTCATCACGGATATTCGGCCTCAGGTGCAAATCCATGCGCTGTGGGGTAACCTGCTGGTTGCGTTCGCTGTTCTGCGGTGTTTCACTTACTTCTTCCTGTGGGTCACATCCCGGCGGTCTACTCTTCCATCCCGTCCTCCTTCAGAAGCTTTGGGCTCGTTCTTCCTTGCTTGTGGTGGTGTAACATTCATATTCTCAACGGAAGAAGTAACCATCATGGCGATGCGGCAGGGTCGGGATGGTAGGCATATACATATGGCCATGGCTTCGATTTCCGTAACTCATTGAATCGCAGATATAATGATGTTCGCGATCATCGCTGTAGCGATAACTTGCCTTGCGTTCAGCTGGATTATATGCATTCTTGGCTTCCATGGTTGGCTGAAGGCTCGAACGATCCGTGCCGCGTACCGCAATTCAAAATGATGGACATTTCACGAGTCGAGGCACCCATCAGTGGAGTCCCCGTCGGGACGGAAATGCATATATCATACCTAGCATTAATTCGTCACAGTTTGTAGCTGTGGCATATTTGTCAATCCTTTCATTCAAGGGTGTCAAAACCACAAAAAAAAATCGAAAAGCAGCAGAGAACAGACTCTGATACTTATTGGACGAAAACCATTATTGAACATTTCCATATAATGCTAGATTGGGAAGCGAACCGCGCGGACCACGCGGCGGTTTATGAGCTCAAAATTTGGCCAAATTGCTTAGATATTGTTATATATCGAATGTACGGTTTCCGCGCTACAAGATGGCACCCGGAATCAAAACATTTGGGTCGCGTTCTTGTTAAGAACGAGAATGACCTTTGTTTAGGGGCCAAATCGAAACACTCCAAATTATCGCAATCTGACCTGGTTATGGAAGTTGTACGCTGTGGACCCGTATTATAGTCGTCTCCCCTCTGCTGAAAACGTCGCCCCCACTCAGCACAAGTATCTCTGCGGCTTCTTCGTGATCGGCAACCGAAACATGAGCAAATTGTAATACAAGGGGAATCAGGGATTGGAGGATCGGATATGGGTCTGCTTCCGGCGTACTCATGAAGAGAGAGGGGATAGCGAGTCGACAGCTCCGGCGTCGTGCCGAGAGCCCGAAGAATGATGTGTATATCAAAATGGAAAGGCGCTACTACACATCTCTGTACACACGAGTCTAAAATACAACTTCAACTTTGAACCAGAAAAACAAACAGGATGGGGCGGGAGGGCACCAAAACAGGCCGAGGACGAGGAAGTACCACCTTAATAAGTTCCGAGAAGTATAGGAGAAGATGTCACGTACAGCTCGGCTGCCGAGAAGACAGCACTTACCAGCTGACTGAGGTGCGGCTTGATTCCCGTGCTTTGCGAGCGACGCCCGGGGCGTCGACATCAGTCCCCCGTACTATTGGTATAAATTTAATCCCGATTCGCTCCTGATTTTCGTTCAATCCTTGGACGTGAAAGACATTTGGAAGGGGAAGGTCTTCGACCAAAAAATTGGTACCCACTAAACCCCTCGAGGACGGCGAACTGGACGGCGTTTCGCTTCTACGTTGTGTTTCACTTCCCTTCAGAAAAATTCTGCAGGCGGCGAAATTCAAATGCGATTAAACCGAGATAGCTCTTGCCGCGCGATGCCGATCCCCCCATTTGGCAGCTCCAGGCTCCAGCGGCGGCCCAGCCGCGTCCAGTGACCCCGAATACTATGACGGCAACGCGGTAGCCAACGTCGGGGTTCAAACTGGACAAAGGCACGCATTTGAAAAACACAGTTAAGCGCGCCTTTGGATATTTTATACGCGCAGTAATCCCGGTGAGAGAGGCCCCATGCAAACTTCATTCCGTGGACATTTCGGACATTTTGCCCGTCAAGAGTCAACCGGAATTTCCCGCGCCACTAGTCGCTTTGATTGACATGGACTATGATTAGTAGCCGACTTGAGAATGATCCTTTTTACCACTCAGAGCGCGCTCTCATCTAGATCTCGCTCGTCGCTAGGTACTCTCCCCGCCCCACCCACCTCCATGCCCTCAGCAGCGACACTGGATCCTGGTGCGCCACTGGACAATACGTGCGTTATGACACAGATTCCGTCGGACCGCATGGCTGATACGCGGAGCAGCATGGGCGCACTCGTTATGGGGCTGGTGGGGAGCGCGATATTGTGTTAGTGGCTAGAGGGATTCGCTACCGCCGCTTTCATCTGACGGGCACACGCAGACGGTATCAGCATGTGGCAGACCGCGTCCTATTTCACTTGTGCGTTGTTTGCTATTCGGCAGAAGTGCTTCACTCATCGTTCTCGATAGGGTATCGTCGAGACCCTTCGTACCTCAAAGTCTTGGTACTATACCTGATGCTATCTATGCACGCGATTTCCTCAACTCTCCACTTTAGGTCCTCGCGACTCTGCTGCTCGACACCCTGCATATGGTCTTGATCAGTCACGTCGGTGTGTACCCTGCGCCATGATTAACGATCTTACTTGACTCGAATGCAGTATATCACTACTTGATCACAAACTATTAGTAAGACTTTTGACTCCTCGAGATTTCAGCTTGCCATAATCTGTCTTCCAGCAACAGGGAGGAGTTGCAGGTGGTGGTTTGGTGAGGTCGTCCCCGATTTGAAGTCGTTAACAAAGTTAATAATTACTACAGGAGTATCACTGTGAGTCTCAGTCGTCGCCTTCGAGCAATAATTTATAAAATTGCCCAGACGGAGGCTCTGCCAACAGTACGTCAATGCAGATCGGGACATGGGGATGTAATTAATCATTCCACAGTCTCTCACCACTGTACTGGTCCAATTGTGCGCTTTCGTTCCGTTTCAATTACATTTTTTGATCTTGGTTTCAGATTCTATGCATCCCGAGTGTACAAAGGTGTGTCTGTTCTTTCTTGCTTTTGTTTGGTGCGACTCAATCGGGTTTGAATAGCAACTGAAGGGAATTTCCTGCTTACGGGTGTGATTCTACTACTTGTTGCGGGGGCGTCAGGTGAGTTCTTTGTTTCCTTCGACGACTGATTTACATATCTGTGCCCATGGAAAGGATGCGGTATCGGTATGTAGCATTCTTTACAGATGGATTTAGTGCTAATTGATTACCCCTCTAACAGCCTGGGTTACCCTCGCGTAAGTTTCTGTTTATTCGCCGCTACATGTCCCAACTCATTCGACAAGCCTCTCTAAAATCCACACATACCACCGACTCCTCCGTCTCTCGGTACGCCTTTGAACATTTGGTATTCTGCCCACTTATCTAGTGGTTTATTTTACTAGCCGCTTGCAATGATCATCAACGCACTTTCGAGCGCCGCAGATGTTCTTATTACCTTAACGTTATGCTACAAGCTGTACAAGTCACAAGCCAAGCCCCTGAGGTACGTTTTTTCTACTTGCATATTTGGCAAGACCTTGCCTGCAACTTATCTATGGTCAGAAACGAGACCTTTCTCAATCGAGTGGTGGGTGTTTGTGTTGAGCGTTGCTATAGACCGCTGTGTTGAACAAAATTGACAGGTTTTGATCACAATTAACACCGGACTGTCAGCATTTCAGTTCAAGAATGATACGATGTGACTGACCTTGGGAATCGTTGTTTCCAGACTAACAACGTATTCCAACATTCATCAAACGATCTACTAGCTTGGACTGACCCTTCCCAGTTTATGCGCCTTGGCGGCTTTGATCTCGGTGCGATTGCGGTCTTCCATTTTCTCTGTAGTTCGGACTAACCAACCACGTTCTACAGATGGTTTGCTCGCCTAATACACTCATTTATGTAGCGTTCTATTTCTGTATTGGCCGATGTAAGTCTGTTCTCCGTCCACTTTGCTGAACCTTCGGCAGAATCAGACTCATATTTTTTGTTTAAAGTATATTCTAACGCTCTCTTGGCGACTCTGAACTCACGCACCGTCGTACGAGGACGGATCCGCGACATGGATTCAAATGGGCCCACCAAATTTCACCCCACGCTCACGGACGCCGCAGAAATTGTTGCTGCAACGGAGCTAGCGTCCCGCATGGATCGCGAGGCGGAACTTTACGCGGACGGATTTTATGCCAAGGGTGATGATGTAAGCCTGAACTTCATTGCTGAGTAAATTTCTGATTTTGGCGTTGCACAGCTGGACAGTCCTTCCTGGAATGGCCACGGTGGCGAGTCGTGACCGTTTTCGTATTGCCGTTTACTCGCTGTAGGACTTGTGTATTATACTAAGCGGCCCGCTCTAAAGGGCATAATCCACCTTGATACCATGAACACACCCGAAGTGCATCCAAGGGCGCTGGGTCGACAAGTATCATGTGAAGTTGTGAACATGAACCGAACTCAAGTGGATCGGCAATCACGGCGATCGCTGATTTCACTGCAGATCACTGTCTGTGTTTATCCGGAGCCGTAATCACACGTACGTTTCCCAGCGCCACCATCCGTACCGGGTGCCGCAAACGCGATACACCTTCAGCGGGACAAATTTTCCAACCATGCCGACCAATCGCAGTCCCATTCTCCACTCGCAGGAAATGGTCAAGCGAAAGAAACCTCCTGCGTGTGATTCTTGCAAGGCACGGCGCGTGCTCTGTCATCCCACAACTGACGGGTCTCCCTGTCCGCGTTGCTTCGAGAAAGGCACGAAGTGAGTGGTTTCTGTACTTTTTTATGCAGAAATTCAACCGTTCAGATGCACAACCACCCCTGTCGCACGAGGGCGACCCCCGAAGCCCAACTTGGGTATTGCACCGAGTGGAACCCCTGAACCAGTCTCGGCGTCAGCAACGACTTCAGAATCAGCTTCAGAGGAACCCGAGACCATGTCATCTTCAAATTCAATAATACCATCTCGTCTGGAACTTCCTCCTGAGCTTGTGCATCATCTCTTTGAATGTACGTGGCACACTGCGATTCATGGGAAGAATGCGAATACCCTGGCTAGGTTTTACACATTTACCTATTTACAATCATCCCATGCTTCTTGGCGACGATCTACGTGAGACTCTGTCAGCGGTCTCTTGGCAGATTCAGCTCCTTCCACCTCAATTGAAGGTGCTAGCCCACTGCATTGCGTGAGCATTTTTCTCGATGGCTTCACAACGAATATAATCTTTTCAGTGCGCTCTCCGCATCAATTTCCTTTGACCACGCAATTATCGGACCCGGTTCCAAACCCGCGTCCCTCGCCGATCGTTCTGTTTTCATCCCCGGAGCAGATCTTCGAGATTACGGCGTCCGGCGAACTCCCATGTACCGCGCGCTGTGTGCCGAAGCGCTCCGACTTGCCTCTGAGGCCGGCATATATCTTGAGCCGTCGGAGGCAAATGCAGGATCCTGTTTTGTTCTGCAGCTTCTCGAAAATGGCAAGTCGCACATTATCCATCCTCCACGAATCTATATGAATTGCATTCGCAGACAAAGATGCGAGGTCCCGGCCATGGGCAGTCGCGTATTTTTCGCATATCCGTGCTCTCTATGATTCTTCGCCGAACATGCGAACACACAATGTCGCTATCTGGACAGGATTCCTGGTACGCACTCTTAATCGGCCAAAGCGTATTTAGTCTCATATAATATCCACAGCTCATGGACGTGATGGAGACGACCCTACGGAGGCAACCTATATTAGTGTTCGTACGACACTTCTTCTCTTGCTTCACCCTCACGTGCATTTAGATCGCACCACGATCAACTTCTAATCACAGGAAAAGACATAGTGTCTTTGGAAAATCTTTATGGATCCATCCAGAGCATGATGCAAGTTCGGAAAGAACAACCCCTTATCCCATTCGCTGCGATGAGGCCTTGTGAGCTCCTGTGCTAGGTATGATTGAGTGTCTCATCATCGTGACCAGATATGTTTCACGTTACGCGCCTCGCCCGTGAACTTTACGAAACAATCACAGGAGGTGCTCTTCCCACAGACAGTCAATATTAGTATTGATTCGACTCCAGACTTCGCGCGCCGCCACCCCCTCGACGAGCGCGCCATAACAGAATTCATTGCGTCACTGAACCATCTTCACTCGATCCGCTCCCTCGTCTTCGACCAAGAAGAGCAAGTCTACCCAGGCGACTCCCTCTTCAGCCCTGCGGACTCAAGACAACGAGGCGTGCACCTGAATCTCCGCTCCTGCGCGTACATCATGGCCTTCAGCCGTGCCACGCTGGTGCTAGGTCTGCACCGCGAGCTCGTGCGCCGTTTTGCCCTCTCGCCACCTCCACTAACTACTGCGCCGCCGGTGGAGCACTGGAAGGCGGAGCGCCTGGCGCTGTTACGGCGCCAGGTGGGTGAGATGGCCGATTTAACCGTAGAGGATATCGCGCGGTCGCTGAGGTTGATGCCGTCGTTGCCCCATCTGGCGCATGTGCAACTCCGGGCGGTCTTGGGATGGGCAGAGTTCTGTCTTGACGAGGCGGATGCTAAGGGGAGTGTGACGCGTGAACGAGCTGCAACGATTGAGACGTGCGTGGAACCTTCACCAAATCGTGTGCACAACCACACAATGACGGTGTTCCCTGCTTTTTAGAATATCTGAAGCTCTGAAACTAATCGGCTACTCCTGGCCTCTCCCGACAGGGCTCATTGAGCGTCTTGACGGGTATGTGGCTACCCACCGTTCGGCCTCAGCAAATCCATTGTCCTTCTCGACCTTCTCGGGGGACTCGATGTTCGTGGATATGTTCCCCGCTCCGTTGGATAATAACTGGATGTCGGTGTTTACGGCTCCGTCGGGCATGGGGAATGAGACCGAGAATGAAGTTGTGTTTCCGCCAGCGGGTTATGGATATGGATATGGAGGGGCGGGATTTTGATTCGAAGGATCTATGAAATTGACTCGGACTTTTGTGGTTGTTTTTGAAGCGCACCCAGCGAAAGCAGTAGACAGTGATTATTGACATTTTTCCGTTGAGATATTACACGAGATTCGGCGGAAAATAAGCAATATTAATCAATAAGTGGGTAAACATGCAGCCCGATAGGGGCCGTATTGAACACCGGCGCTTCTTATTCCGTGCCTATCATGCTTCGTTGATTAAATTACCATTTTGGTAGCATCCGACCCCACTCAATTTTGACAACCAGCGCGGCCAATGACACTGTATGAGGGTTCAAACAACTTTTCACATGTCAGGCCTGCTCTCTCTGAATCCATCCCACTACAAGTGCTCATTCGCAGCCGATAACCGTTGAATGTCTCGGAGTCGGAAACTACATCTCTTTCTCCCGTTGCTGTGCGCGACAGGTGCTCTGGGAAGTGGGGAAAGCACCCTTCAGCGCGACGTCGTCGTCGTGGGGGGCGGTTCTTCCGGAACTTACACCGCCATTCGCCTGCAGCAAGAGGGTCTCAGCGTGGCTCTTCTCGAGAGAAACAACCGCCTCGGGGGGCACGTCAATACTTTCCAGGTTCCCAATACCACCACAACCTTCGACTACGGCGTCATCTTCTATCACAATATCACCGTCGCCACCAACTACTTCTCCACACTTGGGGGTCGAAACCATTATAGCGCCCTCGGACGGCGACAGCGTAGTCACCTACGCTAATCTCAATGGGGATGCAAAGGGTCGGACGAGTGCTCCATCGAGCGTTCCTTGGGCCAACTCGACGGCTGCAGGGGATGCGTTGAGCAGATACATCAATCTGTACAATACGCAGTTTCCTTTCCTCGACGACGGCTTCAACCTCCCTGACCCTGTTCCCGAGGACATTCTCCTTTCATGGGCAGATTTCATGGCGAAGTTCGATCTTGACGCAGCGTCATTCAGCGTCTACCAAACCAACCAGGGCGTCGGGAACGAGATGACTCTCCCAGCGATATACGCGATGAAAGTCAGTATTTTCTTTCAGCTCTCTTGCCCATTCACAATGAACCATGCCACAGTATTTCTCCTCGCTTACGGCTGGAGGCGACTTGGGCATTGGTCCACCATTTATCACGACGGCAAATTTCAACAACCAGGGCATATACGATAAGGCGCTCAATAAGCTTGGTCAAGGGGAGGGCGCATTCTTAAGCGCGGCCATTACTCGCATTACGCGCACCGATGACGGCGTGGCCGTCGTGATGCACACACCTGATGGTAAGACAACCACGATCAACGCGAAACAGCTCGTTCTCGCGATCCCACCTGTCGTCGCGGACCTTCGTGCTATCGGCCTCGACCTTTCCCCCGAAGAAGAAAACCCTCTTCGGCCAGGCGAGCTTCAGGTATTACTTCAACTCTGTCCTTCAGAACACTGGTATTCCCGACAACGTCACCATCACAAACATCGACTTCGCGCAGCCCGACGGCATCCCGACGTCCGACCGGATGGTGCTCCGGGTGGGGAAGACCGGCCTGCTTGACGGCGTCCCGGGCTTGAAACTGCTGGATTACAGCAGCACCAGCGCGATCAGCGACGCGGATGCGCAAGCTGATATACTTGCTACGCTGGCGAAGTATCGAGCGGCGAATGGTCTAGACGCTTCAGTTGAGCCTGTGTTCGCTGGGTTCAACAACCACGAGCCATATGAGCTCACCGTACCTGTGGACGCGATCCGGAACGGATATTATAAGAAGAGGAACGCGCTGCAGGGACGCCAGAATACGTGGTACACGGGCGCGGCGTGGCAGGCGCATGACAGTACACTAATTTGGAATTTTACGGAGACAGCTGTGGTGGAGAAGGTGGTTAAGGTGCTGTGTCGGGGTGGGAAGTGCGAGTGAACAGGTGTAAATGGACTAACTGATTTCAATGATTGTATATGCTCCCCAGATCAAATTTCAATATTGCGTGAGCTGAATTTCCAGATTGATCAAGGTTGAATATCATTGAACTTACGGCAGGAAGCCGATCACGCTTCCGTTGTTCAGCTTTAACTTCAAGTTCCGTCCCAGGACAATTTATTTTGGGCTAGGGGTCAAATAAAAGCGTTCATGAATTCATATAATTACCATTTTCATAAAATTACACTCGTCTGCGCGTCCTTTCAAAATAGAGTTGTCTCGGCTCGATTGAGCGTATCAATTTTAATTGACCCGCTTGGTCGGCTTCCCTTTCTCTCCAGGTTCAGTCAATAATTCACCTCGGCATTGTGCGCCGGCACAGTTCCAGACGCGGAGTTGTCAAATGGCTGATCGGCACCATTCGGCAACGGGCAGCATCATCGGTTCTACAGTTTCCACCGGAAATCAATGGCTCAGTTTATATCAAAAACACTCGCTGATTTCCAGCGTATTCACACCGGAAAGTGCCAACTTTCAGGCCCTCTGAAATGCAACTTGAAACCAAATATTTCAGATTGTGTAAAAGTTGAGCTGAAATCAATACTGATTTTCAAAATTCATTTCGACTGAAATCAAAGGGCCTCGCTCGCAGACCCACTCAATGAAAAAGTTCATGAATCAAAGCAAATACGAATACAAAGGCCTGGGAAGAATATGAAATGTATGGAGAATCATCCAGTAGAACATCCCAGTCGAATGGCAATAAATGAGTGGAAAATTTTGAAAGTGCCGAAAGATAAGTATTCAGAGGTGCAAATAGTTTAAGTGCCAGGCGAAGTGATCTAGAGGACGGTTTAAAGATCAGGTACGACTTGATTTGTTGTGACGTAGGACTCTGTCTAAATGTTCGAGGAATAGGACACCCACGGTTTAAATTTTGTAAAACTCCGAGTCTCCTTCCCGTCACCCAGTTCATTGATGACAGCAAAGGCTTCGGAGAACAGTGCAATGCCTTTGGTTCCGGAATTCCTTGTTCAGATTTTATCCCTTCAACTATTAGACTCCGGAGAGGGTAGTAGAATACTAGAATTAAATGGCACGCTTTGCTGCGGATAGGATATAGGATAGGATAGTATAGGATAGTTGCCGGAACGCCTTGTACTTGCGAACAGCGGTGATCCGATTCCGCCACATGATATTGAGTACTTATAAGAGAAGAATGAGAGTGGGACTCGGTTAATTTACGCGAGTCCCATGCTTGATGGCTTTCGCATCACGCACAATCAACGCATCATTTTCGGCATGCATTTGCCGGTTTTCGATTCTTGGTGAGCGTAGGTGTATTTTGTGATATAACTTGCGCTGGGGGAAACGGTGTTCCCCTAGACCCCCCCTCCTTTAGCCTGACAGCCTGTCTCAATCAAGTTATGGCATGCTTATCCCCTGTTTCGCAATTTTTAAGCCTTTTCCTTGTGAATTATTGTCTGTATCGCGGGAGAGACCCCCGCGGACCCCCCTTGACCCTCGCCGCTGGGCCCACTGCGTGGGGCTTTTATTATTATTTTTTTTCGCGTGTAAGTCGATTTTTTAGGGCTTATTTCGAAGCTTGCCGGCCGAAGCGGGATTTGATGCCGTATGATGCGAAAATACGCGACTCCCATTGATCAAGCTGAGTCAGGCTGAGTCCCATTAACATGAGGCTTTAAACGAGCTAAGCGAGCTTAGCCGATGTTTTAGCCGACATTACTATTATGCCCAATGGGTCTGGATTTGCACAATGAGTCTGGATTTTCGATATTGCCCTTCCCTCGCTCCTCCTTTGGTCTCGGAATGTTCCGGGATTCAAACATATACTAGTTGGCTGCAAAGGTATCAAATATCTAAGGGAGACTGCGAGAGGAAGGTATCGAGAAAGAGATCCCGGTTCATCAAAGTCAGTGATCAAAACGCACATCTGACTCTTCTGGGCCAAGGTCTCTCGCAAAAATTCTGTGGAAATTTGAGGAGTCGTCTGTGTCATATAGGAAAGAATTTTTGCTACTCCGTTTCCTTACCGGGCAGCAGGTGTTGCGTTTTTTGAAGAGAATGCAGTCGTTGTCACAAATGGTCACAAAATACATCAGCCGAAATTTGTCACGCTCGCGAGATCTCACCTCCTGTATAAACAACTAGAGGCCGGAAAACCATTCCAAATGCTCAAATCATATCTCATGCTATAACAGCATCTCTCAATTTTTCCTGGAATTTTTTTTAGCCGGCTGGGAGGCCGGAATCTTAACTGCTTTGTTTGGCATGTCAAGTTTGATGAACCGGGATCTCTTTCTCGATACCTTCCCCTTCTGCTATCCGTTAGATATTTTGTATATTTGTAGCAAACTAGTATATCTTTGAATCCCGGAAGATTCCAAGAGCAAAGGAGGAACAAGGGAAGAGCAATATTGAAAATCCAGACTCATTGTGCAAATCCAGACCCATTGGGCATAATAGTAGCGCGAGTCCCATCCTTCTTGACATCTCTCCATGACATTGATCAAGTATTTCGAACGTGAACTGTTTATTTTCAAATAGCCACTGCATCCCCGACTGCGCATTCAGTTTTGAAAGTTGTTTTACATATTCCTACGAAAATGACTGCCGCATCGTGCCAAGGATGTGTGGAAAAGGGGCATACAGTAGCTCGGGGCTGTCCAATTTGGCGGCCTTATAATTCATCCCGGTACATGCACAAAAAGTGAAGTAAAGAAACGGAACATTGAAAGCGTGGTGACGTGTTTCGTCTCAAACTTCCGGTAGATAATTACCTCGGTACGACCCGATTGTGTCAGCACGTTGTTCCTTCTTTCCAAAGGAGAAACTCTACGTCTTCTTCTTTTGTTGCCGAAATATATACCCTGACGCATGATATTGATTTTCGAACGCTAAGGTTACGTACGGCGGTGGTTGAAACTTGTTCGACTGCCGCGAGTGGCGGAATACCTCATAATCGCCTTGTAATATAAGTATATCCGGTTTCAGACCAAGTTAGCTTGTTTGCCTACCCGATTCAATTGAGTGGATACTAAGCGCTTAGACTCGAACCAGTCGTTATCCTCACACTTTACCGAGGTCGGTAAAGAGAGCATGCCAATAACCTGTCTCTGCAAAGTTACTTCAGTTGGACTGGTTCGAGTCTAACTAAATGTTCAGTACGAGAAAGACTATTGTTTGTGCCGAGCCCGGTAGGGGCCGCATTGAACACCGGCGGCTGCGCTAATTATGCTTCGCCGACCATATTACCATTTTGGTAGCATCCGACCCCACCCAATTTTGACAAGCAGCTCGGCCAGTGACACTATATGAGGGTTCAAACTTTTTGTGTGTCAGGTCTGTTCTCCCCATTCCACCCCGCACTGTTCCCAGTGTAGCAGCAAGTGCTCATTCGCAGCGGATAAACGTTGAATGTCTCGAACTCGGAGATTAAATCTCTTTCTCCCGTTGCTGTGCGCGACAGGTGCTCTGGGAAGTGGGGAAAGCATCCTTCAGCGCGACGTCGTCGTCGTGGGGGGCGGTTCTTCCGGAACTTACACCGCCATTCGCCTGCAGCAAGAGGGTCTCAGCGTGGCTCTTCTCGAGAGAAACAACCGCCTCGGGGGGCACGTCAATACTTTCCAGGTTCCCAATACCACCACAACCTTCGACTACGGCGTCATCTTCTATCACAATATCACCATCGCCACCAATTACTTCTCCACACTTGGGGTCGAAACCATTATAGCGCCCTCGGGCGGCGACAGCGTAGTCATCTATGCTAATCTCAATGGGGATGCCAAGGGTCAAACGAGTGCTCCATCGAGCGTTCCTTGGGCCAACTCGACGGCTGCAGGGGATGCGTTGAGCAGATACATCAATCTGTACAATACGCAGTTTCCTTTCCTCGACGACGGCTTCAACCTCCCTGACCCTGTTCCCGAGGATATTCTCCTTTCATGGGCCGACTTCATGGTGAAGTTCGATCTTGACGCAGCGTCGCTCAGTGCCTATCAGGTTAACCAGGGCGTCGGGAACGAGATGACTCTCCCAGCGATATACGCGATGAAAGTCAGTAATTTCTTTCAGCTCGCTTGTCCATTGATAATATAAACCACGCCACAGTATTTCTCCTCGCTTTCTGCTGGAGGATTCTCGGGCATTGGTCCACCGCTTATTACGACGGCAGATTTCAACAACCAAGGCATATACGATAAGGCGCTCGATAAGCTTGGTCAGGGCGAGGGCGCATTCTTGAACACAACTATTACCCGCATCACGCGCAACAACGACGGCGTCGCCGTCATGATGCACACACCTGATGGTAAGACAACCACGGTGAACGCGAAACAGCTCGTTCTCGCGATCCCACCTGTCGTCGCGGACCTTCGTGCTATCGGCCTCGACCTTTCCCCCGAAGAAGAAAACCTCTTCGGCCAGGCAAGTTTCAGGTATTACTTCGACTCCGTCATTCAGAACACCGGGATTCCCGACAACGTCACCATCACAAACATCGACTTCGCGCAGCCTGACGGTATCCCGACTTCCGATCGGATGGTGCTCGCCGTGGAGAAACCAGGCCTGCTCGACGGCGTCCCGGGCCTGAAAGCGCTGTATTATAGCAGCACCAGCGCGATCAGTGACGCGGATGCGCAGGCTGATATACTTGCTACGCTGGCGAAGTATCGAGCGGCGAATGGTCTAGACGCTTCAGTTGAGCCTGTGTTCGCTGGGTTCAACAATCACGAGCCATATGAGCTCACCGTATCTGTGGATGCGATCCGGAACGGATATTATAAGAAGAGGAATGCGCTACAGGGGCGTCAGAATACGTGGTACACGGGCGCAGCGTGGCAGGCGCATGACAGTACACTGATTTGGAATTTTACGGAGACAGCGGTAGTAGAGAAGGTGGTTAAGGTGCTGTGTTAGGGTAGGAAGTGAAAGTGAACAGGAGGGAGTACTTGTGAATGGACTAATTGATTTCAATGATTGTATATGCTCCCCAGATCAGATTTAAATATTGCGTGAATTGAATTTCTAGACCGATCAAGGTTGAAAATAATTGAACTTACGGCTGATCAGCTTCAACTTCAA
The DNA here is from genome assembly GCA_014462675.1 of Mycena sanguinolenta. Classification (NCBI taxonomy): domain Eukaryota; kingdom Fungi; phylum Basidiomycota; class Agaricomycetes; order Agaricales; family Mycenaceae; genus Mycena; species Mycena sanguinolenta. The sequence goes on along the minus strand of JACAZH010000003.1, from coordinate 9,874,927 downwards.
GTTCAGTCTCAGAACAACTTATTTTGGGCTGGGGGACAAATACAGGCGTTCATGATTTCATGTAATTGCTATTTTCATAAAATTACCCTCGTCTGTGCATCCTTTCGAAATACAGTTGTCTCCGCTCGATTATCAATTTTTGATTGATTCGCTTGGTCGGCTTCCCTTTCTGCATTGCGCCGGCACAATTCCAGACGCGGAGCTGTCAAATGGCTGATCGGCACCGTCTGCCACTGGTGATTGCCGGGCGGCATCATCGGCTCAACAGTTTCGACAGGAAATCAATGACTCAGTTTATATCGGAAACACTCGCTGATTTTCAGCGTATTCCACTGGAACTCACTGGATTCGTTGACGCCGTATTACAGTGGTTTTCGCTAGTTTCTGCCAGAACGAGTGACCTGTGGTTCCTTCCTAACTCCCTGTTCAATTGAGGCTGCCGCTTTCGGTTCTACCAATGTCTCATTTCAAGGGACTTGTTATCCCCACTAACTTTAGGTAGTGGGTCCTGTAGCGCCCTATCAAAACTTTTTGGCTGTAATGATCTCTTTTTGATAAAATCAAGACTCTTTGATTGATTCCTTGATGTACTATTTGCCATCAGGTACCTGGCCACCCTAAGCTTTCAGCGTGGATGCTGGCGGCATGGAATCTCGGAACGATCCAGATGATATGAGAGGATGAAAAGGACCTCAAAACCGATTCCACCATTTAGACCAAGGCTGTGTGATGATCAAAGTTTTTGGTAGTTTGATCACCCTCGGAAGACGTTGGGAAGATGGATCTCTTGATGTCATCCTGCTGCTGCCACTTGAGCCAGCCCTTGCTCTTTCAAATCTTCACAGATCCAGACTTCAATGGATTGTTCTTTTCATCTGATTTTGGCCTTGGACAGTGCTATCAAGGGATCCCTTTTGTTCTGGAGATGCCAAACTGGTGCTCTCAATGTGCCCTGGGAAAGAGGGGGCACAGTTTTCGGGCTAAGATGCAGGTCCCATATACCATGAGCGTTGGAGTAAGGTATGGACCTATTTCAGGGCTTTTCTATCTCAGTCCACAGCTCAACCTGCTTGATACATACCGAAAATTTCTCTTCTACATTGGGGTGATGTGTTGGCATCAGCAGTCCAAACTCATCACCAATTTGAAGTCTGGAAATTTTAAATTTGTTCAAGCAGGTGGGAGACTGTTGGGCTGGATGTTTTGTGCTAAAAAGATGGGATTCCTTATCCAAGTCATGGTATTTGTACCAGAATTTGAGCCCGTGATATGCGTTCCCTGACATGTGGTATGTGAACAGTTGATAGAACCAGTTTTCGGCATCTGGTGTGAACAAAAAGGATATTTTTATAGCAAAATCCAAGATCCCATATACCGCTGAAATATGCAAATACATTGTATAATCGTCTATTTATAACATCTAAACAGCTAGGGCTGGCTTATGGGGCAGCAGCACGGATGAAAGCAAGGGGTGGCCAGCTTCCCCATAAATGGCGATTTTGGGGCTCAAACTACCAAAAAATTCACTGTACCCGAAAGCCTTGGTCTAAATTTGGCGGAAATATCCTTGAATCGTTTTTTTTGGATCATCCCCTCGCATAACATCTGGGCCCGTTCCGAGATTCCATGCCGCCAGCATCCACGCTGAAAGCTTAGGGGTGGCCAGGTACCTGATGGTAAATAGTACCCGCCGTTTTTGTCTGATCCCTCGATCCGCATTTCGTTTGCCGCTGACCATCATTGCGTAGCCGTTGACCCGGTTGCCGTTCCGTTGTTCTGGGCTGCCACCTTCGGGTTTCACGGGTAACTAGCCAGTGATTCACATGGGTTCGCGCTTATAGCTGTTCCATCTCTCTTCTTGTCTGCGCTTCCGAGATCCTCTTTCACGGTTTCCGCCGCTGTATCCGTGGCGGCCTTTGAGTTCCCCCTCAATCCGCCAAAGATATATTATTTCAATACTGTCCACTGTCCAGCTCGCCTACACCCAAACAAATTTGCGTCTAAAAAAGGGTTTACCCATCTGTTCACAAGTTTCTGTGCTCTTGTCTTGAGGTGCTCCTGCAACAACCTCCCTCAACCTTTGATATCAACGTCCGTTGCCGTTGAACATCAGTGTTCTGCCATCGAATTGGTTCTCGGCTGTGTTTTTTGTGTTTGGGGGTTTTGTGCTTCATTCATCCCGACCCAATGGGAGCTGGTCGACGCGGCAGCGTCGACCGAGCGAACTTTGGGCTGTTGAACAATTCAGGTTGCCAGTAGGTAGATCTGTGATGTCGGCCGAGGCTTTGTACCTCTGTGATTGCTGCTGCTAGTTATGAAGCTCAATGAACTGTTAGTGGGCTCTGCCGCAACAGCGCGCTACAATTCTTATATAGTTCATAGGTACACCAAGGGTGTGCCGACACTGGTGTTCGGACTTGAAATGAAGTTCAAGCGCGCCAATTATATGTCGAGTCTTGATTCGATACAAGATATTCGATATTGATCTTGAAAGGTTATTATCTGCCGAATCCAGAAACTGTTGAAACCACGGAAGCCGTCAACAGACAGAACGAAATTTCATGTAAATTGCTCAGTTATATTTGCCTTACACTGAAAAGAATCGGAATGAATAGTTTTTATTGAGATGAAAGATAACGTTTCAGGGTGAATTCCCCTCAAGTTCGGTAGTAGTTGGCTCCTCCGACGATTGATGGATCAATCGAATGTCGGTACGAGAGAAAAGGTTAAATAGCTGAACAAAAAGCGCGCGCGATAAGAAACAAGACTGAAGGCATGCAAAATAAGGGATAGAGCAGCGGGGCAGACTCTCGAGGACCCATTATCTTTCTCAAATCATTTTCGCCGTCTCCATGTTTCCATCTGTGCATATTCTACCCGGTTCCAATATCCGCCGATGCCATTTCTTTCTTGGCCTCCTGTATGCATCGAAGTTCGATGCTCGCTCCGCTCAGGACCGGTACCAGAAAAAAATAAACCCCATTTCGGTGATACCGCTTGGTTCGTTCAATCATCATCTCACCGCATTCAGAGTTGAAACAAGGAGAATTCAAAGTCAACTATTGGGCGACCGAACTCAGCTAGGCCATGTTTTTGCGAGAGAAATGAATGAATTTATTATATGAAATGAATCTACCGCATCGAAACCAGACAAACAGATACTGCGATCTCTCGCTAACTTTCTGTCGTAGTCCTCGCTCAATTCACGCACAGATTTTGTCCCACTTCAATCGCGCAGCTCGAAGTCAAGAATGGGTTTCGTATGAAGGTTCCATTGATCGTAATGTTGGACTTTGTCTCGATGGCACCGTACGAGTTGCCGGAACGACCTTAACAAATGATTTTGTGTGAGCAAGGTGGTTCGAACGCAGAAAGTGAAGGAACGGAATTACGGTTTATACGGCAGTGCATGGGTTTCCGCCGCTGGCAACGCAGTACGCTTCGCCCAAAACATTGCGGTCAGCGCTGCGCTGCCCCGGAAATACACAGGTTCTATCCGATTTGAAGCGCATAACTCGATGTCAACCAGGGGTTCCATGCCAGAAGATCGCTGAACGTGACACCGAATTTAGACTCGATTTTAGCTCAATAGTCGTGTAAGGTGCGGTCAGAGCGGTATTCCAGCATAACAAATCCGAAAGCGCGATATCGTATTTCTCATCAATAGCTGCGGCGTGCACGGGTCGCCGCTCGCAACCTCGTAGGATGTTAGGTACATACACAAGAATGATAACGCCTAGCTCACCGTGTAGTATGTAGTGCAGTTAGTGAGCGTTCCGGTTGCGATGTTGGCGGAAGGTCCACTACTATTAGTGGATGTTGTTCCATTGACACAAAGGTTCTGGCCAATCTGAACTGCGCAGCTTGAAATCAACCAGGAGTTCCACGCGAGAATTTCGTCGAGCGTAATGCCGAACTCGGACTCAATGGCGTCGCACGAGTCACCCGACTCCGCGGGGGACTCAAAGCGCGTGTAATGAATATCGCAGAGCGTACCAAAAAGACTATAACTTGAGGGTTGCAGGCCACTAGCTCTCCTGCGTCTCGTGAGCAAGTGAGATATCATGCATCAGGGTTCGTTTCGGCGACGGCAATGAAGCGATCACTGGCCGCCTTCTACAGTGTGGGGTGTGATCGAGGATGGTCCCAAGGAGGCGGGGGCGCAGGTTGCAACATTTCGCAGTCTGGTAATGGTCACACGTTACTAGCATCTCTACGCCTTTTGCACGGCTGAGGTCGTTTGCCGATGTGGTTTACTAGCGTGCCGCCCATCAGTTGCGCGTCTACCCCTCCAAGTAGGAAGAGAAAGAATCCGTACAACTATTCATTCCGGTTCCTTGAAAACAAGTAGTAAATAGATGATGTACTTGACTTGAATGCAAATTTTATTAGAATCGGCTGGATTGTATAGATGGAAACGTCTGTACTCACGTCGGCAAATGGGAGCTCTGTATGAAAAGAGAGTCAGTAATGGCGCGCAGGACAGAAATAAGGATGTAAATAGACTCGCCTAGGAGTCGACCACCGGATACTGTCTCCATACCGATAATCAACCAAGACACCAGGGAGCATAGGCGAAGATGTGCATGCCCGCCGGGACCAGCACTACAGGCCGGGATGTCTCGCATCTGCTATCGCGCACACCATCCACCGCACCTCAGCGACCCTCCTCTACCCAGCACATTAGCTGCATTCAAATGCGGACCAGTAAGAACTCCCCGCCCCATTGCGCGCCAAGCGACAAGCATCACGGACAAGCGCCGCGCAGTGTCCGCACTGTCTGGATAGAGTCAGCCTGATCGATGCACTTGAAGCTAAAGGGACGGGACGTACACATCGCTCCTTCCTCCTCCTGGAAGTGATAGAGTAATCGGTCGCACTTTAAGTCTGGGTAAGAGTTCGTCGAGCGCTGCAGGGGGGCAATACGAGGAAGGACACGTAGACTCGTATTCGATCCGGGTGAGATTAATCAGCGCGGACACATGTACTTTCTGAGGTGTATTCACGGCGGTAGGAAGAGGAGACCCGCTCCCCGCCGGATCCCCGGGGTGCTCGACCATGGTCTACCTCTGCGTGGGTTGCTCACTGGCACCATCGGACCATTGATATCGATTGCAGCGGTCGGCGGAGGGAAACGCGAGAGTCGTATTCACTGGAGCGCATCAAATAGATCGTCTCTGTTGCTGCTTGACTGTGGCACAGTCGATCGGGAAATAATTCGGCAACTCAGGACGCCTTCGGTTCGGAACACGCCCACGAAGGTCCGGTCCGGGTGAGCCGGAGACGAAGCCGTGTTGCATCTGCTTGGTCGTTTGATGGAGGGCTGCCATTGGTCCGGCGTTGCGCGCCTGGACGCACCACTGCTTGTACTTGCTGGGCAAGTGCTTTGTGGCTTCGGGCCGGCCCGCGGGCGGAAACCCACATCCTCTTCGTGCCTCACTCACGGATCTTCTCAATACAAAAGTTTCATCAATGAAAGTAAATGCGAATGCAAATTCCTAGATAAAACATGAGAACTGTAACCATCCAACGGAGGATCCGAGTCGATTGGCAGTGAAATGAGTTGAAAATTTTGAAAAGTATCGAGAGTTGGCCGAGAGATAAGTATTCCGACGGTTCAAAGATCACGTACGATCTGATTTATTGTGGCGTAGGACTCTGTTTGAGCGTTCGAGGGATAGGACACTGTCTGAGGATTTTCTCCGTTACTCTCGAATGAAACACCCACGGTTTGAATTTTATAAAACTCAGAGTCTCCTTCCCTTCACCGCAATGCTTTGGAAACAATGCAATTCGTGAATTTCTTGTTCAGATTTTATCCCTTCAACTAGTACATTTTGGAGAAGGTATTAGAATTACTGAAGATAGCACCGTCCGACCCGCTTCGCTACGGAAGTATCTCTGCCTTGTATTTGCGAGCAGCGGCGATCCGAGTCCGCGGGGACGTGTTTCATCTGATACTTGTAGTAGATAATTACCTCGGTACGACCACGATTCTGTCAGTACGCTCTTAATACCATCAGCAAAAGGAGAAACTCTATGCGGGCGTCTTCTTCTGTTGCCGAAAATATATCCTCTGATGTATGATATCGATTTTCGAAAGCCAAAGTTACGTACGGGGTTGGTTGGGACTTGCTCGACTGCGCGAGTGGATGATGGAATGCCTCGTAATCGCCTCGTAATGTAAGTATATCCGATTTCAAAGCAAGTTAGCTTGTTTGCCTACCCGATTCAATTGAGTGAGCACTAAATTAAATGCTCACTACAACGAAGACTATTGTTTCTGCCATGATACCAATGCCAAGACGCTCGGTTGAGGCCGCATTAAACACCAGTGGCTGCGCTCATCAAGATTCTGCAGATCAAATTACCATTTTCATAACATCTTGCCACGCTTCAACAGTTCCAATTTTGACAGAGGTATATATGAGTTCAAACTTTTCGCATGTCAGACTTGCTCTCTCCCATCCCACCCCGCACTGTCCCTAGCAGCAAGCATTCATCTGGAACGAAGATACAACAGTTCAATGCCTCGAACTCGGACACTAAATCTATTTCTCCTGTTACTGTGTGCGGCAGGTGCTCTAGGAGGGGGCGGCAGCGCCCTCCAGCGCGACGTCGTCATCGTGGGAGGCGGTTCATCCGGAACCTACACGGCCATTCGCCTACAGCAAGAGGGTCTCAGCGTGGCTCTTCTCGAGAGAAACAACCGCCTCGGGGGGCACGTTAACACCTTCCAGGTGCCCAACACCACCACAACTTTCGACTACGGCGTCATCCTTTTTCACAATATTACCGTCGCCATCAACTACTTTTCTACACTTGGGGTCGAAACCATTATAGCGCCCTTGGATAACAGCGTAATCACCTACGCTAATCTCAATGGAGATGCCAAGGGTCAAACTGTTCCTCCACCGAGCGTGCCCTGGGCCAACTCGACGGCCGCAGGGGAAGCCTTGACGAGATACATAAATCTGTACAATACCCAGTTTCCTTTCCTCGACGACGGCTTCAACCTCCCTGATCCTGTTCCCGAGGACATTCTCCTTTCATGGGCCGACTTCATGGCGAAGTTCGATCTTGACGCAGCGTCACTCGGCGCGTACCAAATCGTCCAGGGCGTTGGGAACGAGATGGCTCTCCCAGCGATATACGCGATGAAAGTCAGTATTTTCTTTCAGCTTGCTTGGCTATTGACAATATGAACCATGCCACAGTATTTCTCCGGGATTACTGCTGAAGGATTGTTGGGCATCGGTTCACCATTTATCACGACGGCAGATTTCAACAACCAGGGCATATATGATAAGGCGCTCAATAAGCTTGGTCAAGGGGAGGGCGCATTCTTAAACGCGTCTATTACCCGCATTACGCGCAGCAATGACGGCGTGGCCGTCGTGATGCACACACTCGATGGTAAAACCACCACGGTCAACGCGAAACAGCTTGTTCTCGCGATCCCACCTGTGGTCGCGGACCTCCGCGCCATCGGTCTCGACCTTTCCGCCGAGGAAGAAAATCTCTTCATCCAGGCGAGTTTTAGGTATTACTTCGACTCTGTCCTTCAGAACACCGGTATTCCCGACAATGTCAGCATCACAAACATCGACTTCGCGGAGCCCGACGGCATCCCGACATCCGATCGGATGGTGCTCGGCGTGGGGAAACCCGGCCTGCTCGACGGTGTTCCGGGCCTGAAAGCGCTGTATTATAGCAGCACCAGCGCGATCAGTGACGCGGCTGCGCAGGCTGATATACTCGCTACGCTGGCGAAGTATCGGGCGGCGAATGGACTCGACGCCTCAGTTGAGCCTGTGTTCGCTGGATTCAACAATCACGAGCCATATGAGCTCACCGTACCTGTGGATGTGATCCGGAACGGATATTATAAGAAGAGGAACGCGCTGCAGGGGCGTCAGAATACGTGGTATACGGGCGCGGCGTGGCAGGCGCATGACAGTACACTGATTTGGAATTTTACGGAGACAGCGGTGGTGGAGAAGGTGGTGAAGGTACTATGTCGGGTTGGGAAGTGCGAGTGAACAGGAGGAAAGTGTGAATGCGCTAATTGATTTCAATGATTCTGTATGTTGCTCACGTCAAATGCCCTCTAATTTCAGGTAGTGGGTTCTATCAAAACCTTTTGGCTGTACAGTATTCTCGACTTTTTCCAGCAGCTCCCATCGCCAAGTTACTCCGGCATTGACGCGCCGGCCGCACCCGCACAGTTCAGTAATACACGCGGAACTTGCAAACGGCTGATCGGCACTGACCGGCGTTGCTGGTCGCCGTCTTCCGGTGGTTGTTGGTGCTGTGACAATGAACTCCGGTGGCCACCCACTAAGAAACGTCAACTTCCACTGATTCCTGCCGCCGCCGCGATTTGCTGGTTTTTGTTGGAAAGCACCAGACCACTATTCGGCAATTACCTCGGCTCGGAATACATGATTTCAATGTCAAAAATAGCACACTGCATTGCAGACGAGAAACCTTGAAGATAGACAAGTTGAAAGCCCGTGCCTTCGGCGCGGAGTATTGCATGAAAATTAAATCCTAGTTCCCCATGTTTATGGCTCGTCGTCGGACGCTTCGTTCGACGGCTCGCTGGCGCTCGCCGCCGAACTCGCGCCCTCCCTCCTCGCACCGTGAGAACCGGCATCGACATCTCGACAGTCGGCAGCGACATCTCGACAGCCTCACGTGCACTCACGTGCAATTCATGTGCATTTCACATGTTTCACGTGATTTTCTGTCAAATTGTGTTTTCATGTACTGTAGAGTTTCATTCAATTCTCCGCGGCTGTGACCTGTGACCAGGATTTTCGAACTTGAGTTTTCTGAAATTGGGCGGGCCGACTGTGACACCAACAAAGTTCGTAAATGTTGCGGAAAATTGCAGGGGACTATACACAACTTAAACATCTGTGAACAGAGTTTCAACCATAGACAGAGTGAAAAGTACCATCAAAAGTAGAGGATCGCACCGGAAATCATTGAAATTCTCTTTAGTACGCTTTTTTTGGTGCTAGTTTTGTTGCTGCTCCAAAAATTCGAGACGTGGATAGTTTCTCATCATCTGTCTCTGCGTTTCCGAAGTCAAACGCGCCACGAGCGCAAAATTTGGATTTTTCAGCGGTTTTTCGCTATTTTGTGACTTCTTTGGGACATTCGGAAATCTCCTCGGTGACCTGTGACATATTCGAAAAATTTCTGAAATTTTGGGGCCTGTGACGCGTTACATCCGAATTGAATGAAACTCTACAGTATAGGATTTGGCACCAGCTCCCACGTGAGAGGAAATAGCGATGGCTCTATACCCGAAATGTTGAAGGATATCTCGCCTCGTGTCCGGGCAAAGAAAAGGTAATTTCGACTTCGGTTCAGACAACAGGTATACACCGACACTACGCAAGTTCAAACACTTCTGTCAGGAGTAGTATAATGCATCACCACCAAAGCATTTCAAGCCATGCTTATTCCAGATTTCGACACACATCGTGACGCCCGCTCAATTTCAACCTTTTTGGGTGAATTCCCCTGGAGCTCAATTGGTTGCCATTCCGTTGGACGCCCCTGCTTATCGCTGGATCATTTAAACGTTGACCCCAAGGAACATCGCGTATCAGCATCTACCGATGGCCACCAGCGGCCGCTGGTAATCACCGGTGGCCGCTACTGGCTTTGCTAGTGGAGGGTATATTACTCGCACAGTTGGCAGTAGACAGGTTGTGAAAAGCCGCGCAGGTCGCATGCGGTCTTTGACCATCGTGCAAAGCTGCGCCGGTAAAAAACAGCTTGAGACCTGGATAGCATACATTTCGATGGAATGCATGCCATTCAAGTGTGTACAACCCTTTGATTCATCTTAACTACGTGGAGTCCACAGAACCGGGCCAAAACGTGCGTCAAAATCTGGCTTTCCTCGCTTTCCTGCTGGACAAATTGAACTATACTGCAGATGTTAGGCACGGGAAACTGCCTTGGAGGGATAATGATGGATGGTATTTAACTCGCATGGAACATAAATCCTATGCCGCTTTGCGCAATGGCCAAAAGCCGCATACGGCCTGTCCGTCCTTTGCACAACCCGTCCAATACCTCAAAAGTCAAATGTAAATTGATTCACAATGTGAACGAAGTGGTTTAGCCCGCCGCGCACTTGTAATGATGGCAGGTCCTGCATCCCTCATGCTATTCATTGCCTCGATCACATCCCGACATATCATCCTATGCCGAGTCACGAGCGGTTACGGGAGCATTTCGGACCTATGAGACTGTTTTGCCCTGCAGTGTACCCCTGGTCACCTTCTTCCGAAGGCCAGAGAACTTCCCATTGTCCCCGATTTCACTCAGAACTCAATTTTATCATCCCTTGACCAGCTATCAATGTTTGCGCCACCTAGGTACCTTTTGGGTACTTTCTCCCGAGGCGTGTTCTCTCGATACCTGAAGGACCCAGACTGGACTGTGATAGAATTTGCGACCCGGCTGCAATCCCGGAGTCGACTGTGCTTCCATCCGTGCCTGTACTTGCTATTAGCCTGCTTTTGTTGGATTGTTTGATTCTACTCTTATTCTACTCTTATTCACTAGAGCCGAGCAGAGGGTAGCTTCTCCTGGACTGTCAGTAACTCGCAATCGCTATCGCGGATTCGACGCTGTAACGTTCGGGGGTGGGGGCGGGGGGGGAGGAACAAAAAGGTAAATTGCAAAAGCTGAGACCATATTTCCTTGTTACAATTGCTACGATTGGATACCGCGTCTGTGCCTATACAGGCTGATACACTATTGTTGACATGAGTGACATCTACCCAACTCTTGGTTGTTCTTAAGTTTACCTCCCAACTGTACGCAGACTCCCCAGGTTATTTGATTAATACTTGGAAGTTCCAGAAAAATTCCTCCGTGGTCGGGATCCGCAAAATTCTCTAAGAATACTACAGGTTTCCTGTGAGAAATGAGGTGCTTCGTCGCGATCCGATTCAACGGTCCTTGTTCTCGTCCAATTGGCAATCTCCAGCAAATCCCCAGAGTAGTCCGCCCACCAGAATTCAAGGATCCGGTTGTACGAAGATTCAACTGATTGTTGCGATCCCAGTCGAACTGATGTGCGGTGCAACAAGACCCAGAACTGTTAAAGTAAGCTTCGACTGCCGCGAGATCAAGATATCCAAGCAAGCAAAAAGAACGTTTGTAGCTCTACTGAGCCTGTAAGAGACGTACAAACGAGTGAAGAAAACTGTCCATCCCACCCGTCACTTATATACCCGCACCTGTCAAGCTTCCCACAATAATCTCCGCGCCTTACTCGCGCGCGCACAAAACCCACTAACGTTAACACACCCCCTCGCGCGCGAGGCGCATCAATCCCGCCCCCGCCGCCGAGTCCCGCCGTCCAACCTCCAGCCAACGCCGCCGCCGCTGCGCAAGTCGATGCGCTCCCAGCCGCCGCCGCCGCCTGCCGCCGCCGCCGCCCGCCGTCGCGCCGCGTAGCCCGTGCCCCGCCCGACCCTGCGCCGAACCCGCGCCCGCCGGTGAAGACCCTGCCCGCCCTGCACAACCGTCCGTCCGCCCGCCCTGCGCACCCCCTCAAACGCCAGCCCGTCCGCCACCGTCCCGCGCAAATACCGCGCCGCCCGTGGTCGTGCTCGCTGTGCGCCCCGATGCGCCCGTGTGCGTTCCGCGCGCCGGCGCCGTGCCCCGCGCCGTCTTCATCGTCCCGCCCGCGCTCCCGACCCATCCTGCAGCCCTCCTGCGCCCAGCGGTGCCCGCGCGACCTTCCGCGACTTACTACCCCGCTCCGTGCCCTCGCAGCTGCCATCCGTGGTCTTCCAGCGCGTACCGCCCGGCTTATACTCCGAGTCCCAACCCAGTCCGATGCCGCCAGGTGAATGCGTCGCGCCTGAGCCGCGCCAACGCCGATGCCGTTGCCCAGTACCCCGCCGCTGTCGCCCAGTGTCCACGACGCGTCCAGAAATAGTCTTGGGGTGATCCCGCAAAGCAGCCGCCGCAGTTTACAGTGATGCCGCACCGAACTCGTTTGTGTTAAAGTAAGCTTCGACTGCCGCGAGATCAAGATATCCAAGCAAGCAAAAAGAACGTTTGTAGCTCTACTGAGCCTGTAAGAGACGTACAAACGAGTGAAGAAAACTGTCCATCCCACCCGTCACTTATATACCCGCACCTGTCAAGCTTCCCACAATAATCTCCGCGCCTTACTCGCGCGCGCACAAAACCCACTAACGTTAACAAGAACAAATGCACAAGGTTTGCGGCTTTTGAATTAGAACCTCAAGCTGTGTTGTAAGCTTGATTTGACGGCAACTCAACAAGTACCCGCTTTTCTCCTCTGGCTCCCCTAACCTGTTGGAAACACGGAAGCCGTCAACAAACGGAACAAAATTTTATCGCCATACACTGAAAGGAATCGAAATGGATAGTTTTTTGTTGAGATGAAGGAGAACGTTTTATGGTGAATTCTACTGAAGTTCGGTGGTAGTGGGGGACCAGTGGATTCCTCTGACGATAGATGGATCAATCGAATATCGTTGAATCACTACGAAACTCATTGCCAATCACCATCAGTCGCCATGTTTGTTACTCCACAGTTCGGAACGAGAATTTGACTCTTCGCGGAGGGAAAACAAATGCAACTTGATTTCACAATTTAAACGAAATAGTTTGGTACGCAGTCGCTCCTGTGATCTCAGAACGCAACGCTGGTGATAGTACATAGTCAATATGCCCTCCCGCTATTTGCCTCGACCCCGCCACGACGAATCATCCTAGTCTGAGTGTCCAGCGGTCACTGCGGAGCATTTCAAATTATAATCAACTGTCCAGTGCCCATGGCGTTTATACTTGCTTCTTATTGGGCGTGCTTTCGGAGCCCGACCTCATGGCCCAATTAATCATCCCTTGACCATCTATTATTATGTGCACGCCACGCCTGATAGTAGTTACCTTCTCCCGAGGAGTGATATTCTCCCGAGTCCTGAAGGACCCAGACTCGATCGTGGTAAAATTAAAAGCCACTCCTATACGCTTACGCCTTCAGGTAAATGTCGACTATCAGAGCTAGCTTCTCCTCGACTGTTTGTAACTCGAAGTAGGTGTCGCGGGTTCGACGCTATTTTGCGGGGAATCGATCGCGAAGCTGGGGTCATATTGTCTTGTTGGCTTGACCAGCTTCTACCCAACTCTTCTTTGAGCGTAGCTTCCTAAGGCGTGGGATTTCCACAAAGATTTTTCTCTACGATCAGGGCCCGCGAAGTTACTGGAACCGCAGCCGCGATGGGCACAATCTCTGCTCGGGAGCAGTCCGACTCCGCCGACCAGGGACCAAGAGTCAAAGGTAAGGCTGCACAAAGATTCAACTGACTGTTGTGATCATGATTGAACTGACGTGCAGTGTAACAGGACCCAAATACACAAAGCTTGCGGGTTTTTCAGCTAGAACCAAGCTAAGTATAAATTCAGGCTGGGCTGTGTTGTTGGCTTGATCCGACGGCAACTCAACAAGTATCCGCTTTTTTCCTCCACCCTTTGACCACCTACCACTCCCTCTTCGGTTGGGAAGGGCTATCAAACAATTTGCCGCCTGAATACAAGGCCGCTACCGTATAGCAAACAGAGTCCAGGCCACTCGAGATAAGACTGAAACGAATCTCAAGGTCGCTCTGCCGGCAAGGAACCTGGATTTGGAAGACTCAGGAAGCAATCAGGGTGGCGTTTCTCGGGACTGCTACCCTATCACAACTGGTATTTACCTTTCCAGAGCAGTGCAGTTATTTTAAGGTCCCTCCGCCGGTCCTTGTACGATCAACGGAATGTTAGGTTCAATAAGTATAGGCGCACCCCGCGATTGCATCGGACGCGCTTTTCAATACTTATCACCTGGCCAGCTTGGAGGCCATAATCTGGCTATAGCTGAGGATTAACGTGTTTAATTGCACCTTGCAGAGTCTTGCATCTTCTGCCTCCACACTGCTAGCCGTACCTCCGAGCCGCAAGATATAGAAGATCTGTAGCGGGATTTTTCGCTTTCAAATGCCATGGGATAGAAGTCGCGCATTCGGTACCGCAGGCAGTTTGAAGAGCCGGTGCCACAACGGCTTCTCGGTGGTACTTCGTACTTCCAATGAAAGTTTCGCCGCCACCACTCTCACTCAAACCATCAGACGGCTGCTATGCACGACAGGATCCGCACCTGTGCACAATTGAAATCCGCTACTCCGGGAGAAAGACAGCACTACGTATAATAACCAAACTCGCTCTCTTCTCCCGCATGCCCGCGAATGGAAATCGTCTAGTATGTATAAGGTTCCCATTGGATAGAGGAATCTTCAGTCCGACTGCCCATCCCGGCCTTCCACTCCGCTGTTCAAATTCCAATCATGGACATGGATTCTACTCTAGGTACGCAAAAATTATTATTCCTCCATCTCACGCAAGTTTAGTCATTGTCCAGGCGCGATTGAGATCGGAACGCTTCTCTCGGGGGGTGCTGTTTGGTCTGATCACGGCGCAAACGTATGTTTACTTCAAGAGCTTCCCGAACGACGCTCGCTTTACCAAGGGCCTCGTAGGTCTGCTTAATTGTCTCAGCAAAAGACTGACTGACCGTTAACGCAGGTGCTCGGCTTATGGTTCGTTAAACGCTCCAATTCTGGCACTTTCCAATTTACCCTAATTGTCGATGTAATTTACAGGATCATTGAGCTGGCGCATACGGCGTGTGTCTTTGATGCGCTCTACATGTACACAATCAAATCATACGGGGACCCGGCCTCACTGATCAAGTTTCCAATTGCTCTGGATGTAACGATTCTCCTCCATGGTGCTACCGTTATTATTGGTAAGCTCATGCTTACTAGAACTTTGCGTGTTGTTGCGGTCCTGACCTATCCCGCAGTACAACTGTTTTTTACCCATCGCATGGCTAAATTCATGAAGAACAAACTCTGGATCCCCCTTATCGCTGCTGGGGTTTTGATCGTGCGATTCGTCGTGTTCATCGTGACGGGCGGAGCAGCCACGATGATGTCCAATCTGGAAGGTTTCATGCAGCAGTGGATGTCGCTCATTCTTTTCGACCTCGTCTCTTGCGCCCTCACGGACGTGGCGATCTCCGCCATATTGGTGTACCAACTCGCAATACGGCGCAAGACCGCGTACAAGAGGCTCGTTCTTTTGCTTTTTGCGCTGTACGATAAAGTAAAGCCTTACGTCTTAGCACGCTGGCAATGATGGATAAGCTCATCATGTGGTCCGTCGGTGAGTACCCACACTTCCTCATGGAATGTTGAGACTCATCGTTTTGCTGCGAAGAAACCTGTCTTGTGACGACGTGTGTACCACCGCACCGCATGACGATTCCTAGCCCTAACTGACCGGCCTCTAGAATAACCACTATGGTTATGTTGGTCTGCGTAAGTAATTTGAGTGATTTATTGTTTTACGTTGCTTATATTATGAATTAGTTCCTCACTATGAAGAACAACTGTGAGTCGCGCATCGCTTGCCAGCCGCCTTGTTAAATGGCCAACTAGTTGTATGGGTGGGAATACTCCTCGTCCAACCAAAGAGTGAGTTGATGCTGGCAAGGATCGATATTCTTCCTGACACTGCGGCTTTCAGTTTTCTCCAACGCTCTCCTCGCCAAGTGAGTACTCTTCGCCCGAGTTCTCTCTTTGCCCTGCAACTGCTTACATCCCGCTCCAGTCTCAACTCCCGCACCAGCCTACGCAGTGCCGATTCGGAGGTGCACGAGTTCACTGTACGCACTTTCTTTGGCGTAATCCGTCCCTCATATCTTTATCTTCCTCAGCCCAATTCAATAAAATTCAAGCGCCCCACCGGCAGCGGAGTTCTGGTCACACAAGAATCCACCACGATCAAAGACGGTTCGAAGATTTCTGCAACATCAGTCGATCTTGCTTTCCCTGTCAATGGTCCGGACTCTCCAACGAAGCATTCGCTCGTACAGGAAGGCCTCACTCCGACAAGAAGCGTTTTCGAGGTTTGTTATGTGCCACCATCAGCCTCCGCGCCCAAATGCTAACAGCGCAATGATAGAACGAGACCAAGGAAACCTTCTCGGTGGTCTAGCAATCTCAAGGGAAAATACCTCACGAATGGCTCAGGAGCTTTGTTGAGCTTCGCTGATCAGAGATTAACGAGGCGTTGTAATTCAGTGATTGTTGACCAGGACCCCGCGGCAACCGCAGAATGCCGTCGTCATCTATGTTCACTAGTTTACTCTCACATTTAATTCAATGTTATTTGTACGACACTTGGTATGTCTCGTCAGAGTAACTAGTAGCTTTAGAGGGTAAAAAATAGATCGATTGATGCCTGAAGGCAGTGCGGAGAATTTCAAGACAAAGGCCGCAAACCGTCAAGTCGTCGGCGCGGGAACTGAAGAGGTTGAATTAGAATTCAACCTGTGAGATGGCTTGTTGATTTTCGAGTTGAGAGGTTTATGAACCACTCGGAGAATTAGCGCCGGAGAGAAAGCATTGCATTGGATACTGACAAGAAAAACGTCAGCTCCAACCCATACACCATGGTTGACCTACATGTTCAGAATGATCATCGCGATCCACAGAAACTTTGACGGGCTTGAAGTCGGATGGGCTAGATACGCATATTTCGGCGTAAGGTGCTCTTCAAATCGAAGGTAGTGGGAAATCAAGCTCAACATGTCAAACGGCTTGTTGAAGTCTGAGTTCAGAGGATTTGGTGAACTTCGCGGATCTAGGAACGAAGTAGACCTGAACTATGAGGATATCTAGAGTCAAGTATACTTCGGAGGTATGTAGCGGGGATTTACGATGTTAGAGTCCAGGGTCTGTTGAACTTTCTGCTGAGAGGATTATGGATTTAGATAGAACTGGGTTGAGAGAACAAGTCGAGAATTTAATTTTAATGGACTAGACGTAGGTCGGTTTTGATCGCGAGCAAGGACGAAAACTCGTGTCATGACAATCAGGTCCCTGGGCGGAGGCGAACGGCCGCTCCTTCACATGCAGAACTACATAATGTCAAACGGCTTGTTGAGCTCCGAGTTCGGAAGATTTGCTGAACTTCGCGGATCGATGAACCAGGCAATGCTTGATTTGAAACAACGCCGTTGGATTTGAGGGACTCCTAGTGCCAAGAGCCAGAAAATGACAAACAAAAATAATACCAACACAGCGAGATATTCCTGGGCAGGGTCGAACCGCCAATGAATTGAGGGTGCGCACCGTGCGCTGCAGGAACTTGTACCCATGCGGGGAACAGTGAGTTAAGTATACGACGTTTTGCAGTAAAGTGTTCAAACTTCAAATGCAAGATACCGGTATCTCCTACCGGGAATTCAACTGCAACATGCCAGAGGGCCTGTTGAACTAGGTTGAACTTTGAGTCGGGTATTTTTGAGCTACGGCTCCTCAAAGGGAGAGAAGACAAAGCGTTGAAGAGGTGCCATTAGCAAAAACAGACAGTGCAACTCGATTCTACCTATATCCCGGGGCGGAGTCGAACCGCCGCGTCCCCATTGCGACGGGACTCGCCACAAATGTAACAAGATAGGGTGCGCACCGTGCGCTCGAAGGACTTGTACACCCTTGAACAGAGGCTGGGTGTACGCGGCTCGGAGCTTCCTCGCTTCTCGAGCCCTTCGGTGACAGAGACAGTTGAACCCAACTCAGCATAAATGTTTGCAGAGAGAACTAGACCTGTAGCATTGATAATTCGAAGGGAACGAAAAAAAAGCTTGTAGAGAATGAGCCAATGTCCCTGGGCGGAGTCGAACCGCTCCTCAGTGAAGTTTGTATATGGGCGCAGACGGGACGAGCTTGGTGCGCACCGTGCGCGGCGGAGACTAGTAGGCTCGTGACCAGCCTGCCTACGGAGTGGCCCGTACGGCAACCGTCCCCGCCACATTGGTTGGCTGTCCCGTAGGCAGGCTGGTAACGAGCCTAGGCGGAGACAGGGACTTGTAAACATACCGGATAAGCAGTGGGATATACCTTTTTTTGCAGCGAAGCATTCAATACAACCGGTACCTCCTACCGGCAATCCACCTGCGACACGTCAGAGGGCCTGTTGAACTAGGTTGAACTTTGAGTCGGCCCGGGGTATTTTGAATTGTTCGGTAAAAGGAGGGAAGAGAAAGCGTTTAAGTTGCAAGAGGAGCCATTGGGAAGAAAAAAAAACAGTTTTCAATGAAACCTCATGTCCCTGGGCGGAGTTGAACCACCATGTCCCTCATCAATACGCCGAGCGACATATGCAATATGAACAAGGTACGCGCCGTGCGCTGCAGGGACTTGTTCAGTACACCGCACACCCTCGAACAGTAATTGAATATATATGGTCCGGGCAGATTTCACAGTGGGATGTTCAAATCAAAGTTCTGGGAACAGAGTTTCGAATTCAGAGTTCAACACGTCAGAGTCCGAGGGCCTGTTGAACTTCGAGTCGAGGACTATGAACTTCCTCATGAATGCTCCAAAAGAATAACCGGACGAGACGCCGTCGAGAGGACCGTTGACAAATAAACAACCGATTCAAATGCAACTAATGTCCCTGGATGGAGTCGAACCGCCACTTCCCCATCGACTGCGATCAACTGAGCCACTTTGACAAGCTGGGGCGCGAACCGTGCGCTCTAGGGACGTGCACACCTTTGAACAGAGGCTGGGTGCACGCGACCAGGAGTATTTACTGCCAGAGGTACGGAAACATAAGTCCAGTTCGAATCTAGGATTTATGCATATGAACTGCTCCGAGAATAAGTAGTATGCTAGGAGAAAGCGGAGGATATACCAACGCCGACACAGCGACACACCTTGTAATTCGAACCATGCCACAAAGTCCGACACATTCTGTCATAATTTATAAAAATCGACACATTTACGACGACTTTCAGCAAACACAACACGGTTTTCAATAAATCCGACACGGACTGTGTGGGAATGGTTACGAAATGGTTGGACTGTGTCACGCCGTGACACATCTTCTTCCTCTCTTCCACCATCATTGTCCCCGACGCCGACACCATTCTTGGTCGCATGCACCTCCACACAAGCGTTTCACAGTCCCAACGCAACACGGACGTCAATGCCCTCTGAAATGCTACGCGGAGGCCGCAGTGGAGGCACCATGAGCCAACTCGCCGGTGTGTTTTCAGATCTATGCCCAACTGCTTTTTAAAAGGTCTTGCTTAGAGACCAGACTATTTGCTGCTGGGTGTTTTTATTCCCAGCGGCCGAACATCGAGGGAAGGAGGTCTGGGGTGCTGAGTGGAGTACTACGAGAAGATATGGGCCAAACGTTTGCAGCGACTCGTGGGTTCTGGGGCGGCGGTGAGTGCAAAGCAGGGCCGGAATGATATTGCGCTTGTATTTTGCCATTTAGATGGCAAGCGAGCGATTTTTCTTTCGTTGTTTCCTCTTTGTCAAAATTTAAACCTGAAGTCTGAGACGGGGCGTTGCAGAAGAACGCTCGCAATAGAAAAAAAGAACTTCTAGAACTCCTATGTCCCCCGGCGGAGTCGAACCGCTAACTCCCGGGCGTCACGACGGTTGGAGGACGATTTTGGGGTGCACACCGTGAGCCGCAGGAACTTGTACGTACTCGATGAGCAGTAGGTTATACAAGTGTTCTTGGAGTGAATTGCTCAAACCTTAAATTTAAATCAATGACACCAGGAATTCGACTTGAACTTCAATATGCCGGTTGGATTTGGGCCTGTTATTAATTAATGATCAACTTTGAGCTGGAAGCCCTGCACATTATTTGATTCCGCGAAACGCCGTTGGAGCGGAGCCATTCGCAAGAAAAAAGGAGCATGCACTGAATTTATATATCCCCAGGCGGAGTCGAACTGCCACCTCCCCATTGCGAGCCTCAGCTTTGTAGGAATCCTAACAGGCTGGAGTGCGCACCGTGCACGGGAGGGACTTGTACGCCTTGAGCAGAGGCTGGGTGTACACGACTAGAAGCATTTACTGTCAAAGATACGGACACATGTACACCAGTCAAATTCTAGTCGAGGATCGGCTGAGGATTCATGCATATAAACTGGAGTAGTGTGCTCAAAAAAAGCGTTACAGAAGAACACTCGCAACAGTAAAAAGTCAAGGAGATCCTATAACCATTATGTCCCCGGACGGAGACGAACCGCCAACTCCCCAGCACCAGGAGAAACATGACACGATTTCGGGGCGATCACCAAGATCCACAGAGACTTTTACACTTCTGCAGCAACATGGACTAGATCCGAGCTTTTCGTGACGTGTTCAAGAACAAAGGCACCAGTCCTGAGATTCGGCTTGAACTTCTGCAGTTGAACTCTGCTGCAAGAGGATACAGATGACTGCTCCGAGAATAAGTATTGTGCTAAACAAAAGCGTCGAAGAGGAGCCACTGCATTGACAAAACAAAAGAAGAAAAAGGAACTCCGTCCGAGCTATGTCCCCGGGCGGAGTCGAACCGCCACCTCCCCATTACGAGAGTATGTGTGATAATTGCAACAAGCTGGGGTGCACATCGTGCGCCGCAGGGACTCATACACATCGGATAAGCAGCATCTTTTTGTTTGCAGTAAAGAGTTCAAACTTCAAATCCATGATACGGGGATTCAGAATCGAACTCGAACTCAGGGTGTTGAACTTCAATTCTAGAGGATCCATGAACTACTCGCAGACTGAGTAGGCAAGAGAAAGCGTTGAAGAGAAGCCATTGACAAGAAAAAAAAGGCCTTTCGTTCGACATTGAATGTCCCTGGGCAGAGTCGAACCGCCCCTCCCCATTACGAGGACCACTGTGGTAGCAACAAGTTGGAGTGCGCACGTGCGCTGAAGGGACTTGTACACATCTGATGAGCGGTTCAGTACATGAGCAGGATGTCTGTTTGTCATCAAAGGTATGTACTGTACCGGGAATTGAATTAATTCAACATCCCCGCGCCATCAGAGTCCGAGGGCAAACTTCGAGTTGAGAGGATTATGAATATAAAACTACTTCGAGACCAAGTCGGGCATTTATTCGACGAGACGTGGGTCGGTTCTGATTGCGAGCGAGCAGGGAAAAAAAAAACCCTCCTTGTATTCGACATGTCCCTGGGCGGAGTCGAACCAACGTACCCCCAACACATGAAACTCCGAGCTGAGAAAGGCAATTGGGTGTGCACCATACGCTGCAGGGACTTATCAAGTTTTGCTGAGTGGTTTGTGTAACAATATGATTTTGAATTCAGGCTCAATGTTGGCGAATAGCGGCTTGTCATGTATAGGACTTTGGGGCGCATTTTTTCAAAATTTAAATCGGGGCCACCGGGACCTCAGGCCTCAGGTTGGAATTCAGCATGTCAGAGTCCGAGACTTTGCCAAGTTGAAGGTCCAAGGATTTGTTCGTTGATTCAGAGGGGTGCAAAGAATTTCTCGAGTCAAGTGGATTTGAGAACTCTCGGAGAAGAAAGAGAATTCAAGGGGAGCTTGGGTTATTATTTCGACGAGGGGACTGCTGGTAAGGAACAAAAAGAAAGAAAATAACAAGGATCTCCTGAATGTTCCTGGGCGGAATCGAACCACCCACTCCCCATTTGTAAGCCCGACTCAAATCCTACCAATAAGCTGGGGTGCGCACCGCGCGCTACAGAAACTTGTGCACTCCCAGCCAGTGGTATATTATATGTACAATGAATGAAGCGTCGAAACAAGATTGAACATTTACAGCTAGTACGGCGAAATCAATTTCAACATTTTAGAGGGCCTGTTGAAGTTTCCGCTGAGACTGAGAGAATTATGAACTCAGAACCACCTCGAGACCGAATCGCGAATTCTTTGGACTAGATGTTGTTCTGCTTTGATCATGAGGAAGAAAAAGTTACTCTTAAGTACAAGAGGCGGGCGGACGGAAGATTTTTTTGATATCATGCTCCCTATCGAAGTCTTTTCTTCCCAAAAGCATGTTCCTGCAAAAAAAAAAATTTTTCATCGGTTAGTTGTTCCTGAGTGGGGGTCAACGCATAAATTGGCCTTTATCTTAAGAATGAGTGATCCTATAAATACGAGATAAATACTGAGGGCTAGCTTGAGATGCCTTATGGGGGGAGTCTAAGATATTATTCGTCGTCCAGTGGCAGTTTTCTGAGAGTTATGGCGGTGGCATCAAAAGCGGTCCCATAACGGGAAGGTGCATCATTTTCGGTCTTTACACGCCGACTGCTTGTTTTTGTCTCGAAAAAATTACCTAGGCAGACAGGGCGGTGGCGAAAATGGGGGGGTAAAGGTCCATAGTTTGCTTCTCTAGGCCATACTGCTTGAGCAATCAGCAAAATACGGGACACCGGTCCGATCGGGCTCAAAGGCATGATATTTCGGATTTATCGGCCGCCCGCCTCTTTGCTTAAGTAACTTGCAAATGTCCCTGGGCAGAGTCGAACCGCCCCTCCCCACTACGAGGGCCACTGTAGCAGTTGCAACAAGTTGGAGTGCGCACCGTACGCCGCAGGGACTTGTACACCTCGCACAGTGGCTTGCCATATGTATGTGAGATTTTAGCGAAGTGAAATCAAAGGTAGCTGGAATTCAACATCTCCAACTCGAGGGCGTGTTGATTTTTGAGCTTTAAATGGCAAGAGAATCCAAAGCGAACAGCACTGGGCGTTAACGTTGAAGAGATGCCATTGGTAAGAAAAAAAAACAATTGCTCTTTGAACAATTCATGTCACTGGGCAGGAGTCAAACCGCCGCCTCCCCATCGCTATCATGATCGTGATTAACAGGCTGAGGTGCGCACCGTACGCTGCAGGAACTCATACACCTCTGATGAGCAGCTTTAGTATATAAGCAGTACTGAGTATACGCGTCTGGAGTGAACTGTTCTTCAAATTAAAGGGATGTACCGGGAATTGAATTAATTCAATATGCCATCAGCCTAGTCCGAGGGTCCGGGCGAACTTCGAGATGAGATGATTATGAATATAAAACTACTTCGAGACTAAGTCGGGCATTTATTGGACGACACGTAGGTCGGTTCTGATTGCGAGCAGGAAAAACAAACTCCGCTCGCAACCCATATGTCCCTGGCCGGAGTCGAACCGCTGCATCCCCAACACATACTGCAGAGGAAGGCGTCTTTTCAAAGGGCGGGGGTGCGCACCGTGCGCTGCAGGGACTTGTGGACTCTCAAACAGTGGTCTATTATACTATGAGTTTCATATTGAATGAAGTGTTTGAATTACAGGTACCTGGATTCCAACTTCAACATGTAAGAGGGTTTGTTGAACGTTGAGAGGTTCAAACAGATCACAAAATAAGAATGTAGGTGATCCGACGAGACGTTGGAGAGAAGCCACTCGCCAAAAAAAAGTTATCGCACTCGCGTGCTGGTCATGTCCCTGGGCGGGGTCGAACCGCTGCTCCCCGCTGCAATGCTCCAACAGCTCAGTTAGCAGGCTGGGGTGCGCGCCGTGCGCTCGGGGGACGTGCAAGCCTTTGAGCCGAGGCTGAGTGTACGACTCGGAGCTGCCTCTCGAGCCTCTCGATTCTCGAGCCCTTCGGTGACAGATGGACCGAGAGATCAGTTGAACTTCAACATAATATCCGAAAGGAATTTTGAACTCTCGGAGAACAATTGCAAAGAGAATCTAAAGCGAGCTTAGGTCATAATTCGACGAAACGTCCACGTCGTTGAAGAGTAGCCATTCGTGAGAAAAGCAAACAAAAAAAGAGTTGCTTCAGGTAAACGTCATAGCCCTGGGCGGAGTCGAACCGCCATTCCCCCATTGCTGTGCCGACAGCGAACGCGTCCAAAGGGGCTGGGGTGCGCACCGTGCGCTGCAGGCACTTGTACACCCTTCGAGCAGCGGCCTGTCATGTATAAGACTTTGAGGCAGATTGTTCGAAATTTAAATCAAAGGTACCGGGGGCTCAGGTCGGAATTCAACATGTTAGAGTCCGAGACTTTGAGTTGAAAGTCCAAGAATTTATTCGAGTTGATTCAGAGGAAGCTTTTGAGTCAAGCGGATTTGAGAATTCTAGGAGAAGAAATAGAAATTCGAGGGAGCCTGGGTTATTATTTTGACGAGGGACTGCTGGTAAGGGGGAAAAAAAAGAAAGAAAAAAGGGGCGGGGATATAGTTTACGTCCCTGGGCGGAGTCGAACCACCATCTCCCCATTACGAGTGCTTCTGCTGACATTGTAACAAACTGGGGTGCGCACCGTGCGCTGCAGGGGCTCAAATGCATCCAAGGTCCAAGGTACAATTCACAACATGAACAGTGTAAGCATCTGAAGTCAAGTGTTCAGGTTGAAGGTATGTAGTGTGCCGAGAATTGAATTCATATTCACCATGTCAGAAGGTCTGTTGATCCAGGTTGAACTTTGAGTCGGCCCGGGGTATTTTTTCAACTGGTTGGGTGGAAGGAGAGAAGAGAAAGCATTGAAGAGGAGCCATTAGCAAAAAAAAATATAATTCAACGAGATCCTATTTATGTCCCCGGGCAGAGTTGAACCGCCCCTCCCCATTGCAAGGGCACTGCAGAAATTTTAACGAGCTGGGGTGCGCACCATACACAGCAGGGACGCGCACACCTTTGAACAGAGGCTGGGTGTCCGCAACTTGAAGCATCTCGAGCACTTCAGTGACAGAGAGCGAGAGGTCAGTTGAACCCCACTCAGCATACTTATTTGACCCGAGGATTTGCGAACCGTCAGAAAATTAAGAGAACAAATATGCCTGGCAGATCTAGAGCGTTAGCATTATTTTGACAAGGGGGCCGGGCCACTCGCGAGAAAATAAAAAGAAAACGCGCACACCTCGATATGTCCCTAGGCGGACTCGAACCGCCACCTCCCGAGCACTAGGAAAAATACAATATAGTTTCGGGGTGATCGCCACGATCCACAGAGACTCGCATTCTTGAGGTAAGAGATACTCTACGTGACGTTAGATATCAAATTTCTGGAGAGTTCAGGAAAACTTCAGATCAAGTGCCAGAGAATTCGCAACATGTGCTTGCTGCATTTTGAAAGGATTTGCGAACCGTTGGAGGACAAACCAGAAGACCAGAAGTAAGCCTGGACCGTGATGTATGATTCGACGAGGACCACTCGCAAGAAAAGAAAATTAAAAGACTACCGACTGTCCATACCATGTCCCTGAGCGGAGTCGAACCGCCACCTCCCCAACACATGAAACTCCGAGAGGTGAAATGCAATTGGGTGCTCACCATGCGCTGCAGGGGCTCATACACCTCTGATGAGCGGTTTTAGTACATGAGCAGGATATCTATTTGTCATTAAAGGTATGTACTGTAACGGGAATTGAATTAATTCAACGAGCCGGCGCCATCAGAGTCCGAGGCGAACTTCGAGTTGAGAGGATCGTGAATTTAGATAGGATAGAACTGCGTTGAGAGAACAAGTTGGGAATTTATTGGACGAGACGTAGGTCGGTTCTGATTGCGAGCAAGCAGGAAAAAAAAAGACTCTTCCTTGAATCCTCTATGTTCCTGGGCGGAGTCGAACCGACGCATCCCCAACACATGAAACTGCGAGCTGAGAGAGGCAATTGGGTGCACACCATGTACTGCAGGGACTTATCAGCTTCTGCTGAGTGGTTTGTGAAACAATGTGATTTTGAATTCAGGCTCAATGTCGGCGAATAGCGGCTTGTCATGTAAAGGACTTTGAGGCGCATTGTTCAAAATTTAAATCGGGACCACCGGGTCCTCAGGCCTCAGGTTGGAATTCAACATGTCAGAGTCCGAGACTTTGAGGTGAAGGTCCAAGGATTTGTTTGTTGATTCAGAAGAGGAAGTTTTTTGAGTCAAGAAGATTCAAGAGCTCTCGGAGAAGAGAAATTCGAGGGAGCCTGCGTTATTATTTCGACGAGGGATTGCTGGTAAGGGAAAAGAAGAAAGAAAGAAAAAAAGGGGCAGGAATTTGGTTTATGTCCCCAGGCGGAGTCGAACCACCACTTCCCCATTGTGAGGACTTGTCCTGGAGCTGCAACAAGCTTGGGGGGTGCGCACCGTGCGCCGCAGGAACCCGTGCATGCTGGATAAGCAGTGGATTATACCACCTTTTTTTTCTGCAGTGAAGTGTTGAAAGCTCAAATCCATGATACAGGAAATCAAATTCGAACTCACGGTGTTGAACTTCAAGCTTCAAGTTGAGAGGATTTATGAACTGCTAGGAGACTGAGTAGTCAAGAGAAAGCGTTGAAGAGAAGCCATTGGCAAGAAAAAAAGGTCCTTCATTTGTCCCTGCGCAGAGTCGAACCGCCTTCCTCCATCACGAGGACCACTGTAGCAGTTGCAACAAGTTAGAGTGCGCACCGTGCGCCACAGAGACTTGTACACCTCAGATGAGCGGTTCAGTACATGAGGAGGATATCTATTCGTCAAAGTGAAGGTATGTACTGTTCCGGGAAATGCATTAATTCAACGTGCCGGTGCCATAATCAGAGTCCCAGGCGAACTTTGAGTTGAGATGATTATGAATATAAAACTACTCGAGACCAAGTCGGGCATTTATTGGACGAGACGTGGGTCGGTTCTGATTGCGAGCAAGCAGGAAAAAAACCCTCCTTGTATTCGACATGTCCCTGGGTGGAGTCGAACCGCCCCTCCCATTGCGAGGAGTTCTGTGATAACTGCAACAAGCTGGGGTGCGCACCGTGCGCTGCAGGGACTTATCGGCTTTGGGTGGGTCGATGCCGAAAGGGCGCAATGGCAATTCAGGCTCAGTGTCGCGTGCCTTCTCTATGACTTCACACAGACTTCACATGTACAGAAATCCGATGATTCCGAGCAACACAAACGAACGTCCGATGATCGCCGTGTCCGCCTTCCAGAGCCAGAAGCCTCCCCGTGTCCGTCTGTGTCGCTTTGTGGCAATGTGTGGGAGTGGACGTGCGCCGCGGCGAATCCCGAAATAAGGCGGGTGTGTGGGAGCCAGACCCGTGGCGGCGGCGCTGATAACGCAACATGCCATCACGACGCCAAATGAAAATTACTCAGACTGAATTGATGAAGCGTTGGGCCGGAGTAAACCCTAACCCGAGCAAGCCTCGCTCGGTTCTTCTCGTACGTCAACGACGGCGGCGACGCGGAGCTCGTCGCACACGCGCACACGCTTCCCTCGTGTCGGCCGCGGCAACCCCAACTTGAATAAGGGGGGTGGTCTGTGGCGGCAACATGCCGTCGCCGAGAAATTGAGACGCGGAGGAAACCCTAACCCGAGCAAGCCTCGTTCCCTTTCGGTTGTTCTCCTTCGAGGCGCTTCAAGTTCGAGGCTAACATACACTCGACTTCTACTTTCTACACACAAGACATGGTATACGAGACAAGACACAGAAAAGACGAAGAGAAGAACTGATGGACGACCCTGGATCGTTGGACGACGGCGGCGACGCGGAGCTGGTGGCAGATGCCCACGCTTCCGGCGGAGTACGCGCATGATAGGAACAAATTCTTGGAGTAGAAAACGTCCAGCCCTGCAAGAATATCTACAGCGCGGTTTTGCGTAGTTTCGTCCCCTCGCTTGCTTGCTCGTCCCTCTACCTAATTCTCCCCACCCTTTCCTCGCTTCCTCTTGCGTTCCCTTTCCCAATATTCAAACCTACGCACGCAGCATCTGACGCATGCCAGTGGCATGCCACAGAATGCTCCCATATGCTCGCTCGCCGACCAGAGCATCAAGATCCGCATCCGGAGGAACATCCGCATGGGCCGGGAAGGCGTTGCTCTCCTCGTGTGCTCTTGTGTTTGGGGCTTGTGATACTGCGATGCTTTCTCGCTGGGTTCTTGCCTTTCTTCGTTGCCTGGCTGCTTGCTTCCATTCTTCTAGTCCGACACTGGATGCTTGCTTCTCCCTGCCATTGTAAATAATATTTTGCGAGGGTGTGGTGTGCAAGGAGATCGTGTAATGCGGCTGGTCTTCCCGTGTCCCTATCGCCATCGTCATCGCCATTTTCCTCGACTTGCACGTAGCTCGATTCGGCTCGACTTCGAAGCTTTTGGTGACAACAGCAGCTCTAGCCGAAACCCCCGACCGAGTCCGCAAGTTGTGGCGTCGCTGATTTGGGCAATACGATTTGTGGCTTTGTCGATTCGTCCTTGGTTTTGCCGATTCGGATTAGATTTGACGTTGTTCTTTTTTGCGCTTTGCTTCTATCTTCGATTGTTTCTTTCTCTGACTGTGGGAATATTTCTGTTCTGTCCTCGATTGTTGACGATGCGGTGCGGGAGAGGCCGAGGACGATGCGGCCGAGCACTGATTTCGTCGTGTCGTATCGCTGCCCTTTTGTGCTTTCGGAAAGCGCACGCTCTTTCAGATAAGTACCGCCTAGTGTGTAATAACTTAATAAGTGGTATCTGGGAAAATCATCGCTATTTGGATCACCTGTGCCTCTGCAACTTAGAGGACGAGCTCGACTCATGGATGTTGAACATGGAACTCGAATGGGTGCAGAAGCAACTTATGAAAGAGGAACAGGGGTCGAGAGACCCTTGATTGGCTGAACCGTAGGTTTAGCTCCTTACACGTGTGGAGCACTTCGATTTTGTGCTATTTTCCTAACAAGAACACACAAAAATTGGTCATATCAAATTGGTCATGGCCGAAAATAAGAGCAACAGAAGATTGCTCTGTAAGTGTTTTCTGTCCAAGTGGTAGAGCCCTTCCTCATCCAGCTTCCCAGCATTTTTTCTGGATTTTTAACTCTCGAGTACAATTTATTAACCTCGAAAATCGTAACTAGTTAATGTGTCATTTCCGTTGAGCGTTTGAATACCGCCGATCTGTAGGATCAATTGCTCCGCCGACCAACTCCATTTGACTGCCGTCTCCTTGCCATCTCAAGATCGGTACGGACTTGGAAAAGATATTCATAGAGCAAATAATGGGAGCTTTGGCTTGTCCATTTTGACGATGGTAATACATTTTATAACATCTTCAATCCCGGGCTCCAGTCAATTTTTCAGAGCCTTCAATGTCGCAAAAACCCGATTTGACTTACAAGCAGTTATAACATCTTTCTGAATCTTATAAAGAAAACAAGTGGTTCTAAGTATAAGCCCTTGTAGGCCCTCATTAACCCGCTATAAATCCCTCTGTTTTTCTGGTAAGATTTAAAAACACGTTATAAGGAGTTGTAACTCAAATCAGACTTTTGTAACAGCCCGGCTCAAACATGTTCTGTTTCTCTACTGATGCTAAGTTTGGATATACATTGTTTCAAGCTCGGCTGCCTCCGGGGTGTACTCAAGAGTATACAGCATTGTTCATCTAAACCTCAGGTTCACATCTAATGATGTCAGAGAACCGCAGCCTTGCCGACAGGATTTGTTGGGAGACCAAATGTAAATAGGTTCTTTCGCTTGATATAAATATTATTTTTGACTCAAATGATTCAAGCGAATATAAACTCAGTGTTGGCTGAGAACTAAGTAGTTCAAGCAGCCTCCTTGTGATACCTACCCAACGGTTCAGCCACCTGCCTCGAAGAGGCCCAATCCCACGTCATTGTTGAGTATGCAGGACTGCCGACCTATTATTATTACCTGATAATTCACTTGAGGTAATCCGGGTGACGATGCCCAGATGAGGGGAGACTGGATGCGTCTTAATCGGTGATTGCCGAAATATTAGTAATTTCTCCTTTGGGATTCTTGGCAATGTCCAGAGTAGACAAGAGGTCACTGTAGCTCCAAGTTGACGTCTTTAAACCAACAAATAGCCTTCATTGAGTCCTTAACTAATATTAGTTATTTGTTTTGATTTTTGGGTTTGAGGTGGTTTGCTTTTTTCAGGATGTTTTGATTTTTATAAATCCGCCCCCAAAAAATGCCTCGATCATAGCTACGTGAGTGTCTCAAAACCATTAGATTGTCCTAAACCTCATTTTGAGTTCGTAGGACAATCTCCACATTCAGATCAGCTTGGCATCAGTCTCAAATAGCTCAATTTGTGCTGGTTCAGCATGGCTCCGCAGCATAATGGCAGATCTAAGCATGCAGGAGAGTATGATGTGCATCTGAGCAAGATATAAATGTTTTGAGGGATTTCTCTGCTATATACTGAGTCGATCCCAGCTACTATCGTTGTTTAATGGTTCAAATCTGTGCAATTTCTGCTCAGACCTTCACAGATAATGTGGAAGAAAAACACACGAGTCCTGTAAGCTATCTGAACAAATTAAACTTGATCCCTCAGCTTGCCATCTATATCCGGAGCCTTAAAAACATCGAGCACCCCACCGCCGTCGACTGCCGAATTCCATTGATGGCGCATCAAACTGACTAAGGATCCCGGTCCTACCATTACCCGATCACCGAGTAAGACGCATCCAGTCTGGACTCATGCCCAGATCATTTTCTTCGCGAATTTACTATTGCGATTGTATTTTGAGGTTAGCCCGGGCGAGTAAGCAGTGATCATGATCTCTTCGTTGGTGACCGAGAAATCTAAATCTCTGCAGTCTTGGTGCCAGTGAAATGACACGGGGGCAGCTGAAATAGGTGAAATGGGGCGAAAATCAAGTCAAAATAGAAGGGATCACGAATGAAAACAATGCGACCAACCCATGGCGTGCTAGCGGTCGCTTCGCCCTGCGGGGATTGTTGGTGGTACTGAATCCGGAATAGTAGCTGGGAGAGGATCAAACTGAGATAAAGATCCCGGAGGGATATGGAACGTGAATCTAGAAACTGCGCACTTGAAGGTCAAATTCTGTCAGAAAGGTCGCAATTGTGGAGTCAATATCGTGTAAAGGTCTTTCAGTCAATCGCTCCGAACACTGAATGTCTTGCATTGAGATATCCCGTTCTCAACTTTGACTTGACTGCCGCCATCACTGCTGGGAGGAACAGAGGCGTGATTGCAGCAAAACTAGGGCATCAAACCGTTCCGTAAATTTACGGGAACACGGGCCGTAAATACGCTTACGCCCCCGTACCGTGAGGAGGTCGGAACAAACTAAATACGCTACGGCTACGTGACGGATGGACCGTATTACGTAACCGGCCGTTTACGCGTAAACGGCCTCGCCTCCACAGTGCCGGCAGCAGCGCCGTGGATGCCGCACGTTAACTCGGTCACCGCACACCAGATAGGTTGAACGTTGAAGGCAGGATTGATACAGAGTTGATGGCTTGGTAATTTGGGTCCATATTCTGATATTTTTTATTGGATTTACCTTTTGCGAACACTGCACTTGACCAATATACTCCAGGGAGCTCTCTGTCCCTTCTTCAGCTCAAATAGAGCAGCTAGAAGCATCAGACAAGCTGTTTTGTGACTTCTGTCTCGTTTTGGAAGGTCGGCCATCAGCTGGGCCGTGTTTGACAGGAAGATGAAGGAAATGGTGACTGGTGAAAATAGGTGCTACAAATATTCGAAAATGCACTGGAATTGTCTTGCTGCCTCCATAGTTGATCTCAGAAACATTTGGCGTCTCTAACGGCAAGTCGGCGCTGCCCAAAAAGGAAATATTTCCTTATTTGGAGAGCACGTGGTAAGAATTGAAGTGCGAAAGAGATTGCCGTAAAAATACGGCGTAAACGCACGGTACACACGGGACCCGTCCCGTTTCGGTCCCTGGAATCGCAATTTACGTACGGCTATGGCCGTGGCGTAACCAAAATACGCCGTAAAATGTACGCCCGTGGGCGTATTACGGCCGGTTTGATGCCCTAAGCAAAACTGTAAGTCATCTACTTATTCGGGCTCTTGACTCTTGAGGTGTTCATGCAATAGAAGATGGGACGAAGAAGATTATTGCCGTCCTAGACTTTAACATGATCGAGAAAAGATGTGAGCAGCCCAGGGACGAGTCGCTCTTGACTAATTTTGGAAAGTTCTCGTTTTGAACTGAACTTGAATTTGACTTGAATGGGCTTGACAAGTTGATTAGAGCCAGGCACCGGAGATACGCGTGAAGTGCGACAGCCAAGCCATCCTTGAGGGCTGAGACCTTAAATGCTAGATGCGAACCGTATCCTGGCGTGGTCTTCGCTACTTGAGAAGAAACTTGGAAACGGAAACGGAAACTTGAAGGTCATTGACTACGCCGGCAAATAACGCCAGAAAATAGCTTTTCGGCAGGCCGGATGATGGGGATAGAGGGTAATAAGCAGCTGGCGATGGCGCCTCTTTGGTAGTCTCTCTCAGACAGACGCTATAACAATTAGCTCGTACCTCGCTAGTTATAGTCTGCTAGTTAACGCGCCGTGATAAGCGGCCTTCATTGCTATCACTGATTGATGGGAGATGCACAACCAAACAGCTCATTGATGTTCACGCGTTTTGCACCATTCGACGCGAATTTTGCAGCTGAATGGGTTCAATAGATGTGTTTCTAAACAATATATTGACTATTGAGCCCCAAATCTATTTTCCCGTGCAGCTTACCAGTCACAAAAAAGGTTTTCGGCGCTTTCGGCTCTACACAGCTTCGGTTCGGCCGTAAAGACAAGGATTTTTCCTCTCTCAAAATCCTGGCCGTGAATATTTTGAAACACCTGATGAATGAATAAGAAACCTACTCCACGCACTCCCTGGCCTTTGGGAGCTGTTATGTCGATGCCGACGCGTGAAGTCGCGTCGTTGCGCGGTGCACGTGCTTTCCCAAAACGGATGCTCATATAATAACGCAGGACGCCTCTAACGACTTGCTAATGACAGCGTGGTAACCAATAAACTACCTCTTTGGAGCGGATGTTTCAATTGTTTGCGCTCAATTCACAGGCATGTGGTGTGTCGAAATGGGATAGGGGGGCGACATGAAACACCAAAAGTTAAGAAAGCATGGTCCTAGCACCGGGTTGAGATCTAGTTGAGATCGTGCGTGGATCAGATTGGGGTCAGATAAAGTAGGAAGCACCAAATATGTACAGATGAAATGAGGGCATCTACTGAGTGCTTAAGATGAAGAACTGTCCCCAGTATAACAGCAAGCCCTCACCCGCAACAGAGCTTCAGACATAAACGTTGAATGTCTCGAACTCGGAAACTCAATCTCTTTCTCCCGTTGCTGTGCGCGACAGGTGCTCTAGGAAGTGGCAGCAGCACCATTCAGCGTGACGTCGTCGTCGTGGGGGGCGGCTCGTCCGGAACTTACACAGCCATTCGCCTGCAGCAAGAGGGTCTCAGCGTGGCTCTTCTCGAGAGAAACAACCGCCTCGGGGGGCATGTCAATACTTTCCAGGTTCCCAATACCACGGCCGTGGTGCAGTGTCTGGAATTTCGTAAATAAAGAATGACCTATTCAAATATGATTGATCAGCAGATCTAGTAGCTATATGTTCAAGTGCCTGTCATGACTCATTTAGCTCAGTTGTTTATGATGTTGACTTATCTTTTTGACTTAGCGGAGGTTGTCGGTTCAAGCCCTCGCACTGACTTTTTTGTTTTCCTTTCGGAATTTTAGGTTTCAGCTTGTGTTGTCATTTTTTCAATATCCTTTGTGCTATATTTATTTTAATGCAATTTGTATACAGATTCCAGTACACTGGTGCATACATATGTATCTTAGGGCTTGAAATTCATCAGAGGGTTGACTGGCTCCTGCTACTGGTGAATAATCTGGCTTTGACCTGAATTGATCTTTAAGCAAAACCAAATATGTTATCCTATCAGGTTCAGCATTGTAGCACACTTGGCGGTCTAGTAAATGAATGTCGCCGAGATCACCAATGGTTTCCCACGCACCTCTGTTTTTACTTCCACTGTCTCTTGTTTGCCACACACCCAGGACTAACATATATTTTGAATATTCTGACCATTTAATTGCTTCCCTTGACTCACACAATTCAATATTTCATTTAACCTGACTCCCTTCTGCACTTTTCCAGCCTGCTATTTGTGATTCCTCCCAGTCTCCATCATGTCTTCTGATTGGAAATGTGTATCCTCTCTAGATGCCCAAGTGACTGCCAGGATTTATTCCTTTTGAAAGATGACTCTATGTCTTGTTGCACAACATTCATGACCCTGAAATATCTAGCTCACAGTTTTAGCAACATTCAGGAGAAAATCGAGTTTACAGGCTGATTCAGCCAGGTCACCAGTTAGCCAGCGACTGTGGTTGTACCTGTTATAGTGAAGATGAATGCAGCAAGATTTCATAGTTGTACTCCAAAGATTTATGTTGTTAGAGTCTGTTGAGGCTATTTTACAATGTTCAAGAATGGTATTTCCTGATGGGAAAAATAAAGTTACAATACACCAGGCATTGTAGCCCTCAATCATAGGTTTCTAATGATATACCTATCAACTATTTTGACCAAATGGTGAATGAGATATGAGCTGCCGAAGTTGCGGGCACTTGGCCATGCCAAATTGGGACTGTTAGTGCCGAATTGGGACTAAAAATGATGCTGGGAATGCCAAGGACGATGTGTCAGCTAATAGTCCGAATTGGGACTAAATAGTCCAAATCGGGCACTAAATGATTTCCAGACACCGCACGACAGCCAATACCACTACAACCTTCGACTACGGCGTCATCTTCTATCACAATATCACCGTCGCCACCAACTACTTCTCCACACTTGGGGTCGAAACCATTATAGCGCCCTTGGGCAACAGCGTAACTACCTACGCTAATCTCAATGGAGATGCCAAGGGTCAAACAAGTGCTCCATCGAGCGTTCCTTGGGCCAACTCGACGGCTGCAGGGGATGCGTTAACCAGATACGTCAATCTGTACAATACCCAGTTTCCTTTCCTCGACGACGGCTTCAGCCTCCCTGATCCTGTTCCCGAGGACATTCTCCTTTCATGGGCCGACTTCATGGCGAAGTTCGATCTTGACGCAGCATCGCTCAGTGCCTATCAGGTTAACGAGGGCGTCGGGAACGAGATGACTCTTCCAGCGATATATGCGATGAAAGTCAGTATTTTCTTTCAGCTCGCCTGACCATTGACAATATGAAACACGCTACAGTATTTCTCCTCGCTTTCTGCTGGAGGATTCTTGGGCATTGGTCCGCCGCTTATTACGACAGCGGATTTCAACAACCAGGGCATATACGATAAAGCGCTCAATAAACTTGATCAAGATGCATTCTTGAATGTGACCATTACCCACATCACACGCAACAATGACGGCGTGGCCGTCATGATGCACACACCGGATGGTAAAACAACCACGGTGAATGCGAAACAGCTCGTTCTCGCGATCCCACCTGTGGTCGCGGACCTCCGCGCCATCGGCCTCGACCTTTCCCCCGAAGAAGAAAACCTCTTCGGCCAGGCGAGCTTCAGGTATTACTTCGACTCCGTCATTCAGAACACCGGTCTTCCCGACAATGTCAGCATCAGAAACATCGACTTCGCGCAGCCCAACGGCATCCCGACTTCCGATCGGATGGTGCTCGGCGTGGGGAAACCCGGCCTGCTCGACGGTGTTCCGGGCCTGAAAGCGTTGTATTATAGCAGCACCAGCGCGATCAGTGACGCGGCCGCGCAGGCTGATATACTCGCTACGCTGGCGAAGTATCGGGCGGCGAATGGTCTAGACGCCTCAGTTGAGCCTGTGTTCGCTGGGTTCAACAATCACGAGCCATATGAGCTCACCGTACCTGTGGATGCGATCCGGAACGGATATTATAAAAAAGAGGAATGCGCTGCAGGGGTGTCAGAATACGTGGTACACGGGCGCGGCGTGGCAGGCGCATGACAGTACACTGATTTGGAATTTTACGGAGACAGCGGTGGTGGAGAAGGTGGTTAAGGTGCTGTGTCGGGGTGGGAAGTGCAAGTGAGCAGGAGGGAGTGTAACTGATTTCAATGATTGTATATCTTCCTCGCGTTACAGTAAGTTTGAATATTGCATGAACTGAATTCTCGTATTGAAGGTTGAATATTATTGAACTTACGGCAGCAAGCCGATGACGTTTCCGTTGGTTCAACTTCTTCAAGGCCAGTCTCAGTCTTCAGGCCAAATTAGGTGATGATTTTCCAAAATTACACCCGTCTCTGTGTCTTTTGAAGCTCAGCCGTTTCCGCTCAATTGTGCAATTTGCATTGATCCGCTCGGCCGGCTCCTCGTCCCACTCTGTCATTAGTTCCTATCCCTGTTTTACTTCGACATTGGCGCGCGCCGGCCGCACTGGCATAGTTGGTAATAGACAAGTTGTGCACAAGCCGATTGTGCAAAGCCGTGCCAGAAAAAATCAGTTTGAGACCTGGACAGTATACAAATTTCAATGCAATGCATGCAATCCAGTCATATCTATGCAGTGGCATGGTTTAGATCAACGCTTTTTGGAGTAAAATGTTCTTCAAATCGAAGGTAGCGGGAATCACACTGCGAAATCAGCTGACCTACGAAGTGAGGGGCTTGATGCACATGAACTGCTTTAGTGTGCTAAGAATTAAAAAAACGTTGAAGCTACTCACGAAAAGAACAAAAACTGGAGTATCCTTTATATAGCGAGGTACGAGCGTTTATATAAAGCGTCTGTCTACGAGAGACTAGAGTATCCTTGGCCGGAGTCGAACCGTCTCTCCCTATTGTGAGCAGTTGTGCAAGGTAACAGGCTGGTGTAGACGTGTACGTACCGTGCGCTGCAGGGACTCATACAGTGTACACTCTCGAACCGCGGCTTGCCATATGTATCAGAGATTTCAGAGTGGGTGTTCAAATCAAAGGTATCGGGAGCGGAAAAAGTTCGAATTCAACAGGTCAGAGTGCGAGACTTTGGGCTGAGAGGATCTATGAACCGTCTGGAGACCAAGCCTTGCCAATTAATTGGTTCATTGAAGAGCCACTGGCAAGAAAACAAGAGGGAATCCAATGACCCATGCCCCCCAGCGGAGTCGACCCGCTACCTCCCCATTGCGAAAAGATATGTAACAAATGATGCATCTGAACAAGGTGCGCACCATGCGCTGCAGGGGGTACGAGCGTTCATATGAAGCGTCTGTCTACAAGAGACTAAAACTTGTACCTCTTTGAACAGACTCCAGAGCTTGGGTGTACACGACTTGAAGCTTCTCGAGTATTTTGGCAGCCCCCCAAAACAATTCAACTTGAACATATTTGACCAGAGGATTTGCCAACCGTCGGACAACAACTTGAATTGCAGAGAGAACAAGTGAGCCTAAACCTGTAGCATCAATGAGACCACTCTCGAGCCTAAAAGGAACGAAAAAGAGCTTGAATACAATGCACCAAATAATGTCCCTGGGTGGAGTCGAACCGCCACTTCCCCATTGTCATATGCCGAATCTGCGGGCCCAGAAGGCCGGGATGGGCACCGTGCGCTGCAGGGACTCGTACAGCATACATTCTGTAACAGTGACCTGTCATGTATAGGATTTTAGAGCCCATTGTTCAAACACGATGCAGAAGAACGCGCGCAATAAAAAGCAAATTCAAGGAATTTTACGTCCCCGTGCGGAGTCGAACCGCCAACTCCCGGGCGTCATGAAAGCCAGATCGAGGTGCGCACCATGTGCGGCGGGGACTAGTACTTACTGCACACACCTATGGACAGTGGGCTATGTGAGCGTGTTCAGAGTGAACTGTTAAAACTCCAGATCAATGATACCAGAAATTCGACTTGAACTTCAATATGTCGGAGGGTATCTGGCATAAAAAAGTTGGATTTGGGGCCTGTTATTAATTAATGTTCAACTTTGATTTGGAAGGATTCATGAACCGGTCAGAGAACAATTAAAACCCTGGAGCAGTATTTGATTCCACGAAACGCCGTTGGAGCGGAGCCACTCGCAAGAAAAAAGAGTCGCCCCGGAAAGTCTGAAGTATGTCCCTGAGCGGAGTCGAACCGCCACCTCTTATTGCGACGGGCTTCATCCAAAGTGTCAACAAGCTGGGGGTGCGCACTGTGCGCGGCAGGGACTTGTACAATCTCGAATAGCGGCTTGTCATGTATAGGATTTTAGAGCGCATTGTTCAACATTTTATTTGGGGACACTAGGACCTCAAGTTGGAATTCAACATGTCAGAGTCCGAGACTTCGAGTTGAAGATCCAAGGATTTATTCAAGTTGATTCGGAGGGTGCAATGAATTTCTCGAGTCAAGTGGATTTGAGAACTCTCGGAGAAGAAAGAGAAATGCAAGGGAGCCCAGGTTATTATTTTGACGAGGGACCGCTGGTAAGGGGGGGAAGGAAAAAGGAGGAGCAGGAATATGGTTCATGTCCCCGGACGGAGTCAAACCGCCACCTCCCCATTGCGAGGGGCTTTGCTAGCAGTGTTACCGTCACTAAGCTGGGGTGCTCACCGTGCGCGGCAGGGACTTGGACACCCTCAACCAGTGGTATTTCATAGATTGACCTTGACTTGCAGTGTTGAAATCAAGATTGAACATTTAAAGGTAGTACCGGGAATAAATTATCAACATGTCATAATCAAGGGCTTGTTGAACTTTCCGCTTAGACTGAGAGGATTATGACATTAGAACTACCTCGAACCAAATCGAGAATTTAATCAAATCGGACTAAGCGTTGTTCGAGGCACTGATCGCCAGCAAGAAAACAAAAAAACCCTCGCACAACAAATGTCCCTAGGCGGAGTCGAACCGCCCCTCCCCATTGCGTGGGTCTCTACAGGTCTTACTATCAAACTGGGGTGCGCACCGTGCACTGGAGGACTTGCACATCCTTGAACAGAGGCGGTGTACATACGCGACTCGGAGTTTCTCGAGCACTTTGGTGGAGACACACAAAAAACAGTTCAACTCCAACAACATAATATTTGAGAGGGGTTGTGAACCCTTGGAAAACAATTGCAGAGAACAAGCGAGCCTGAACCTGTAGCATTGATTCGATGAGAAAAGACCCTAAAAGAAATGAAAAAGAGCAAGACAATGCGCGAAATAATGTCCCTGGGCGGAGTCGAACCACCACATCCCCATTGCGATGGGCTTTGCGCCAGCTGTTACCAGGATGAGGCGCGCACTGTGCGCTGCAGGGACTTGGACATGGTAGAACAGAGCTGTGTTATAGATTGACTGAAGTGTTGAAATCGATATTGAAATCCAAAGGTAGGAGTGGGAACCTAACTTTTGATATGTCAGCTTTAACATCTCACGGGCTTGTTGAACTTTAGTCTTTCAGCTGGGAGCTCGAGGATTGTGAAATTAAAACTGCTTCAAGACCAAGTCGAGAATTTATTGGACGAGACGTAGTTAACTCGGTTTGATCACGAGCAAGAAAAAGAAAAGCACAGTTCCCGAAGTGTCCCTGGGCGGAATCGAACCGCCACCTCCCCATTACTACTACCGGCTGACCGACATGGATTAACAGTTCGAGGATCGCCACGATCCACAGGAACTTGCACATGTGCAGGCCGAGGCAAGTACAAGAGGGCCCGAAATCGAACAGTTCAACTTCGACATAGGCGCTGGAAGATGTATCTACTGCGCGGAGATTGAGCCAGTAATTAATTCAAAGTCTGAGATAAAGCGTTGCAGAAGAACACTCGCACTAAAAAGGAGGTTCAATTAGTCATATGTCCCGGTGCGGAGTCGAACTGCCACCTCCCCGGCACGCACAAGCGTGACCTTGCATGAATTCGGGGTGATCACCGCGATCCGCAGGGACTTGAGCAGAGATGAAAGATTCCTAGAGTGAAGTGTTCGAACCTGAAATCAATTCCCAGATAATTTGTAACATGCGCTTGGTGTATTTTGAGAGAATTTGCGAACCGCCGGAGAAGGAAAAGAACAACTAAAGGACTTGAATCATTAATTCGACGAGGCGTCGACGCTGTTGGAGGAAAGCACTCTCGAGCCTCAGACAAAACAAAACTTGGAAGTCTCGAGCCATGTCCCTGGACGGAGTCGAACCGCGCCTCCCCATTACGAGGGCCTTTGCGAAAAAAAACTAACAAGCTGGGGTGCGCACCGTGTGCGGCAGGGACTTGTACATTCTGTAACAGCGGCTTGTCATGCATAGGATTTTAGAGCGCATTGTTAGGTACTGGGACCTCAGGTTGGAATTCAACATGTCAGAGTCCAAATTCGAGGGCCTGTTGAACTTTGAGTGGGGAGGACTTGGATTTATAATTATAACACCCCTACCAGAACAAGTGAGCAATTACTTGACCTGAAGGCATGCTGTCGAGAGGAGCGACTGGCAAGAAAAATAACTCTTTATGACGCCATACATGTCCCTGGGTGGAGTCGAACCGCCACCCCCTCATTGCGAAGGTATGTGCACCCAATGCCAATAAGCTGAGGAGCGCACCGTGCGCCGCAGGGACTCGTGCACACCTGATGGGCGATTCGGTACATGCGCAGGATATCTAGAGTCAAGTATTTTCAAATTAAAGGTATGTACTGTACCGGGAATTGAATTAATTCAACATGCCATCAGAGTCCGAGGACGTTTTGATGTTTGACTTCGTTGAGAGGATTATGAATTTGAATAGATAGAACTGCGTTGAGACAACAACTCGGGAAATCGAAATCATTAATATTATATTGCACGAGACGTATACGTAGTTCGAGGTATTGATCACGAGCAAGGAAAAAAAAAACTGGTGTTGTAGGAATCATGTCCCTGGGCGGAGTCGAACCGCCCCTCCACATCGCTAGGGCTTTTTTGACACCTGCTAACGAGCTGGGACGTGGACCGCAACATGCTGCTGGATTTCGAGTTGGCAGATGAATTTCTCAGAGAATTAGTGTGCTCAGAAAACAGCGTTGAAGAGGAAGGTTCAAAAAAGTAGGATTCAGCCTTTCATGTTCCCGGCGGAATCGAACCGTCCCTCCCCGTCACGCTTGCCAAGTCTGTATCATACGCTGCTAATTGGTTGGGATGCGCACCCATATGCTGCAGCGGCAGATGAAATGCTAAGAGAATAAGAAGCGAACACCAAGCGTTGAAGAGAAGCCATTGGTAAAAACAAAGGAACCCACTCATTCCTTTCATGTCCCCTGGCGGAGTCGAACCACCACCTCCCCACTAAATGACGGACAAACCATCTTAACAAGCTGGGCTGCGCACCATACGCTGCAGGGACTCGTACATATCCGATGAGCAGTGCGCTATACGAGCTCTTTTTCGGAGTGAAGTGTTCAAACTTCAAATTTAACTCCATGATACCAAGAATTTGACTAGGGCCTGTTGAACTTTGAGTTGAGAGCGATCGAGTTGACGAGCGAAGCAATCTTTGAGCTGAGAAAAATTATGAATCGCTCGGACGTCGTCGAGAGGACCACTGGCAAACAAAAAAAAATCCCTTTCAATACCATCTCAGATGTCCCTGGGCTGGGTCGAACCACCACCTCCCCATTGCGAGGGGATATGCACCCGATGTCACCAAGCTAGGGTGCGCACCATGCATGGCAGGGACTTGTACACCTTTGAACAAAGGCTGGGTGTATGCGACTAGAAGCATTTACTGTCAGAGGTACCGACACATGTACACCAGCCAGGTTCTAGTCAAGGATCGGCCGAGGATTTATGCATATAGACTGCTCGGAGAATGAGTAGTATGCTCAAAAAAAGCGTCGCAGAAGAACATTCGCAATAGTAAAAAGCTGAAGAGTTTCCACTTCTATGTCCCCGCACGGAATCGAACCGCCAACTCCCCAGCACTTTCATACCTTTGCAGCAGTACGGACTAGATCCGAGCTTTCCGTGAAGTGTTCAAAAACAAAGGCGCCAATGCTGAGATTCAACTTGAGCTTCCGCAGTTGAACTCTGCTGCAAGAGGATAGATATGACTGCTCCGATAATAAGTAGTGTACTATACAAATGCGTTGAAGAGGAGCCATTGGCAAGAAAAAAAAAGGCCTTTCGTTTGATATCGAATGTTCCTGGGCGGAGTCAAACCGCCACCTCCCCATTGTGAGGGAACTTGCGAGAAGTGTTAACAAGCCGGGGTGCGCACGGTGCGCTGCAGGAACTCCGACAATATACGCATTGGGATATACCACCTTTTTTTGGCAGTGAAGTATTCAAATCCAAAATCCGCGTACGGGGAATCAAATTCGAACTCATGGAGTTGAGGATTCGTGAATGGCTCGCAGACTGAGTAGTCAACCGAAAGCGTTGAAGAGGAGCCATTGCCATCGGCCAAAAAAAAAAAAAGAAATACCCGTCAGCCTCACGTCCCCGAGCGGAGTTGAACCGCCGTCTTGCACGCCGTGCGCCGCAAGGACTCATACACACCCGATGAGCGGTTCAATACATGAGCAGTATAACTGTTCTTCAAATTAAAGGGATGTACTTTTCCAGGAATTGAATTAATTCGACATGCCGGCGCCATCAGAGTCCGAGGGCGAACTTCGAGTTGAGAGGATTATGAATTTAGATAGAACAGCGTCGAGCGAACAAGTTGAGAACTTACCGCGCGCACGAGGCGTACACATAGTTCGCTTTTGATCACGAGCAAGCAAAAAAGAATCTAACGTACCATAAATGTCCCTGGACGGAGTCGAACTGACTGGTCCCCAGCACATCCAAGACGACTTTTTACAGGACGGGGGTGCGCACCGTGCGCGGCAGGGACATGTACGCTTTCGCGGCGATGGGCTATACATACAGTCGTTCCCGTTTAATCACTCGCATGCTCATTCAATGATCTCAAGCACTGACGGAAAAATCAACTTCAACACCACCATTAAATTTAATATCGAACAAGTACTTGATATTGAACAAGTACTGGAATTTAGGTGTCTGACCTCAGAGTGTCGAAGAATTTACATGCATTCGAAAGGACGCTGGTGTTGCAGAGGACCACTCGCGAGCGCGAGAAAAAAAAAACCCCGACATAATCCGCACAGAGTCCCTGGGCGGAGTCGAACCGCTCTCCCCATTGCGAGGAGCTCTATGCCAAACGTTAATGAGCTGGGGTGCGCACCGTGCGCGGCAAGGACTTGTACATACCGGATAAGCAGTGAAATACGTATGAGATTTTTTTGCAGTGAAGTGTCCAAACCAAATGAGAGATACCGGTACCGGGAATTCAAACTCAATGTGTCAGAGGGTGTTGAACTTTAAGTTGAAAAGATTCATGAACTGCTGGGAGAATAAGGAGTGAAGGAAAAGCGTTGAAGAGAAGCCATTGCCATTGACAAAAAGAAAAGAAAAGAAAAGAAAGCCCGCCCATTCAACCTATGTCCCCGGGTGAAGTCAAACCGCCCCTCCCCATTACGAGGAGCTCTGCGATAATTGGAACAAGCTGGGGTGCGTACCGTTCGCCGCAAGGACTCGTACACACCTGATGGGCGGTTCAGTACATGCGCAGGATTTCTAGAGTCAAGGGTTTTCAAATTAAAGGTATGTACTATACCGGGGATTGCATTAATTTGACATGCCATCAGAGTCCGAGGACGTTTTGATGTTTGACTTCGTTGAGAGGATTATGAATTTGGATAGATAGAGCTGCGTTGAGACAACAAGTTAGGAAATCGAAATCATTAATATTATATATATTGCACGAGGCGTATACGTAGTTCGAGGTATTGATCACGAGCAAGGAAAAAAAAACCGGTGTTGTAGGAATCATGTCCCTGTGCGCAGTCGAACCGCCCCTCTCTATCGCTAGGGCTTGTGCGACACCTGCTGACGAGCTAGGACTTGGACTGCAACATGCTGCTCGATTTCGAGTTGGCAGATGAATTTCTCAGAGAATTAGTGTGCTCAGAAAACAGCGTTGAAGAGGAAGGTTC
This sequence comes from Mycena sanguinolenta, assembly GCA_014462675.1. NCBI lineage: Eukaryota > Fungi > Basidiomycota > Agaricomycetes > Agaricales > Mycenaceae > Mycena > Mycena sanguinolenta. The sequence continues at coordinate 9,831,269 of JACAZH010000003.1, read as the reverse complement.
AAAAAAGTAGGATTCAGCCTCTCATGTCCTCGGCGGAATCGAACCGCCCCTCCCCGTCACGCTTGCCAAGCCTGTATCATACGCTGCTAATTGGGTGGGGTGCGCACCCATGTGCTGCAGTGTCTCGCACAGTGCAGATGAAATGCTAAGAGAATAAGAAGCGAACACCAAGCGTTGAAGAGAAGCCATTGGTAAAAACAAAAAAAAAAACATAAAAAACCAATCCATTCCTTTTATGTCCCCTGGCGGAGTCGAACCACCACCTCCCACTAAAGGACAGGCAAACCATATTAACAAGCTGGGGTGCGCACCATGCGCTCCGGGGACTCGTACATGCTCAATGAGCAGTGCGCTATATGAGCTCTTTTTCGGGGTGAAGTGTTCAAACTGCAAATTTAACTCCATGATACCAAGAATTCGACTAGGGCCTGTTGAACTTTGAGCTGAGAGTGATCGAGTTGACGAGCGAAGCATTCTTTGAGCTGAAAAGAATTATGAATCGCTCAGACAGTAAAGACGTCGTCGAGAGGACCACTGGCAAAGAAAAAAAAGCCTTTCAATACCATCTCAGATGTCCTGGGGGAGTCGAACCACCACCTCTCCGTTGCGAGGGGACATGCACCCCTTGTACATCTTTGAACAAAGGCTGGGTGTATGCGACTAAAAGCATTTACTGTCAGAGGTACCGACACATGTACACCAGTCAAGTTCTAGTCGAGAATTTATGCGTATGAACTGCTCGGAGAATGAGTACTGTGCTCAAAAAAAACGTCACAGAAGAACACTCGCAATAGTAAAGTGTTAAAGAGTTTCCATTTCTATGTCCCCGGACGCAGTCGAACCGCCAACTCCCCAGCACCAGGAAAAGCGCGCAGCGATTTCGGGGTGATCACCAAGATCCACAGGGACTTTCATACCTTTGCAGCAATACGGACTACGTCCGAGCTTTTCGTGAAGTGTTCAAAAACAAAGGCGCCGATACTGAAATTCGACTTGAGCTTCCGCAGTTGAACCCTGCTGTAATATGACTGCTCTGAGAATAAGTAGTGTGCTATACAAAAGCGTTGAAGAGGAGCCATTGGCAAGAAAAAAAAAGGCCTTTCGTTTGATATTGAATGTCCCTGGGCGGAGTCAAACCGCCGCCTCCCCATTATGAGGGAACTTGCGAGAAGTGTTAACAAGCCGGGGTGCGCACGGTGCGCTGCAGGAACTTCGACAATATACGCATTGGATAAGCAGTGGGCTATACCACCTTTTTTTTGGCAGTGAAGTATTCAAATCTAAAATCCGCGTACGGGGAATCAAATTCGAACTCATGGAGTTGAATTTTAAGTTGAGAGGATTCGTGAATTGCTCGCAGACTGAGTAGTAAAGAGAAAGCGTTGAAGAGGAGCCATTGCCATTGGCAAAAAAAAAAAAGAATACCCATCTACCTCACGTTCCCGGGCGGAGTTGAACCGCCGTCTCCCCATCGCTATCATAATCGTGGATGCGCACCGCGCGCCGCAAGGACTCATACACACCCGATGAGCGGTTCAATACATGAGCAGTATAACTGTTCTTCAAATTAAAGGGATGTACTTTTCCAGGAATTGAATTAATTCGACATGCCGGCGCCATTAGAGTCCGAGGGCGAACTTCGAGTTGAGAGGATTATGAATTTAGATAGAACTGCGTCGAGCGAACAAGTTGAGAACTTACCGCGCGCACGAGGCGTATATATAGTTCGCTTTTGATCACGAGCAAGCAAAGAAGAATCTAACGTACCACAAATGTCCCTAGACGGAGTCGAACCGACTGGTCCCCAGCACATCCAAGACGACTTTTTACAGGACGGGGGTGCGCACCGTGCGCGGCAGGGACATGTACGCTTTCGCGGCGATGGGCTATACATACAGTCGTTCCCGTTTAATCACTCGCATGCTCATTCAATGATCTCAAGCACTGACGGAAAAATCAACTTCAACATCACCATTAAAATATCGAACAAGTACTTGATATTGAACAAGTAAGGTAGCAGTCAGACATATACGGTTGCCCCACGTGATCCAGTGTGACATGACCATATTGGGAAGTGAAGCGAAAGAAAACACGCTAATTAATCCAGAAGGGGTAGGATAAAAAATTTGGCTCAACAGTTCTCTGAGGATCGGTCCGTTATTGCCCATTGAGGTTGAATTTCGGTCAAACCCTCAAAATTGAGCGCCTAGTTCCCAAAATAGGAAGCCAGACTGCTTGAATACGCGACGCGACGCGCGCGTTGCAAAGTTTCTTTGGCCGCTGGGCCCTGAAAATTTTCCAATGTAGTACCCGCAATACATCTCTCATGCCCCCAGCCAAGAAGTCCATTCGAGACAGGTTAAACCGTCTGCACGGCCGTTTACCCTCACCGAAGAAAGCCATCAAACGCGTCGCTGCAATCGCATTAAGCCCTGTGAAAGTTCGCCCTCAAAAGAAGCACCGGAGTGAAGATCCCGATCACAGCGACAGTCATGCGGTACTCATAATTCTTGCCGTCGTACTCAACTATTGACTTGCACCTATTCAAAGTCAACTATCTCCACACATGAGCCAGACCCCAGTACAGCAAACAACGAAGGAGATGTATTCTTGGCAGATGTGAACGTTCCTGATGTAGATTATCACACGACCGTATTCCATCAGGGATCTACTCCAGAACCTCCCACAGCTGCACCCACAGGCTTCAGACTTGTTGGCAGATTGACTGCCCTTCATCGCGATTCTCGTGACCATGCATCAATCCATACATTTCCAACACCAGACACTCCTTCCTTGCTAGCCGAATCTGATGACAATGACGACAACGACCTGGAGGACGAGGTCATTCCTCCGGAGTTTGATGAATTATGTGCTCCCGAAGCTGGTGTTTTTTCTGGTGATGGATATCCTCGTCCGGCACCACCCGAGACCTTTCTTGAAAAAATGGCTGCTCTTGGAACCAAACAAATTCTTGCTGTTGCGCCCGATATCACTTCTGCTAAAGCTGCCTTGGTGGACATGGAGCTTGTCCTCCGGGGTCCAAGTCGAGGTGCGGGCGGTGGCTATGACCCACCTGATTTGAGTCCCTGGGTTCGTGTTCGAATGGAGGGTATACGTAGCCATCTAGCTCAATACACCCATCCGAACTCGCTAACCTATGGGAAATGGGGCCTGTCAGCCCGACAAGCTGCCATTGCAGTTGGTCGGGACGTGTACTGTGCTCGGCGCTTTGCCAGCCTTAGCCGAGAATACATCAATTCTCGCAAGGTCTTGGCTATCAATCCGTATGGGCATTGGAAGCAATCTATGCTGGCCGATGAGGATCTAGCAAATGACGTTCGCGACCATCTTCAGGAGCTGGGAAAGTTCATCACAGCTGACAAGCTCGTCGATTACCTGTCCCGAGAGGAGGTCATGAACAAGCATGGTCTTGACAGGAAGATCAGTCTTAGCACAGCTCGGAGGTATCTACACGAGCTCGGCTATCGGTGAGCTGACTGTGTGCGCATGTATAGTTTCTTGCCTAATATGTTTTCAGGTTTACAGCCCAGAAGAAGGGACAATATTGCGATGGTCATGAACGTGACGATATCGTGTATTATAGGGAAGAAATCTACCTGCCAACTCTCAAAGGCTTCCAGGACCGCTCGTGTGTCTTCGAAGCCGATGGATCTGTTATCACACCAACTCTTCCTCCTGGAGCTCGACGAACTGTGATCTGGTACCATGATGAGAGCATTTTTTATGCTCATGATCGTCGTCGAAAGTCCTGGTACCACAAAGATGCTGATGCACTTCCATACAAAAAGGGTGACGGTGCATCTTACATGGTTGCCGACTTCTTCTCAGCTGATTTTGGCTGGCTCCGCCAGTGTTCGCCCCAAGGGCCAAGGCCTTAAACCTTAAGCCCTTAAATGAGCCCTTAAATAAGGCCTTAAAAGTTTCCAGCAGACACCTCAAGGCCTTAAAAAGGCCTTGAACCATCACGTGAACAATTCTGTCATCGCACCGCGCGCCCGCCTCCCACCGTTGCAGCGGTTGCGGAATGTTCTGATAGTGAAGACTCAGGCGATGCCGATTTTACCCCTCACATGGAAGCCTATAACCTTTCAAGAGCCCTGCGGTCGAAGTATGTCAACCCAGATGATGGACGAGGAGGAGCAGTTAGTGTTGAGTTAGTGTTTGGTTGGTATACTGCACATTTACAGAAGAGGATGCAATTTCATATCATAGTGAGATACAAAAATATTCAGACAACGAGTATGTATTGCGAGTGTAAAATTATTTGTTGGCTGGCGTGGGAAATTTAAGCTCAAGGCCTTAAATTGTCCCTTAATTTAAGGCCTTGGCCTTTTTAAGCCCTTAAATGCTCGGCCAACCTCATTTAAGGGCTTAAGGGCGTACACTGGGCTCCGCACTCGGGATGGCCAACATACTGCCCGACGCTCTATGCGGCCTGGAAAGAAACGCGACGGCTACTTTTCAGCCGAAGACATTGAGGAACAAGCTATAGCAGCATGCACCTTGGTCACCGAGAGATGGCCAGAATTCGATCACGTCTTCATTTATGACAACGCGACAACACACCGGAAACGCAGCGCGGGAGCGCTGTCAGCGAGGGCTATGCCCAAAGCCATCTCTGGCACGCATACCGGAAGGAACAAGAATCCGGATACCAACTTCCTTGTGCCTGTCAACAAGCGAAATGCAGACGGCTCGCGGATGTATGACGTTCACGGCACCCTCTTGAAGGAGAACATCCAGATGGTGGGAGCATATTTTGCCGATGGAAGCCCACAGGATCTATACTTCCCATCTGATGCTGAAAAGCATGCCGGCAAATTCAAAGGCATGCACCTGCTCCTCGAGGAACGACGAAAAAAGGGGGATCTCGGTGATCTCTCCGAGGCGGAACTCAAAAAGAAGAACGCGGAGTGCAAGAGTTTTAAATGTGCTGACCCAAATTCACTGACCTGTTGCATGCGGCGCATGTTGTTTAACCAGCCCGACTTTGCAGCAGTGAAGTCTTGTCTCGAAGAGACCTGCACAGAATACAACTGCACTGTTCTTTTCCTGCCGAAGTTCCATTGTGAACTTAATCCCATCGAGATGGTCTGGGGCTATGCCAAGCGGATTTATCGACTCAATCCCGAGTCGTCGCGGGAAGATGTTCTCGAGAAGAACACGCTCAATGCACTTGAGCAAGTTCCACTTGAGTCCATGCGACGGTTTGTTCTCCGTGCTCATCGCTTCGCTGATGCATACCGCCACGGCCTGGATGGTCCACAAGCTGCATGGGCAGCAAGAAAATACAAAGGACATCGTGTCCTTCCTCCAGATTTCAAAAATGACATGTTGGCGGCTGGAATTGTCCGCGGAGGGAACCCAAACGCTGGTTTGTAACAAATTACTAGTATTATCATAACTAGTCTCTCAGTTTTGCTCTATATTTCGCGAAAAAATTTGTAGCTGTTCTCTATATGCATCCCCACAACTCTGTTGAAGCAGATTCTTGATAAGTGTCCGAGGAGTCGCGCAAAGGGCGGTCGAAACCAAGTCTGACTCAAAAAGGAAATGTGACCGTCACGACACGTGGGGCAACCGTATATGTCTGACTGCTACCTTACTGGAATTTAGGTGTCCGACCTCAGAGTGTCGAAGAATTTACATGCATTCGAAAGGACGCTGGTGTTGCAGAGGACCACTCGCGAGCGCGAAAAAAAAAAACTCCGACATAATCCGCACAGAGTCCCTGGGCGGAGTCGAACCGCTCTCCCCATTGCGAGGAGCTCTATGCCAAACGTTAATGAGCTGGGGTGCGCACCGTGCGTGGCAGGGACTTGTACATACCGGATAAGCAGTGAACTACGTATGCGAGTTTTTTTGCCGTGAAGTGTCCAAACCAAATGGAAGATACCGGTACCGGAAATTCAAACTCAATATGTCAGAGGGTTTGCTGGTGTTGAACTTTAAGTTGAAAGGAACCATGAACTGCTCGGAGAATAAGTAGTGTGCTAAACAAAAGCGCTGAAGAGGAGCCATTGACAAAACCCCCCAAAAAAGGAACTCCGTCTGAGCTACGTCCCCGGGCGGAGTCGAACCGCCACTTCCCCATTGCGACAAGTTTTGCGTCAAGCGTTAACAAGCTGGCGTGCACACCGTACGCTGCAGGGACTTATGCATACCTGATGAGCAGTGGGCTACATATACGAGCTTTTTCGGAGTGAAGTGTTCAAGCTTCAAATTTAAATCAATGACAACCACCGGGAATTATTCGACTTGAACTTCAGGGTATCTGGTATAGAACAGTTGGGTTTGGGGCCTGATGTTCAACTTTGAGTTGGAAGGAATCGCGAGTTCGCACTGCTCGGAGAACATTGATTGAAGCCCTGGACCATTAGCCTTGTTTGATTCCGCGAAACGCCGTTGGAGCGGAGCCACTGGCAAGAAAAAGAGCTGCCCCAACAAGTCTCATGTCCCGGAGTGGAGTCGAACTGCCACCTCCCCATTACGAGCCTGAGCTTTGTGGGAGTATCGCAACAGGCTGGGGTGCGCACCGTGCGCTGCAGGGACTTGTACACTCTCGAATAGCGGCTTGTCATGTATAGTATTTTGGGGCGGATTGTTCAAAATCAAGATCAGGACCACCGGGACCTCAGGTTGGAATTCAACATGTCAGAGTGCGTTGAAGGTCCAAGGATTTATTCGAGTTGGTTCAGAGGAGGAAGTTTTTGAGTCAAGCGGATTTGAGAACTCTCGGAGAAGAAAGAGAAATGTAGGGGAGCCCAGGTTATTATTTTGACGAGGGACTGCTGGTCAGGGGGAAAAAAAACAAAAAGGAGCGGGAATATAGTTTATGGCCCTGAGCGGAGTCGAACCACCAATCCCCCATTGATGAGCCCAACGCAAATCCTACTAATAAGTTGAGGTGCGCACCATGCACTGCAGGGTCTCGCATCCTTTCGAATAGAGGCTGGCCGTATGTAACCTGGAGCTTCCTCTCGATTCTCAAGCACTTCCGCAGAGGGACCGAGAAGACAGTTGAACCCAGCTCAGCATATTTGACCCAGAGGATTTGAGAGCCTTCGGAGAACAAAGGGAACCTTAAAGTGAACCTGAGCAAGCTATTATTCAATTCGACCAGACGTCGTTGGAAAGGAGCATTGGCAAGAAAAAAGCACTCGCTAGACCATTTATGTCCCTGCACGGAGTCGAACCGTGCTCCCCATTACAAGGGTATGAGCAACATCGCTAACAAGCTGGGGTGCGCGTCGTGCGCTGCAGGGACTTGTGCACCCTCGAATAGCGGCTTGTCATGTATAGAACTTTGGGGCTGATTGTTCAAAATTTAAATCGGGGCCACCGGGTCCTCGGGTCGGAATTCAGCATGTCAGAGTGCGAGACTTTGAGTTGAAGGTCCAAGGATTTGTTCGAGTTGATTCAGAGGGTGCAAAGAATTTCTCGAGTCAAGAGGATTCAAGAACTCTCGGAGAAGAAAGAGAAATGCAAGGTGCAAGGGAGCCTGGGTTATTATTTCGACGAGGGACTGCTGGTAAGGAACAAAAAGAAAAGAAAAGGAACAGGAACCCATTCCATATCCCTGGGCGGAGTCGAACCGCCGCCTCCACGCTGCAGGATTCCGACAGCTTTATTAACGAGTAGGGGTGCGCACCGAGTACCACAGGGACTCGTACATCCCGAACCAGTGGTCTGCTATAGGATGGCGTTGAGTGGAGGGATGAAATCGAGATTGAATATTTATAGGTAGTACCGGGAATTCAACCTTCAACAATTTAGAGGGCGCGGGCCCGTTGAACTTTCTTTGGGCTGAGAGGATTATGAACTTCGAATGGCTTCGAGACTGAGTCGAGAATTTATTAGACCAGAAATTGGTTGGCTTTGATCACGAGCAAGAAAAAAGAAACCAGTAAAGACAACCATGTCCCTAGACGGAGTCGAACCGACACTTCCCCATTGCGACAATCTTTGCGTCAAGTGTTAAATAAGCTGGGGTGCGCACCGTACGCTGAAGGGACCTGTGCACTCTCAGTCAGTGGTATATTATATGTACAATGAGTGATCATGCATGAAGCGTCGAAATCAAGATTGAAATCTAAAGGTACAACCGGGAAATCAACTTGAACATTTTAGAGGGCCTGTTGAACTTTCTTTCGGCTGAGAGGATCATGAACTCAGAACTACCTCCAGACCGAATCAAGAATTCTTTGGACTAGACGTTGTTCTGCTTTGATCACGAGGAAGAAAAAATTACTCTTAAGACTAACTCGCAAATGTCCCTGGGCGAAGTCGAACCGCCCCTCCCATTGCGAGGAGCTCTGTGATAACTGTAACAAGCTGGGGTGCGCACCGTGCGCTGCAGGGACTTGTCGGCTTTGGGTGGGTCGGTGCTGAAAGGGCGCAATGGCAATTCAGGCTCAGTGTCGCGTGCACTCTCAATGACTTCACACAAACTTCACATGTAGGGAAATCCGATGATTCCGAGCAACACAAACGAAGGTCCGATGATCGCCATGTCCGCCTTCCAGAGCCAGAAGCCTCACCGTGTCCGTGTCCGTCTGTGGCACAAAGCGGTTGTGGCCATGTGTGGGAGTGGACGTGCGCCGCGGCGAATCCCGAAATAAGGCGAGCCAGACCCGTGGCGGCGGCGCTGATAACGCAACATGCCATCACGACGCCAAATGAAAATTACTCAGACTGAATTGATGAGTCAGCTGTCAGACGTTGGGCCGGAGGAAACCCCTAACCCGAGCAGGCCTCGTTCCCTTGTCTCGGTTCTTCTTCGAGGCTAACATACTTCTACGTCTACTTCTGCACACAACACAGGCCAAGTGCCGTCAAGCCACTCCGACTCCACAGACGATAACGCAAGAAGGAAGAGACGAAGCGAGATGATGGACGGCCCGATGGACGACGGCGGCGACCCCGAGCTCGCGGCGCACGCGCACACGCTCCCGGCGGGATACGCGCATGACAGGAACCGGCTGTGAGTCGCCTCCCCTCTTGCCCCTGCCTTCCTGGAGTTTGGATTGAGAAGATGGGGGGTGATGGATGCGGATGCGGGAGAGGGGATGAGCCGACCCGAGTCCGTGGGCCTGGGTCGCGCGTCTCCTGGATCTCGTACCCTCGCATTGAGTGACCTCCCGCACTGCTCGTGCCTGGCGCCGCTGCTGCTGTCGTAGCAGACCCAACTACTGCTTGGAAAAGCGACGATGCTAACGGCGATGCACAGACAATACGAGCTCACGATTCGGCAGGAGCCGAAGCAGGCCAGGATGTGTGGTATCGGCGGCAAGGGTGTGTCCTCTCTGCCTTTTCTCTCTCTTAGCGGGACGGTGGACTGACGAGCGCACCGCACAGCCGACCGGCGGCCCATCGACCCGCCCGTGATCGTCCAGCTGCGCGTCATCGACCCCGCGCTCAACGCCCCCTCCTCATCCACCTCCGCCTCCGCATCATCCTCCTCGTCCTCTGCGCCCGGCTCCTCCAACGGCGGGACCGCATCCACCTCGAACGCAGACCGCGATGACGACGCCGCCCCGGACCCGCCGTACACAAACCTCACCTCCTACGCGCAGTCCTTCCTCCAAAATCCGTACTACTTCATGTTCGCGTCCCTCGCCAAGCCGGACGACGACACCGAGCTGCACTGGCTCAAGGATGGGAGGACGCGGTGTACTACCGGGAGCGTCGTGAGCAGTTTGTATGCGCTCAAGGACCCGACCGCCGCTCCGTCATCTTCCGCCAACGCTTCCTCGTCGACGTCTTCGTCAAGCGCTGGGACAGGTGGGAATGGCAGTGGGGGGTGGGAATGGGGGGAAGGATAACGGCCCGACGACCCCCGCGCCCGCGACTGACGCGGGGTTCTTTGTGTTTCCGGATTTGTCGGTGAGGACGGAGGGGTCCTATCGGCTGAAGCTGAGTCTGTTCGAGGTGGTTGGGTGCGTGTCCTTCCTTTTTCTGTCCCCCGCGCTTCCCTTCCACCCGCCGCTTTCTTCTCTCTTTCTTCAAAATCGTAGAGTTGTGCTGACAAGTGGTGGCGTGGCGCCGCACAGGAACGACGTCCGGCACTGCAAGAGTATCTACAGCGCGCCGTTTTACGTCTACACTGCGAAGAAGTTTCCGGGCGTGGAGGGTGCGTGCTGCGTGTTCTTCTCCCTCCCTCAGTTTCATTTCTACCCCGCTTGCATCCCGCCACGTCTCCCTCTCCTCGTCTTTGCCTTCTCGCGACGAGTCGAGTGGCGTTGCAGAGCAGAGTCGATGGGGCGGGCGGGTGGGTGCGCGGCCTGGTGCCATCGCATCGCACCGCGGACTCGCCAAGCCGAGCGAGTCGCGGAGTCGTCCGCGCGACTCAGGCTCACCGAGTCATGGTCAACGAGTCGCGAATTGCTATACTACGTCTATGGGCGAGTCGCTGTGTCGACGACTCACTCGATCTCGACGACTCACTCGATGCTCCAGGACTCGCCGAGTCGTCGTGTCCCTCCTACCTCCCCCTCCCCTTGCTCTCAATTTTTTTTATTTTTTTTCCTTAAAAAACGAAGCAAAGACGCTGACACTAACGCACACACACACAGAATCCTCCCCCCTGACCTGCTCGCTCGCCGACCAGGGCATCAAGATCCGCATCCGCAAAGATATCCGGATGCGCAAGACACGGCATGCGGCGCTCGGTGGGGGTGCGTTTTCGTCTTCTCTATCTCTATTCATTATATTTCTCTTGGATCTGTTCATAATATTTTTCTTCGATGTGCTCTTCCCTCCCTTCCCTTCCCTTTCCCTTTCTGCCTTCCCCTTCGTTCCCGTCGGCTCGTCGGGACGCGATTTATTTTTGTTTTTGTTTTTGTTTTTCAATTTCGATCTCTCGGATGTTTTTTTCGTTCGATGCGATGTAATGCTCCGCTACCTTTTATTTTGGTTTCCCTTGTGGCGGAGGGGGTTGTTTTTGGGTCCGCTTGTGGCTTGTGGAGTTTTTTTTTTCGGTTATCGTTTTCGGCACTTTTCCGAGTGTGGTGTTGATTGGCGTCGCTTGTGGAGGATTGTGGCGGAGGGGATTGTGGCGCAACGCATTACAGGAGGGGATGGTGGAGATTGGGAGGATGTGGAGATTGCGGAGGGAGGGTGCGCAAAAGGAGGGAAGCGAAAGTGAGCCAGCGAACGTGAGCCAGCGAGGGCGGGGATGAGGACGACGTTGGTGGCGTCGGCGTCCTCGCTCCCGTGCGATCTTTGTGGCTTTGTTGGTTTTTCAAGTTTGTAGGCTTTACGGATTCGTGCCTTCGCGTTCTGTTCTTGTTCTTGTTGTTTTTTCTTTTCTTTTCTTTATTTTATTTTATTTTTTCTTTGCCCGTTCTCTTTCTGCCCTTTTCCCCCGTTACTAACGCACCTCCTCCAGACGCCAACGCGCGCGGCGGCGGCGCCTCATCGGCGGCCCCGCCCCTCCCGCTCCCCGGGCCCTCCTCCTCCTCTGCCGCCTCCGCCTCCAACCCGTCCAACCCCAACTCGGGCAACGGCAACGGCGACGGGGGGCTGCACGTCGCGGGCGCGGCGCTGGGGATGCCGACGGTGGATCCGGATCCGCCGATGGAGAGTAGTAGTAGTAGTACCAGCGATAAAAGGCCGCCGAAGCGGATGCGGACGGAGGAGAGCTTGGGGGGGCAGGGGCATGGGGCGGGGCAGGGGCAGGGTGGGAATGTGTGTGGGAATACGGGTGGGGCGCCGCCGGTGAGTTTTCGTTTTGCGGTTTGTGTGTTTGAGGGTTAGGATGGGGGGGAGGGCGGGATGGGGACGGGGTTGCCAGAGGACCATCAAGACGGTCTCTTCCTCGCTGGGCGAGAGAAGACCTGTGCCACTGGGCTGGAGACTTCCGCTCAAGGATCGAGACGAGACGGACTTGATGTCTTCGCTTGCTGGTCTTGGCTCTCGCTTTCGTATGAAAGTGCGGCCGGCTCGCTCTCGATGCTCTTCGCACAAGCGTCATCTCGTCTGTTTTCAATTAAAGCGTACAAATGCTAACGATCATCAAATAGGTGGGCACGCCATGGCCTTCGACGCCGCTCATCCCGCCACCACCTGGCGCCACGATCGAGGGTGGGGGAACGGTGGGTACTTTTTCAAGCTCGCAAGGAGCAGGGCTGACCCGTGTGTATGTAGATCCCGATGCAGCCTCAGCAGCCGCCGATGGGATACGACCACACGCGTGCTGGGCAGTACGCACCGTATGATCAGCAGCAGCAGCACCCGCAACATCCACAGCAACAACAGCACCCACAGCATCCGCAGCAGCAACCGCATCCCGACCAGCAACAGCAACAACAGCTTGCGCCCGCGCAGCAACAACAGCAGCCGCAGCAGCACATCCCACCCCCGCCCCCGCCGGGCTACCGCGCCGATGCGATGCCGCCCCCCGCCCCCGCCGCCACACCCCGCCGCGCACCCGCACGCGCACGGGTACCCGCCGCAGTACCAGCCCCCGCATCCGTACTACGCGTACCCGCCCCCGCCGCCGGGCCCATACGGGTACAGCGACCCGTACGCGCACCACGCGCACCATCCGCCGCCGCCGCAGTGGGGCACGCCGCCGCCGCATCCGCACGCGCCGCGCTATGATATGAATTACGCGTACCCGCCGCATCCGCATGCGCCGCCGCCGCCGCCGCCGCATCCGTATGGGGGGTATTACGATCCGCAGCAGCAGCAGCAGGCGCAACAGCAGCAGCAGGGGTATGGGGAGTATGCAGGGCAGCAGGGACAGGTGCCAGGGCAGGTGCAGGGACAGGTTCCGCAGGTACCGAGCCAGGCCCCGCAGGGGTATACGCCGCCACCGCAGCCCGGTGCAAATGCGGGGAATAACGGGAATGGGGGCCAGGGCGTCGGGATGGCGCCTCCCAACGGTGGGATGGTGCCGCCGCCCAACAACGGGATGGCGCCGCCCATGGCGAACGGCGGCGGGATGAACAACCCCAACAACCCGAACGCACCCCGCGTCGCCGCGCCGCTTCCGCCAGCGCCAGCGCCCGTGCCCCTGCCGCCGCCGAACCAGTACGCGGCGTACCGCCCGTACGCGCCGCCGCCGCCGCCGTACTACGGGTATACGCAGCCCGTGCCGCACCAGCAGCCGCAGCCGCTCCAGCAACACCAGCCGCAAGGGCAAGTGCCGGGGCAGCAGCAGCAGCACGAGGCGTGGGGGGACGCCGCCGAGCGGGTTCCCGCCTGCACCGGCGCAGGGGCCGCCCCCGCCGCAGCAGCAGCAGGTGTGGGGCGAGTACGCGCCGCAGCCGCAGCAACAGCAGCAGCATCAGCACCAGCAGCAGGTTGGTGTTGTGCAGCCCGCGGTGGGGATGGGCGTGGGCGTGGGCGTGGGCGCGAATCCGAATGTGAGGGGGCGTGCAGCAGCAGCAGCAGCAGCAGGGCCAGGTCGGCGCGCTGCACAGCCCGAATGCGCGCATTGAGCTCGCGCCGTTGAGGCCGAGGGACGAGGACGTCAGTATGGGCGCGGGTGTGAATCTTGGTGCCGGGGTTGGTGTTGGTGGTGTTGGGGTGGGTGTGATTGGTGCGGGGGGCAGCCCGCCGGGTGGGCATGCGGTTATTCAGATAAGGAGCGGGAGCGCGACGGGGGGGGCGGAGAGATAGGGAGAGGGGGGGAGGGCGCGGCGGGGAAGAAGAATCCGTTGAGCATCGGGAGTATTATTTCCGATGAGAAGCATTAGTGGGGCGTCTTCACGAAGGTGGAGCTGGGAGAGGGTGGGCTAGGGCATGGCATGGCGTCGTGGTGTCGCAGCGTCGGTGGGGTCGGTGCTCTCCGCGACGCTGCTGGATTCGGAACTCGACGGTGGACGGTCGGTCTCGCTGAAGGAACGATATGTCGGAGGGCATTCGCTCGTTCATGCGATGCGATGATGATTTATGCATGCATACGGTGGGATGGCCATTTTATGTATCGCAATTGCTCTCATTTTTCTGCATTCTTACTCTTCCCTTTCCCTTCACTTCACATACATCCAAACACTCCCCGCATTCTTTCGTCTCCGTTGTGATTCATTCGTACTTTGTGCTACTTTTTTCACTGGTTGGTCGCTATTGATGATTCTGTATTATTACTTACTATCTTTCTGTCATTCTACTACCCAAGCACCACGTATTTGCTGGGTACTTTCATTGTCGGTGGAATCTGCGCCATTTGCTACAACACACACCAATATGTATAAAATACTATAGAGGATTTCCTTGATTCATTTTTCACTTGGGCTGATTGGGTCTTTTGTTTTCGCACTAGGTTCGCACCGAAATTGGAAGCTCTGTCCCGGATCCTGGATCCATAGTTCTGGCTCGCTGTCGTCTTGCTTGGCGAATACCCTCCGTCCTTGAACTTTCCTGTTCCGGGTGTGTGTGTGCGCGGCCTGGGAAGCACGCCTCTCGCCGCGGCGTATCGTGTGAGATTCCAAGACAAATCGTGGAGAAGGCGTTCCGGGGCGACGTTCATACAACGTTACAGCTTCCCACCCACATAACCCGGCAAGTCGGGTTCTGCATCGTAACTTGGATTTGAGTCTCTGCAGTGGCGCATAACGCTTCGTGGATCAATGGAACCATCTCGTCCCGCGCTGCGTCGCTCAGACTGGGCGCAAGGTGCTACCAGCGCGCGCGGGCACACGACCCACACCAGACGCTGCTGACGTAGATCGACGGGGACCTCAAAGGCACTTGGATATGACAGTAATCGTCGCTCTAAGGCCGCACAACGTTTGACCTTGGTCGCCGCGCGCCGAGTTCGAGTGAGAGCCCAAGCCCGCGCCGGTGCCTGCCCTATTTTTGCGCCAATGAACGGGACCCTGATAACGAGGGTGTTTCCACGCCCAAGTTGGGCTCGCGCGGGCCCAGGGCTGTGACCAAGGACCAGGAGTTTGGAGTGAATTAGAGTGGGTGTATTTGCACAAAGTTGGTCTCGCGCTGATGATCAGCGACGTTCCGCGCGAAGATCCGGATTCTATGGTTCTATCTTGTTCAGTGACCGGTAAAATCGTCAGAATTGGCGTACGCAGCATCCACGGCCGACTGTATGGGTGTACAATTCGTCACGGAGTTGGGAAGACAAAAATACAAGGTTCAGTTTGATCTTCTGTCGTTAATAAATCGAAATCGAGTCTAACCTCTTTATCATTATCCGTCTGCCAGTGTTGCAGAAGAACTCAAAAAATGAAACGACTCACCCGTAATTCTGAACATGCATCCACAATTATCTCGGTGACCTTCCTCATCTTTGCCTCATCCAGTTGAGCGACGATTTCGTCACCCAATTTCCTTCTTGGTTGAAAAGTGAGTTTGTCTCTGGTTTGTGCCTTTTCTTCCTCCGACGACAGCTGTGGCGGCTCGAGGGTTGTGGTCTCTGCGTTCCGTTTGCTCTTGAGCTGCGCATTTTCGACGAGAAGCGCGTCGATCTTGGTTTCTGAGCCCGTAGGTCCTCGCCGTTTAGTTCCTTTTGCTCCTCTAGCGTCTTGCGAAGTTGCCCCCTGACAACGCGGGGACTTCTGCCGCCGCCGACCGAGAGTCCTGATGCGACGCTGTCCTGGACGGAAGAGTGTAATCATAAGCACCCGAGTGAAAATCCGGTCATTATATGCTATATTCAAGTTGCACGATATACAATTCGTCGCTAGTACTACTCCTTGAATACGAAATTGTAGAGTTCGGTTTGAACTGCAGTCGGCAATATATCTATTTCAATAAGCAACTCTTCATCGTTCTATCATTGCGTTGGTAAGTCGAAACGAAGCTGGTAAATTGCAAAAGACTTACATTCTTCACACCCGTGCGATTATGTCGATGACCTTTTCCAGCTTTGTCCCACACAGTTGGTTGATTTTATCGACCGTTATCCTCTTTTGCTGAAGCGTAAGGGCCTGTCCGGGTTCAAACCTCCCCATCGACGTCGACGGCCGCGGCTGCGCTATGATCTTACTCCCCTCGTTAAGTTCGAGAACGTTCGCGAGCTGCGAATGTTCGAGGAGAGCGTCGATCTTGTTTTTCTGAACTCGTATCTATTTTTTCAGTTCCTTCTGTTCCTCCATCGTCTTGCGAAGTTGCTCCTGCACAGATGCGAGCTCCGTTTTCAACCCGATGATTTCGGCTGCCGACTTGGAGTCGCGGGGAAACATCGTGGACTGGAGATCTTCTTCCTTCTGAAGCACAGAGTTTCAGGCAAAGTTAATTGGAATGAATCTGTCACATACCTTTATGCGAACCATTTTCTCTGCGGTCTATGTTGTAGTAGTCTGGCTCGGGATGGGTTACAGGGAGAAATCGAGGAAATAATGAGTAATACTCGCGAGCGAGCGTCAATGGGACGTCGATGCTGGTTTATGAAGTCCACGAAGGAAAGATGTGGACTCGGATGAAAGGAGCAAGAAAGGAGTTGAAAAGGAGAAAAATGGCAAATGTATCATATCTCACGTGATAAATGGTTCAAAACAAAATTGCCATTGGTACCGAGGCATGGATCCCCTTCACATGACGGACATTCATTGAATTTACTTGGATGTTTGAACATTTGGGTATACCCTGCCATGAATTGACAAGCGAAAAAGTTCAATCAAAGTTGAACAGCGAGGATGAGATTCCGGAAAGTTGATCATAAACAAGGCAACGAATGAACGTTAATGAACAAGAGATACTTACGTTGCATGAATTTGGACGAGTCTCTCAGTAGTGTCAGAAAGATTCGAAATTTCGGGCCGAAAACCCACTTATGTGTGTGGATCATAGAAACAGGCTAATAACGGCATTAACTGCTCAAATGACCTCAGACCCAGCTCAACGCATGTTTTTATTTCCAAATGAATGAATCCCAATTATCAAGGTCATTTGAAGGTTCAAGTTGGGATGTGCTCGCATGCAGGCATAGTGAGTCATGACTTGCCGGTCCACGGAGTCCGGACTGCATGTACCAAGTTGTAAAAGCGGGTGACTATAGCCCTCCATGGTGAGAGTGAGCCTTTCATAATCCTCACAGTAAAATCATGGAATAAAGAGCCAGCCCTATATATACAGATCGCGCAAGTACAACATCACTGATTCTTGAACACGAAATTGTAGAGTTCAATTTGAACTCCAGTCGGCAACAAATCCATTTCAATTTCTGTCTCTTCGTTGTCCTGAAATTGCATTGTTAGAAACGGAGCTCGTGAATTGCGAAAGACTCGCCTTCTGTACAACGGGATACACACTCCCAATTATCTCAATGACTTTCTCCAACTTTAGCCCGCTCAGTTGTGGGATTTCGCGACACAGATCCTTCTTTTGCTCATACGTGAGCTCCTGCTCGAGTTCAAACTTCACTTGTTTCCGTGGTTTGTTTGCCCTGTGCGGTGGCGCGGACTTCATGTCGTTGTTCCGTTCGAGAAGGCTTGTGAGCCGCGAAATTTCGTCGAGCAGAGCGTCGATCTTGACTTTGAATGTAAACCCATCCTGCGCGCGCGAGGGTCTCCTCCAGGACACGCTTCTTCTGGACCTGTAATTCCTCCTTCAATTCCGTTCGTTCTCCGAGCACTTTGCGAAGTTGCTCTTGCACTGATTCGAGTTCCGTCTTCAACGTAGCCAACTCGCAGTCGAGGCCGCAGGGTGTGGACTGAAGGTCTTCTTTCTGCGGCTCAAGGTTTCACAGAGGCGAAAAAGCAATGGTTTTCAGCACATACCTTCACCACGCAATCCATCTTCCGCCCACAACTCGTCATGTCAAAAGTGCGAGTAAGTAACTGGGTGGGGATCGAATCAGTAGGTGGCATTGGGCAAACCAGACAGATTTTTGCCTGCGATTACGAATTAGAGATGCTTGATGCTTTTGGGGGTGCCTTCTCAAAGGAGCGATGTGGATGATAGCAAGAGGAAACGAGGAGAAAGCAGGAAATGTCAAAGCCACTTCACGTGATCGGCAGTTCAAAACGAAAATTTATTCTCACGGTTGAGAAAGTGAAGTCAACGAAGGCCAGGATATTCTTCAGTTTATATTCGGACAATTCCGCTTACACATTCAATTTGAATTTATGCGATCGCACGACGCAAGACTTGAAATCATTGCGAGATCTGTTCACTCTTTCATATCCAGATGGTCAGAAACGTTGTGGAGAGAGAACCGTTTGTCTTATTGGGACCGTAAAAAAACATTGGAAGGCAACAGTGTGTACAATTTGTCACGGCTTCTCGAAAAAGGACTTGTGCAGTTTGATTTGAACTGGGTAGTCTGATGGGCTAGAGGCTGGACTCATGGAATCAAACAAAGTTGCGTGACGCGACAGCTATGAACAGGTCTTCCCGATTATTGCGGCACTTTCTTCAGCTTCAAGTTTAGACCCCTCGGTTTCTCGACCTCAGCAAGTCCATCATTTATTGAGGCGGGGGTTGCGTTGAACCAGAAGGCGTTGGTTCTGAAGTACTCTCTTCTGTTCGTCTCGGAGAACCCTCTTGAGCTGCGAACTTTAGATCAGGAGGGCATGGATCTTAGCATCAAACAGAAACCTGCCGCGACTGTCTCCTCCGTCCTCCACTCTTGGTATTCCGCTTTCAGTTCCTGGAGAACCTGGAGTTGCTCCCGTACGCTTTTGAGCTCCGTTTCAGTCAAGCTGATCTTCAGTCGAACTCGTCTTCTTCCATCTGAAGTTGCAAAGTCGCAAGTAATTCATGATTTTTCCGGAGAACATAGCACGGCGTGCTACTTATCTGAACGGAGATTCCACTCTTGAAAGGCCAGCGAGACGGCAGGACTACATCAGACCCGCGTCATGCTCTGCCGCATCGTCCTTGCCCTCTTGTGCACCGCAACGTCCACGATTGAAGACGGAACGGAAATACTCCACAGCGGTCGAAGATCAAAGCAAAGCGCAAAAGAACAAATCTAATCGGATTCAGCAAAGCCAAGGAAACGAATCGCCAAAGCCACAAATCGTATCGCCCAAATCACCGACGCCCGTAGCTTGCGGACTCGGTCGGGGATTGCGGTTACACGTAGCCGCTATTGCGAACACGAGCTTCGCCCGAATCGAGCTATGTGCAGGCCGAGGAAAATGGCGATAGCGACGCGAAGACACCAGCCGCACCGCACCGCACCGCACCGGGCTCTGGCGCAGGTCAACCTAGCAAAATTCCCGCACAATGGCTGGGAGAAGCAAGCATCCAGCACCCAATCAAAAGTATCGAGCAAGCAGTTGGACAGCGAAGAAAGGCAAGCGGCCAGCGAGAAAGTGTCGGATAAAGCAAATATCAAAGTATCGCATAGTACAAAAGCAAGGAAGTACGAAGAGGAGACCAGTGGTCCGCAGCGCATGTTGATGTTCCTTGCGATGAGGATCTCGATGCTCCGGTCGGCGAGCGACCAGAGGAGAGGAGAGCAGTCTGGCGTTCGTCAGAACGTTGCGATGGTAGTTTTTGGCATTGGGAAGGAACGTAAGAGGCAGCGAGGAAAAGACAGAAAGAATTAGGTACAGGGACGAGCAAGGAAACGAAGAAAGGGGAAACTAGGAAGAAGATGAAGGAGGGAGATGGAACCACGCAGATCCGCGCTGTAGATGTACTTGCAGTGCCAGACGTTTTCTGCCCCACGATTTAGATCGGTAAGACTCACAGCCAGTTCCTACCATGCGCATATCCCGTCGGGAGCGTGTGTGCGTGCGCCGCGAGCTCGGGGTCGCCGCCGTCGTCCATCGGGCCGTCCATCATCTTTTCGTCCGTTCGTCCTTGTTGTCTAAGTCTTATCTCGAGTGTGGTGGCGCTCGACGGGACTCGCGTCAAGGGTGTTGTGTGCAGAAGTCGGGTGTATGTTAGCCTCGAAGAGAAGAACCGAGACAAGGGAACGAGGCTTGCTCGGGTTAGGGTTTCCTCCACGTCTGACAGCTGACTCATCAATTCAGTCTGACTAATTTTCATTCGGCGTCGTGATGGCATGTTGCGCTACTAGTATCAGCGCCGCCGCCACGGGTCTGGTTCCCACACACCCGCTTTATTTCGGGATTCGCCGCGGCGCACGTCCTACTCCCACACATTGCCACAGCCGCTTTGCGGCACAGACGGACACGGACACGGTGAGGCTTCTGGCTTGGAAGGCGGACACGGCGATCATCGGACGTTCATTTGTGTTGCTCGGAATCATCGGATGTCTGTACATGTGAAGTTTGTGTGAGGTCATTGAGAGGGCACGCGACGCAGTGTACGCCGACATTGAGCCTCAATTGGCACTCTTAAGATCCTACACACCACGGGCCAATAAGTCCTTGTAGCGCACGGTGCGCACCCCAGCAATTTGACATATGCGGCTGGAATGTTGGGGATGCAGCGGTTCGACTCCGCCCAGGGACATACGATGGTGAGATATAAGGGGAGTTTTTTTTCCTCCTCGCAATCAGAACCGACCCACGTCTCGTCCAATAAATTTTCGACTTAGTCTCGGAGTAGCTTTATATTCATATGCATAATGCTCTTAACTCGAGGTTCGCCCTCGGACTCTGATGGCGCCGGCATGTAATTAATTCAATTCCCGGTACAGTACATGCCTTCAATTTGACGAACAGATATACTCCTCATGTACTAAGGGCATGTACGAGTCCCTGCAGCGCACGGTGCGCACTCCACCCTGGTGACATTCGACCTCATATGCTTCATGATGGAGAGGTGTTGGTTCGACTCTGACCGGGGACATGGATTGTCCGGAAGTATTTGTTTTTTCTTACCAAGCGCCCCTCGTCAACGCTCAGTGCTCTTCGCTGTGCGCTTTTGATTCTCTTGCCATTTCATCTACAGAGTCTGAGCTTAAAAATCAACATGCCCTCGGGTTGGGGATGTTGAATTCCTACCTTTGATTTCACTTCGCTAAATTCTCCCATACATATGACAAGTTACTGTGTGAGGGTGTACAAGTCCCTGTGGCGCACGGTGCGCACCCCAACTTATTAACACTTGACACAAACATTGTCGCAATGGGGGGGTCGGCGGTTTGACTCCGCCAGGGACATTAAATGGGTTCCTGTACCTTTTTTTTCTTTTCGTTCCTTACCAGCAGTCCCTCCTCGAAATAATAACCCAAGCTCCCTTGAATTTCTCTTTCTTCTCCGAGAGTTCTCAAATCTTCTTGACTCAAGTTCTCAAATCTTCTTGACTCAAGTTCTCAAATCCTCTTGACTCGAAAAATTCGCTGCACCCTCGAATAATTCCTTAGACCTTCAACTCAAAGTCTCGGACTCTGACACGTTGAATTCCAACCTGAGGTCCCATTACCTTTGATTTAAATTTTGAACAATCTGCCTCAAAGTCATATACATGACAAGCTGCTATTTGAGAGTGTACAAGTGCCTGCAGCGCACGGTGCGCACCCCAGCCTGTTGCGTTGCTACAAAGCAAGCTCAGGCTTGCAATGGGGAGGGGTGGTTCGACTCCGTGCAGGGACATAGAAAGTCTGACGAGTGCTTTTTTCTTGCCAATGCTCCCTTCCAACGACGTCTGGTCGAATTGAATAATAGCTTGCTCAGGTTCCCTTTGTTTTCCGAAGGTTCTCAGATCCTCTGGGTCAAATATGCTGACTTGGGTTCAACTGCCTTCTCGGTCCCTCTGCGGAAGTGCTTGAGAATCGAGAGGAAGCTCCAGGTTGCATACATCCGGCCTCTGTTCAAAAACATGCGAGTACCTGCAGCGCATGGTGCACACCCCAGCTGCAGCAATCTCATCTTGAAGTTCTACGTGTTGGGGACGCAGCGGTTCGACTCCGCCCAGGGACATGTGGAATACATGGAGAGTTTTTTTTCCCGCTCTCAATCAGAACCGACCCGTGTCTCGTCCAATAAATGCCCTACTTGGTCTCGAAGTAGTTTTACATTCATAATCTTCTCAACTCAAAGTTCGCCCTCGGAATAGTTCATACCTTGAATTGGGCGAACAGATATCCTCCTCATGTTCTGAACCACTCATCAGATGTGTACAAGTCTCTGCGGCGCATGGTGCGCACCCCAGTTTATTAACGTTCAGCATATCTCTTGGAAATGGGGAGGAGTGGTTCGACTCTGCCCGGGGACATGGTTCAGATGGGGTGTTTTTTTTTTTTTTTTGTCAATGCAGTGGCTCTCTTCAACGCTTTTGTTTAGCACTCAGCACACTACTTATTCTCCAAGCAGTTCATGAACCCTCTTAACTTAAAGTTTAATACCGGCAGACCCTGAGTTTGAATTCCCTGTATCGTTGCTTTGAACACTTCACTGCAAAAAACGTGATATATGTAGTTCGCTGCTTAATATGAGTTCCTGTGGCGCACGGTGCGCACCCCAGCTTAGTAAGAACTGTTGCACAGACCCTCACAAAGGGGAGAGGCGGTTCGATTCCGCCCAGGGACTCTACAGGGATTATGTCGCGATTTTTTTTTCTCGCGCTCGCGAATGGTCCTCTGCAACACCAGAGCGTCCTTTCGAATTCATGTAAATTCTCCGACACCCTGAGGTCGGACACTCAGATTCCAGTACTTGTTCAATATCAAGTACTTACTTGTTCGATATTAATGGTGATGTTGAAGCTGATTTTTCCGTCAGTGCTTGATCTCATTGAATGACACGCGAGTGGGAACGACTGTATGTATAGCCCATTGCCGCAAAAGCGTGCATGTCCCTGCAGCACACGGTGCGCACCCCGGCTTGTTAGCTACTCATACACATGCCCTTGCAATGAGGAGGCGGTGGTTCGACTCCGCCCAGGGATATTTGCGATCTGCATCCGCGAGTTGCTTTTTTCTTGCTAGACGAACACTTGGTCCAATTTGATAAATTCTCGACTCGGTCTCGAGATAGTTCTGAGATCTGTTCTACCATGTGCAAGGCCCTGCCGCGCACGGTGCGCATCCAGCTCGCTGGCGTTTGTGGCGAATTTAAAGCCGTTGTAATGGGGAGCTGGCGGTTCAACTCCGCCCAGGGACATGAACTATATTCCTTCTCCTTTCTCTTTTTTTTTTCACCCCTTACCAGCAGTCCCTCGTCGAAATAATAACCCAGGCTCCCTTGCATTTCTCTTTCTTCTCCGAGAGTTCTTAAATCCTCTTGACTCAAAAATTTCCTCCTCTGAATCAACTCAAATAAATCCTTGGACCTCCAACTTGGCAAAGTCTCGGACTCTGACACGTTAAATTCCAACCTGAGGTCCCAGTACCAATTTGATTAAATTTTGAAATGCGCTCTAAAATCCTATACATGACAGGCCGCTGCTCGAAGGGTGTACAAGTGCCTGCAGCGCACGGTGCGCAGTAATAACTGTTGCACAGACCCTCACAAAGGGGAGAGGCGGTTCGACTCCGCCCAGGGACTCTGTGCGGATTGTGTCGAGATTTTTTTGTTTTTTTTGCGCTCGCGAGTGGTCCTCTGCAACACCAGCGTCCTTTCGAATGCATGTAAATTCTCCGACACTCTGACGTCGGACACCTAAATTCCAGTACTTGTTCGAAATTATTGGTGATGTTGAAGCTGATTTGCCCGTCTGTGCTTGAGATCATTGGATCAATTTGGATGAGCACGCGAGTGATTGAATGGGAACGACTGTATGTATAGCCCATCGCCGCAAAAGCGTACAAGTCCCTGCCGCGCACGGTGCGCACCCCCGCCCCGTAAGAAATCGTCTTGGATGTACTGGGGACCCGTCGGTTCGACTCCGTCCAGGGACATCTGTGATGCATTAGATTCTTTTTTGCTTGCTCGTGATCAAAAGCGAACTATGTATACGCCTCGTGCGTGCGGTAAATTCTCAACTTGTTCTCTCAACGTAGTTCTATTTAAAGTCATAATCCTCTCAGGTCGAAGTTCGCCCTCGGACTCTGATGCCGCCGGCATGTCGAATTAATTCAATCCCCAGTACAGTTCATACCTTTATTGGGGTTTGAAGGACACTTGACTCCAGATGCTTATACTGTTCATGTACTGAACCACTCGTCAGACGTGTACAAGTCCCTGCAGCGCACGGTGCGCACCCAATTGCGTTTCACCTCTCGGAGTTTCATGTGTTGGGGAGGTGACGGTTCGACTCCGTCCAGGGACATGGTATGGATAGTCGGTAGTGGTTGAATTTTCTTTTCTTGCGAGTGCTCCTCGTCGAATCATACATAACCGTCCAGGCTTACTTCTGGTCTTCTGGTTTGTTCCCAGAGCGGTTCGCAAATCCTTTCAAAATGCACCAAGCGCATGTTGCGAACTCTCTGGCACTTGATCTGAAGTTTTCCTGAACTCTCCAGAAATTTGATATCTGACATCACCTCTTACCGTAGGGATATGGGTCCCTGTGGATCGTGGCGGTTATCCCAAAACTGTATTGTATTTTTTCTGGTGCTGGGGAGGTGGCGGTTCGCCCATCGCCGCAAAAGTGTGCATGTCCCTGCAGCGCACGGTGCGCACCCCAGCCTGTTAACAATACTGCGATTTCTATGTGTTGGGGATGCAGCGGTTCGACTCCGCCCAGGGACATATAGGATACAAGGGGTTTGTTTTTCTCGCTCGCAATCAGAACCGACCTACGTCTCGTCCAATAAATGCCCGACTTGGTCTCGAAGTTGTTCTATATTCATAATCCTCTCAACTCAAATTTCAAAGTTGGCCCTCGGACTCTGATGGCGCCGGCATGTAATTGATTCAATTCCCGGAACAGTACATACCTTCAATTTGACGAACGGATATCCTCCTCATGACCCGCTCATCGGATGTGTACAAGTCCCTTCAGCGCACGGTGCGCACTCCAACTTGTTGCAACTGCTACAGTGGTCCTCGTAATGGGGAGGGCGGTTTGACTCCGCCCAGGGATATTCAATGACAAACGAAGGACCCTTTTTTTCTTGCCAATGGCTTCTCTTCAACGCTTTCTCTTGACTACTCAGTTAGCGAGCAGTTCACAAATCCTCTCAACTTTAAAGCTCAACACTGGCAGACCCTCTGACATATTGAGTTTGAATTAGATTCCCCGTATCATTCATTTGAAGTTTGAACACTTCACTGCAAAAAAAGTCGTATTCATAGTTCACTGCTTATCCAGTATGTACGGGTCCCTGCAGCGCACGGTGCGCACCCCAGCTTATTAGCATGGTTACGATTTTCGCAATGGGGGGGCGCAGTTCGACTCCGCCCGGGGACATAGCTCGGACGGAGTTCCTTTTTTTTCTTTACTTTTGTCAATGCAGTGGCTCCTCTTCAACGCTTTTGTTTAGCACAATACTTATTCTCGGAGCAGACATATGTATCAGGGTTCAATTGCCGGAGTTCAAGTCGAATCTCTGTACCGGTGCCTTTGTTCTTTAATTGAACACTTCACGAAAAGCTCGGATGTAGTCCGTATTATTGCCGAAGTATGAAAGTCCCTGTGGACCGTGATGATCACCTCGAAACCCCTTGTGTAAATGATTCCTCGGTGCTGGGGAGTTGATGGTTCAACTCCGTCCGGGGGCATAATAGTTATAGGATCTCCTTAACTTTTTACTATTGCGAGTGTTCTTCTGTAACGCTTTTTTTGAGCACACTACTCCAGTTTATATGCATGAATCCTTGGCCGATCCTTGACTGGAATTTGACTGGTGTACATGTGTCTGTACCTTTGACAGTAAATGCTTCTAGTCGTGTACACCCAGCCTCTGCTCAAGGCGTGCACGTCCATGAGCGCATGGTGCGTACCCCAGCTCGCTACAACTCTCGCAGACGCGCTGACAATGGGAAGAAGTGGTTCGACTCCGCTCCGGGACATGTAGCTGTGTGGGATGGTTCTTTTTTCTTGCGAGTGGCTCCGCTCCAACGGCATTTCATGGAATCAAATAATGGTCCAGGGCTTTAATTGTTCTCCGAGCAGTTCGTGAATCCTTCCAGCTCAAAGTTGATCATCAATTAATAACAGACCCAAATCTAACCGGCATATTGAAGTTCAAGTCGAATTCCTGGTATCATTGATCTGAAGTTTTAACAATTCACTCCGAACAGACTTGTATAACCTACTGCTCATCAGATGTGTGCAAGTTCCTGCAGCGCACGGTGCGCACTCCGAAATCATGCTCCAGCCGTTGTGGTGCCCGGGAGTTGGCGGTTCGACTCCGCCCGGGGACATAGAGTTTCTAGGAGTTCTTTTTTTCTATTGCGAGCGTTCTTCTGCAACGCTCTGTCTCAGACTTCGAATTAATTACTGGCTCGATCTCCGCGCAGTAGGCGAATCTTCGAGTGTCTATGTTGAATGATCTCAGAACTACCTCGAGACCAAGTCGTGAATTTATTCAAATTGTACTAAACGCTGTTCCGCTTTGATCACCAGCAAGAAAAAAAATCTACTCGACACAACCATGTCCCTGGACAGAGTCGAACTGCTGCCTCCCCATCACTATACCCTATTTGACTGTAACCAACTACCGGTTCGGGATGATCACCGCGATCAACAGGGACTTGTACGTCCGCAGGCCGAGGCAAGTACAAGAGGGCTCGAAATTGGTTTCCCAACAAGGACTCAAGTCTGGCCAAAGAATCGAGCACTCGGGTCACGCTCAAGGCAGAATGAAATCAAGGACGAGATCAAGAGGAGCTGACATTTGCAGAAAAGAGTATTTGGAAGCGTGACCCCAATTTGAACGAGGACCTATGGGCGATATACTGTGCAAAAAAAGGATTTTAGACAAGTTAGCGTTTTGGACAAAATAAACCAGCAACTTCAATACCTGCAACAACTTCACTTGTGAGGGGACTACTAAGAATGTTGCAACTTGGCAGCAGCAGCTCCTTTTGCTGGGCTTCATTGACACAACTTGGCTTCAGGATGTAGCAACAGAATATAACTCCGCCGAGTTGAGAGAGCATTTTACGTTGTAGGTTATTGAATTGCAACTTTCATACTAAACGGTAACTCTAACGAAGTCGAAGTTGAGCAAAATTTGTCCTGGAAACTTGCCAGCTGGAGTATTATTTTTTGTTTTCTTGATTCCACTTCCGAGTTAGAGTCAGATCTCTCAGAGCGGTGAGAACACGGGACACTGCACCGAGCAGGTAGAACGGCGCACTGACAAAAATACAGACAGTTGCCGCCTCAGCTTACGAATAGTTTCGCAATCACATCTGCCATACAGCCTCATGTTTGTGAAGTGAGCTGCACCTGAGAATCCCTGAAATATGACATTCTCGCATAGAATTAAATGCTCCCGAATACTCTATGAAAAGGTACAAGAGCTTCGCAGCCAGCCACTTCGTCTCAAGAAGTTGCAACTGACTCTCCAGATTCCAGAGGTAATGGTGGGTGCTAAAGTTGGTGCTAAATGGCAAAATGTCAGAAGTGGAATTGGAGCGCTGACAGTGGGGAATTTTATAAAAGAGGGAGATACTTAAAGCCATGCTCAAGCCCAACATCAAATCCAGCAAGCACCGCTGCTTTTGTTTTCCATGAAGTTCGGAGTATATACAAGAAGGGTGGGAGTGGGACTCAGCCACTTGCACTGTCAGTAAGTGAGTCCCACTGTGGGTACTTGAGTTACACTGATGAGCCTTCCACCAGTGGGACTCACTTCTTTACTGGATCAAGATGTGACATCAGGAGATCAAGACCATCAACAGGAAGCGCCAGATCCGACTAGGTGAGTGATGTTAATGGACATCAACTTTGAGAGTTGGGATCCATTTACGTTGATTCAGAATTTCCAGTGTGTGATCTTGGCAGCCACCATGAGGGGTTCATTTGACTTTACTTCTTAGAAGTAATTCTACGCGATAATCAAGTGATTATTGTTCTATCAGGATTTTTTGTGGCCTACAAAACAAAGCTATGCCAGCTTGAGAGGTTCTTGACCCAAGACTTTTACCAAACAGAGATGTTACCTTCCTCAGTTCAACATTTCTGTGCAAGCAAAAAATCACAAGATTGTCACAGAAGGCAAACTTGAACCTGTTGAACCTGGTTTTCCTAAACTTACTCCACATCACTCAAGTAGACTAACCACTCCTGTGGATCTACCACTGCTTCTGAGTAGAAGAAAGAAACCTTCACCAGCTAAGTCGCAAGACCAAACTCAAGCTCGATCTGAATCATATCAACAAGTTTGAGGAGCTTTCTTGAATAGTCAACCAGCACCTAGTTCATTGGGTTCTAACCTGGATCATATTCCAGAGGGGCATAACAAACCTCTAGTATCTCAATCCAGTTCTCAAACTTTATCTTCCAATCCTATGCTTGAAAGAATGGCATATGGAGATGGTGGAAATGCTCAAGCAAATGCGCTGTGAGGGCTTGCTTGGCTTGACCCTCAAATAAGAAAATGGAAACATGCTTTAAAAAGAAACAGCACTCTCTCTACACTGCACAAAACCACCCTCCTTTACAGCTATAACAATGACTACAAGAGTTAACAAAGGAAATGACAGGAAAAACAACCTCAACAACAACTTTGACACCAATTTTTAATAGATAACAAAACGATACAGGTGTTCATGACCTATTGGTTCAAACACCCCAATGCCTTGCGGGTGCGTGGGAAAAAACTGAGCACCAGCAATTCAAGCACCAGCAATCTGAGTGCAGCAACCTTGAGTGCAGCAGCATCAAGTGCAGCGGTGTTGAGGGCAGCAGCATTGAGGGCAGTGATGTCGAGGGCAGCAGTGTTGAGGGCAGTGATGTCAAGGGTGGTGGCAGCAAGTGCAGTGGCATCGAAGGATGGCAGCATCAAGCATGGTGGTGTCAGAGACAGCAGTGTTGAGGGGAGGTAGTGTCAAAGGTCAAAGCACACAAGACACGACAGCGTTAAGGAACAACATACAAAAAGACACAAGAAGGGGGAACCACAATACAAGCATACCTTGAGCATGGCAGGGACCACTGCACATGGGAAAAGCAATGGGGTGCTCTTGAAAACATGGGGAATGTGTTTTAAAACGTGCACCATGATAGGATTTGTGCCTCAACTAATGCGTGCCTCAGCTATTTCTTGTGTCTTGGCAAGTATGTGTCTTGGCTAATTCGTGTCTCAGCAAATACATGTCTCAGCTATTCCGTGTCTTGGCAAGTATGTGTCTCGGCTATTTCACACATTGGGTAATTTGCATTGAGGGACACAACTTGGAAATGGGAACACAATTCTCAGCCAGATCGGGATGGATCTCATCTGGTGATTCAAATACTTGAAGAGCTGAGAAACCTCAATGACAGATGGAGAAGAATGAGACACCAGCACATGGAGTCCAGGTTGGAACAAGCTTTGTAAATCTAGGAAATGGGAAACAAAGGACGTGAACAACGCGACCTTGGGTGAGAACTGAACATGTTGAGGGCATATCCTCACTGCCTCAATGCAGAGGATAGCCCAGTAGCCATCGTAAAGAGAAGACCCACAAGTGAGGAAGGTGACTTGACTTTGTGGCAGGGGGGATTTACTCTCAACAAGTGAATCATTGTGACCCCCAGACCAGAAAAGGCATCAGACAGCTCTAGAGGAGGTGCCAGTAAATGGCCAGCTCTCGCAGCATGTAACCATTCCATATTCCTTCCCACTTCAATTTTGATATTTGTATTTGGGAGATGGTAGCAAGGAAGAAGGATACTCAAACTTGAGCGAGTATCAAACACAATGCGACCTAGGAACCTGTGCCTCGTACACTTTATGTGTCACGCCACAAGACAAGGAGTGTATGAAGATATTGATGACAGAAAACTGTATTACCTGGGGCAACCTCGACCGCTTATTGCACCTTGCATTCGTGGACTCGAACTTCTTTGACAGGGATTGTATAAAGGGTAGGAGGGCAGAAAAGGATTGATGGAAGGTGGAATAGCTTGGGAGACACAACCAACACTAGGAAGCACACTGTGAAGGCCATCATGAAGAATGACACATCAACCATAATATAACGTGTTCACAAACCACACAATTTTGGGACCAACCCCTGAACAAATCATATCCCACCACCAGTCAAGCTTCTCGCACACTCAATCTCAACTGGATATCCAGCCTGCACAAAGCTCTCCTAGAGGACAAGCAAGAGTACCTACCTTCACTCAGTGGTGAATTAATCACATGACAAAGAGGGAAAGCGCAGTCAACATCACAGTGCCCAGGGTGGCCAGCTTTAAAATTTTTTACATATGGGATTCCAATGGTCTGAAGTTTGTTTCAGACAACTACAAAGATCTCATGATGTTTGTGAATCATGTTGATCAGATCATTGAACTCGCAGGTCTCAAGGGTGAGCAAGAAAAGAAGGAGTATTTCACAAACTACCTACAAAGAAGAAAGAAGCATGGAAAGGTCTTGCTTCTTATACAAATGAATCCTATGAGAATTTTCTTAAAGAAGTGTATTGCAGTTATCCTGAGATACGTTCAGAGAAAATGGGTACCCTTGAAAATTTGGTTTGCCTGTGTCAAAAGAATAGAGGAATTTTGGTCACAGAAGAAGGAAAGCTGAGAAGGTTCAGCATAGAATTCCTTACTGAGGTCTATAAGTTGATGACAAGACCCAAAGTCTTGTTAACCAATCAGAGGGCCTGTGACCATTATTATAATACACTAGAAATATCTTTTGCAAGTAGTCCGGAAATGATGATTTATAGTGTGATCTTAATGAAGTTGCATCTCCCAGGTGTAGCAGCAGTTGCAGCAGCAGCTAATTTGAATGTGAACATCAACAAGGACAATGATGACTGAGCTGAAGATCCTCGCCTCGCCCTCTCTCCTGTTCCTCATCGTGTCTGCTCCTTTGGCTTTGAATTTCCGAGCTTTGTGATGACAAGGGATCGGTGCTTGACGCGAGTCCTGCCAAGCAAGGAATCGACTTGAGTCTTGACGCTTCATTGATTGCTCTGTGCTCTCTTCTCTCTAAGTCTTACTTACGAAATGATGTAGGTCTGCCTCATGACTTATACCTCGATCTCGGTGCTGGTGCTGGTTTCAACGTCGCATGGAGGAAAGAGATAGATGATCGTGCAGTGAGTCCTCTCTCCCTGTCTTTATTCATCTCTCTATTGCCCCTTCTCCTGGCTTCATCTTTTCCTTCCATTATTTCAACCCCAACAAGCAAGTGCGTTTTGTCAACCCGATTTTGGGGTTGATGAAAGATATAGGGCGGCCTGCCTCCTCTTCTCGCTCCGGCTGGGTGTGGGCCATACGAGGATGATCTTGAGCTCGATGACGACTGTATGTGCCTTTTCAGTGCTTTCTTTTTTTTTTTTGGCTGATGTGGTTTTTTGCGTCTTTTTACTTTGTGATTTTTTCTTTGACTGCGATTCAGCCTCGACTTGCAACTGCCGACTTTTAACATGGCAACTTTCAATTGGCCACCTCTAGCATGTGTTCAATTGGCGACTCGACTTGCGGCTTTGAGACTCCGCCTTGCATGACTTGCGATTCGGAACTCTGTGTCAAGTCAACTTATCGTGGATTGGATGGGTATGGATCGCTCGACTGACGCACGGAAATGTAACACGCAAATCAGGCCAAATCCTTCGCTGCACGCTGCCTGTGCAAGCACAAGGACGCCGCTCTCGTGGAGGAGGGTGTAGCTTGGTGAGATTTTAGGTGTGTTTGTGCTTTCCTTTTTCCCTCCCTTCCCATTCTCACTGTCCTGCCCCCATTTCCCTTCCTCGGACTCGCCTTATTACCATGTCTTGGCCTTGCCTTGTTACCGTGTCTTGGCCTTGCCTTATTACCGTGTCTTGGCCTTGCCTTATTCCCGTGTCTTGGCACACGTCTTGGCCCCCTTCTCCCTCCCCTTGCCCTGATGTAAGCGCTGATAATGCATCCCACAGTACGAAACGCTGCTTGCCAGCCATCACAAAATCTCCAAATATGGTATAGGCAACAATTTTTGCTGTGACTGTAAATATACAAGTAGAGTAGCACTCCTGAGTCCTAAATAATAATATACTTGTATGCACAAAATTATTAGCCCCCGACTTTCACTCCGGTGATACACTTGAAGTGTATGAGTGGGTCAACCAGGTCCAGGTCTCACAGAGAGGTGAGGATGAATATAAAATATATCTGAGGTAGTGAGGGGCACTGTGAACGATGAGGGACATGGAGAACAAGTTCAACAGGCAATGACGAGGGCCTGAGACGATAAGGATTTATGGTGTACAAACTAAAGGTTGAATGGTGCTGTATTTGCAGAATAGATACATGAAGTATATATAGTAAAATGAGACAGGTAGTATGTAGGCATCCGGCAATGAATGTGCCAGAGTTCAAGTTGAATGAAATCGGCACTCGCGCCCTCCGAGTCGGACAGTTGCTCTTCCGTGATCAGCGCTCGGCAATGCTCATCACCGGCATATCTTGTCTTTTTTTTTAAAAAAATGTCGGATGCTCCTTGTGAAATTGGCCTCTTTTCGGCTGTAAGCCATGAGCCCGGTCCGACCATTTTCAGACTTCGTTCGTATTCACTCCGACTTCGGTTTTCCGACCCAACAGCCTGGCCAATTGCAAAACTTAATCAAGAAACCCCCCCATTTTTATTAGTCTCTCGTAGACAGACGCTTTATATGAACGCTCGTACCTCGCTATATAAAGTCTGTTGTTTACCGCGGGGTCCTGATCGCAGTGCACCGCTATTAGGTAATCTTAGCTAATCAGAGTCCGATTTCGTTCTCTTTGCACGGAATACTCTCAATTTGCAGAAATTTTAGTGCCTCACAACTTTTATCCAATGCTTCTAACTTTCTGCCTCCTCAGAATATCAAAAGAGAGACCAGAAATGGGTGTGCAAAATAGCGCGTTTTGACATGATTCTAACACGTGATTCAACCGCGCCATTGGCAGCGTCTTGCGATGTAACGAAGAATTTATACAAAATTCACACAAATAATTGTGGACACTCTGGGCACCTCAATTGGCTTTCAGAGCCACAAATTCCATGCCCTCATGGCCCTGGAGGGCATAAAGCAGAAGTTTCGGCCTTGCCCGGATTAGTCAAGATTAGCTAAGCTTAGGTAATAGCGGCGCACTACGATCGGGACCCCGCGATAAACACAAGACTACATTTTTATGTATACTGAATCGAGCTGAGCAGTTTTTCGACGGTTCTTGCATCGGACCGGCCAAGCGAAGTTGTTTGATCGCAGTTGGTGGTCGGCGTTTGCGGCAGAACATCGGCTGCGGAGTGCTGTCCGTAGGCGGTCGGACCGATCACCAAGGGGAGAGGAGAAGAACAGCCACCCTCTAGCTTTCGGAGGTTGATTTCAAGAACTTCCGGCCGCACACCTCTTAGCGAGACTCCTCGAAGTTTGTTCCTGCACCCAAACGTTGGCGGAATGGTAACAGGTTTCGATGGCTCCTGGAAGCATGATATCTTACCGTGCCGCGACGTGAAATCAGCCGCACGTGCTTCGGAATTACTTTTCTGAGCTCTCCTTCTATATATGGAACTTCAAGTTCGTCTTAGCCTACTTTCAATTCTGGTCGGGTTTACCCTTCAGAATAGAGTCCTGGACTTTGGATCACTTGGTTTTTCAGCGCTGTCGAGGCTACTTCTCCCGCGCCTGTCACGGACAGATTCTTCTGTTCCGGTGATTGACGCGATAAAAATATAGGCTGTAGACATGCCGTCAGTATTATGCAGCTTGTCTTCTTCCCCTCCGTTGTCCTAGGATGATCTGTTGGAACAAGCCGTCAACCATGCATACATATAGGCCGAACTGCACCTGAAAGAGATGACAATGTCTCTTATGGACAATGCAACTGAATCGCTCAATCCCTCCACACCCCTCGCTTTTTTACCGCCGGCCCTCGCAGATCAATTTGAGCTATCGCGATATCTCCTCGCAGCAACGCTTGGGGTAGGAACCGTTTAATACGAATCTACAGAAATTAACTGTGTCTTGGCTCCTAGGCATATGTATGGGACATTGCATTGAACCTCGGAAACGACCATGCCTTGTTGTTCAAGCACAGGGTTCGCTTCCCTACAATTGTTTATTTTCTTTCAAGGTAATCTCAAAATATGTTTGACTTTCAAGCATCCACTGTGCTGATGTATCCGCTAAGAGCATTCACGTTGGCGTATATTCTGACAAACTTCGTCTACACAGGTAAACTGACTATTTGTTTGACTTGAACGCAGAGCTGAACATGCTGTATCAGTTGCACCGGTCAAAAGCTGCAATGCCTTAGAACTTAGTGGCAGCATCTGCTTTGTTTTGTCACAGACAGCCACTGCGATGCTTTTCTTTTTACGAGTGACCGCGGTCTGGTACCCAAGCAAGGTCGCCTTTGTGTTGTTCTCCATTCTTTGGATCGCCATCCTTGGGGGGGGTATCACCGCCCCACTCGGAATTCGCGCCGCCCACATGGGACCCACTATGCAATGCATCTTTATCGCTGTGCCAGTTGATACTGAAGCCGCGGCAATAATGCCTTTAATCAACGACACTGCCATCTTCTTTGCTATAAATTACCGTATTCTCGCTCATACGATAGCGGCGGATTCCCTCCTGGCTCGTCTCCGAATTTTCTTCGGTGGTACAGGATTATCCACTTTATCGCAGGCCTTACTTCGGAGTGGACAGCACTTCTACTTGTAAGTGTGCCCTATGTGTGTGATAATTCTCTAATTCATTCAATACTACACAGGATTGTAGTTGCCACACATGTTGCTTATCTTGTCCTCCGCGGGTCAAGCCCAGTTTACCGCGCTATGCTTGCAGTCCCTGCCTTTACACTGGTCAACGCAATGGCTTGCCTAGTCTTCCGGAGGATTAAATTCGGACTCATAAGTTCCGATGGGATATCAAACCCTCCCATCACTGGCCCCTCCGAGGATTTTCATGCCACAGCGAATCCTAGGTTGCTTTCTCTTCATTCTTGTCGGACCGATCCCACTACCACGGAATTTGGATCGAATACAGCTTATCCTTTGGATGTCCGGGTGCAGGAGATTGATAAATTTGAACATGGGGCTGATGCAAGCCAGGAGATCTTCAGACCTACAGCATTGGCATAGTTCTGCATATCAATTCGAAATTATGGATATACTCTATATGAGCAGAAAATCTAGCCACTATACCGATGAAAAATTCTCCGTGCGCTGTTTCAGGTGCTGGTTGCGCGATTCTTCCAAATTCACCCAGACACCGTTGACCCATGTGCGAGATTCCAAAACTTGGTGTACAACGGTGTACATATGTATAGATGCCATATATTCGCATGCTATTGTAATCAGGAAATTAGGATATCGAGAGCTACAAGGCCGGGAGAGGCTTGGTCACTGTTCTTGAGGCATCTTAAGTTATATCTGATGTTTATCAACTTCAAAATCGTTAGGCCTGCCTACTTGCACACGGCCATGCAGAACTCGGTCTCAGTCAAATGTGGTGAAACATGAAGTACTATGAGTGATAGAGATGATTGCCGTATCCTCATGGCATGTTTGTGAAAAGAATTTGTGGCACTTCTGAGGTTGAATTGAACATCGCCGAGAACCCCGAACATATTCCCACGGCACAAGTTTTCGTTCACTTGTGGCACTGTCACACATGCGTCCTTGGAAAAATTCAAGTACGAACCTTATGCTTGGTATTTCAACCTCACCGACTTTTGCTCTGATAATTAGACCCATCTACCATAAGCCGACCCCGAAGTTCAACAGGCCCTCTAAAATGTTGAAGTTGGTTTCCCGGTTGTACCTTTACATTTCAATCTTGATTTCACCACTTCACTCAAGGTCATTCTATAACAGACCACTGTTTAAGAGTGCACAAGTCCCTGCAGCGCACGGTGCGCACCCCAGCTTGCTAGCGTTTGTCGCGAATTTAAAGCCGTCGTAATGGGGAGCTGGCGGTTCCACTCCGCTCGGGGACATGATGTAGCTCAATAATGGTTATTTTTCTTGCCAGTCGCTCCTCTCGACGACGTCCCTTCAGCTTAATCACTTCAATGCCGACTTATCCTCCGAGCAGTTCACAAAAAAGTTCATAGTCTTCGACTTGAAGTTCAACAAACCCTCTGACATGTTGAATTTCAACATGAGGACCCATTACTTTGATTTAAATTTTGAACAATGCGCTCTAAAATCCTATACATGACAAGCTGCTATTTGAGAGTGTACAAGTCCCTGCTGCACACGGTGTGCACCCCAGCCTGTTGCAATACTCCCACAAAGCTCAAGTTCGCAATGGGGAGGGGCGGTTCGACTCCGCTCGGGGACATAAGACTTTCTGGGGGTAGCTCTTTTTTCTTACGAGTGGCTCCGCTCCAA
This sequence comes from Mycena sanguinolenta, assembly GCA_014462675.1. NCBI lineage: Eukaryota > Fungi > Basidiomycota > Agaricomycetes > Agaricales > Mycenaceae > Mycena > Mycena sanguinolenta. Next base: position 9,795,061 of record JACAZH010000003.1, on the reverse strand, counting down.
CGGCGTCTCGTGGAATCAAACAATGCTACTGGTCCAGGGCTTTAATCAATGTCCTCCAGGCAGTTCGAATTCGCGAATCCTTCCAACTCAAAGTTGAACATTAGGCCCCAAATCCAACTGTTCTATGCCAGAAAACCCTGAAGTTCAAGTCGAATTCCTGGTGTCATTGATAATCTAAAGCTTTGAAGTTTGAACACTTCACTCTGAAAAAGCTCATATAACGCACTGCTCATCAGGTATGTACAAGTCCCTGCGGCGTACGGTGCGCACCCCAGCTTGTTAATATGGTTTGCCTGTCCTTTAATGGGGAGGTGGTGGTTCGACTCCGCCAGGGGACATGAAAGGAATAAGTCAGATTTTTTGTTTGCTTCTCTTCAACGCTCGGTGTTCGCTTCTTATTCTCTTAGCACTAGCAGAAACCCGTGCTCCGCTACGGACATATTTGAATCAATAAGACTGCATGTCTGGCTGGATTTTTAAGTACTGCTTGTACATGAAGAACGCTTCCGTACAGTGCTCCACATGATCCAGAAAGCTGAGATTTATCTGGGGGACACTTGTCACCAACCTGCGGTTGGTTCCTCGTGTCCCTGGTGTCTTGCTTCAGTTGCTACCTGTCCATGTCAAAACAGAATAAAGATCACTGCTGTTCTAACAATTTCAGAGGTCGTACCTCAATATGGAGTTCTGAATTGCAGATTCTGGTGCGGCGAGCTGTGAGCTCCGGGGAAGACTTGATAAATTTCCCATTCCATGTGAAAATAAATTCTAAGCAAAATGAAACATCATCTTCAGCTGGATTGAATAGTGAATAGTACACCCATATCTATTGAAGTCCATTCCAGGATCATCCTCAAGCATTATCGCCACCCGTGTGACACGTATCACCTGTGAATTCGTCAACTGAACCCGTAATTGTTGTGCATGTTGCACGGGTTCTAATGGTCTGTTATCCACCATTCGTCAACACCGAACTGAAACTTGAGCAAGGAGTACACGATGAAGAAAAAAGGTTGACCTTACCCCTGCTTAGGACTTGAAGTCGCTTTCCCGAGTGAGCATGGTTAGTTATCTGAATCAGGAATGACGCGACAACTTCAAAGACGCCAGTATCAAAGTAGCTCTTGCTAGCACTGTAAGTACCCATATGGAACCCGTGGTTACTTTTCTGAATGAGAAACGACGTGACGGTGTGAAAACCCGTGTGCAAAGAATTCTGGCTTAAAGTACCTGTATGTGACCTGTGTCCTATTGTGTCGGATGTCCATTGATGAGAGGTTTTTAGTCTGTTATGTGACTTGAGGTACAATGGAGCACGGAATACACCCAATTTCTAGGACGGTGCGGTACCCCTCATGGGATGGATTTTGACCCCGTATCCTTAAGCTACCGGGGTTGAGCCAACAAAGAGAGAGGACGTGCAGAACGGATGGCCAGTAGATACTTGCTGAAGTCGTCTTATACATCTCTAGTGCAGTACATAGATTTGCAATGTGAGCCTTTGATTTCATCTCGGGTGATATTATTATGCTGAGGCTGAGAGAGTAACACCGACACGGGGATGGGCATGGAAGCAAGATAGAGGTTGCACATGATGATGGCCTGTTTGGGTCATACTTCATGTTACTCCCATTCTGCCAGTCTGAGCTGTGCCGTTATTACTGCTCTGGATCCCGTGTGTTGGTTGTCGCATGAACTCTCCTCCAAAAGAAATCAGGTTCCCTGGAAGAAATTATGGCCTTCCCCTCTTGGTCAAAGCAAAGAAAACAGATCTATTGGCGTTACAGACTACAGAGTGTTTGCATCGCGCTGGTCCCCGGATCCACTTGCGACGGGCTTGATGGAATAATCGCGGACTTGCAAGATACCATCTGAGTGGTCCGGTAACATACTCGAGCGCGAGGAATTGGCGAGAAATTAGGAGGTGGAATGATTGACATGTTTGCGCTTTGATGCCTGATGTTTGTCTCCCATGTAAGTGAGCTCTCTGATTGGTTGATCACAGTTTTACGTTACGCTGTCTTTTGTATAAGAGATTTCATCTGCACTGTACGAGTCCCTGCAGCACATGAGTGCACACCCCAAACAATTAACAGCGTATGATACAGGCTTGGTTAGCATGACGGGGAGGGGCGGTTCGATTCCGCCGGGGACATGAGAGGCTGAATCCTACCTTCCTCTTCAACACTGTTTTCTGAGCACACTAATTCTCTGAGAAATTCATCTGCTAACTCAAAATCGAGCAGCAGCAGCATGTTGCAGTCCAAGTCCCAGCTCGTTAGCATGTGTCAAACAAGCCCTAGTGATGGGAGGGCGGTTCGACTCTGCCCAGGGACATGATTGCTACAACACCAGTTTTTTGTCCTTGCTCGTGATCAACACCCCGAACTACGTATAAGTCTCGTGCAATATAATATTAATGAATTCGATTTCCTGACTTGTTGTCTCAACGCAGTTCTATCTATCTAAATTCATAATCCTCTCAACGAAGTCAAACATCAAAACCCTCGGACTCTGATGGCATGTTGAATTAATTCAATTCCCGGAACAGTACATACCTTCAATTTAACAAACAGATATCCTGCCCGTGTACCCTGCGGCGCACGGTGGGCACCCCAGCTTGTTACAATTATCGCAGAGTTCCTCGCAATGGGGAGGCGCGGTTCAACTCTGCTTGGGGACATAACTTGTCCCCCAAGCAATTGTTTTTTCTTACCCCTGGCCCCTCTCGTCAACGCTTGCTGTTCGCTTCTTATTCTCTTAGAATTTCATCTGCATACATAAATCCTCCGAGTCTCACCTCAAAAATCCTCTCCTCTCAAACTCAACACGCCCTCGAGTCGGCATATTGAATTCCAGCTAAGTACCTTTGATTCACTTCGCTTTAAAAACTCGCATAAATATGGCAATCCACTGTGTGAGGGTGAAAAATTCCCTGCAGCGCACGGTGCACACCCTAGCTTGTTAGCATTGTCAGAAACTCCCCCCTTCATAATGGGGAGTTGATGGTTCGACTCCGTTCAGGGATATGGCATGGATGGTTGGTGGTCTTTTTTTTGGTTTGTCTTTTCTCGCGACTGTAAGTGATCTTCTCGTCGAATTAAATAATGGTCCAGGCTTACTTCTTCCTCTGTTTGTCCTCCGAGCAGTTCGCAAATCCTTTCAAAATGCATGTTGCAAATTCTCTGGCACTTGATCTGAAGTTTCCCGGACACTTCGCTCCATGGCCAGAAATTTCATGTCTGAGGTCACCTATCTCCTACCATAGAGACATAAGTCCCTGTGGATCATGGTGATCGTCCCGAAATTGTGCTGAATTTTTCCTGGTGCTGGGGAGGTGGCGGTTTGACTCCGCCCAGGGGCGTAAAGATTTCAAGCCCTTTTTTGTTTGTTTGATTTTTTTTCCCCCTCGCTTCCCGTTCTTCTCGTCAAAATAATTATCATACTCCAGATCTGCCAGGCTTATTTGGTCTCTTTCTTCTCCGACAAACAATACTTATGTTAAAATGTACGGTGAACTGAGCATGAACTGAGCACTTGGTGCTCGGAACGCAACTTACATCTGTTTCGCAGTCATCTTCACCTCTGTTTCATACCTCGGATTCGAAAGAATGGAAGTCCTTGCAGCGCACGGTGCGCATCCCAGCCTGTTAAAGTAGCTCAGTTTATCGCAGTCGATGGAGAAGTGGCGGTTCGACTCCGCCCAAGGACATGACAAGCCAGGAAAGCCTTTTTTAATGCTAACCCTCTCTCCTCTTGAACACTTTCTCAGCACGATATCTATTCTACGAGCAATTTAATTTGTATTATGTATACAACTTCATTCACGACAAAGCTCAGATAATAAACCTCTATTTGAGTTGATAGAAAAGCCAACCGCTGTTTGAGACCGTACAAATCCCTGCCGCGCACTAGGCTTGTCGCAGCCCTTCAATGGGGAGGGGCGGTTCGACTCCGCCCAGGAACATTTGCCATAACAAGAGTTTTTTTTGTCTTTGCACGTGATCAAACCGACCAACGTCAACGTCTCGTCCAGTGAAATCAAATTTTCGACTTGTTCTCTCGACGCCGTTCTATGTAAATTCATAAATTAATGCAATCCCTGGTACATATACATACCTTCAATTTGACGAACAGATATCCTGCTCATGTACTAAAACCGCTCCTCAGACATGTACGAGTCCCTGCGGCGCACAGTGCGCACCCCAGCTCGTTAGCACTGCTCCCACAACCCTCGCAGTGAGGAGGGGCGGTTCGACTTCGCCCGAGGACATAGGGGGGATGAATCGGGTTGTTTTGTTTTTACCAATGGCTCCTGTTGCAACACTTTCTCTTCGCTACTCAGTCTCCGAGCAGTTCATAAATCCTCTCAACTTGAAGTTCAATACCGTGAGTTCCCCGTATCAGGGATTTGAACTTTGAGCACTTCACTGCAAAAAAAAGGTGGTATAACGCACTGCTTAAGTACCTTTAAATTTCAACACTTCACTCAAGGCTATAACAAACCACTGTTGCTAGAGAGTATACAAGTTCCTGCGGCGCACGGTGCGCACCCCAGCCTGTTATTAATCACACGAGCTTCATGCGTTAGGGACGCGGCAGTTTAACTCCGCCCAGGGATATAAAACGTTCCGGTTTCCGCCCTTTTTTGACGAGGCAGATATCGATTCAATAACGTCTTTTCAACTAAATTTCAAGGTCAATTACAGGCTTATTCTCCAAACAACTCGTAAATTCTCTCAACGTTCGACACACTTTCTGACACGTTGAATTCGAATTGGATTCCCCGTAAGCATCATGGATTTGAAGTTTGAACACTTCACTCCAAAAATGCCCGACTGCGTCTCAGATATGTACGAGTCCCTGCCGTGCACGGTGCGCACCCCAACTTGTTAACAGCTATGGCAGGACCCCTCGCATTGGGGAGGCGGCGGTTCGACTCCGTTCAGGGACATAAACAATGGAAGTTCTCTTTTGTTTTCTTTCTTTTCTCGCGCCCGTTCTTCTCGTCAAAAATAATGCCCCAGATCTGCCAGGCTTATTTGCTCTCCGAATTTTCTGATGGTTCGAAAATCCTCGGGGTCAAATAAGTATGCTGAGTTGGGTTTTGACAACTGATTTCTCGGTTCCTCTACCGAAGGGCTCGAGAATGAGGAGGAAGCTCCAGCCTCTGTTCAAGGCTAGCGTCAAGCTCCGTTCATGGATGTGCAAGTCATCGAGCTCTGTTCGATGGCGTACAAGTCCCCTGCCGCGCACGGTGCGCACCCCAGCTTATTGACACTTTGGATAAAGCCCATCGCAATGAGAGGTGGCGGTTCGACTCCGCTCAGGGACATACAATTACATTATTAGACAAACCACTCACCGGACGTCGATAAGTCTCTGCAGCGCACGGTGCGCACCCCAGCTTGTTAACAGCTCTTGAGCAGGTACTCGCAATGGGGAGGTGGCGGTTCGACTCCGCCCAGGGACATTTGCGATGTGTCGTGTGTTTTTTGGTTCTTGCTGGTGATCGAAGCCGAACAACGTCTCGTGCAATATGATATTCATGATTTCGACTTCCCGACTTGTTCTCTCGAAGAGGCAGTACATACCTTCAATGCTCATGTATACGTACTGAACCGCTCATCGGGTGTATATGAGTCCCTGCAGCGTACGGCGCGCACCCCAAGTTGCTGCCATCGCGACAAAGATTCTCGGAATAGGGATGGGGTGGTTCGACTCCGCTAAGGGACATCTTATGCTTTGAATGCTTTCCTTTTTTTTTTTTTTTTTTTGAAAAAAAAAAGGTCTTTTCCAACAGCGTCGAGTTGATGATCCAGGCCTTTTACTTACACCTCTCCGCAAATTCTCTCGCAATGCACCAAGCGCATGTTGCAATTGCAAATTCTGCGGCAGTTGATTCGAGGTTCGAACACTTCATTCCAGGGATCTTTCATCTCTGCTCAGATCGCGGTGATCATCCCGACTTCATGCAAGGTGACTCTGTGCTCGTGCGTGCCGGGGAGTTGGCAGTTCGACTCCGCCCAGGGACATTTAGGATCTGGGCTTTTTTTTTTGCTTATGATCATAGCCAAACAATGTCTAGTCCAATAAATAATAGTTTTAATTTCGCAATCGTCCCAGCCGAAAGACTAAAGTTCAACAAGCCCTCGATTATGGCATGTTGATAATTTGTTCCCGGTACTACCTGTAAATTTTCAATCTTGATTTCAGCACTTCACTCAAAGAGTCAAGGTAAATCTATGGCACACCTCTTGGATGTGCGGAGGTGGAAACTGTGGAGCATGCGCTATTCCTTTGCAAAAGATCGGTGGATCTGATTGACTGCCGGCAAAGATTCATTGAAGGGATACAGGATGTTGAGCCGAGGGTATCCTCTGTAAGCCCTTGGAATGCGACTACCATCCTGAATTCTTTAATATTCCGTCGTGATACGGTATGTCAGATTGCCAAATTTGTCTACAAGGTGTTCGCGATCTTCGAGAAGGAATTGATGGCATGGCCGAATGGAATGTAGGTGCGAGCGGTAAACAGTGATTTCATTGGCTGCTATCCAGGTGCCCGAGATCTACAGCCTCGTTGAGAGAGGTCAGCTCGTCGAGGGTGGTTGGGTAGTAGTGTAGCACAGTATATTATAGAGGCTGGTGTACTGTACGCTACAACTCGGTATGTTCCGAAATGGGACCGCGCCGAGATAATATATTATCCTGAGTCTTATCCTCTGTTCCATCATGCACAGGTCCCTGCGGTGCATGGTGGTGCGCACCCCAGTTTGTTTACGAGGTGGTCGTATTTCTACAGTGGGGAGGTGGCGGTTCGACTCCGCCTAGGGATATTAAACGGGTTCCTGTTCCTTTTTTTTCTTTCTGTTCCTTACCAGCAGTCCCTCGTCGAAATAATAACCCAAGCTCCCTTGCATTTCTCTTTCTTCTCCGCTCTAGTTCTCAAATCCGCTTGACTCAAAAACTTCCTCCTCTGAATCAATTCGAACAAATCCTTGGACCTTCAACTCACAGTCTCGGACTCTGACATGTTGAATCCCAACCTGAGGACCCGGTGGCCCCGATTTAATTTTTTGAACAATGCGCTCTGAGATCCTATACATGACAAGCCGCTATTCGAGAGTGTACAAGTGGCTGCAGCGCGCGGTGCGCACCCCAGCCTGTTGCGTTGCTACAAAGCAAGCTCAGGCTCGCAATGGGGAGGTGGCGGTTCGACTCCGCTCGGGGACATAAGACTTTCTGGGGAAGCTCTTTTTTTCTTGCGAGTGGCTCCGCTCCAACGGCGTCTCGTGGAATCGAACAATAGTAATGGTCCAGGGCTTTAAAGAATGTTCTCCGAGCAGTGCGAATTCGCGATTCCTTCCAACTCAAAGTTGAACATCAGGCACTGTTCTATACTAGATACCCTGAAGTTCAAGTTGAATAATTCCTGGTGTCATTGATCTGAAGTTTTAACAATTCACTCCGAAAGGACTTGTATAAGCTACTGCTCATCAAGTGTATACAAGTCTCTCCCGTGCATGGTGCGCACCCCGGCTTGTTGTCGTGGTTTTATCCGTCCTTTGACGGGGAGGTGGCGGTTCGACTCCGCCCGGGGACATGGTTTGAAAGGGTGGGCGTTCCTTTCTTTCTTTTTCTTTTTGCCAAGGGCAATGGCTTCTCTTCAACGCTTTCTCTTCGCCACTCAGTCTGCGAGCAGTTCACGAATCCTTTCAACTTATTAAAGTTCAGCCCTCTGACATATTGAGTTTGAATTCCCGGTACCGCTATCTTTCATTTGGTTTGGACACTTCACTGCAAGAAAAAAGCTTATACGTGGTTCACTGCTTATCTGGTATGTACAAATTCCTGCAGCGCACGGTGCGCACCCCAGCTCATTAGCGTTTGGCATAGAGCTCCTCGCAATGGGGGGAGGTGGCGGTTTGACTCCGCCCGGGACGTGGTGAGAATGAACCATTGTTTTTTTTTTCTCTTGGGGACATAAATTGTCCAGAAAGCAATTGTTTTCTTTTTCCTTCACCACTGGTCTCTCTCGACAAGCTCCTTATTCTCTTCGCATTTCATCTGCATAGATCCTTCGAATTTGAGCTCAAAATCAACACAGTCTGGCGTGTTGAATTCTGGCTACCTTTGATTTCACCTCGCTTTAAAATCTCACATATATATGACAAGTCTCTGTGTGGGAGTGTACAAGTCCCTGCGGCGCATGGTGCACACCCCAGCCTGGTACGATCGCACGGGCGCCATGTGTTGTGGACGTGGCGGTTCAACTCCGCCCAGGGACACTTGTTCGTCGTCTTTAAGCTTTTTTCGTTTCCTTCAGGCTTGAGAATGTCCGTCTCCAACAACGTCTCATCGAATTAATACTCGCCCACCTCAGGACTCTACAAGTCCCTGTGGATCGCGGTGATCGCCCCGAAATTGTGTCGTATTCTCTTGGTGTTGGGGAGGTGATGGCCTGACTCCGCCCGGGGACATATTTGTTTGATTTTTTTTTCTCGTGTCCGGTCTTATCAAAATAATTCTGCTCCAGGTCTGCCAGTCTCAATTCTTTGACGGTTTAAATTCACACATCCTCGGCGTCATATATGCTGAGGTTCATCTGTCTCTCTGTCACCGAAGGGCTCGAGAATCGAGAGGAAGCTCCGAGTCGGGTACACCCAGCCTCTGTCGCAATGGGGAGGGGCGGTTCGACTCCGTCCAGGGACATGGCCCGATACTTCCAAGTTTTGTTTTATCTGAGGGTCGAGAGTGCTCTTCTCCAACAGCGTCGACGCCTCGTCGAATTAATGATCCAGGCCCTTTAGTCTTTCTCTTCCTTCTCTGAAGGTCTGCAAATTCTCTCAAAAAGCACCAAACGCATGTGGCAATTGATTTCAGGTTCGAACACTTCAGTCCAGGAATGTTTCATCTCTGCTCAAGTCCCTGCGGATCGCGGGGATCACCCCGAATCCATGCAAGGTGACCTCGTGCGTGCCGGGGAGGTGGCGGTTCGACTCCGCAGCGGGACATGTCACCAAGGGTTGGTGGTCTTTTTGTTTTTGTTTTCTCGCGAGTGGTCTCGTCTCCCTCTTTTACTCTTTATAAAATTATCCATGTCCGTCTGAAGCCTTCTCACGCCTGCTTCTGGTTAATCTGTTCCACATTGATGGAACATCACCTTTAGAGTTAGCGCTCAATCAAGCGCCGAATCGCACACTTACTAAGTACCTCAACCGAAGTGGTGGCGGCCCGCCGCGCTCTTGTTGAAATAAAAAATGGTCCAGGAACGCTTGCTGGTTCTCTCTGCAATTGTTATCCAACAGTTGTCAATTCCTCTAGATCAAATATGTTCAAGTCTAACTGACTTGGCTCGAGAATCGAGAGGAAGCTCCAAGTTGCGTACACCCAGCTTCTGTTTAAAAGAAGCCCTCTGACGTTTTGCAGTTCAGTTCCCGCTACCTTCGATCTAAAAACATTTTATGCCAAAAGCGCGTATCTAACCCATGTCGCTGCCAGGGTACAGAGATCCCTGTGGATCGTGCATCATCGTGGTGATCACTCTGGATTCATGCCGAGTTTATTATCGCGAGTTGCGTTGGGGGTGGCGGTTCGACTCCGTTCGGGGACGTCTCACGATGTTGTGTATGTTTTTTTTTAAAAAATTCTTGCTAGCAGGATTATCCAATGTCTTGTCCAACGCCTATTTATTCTCCGAGCGATTTTCAGCCTCTAGCTATTGATTTAACGAATCGAATCCCCAGTACAACTATTTAATATACAATTAATTCAATCATGCTTTGGCTCCATTCAATTTCAAACTAAAGCACATCTAACTAACCTCAACTCAGAGGCTTACCAGTCCCCGCCGGGCACGGTGCTCGCCACCCCAGTCTGTTACATCGTGTCTCACCTCCAATGGCATGACGGCTTGATTCTGCCCGGGGACATTTCAGATGTGTTATACTCTTTTCTTTTTATCGAGGCAGATATCTCTGCAATAACGCCGAGGTCTTGTTAAATTAAATAATACTCCAGGTCTAGGAGTTCTCTTCATTCTCCGACGGTTCGACTGACCCTCGGACTCTATCTAACATGTTGGATTCCAACTCTAGGTCCCGATACCAATTTGATTTGAACACTCCGGTCTATTCTGAAATCTCCCTGGACCATACATACCTAATTATGACAAGGCCGCTGTTCGAGTGTGTACACTGTACTGTACGGGATTGTATGGAGGCAACCAGAGAGGTTGCGTTACAAAAATTTTGAGTTACCGTGTAGCAACGGGTTGCCTTATTTGGCACCAGACCTGCCTAAAAAGGCAATTTTGGCCTCGCAGGCCCGCAAAAATAGCCAATTTTGGCTCTGAATGGCTCCAAATTCAGCGTTATGTATTGATTTAGGCAACATTTTTGGAGGTGCGTTACGCGTTACGTTGCTACCATACAATCCCGTACAGTACGAGTACCTACAGCGTACGGTGCGCACCCCCCGCCGTTAACCATCCCACGAGTTTCCTGTGGTGGAGACGCGGCAGTTCGACTTCGCCCAGGGACAAAGGAGCATTTGAATTTCTTTTTCTTTCTCTCGCGATTAGCTTCTCTTGAACGACGTCTCTTCGAATTACCGGTCCAGCCATACTTTCCGGTTTTCTTTGTTCTCTGAGGCTCCGTCAACCCTTCACATATGTTGAGGTCTAAGTTGAACGGCTTTTTTCGAAAGTATTGCTCAGTGCGTGCGCCAGATGTCTCGAATACAACTGAGAAATACCAGTGCCTGCGGCGCACGTTGTGCACCTCAAACTGTTCAGTTGCATAAATCACAAGGGGGAGCAGCGGTTCGACTCCGTCCAGAGGCATGGTTGCTATCTGGGAAGGATTTTTTTATCTTGCTCGGGATCAAAGCCGAACAACGTTTAGTCCAATCAATAAATTCTCGACTTTGTCTTGAAGTAGTTCTGAGTTGATAATCCTCTCAATTCGAAGTTCAACGTTCAACATGAAAAGGTCCTCGGACTAGATCTGACTGGTTCGATTTGAATTCGATTCCCCGTCGTTTGAATACTGAAAAAGCTCGTATACGTAGCCCACCGCTTATCGGATGTGTACAAGTCCCTGGGACGCTCGGTGCGCGCCCCAGGTTGTTAAAATTTCTTACTTATCTCTTCGCAATGGGGAGGTGGCGGCTCGACTCTCTCCCAGGGACATGACTTGTGCGGTGGGTTCTTTTGGTGTTTATGGCCAGTGGCTCCTGTTCAACGACATCCCGTTGAATTAATTTTCGACTTCTTGTAGCAATTTCGTTCAGAAATACCTCAACTCGAAGATTCGACACTCAATGCAAGCCAATGTTCAAGTTAAACTACTACTTGAATTATGTCTTCTTGTCTCAGTACTCCGGAAGGAAATGGACCCCGCATGTCCTTAACCAGTGCACCCCAGTTCGTTCCATGCACGCCGATGAATAAACTACACTGGGAAGGGGGCGGTTCGACTCCGGCCAAGATCATATTGCAACACTCCGGTTTGTTCTTTTTCGAGAGTGTTTTCAACGCTGTTCATTGGCACACTAGAGCAGTTCATATGCATAAAATTTAAATCCCCTTACCCCGTAGGTCAACGGACCCTCTGGCATTTTGCACCGGATTCAAACCATGTCGCTGCACAGATATGAATCAGGGTTGCATTTGAATTGTGTTGCATTGAAGTGTGTACTCAAATAGATTTTTTCCGGCAGAACTTTGTGCAATATTAATCGGCTCAACTGTGCCGGCGCGGGCCAGTGCCGGAGTAGGGCTTTGGTACGAAGTAAATCAGTAATAGGAACTGATGAAGAGGAGCCGGCCGAACGGATCAATGTGAATTGTGCAACTGAGCCGAGACTTGGCCGAGACGGCTGAACTTCAAATTGTTTCAAAAGGACACAAAGACAGGTGTAATTTGAAAAATGGTCACCCAATAAAGTAATTTGGCCTGAAGGCTGAGACCAGCCTTGAAGAAGTTGAACCAACGGAAGCGTCATCGCCTTCCTGCCGTAAGTTCAATAATATTCAATATAGGAATTCAGTCCAAGTTCATGCAATATTTCACCTTAACGTGAGGGGGATGTACAATCATTGAAATCAGTGAACGCATTCACGCTCCCTCCTGTTCATTTGCACTTCCCACCCCGACATAGCACCTTAACCACCTTCTCCACCACTACTGTCTCCGTAAAATTCCAAATCATTGCACTGTCATGCGCCTGCCACGCCGCGCCCGTGTACCACGTATTCTGACTTGAGAGCTAAGACCGGCCTTGAGGGAGTTGAACCAACGGAAACGTCGCCGGCTTCCTGCCGTAAGTTCAATAATATTCAAGCTTCAAGCTTCAATATGGGAATTCAGTTCATGCAATATTCAAACTTAACGTGAGGAAGATGTACAATCATTGAAATCAGTTAGTCCATTCACACTCCCTCCTGTTCACTTGCATTTCCCACCCCGACACAGCACCTTAACCACCTTCTCCACCACCACTGTCTCCGTAAAATTCCAAATCATTGCACTATCATGCGCCTGCCACGCCGCGCCCGTGTACCACGTATTCTGACATCCTTGCAGCGCGTTCCTCTTCTTGTAATATCCGTTGCGTATCGCGTCCACAGGTACGGTGACCTCATATGGCTCGTGGTTGTTGAACCCAACGAACACAGGCTCGACTGAGGCATTGAGTCCATTCGCTGCCCGATACCTCGCCAGCGTAGCGAGTATATCAGTTTGCGCATCTGCGTCGCTGATCGCGCTGGTGCTGCTATAATATAGCACTTTCAGGCCCGGGACGCCGGATTCTCCCACGCCGAGCACCATCCGATCGGATGTCGGGATGCCGTCGGGCTCCGCGAAGTCGATGTTTGTGATGCTGACGTTGTCGGGAATACCAGTGTTCTGAATGACGGAGTCGAAGTAATATCTGAAGCTCGCCTGGCCGAAGAGGTTTTCTTCCTCGGGGGAAAGGTCGAGGCCGATGGCGCGGAGGTCCGCGACGACAGGTGGGATCGCGAGAACGAGCTGCTTTGCGTTCACCGTGGTTGCTTTACCATCGGGTGTGTGCATCACGACAGCTACGCCATCATTGTTGCGCGTAATGCGGGTAATGGTCGCGTTCAAGAATGCGCCCTCCCCTTGACCAAGCTTATCGAGTGCCTTATCGTATATGCCCTGGTTGTTGAAATCTGCCGTCGTGATAAGTGGTGGACCGATGCCCAAGAATCCTCCAGCAGTAAGCCCGGAGAAATACTGTGGCGTGGTTCATATTGTCAATGGACGAGCGAGCTGAAAGAAATACTGACTTTCATCACATATATCGCAGGTAGTGCCATCTCGTCCCCAACGCCCTGGACGACTTGGTACGCGCTGAACGACGCTGCGTCAAGATCGTACTTCGCCATGAAGTCAGCCCATGAAAGGAGAATGTCCTCGGGAACAGGATCAGGGAGGTTGAAGCCGTCGTCGAGGAAAGGAAACTGGGTATTGTACAGATTTATGTATCTCGTCAACGCTTCCCCTGCGGCCGTCGAGTTGGCCCAGAGCACGCCCGGTGGAGCAACCGTTTGACCCTTGGCATCCCCATTGAGATTGGCATAGGTGACTACGCTGTCGCCGCCTGAGGGCGCAGTAATGGTTTCGACCCCAAGTGTGGAGAAGTAGTTGGTGGCGACGGTGATATTGTGAAAGAGGATGACGCCGTAGTCGAAGGTTGCGGTGGTATTGGGAACCTGGAAAGTATTGACGTGCCCCCCGAGGCGGTTGTTTCTCTCGAGAAGAGCCACGCTGAGACCCTCTTGCTGCAGGCGAATGGCCGTGTAAGTTCCGGACGAGCCGCCCCCCACGACGACGACGTCGCGTTGAAGGGTGCTACCGCCACTTCCTAGAGCACCTGTCACACACAGCAACAGGAGAAAGAGATTTAGTTTCCGAGTTCGAGACATTCAATGGTTGTGTCTCTTTAGCGGATGAGGGCTTGCTGTTACACTGGGACAGTTCATCTTAACGTGTACATGCTTGGCGCTTCTTGTTTCATCTGATTCCAATCTCATCCCCGCACGTTCTCCCGCCCACACTTCTTTCTTAACTTTCAGTGCCTCGTGCCGCTTCCTATCCCATGTTTGACACACCACATGCCCGTCAATTGAGCGCACAACATCCGCTCAAAAAGAGGGGCCGCCACGGACTGCTTCTTGCCGTCTATCCTTATCATCCAGCCTGCTGAAAAGTTGTTTCCGGTGTAGTCAATTTCTTTCGAACAGATGCAGAACGTCATCCCTCTTTCAGCGTAATGCACGTAAGGAGTTTAGACTGACTCTATGGCGCGAGGTCCTTGCCCTTCGGACGTAGCAACCTTGGCCTACTTTGATGCCCATCCGCTCGTCTTTGCTTCGGCTTTCCTAGGCGCCGTCCCACCTGTTTATTGGCTACCTCTCCCGCGGCCGCCGGTCTGTCACTTGTGAGCCTCCAATTTTTTTCGCAAGATCCCGACCTGAGGAAGGACGACTCCTCGGCGAAGGCTTTAGATGCTGGTATGGTTCATTACGGCACCCAGTGTTTTAAGTTTAAAGTGACTTGCATTTATCATGGCATCACATTTTCGCATTACTTACTCCCTCTCCATCAGGTTTAATTCTCTCCATGCGAATATACTGGCCCTGACAATATCCTTCAAGCTTCCATTTAAAACGAGAATTCAAAATCAATCAATCGTGGCTCGCCCCCGGGCTGCCCACCTCTTTCTTAAGTCATTTTAAAGTCTAAGACGACAATAATCTTCCTCGTGTCATCTTCCACCGCATCAGCACTTCAAAAGCCCGAGTAGACGACTCCCAGTTTTGCTGCAATCACGTCTCTGTTCCTCCCAGTGATCAAGTCAAATTTGGGACCAGGATATCTTAATGCAAGACATTACAATTACTGTATCTTTCCCTTCAATTCGGTAGTCACGCGTCACTAGTGTTGCCGCGGCTTGGCTTGGCTTGGCTAGCGGATCGAGCCGAGCCTAAATTTAGCTGAGCCAAGCCAGCCATTACTAAGGCGGCTATGAGTGGCTCGGCTGCGGCTTGAGCCTAAGGAAGAGCACGGGTCTGGGGTCTGGCCAGGGGTATGGGGGGTAGGGTCTGACGGGTACGGGTACGGTGTCACATTTTCCAGACCCGCGACATACCGTGGACCCGACCCGCGGTGACAAGGGTGTCGAGGGGTATAGGTATGAAGTTGGTAAATTTGCCACAAATCTCATGTAATCGCATTTTGGCGTCTATACACCAAAAAAAGCGAAAACTACGTAACTATTCCCACGCACCAGATATAGTAATTACGCACGTGATTTTGTTCATCTCGTGTCAAGTTATGAGTCTGGAACGATTGTACTGTGTCCTATGAAGTTTCAAGGGAATCCAGACATGTTCTCAAGCCAAGAAATGCGTTTCAAGCTGCTGTTCAGCAAGATTTTCTGTTGAATAACGGTTCAAACATACACTTTTGGGTGAACCGCGGGTCTGAGGGGTACGGTATAGACCCGTACCCCTGCAGGGGTGGGGTATGGAGGGGTACGGGTACGGTGTCACCCAAAGTGGACCCGCGGGTGACCCGTGCTCTTCCTTACTTGAGCCGGCTTGAGCGCGGCTAGTTGCGTCGAGCCGCCGTTTTCTCTTGTGCTAATTATGTCGCTCCCTCCCTCCTCGTCGTCGCTCGCCATGTCGAGAACATATTCTGCGCTTTCCCGTTACATAACACCCGTGTATCGCCGATGGCTGTGGCCTAGCAACCGACAAAAGCTAATCTGAAATCATCTTCCAATCGCCTCCATCACCTCCGTCGTCCTCGCGCAATGGCTCGAGACTAACCAGAGATGTTCGGGGGAGGTCCCAAGGTGCGTAAGGTGTGGAACAGTCTCGATGTTATTACCCACAGTGCCCTATTGTATATCCTTGCTTTGAATGCTGATACAACTCTTTTTAGGTATACGACCCTTGTCCGGCGCGCTAGAGCTTTCGATGAAGATTCTGGTACTGTATACCATGGCTGCGCTCCAAGCCGACGGGTCGATGTCGGGCACCCATAGTTTTTCTGCCCGCTGACTGAAATTCCTAGCTCTTTTTTGGCTCAGTTCACGAGTCCGAATGCCGTTTGACCGTTCTCCACATGCATGTCACGCTGCCTGCGAGGATAACAGGGACGCTTACATCGTGCTATATCGCTGTTTCTCTTCACTAGCTCTTTCATTATGATTTGACAAGGTCTATTTTCGAAAATTTCCCAAAACTCCTTCAAAAATCAGGGAAAACGAAAGTTCATCAAAGCGACAATCATATGGGACCGCCTCTCGTGCCACGGTGCACCTCGTCCTATACAGCTCACGGCGCTGGACAAATATGTTGATTTGCATGCTCCTGGAGTCTGGAATCTCCGCCTGATTAGTCTGGATGATGTATCTCGTTATTTATTGCTTATTCGAAAATAACCAATAACCCGTAGAGCTGGTCGGTTTTGAATTCAACATTTCACTGAGGTTCAATTGCCCTTGAATGTTCTATTATACTTAAAACGGCTGGAGAATTACAGTCGAATTCCACATAACCCATAGTCCTAATAACCCATAATTCCTTCTAACCCATAGTTTTTGGCTGTCCACGCACCTCGTTCCCGATTAAAATGCCAAACATCCCCATACCCCATAATCCATAGCTCTGAGGGGCCCCAAACCCATAGGTAGACCTGAGATTGCTCGTTTGGGCGAACGATCAATGTCAGAAATTTGATCCGCTACAACTTGAAAGAGAAATTATCTCCACCTTCTCGCCGTTACAATGGTGGCGGCCACACTTGTTGCACTGAAACGAGGACTCCAGCGACTCCAGCTCAACACAAAGCACAAAAAGACGCGCTCACGGCCAAATTGAAGCGCAGAGAGGTGATTTCAGTGGACGATGAAACTTGGCTGGACAATGCTGCAAACGACATTGACGAGAAGCGAATTCTTGACAACTTGACAAAGTGGACGATACCACAGGCCCAGCACCCAGACTGTCACTTCTATACTGTATCTTTCCCTTCAATTCGTCATGGGGTGTGATGTGTGACCCGTTTTAGCAATTCGACATTTCGGTAGCCACCAAATTTCGGCGTGACACCTGAAAAAAATTCGACATTTGGGACGAAAAATTTCAAAAATTTCGCCTGTTTTGCGCTTTTCGCGTAATTTTGAGGCCTGCGTGACGGTTCGGAGGTTCGACAGAGGCCCGCGTGATGCGTGACCTCGACCAAAGTTCGTGATCGACACAGGGGTACGTGACGTGTGACCACCGAATTGAAGGAAAAGATACAGTAGGCTCTTCAAGCTGCGTCGACTCTGCGCGAATATGTTTCGGACCGCGATGATGAATTTGCCCGTCACATGGAAGCTGTTTTGGCGAGATTCGGGCGCCAGACGCGACTGGATGAGATGAAGGTGATGCAGGAGACTCAAATGACTGATTATTTTAGCAGAATCGCCGTAGAAAAGCGCTGAATAGGGCAGTACCTTATATTACATAATAAAATCCGGAGAAAATCGTCTTTTTCCATACCCCATATCTCCCTCTAACCCATACCTTTAGGCATCCACCGAGAGGTATGGGTTATTAGGAATTCGACTGTACTTCACAGCGGAAATGTTGAAAAGGAATCGTGCTGTTGCAGAGACACAAAGCCAGGGGTATGACAGGATAGACTGTTATATTTGCTCGTTTGCTGTGATATAAATCTAACTCGGTGTAGTTTTTGAATCAATGGTATTGTGTGTACTCGATACTTTGGACTGTAAGCTTATACTGCAGTGACTTGATCGACATCGGATGACTCGATTGGCAATGCTAAATGTTTCCTCTGCTTCAGTCCCTCCGAGTCGTCTTCGCATTGAGCTGTCAAGTCTCATCGCTGTCAGGCAGCCTGTGAAGTGACCGCCAGGCTGCACGTTTCAACGCGAAGCAGCGGCTGCACTATCCCATTGCACAGCGAATGGTCGACGTGCAGGAGCCTGCTCTGGATGTGACGATTGCTTGGGATAGCTGAGGTAGCTCTGCCGAGTCGCAACAGCAATAGCTACGCTATGTGCCGGACTCGTCCCGTAGCAAAGATGACGGGGAACAAGAAACGGATCGGAAGGCTGACGGACACAAAGTGACAGGGCCTGGAAAATGTGGAGAAGTTGTCCTTAGCCACGAGAAAAAGAACATAATGCAGTGACGCACGAGATTCCACCATGTTCAAACCATCGCAAATGTCTGCCATGTAGGGGAAGAAACAGCAAGGTGTTGGATTAGATGTCGTGGCACCGACGTCGACAACACCGGTTCCGTTGAGTATCGAAGCTGTGTGAAGCTTCCCGGGGGAAGGGAAGAGGACCTCGGAGGTCGTAAAGACCATCCAAATACGCAGAGCTACAATTGTTGTCTGAGTCACAGGTGATTTGAGGTCGCCACGAGCCCAAAGCAGGAAAAGAGTCCAAAAAGCCAGAAAAATGTACTCCAGACACAAAAACAGGTCAGGAAGTATCTTGAGGACTTTCAAACATCGTTGGATGTGCTGCAGAGCGCTGGCTGTTGAGGAAGAAGCAAAGAGAGGTCAAATCTTAGAGATCAGATTGTGACGTGGCAGCTTGCGCGGTCGTTAACGTCGACGACGCCGAGTGGGTTGAGTTTGGGGGCTGGGAAGTGATGAGAGAAGGTCCTGGCAGGTCCTAGAAGTCGTCCAGAGCCACAGAGCCACAGGTGTTGCCTGAGCCGTGGCTCAGCTGCAGCTTAGCCGCAAGCTGCCCAAGCCAGCCGACCAAAAACGGCTCGGCTCGGCTTTATGCGGTGATGGCTCCGAAGCCATCAAAAGCCGAGCCGAGCTAGCCGTAGCCGAGCCGCGGCAACACTACGCGTCACGCACCCCTATGTCGATCACGAACTTTGGTTGTGGTCACGCATCACGCGGGCCTCTGTCGAACCTCCAAACCGTCACGCAGCTCTCAAAATCACCTGAAAAATGCCAAAAAGCCAAAATTTTCGGAATTTTTCGTTCCTGAATACCGAAATTTTCGAGGTGTCACGCAATAATTTTGCTGTTACCGAAATGTCGAATTGCTAGAATGGGTCACGCGTCACCCCCCATGTCGAATTGAAGGAAAAGATACAGTATTTGCTTATGTACTACGTGTATGGAGGCAACACGGCCTCAGATCGTGACAGTCAAAGCGGTTTTCGGCAGCACAATCAAGCCATCCGTTCCCGTGACTGTTGTGAATTCAAGTTTGGGCAACTGTGCATTGGAATTTTCCATCTTACAACAGCTTGTGGGACCAAAAAAGGCTTGAAGCTGAGTAACAGAAGCTTTGTGGCACAAGCCAACATTGTCTAGAGCCTTTTTTGGGTATGATTGCTAAAAATTTCTTTTATTTTGTGTAACGCTATTTCTCAGAGCAACTGACCCGACCGTTAGCGTTACAAAGCTGGGTTTGGGCAACACAACCAACCTCTCCGTTACCGTAACGGTTTCCTCCATACAGTAATTGTTGGTATTATTTTCGCATCCAAGAATCCACCACGCCTCCCAACCAAATGCCAATCAAGGGCTGTGTTGCTCCTTTTGTGCCCACACAGTTCCTATTTTACCTAATTCTAGATCAACATGCCCTTCGATGTGGCAGAGATTGCCACTCTCCTTTACCATTTCTATTCATTTTCATCCCTAATTCTCATCCTCCACATCTGGATTCAAATAGTTCACTGCTTTGGAATGGTAACATTCCGAAATTTCAGCAATATAAATATCGGACTCCCATGATCCTTCAAGTTCTTCGGGTAAATTTAAGATGACATTGATCTTTCTGAGATGAACATTGAGAAACAGAAAAAATCTCGAGTAATTATCTCCTGCTGCGCGCTGAGCAATGGCCTGCTCCCCCACTGAGCTCAGTGTTCGGAGCGATTGACTGAAAGGTCTCTACATGATTGGCTTCACATTGGTGACCTTTCTGACAGGGTTCAGTACGCAATTCTAGATTTACGTTCCCTTCCGGCATCTTCATCCCAGTTTTGGTTCAGTCCCAGCCACTATTCCGGATTCAATAGAGTATGCGGCGGAGCCACTAGATAAACTGGTGGCTCATGTTTTGGATTAGTGTCAGGACTACCCGGTACGTGGTAGCCACTATTTCATCCTCTTTATCAAACTCTTCATAAAAATAAAGTGTCTCGACTTGTCACGATTTTGCCCTTTTTTGCGACATCTTATCTAAGCGCTGAACATGTGACAAGATAACACGGATAGACACTAGACAGATTTGATGTATGTAGACAAAGGATAAGTCAACGTCAGAACCCTCAGAGGGCAGGCAACAGGGCGTGTTACATGCGGTGGCTCTATCCTTGCAAGTACAAGGAGGCAACGCCAGAGTTTCAGACATTAATTAAAGACACACGTCAAACGTGTTGTCATGGCGTGACTATTATTCAGAACACATGTTAACGGAACGATATTTGATCGGACCATACATACAGTCGCACGGTCTTATTGTTCTAGTATATTTTCCCACGACTCGTAGCACAGTATTTAAACAGTAGTATTTCGACTGTAGTCTTTAGTCTTTTATTCCATTTCTTTCGAGCCTCATACCAAAGAGCCCACCGAACCCTTCTGCTTCGCCAGAGTTCGACCTCTAAACGCTTGAACGTGACACGACTTGCCTTTTTGAGAGGTGCACACTTTAACGCCGATTACCTGCTGTCATCTAATACCCCTCTATGTCGCGCGAATTTATCCCCTTTGGCTGATCGTCGATCGCCTTTCTCTTACTGCATGTCTTTGCATAAGAGTTGAAATTTTGTTTGTTCAAGTGCTCTCATGTCAATCGGTCGCTAATGATCATATTTAATTGAGCCCGAAGCCAAGAAGATGGGAGGCGGCCGAAGGCTGCCGACCACTTTGTAGGGGTTATAAATAGAGAATTTGCGGTGGAGCCACCAGTAGCCACCCGGTAGCTCCGAAGGCATGCGTTACCGAGTGGCTCCGTCAACTTTACACGGGGGGATGTAAATTTAAACTGGTGGCTAGCCCCAAAATGGCTGGTGGCTCATTTTGGGGGGAATGCACGTCATTGCACCCGCCAATGGCACCGCATGCCTCGGGAGCCACCAGGTGGCTACTGGTGGCTCCACCGCAAACTCTCTAATAGTGGCTGGAAATAGTGGCTAAATTAGCCCCAGGGAACACAGAATTCCTGAGAAAAATTAGACACCAGTTGATCGGTGGCTCTTACCTGTGGCCAGATAACTCTTGCTCTTCAATTGCCAACACTCAGCCAAAATTAATTCACGACCACTTGCTGCTGTTTCATGCAGTGTGGTCCGTTGGAAGAATTAAATATAATTGCAAGATAAGAAGAAAAATATTATATCCCTATAAAATTTGGTATTGGACATGTCGAATAATACATGGTGTCGGTCAAGCAGATATTTAGGAAGGCAGTAGTACGGTGGAAACCCACCAATACAAGCGCGTTCAGTTTGTTTACTTCTGTTGCTCTGTCTGATGCCATGAACTCGGCTTGATCGAGTTGATCGATCGCTCATCAAAGGGCCGGCGGCAACTCCCGTCAGTTGATCCCGGTCTTTTGATGCTGGTCTTTCCAATTCCTATTGGCTTCACCATATTTAATTTGTCCAACAAACCACGCTGCATGAAACAGCGGCAAGTGGTTGCGAATTAATTTCGGCTGAGCATTGTCAATCGAAGAGCAAAAGCTATCTGGCCACCTTATCGACTCGGGTAAGACATTCAATGATAATCAAGGGCTCAATACCTGCACCTATTTCTGATTCACATTCATCAAAAGCAGTAGAGTCTAGGATTTAGAACTCCCAGGCACCACAAAGCAAATTATAGTCCTGAGCGAGCGCCAAAAGTCAAAGGATGGCATTTCGAGCTCCGACAGTGGGTGCCGAGGAGCGCCGATCCCATCAAATTTGATGCCGGCCCACTATGCCGGTCGCCAAATTTCCTGCAATCCCAACATCCCAACTCCCGAATAAGAACTGTAGCACGCTATCGCGGCAGAGCCCACTAACAGTTCATTGAGCATCATAACTAGTGGCAGCAATCACCGGTCTCAAGCTTCAAGGGCGACATATACTAGGAGCCTACGGGACTGGTAAATTGTTCAACAGCCCAAAGTTCGCTTGGTCGACGCTGCCGCGTCGACCAGCTCTCATTGGGCCAGGATGAGTGGAGCACAAAACGGAAAGAACGCAACCGAAAACCAAGTCAATGGCAGAACATCGATGGTCAGCGGCACGAATGTTGATATCAAAGGATTACATTTTCTTGCGACATGATCAAGTTGTTGTAGGAACAGCGTAAGATAAGAGAACAGAAGTCTGTGGACAGATATTTAAACCCACCGAAGCTTGAAAGCCGCACAGAACTCGACAGTTTTTTGTTTGAGACCCAAATTTGTCTGGGTACAGGCGAGCTGGACGATGAGTATTGAGTTACCGTGGGCGGATTGAGGCGGACAACACAAAGGCCACCGCGCATACAGTGGCGGAAGCCACGAAAGAAGACATTGGAAGCAGAGACGTCACAAGGGGAGGTGGAACAAGACGCGAACCCATGTGAATAACTGACTAGTTACCCGTGAAACCCGAAGGTGGGAACCCAGAATAACGGCACGGCAACCGGGTCAACGGCTGAACACTGATGGTCAGCGGCAAACGAAATTCGGATCGAGGGATCAGACAAAAAAAAGCGGATACATCAAGGAATCAATCAAAAAGTCCTGATTTTATCAAAAAGAGATCATTACAGCCAAAAAGTTTTGATAGGGCGCTACAGGACCCACTACCTAAAGTTAGTGGGCATGCTCTCGATCACTCACCTCTTGAGATTCTCTGCCGAGGTTTGTTTGGCCTTTTCTCCCTCTAGCTTCCCCTGCCATTTGCGCTGAACCTTTATAGCTTTGTCTACCTTTTCGACCACGATACATGACCTAAGTATTTCGGTGACCAATCGGTGACTCGCAAGACTGCGGTGTCAATATCTTACCGAGCTGACACCGACTGCGCAGTCAGACACGGCGCATTGGAAATGAACCGCAACTTGTGAGGTCAATATGTGTTATACTTGCTCTAATTGTCGTAGCCTCGAATGGTTTTGCGAACGAGTTATTAAGCAGAGAACAGCCTCTTTGAGGCTCGGGCATGTATTTCGAGACAACGCGAGGTACCAAGAGGGCTATACTAATGCAATGAGGCAAGAGCGAGTATGAACCGTAAGCAAGAGATATGTAGAGGGCGGGCACAAGTATGGGTGGGAGTGCAGAAACTATAGCGAGACCATCGAGACCGAGTGAGAAGTACATAGCACATAAAGAAAAGTGGGAACATACCTGGCGAGACAGAGTGGGAAGCTAGAGAACCAGCTCCGTCCAGCCAGGTTTAAGTGAGATTGAATGAGCGAGGGGAGACCTTGCTTTCGGCCATTGGGGCAAAGGTCAGCGAATCCTATACATTAAAAGAGCATCTTGACATCCTATACATTAAAAGAGCATCTTTCCTATACATTAAAAGAGCATCTTGACAGAAAGTCACGGGAAATTGACAGAAAATCACGAGGGCAACACATGATTTTCCCGTGACTTCGGAAATATGCCTCCTTTGAGATCTCGCCCGGTTCCAAGCGCCTTCGGACCGCAAGCGGCTCTTCACGTAAGTAATTCGACATTTCGGCTAGGGTTCACACCCGGTTGCCGTGCGGCAGCGGCCGATTCGACAGCTGACCAACGGGCACGGGCCATCGCAACGCGGCGTCAAGAGGTCAAAAAAATTCTTCAGGGGATGACACGGTCAACAGCACTGCCGCAACGGGTCCACAGGTAAAATAAAATATTCCAATCAGCTGTTAAAGCTCTCTACTGCATGTAAAGACACAGAGTGGTCGCTGAATCAGTAAATCCGGATCGATTCGCAACCAACTGACACGATAGGTCAAGTTTGCTGAGTTTATGACTGGGACAACCTGAGGAGAGAGCATTCTGAGAAATATCATTATGTATTTGCTGTGACATGGATCACCGAAGACTTCAAAAAATGCTGTGAATCAAGTTATTGCGACACGAGTTGAATGTTGAAACTTGGCAATCAATGTCAGTACCTACCGATTCTGCCAGGAACAACGAATTTTACTGGGGAGAAGGACTGGGACACAGCAGAACTGCATCCAATATACAGCCGGTGGTAAATTGTCAAAACGCCTTTGGCACGGAACACGCCAAACTAAATTTAACATGCTCTTTTCATGGAAAGGATTGTCACAATGCACTTCCAGTCAACATATCAAAGCACTTCTCAACAAGGGGGTGTCCACCAGCAAATTCCGAGACACTGGCGAGGTGGGTGGATCTTATTTCTCTTTCAACTTGAAAATGCTTTTGAGACAATAAAAAAGATTGCTGGAAAAATATTCAAGCCGAGATTTAACTGTAGCAGGTTCCTGGAGTGCAACATCGAGTTGTTGTGCTATCCATCAGGGCTTGGAGATGTTGTCGACCCACAAATAATAATCTGGATTTCTGCATTTGGTTTCCGGAGTGGTTTCCAGGTAGCAATGTATAGTTGAAAAAATTATTGCTGATTGATTGTTCAAACTGAGTTCAACTGTTTGGAAGGTGGTTGTGCGGGTTGTTGAGGATTTTGACCCACTTTTCTGACCCAGTTGCCCACCCTTGATAGTGGTGCTTGGCCAAAAATATGGGTTTATTCTGAAGTTTTGCTCCCTCTCACATTTGGTACGTTCACACCTAATTTCTGTTTACCAAAGCCCTAATTTATTGACACACTCACCTCCCATATGAACACGGAAGGAAAGATATGAATGCGAGCGGCTCAACACCGCTCAATACTTGGGCTGAGTGAACAAGAGTGAGGAACAGCGAGAACGAGAATAAACAAAAACGAGAGCGAGAGCGTAAGCGACCTAAGCCGTGACGGAGACTGAGGGACAAACAACGAGCCGAATAGGAAGGAAGGAAAGCTGTATTACCATGGTGCTGAAAATGGAATCATATATTGTATAGAATACAGGATATAGTACAGAATATATAGCGAGCAGGAAAAAAGAAGGATAAATATACGTGAACCAGGAGTGCGAGGCAATGCGGAAACCAGTGCTAGAATATAAGTGACTACAGGGGACAAGGCGATGAGCAGAGTGGAATGCAGAATATACGAGTGCAACGGGGCAAGAGAGACAGATAAATGGAATATGTGAAACCGTGGGAAATATGTCGGTGATTTCGGTAGTGTTTGTTTATGTGCCTGCGCACGCGACATTATTCAGTCATGGTATATATGTGTGTATATGTATGGAAACTTGGAATTTGTCCTTACGTGTTCCGCGCCGAAGGCACGGGTCTTACACTTGTAGCCATCAAAGTGATGGTATGGAATTTACCCGGAGAGGTAATACCACTTTCGACTGCGGAGGTGGATATTGCCTCGCGTTCCCCTTCCGGCCTAAGAGGCGAAAACGCTCGTGTAAGTAGAGTACGGCGAAAGGACGGAGGACTTGCCTCTGAATAGACTTGAGTAAACATGTATTTTAAACTCAATCCATGAACGCGATCCAATCACCGGGGTCACAGTTTCCAGGTTTAGGTTGGTGCCTCAGAGTCTCAGAGAGTCGGGTCTCACGGCGACAGCTTGAACTTTGAGAACTTGGTAACTCGTCGGCTCCATGGAGGGTGTTTGCCACGTTACTCCCGCACGGATGCGAACTCTGTCTTGAACCCGGTGATTTCGGCTGCCGACCGGCGACTGGTAGTTGCGGCGCAACATTGTGGACCGGAGATCTGCTCCCTTCTCAGGAGCGCAGAGTTTCAGGCAATCCCGATAGAATGAATTGTCACATACCTTTACGCAAACAATTTTCTGTCTGTGGTCTGCGTTATAGGCTAGTACGCGTTACGAGAAATCGAGGAGATAATGAGTGGTGCTCGTGAGCCAACGTCAATGGGACGCCAATGCTATTTTACGAAGTGTACGGTCTCTTCTCAAAGGAAAGACGTGGACTCGGACGAAAGAGTTGGAAAGGGAAAAAATGGCATTGTTTCGCATCACGTGACACTGGTTCAAAACAATTCGTACCGAGAAATAGGATCCCCTTCACTTGATGCGCGTCTAGTAAATTCTTTTCAACATTCAACCCCAAGTCAAATCGTACATGCATGCTCTTTCATGAATTGACCGATGAAATGAAAGTTGAAACAAGGTTGAAGAGCGAAGACGAGATTTCGCAAATTCAATCTTAACCAATCAAAGTCAGAGAACGAATAAACTTCGGAGAACAAGGGGTACTTCCATTGCATAAATTTTTGACTAGTCTGCGAGTGTCAGAGACATTCAAAATTTCGTACCGAAAACTCAACTATGCGTGTTGTTACAGTAGTACTGACCTCCAAATATCAGCCATACAGACTTGATATTCGGCATCGATTGGCACAAATGAACTCAGACGTTGCTCGGTGTATGTTATTTTTCCTCAGGCCGGATAAATGTATTCCAATTATCAAGGTTGTGCTCACATTCAGGCATAAAATGTTATGACCTGCCGGACCACGGAGTCCAGAGTTGTAAAAACGGACGGCCTCTATGGAGCTTGACTGCGATCGTCCTATCGCATAGATATAGTACTAGGTACCTCACCCATAGAATGAAATGACACGCCTGCCGCCGCGGCTATGGACAGGTCTTTTATTGCGGCACTTTCTTCAGCTTTGGTGCCTCAGTTTCTCGATTTCGGCTCCCAAATCATTGTTGAGGCGTGACTTCCTCTCAAGGTCCTTCAGCGCCTGGCCAAGTCAATTCTGCACGCCTTCGAGCTCTGTCAGTAATCTAACCGATAGATTTTCCAAATATCATTTATTACATGAGGGGTTTCGGCTAGAGCAGCTGTTGTGAATTAAAGTTTCGAAGTCGAGCCGAATCGAGCTACGTGCAAGTCGAGGAAAATGGCGACGACGATGACGATGGTGACATGGGAAGACCAGGCGAATTGCACGATCTCCTTGCACACCATACCCTCGCAAAATATAGTTTATAATGGCAGGGAGAAGCAAGCATCCAGTGTCGGACCAGAAAAATCGAAGCAAGCAGCCAGGCAACGAAGAAAGGCAAGGAGCCAGCGAGAAAGCATCGCAGTATCACAAACTCCAAGCGCAAGAGCACACCAAGAGCAACGCCTTCCCGGCGCATGCGGATGTTCCTCCGGATGCGGATCTTGATGCTCTGGTCGGCGAGCGAGCATACGAGAGGATTCTGTGGCATGCCGCTGGCATGCGTCAGACGCTGCATGTGTAGATTTGAAAATTGGGACAGGGAACGCAAGAGGAAACGAGGAAGGATGGGGAGAATTAGATGGAGGGACGAGCAAGGAAGCGAGGGAAGGGGTAGAAGATGAAGGAGACGAACTTGAAGCTACGCAAAACCGCGCTGTAGATATTCCTGTCTACTCCAGGAATTCGAATCGAGGGAGGGACTCACAGCCGGTTCCTATCATGCGCGTATGGTTGCAGACACAGCTTCATGTCAAATCGCAATTTTGAGCAAAACCCTTAGATCTTGAAGATTTAGCAGGAACATAGGGTGGGTTTACCTTCAAAATTTTCATTTCAGAAAGATTGGGGGTAACCCTAACTTAGGGTTAAAAATGGCGAAATTTTGGACAAAAATTTTCAAAGTTAGTGTACCTAACTTCCCATCTGGACAAAAAAATTTCAAGTTGATGTACCTAACTGGCTGCCTTTTTATAAGTATGAAACTTTGCCTTTTGTGCCTCCTATTCAGCCCTTGCAATATCCAAGTCCCTTGCTTGTACTTCACAGTGGGAATGATACCTTTTCACCGCAAACTCTGCAATTGGTCCTGTAGCACCCAGCCGATAGACACAAGCATAGCAGTTTGCACACCGAAAGAATCGACAAATTGTGGGAAGTGGACAACGCTGAAGGGCCTCTGCAACCAAATCTTTGGCCTTCTGCCAAATTCCATTTGATCTTTCTCGGAATCACCTCTTGATCCAAGCCCAAAAATATTTGATGGGGTTCATTTCTGGGTGAAACTTTGGCACACCATGCCTGGTGCTGCATCAATTAGCTATGTTCAAATTAGAAAAGAACATCTATAGTTGCTCAATCACTCACAAGTTCTAGCTGAGATTTCTCACCAGCAAAATCAGGTTGCAGTGAGAGTAGCCTCCGCATGCAGCAGTCAACTGGGCACTCATCCAATTCATCCTCAGTGTCATTTTGGGCAAGAGCGAGGAGGCAACGAGGACCACATGAGGCCCGGCAGACACGGTTTGATGGCCGAACACAGCCACAGCACAGCCACTAAATGGCAAAATCTCTCTGCCGAAAAAAACAAAACTATTTTGCAAGTTCTGCTCCATAGAATGTCTAAAGGGCCTTCCTACTGTGCTATTTACACTCTCAAATGGATAACTAAAAGGTTTCCCAAGCACGTAATAAGGGTTACCAGATTTGGACACAAGCTTGTCACGAAGTTACGTCCGCAACCATACCCCCGCCCGGAGCGTGCGCATGTGCCACCAGCTCCGCGTCGCCGCCGTCGTCCAACGGTCCAGGGTCATCCATCAATTCTTCTCTTCGTCTTTCTGTGTCTTGTCTCGTATACTATGTCTTGTGTGTAGAAGTAGAAGTCGAGTGTATGTTAGCCTCGAACTTGAAGCGCCTCGACGAGACAAGGGAACGAGACTTGCTCGGGTTAGGGTTTCCTCCCCGCCTGGGCCTCGGTGATGGCATGATGCCGAAAGCGGCATGTTGCCGCCACGGGTCATCCCCTTATTCAAGTTGGGGTTGCCGCGGCCGACACGAGGGAAGCGTGTGCGCGTGTGCGACGAGCTCCGCGTCGCCACCGTCGTTGACGAACGAGAAGAACCGAGCGAGGCTTGCTCGGGTTAGGGCTTACTGCGGCCCAACGCTTGACAGCTGCCTCATTAATTCAATGCATCGTGAATGGAGACGGCATGTTGCGTTATCAGCGCCGCTGCCACGGGTCTGGCTCGCACATCGACGCGGCACATCCACACCCACGCACCTTATTTCGGGGATGCCGCGGCGGGCTCGAGGCGGTCTCATGCATTGACACAAGGCGACACAGACAGGCGCAGACACGGTGGCTTCTGGTGCTGGAAGACAGAGGCGGCGATCATCGCGCGTTGCAACTGATTTGTCTGTGAGCTCTGAGGTCATCGAGTGGGCACGCGATGCGGTGTACGCCGACATTGAGCCTGAATTTACGTTGTTACACAAACCACTTACCCGAAGCCGACAAGTCCCTGCAGCGCACGGTGCGCATCCCAGCCTGTTAAGATTGCATCACAGCTCAGGCTTGCAATGGGGAGGTTGCGGTTCGACTCCGCCCAGGGACATTTGCGATATGCGAGTTTTATTTTGTCTTGCTGGTGAACGTCTCATGCAATATTAATGAATTCGACTTCCCCCACTTGTTCTCGAGGTAGTTCTAAGTTCACTTCAGCACCAAGCTTAACAGGCCCTCTAAAATGCTCAAATTGAATTCCGAGTAATTCTTGTTTTCAACCCTTCACTCAAGGTCATATAACAAACCACTGTTGCTAGAGAGTGTACACTGTACAAGTCCCTACAGCCCGCGGTGTGTACTCTAGTTTGTTAACAAATGCTGCACAGAACCGTCAGACGGTTCGACTCCGCCCAGGGACATTTGTCTTTGAGTTCTTTTTCGTTTGTTCTAGGCTCTTCAACTCCAACAAGGTCTCGTCAAATTGATACTCTTTCTTTTCAAAATCTTCTTCTGCGAAGATTTGCAAATTCAGGCCCATGTGGCAGACCATCTCGTACCAAATACTCAATTCATTTTGATTTGACTGGCAGTACTTGAGTGCTCGAACTAGATCTCTCCCATTGGGCTGACCCGAGTTCAGAGAGTATATAAGTTCCTGCAGCGTACTGTGCGCATCCCCTGGCTCGTTAGCATTTGCGGCATAGTCACTGACAACGGGGAGCAGCGGTTCGGCTCCGTCTGGTGGCGTGTTTTGATGAAATCTTCGTTTTTGCTGCCAGTGATCCTCGAATACTTCAACCACACTTATTCTCCGAGCGGCTCATGAATCCTCTCAACTTGAAATTCAACACCAGCAAACCCTCTGACGTGTTGCAAATGAATTCCCGGTACCGGTATTTTTGATTTAGTTTGAACACTTCACCGCAAAATTTCGTATACGTAGTCCACTGTTCATCAAGTGTTTGCACGTCCCTCGAGCACCGCGCGCACCCCAGCTTGTTGCATGAACATTCAAGTTTGTCACAAAATTCCTCCAAACGGGGAAGGGCAGTTCGACTCCGCCCAGGGACATTTGCCGGCCGGGGCCGAGGTGTGTTTTTTCTTTTCTTTTTTCCTGGCTCGTGATCATTTCCCGACTTGTTCTCCTAAATTCATAATCCGCTGATCTCGAAATTCGCTCTCGGCATGTCGAATCAATTCAATTCCCAGCACAGTACATACCTTTAGTTCGAAGAACACTTGACTCCAGATATCCTGCTCATGTATTGAACCGCTCACGAGATGTGCACAAGTCCCTGCAGCGCACGGTGCGCACCCCAGCTTGTTATGTGTTGACTCTACTTATCACAATGGAGAGGTAGCGGTTCAACTCCGCTTGGGTTACACCGGTGTAATGAATGGAATTTTTTTCGTTTCGATCAATGGCTTCTCTTCAATGCTTGCTGTTCGCTTCTTACCCTCCGAGCAGTTCATGAGAAAGTTCACAATCCTCGACTCGAGTCCCTTGAGCGCACGGCGCGCACCCAGCGCTAGCCTGTTAACTGATCTAGCTGCTGGAGTATTGCAGCGGGGAGCAGCGGTTTGACCCCGCCCAGGGGCATGAACAGCACGCTGGTGCGATAACTCTTTTTTGGCGAATGGCTTCTCTTCCACGTCTCGTCGGAACACCTAAATTCTTATTTCGTGATCTGTTTGAACCTCTTAACGTTCAACAAGCCCTCTTACATGTTAAAGTTGAAATCTAGATGCCTGTAATTCAAACACTTCATTCAATATGAAACTCATGGTATACTAGACCACTGTTTGAGAGTGCACAAGTCCCTGCTGCACACGGTGCGCACCCCGAGTTCATAGATCCTATTGATGCCACGGATTGACGAGGGAGATGCCAGGGACATCACCTGACTCCGTCCCTTTTTCTTACCAGTGATCCTTTTCCTTGTCTTTTCCAACTTAAGAACGTCTTTGTCAATGCCTACTTATTCTCGGAGCAGTTCGAGTACTTGACTTCCTCGCTCGGTGCAAGCCAGAGCCAATGTTCAAGTTCAATTCGCCACTTGACTCCTGTTAAGTATTCCTTGCTTGAATGCTGTTAACGTTATGCCTTCTTGTCTCAACACCTCACCCAAAGGCGCGAATTCCTTGAGCGTATGGTGCGCACCCTAACTCGTTCCATACGGACGGCAATTTTTGAATCAGTGATTGGTTCAACTCCCTCAAGGCCGTTCTTAGCCCTCAGGCCAAGTTACTTTATTGGGTGACTATTTTCCAAATTACACCCGTCTTTGTGTCCATTGAAGCTCAGCTGTCTCAGCTCAATTGTGCAATTCGCATTGATTCGTTCGGCCGACTTCTTGCCATCGGTTCCTAACGGAAACGTCATCGGCTTCCTGCCATAAGTTCAATAATATTCAACCTTCAATATGGGAATCCGGTTCATGCAATATTCAAACTTAACGTGAGGAAGAGATACAATCATTCAAATCAGTTAGTCTATTCACACTCCCTCCTGTTCACTTGCACTTCCCACCCCGACACAGCACCTTAACCACCTTCTCCACCACCGCTGTCTCCGTGAAATTCCAAATCAGTGTACTGTCATGCGCCTGCCACGCCGCGCCCGTGTACCACGTATTCTGACATCCCTGCAGCGCATTCCGCTTCTTGTAATATCCGTTGCGTATCGCGTCCACAGGGACGGTGAGCTGGTATGGCTCGTGGTTGTTGAACCCAAGGAACACAGGCTCAACTGAGGCATTGAGTCCATTCGCTGCCCGATACCTCGCCAGCGTAGCGAGTATATCAGCTTGCGCATCCGCGTCGCTGATCGCGCTGGTGCTGCTATAATACAGCAATTTCAGGCCCGGGGCGCCGTCGCCCACGGTGAGCACCATCCGGTCGGACGTCTGGATGCCGTCTGGCTGCGCGAAGTCAATGTTTGTGATGCTGACGTTGTCGGGAATACCGGTGTTCTGAAGAACAGAGTCGAAGTAATACCTGAAGTTTGCCTGGCTGAAGAGGTTTTCTTCGTCGGGGGAAATGTCGAGGCCGATGGTGCGAAGGTCCGCGACGACAGGTGGGATCGCGAGAACGAGCTGTTTTGCGTTCACCGTGGTTGATTTACCATCGGGCGTGTGCATCACGACGGCCACGCCGTCATTGCTGCGCGTAATGCGGGTAATGGTCGCGTTCAAGAATGCGCCCTCCCCTTGACCAAGCTTATTCAGTGCTTTATCGTATATGCCTTGGTTGTTGAAATCTGTCGTCGTGATAAATGGTGGACTAATGCCCAAGAAGTTTCCAGCAACACCCGCCGAGAAATACTGTGGCGTGGTTCACATCTTCAGTGGGCAAGCGAGCTGAAAAAAATACTGACTTTCATCGCGTATATCGCTGGGAGAGTCATCACGTTCCCGACGCCCTGCATGATGCCGGAGGCACTGAGCGACGCTGCGTCAAGATTGTACTTCGCCATGAAGTCGGCCCATGAAAGGAGAAGGTCCTCTGGAACAGGATCAGGGAGGCTGAAGCCGTCTTCGAGGAACGGAAACTGCGCATTGTACAGATTGACGTATCTCGTCAACGCTTCCCCCTACGGCTGTCGAATTGGCCCAAGGCACGCTCGGTGGAACAACCGCTTGACCCTTGGCATCGCCATTGAGATTAGCGTAGACGCTGTTGCCGCCCAAAGGCGCTGCAGTGGTTTCAACCCCAAGTGTGGAGAAGTAGTTGGTGGCGACGGTGATGTTGTGGTAGACCAAGACGCCGTAGTCAAAGGTTGCAGTGGTGTTGGGTACCTGAAAGGTGTTGACGTGACCCCCGAGGCGGTTGTTTCTCTCGAGAAGAGCCACGCTGAGACCCTCTTGCTGCAGGCGAATGGCCGTGTAAGTTCCGGACGAGCCGCCCCCTACGACGACGACGTCGCGCTGAATGGTGCTGCCGCCATTTCCTAGGGCACCTATCGCGCACAGCAACGGGAGGAAGAGGTTTAGTTTCCGAGTTCGAGACATTCAACAGTTGTGTCTCTGTTGCGGATGAGGGCTTGCTGCTACACTGGGGACAGTTCTTCATCTTAAGCACTTGGAAGTTGCCCTGATTTCGTGTGTACATGCTTGGCGCTTCCTATTTTTGTCTCGGCCCACTGTCATCCGCGCACCATCTCCGCCTCGTTCCATTCTTCGCTTAGACACTTCTTTCGACAAGCATTTTAGCTTTCAGAGCCTTATGTAGCCCTCTTCGACACACCACATGCCCGTGGATCGAGCGCACAACATCCGCTCAAAAGGAGGAGCTGTCGTGGAGTCACCATATATTGACACCTACTTGTTCGTCGTCAATATATCGGTTCTGTTACAGAGACTAGTGGAGTCACTGCTCTTACCGTCTAACCCCATCATCCGGCCACTGAAAAGCTGCTTGCCGGCGTAGTCAATGACCTTCCAGTTCCTTCAGGCAGATGCAGAGCGTCATCTCTCTTTAATCTGTCTCGGCGCAATTCACTTCAGAAGTTTAGATTGACTCCATGGCGCGAGGTCCTTGCCCATCGGACGTAGTAAACTTGGTCTACTTTGATGTCCATCCGCTCATCTTTGCTTCGGTTTTCCTAGGCGCCGTCCCACTACTTCGTTCAAGTTGGCTACTTCCCCCGCGGCCGCCGGTCTGTAACTCGCGAGCTTCCAAGTTCTTATGTAGCAAGATCGGACCCGACCAGGGGAAGGACGACTCCTCGACGAAGGCCTTAGAGGCTGGTCTTGGCTGGTCTAGTTCATCATGACAACTGGTGTCTTAAGTGGCTTGCATTTACCATAACATCGCATTTTCGCATTACTTAGTCCCTCTCCATCACTGGGTTTGATTCTCTTCATTCGAATTTACTGCTCTTGACAATATCCTTCAAAATTGTCGAATGGATTTGCGGCACGTCTCAAGTCGCGAAGACCATGGCCTCCACAAAATGTAGTCACATCAAGAGTCAAGACCCTAATCGCTTTGTGTCACATCACCGGAGCAACGTCGGAGTTTGAAAATGGTGTCCCAAAGAGTTCTCAGGGCTTTCAGCACTCTCATCTGGGCAAGGGAATGGTACTTTATGCACATCATGTATGAAGTATAGCCTTACAATTGTTTATTATGTCCCTCTGAAGCTGCCAATGCAGTACTAAAATTTTGCCCCCACCCAGGATTTGGCGGCGATTATGGCAGACCGCGGATCACGATGCCGAAACCTCATAAAGTCGAGCAATAACGGGTCGTGATTCTTGCGGGTCCATATTCGGGACCACCAGCACCATCAGG
Organism: Mycena sanguinolenta; assembly: GCA_014462675.1. Classification (NCBI taxonomy): domain Eukaryota; kingdom Fungi; phylum Basidiomycota; class Agaricomycetes; order Agaricales; family Mycenaceae; genus Mycena; species Mycena sanguinolenta. The sequence continues at coordinate 9,760,390 of JACAZH010000003.1, read as the reverse complement.
AGGCTTCCCGCAGGCCTTTTTAATACGAGTGAGGGTGTCGGCATAAGTTTGTGGTTTACCTTGGTTGCGCTGACGTCTGCCGACGGGGGTCGGCCAAGCCTTCGCCGACGGACCCTCGGAATGCAGTAATTCTTCTCATTCATAATCCCTTCTGAGTTGACTCGATTTCCGCCCCATTTCGGTCCTATTCCAGCTATCCTCATGTCATTTCACTGACACTAAGACCACAGAAATCTGGATTTCTGGGTGACCAACGAAGAGATCATGATCACTGCTTACTCAGCTGGTCTCATCTCACAATATGATAGCAATAATAAATTCGCGAAGCACGGCACCTCGGAAATGAACCTGCTCCATCCCCCAAAATGAACTGAAATGAACCGAAATAAACCGCAACTTGTGCGTGATCAATGTGTGCTATACTTACTTCCATGAACGCGATCCAATGACCGAGGTCACAGTTTCCAAGTTTAGGTTAGTGCCTCAGTCTCGGAGAGTCGGGTCTCACGACGACAGCTTGAACTTTGAGAATTTAGCAACTCGTCAAACTCCGCGGAGTGTTTGCGAAGTTGCTCCTGCACGGATGCTACGTTTTCAACCCGGTGATTTCAGCTGGCGACTGGTAGTCGCGGCGGGACAGCGTTGTGGGCCGGGGATCTTCTCCCTTCTCAGGGGCGTAGAGCTGCAGGCAGACCTGATAGAAATGATTTTGTCACGTACCGTTATGCAAACCATTATCTGTCCGCGGTCTGCGCTGTAGTAGCCAGGCTCGGAAGGTGTTACGGGGAGACATCGAGGAGACGATGAAGCTGGTTTACGGATCTTCAGCTGCCAAGTCGAATCAGACAGGCATGCTCTTTCATGAATCGACCAATAAAACGAAAGTTGAAACAAAGTTGAAGAGCGAAGACGAGATTTCGCAGATTCAATCATAACCAGGGACCGAATGAGCTTTAATGAACAAGGAGTACTTCCGCTGCATAAATTTTAAACTAGTTTAAATGTAAGAAATATTAAAAATTTCGGGCCAAAAACTCAACTATACGTGTGGTGACACTGACCTCCAAGTATACGGACAGGCTTAATAGTGGAGGACGTTCGGCATCGGCTGGAACAAATGAACTCAGACGTCGCTCGGTGTATGTTATTTTTTCTCAGAACGAATGAATGGATTCTAATTACCAAGGTTGTGCTCACATCCAAGCATAGGGGAGTTATCACTTGCCGGACCACGGAGTCCAGACTGCATACCAAATTATAAAAGCGGATGGCCATAACCCTCTATAGAGGCTTGACTGCGATCGTCCTATTGCATGACTAGAAGCTGAACTCATAGAATGAAACGACTCGCCTGCCGCCGTGGCTATGGACAGGTCTTTTGTTGCGGCACTTTCTTCAGCTTTGATGCCTCAGTTTCTCGATTTCGGCACCCAAGTCTGACATTCGTCGAGGCGTCAGTTTTATTGACATGAAAAGCGTTGGCTTTGGAGCACTGTCCTCGTCCCGTTCGAGAGCGCTCTTGAGCTCGAAATTTTAAGAGCATGGATCCTGGCATCGAACATGGACTCGCCCTTCAAGTTCCTCTAGCGCCTGGTTCTGCACGCCTTCGGCCTCCGTCAGTAATCTAGATAGCGATACTTTATTCCAAATACCATTTATTACACGCTAGGCGGTACTTATCCGGAGGGAGATTCCACCCGCACCCAGGGACGGTGACACGACACGGTTAGATTAGACTCGCATCGTGCTCTGCGGCATCGTCCTCGTCCTCTTACGCACCGCAACGTCCACGGTCGAGGGCAGAACAGAAATACCCCCACAATCGGGACGGAAGAAGCAGAGCGCAAAAAAGAACAGCGCCAAAACTAAGTAGATGCGAGTTAGGGGATGAATCGGCAAAGCCACAAATCTCATGGCCCAAATCACCGACACCCGACTTGCGGCCTCGGACGGGAGTCGCGGCTACAGTCGCTGTTGCGAACATAAGCTCCGGCGAAGTCCAGTCAAACCGACCCGGAGTGCGTCGTCGGTCCGCACAGGCGAGGACGGCGATGGCGACGCGAGACGATGAGCCGCATTGCATCATCCTCTCGCACACCGTACCATCGCGGAATATTCTCCGCGATCGCAAGGAGAAGCATCCACCATCAAACCAAGGGCATCGAAGCAAGCAACGAGACAGCGAATAAAGGCAAGCACTCGGCGAGAGAGCATCGGAGGAAGCAAGCATCGAAGTATCACATAGCACGAAAGCAAGAAAGCACGAAGAGGGCGCCACCTTCCCCCAGCGCATGCGGATGTTCTTCTGGATGCAAGTCTTAATGCCCAGGTCGGGGAGCGAGTAGGTGAGAAGGGAGGATTTGTGGCCGCGTTTATCAGAACGTTGCATGCGTAGTTGTGAAAATTGGGAATGCGAGAAGAGGAAGGGGAAAAAAGGATAAGAAGAATTAGTTGAAGGAACAAAAAGGGGAGATGAGGTAGGGTACGAGGAAGAAGATAGAAGAGGCTGTCGAACAACGCGCTAGAGATACGCGTGCCCTTGCGGTGCCAGAAGTCTTCTAGTCCAAGAATTAGATCGATGGGACTCACATCCAGTTCCTACCCGTCGGGAGCGTATGCGCGTGCATATGCCAGCTCCGCGTCGCCGCCGTCCATCTGGGTCCATCATTCGTGGCTTCGTGCTCTAGCGTGGCTTACTCGCCTTTTGCGTAGCGAGTCTTGTGTCTTGTGCGTAGAAGTATAACTATAGCGTCGAAGACCAGCCTCGGGCTAGCGAGGGAGAGGAACCGAAAGAACGAGGCTTGCTTGGGTTAGGGGTTTCCTCGATGATGAGCGTGCTGATGGCATCATGATGACATCGATGCCGAAGCGGCATGTTCAACTCATACCGCCAGGTCTGCTTATTTTGGGGTCGCTGCGGCGGACTCGAGGAGTCCTCGCGTTGAATTCGAAGGCGGCGATCATCGCGCGCTGATTCAGATTTCTGCGTGCGTTGAGGTCATTGAGTGGGCACGCAACGCGGTGTACGCCGACATTGAGCTGAATCCCCATATTTTGGAACTTACTTTACTCGCCGAAAGCCGACAGGTCCCTGCAGCGTGCGGTGCGTATCCAAGCCCGTTGTGCCTAAATGCCCGAGCGCCATCCGTTGGGAACGCAGCGGTTCGACTCCGCCTAGGGATATGATTTGCAAAGCGAAGGAATTTCTCTTTTTGCTGGTGGTCAATGCCTCAAGCTATGTCTCGTCCAATATGATCTTGTTCTCTCGAAGCAGTTCTGAGTTCATAATCCTCTCATCTCGAAATTCAACATCAAAAGGTCCTCGAATTCTGATGCAGATCTGATGGGATATCGAATTAATTTAATTGCCGGTACATGCCTTGGATTTAAAGACCCCTTCACTCCAGATATACTGCTCATGTACTGAATCGCTCCTCAGATGTGCACAAGTCCCTCCGGCGCGCGGTGCGCACCCCAGCTTGTTAGCACTGCTTGCACAGCCCCTCGCAATGGAGAACTGGCGGTTCGACTCCGCTCGGGGACATAGGTAATCCCGGAAACAGTTTTTTTTTCTCGCCAGTCGCTCCTCTCGACGATAGCTTGCCAGGTTAATCAATTGCCGACTTATCCTCCGAGCAGTTCGTAACTCAAATCCGATCATGTAAAACCTTGTAATTGGATCTTCGCCTCAAAATTCAACAGCCTTCAGAAATAATTCTTGGTGAACTGATCTTGACTGAACACTTCACTCTGAATATATTCCTTGTTACAAAGGGCTTCTAAGGTATGTGCATTTATATGTATAGCGAGGTACGAGCGTTCATATAAAGCGTCTGTCTACGAGAGACTAGTGCAAGTCCCTGCCGAGCACGGTGCGGACCCCAGGTTGCTGCAAAACCTGCACAGACTCTCGCAATGGGAAGGGACGGTTCGATTCCGCCCAGGGACATGGCATCCACGCATCCAGGTGAAAGAATCCCTTTTTGTTTACTTTTCTCGCGAAGAACGGCTATGCTTCAACGTGTCGCAAATTTCTTTTTCACCTGATTCGCCCGCCCGGGCATTTCTCCCTTGCAAACAGGCCTTCGAGTCTGGCATGGCGAAGTTCAGGTCGAATTTATTCCCGGTACCAAGTACCTTTAAATCTTCAATTTCGATGTCAACACTTCACTCAAGGTCATTGTATAACATACCACTGGTTTAAAGTGCACAAGTCCCTGCCGCGCACGGTGCGCACCCCAGCCCTTTGGGACGCGTTCATCTTCAGATAAGACAATGAGAAATGGCGGTTCGACTCTGTCCAGGGACATCTGTGTGCTGAAATCCTTTCTTTTTTTGCCGAGGCAGATATCTCTTCAACGACCCCTGTACTCAAATCAATGGCCCCGGCTCAAATAATTGTTCTGTTTGTTCTTTTTTCTTTTCCGAAGATTCGCAATTCCTCTGAAAATTCAACAGGCTCGCGTTCCAAACCATCTCGTACCAAATACTGAATTCAATTTTTAATTCACTTCCACCGCTGGCAATACTCAGTGAGTGCTCGAGCCAGATCTCCCATGCACCCGAGCTCGAGGAGCGTTCAGGTCCCTGTGGCGCACGGTGCGCATCCAGACTGTTGATTTGGTGTTGTCTTATTTGATGGAGAAGTGGCGGTTCGACTCCGCCCAGGGACATCTCGTTGTGTTTGCACTTGTTTTTTGTTCTTTTCTGGTTTTTGAAAGTCCCTCCGACCCACTCAATCCGACGGGGTTTTTTCAAATCAAGCATCTGGTTCATCGATCGGTGAAGTTGGTAAATCCTCTGAACTCAAAGTTCAACAAGTCCTCAAATCTGACATGTCGACGCTACCTTCGATTTGAAGAACACTTCCTCCAAAAAAAGCCCGTATCTAGTCCGTTTCGCTTCAAGCATGCAAATGTTCCCGTGGATCGCGGTGATCCCCCGGATTCTGTCGCATTCCTCTTGGCACCGGCGCGTTGATGGTTCCCTGTCCGCCAGGGACATGTATATTTTTCAGGAACAACTCTTTTTTCTTACTATTCTTCTACTTTCTTTAACAAAATCTCGTTGAATTAAAGCCCCGGCCTCACTTGTTCTCTTTCATTTTCGAGGGTTCCCAAAACCTCTCACAATTCAACAGGCACATGTTGCAAACCATCTCGTACTAAATACTGAATTCATTTTTGAATTGATGCCCGCCACTGGCTGCTCGAGCCAGATCTCCCATGCATCCGACCCAAGTTGGAACCAGAATGTACAAGTCCCTGCAGCGCATGGTGCGCACCTCATGAACTTGTTGAATCAGATTTCGGTCGGAGATGGTGGTTCGACTCCGTCCAGGGACATAGATTATCCAGGAAACTGTCGTTTTTTTTCGCCAATAGTCCTCTTCAACGACGTCTTTATTTCTTGCCATCGTGGTTCCTCGGTCTCGTCGAATCAACTTGAGTCGTCCAGAGTCGTCCAGACTTACTTGTTCTTCGACTCAGAGGGGTTCCTGAATCAGCCAAGTTTATAAATCCTTTGAATTCATTGGTCAACGTCGCAACATTGTCAGGCCTAGACACTCTGACCCATCGAAGCTGAAATCCCCGTCAAATAATACCACTTGGCTGAATATAGCGAATCGCTGCTGAAAGCCCACAATTGCAAATCCCTCTGGATCGTGGAGATCAGTCCGAAATCTTAACTTGTCTTATTGAAATTGTGGCGGGAAGCTGGTGGTTCGACTCGGCCTAGGGAGATTCTTCAGGGGTACAATCTTCTTTTTTTGTCACTGGCCGACTTCAACTCGCTACTTATTCTCTGAGAAGTTCATAGTAAACCTCTCAACTCAAAATTCAACAAGCACTCGGGCATGTTGAAGTTCAAATCGAATCCTCTGTACAACTGATCATTCATGCCTTTGATGCCACCAAGTGCTCGAGATCAATCTCCGAGTCCCGTACCTTCAGCTTCTGTTCAAGGGTATGCAATTTCGTGTGATCGCGGCGGCGGCGACCACCCAAAGTCGTAGATACCAGATTTCGTCGTGTTTGAGAGATATAGCGGTTTGACTCTGTTCAGGAACATGGGGCATTGCGATGAGGATTGTTTTCACAATTGCAAGTCGTTCCTGTAGATTGCAGCAATCGCATCAGTCTCAGTCCAGAAGACAATTGAATGAGGCGGTAATTCGGCTCTGCTCGGGGACATAATCGGTAGGTCGCAACTTTTTGCTTTCATCATCTTTCATTTTTTTCCAGTCCCAGTCCTCTCAAATGGCAAGCTTGGGAGGTTTAAAAATTGAACTTCAACCCAATTGATTGAATATTTCGGAGTCCGGGCCGGGTATTCCGCGAGCCGGACACTCCGTCACGGTGAGTCAGTGACACCGTGACTCTTCACTTTTTGCTATCTGTGCACCGTTGCAACTGCCTTCTGGTCAACCTGAAGGTTTTGCGATACCTCTCGAAACATGGCACCCTCATCATTGTGAGATCTGCCTCAGGCTCCCTTCAAGTTCAACGATCGAGAGACGATGTGCAACGCTTGGCTAGTAGTCAGTTCAATAAATCAAAAAAATGTCCCGGATCCGCTGAGAATCGGGCGTTCCTTGCTGAGGGCGCGATCGAGCAAGGTACGGAAAACTTGCGTAACTCGCTTGACTTGCGCCCCTAAAAATCAGGTTCATCGTTTAGGCGTGACAGCCATTACGGCTCCTGTGGGCAGTGTGTATAAGAAGATTCGACGATGATACCCACATTTCCGAGAGGTTCCTATGTCGACATTGACCAACGCCCAGCTCCAGGCCTACCTCCGGATTGCAGGCTATGCAATTGCTTTCTTCGAGTAGGTTCCCATAACGCCGATTGACAAAGACACTGATTAGCCACTCTTTAGCTACCTTCAAAGTCTTCCGTCAGAGTACCGACTCTATTCTCGGCAGAAGGGCAAACCAAGGTGTGTTCTCGGTAACCTTCGGAACATAGTTTCCGTATTAACACGTCTCTCAGCATTGTTTGTGTCCTGTTCGTCCTGGTGCGATACCTGGGACTCGCGGCAGTCATCATCGGCAATCTTGGCTTCTTCTATCATGGGTTCACACCGGCGAGTTGCCAAAAATTCTACTGGGCTCCACCGATCCTCAAATGTGAGTTCGTCGCATTCAATCGTTCCCTGGCGCTCAATTTTGTCAAGTGCTTTTATACTTGGTCTCACAGGCAATCCTTGCCATGAGGTTGGATTCATAATTTTCAACACACCAGGTGCTAATCGCTGATTTGCGTAGAGCATATGCCGTTTCAAAGAAGGCTCTCTGGGTTCGGATTGTGCTGCCTGTGGCGTTCGTTCTTACTCTGGTGGTGCGTAAGGCCATTTACATGCTTGGCTGTCTCTAAGATTCAACCATAGCCTGAACTGATCTCTATTTTCTACAAACGAGTCCGTGAGTGCAAAGTTCAACTTGGTCCATTCCCCGTCTCAATTCGCCCGTAAATCACAATAGCGGTTTCAGTCAAGGGAAGGTAAGCTACGATGGTCGGAATCTCGACTCGTTCACTGACCTTACCTCAGCTGTACTTCCGAGAACCCTACCGGAATCAAAATTGGATCCCTATTCTACGTCGGTGCACTGTGGGTGTTAAATTCTACCCTGGTGCCGAACATTGTTTCTGACGTAACGCATCCAGCGTATTTGATGTGGTAGCTATGATCATCACTTCGATGTACCTCTGGAAGTTCTCCCCCGCCAATCGTTCTCCGTCAGCACTCCGGATTTCCGCACCACAGCTCGTACACGACTCACATCCTTTCTTGACAGTTTATCTCGACTGAACAGAATGTTGATTGAAGGGGGAATGGTTTACTTTGCTCCACTCATGAGCATGAATATCGTCAACCTCATCTTTTTCCAAAATCCGGATACGACTTTCCATCCGGCCGCGTATGGCTTATCATTGACTTCATTCGGTCAAATGCTGACGGTACCTACAGTGCAGTGTTAGGATACTCCATAACGATGATCTACAGCTCACGATTCATTCTCTATCTCTCTGGTACGCCTTCACATAATATTCGCAGCGGTTAAACTAATCAAAACTCAAAACAGAACGTGGTGACAAGTCGGAGCATCCGAGTTCGTCTCGTCCAGGCACTTCTGGATACAGAGGTCCTTCTGCCCGAAACGACACGGAGATGATGGTCAAGGTTGTCCGCACAGTTGGCATGGATATGAAAGACGCGCACGTTGAATCTGATAATGGGAAAAATGCGAACGCAAAAGGGCGGTGGGCAGAGGAGAGTGTATAGCTTTCTCCTGTATTAATCGAGTGGGTTTATCTGGGTTTGTGTTATGTATGAAAGATTTATTAATCTGCACCGAGCGCAGAACCAGGTTACAGCCTGAGTGCAGTTTTGATTGGTCTTACTTCGGTCTTGATCGCCACTGTTGTCTGCCACATGTGGATGGAACCGTGAAAAAAGACGATTTCTCAAAGAACTGACTAGACACCTTGACCTTGACAGGATCGTCATCTCTAACGAGGTTCGGAAAACACGACTAAGTAAAACGCCTCGGAAATAGCCGGAATAGGCGTGACTCGGTGGCGGTGCAGTTACTTTTTTCCCCCTCTTTTGCCACTTGAGCCGTAGTGCGCTCACGCAGCCCTACAAACACCGTCCGTACTTTCACCTCTCTAATTTTGCTCGGATTCTCAATAGTTTTCTGCAGTGTAAATCTTACCATTCTACGAAACTCGTAGCCTGCCAGTCTGTCCGCATTTTTAACGAACAATCGCCGTCCCAGTTATCAACCATGCTCATTCACATGGCGGAAGATCGAATTCGCCTCTCGCATATAAAATCTCGAATACTAGACCTTGAACAATCCCTCTCAGCATTGCGAGCGGAGCAGAAGGTCGTGCGGGAACGCCTCGACTCCTACAAGTACCCGGTTCTTACGTTGCCGAACGAAATGGTCTCCGAAATCTTTATACACTGCATGCCACCGTACCCTCAGTGCCCCCCGCTCACTGGTGCCCTCTCGCCGACATCTTTGGCCCATATTTGTCGTAAATGGCGAGCAGTAGCGTTGGCCACCCCCGAGCTATGGAGAGCCATTTCATTAGCAAAACATGCCATTCCAGTTCTAGTCAACCCGGAGCGCCACCCATCCAAGGACTGGGCAAACAGGTCCAGGTCTTTGCCTCTTTCCATCTTTATCGACGGGGACCAATTTCTGCCCGCATTGTACCCGGCAGTCTTTTGTCGTCGCGCCCGCTGGGAATACTTGACGGTTGAAACTTTCTCACCGTCCCATCCCATGATTGAGGAACCAATGCCTCTGCTCCGGGCTTTGGAGTTCAGAACAACAGGCTTCGACGTCAGTTTCGAGCTTCGCGACGCGCCTCAGCTTCGCAAAGTGGTCCTTAGCGGTTGTTCCTTGGATGTGACTTTGCCATGGCAGCAATTGACGTCTTTGAAGATGGTGCTCTCCTCGCAAGTCCAATGTGCCTCAATTTTGCAGCAGGCAACAAATCTTGTACACTTTGACGTCTGTCTTGCTCGCGGGCTCGATGAAACTTCGTCGTATATCACATTACCATTCCTGGAGGCATTAGTCTTCAACTCAACGGCGCCGCAGTTTCTTGACACCTTGATCGTGCCCGCACTTCGCAGTTTCGAAATAGCGGAACATTGCATTGGTCCAGACCCTATTGGTTATCTCACCTCATTCATAGCGAAATCCCGCTGCCCCATACGGATTCTGCGCATCGGTGGTCAAAGAACGATATCTCACAGTGCATATCGCCTCCATTTCCGTATTCGTCTGCGGTGATCGTCTTCAGAGTGACGAAGAGGATTCAGGGAGCAATGACGAAGATTCCGAGGGCGCGGAAAATGAAGTCGAGTCTGAGGGAGACGAAGTAGAATCGGAGGAAGACAAAGAAGACGAAGACGATTCAGAGAGCGATGAAGGAGGTTCTGTGGTCGAGGGAGACTCTGGGTCGTCGGACAATCAGACAGGGTCCGACTCAGATTAGTGCCCTTGACGATTCGTATGTGCATCTGTCCTCTCAACTCAACGATGCTTATTTCTTGTACAGCAACCGACCAAGGTTCCACAAGAGTCTAACCGAGGTGATGCCACATGCGTTCTCCCCCATTCTTGCGACATTCTCTCCCATTGATATCGTTGATTGCTCTTATCCTGTCCTCACGTTTATTTTCTACCAGTCACCATCAACCCGTACTAGAAACCTCTTTGACTCAGCTTCCTGCACTGGGTCCGATTTCAAACTCCAAATCTCCACGTTCTTCCCTCACGGTTTTCTATTCTTCGTTTTCGTCATGTGCGCCAATCGTCGTACCACTAGCCAATGAATCAAAGCTTTTCAAATCTCGGGGCCGTTTTGCTGGTCTCTTGCTCCGAGTCTATCCTTTTCCGCCCTCAAATCGAGTCAAGCCTCAAGTTGCCTTTCCTCTTGAATTGATTCTCGAACGGAACCTCAGCTTCAGCCTTTCGATGCTCCAGACAGTGCACGGAAGAATTGGTAGTCGGACTGAACGAATTTAGCCGGCGATGCATGCTATGTGAATTGTCTCAGATCACGCCACGCGAATTGTCTCAGATCATTGGATCCAAAACTGGGCTTTTGTCCTGTCTGCTTTGACGGAAGCTACCAGGAAGCAAGAAGACAATCTCAGAAGCTACGTGTTCAAATGCAAGTAGGTTAGGTCGCTGCGCTTGTGCACGTCGAGTCTATTCATCGTTGGCTGGTTTTAGCCCGTGTCTTGAGTTTTCTCATTGTCCGCTCGATCAAACAAGGGACGAGTGTACAGCACCACCGTCTAGACCACTCATTTGACGTATGCCCCTACAACTCAGGTCCAACTATTCACGCGACTCAGGAGTCGGTTCAATTCATTGATGCTGAGTCTGGAGGATTTAATGCACGCCAAGAACCATTGGACCATACCCTGGTGCCATGTCTCCCCAAACGAACGTCGAGATTCAGGCGTACCTCCGAATTGCAGGCTACGCAATCGCGTTTTTTGAGTCATTTTATTTCTTTTTCATACTCCACGATCGATCATACTGATCCACCGCTCTAGTTTCCTTCAGACTGTTCCCGCAGAGTACCGGCTCTATCGTCGACAGAAGGGAATCTTCAGACTAAGGTACCTCCAACAATCAACTCTCGCCTATTACATTATGAATCTAACGCTTGGCTCCCAGCGTTCCCTGCATTCTATTCATCCTGGTACGATACCTGGGCCTCGCAGCAGTCATCGTCGGCAATACGGGATTCTTTTTACCATGGATTCACGCCTGCGAGCTGCAAGAAATTTTATTGGGCTCCGCCCTTGTTCAAATGTGAGATTTTCGTCATCCCACCAAATATCAAGTGTGCGCCTAGCATTGAGACTTTATTCCGGATGTTCAGTGGTTCTATACCTGGTCTCACAAGTCATTCTTGCTCTGAGGTTCGTTTGGCATTTCTACATCCATTATTCATTTTTAAACCCGCCCGAAGTTGAGTTACTGACTTGAATTCTTTTGTACAGAACTTACGCGGTTTCGAGAAAAGCTCTTTGGTTGCGCTTTACGCTGCCGTTGCTGTTCGTAGTTACGATGGCGGTACGTCCCGCCTGCTGCGATGGATTGTCCAATATAACTTGGGGCTCAATTACAGCCGGAACTCGTATCGATCTTCTACAAACGAATATGTCAGTCCATAATTCGCCCAAATTCGATTCATTCTATGGACGTCTGACTGCTGCTCACAGCGATCTCAAGCAAGGGAAAGTAAGTCCCGGCGACTCGAACTTCGCTTTCGTTGGTTGATCTTGTGGCGACAGTTGCACCTCAGGAAACCCTCCCGGGATCAAGATCGCATCCCTCTTCTACGTCGGCGCGCTGTGGGTGTTCGACTTGATATACCTACCGTTTTAACAATATCTATTTGGTTTTTCTGCAGTGCATTCGACGTTGTGACCATGATCATAACTTCCGCCTATCTCTGGAAATTCTCCAACGCCGCCCGGTCTTCGTCAGTCCACAAGCCATAGACCCCCCAATTAATCCTGACATGTTGGGCCGATCATCGGACGATAGGTTCACTCAACTGACGCGCATGATGCTTCAAGACGGCCTCATCTACTTCGTGGCGCTCACGGGGATGAACACCGTCAACCTTGTGTTTTTTCAGAATCCGGATACAGCATTCCAGCCTGCTGCGTGTGTATACGATCTCATTTATGTTCAATTTTCCGCTGACGATACATGGGTGTATATAGCGCGGTTCTGGGATACACCGCAACGATGATCTACAGCTCGCGATTCATCCTCAACTTATCAGGTGCGTACTTGAACACTTCATCATTATCCCGCAGTGAGACCAAGCACCTTTGTCGAAAAACAGAACACGGCCGTGATAAATCGGAGACCCACCCAAGCTCGTCTCGTCCAGGCAGAGGTGTCGCTGGCTATGGTAGAGATCGAGACGGCACAGAGACGGAGATGGTGGTGAAGGTTGTGCAGACTGTGGTTACGGACATGAAGGACGTTGAATCGCAGGCGGAGTCTGATGCGGGTACGGGCAAGGATAGAAGTGGAAAAGGAAGGTGGGGAGAGGATAGTGTGTGATTTTTGTCATTTTGCATGTATTGTATTTTCTGGGCCAAAGTTGAGGGAGACTGGCACTGCAATACAACCAGGACCAATCTGCGTACTCGAGATGTCCGACAATCCTTCTGCTGACGACTGTCTCCTGTTTGGTAAACCTACATTCTTGCTCATCTGGGTGAACGACGAGGCCGAGTATTGATTCACCGTGATCTTGAAGTTCAGAAGGCAAATAGAATCGAAAGTTGTGATCGACCGTCTGAAACTTATGATCGACCGTCTGGAGAAGGTCCCTCACCAAAATTCACAGCGAATCGGTGTTCACCGACGCCCTCCCGGTGGGGTAGCCTTCCGGGGCACTGAGCTTTGGACACCAGACGTGCGGAAAGTCCAAAAAGCTGAAAAAACGATGAGCGGATGGTGGGTGAAAATCCTTGCAAAAAAATGCATAAATATTGAGACCCGTAGGTCTACCACTCCGGAAAAGCGTGTCATCCTTGTGCAGGGGCCATGCTAATCTTCTCTGTATCGTTCCAATTTTTCGTATGACACCCCGAAGGGGTCGAAGAGCTAGGAAAATTTCGGGTAAAGATCATGAGAATGATGTACCTTGCGTGTTTCACCTGTTCGCCGGTTATCGCGGAAGAAATCGGCATAGTGCGTCCACTGACCATGCTTGAGGTGGCGTCATTTCTTGTGCTGGAGGGTTGAGATTAACAGTGCACAGAACAAAAGAATTTTTGCGCACCGATCTGCAGTGAACTTTGATCAAGGCGGCAGAGGGGTGGTGCCCGCTAAAAAGTACGACAGTCAGTATTTTTGTTCTCGGTTTCGCTTCTTTTGCAGTAACCCAGATGCTACGGTGTTGAACTTTGAATCGATGTATATCGCAAATGCTGTCGCTAACGATCTCGCTTCATGGGTCAGTTTTGTCGGTACTTACACTACAACCGCACTTCGCCTAACATCGAGCTCGAAAGCCTCAAACCAAATCGATTTATCAAATAAAAAAGCAGAATCAACGGAATAACCAACTTTTAGTTAGCGTCTAGTCCCCTCAACCAACGTGATCTTAGGCCTTGAAGAATTACGAACCCCACACACAATTTCGGACGGGCTTTGACCATGGTGCCCGCCTGGTCTCAAAGCGTCAGCGGTTGGCATACTCGTGGCCCCGCGCAGAATTCACTGGGTCGCATCCAAGTTTCATAGTAACTGTGTTGCTATCGAACCGGGTTTATTTAAGCTGTGGGCGCTTCACGTTGACCGAGGCAGTGTTCCTGTTATGCGCCTTCCTGTCACCGCTGCGCGTGCCCTGATCTCGTTACAATCTTAATTGAATTGAATTTTTCGGTTGGTTAGTAACTTACGCTTGGATCCCGGACTCGGCTGATCTTGCCACGGTACTTACTGTGCTGCCTGCACTAAAAAGTGTGGAAGGGACGATATGGACACGTGTCCAAATCTTAGGCAACTTAGAGTCTTGGATGCTGCTGCGAGGTTTCAGTATCAACGGAGGGAGGGACGTCGACGAAAGTGCAGTGGATCTCGAAGCAAACAGTCGCAAGTTACGCTCCAAGTGACGCATCGTGGACGACTGCACCGTTGATCTTGTTACGCGAGGTTACGCGCCACGATGACTGCCAATGGCGAAAGCCGCCGCTGATCATCGATCATCTTCGGATCTGTTGCGGTCCTGCAGAGTGGAATGGCCGATACCGGTACCTATGGCGTATCAACTCAACGAAGCAGTGACACTGCCCGCTACAGAGTAATGAAGGCAGGTAAGTAGCGTTACATGAGGAACCGGATGCGTGCGAATCGTGTCTGCTTGGAGTCGGACACCGAGCTGCGCCACGCTGCGCGTTGCAATGTGCATTCGGGAATCGACTCGAGTTTCGCGGTCAACACGTCAACGCGTCAACTTCGAATGCGGGGGTTGGATGCCCGAGATCTGCACCCGTCCCGCTAGCGCTGATCTTTTCGCCAAAGATTCCAAAATTTTGCGATTCAAGGACAGGTAAATGCATAGATGGCAGGCCTGCTCGGGCATCTACAGAGGGCGAGAAGCCAGACCGAAACGACCGGAAAGTCGAACCGTATGTACGTCGTCTTCGCGATGGCTGTTGTAGGCTTGTAGCAAAATTTTTATCAGGAAAGCCCGAGATCGATGATGGATGATGGATTCGCGTGCGTTGATTGGCCGTTGATTCTGTCGCAGCCAATAGTGAGTTTGACAAGGTCTAGACCCATGTACGGACCCAAATACTCGGAGTCACGTACCCGCTCTCGCCGGTCCTTCAGTGATAAAAATAGATGGTGGTCTCGTGTCGATCAAAGAAGCAAGGGATATTCCGTGGCTTTCTTTTTGTTTTTTCAGAGCATGGGCACACAAGAGGGGATCCAGGAGGGACAGAGAGGAGCAAATAATGCCAACTTGCAACAGCACGAAGATGTTGGAGCGGAGTTTAGGGTTGCCACGTCTTCAGCGCCGGTATCCAGCCGAAGTGTCAACAGAAAGATGGATGATCTGGATCCGCTGGTCTGGCTGAAAGCGGGAGACTTTGTACAGTACAAGGCAGCCTTCCCGCTGGGCCCGACAGCGACGAGCTGCGTCGTACGCATCCTCCTAGCGTACCTGGGCTTCTCACCCGCTCCAGGACCGCAAACTTACGACGAAGTAAGGGCGATGTTGCCAGGGATGATGGTAACGGTAACGGTAACGAACCCAAAATAGCCATGGCTATATAAAGTCCGATATCCCGTCTTTGCAGCTTGTGCCTTCTGTCGTTCACTCTCTCCTCCCCTGAGCTAGTCTTAGTTTTCGAGCAAGTCTCCCCTTTTCTCCAATCTTTTCACAATGGTTTTCGTCGCCAGCATTCTTTTCGCCGCCTCATGTGTGCTCCCATCTGTGATGGGCCTCACCCTTAACACCCCAACCAACGCCGCTGAGGCTGGCAACTTGCTCCTTACCTGGACACCCGCAGCCGGTGACCCGTGTGTTTTCTCTTTTTCTACCTGTGTGCTTGTCTGACGTTGGCTTTGTGTCCGCCAGGACGTTCGCTGTCCTGCTCAAGGGTCCGATCACCATCGACGTCGCCACCGGTGTTAACCCCACCGCCGGCAACACGACCGTTGCCCTCGGCCAGGTCCCCCCTGGGTACGTCGCGCCGTCTATCTTCTCGACCTTTTCTCATCAATTTCCAGCACGTATACCGTCGAGGCCGTGACTGGTGACGCCATCGGCACCGTCCTCTCGACCTCCCAGCCGTTCCAGGTCACCGCTGAGGGTGCCGTTGCCGCTACCGGTGCCGCCGCCACCGCTGCCGCCGCCCCTGCCGTTGCCGCTACTGCCGCTGCCGGCACCGCTGCTGCTGACACCACCACCGCCGCTGCTGCTGCCGCCACTGCCGCCGCTGCCACCGCCCAGGCCGCAACAGGTGCGTCTCCTCTCTCTCAGTCTCCCTTACGTCGGTATACTGATACCCCATGTAGGCAAGAAGGGCAAGGGTGGTGCCGCTGCCCAGGCAGGAAAGGCTGCACAGGCAGCCAAAGCCGCGCAGGCAGCTAAGGCCGCGCAGGCAGCCAAGGCCGCGCAAGCAGCCAAGGGTGCACAAGCAGCCAAGGGTGCGCAAGCAGCTAAGGCCGGCGCCGCAAAGAAGGGTCCCCGCATGGTGACTGGAGTTAAGTTCGGCCGCCGGGAACTCTACCGCGACTAAGCGTCGGATGTTTTGGGCTGAGGTTACGATGATTTCACGCGGCGTGCTGTGCCTACATATTCCCTTTTTGTACGAGACGACAAAATACCATTGAATAGAGAAGGGGTCTTGTGCACCACCTCCATTCTTTTTCTTTCTTTACTCGACTTGTGTCTTGAGAGAAATAATTGTCCTAAGCTGCAGGAAGAGTGACATACCAGGACAAAGCATACCAGAAATGGCTTTTGTGTCTTGAGTCTGTACCCTTTTCAGACTATCAGCGCTCCGACCTACTTCCGAAAGTTAGCACCAAGGGTCGACTTGCGTACGACTCGCATGCCCAAAGTCGAGTTCAACTTCCTTAGACGACGAAGTGGTGGGTCGCTTCACCACCCACCACGCTATTATTCCTTTTATAGTAAGGCACTTACCTTTTTCGGTTCCCTCACAAAGTCAGTATACGAGGTAAAAACAAGGACCTATTGGTCATGTCAGGTCATGCCGGCTCAAGATTTCGACAGAGAGGAACTCCAATTTCCACGGCTTCGGTCAGCGAATTGAATCGTATTGACGTGTAGGCATGTCAAGGCACTGTGTCGGCGCCAGCACCCGTCGACGAATAAAAATGATTGATATCCCATATACAAGCAAAGAACGATAAACCAGGCCCCATTGTTGCTGGAGATCGAGAGGAACATCTTGCGCGGGCACTGAACTTAAGCTTGGGCGAAAGAGGCTCCTGGCTCATGTGTCGTATGTATTTTTGGCATTGCGTCCTTCCTAGAGGCTGAGGACGGACCAGCGAGATGTGATGGACCTGGCGCGCGTCCGTTCAGTCTCGCCAGGTTGGACTGGAAGCGGTGGCATGAAACGCAGGGAACCGAAGAAGACGCAGGACATGAGGCTAGAGTACGAAATTGAGGATGAGTCTTTTCTTCATGGAAGCATCGTCGGCGCGGAGTAGAGTACAGTAGAAGACCTGAGTACCCAGAGCCTGTATAGCCGTATATGTACCAAGGAGTCTGCTAGGAGCGTAAGCTCTAGGCACCGCGATCGACTGACCATGGGCGGTGCCGGATGGCTGATCTGAGGGCAGAGTATCGTGAAAAAGGGGAGCAACCTGCTCGAAACCAGAAGGAAAGCGATGGGACGGGTGTCAGCGAAGAATCAGTCAGACCCAGACGAGCGAGTGTTAAATAGGACACAAAAGGCTTGGCGCCAATGGTGCCGGCTGTGCCCGAGCGACATCCTTGTCTTTGACACGGCCAATGATACAGAAACAACTCGCGTGATGATCTATATCGAATCTCGATGTCTTGCTTACATTGGACAGCAGAGCATGCGCATGGTGCATGGCGGGCGTCCGTCGTGTTGGCAAGGTAGAAAATTACATAGATGCTTAGTACTCGATGCGTGAATTTGGCAGTACAATTCTCGTCGGGGTGGGCAGCGAGTTCGTGGGTGTAGCCAGGAGAAAGCCGAAATCGGGCAACTGAAGAGCTTGCTAAGTAGCGGTAGAGAACTGGAGAGCTGGGAAGCAGAAGGTCCAGGTGAGCAAGAAAATTGAGAGTACTTGGGGAGGCAGACAAAGACAACTTGGATATGTTCCAGGGAGGTTTCTACGACGGAATTCGGCGCGGACCTTATCTTTGATCCTAATGACCAGGAACGAGTGGCTGAGACAAGACCCTGGGCGTCGGCGGCAGGTTGCAACGGCACCTAGGAATTCCATAGCAACGAGCATGTGGAAACGCAGCGCCGGGAGGGTCGGAATTCGAGCTCGACAAGACGCCGCTGAGGCAGAGGAAGAAAGAGCTTTAAGTTGAAGAGGACAAAGACAAAAACCACGACCCGAAAGATTGGACTATGCAACGGAAACCGGCGGGGTTTTAGTACAGACACGGAGCCCGGGCGGTGTCCTCATATGGACACAGCGCGCCGACAATGGCAGTGTCGAACAATATGTCGAGGAGGCATCCGGAGATCTATCATCCTTGTACCGTCGCGGTCTGACCGGGTTTCAAATCCAAATTGTCCTCAGACTATTAGGGTTGAGGCCTTGAGGGGTCAGTCGAAGACTCGGGAGACGTGAAAGTATATCGAAGCGCTGCAAAAAAAAAAAAAAAAAAAAAAGGAAAAGCGCAGATCAGCTCGAGATTGGCTCGAGATCAGCCAAAGATCAGCACAAAATATTGATGTGACGCGAGCGTTACCTTGTCACTCGTAAGTTACAAGTTGTCGTTCTGCTTTTTTTGTGCCAGGCTTTTGACCACGTTTCACAGCCCTTTGGATCTTGGGATCTCTGGTTCTCGTTACAACCTTCAGTTGCTTGGGGCTGGCGAACGGGACACCAGCTTGACTCCAAAATTAAAACGCAATCTGACTTTGATCTGACTGCTTCAATGTAACCGGAAGGCGCCGCCAATTCTTACTGGCTGCATCCTCGGCCTCGGATCCCGCTTACCTTACTTCTGGGTTCACCTGCCATGTCACTGCCAAGACCATGCTATGCTGTGTGTAATGTATCATCATCGCGCTAACTGTATCAAGTCACTCCGAGAACAGCCAACGTCAACGTTCGCGTCAGTACTTAAGCCTCATGCATCCCGTTTTGGCTTTCATTCCCTCCCTCTTACTCTTTCCTAAATTCTTTTTTCGAGCAAGTCTCGTCTCACTTTCTCTTCGACACTATGGTTTTCGTCGCCAGCATTCTTTTCGCCGCCTCGTTTGTGCTCCCATCTGTGATGGGGCTCAAGCTCAACACCCCCGCTAACACCGCTGAAGCCGGCACGCTCCTCGTATCATGGACATCTGCAAAGGGCGACCCGTGCGTTTCGAGCTTGCTTTTTGTATTTGGAGATGCAGACTTTTTTCCTTGCAGGACGTTCGCGCTCCTGCTCGATGGCCCGATCTCCATCGATGCCGCCACCGGTGTGAACCCCGCCGCCACCAACACTAGCGTTTTCCTCGGTCAGGTTCCCCCTGGGTACGTACTCTGGCCTCGCATCCAATCTTCTATCATTTCCTTTCCTCGCTCATCCTTTCCTTTTCTTTCTAGTACATACAAGCTCCAGGCAGTGACTGGTGACGCCATCGGCACCGTCCTCTCCACCTCCGGGGCCTTCCAGATCACCCCTGAGGGCGCCGTCGCCGCCGCCCCCCTGCCGCCGCCGCTCCTGCTACCGCCGCTCCTGCTACCGCCGCCCCCGCTACTGCCGCCCCCCGCTACCGCTGCCCCTGCAACAGGTGCGTGTCCCCTCCGCCTTCTCCATACTCTGTCTTCCAATATACTAATTGCCATGTACACAGGAAACACCGGCTCCAAGGGCGGCAAGAAGGGCAAAGGGTGGTGCCAAGGGTGGTGCCAAAGCCGGAAAGGCGGCCAAGGGCCCCGCCAAAGGTGGCAAGGCCCAGGGTGGCAATGGCAGGGGCGGGAAGAAGCGGATGGTGTCTGGTGCCAAGTTTGGGCGTCGGGAGCTGTATCGCGATTAAGCATGATTAACGTCTTTCCTCTGGGTGGATGGGTGTTGTGATGAAATGTATATAGGCTTACGATTTCACGCGGCGAGCTGTGCCTGTGCTGGCGTTATACCATTTTGTACGAGAATAATAGACGTGGATGAGACGCGCTGTGTGGCCGAAAAAGGCAGGTGAGTGACTATATCGGGTAATTCCTGCTTGACTACAGTCTACATTCAATACTTCGAGAGGACGGGTAACAAATTGTCTAACGGCGTTTCTTGGCAAACACCCGCAACCGTTCTTTGCATCCTCGTATAGACAACGGAATGAAGGAAGCAGAAAAAAACAATACCGTTTAGCAGGATGTCGCATCAAGAGGTTCCAAGACCAATCCGGGGAGTTTCCACGACGACGCAGGTGTCGGGGTAGAAATATATATAAGTACACTGCGACAGCGACACTTATTTTTCGAATTCCATTTTGAGGATTGAAGTAAATTTTATTGGGGTGATATGCATATGTCTGTAGCAAAGCTCACAGTAAAATATTATGTGTACTCGCTTGGGGCATCATCGCCTTCACCTCTGGTGTGAGTAGGGACCCAGGGTACTGCGTGAACGAGATGTTCTGTAAGCTACCAAACTTGGGTGTCGCTAAGGCCGTATCGATGAGCAACCAATCCGGTTGGCGCCCTCTCAGGACTTCAATAGTGAGGGTTGTGAGCTGAGCTGAGGATATTGAAGAGAGGAACGCTGGTATGGCCTCGGGATGGTGCCCTTTGAGGTTCAGCTCGACAAGCCTAGGGCTGGATGCCATTACGTGCGCTTCGAAGGCACTTGTCTCGATGTCGTTGAAGGCTAACGCCGCGGAATCAGCCTGGCCACCATATCGGTGATGTACACGAACCGTTTAATCCGCCGACCGAATATGCAAGCGACAGGGACTCGATACGCGAGCCAAAGCGATGGAAGTATGAGCGGATGGGCTCGATTTGCTCGCGCCGAACGGCCCATCCTACGAGTCTCAACGACTTGAAGATCGGAGGTTCGCGGTGAGAAAGGAGCCACTGGAACAATAAATTCGCTCCTTGTAACGAGATATCTAGCGCATGCCAGTTCGGAGGAAGTGTATCCAACGGTGGAACAGTCTTGGGATACGAAAAGCTACTCTCTGCGGGAATCGTCGCGGGGTGCACAATGCCAGCGAAGACGGGGGCGCTGAGTCGTAAATGCGTGAGGGATGGTAGACCAGATACGATGCCGGCTAAAACGTGGAGCGGAAGATCGCCTGGGGGGACGAATTCGAACCGCGTAAGCGACGGGCAGGAAGCGCCAAAACGTGGCACATGGATGAGGACGAGGCGCTCGAACTCGTGCCAGTCCACTTGATACAGCCCGTGAATGCGAAGTTCCCGCAGCCGGGCGCAGCTCTAAAGTCGTGCCATATGCGGGTCAGAGATCCCGCATGTGACGCAGATGTGGAGAGTCTGCACAAGGGATAATATGTCGGAGGAGGAGGCATCGATGAGGTCCATAAGCACCTGGATATAATCTGGATAGGAGCTTGAGAGGTAGATATGAGAAAAGAGATGTATCCTGCTTCGAGGCAGCCATCGCCTACAGACGGAGCCACACGAGCCGACATCTCTAGTATTGCTGGTTGTAGCGAGGTTGTCGATAACAAGATCCACTAATTCTTGGGCGAAATCCCGCATGAGCGAAAAATAATTTTTTAGAGAGTTTTATCCTTTCGCCCCTCAATCGATTGGTGGGAAGTGTACCTAGAAACGCTTAGGAGCCGATCGAATGTTCAATTCCATGCCACTTCCGGATTGAATGACGACAGGAACATTGAAATAGGGCAAGTGGTTGCTCCTAGAGAGCCGATGAGAGGGAATGCGTCCGGTTACGTGCTTCGTGGCCAACGAATTAAAATACCACAGATTGGAGGCACTTGATGAGGTGGCTGGTGGCGAGAGAGCTGTAGTCGAAGACTCGACTGGACGACCAAGTCTTCCGTGTCAAAGTACGAGATTGGAGGGCATATGAATTGAGGTAATTATTGCCTATGAGCCGCAAAGATTGGCCAGGTGCCGAGGCGACCAGGCCTTGCGAGAGGCCGTGGAAGCGCCGCCCAAGCAGCGGGGTTAGCGCCCATGATGCCTGGCACTGCCACCCGTTTCTCTTTTGCTCCTACCACACACCGGTCCTTGTCAGACGTGGAATTTGAGGCCTTGAGGCCTGAGGCTTGATTCATACTGCCCGCACACGATAGAATCACGAATTTCAAATTTCCACAACGTACAGCGCTCCCCTTGCAGAACGATCGGCCCAAAAGACTCAGTCACTGCTCGCAATAACTGCTTGTATCCTTTGGTTCTGTCAGCATAGCGCAGGTGGAGTCGGCTGCCGCGGCCCTCAAGAGCCCGTTTCCTTTCTTTCAATAGGACATCCCACTCTCTTATTTTCGCTGGTCTTCTCTTCATCTTGGCGGTCCCAAATCGATGGCCTCCGAAACGATTCTCAAATCCACCTCATATCATCCAATCAATTTCAATCCAATAGTGATAGTGATGATAATCTTCAGGGCGATGGACACATGCTCTTCCGTCCCGGGATCCCGGCCTACTTAAAGACTGTTATGCTTTTACCCACACCTTCAAACGACCATGGCGCACACCCTCGACGTGGAATACGCCCGCTCACAGTTCCCTGCGCTCAAGTCCGGGTTCATCTACGCTGATAATGCCGGCGGAAGCCAGATCACCCAGACATCTATCGGTGCGTAGGATCTTTTTCGATTCGTATCTCTCGAGCTCTCCTGATGCGCCGAACAGATCTCATTGTCGATTACTTGTCCAACACCAACGTGCAGCTAGGCGCGGACTACAGCGTCTCGGTCAGCTCGACGCAGCGCGTGATAAGCGCGGCGGAGGAGGCGCGCAAGTTGTTTGGGGCGGAGGACAAGGACGAGATCGTCTTCGGCCCGAGCTCGACGGCGAATCTGGAAAACCTCGCGCGGGGGCTGGAAAAAGATATCCAAGAGGGGGACGAGTTTATCATCACCGGCGAGCATGAAGGTTAGTTAGCCGTTTCCCCTGCCGCATAGTCTCACTGCCACTAACAATCCACGTCGAAAAGCAAACTGTGGGGCGTGGAAGAAACTCGCGGAGCGGCGCGGCGCGGTGATCAAGTACTGGCACTCGACGCCGACGAATCCCAACAACCCGTACTCGCTCAGTCTGAAGGTGGAGGACCTGCTGCCGCTCGTCTCAGCCAAAACGCGTATAGTTGCTTTCACGGCGACGTCTAATCTCCTGGGTTCGATCGTGCCGGTGCAGGCGATCACCAAGGCCGTACGGGCGGAGGCTGCAGCCAAGGGCGCGAGGAAGGTCGAGGTGTCGATCGATTGCGTCGCCTATGCGCCACACCGACGCATGGACGTCAAGGCCTGGGATATCGTGTGTGAATCCCTTCTCAAGCTGGTCCTCAGCTGACCGTGGCATGTATTCTCAGGATTTCTGCGTCTTCTCGTTCTATAAGGCTCGTGAGCTTTCTTGGCCTTTCCCTCCCGAACTCACACATATCGTGTCTAGGTCTACGCCCCGCACGTCTCAGCGCTGTACGTGCGCGGCGCAGCCCTCAATGCCTCCGTCTCCTCAATCGTCCACCACTTCCTACCCGGTGCCCGCTCGGACAAGCTGCAGCCCGGCGGGCCTGGTTACGAGACCGTCTACGGCACCACCTCCGTCATCCCGTACCTCCTCTCGCTCACGCCGGCGAAAGACCTTGACGCGACCTTTGCCGCCATTGCCGCACACGAAATCAAGCTCGTCAGCACACTGCTGGGGTACTTGACCGCGCCTGAGCAGTACGCGCGGGGGATTCGCGTTGTGGGCATAGAGGAGCCGAGTGTGGACAGGGTGCCGACCATATCGTTCGTGGTGGTTGGCGAGCGCGCGATGCGGAGTAAGGACGTTGTGAGGGTGTTTGATGAGCGTGGTGGGGTGCGCTGCTTTTTTGCTGCCTCACTGCTTTGTGCTGATATGTGCCACTCAACCAGATTGGTATTCGCTACGGCCACTTTTACGCATACACGCTTGGCTCCCGGCTCCCACCTCCCGTGGTCCCGGATGACTGCGTGGTGCGCGTTTCTCTTGTGCACTACAATACGCTGGAAGAGGTGGAGAAGATCATTGCGGTTTTCAAAGAGATTTTTGCGTGAAGGAACCCATAAATGTTGTATCGAGAAAATAAATTCCGGCGTATGGCTTCTGTTCTTGCATCAGCAAGTGATTCTGGCGCGCAGCAGAAACGGGGGCGGTGCCAGTGCCAGAAGCTGGGTCATCCAAATCGGGAAGTCTACTATCCTTCACTTCAAGACACGGCGTGGTCCGATACCGGCGCTTCCTGGCCGCCTCAGACACTCCTGTCGGACTCAACCGCGGCTTAGCTATGATCCGATTCGTACTGCGAATAACGTGAAGATGATACCGGTCTACTTAATACAGCCAAGAATACAGCTTTCGCCACGACGGGGCCGCCGCGTGTACTCCCTTCTTGCTTCGTGACTCCACACCAATGGGCAAACAGCGAGTTCTCATCCTAGGCGCAACCGGACAAACAGGCGAGTCGATCTTCAACGCCTTGCTCAAAGACACCGAGTCATTCGTACGCATTCCTTTATTCACCCGTCTTTTGCCATTCTCACCACGGGCGAGCAGGACGTCGAAGCGCTGGTGCGACCAGCTTCAGCGGAAAAGCCCGAAGTCAAGAACCTCACTGCGCTTGGCGTCAAGGTTCATGTCGTCGATATCAGCGGGCCAATGGACGAGCTAGTCCGCGTTCTGACTGGAGTCGATGTATTGATCAGTGCGGTCGACCCGTCCGGGCAGCAGGCGCAGTTGCAGCTCGTCACGGCGGCGAAACAAGCTGGCGTGAAACGATTCGTTCCATCGGCCTTCATCACGGTCGCGCCCCCCAGAGGGGTCATGGCCCTGCGCGACGGTGTACGCCTTCCCTAATTCACTATTATCCATTCTACGTGATCTTGATTCTCGGTCGCAGAAAGAAGAACTCTACCAAGAGATCTGGAAGCAGTCTGTCCCGTACACCATCATCGATGTCGGGTACTGGTACCAGCTCTCCTTCCCGACGCTACCGTCCGGACGCGTCGACTACGCCGCTGCCATCAAACCGAAGACTGAGATCCACGCCGGCGGGACCGCACCGACAATGCTCACCGACCTGCGCGACATCGGGCGCTTCGTCGCGCTCATCATCAAGGACCCGCGCACGCTCAACAAGTACGTTGCGGCGTACGGCCATGTCTCTTCTGAGAACGAGATCTTTGCACTCATGGAGGAGATGTCGGGCGAGAAGATCGAGCGGAAGCATGTGAGCGTATCTTCTCGTTCATTGAAGTCTGGCTAAGCGGGATGCTCAATAGCTATCACCGGACGAAATGGAGAAGATGCGTGTGGAGGCTGCAGCCACCGTCAAAGCGGAGCCCAACAACTGGATGGCATGGGGGAAGATAGCCATAGCAGAGTACGAGTATAGCAAATACGTGCGCGGCGATAATACTCCCGAATACGCGAAATACCTTGGGTACCTTGACGCGAGGGAGTTATACCCAGAGTTTCAGCCGATGTCGTTCAAAGCGTTCGTGGCTGAACTGCTGGAGGGGAAAGGGGAGATGCCGTATAAGCGGTATCGTAGTGGTAGCTAGTTCTGCGTTTTTTTTTTTTTTCTTCCAGGAGGCCCAGTTGGGCACCCGCTATTTATTCAACCAGTGGAGTTTCGACAGCGCAGGAAATTCGGAGGACGACCCGACTTGGCTCGAATTTCAAGTCGGCTGATTCCATCAAGTACACAAAAAGACTACCAGTTTGAAGACAACATGGGGCAATATGTACTTCTCAGCACAGAGGCTATGTTCTGTAAAGTCGATACCCGGAATTCGAGACGTATATCATCGAGGAAGGGACAAGGAAGGGACTGACAGAGCGGTCGATCCAGACCACGGCCGGACCGAGGTGAAGGCAGAAACCGAAAGCATTGGAATCCGGTCTGAAAGATCTCCTGAAGTGAAGTGATGGCAAACGGAACATACATATGCCTTGTTAACCAGTTGCATGTATCCAGTAGGTAATCAAATATGTACTAGGAGTTGACGATTTGGATGAGGTTGTTGGTTAATTCCGACAGCTTGAGTCCCAGCTCGACGTACTCCCCCCAGTTCGATTTGTGTTTGGCGGGTGTGGACGGGTTGGCGGATGTGGACGGGGCTGGCTTTTGTTGAGCGACGGGTTTTAGGAATTCCTGGACGTCCTTGTGCCAAGCTGTGGGGAGCCAGAACGCCGTGCTTCCGTCGCCATATATCCCATAATACCGCCTTGCCACAAATGGGCTCAACGCGATATACTGCAAGTGAAAGTTAAGTACTTGAGTAGATCAAAAACAACATCCAGACGCACAGCGATCCCGCCCTTACTACCGCGGTTGTTGATCATCGTCTCTACCTCGGGATACCGGGCATACAGACCGCTCGAGATCGTTATGGAGCCGTCATCGAACAGTGCGACGTAGTCCTCTTCGACCCCGAGCGCGACACAGGTAGGTCGTCGGACATTCATGAAATTCTGGATCTCGTCCTCGAGCTCGCGGGGAATGTTCTGCCACGAGCACCCCGTGGGGCATATCGAGAAGTAGCTGAATCGAGGGCCGAAGGTGGTGCGCGTGCCCGTTACATTTCTGATGAACTGAGAGAGGTGCGCGTAGTTCGAGCTGAGGGTTTCATCTGTGGGTAATCCAATCACGGTTGAGGACCGCAAAATTCACGCCGACGCACCAAGGCGGTAGTTGCCTCCAGTCGAGGCTTTCCATCGCATGAGGTATGTGCCCTTTTCCATCGCAAATGCTACATCAAGTGGGTAGCCCATGGGTGCAGGTGTGTTTTATCTCTAAAGATGCGGAGCATCTCTTCGGGGAGTCCTGTGACGCTCCTGCGGGCGCTCCGCCCAATCGTCCAACAAATCAATGGTTGGATTGGCTCACCACACCCACCCGTTTGCTTTGCCGACGAAGGATTGGTTTGGGCCAAACAAAAATTGGTAGTCCATGGCGTTGATAACCAAGTGGGTGTCGAATCGTACGAAGGAACACCTTATGAACAGCTAGGATTAATGAAGACATAGAGGGTTGACGAAACTAGGGCGCCCATCTAGAGGTAATTTGTCAGAGTACGACGTCCAGTGCAAGCACAAGCGCAGCCTCCGCGAGAGAAGCCGATGAATGGAGTAAGTAATCTCAATTGTTGTGCGGGAAACACATTGAATCCGACAAGCGCGGCGAGCGTCTAGCAGTGTCCTCAGCTCGGTAAATCTGGATTACCATACCGAGAGAGAAGCCTGGGGAACAAAATTGGGTGAGTGGGAGGGGGGAGTAGGAATAGGTGCTCCGATCGCTTTGCCGAATGAGATGTCATATATCGTTCGAGCTCCCTTTCTTGGTTTTAGTAAAGCTGGGAAGTCGTCCAGAAGAAATGCCGTTATGCACAGGTTTCAAACTTTGGTGTCAGGTAATTCGAACGTTCCTAATCCTCGTAGAAGATGCATTTGTCTGTCTCTTTACAAAAATAACGTGAGGACCTCCAGAAATACACACTAATGTCTGCCCAAAACTTTGTGACTGACTGCATTTTTCATCCGGACCTCAAACCGGGTAGTTCTTGAATTTCGCCCACGCCTCCACAGGCAAGTTTTTATCTGAATTGTGTACCTGGCCTTGAAAATTCCCCAAAAAATTCCCAGTGTTGTTTCCTATTCCTGGTCGCGCAAATGTCACCCATGTATCTGAAATCTCACCTTATTTCTCATTGTCTGATCTGAAGTCCAATCACCGTTCGTCCTGGTTCTACATCGACACCTCGGAACCAGTTGAAGTCACGTATGACCTTTTCAGTTGAATTGGGATCCAAGGGTCTCGACTACCGTCAAGTCCTTAACTGAAATCTTGGCCTCTAGGAGCAGTGCGAAAAAATCAACTTCTCGTCTGAATCCGGGTGCAAAATTTGCTCAGGTGTTATTTGGATTGAAAATTTCGGCGGACAGGCATTTGTGTCTATTTTCGGGGGGCCTCCTGTCTGTATGAAGCATTTTCATGAAAACGCCACTATCAGTTCCATTGCTGACATTGTTGACATTAAGCGCCCAAAAACCTCGACTTACACGTCCATTTCCACTCCTCTAGACAAAGCAGCCGCGAAGCGGCCCACCACGCTCTTGTAATCCAAAAGATCAAACCCCCTGCGCTGCTAATATACTGCCCTCGCTTCCATCCTGTATAACAACCTTTTAGCGTCACCGGATTCATGCGATTCTTCGGTTATTGTTTGATGTCCGGCTGGTGTAAATCGGATTCTGGCTGACGATCGGGGGGAGTGGCCTGAGCAGACGACGGAGCCAGGCCTGCAAACAGCGTGCCATGGGAGAAGCCGATGTTATCGCACAAGCATCCGCAACCTGAGGGGCAGATTGGCACATCGAGACGCCGCCAACATGAGATGTGTGTAACATGGAAGCAGCGCAGGCAGCTGCGCGAGAGTCCTGTTAGCAGGCGGAGTGTTTAGCGAAGGATTAACAGAAAGCAGGTTCTACAATTCACCCTTAACAGGAAGTCGGCATACAGTGCAGTGCGGCGTACTACAAGGTCGAGAACAGTTACGGCAGGAGTTTTTGCCTTGTTCCACTACCTCGCCACAAGTCGTGCAACTCCGGATCATGCCTTCCCATGAAAGTCAGTGTAGGCCGAGTAAGCACTGAATGATCCAAAATACCTATTTCATGCTGTGCGCTGTCGGACAGGGTGTCGATATGATTAACCGATTTGAGAAGCTCCAGCCGCTTGTGGAACAGCTGCCAGCTGAAGAGCACGTCCGCGTAAATGGAAATATGCTTCACAAAGTCAGTCATTCGCTCTGCAGGGAACGCGTCCGATCTGCATAAACAACCTAGCGTTAGAGACCGAAACCAAAAACAACGAAAGAGGTTCGCACTTGTCGGGAGCAGGGACATCCAAGAGCGTCACACGCGCTTCATGGATCGCCTCCTTCTGGGTGCTGGTTCGCGAAGAGACGGGGCGGCGATGCCCCGCAGACGAAAATGATACAGCGACCTGCTTCACTGCGGGCGACGTCGCCTCATTCCACGACTTGGACACGGAGGAGGGTGAGGGCAACCCAGAGTCGCGCCAGTACGCACGCCGGCGCGGCAGCGGGGAATCAGGCCCGCGGCTGATACGGTCGATTTTATTGGGCACTGGGATCGTCGACGTGGCAGGCGGTTCCGACGGTGTCGTCAGCCCGTCCTTCAAAGATTCCTGCATGCCGGACATGAACTGGCGCATACTCCCGGCGTTGAAGAGACTCGACCATGAGCCACGTGAAGTATTCGAGGCGGACAGGGGAGCTTGGCCCGACGTGACGGGCGGAGAGGCGGTAAGTCGTGGCCATGTAGGCGATACGGGGCTCATGCGACCGGTGGTGTTGCCTGGGCTCGTCCGCGATAGACTGAAGTAGTCCATTCCGGCGTACTTCGGCGTCGACGTCCCCACCAAGACGGGCGACTTCGCCTTGACGGATAGCGGGCGAGTAGTCCGGCAACCCTGCAGTACGATCATTGAAAGCATTGCCAACATCTGAAGGTCCTTCATCTTGCAGAGTTCCGAGTGACTGAAAGGCGCTCAGCACAGAAAAAAGCAGCGAAGGAAACCACTTGCATCCGAGACACCATTTTTATCACCAACGAATTCGGCGCTGCGCAAGAATCATGGGATGGGAACAGAGCTTGCAGGATCTTGAATATGCGTTCATGATCATAGCGCCCATGCTCCCGCGCGACCTCGGAGTTCTTCTGACACACCATCGCCAGCGATTCTGCTTCGAACACGTACCCGGCCGCGACCTTGCGATCCCCGCCCGAGATGTGTGTCGTATTAGCGATGAAGACCATGCTCCTGCGCGGCGCAGAATATGGAACCTTGCTTGGAAGCGAGGAGTCTTCCTCCCGCAGGCGCGATGACTCGGAGTCGCGATGAGGCTGCGACATGTCGTGCGAGAACGTCAGGAGGTTCGTCATGATTCGCAGGATGTGGTCCCCGTCCTGCGGGCGGCGCGGGTCGAGGGGCTTGACCGCGCGATCTGTCGCTGCGAGGCTCAGTCGCCGCACAGCATCTGCGATGAGCGCTGGGGAACGGAATACACGTGGCGCCGCGTGCTCCATGCTGAGGTCGATGCTGTCGTGAGTCGTGGGTGGGATGTCGGAGACCGTCCTGGCAGGTGAAGATGTTAACAACACGTCGCGCAGAACATGACGAACGATTCGGGGTGGCGCGCGGAAGAAGCACACCAGCTCGCCTTGGTGTCAGTCAGTATCAGACACGGTGATGAAGTGAAGGACGCACCGTTGGGACCAAATGTCCCTTGCGATGTGCGTGGCTCGGCGAGATTTTTGTGACTACGCAGGATTGACACAGTAAAGTCGCGCGACTTGTGTGAGCCCTTGTCGTTGGTGTCATCGGAAGACTCTGATGATGAGTCCATCGTGTGCGGCGCACCCGACCTTTCGCCCTCGCTGAGAAACCGAAGACATGCTTCCAGACACGGGCGTTGACGCTCCCGCAAAGCGCGCAGACGGCGAAGGATGAAAGCGCGGCTCTTGAGCGATATTAGCGGGTTGCGCTCGAGCTCTACAGTAGGTGTGCCTCGCGGGTGGACGCCTTGTGGATAGTCCTTTGGGAACGTGAAGGTAATGCGTATGAACACCGATGACGACTCCCCCCACGGGCCATGAAGTCCCAACGTGCAAGTTCGCTTCTTTGTGAGGTCGTGCTGGGGAGGATCAGCACAGCCAGTAACGCCACCGATGTATCAGACCCACTTTCTCCAGTTTGATCTTTGCCGACACTAGTTTGTTAATCACCGACGTCAGCCTATACTTTCGTCAGTAACCTCGAGTACGAAAGGACAGAAACCCACTCGTCCTGGAGACTCTGCTCCTCCACCACCGGCCGTCCTTGACTATCGCTCCGCCGCCGCACCACGCTATCCCCGCGCTCATACTCGCTCACCCCACCACTGCTCCCCCCTCTACGCCCACCCGAGCTGCTCCGCTCCCCGGCCCCACCAGCAACCTCCTTCACGTTCGACAGCCACGTCAGCGCATCCATCCCCACGCGCCGCCGCCCCGCCGTCCTACGCGACATTCGGGTTGACCCAGCGCCCACCGCCGCGCTCAGTAACAGTCCCCCGGGTGGCGCCCGCACATCACGACGCGCATCGTGCGAATGTGGCTTCGCACCTCCTCCTCCCACCGGCGCCCCGGCGCGCACGCCCGCAAGGATTGCCGCGCGCGCCGACGGGAGCGGAGAGAGTAGGGATGGATGGGAATGTCAAGCCCAGCGGACTCCGATTTGCATCGAGCGTCTCGGGAGGGGGTGGATTGCGGAAGGAGAACGTCGGCAGAGGTTTCTCTTTCTCGGTCTTCTTGAGTGCGGCCGGCGCTGTCTCTGTCGGTGAGGATCCAGACAAGGCGGTGGTAAGCATAGTTGTGGCTGGTGTCGGCGTCAATCCAGTTTCGGCGGATCTTGCGAGAGGCGCGGCGGGGGGCACGTAGCCTACTTTCTGGAGGACAGCATCAGTGAGGAAGGGAGGAGGGTAACAAAAAAACTCACAGCCATCGTCTCCGCATCCACCGGCCAAAAGCGCAAAGTCCGGTCCTTCGACCAAGTAATGAGCTGGAACGCCGTTCCATCTGAACAGAGAGCGTAGCATCAGTGATGGTGGAACGTGAAAAGGGAAGAGTCGACTGACCTCCACTCCGCCTCCACACAAACTCCTTTACCACATCCGTGTGCCCCTCGAACACCTCCACTGGCTCGTCCCTGCCCCAACCTGCATCTTCCTCCGCTTCACCTTCCGCCCAATCCCGCCCCCCGGCGTCCCACATCATCCTCGGATTCGGAATCGTCTGAATCTTCGTTCCTTCGGCGTTTCCGCGCGCGCGTCCGTTGCTGGCTCGCTCCTGAAGAGGCCCGCATACGTGCGGTTGTAGGACCTGGGTGAAGGAGCATTCAGCTTAGTACTATGCAGGTACACAAAAAACTTTGAAAGGTCCCGAATGCATATACATCTGGAAAATACTACCACTCACCAAACGCATACATCCCGAGCCCTGTTTCTCCGCGCTGCGGCAGACTCAATACCCCACGCCCAAACGGCAGGTGCCGGGCGCGCCATACGGGGTGCGCCGTGCGGATCGTATGCGCAGGTGTGTGCGTCGGCGCGTACAGCCCGTGGCCGTGCATGTTATATCTGGCGAGGGTAAGTGAGCTCTATTAATACTTTGAGGCAGCGAAGGGCAAAACGTACCCGCTTCGGTAGTCTTGGACGATGGAGTGGAAGTCCGGGGCGCAGTCGGCGCAGCCTGAGGAATTCGTGTTCTAGAGTGGGAGTATGTGATCAGCACGGTATTGGGATGGGGATGGAGGATAGAAACCAAGCAAAGGGGGAAAGGAACGCGTAGAATGAAGAGAAGGTACAGAAGCAATGGAGGCGGAAACGACAAGTATCTATCATACGCAGAGGAAGGTATTGTGCACTGGGCCTAGCAGTACCACCAATCCAGAAAGCCCTAACAAAACCTGCTACGCACCTCATACTGTGCTCCACCGTAATCGCCCGCGCCTACGTCCCAGACCTAAAGGAAATCAGTATCTGCCACGACAAAAAACGAGTGCAGAACGCCAAGCGCACCTTGATTTCCCCATCCAACGCACACGTCACGATCTCGTCCCTCCTTGTCGGGCTCCAGTCGATGCCGTAGATCTTGGACCGGTGCGCGCGCAGCCGGGTGCGCGGGAGGGAGCCTTTCTGTGCAGCGAGTCAGTCCGTTCCGTGACTCGCAGAGAGGGAAGGTAGCCCCCGCAGAGAGAGAAAGCCCGCACCCGTCGATCCCAAATCAGTACCTCGCCCGCATGGCTCGACGCGAGGACGTGCGGGTCCTGTCGATTCCACTTGACCTGCGTGCCGCCGGCGTTGAACGCACTGAGCCCGAGCACCGCTCGACCGCCCGCCGCCGCGCGGAGGTCCCATGCCCAGATCCACGAGTCGAGGCCGGTACTGGCAACGACGTCCCGCTCCTCCGGCGCGGGGTGCCAGTTGATATCCGTGATGGCGCGGTAGTGCGCGTGCAGAATGTGCGCGATTGACGACGGGGCAGAGGCGGAGGCGATCGAAGGTGTCGTGTTGGATGATTTCACGCCGGAGAACGGGTATGAGGCGTTGGAGGAGTATGCTGGCGCGGGCGCGGGGAGAAGGAGGTTCCAGATCAGCCTCCAGGGCGGGTAAGCAAACTAGATACGATAAGGTAGAAAAAGTAATGCTTACAGCTTCTCGGAGCTCGTACTAACGATGTACTCGGCGCGGCTGACGTGCGGGTTCCACTGCACGTCGGCGACGTCCCACGTGCCGCCTTGGGGGAGAAAACGCGGGACACTGAGCGGGGACTCGAGGTCGATGATGAAGAGGCCGCGGCGTGCGGCGAGGACGATGTCGCGTGAGGTGGGGGAGATGGACATCTGCGTTGAATAAATTGAATGAATGTACGGAAAGGAACGACACGCACATTCCCCACCGCATCCCCGACCAGCATCTTCATATCAATCTGCATGTTCACCCAAAAGTTCCCCGCGTCTTCCGAGCTCTCGGCCTCGCCTGTCCCTGTCCCTGTTCCCGTTCCCTCTCCTTCTGCGCGCCCCTCGCCAGTGTACGCTGGCGACCACTCGTCCGAGCCTGACCCCGAGCCAGAATTCGAATTGTGGGCAGAACCAGACTCCTCCGGATGCACAGGATAGAATAGACGCTGCTTCTGTCTTGGATTCGTACCATCCAGCGGAACAGGCGTCCAGCTCGGTCTCCGTCCTGTCCCATCGAAACCGAGAGTTGATACAGAACCACTGCTGGGAAGAGAGCCAATCCATGAGGGGCGCCGTGCGCTTGCTGCAAAGTTCACTGTGCTTGGGCTGGTAATATTACTGCTGCTCGAGACCCGCACACGTTGCATAGATGCGGGCCGCTGCTCGTGGTCGTCTGGACGGCGTGCCATTCAGAATATGGTTCTTTGCACCAGAAAATTTGCGTAGTCTCGTATCACTCGAATTTAAAACTGGAAGTGTTGAAAGCCAGCCAGGAGAGTTTAACACGCAAATCAAGCGAGCATATCTATCTTCTTGCGTTGCGGCGCAGAGCAACGGGTAGGAGCAGCAAGCAGGAAGCGTGTTGATAGGGATTTGGCTAAGGTTAGGGTTACATGCAACTTGCTTTTGACCAACGCGCCCAAGTTTTGTTACAACTACCATTTGTCCTCGCTCAGCTCTGATTTGCGCCCTGCCACCATGAAAGACCATCGATATCCAATATTCCCGCCAGAATTGTTTGCTGCTATCATTGACAAGCTGGCCGACGACCTCGAATCTCTGCGCTCCTGCGCCTTGGTTTCTTTAACTTTCTATAGCCTTGCTCGCGTCTCGTCTCGTCTTCAAGTTGGTCCACTAGTCGATCAGGCCCATAGTATTGTCCAACTCTGCGAGCTACTTGAAAGCTCACCGCCTTTCGCGGAGGGTGTGGAATCTCTTCGCCTCTGCTGCGAATGGAAAGAGCCGAATCCGTGCAGCTGGATAACGGAGGCTGAATCGGACTTGGGCAGGTGTTTATCCCTTCTCGTGTCTCTCTCCCGTCTTTGCATCACAGTGGGTGGCGGCTATTATCCCTCCCTCCCTTGGCCCAGGGTCTCAATCACAAACCGCGACTTGATCCGGGTCATCCTACCAACTCTGACCTGCCTCGAACTCCACAACATCAGGGAATTCCCACTCCCGCTCCTCTCCCGCTGCTTGTCGCTTCGTTCACTGACGCTCGCCAATGTCCTTTTGGGTGACGACTCTGAGCGGGCTCTCATTGCTGCCGACATGGATCCTCGCGCTCAATTGCAACCCCTTTCTCTCGTCAAAGTTCCTGCATTCGTCCTTGCCCGGTTCGTACTGTGGATTACGAGCACCGAATACCCACTGGACATCTCATGTCTATGCTCACTCGAGTGCATCTTGCCTGATGCGCTCAGCTACCTCTGGCTCCAGCGCCTCAGCAACGCCTCAGCGCAGAACCTGCAGTGTCTATACATCAAAGACTGCTGTTTCTGTATGTCCTCTCGTTCTCTGCATGTGTAAATGGTTCTTGATTTTGACTGGTGGCTGTCGAGTAATTATTTGGGCGGTGATGCAGGAAGGAGCATAGAATACAATTGTCAGCCCCCGTTTTTCGACTTATCGATGACGGGCACCGTGTATTCGTGTCTAATGCTAGTATCAGTAATATTACCGCTGCTCAAAGCCACTGAGTGTCTTGCTTTAAATGCGCCAAGAATCTCCACAAAAGGCTATGTATAGCACTGCCACTCCCTTCGTGTCCCTTTACCACGACTTGACCGCGACGCGCGCAGCATGTGTTGCGCCGGATAGAGCAGAAATCTACTCACCATGCGTCGGCGACGTTCATCTATGGTCTCCTTTCTCCACTCATACCGAATATTCCTCGGCGCCGTCATTTTCTCCCTGGGGACAGCTATATTCGTAGCAATTCACCTTGGGTTCTTCTCCACGCTGTTCATTTACATTCCACTCGTCGTTATATGCGTCCCTGCGCTCGCTATCTTCGATGCGACCGACTACAAAAAGCATGCGCGCGTGGCCCAGGAGCCGGCGCCTACGCTTCACGCTCTGCCTCGCGTGGTGCGCGTTCCTTCTTCTCGCACCGACGTATCCTACCTCAGGGCCCTCGTCATACATGAACCCCAACGCACCGCTCCCTATCCTCCACAGTAGCGGTAACGGCACCGCGACATACTTCATCGCCGCGAACCTCTACAATTACGGCGCCCACTTGCCCGTGTGGACGAAGCAGCTCAGCCTGCTCATCCGGCACCTCGGTGCGGACAATGTCTTCGTCTCCATCTACGAGTCTAACTCGCACGATGCGACGAAGGAGTTGCTGCGCAAGTTCGAGGCCCAGCTGAACCGCGCGGGCGTGAGGAATCGGGTTTTGCTGGATGAGGATGGACGGCGGAGGCAGGGGTGGCGCAGCAACGGCCACGAGCGGGTGCAGTACATGGCAGACATGCGGAACAAGGCTCTCGAGCCCGTCCAGGACGGCCTCGGCGGCAGGAGATTCGACAAGCTCATATTCTTTAATGACGTTTTCTTCGAGTGGAGTGCGTCGCCGTTTTCCTCCTGTCCAGATGGCTGGCTCAATTCCCAACAGAATCTATTGTCCGTTTACTGAGTACGAAGGGCGGGGACTTTGACCTCGCCTGCGGCCTCGACTTCGACGGGATAGGCCTTTATGACACGTCAGTCTCCCGACCAATATGTCAAGCTGATCTCATTTACCCATTAGCTGGGTGATCCGCGACTCTTGTGGCGAACGCACCAAGGAGATATGGCCGTACTTCTCTTTCGACAGCGCTGCTGTCGATAGTCTACGTCGTGAGGAGCCTGTGGAAGTTGCCACATGCTGGAATGGCGTCGCGGTTTTCGACGCCAATTGGTTCCTTCCTCCCCGTAAGATTGGTCCGTTCGACTTGTTTGCTTTCGCTTACATTCCTCCCATCTAGCTACGCCTCCCTCCATCCCAGCGGGAAGTCCCCTGAAATTCCGTGCCGACACCCCGTGCGCTGAATCAGAATGCTTCCTCATCTCGTACGATATGCATCTGCGCACCGCCCCGAAGCGACCGCGTATCTTCGTCAACCCACAAGTCGTTGTTGGTGCGTCACCCCTCTCCTTTCGCATTTCGGTACAGCTGAGCCCAAAAACAGCATACACGCCACATAACTGGCTGTACTACGGCAAGCTCAAGCACTTAAGCTTGACGCGGCCGTGGCGGGTGGTCTGGGAGGACTGGATCGCGCACCGAATATTCTGGTGGGTCTCGGACCACTATTGGCTCAAGGACGAGGCGTGCCCATTCGAGCATGATGGGATTGTCCAGGCGGAACACTGTACGAAATAGAGGAGGGAATATATGTGTATAATTCCTTCCAAGATACTCACTCTGCCACTTGTATCGACTCCAAATAACATGGATAGTTCAGAATTGTCGTGGCGAATCGTCTAATCTTAATACTTGCTTGCCATAGATACAACATTACTCGACCTTCTCCTTCTGTTCCAGCTCTGGAGTGTCGTTACCCTGCTTTGCGCTCTCCTCTGGCACGCTGGATGTCGTCTCCTCCGGGAGGGAGGGACCCTTGTAATGGTAACGACCGCCTGCGAATCCAAGCCAAGTCAGATCGAGAGCCGAGCTTCCTATGCTAAAGGAAGACCCACTAATCAAATACCAAACCGCACTAATGACGGCAAATCCGACGAACACCACCGGCGCGTAATCTATTGGATCATCAGTTATCTGCGCAAGGAATCATGGCTTGGCTTCGTACTCATCGTAGTCGGCGTCGTAGGCAGCACCGCGGGCATGGAGAACAAAATCAGCTCAAACATCGCCCACACAACCGCCACCGAGTTCAAAAACACGCCCACACGGCCCAGCCCAAACGGCGAGTCGGCCATGTCCTTCCGACCATTTGCAAGCGAGATCGCCACGGGCATCGCATAGCTCGCGCCAAGGCACATGACGGCGACACCAACAAAGGCGTTGAAGGCAGCGCTCGAGCCGAGGTAGATGAGCCCGAGGAGGAGCTGAATGACAGTGGAGAGAAGGATCGCGTTGAGCGGGATGCCCCCAGCGAGAGTTTTGTTGATGGTGGCGAAGGTGTGGTGAAAGGGGATCGCAGCGTCCCGTGCAAAGGCCCAGGTTGCGCGCGAGGCGGCGCAGGAGATGGAGATCGCGCAGAACATGCCAATGCCAAAGACTGGAAACTACATTGAACAAATGTATTGAAAGAACGAAAGACTGACTGATGAACCACTAAAAAGATGTGAGGATTATTGACAAGAAATAAAATAATATATACCAAGCCAAATCCACCGCCCTTCGAACCCATGATAAGCTCAAACATCAAGCCGACAGGCTGACCACTGGCGACTGTCAGGTAGAAAATGTGAACCGTGACCTCCGTTTCCTGAAATGCGAGAGCGTACCGGCCAATAAAGTTGATATATCGGGAAGAGTGAACAGGATGGGGACCAAGAAGAACACGCCCGTCAAAAAACCAATTGGAATCGACCACACGATGGCGCGAGGTAGGTCAGACGACGGATTATGTACCTCCTCGGCCATGCTCGCGACTTGAATGGATCAATGAACGGTTTCAGAATTGGGCACAACAAGCTCACTCATGCCGATGGCGGAAAAGGTATAAGCTGGCGCAGTGTCAGCATGTGGGAGCTGAATGAAGAGACAACATCCTCACCAGGCTAGTACATGATGTCAGAATTGGACCATGAGTAACAGACAAAAAGCGGTGTCGTACCGGCAGCAAACCGATGAAGAACGCCCATCCCGGCGTCCAACCTGAGGGAGAAGGATCGAAGTGACCGAGCGCAAAGGCTGCAGAATGCCTCCCAGCAGCGGCCTTGACAGAAACGCACACAAGCGTAACTACTAATATCAGAGCTCACCGATTTGAGACAGAGGGAAGTCCTCACCAATAACACCCAGAAGCGTCCAGTATGCGGAAATTACCTATGGTACGTTGAACTCGTGCATGTGAAAATGGAACGGGAGATCTACATCAATCGTAGGCAGAATTCTATTGAAGAAGACGCAAAAAATGACGGTTACTCCCGTAACAGCCAGAAAAATCAAGTCTTCGAAGTATCGGCCAAAGAAGTAAGTCGCGATCTCATCACAAGAATATTGCTCGAACTCACACGTCTGCCAGGGCTTGACAACCCAGTCCGGAAGATAGATTCCAGCACCGGCGACTATCAGTTGAGCAGTTCCCTAAAAATATTTATATATTAAACAGGAGAATAGCGACACAGAGAGTGGGCTTACAAAAGTAACCGACAACGCGATGGTCCAGACGCCAACCATGGTCAGCCACCCGTTGATCCACGAGAACAGGAGCCTGTGTCGAGGAGAAGCGAGTCTGAAGCACCAGTAGTAGGCACCAGCACTCGTTGGGTATTTGGCGCATATTTCGCCCAGGGAACAGGCCAACGGGACGGTGAGACAGGAAACGAACACCCAGCTGGGAGGTCATGAGTTCCAAATGATAGCAAACAATCCACGTGAAGTAAAAATGTTTACCCCCAGATGATTGTAGCTGGGCCTCCGGCCACCAAGGATGTGGCGATCGGTGCGGCCAGACCGTACGCTGTCGTTGACAGAGATATGTTAGCGTTCTATTCCACAAGGCCATCATGGAAACTCACGAACGGCCATAATAGCTTTTATTTGGCGTGTGAGCCTTCCTATGTGCTTGACGTGAATCTAGGGGAAGCTCACCAAGGGTCACTGAAAATCGAGCAGGCATGTTAGCCCCTGACGATGAAGAACAAAATTGACCACGTACTGAATAGGATATGGAATAATCCACGAGACTAGAACCAGAAGCTGAAGATTGTTCTTTCTGAATCGAATACGGAGCGTACCCTGGTCATTTCTTGCTTATAACCCAGTTTCTCCAGGTCAGCAGCGGCATAGTTGTCCTGGAGGTTGGTTCGGCCGGCTGGAGAGTCTGAGTCGTCGTGCATCGTGAAGAATACGCAGTGAGAGGTCCGGAGAGGGCATCCTCCGATGGAAGCGAGTTTTTATACTAATTACCAAATCAGAAGCTTCCCAGGTCCCGCTTCAAAACCGTGGGTGCCGAAGAGAAGGTAGGGCGCCACAGTGGCAAGTCTTTTGACTTCACAGACGAGTTTCACACGCGATATGACTTTGAGAAGGCCGCGCCTGATAGCGAAGTGACTTTAGCGGGGAATTGGACTAGAGTGCCCTTGGATTAGACCAGGTCCGTAGACCGGGCGATGGAGTAAGCTTCATACGGCCGCTATCTTTTTCCAGCAACAAGAGGACATCAAAGTTGTGGAAAAGCAACGAAGCGGGCCATCGCGCCGATCTTCCGGGATACTTATTTGGCACGGTCAAATAACGCGGCACTTGCCGCCGCCACAATCGATTGGCTCAGTCTCTTCCAACAGACGCTATAACAAGCACCTCGCTGGTTACAATTGACTCCATGGCCGCGAAGACTGCTCTCATCATCGTGGACCTGCAGGAGGACTTTTGTCCGCCGGTATTTGTCCCATGAACTTGGCTTCGGCTAGCGATAACCGTTTCACGAGCCAGAACGGAAGTCTTGCTGTTTCCGGCGGTCGAGATATCATCCCAGTCGTCAACAATCTCCTCGGATCGCCTGTATTCGACTTCAGGGTCACAACAAAGGACTGGCATCCCGTGGATCACATCTCCTTCGCGGTGAACCATCCCGAACCGAATAATCGACCTTTCGAATCCTTTGCGAAAGTGATAAACCCACACAATTCTTCCGAGAGCTACGAGACGCGGCTTTGGCCTGTGCACTGCGTCCAGGGCACTCCGGGAGCCGAGCTGGTACCTGAACTCAACATCGCCAAGATCGATAAGATCGTTGAAAAGGGACAAGACAAGCGGGTAGAGATGTATTCTGCATTTGCCGATCCATTCGAGAATCCTTGCGTTGCTCGGAGTGAGCTTGGAGGATACCTCAAAGACAATGGCGTGGGCAAGGCCTATGTCGTCGGCCTGGCCATGGATTACTGCGTCAGGGCTACCGCCAAACATGCTGTGAAAGAGGGACACGAGACGTACATCATCGAGGATGCGACCAAGGCCGTCGATCCAGGCGAGGGCTGGAACAAGGCCAAGGCAGAAATGGAGAACATAGGGATCAGGTTTGTTGGATCGAAAGAACTCTTGAAGTAGGGCAACAGAATGGTACACATGTCTTTTTTTTCAAAGTTGAATGGAGCTTTGAGCAATGTACAATGTATAATATAGCCCAATGTATTATACACATCAGTTACCAGGATTAACGATTTCGGTCAGGTTGTTGGCCAATTCCGACAGCTTAACCCCTAGTTCGAGCACCTCCGCCCAGTTCGTTCCATGCTTCGCGGAGGATGACTGAGCTCGCGTTTTTTGAGGGACCGGTTGTATTCCCTGGCTCGCCATCGTGACGTCCTTAGTCCACGATGTAGGGAGCCACCACGCCGTAGTTCCGTCGCCATACACCCCATAATATTCTCCCGCTACAAATGGACTTAGCGCGATGTACTGCAAATGCAAGTCAAGTACTTGACTAGATCAAAAGCAACATTCAGACGCACAGCGATCCCGCCTTTATGACCCCGGTTGTTAATCATGGTTTCGACACCGGGATACCGGTCATACAGTTCAAGCGTTATGGAGCCGTCATCGAACAGTGCGACGTAGGACTCGTCCACACCAAGAGCAACACAGATCGGCTGCCGAACTTTCATGGAGTTCTGAATCTCGTCCTCCAGTATGCGCGGGATGTTCTGCCACGAGCACCCTGTGGGGCATATCGAGAAGTAACTGAATCGAGGTCCGAAGGTGGTGCGCGTGGTGCATGCGCCATCGCTCGTTACGCTTCTGATGAACTCAGAGAGGCGCGCGTAATTTGAGCCGACGAGGGTTTCATCTATAGGGCTTCAGTCACGGTTGAGAACCCGAATATTCACGCCGACGCACCGTCGCGGTAGTTGGTTCCATTCGTGGCTTTCCATCGCATCAAGTACGTCCCCTCTTCCATCGCAAGCGCCACATCGAGCGGGGAGTCCATCGCGTGCGGGTGCGTATTATCAGCAAAGGTGCGAAGCATCTCCTCGGGAAGCCCTTCGTCACTGCTGCGAGCGCCCCGCTCAACCAGATTCAATATATCAATCGGCAGATCACTCACCACGCCCAACCGTTTGCGTTGCAGACATAGGAGAGGTTTGGGCCAAACGAAAATTGGCAGTCCATGGAGGAGATAAGGAGGTGTCAAGTTGTTTCGGCCAATGCACATGTGTCACCTTATGAAGACCCAGGATTAACATAGACGCCTCGGCGCTTACTATAGTTAGGGAGCGGACCCGGGTAGGGCGTCCATCTAGACGTAAGTTGTCAGAGGTCAGATACGGAGGTCCCAGTGTAGCCACAAGCCGAAAGAAGTCGATCGATGGAGCAGGCTCAAATTTCGCGGGAAACACATCAGCTTGAATCCGACGAGCCCGGTGAGCGTCTCGCAGTGTCAATGCTTGACGGTTCCGATAAATGTGGATCACGAGCCGGGGCAGGAAACATAATGCGAGCGGAGGTAAGGGAGCAAGAACAGGAATAATCTAAAACTGAGGCTGGACACTTCAATCGCTTCTCAAGTGAGGTCATAGTTTGAACATTTCGTGGGATTTGTTATGGAAGAGCTTGCCTATGTCCAGCGTGACAGTGGCTGACGGTGCAAATCGTGTGCATGCATTGGCACATGGACAGTGTATTTTATTTGCTTTTGAGTCAATATTGATTGCCTATCTAAATAAATCACGGAATTAGCTGAGAGTAGAAGAAACGTGCGGTGCACCACCACTGAAGCGATATCCGCACTGTACATCCTTTGCTTGTTTTCACCGCTCGCATTATCGCATCACACACGATCGTGATCTTGGATGCCGGAGCTCAATCCCTCAACTCTTCGATCGTCTTGATGGCTGCCTTCGTCCCATCGAAGATACACTCCATCATAGGGACATGGTTTCCGTTGGCTGCCTATATTGTCCGTGTCAGCAAAAGTATTTTGACTTTGAGGAGAAAGAAAAGGGATTCATAAGGCAGAAGAAACAGATTGAATCGATTACCTGACCGATGGCCCGGAAATATTCGTCCCGCTGTTCAAGCGAGAGGGAGATGGGCGGGTAGCCTGCTATGAGCAGCGGGAGTGACGCGACGAGTCTCGTTACGCGTCCGTTTCCGTCCTGCATTTTTTCCATCAAGTCATGGTGAGCAAGCAAGCATGGGCCCAGAGACAAACAGGTGGGTAGTGAGCGACAAGGGCGTACATCGAACGGGTGACATCGCGCCAAGACCAGATGCAGCCAGCTCGCGACGGTGAACGGGTTTGTCATATTCTTCATCAGCACCTGTCGCATCATTAAAAGACTTCACTCTAAT
The DNA here is from genome assembly GCA_014462675.1 of Mycena sanguinolenta. Classification (NCBI taxonomy): domain Eukaryota; kingdom Fungi; phylum Basidiomycota; class Agaricomycetes; order Agaricales; family Mycenaceae; genus Mycena; species Mycena sanguinolenta. The sequence continues at coordinate 9,717,397 of JACAZH010000003.1, read as the reverse complement.
TTACAATTTACACATTGCCGGCTGACCTTGGCAGACTCGCAAATCGCCATAAGCTCCCTATCCACCAAAGTATACGGGCAGAACTTCACCCGGCCTGCGCGCGTGTTTATATATACCGTGCGTTGCGTCACGGTGCGCGTGTCCCCGGGCGGGACGTAGTCCCGGCCGTGGAAGCGCGCCGTTGACATCAAGGTTGAGTGGATTTCCGAGATTTTCTCGGGGCTTAAGCGAGGGGTGGGTTTTTTTGAGAGGAGGTCAATGATGTCGTATGCCTGGAGTAAGCAAGCAATGGTGAGTAGGTGATTAATTGAATTGAAACGAGGGACTAACAGCAAGAGTGTCGTTCAGGATGCTCCTCACGACGTCGGGGTCCTGGATCTCACTTTCATGGTGCACTTCGATTGCGCCCCCGAGCGACGCCGCGGCGGATTAAATCCTCTGCTGACTGGGTCCTCATCGTGAACGCGGCATGATATCGTCAGAAAGATGCTTACGGACATGGTGAGAAGAAAGGTGTGTTCGATGTGATTCGTTTCGATGGCATTCACGATCAGGAGACGTCCGCGAAATCGCTCGCAGCCATGGTCGGACCGCCATTTAGACTTGAGAGCTTCGTAGCCCAGCGGGATGGGTAGGTGCGCTGGGAAAGAGCGGTCTTTGGTTGGTTTCCACGGCTCGGAGGCTGCGATTAAGAGTTAGCATGACTCGCATAGATTGCAGCCAACTCACTTGTGGCTGATATGTCAACTGCTAAAGCATTCGCGGCTTCTGCCTGCAAAGTAGCTTCCCATCCATCTACGATAGAGTCGAATACACTAGCTTGGATGTCCATGTCAGCCAACTGCGCCTGAACCTGAGCGAGAATTGTCAATAGCTGGTCGCCGCATGAAATGACCAGACAGGCGTACTTCTTGTCCAAGTTCGATAGCGCTCCCAGTCGCGCCAAGCTGATTGTAAGAGATGGCGAGCCGTGCTTTCACATACACACAATCCGGCTGCGACTTAAGTATTCCTTCATAGAAACGCGCTGCATCCTGGGTCTGCACAGGCTCGCCTCGCACGAAATCAGGCCGTGTCTTCGATGATTGTTGAGAAAAAGGCTAGGACTGAGAAATCTGACCGCATACGTTCAGCAAATGGTGGCCGAACATCAACTGAACATAGAGAAGGATCAGGTTCAGGGCATAAGCGCCCAAACACAGCCAAATTGGAAGTTTGGCTTGATCCCCGATAATTTGCCGGTGTGCTGCGATGTCGACTCGGAGCTCACAAAAAGGTATCGCGTATCCGGATTCCCAATGGCCCCTTATCTTGTCTCAGAGCCGTGACGCGTTCTCCGCCTGGCGCGCCGTGGTAGCCCGCTCAAATCGCGGCCTGCCATCATGATCCGCCGCACGCGCAACCCCACCACTCGGCGCCTGCATCTTCGTTGCATGGACATCGCGTACACACGCCCTGCCTCCTTTGCTTCCATCCTTCAAAAAAACTCGGCCACGCTTCCTCGCGGCGCACACAACCTCGCCGTCGCCTTCCAGCGCACGTACCACGTCGCAGCGTGCCTCCGCCGTCCTGGCCTCCCGCGACAGCGCGTCAATCTCCCCGCTAGTCTAGCAGTGAAACACCCTGCGCATCGACTTCGGCCCTCGGGACGCGTAGTTCTCGCCGTTGCCGTCCACCGCACGCACGTACGTCTACTCTTGTGCGATTTCACCAATTATCCATGCCATCCTGCACTAATAAAAAATGTCGCAGACTCACCTCCCTGCTCATCCGTCCGCCCCTTTCTTCTGCGCTCGTGTTGTTATTTGTGGATCGGATGGGGACATCGCCCTACACGCCGTACGGAGCAGGGAGCCCGTGCGCGGATGCATATACGTACGGTACGTCATCATCTACAATCCGGATCGGCAGCATGCTCAAGATAACGAAAAGCTACGGATTCACTTACTTCCGTGTTGATCATAGCCTGCTCTCGCCCGGCTCGCGACGGAAGCGCTGGCGCAGAGCGCTAGCGTGCTTGTCACAACTTTGAAAAATCTCCTAAAGTAAGGCGAACGGTACGTGTATTTTTTCCAAAAGTTGAATGCAACATGTATCATACACATCAGTTACTATGAATTGAAGATTCCGTTGACGTTGTTGGCCAACTCCGACAGATCAATTGCCACTTCGAGAACCTCCTTCCAGTTCGTCCTGTGTTTCGCGGAAGAGGGAGGGGTCCCCACGTATTGCGCAGAGGGAGGGATCGTCACGTATTGCACAGAGGAGGGAGGGATCGTCACGTATTGCACGGAGGAGGGAGGAATCGTCACGTATTGCGGGGAGGAGGGAGGGGTGGTTCCGTGCTGCGCGGTGGAGGGCGGGGCCAGCGTTTGTTGAGAGACGGGTTTCAATCCCCGGCTCGCCGTCTGGACGTCCTTGTGCCAGGGTGTGGGGAGCCAGAACGCCGTGCTTCCGTCGCCATACACCCCATAATAGCGCCGCGCCACAAATGGGCTCAGCGCGATGTACTGCAAGGGGGAGATAAGTACTTGAGTAGATCAAAAACCGCACTCAGACGCACAGCGATCCCGCCTTTACTACTGCGGTTGCTGATCATCGTCTCTACCTCGGGGTACCGTACATACAGACCGGTCGAGATCGTTATGGAGCCGTCATCGAACAATGCGATGTAGTCCTCGCCGACGCCGAGGGCGACACAGGTATGTCGGAAAAACCCTGTTTGGGTTATAACGGCTTGAGCAGGATTATAGGCTTGGAATGGATTGTAATGTGTTTTAAGCCGCACTCGTGGTGGATTATGTGGGCTTATGAGCCATCTCGAGCCGTTATCAGGCTCGGGATGGCGTATAACAGCTTGTGGAAAGTTAAAAGCCACAAGCACACCAATGTTAAATATCTGGGCTCTTTTTGTTCAGTGTCCTCTGAAATCATTTGCCTTCGAAAATTTCCGAGTCACTCTTGAAGGTGGCCGTATTGGATTGTACACAGTGGCTACCGTTGCTGAAGAGAAGTCGAGACCATTGTTCAAGTTGAAACTCCGCCATTGTTCGGCTTGGCTCAAAAGGACAATCGCGAATGATTGTTCCCATCAATCACCTCTCTTCCTCTTCCTTCATCTTCCCCTCCGCCTCACTTCACTCTTTCTGGTTATGTATACTTCGAGTGCTCGATGCCGTCCATGGTTCTCGACATTTCCAATCCTCAACTCTTCATTCCTCGGGGCTTGCCGCAAGAATCAACTCAAGATCGTCAATGCCACTGTGTTGATGCCCCTCAAATCAAGTATCGCTGCCCTCAACACCCCCAATGCTCTCATGCCACCCTTTTATGCCACCATGAATATGACTCTTCAAGATGTCTACAACATGTATATGCATTCCACTGTAACGGAATCTGTCCCTCAAATGTCTCAACGTCAACATCCTCGACGCTCAGCCCTCACGGTCCCTTAGACCTCGCCCCCAAATTATTCCCCGCACCGAGATGACCCACCGGCACCGCGCCGCCTTCGCAATCACCACCGCAACTCTTCGCAGTCCTCCCCAACAGCTCCCATCCTCGTACTCGGAGCTGTTCACCCACCCCTCCATCCCGTCAGCCGCGTCGCACGGGTGCCTTGCGGATCAGCTCACCGTACACCAACAATGTCAAGTAATCGTAATCGGGCCCAGCAGTCTTCGGGCCCGATCTGTCGTTGAGGAATGTTTTAAATACATAGTACATACATGTCATGTAATGCAACTGAAATGTAATACTATTTTTCTCTTCCCTTCGACTTTTCAAAACCCAAAATTCATAATCATAATGATGATTTGTATCCAACATGGTGGTTGCAAGACAATTGAGAGGTACTGGAAGCCACTTCAATGTCGTATGCCCGCAGTGGCCTTTCAACAGCTTATAAGTGGTTGCAAACCAAGGTGTGGCTTGCAACCACTTATGTTATCTTGACCTACGTGTTGTAAGCCAGGGCTCGGCTTAGCGGCTTATAACGTCTTGTAGGGCATCTTAATCCGTTGTATTCCGTCTGGGATTTTTCCGACATATGGCCGCCGGACCTTCATCGAGCTCTGAATCTCGTCCTCGAGCTCACGCGGAATGTTCTGCCAGGAGTACCCCCGTGGGACATATCGAGAAGTAACTGTATCGCGGCCCGAAGATGGTGCGCGTAGTGCATGTGCCATTGCTCGTTACGCTTCTGATGAACTCAGAGAGGCGCGCATAATTTGAGCTGACGAGGGTCTCATCTGCTGGTATTCAGTCGCGGTTGAAAACCAGAATATTCACACCCACCGTCACGGTAGTTGGTTCCATTCGTGGCTTTCCATCGCATGAGGTATGTGCCTTCTTCCATCGCAAGTGCCACATCGAGCGGGTAGTCAATGGCTTTGGGGTGTGTTTTATCAGTAAAGATGCGGGACATCTGGCCAGGAAGTCCTTCGTCACTGCTGCGAGCGCTCCGCTCAACCAGGGATCGTTCAACACAGGAATTACTCACCACGCCCAACCGCTTGCTTTACAGACGTAGGAGAGGTTTGGTCCAAACGAAAATTGGCAGTCCATGGGGCTGGTAAGAATCAGGAGATAAGTAGGTCGTTTTGGTGAATGCACACTGCTGTTGAATAAAGGTAACTACTTATATACTATGTGTACGAACAGGGACAAATATGCCCAAGTGAAGAAATTAGGTGAAGTGCGGACGAATTTAAAGTAAGGTATGAGGGGAGAAATTCAGAAGAAGTTCTGCGATACTGGTCGGGATAGTTACGAGGAACGGGAACATTTGTTGCCTGGTAGGTAAGTAGTTAAAAATACGAGGTGTCAGACAACAAGTACGGCGTAGACTCGAACCAGTCGTTATTTTGGACGGGCAATAACCGCTCTACGTCAATAATGACTGGAGCCAAATCACTGGTCGCCAAGGGACACGGGCCTGACTTTCGGGACTGGGCCAAAATTTCGAAAACTTTTGAAACAAAATTTTTTGTATCAGAAATCTGAATATACCGTTTTGTACGCTGAAAAATTCAAGACCCTCCTCGTTCTCGGAATTTTAATGGCTGAAGAATTGAGCAAAGGAATTGATTATAATTAGAGCTGCAGTCGTATCTCATGGGCGTCGACATGTGTCTAGTAGCTGAAAGCGCAAATTGCGTACAATAGCATATAACACACAGCATGTCTTGTTCTAAATAAGCAGTTATTGTCAATGCCTGAATCATGGAATCAGTTGAGAGTATGTAAGACATTTGGGTGCGCAACTACCGATCCTTTGCTTCCACCATTGTGGCGTCCTTCATCTCATCGAGGATACACTCTGTCATGGGGACACGGTTCCCGCTGGCTGCCTACATTGTTATTGTTGCGGACATATTTTGACAACCACAAGAAAGAAAAGAAAAGAAAAGAAAAGAGAAAGGATTCCTGAGGCAGGAAGAATTGCTCAAAGAAACAGATTGAATTTGATGCCTGGCCAGCGGCTGATGGCCTGGAAATAGCCATCCATCTGATCAAGCGAGAGGGAGATGGGTGGATAGCCTGCGATGAGCAGCGGAAGTGATGCGACGGGTCCGACTCGTTACGCTGTACGCAGCCCATAAGTAATGCATTTCGGTCCTGCGCATGCCCAGGCCAAGTCAGCCCGGGCCAAGTCAGCCCGGGCCAAGTCAGGCATGGTGAGTAAGCATATGTGCTTCGGCCCCCGAAGCAAACTGCGAAGCAAGGACGTACATCGAAGGGTGCCAAGACCAGATGCAACCAGCTCGCGACCGGCTCAAGCGTCGGAGCACAGCAATTTCCAAATTTGGTAATCTAACTTTGATCCCCGATAATTTGCCGGTGTGCCACCCTGCTTTCTCTTGCTTGACCTCAATTGACTGGGTCGCGGTCGCAGATGTCGAGCTCACAATATTCACAGTCACCACAAAAAGGTATTTTATCGTGCTCCCAATGACCGAAAATCCTCTTATGTTTCCTTTCTCTAGATCTTCCGTTCGATCCAGACCAAAACCCTGAAGAGAAGCGCCAGATTCGTCGCGACTATCGCTCTCTACACAAACTAGTAAATGATTCACGTGCGAAGCCTACCCCCGAAGAGTTGGAGGCCAATGTAAATCGCGCAAATGTCCTCTTTGACAAGGGTGCGTCTGAATCGCGTCGCCATTTCGGATTTAAAGTTCAAGGCTTAAGCCCATGGAACCCAGTCAAAGCCCCACAGGAAGCCATTCTTGACTCAGGCTTCTTGCTAAAGACCTCCACCACCAGCTCTCGCTACGCGCGCGGCCTCAAATTTGGCACCGGCACCTTCGACGTCGATGACTTCGTGACTAGGATGATTGTCTTCATGGGAGGATACAAGCCTCCTGAAAACCTCTCTTCCGATGCTTCCGACATCGAGGAAGATGACAACGCCTCTCTTGACTGGGCGAAAATCGGTCGCCGCGCGCTGACTAAAAGCCGGCGTGTCCCGGCAATGGGATTCATGTGAGCAAGCGCTCATCGACTTGACTTGAATTTTCATCTTATTGTATGTGCAGCCTTGGTCCGCTTTCGATCAAGCCGAAGAAACGCGCACAAAATAAGCGCCGTGCAAAATTCGAGAAAGACAAGAAGGATGAACGACGGCCGCAAGAGATCAGAGAAGAGGATATCGCGCGATCTGAAAACGAAACAACGAAAAATGTTGCTGCGGTCGGTATTTCCTTCGTTTTGTACCCAAACTGTTCAGCTATTGGGATTTAGGTCGCAACGGCACTGGATGAAGTAGAGCGTATTAATATCTTCGAACTCGTGGTCAATCCCGAAAGTTTCGCCCAATCGGTCGAAAATATCTTCTACCTTTCGTTTCTCATTCGCGATGCCAAAGTGGCATTTGAAATCGATGAGTCCGGGGCACCCATTGTCTGTATGTGGATTCAACAGCTCACATCTCTCGTTTGAATTTCATCTTTTGTAGTTGCATGTCATGAGCCCACAGACGAGGATCGAGAGGAAGGCGTGCGTAAACAGCAGCTTATCTTTGAGTTCGATATGCCGACCTGGAAGGTTAGAGCAATCTGTTCATTTTCTTATGCGCGTTTGACATCTTTTCCAGCGTGCAATCGACGTTTTCAAAATCACGAAGTCCCATATACCCACTCGACCGCAAGCAAGGACTAGGCTTGGAAACCAGTGGTACGGTTAGATTTTTTAACTATTTTATACTGTGTTCTTGATATGGTATGAGTCGATGGTGCTATTGTTCTTGTGTACATTGTATCCTACAACAATATATTCACAGCTCGAAACCCAGCAATAGCGGCTTAGCTTGTATATGCATGCCAACAATATCATATCCAGCGCTCTCGACGATTCCTGACGTTCAAATCCATGCCCCGGTCGACAAGCTCCTGCAGTTTTTGTATAATCCGCGACGGCGGGACAGTTTCTTCATGCTCAATCACCAAAGTGAACGACTGTAATTGAACATGCTCCAGAACCGCCGCACTTCGGCGGACGAGCAGCCCCGTCAGGTCTTCGAACATAGCTTGTATATTATCGTCAGATATCCTGTGATGCGAGAGCGAAAGATTTTGAAGAAACGGAAGAAAAGGCTCGCCATAGCGAGACAGCGATGAGAAAAGAGTTCTGATGGTTGATGCTCCGGTCGCGGCCATTTCCAAGCTCTCGAGGGAGGGTAAGGCCTCGAGAAGCTCGATGGCTGCGCTCGTCATCAATTCCGACATGAAATGCAGTCGTAAGTGACGCAATTGACATCCAGACCCCGACACAAACAAGGGGATGCGTGATAGCTCCTCCTTATTCAAGGATCTGCCCACAATGTCCAGGCCCTCAAGTGCCGGCAATGTGATGAATGGCAAGATATCTGTGGGTGATGCTCCAGATAGGGCGAGGGAAGCGATGCGACGGTGAGGCGGGACAGGTCTGAGGGATGGGCGGTCGCGTTCGTGTATTCCGAAAGAACAACTGATCAGTCTCGGAGCTTGACGGAGGCACTCCAAGCAATCTTCTCCGCAGGCGGCGGTGAGCTCGATGGCGGTTAACTGTGCCCAGGGAAGGGTAAAGTGAGATGGACGCAGAAACCCATCCAAACACACATGCTTGAGCTTGGGTGCGACCTCAAAAGTTGTGATTGGAGTGTCGACTACGGGGGGGATTGCATGGGCACCCAGGACAAGTCGTTCCAGAATGGGCAGCTTTTCCTGCGGGGTGAACTGGTAGAATCGATTGAAGGGGAGTTTTATCGTTAAATCTCGCCACTGCAGGCGGTGACTATCGAGGAGTGGGACGAGGCGTTCGTCCGGATCAGCGTGGTTCAAGTTCGAAATAACCACAGTCAACGGTTGATCCATCGCCCGGGAAAACCAGGTTTCCAGGAACGAAAACCACTGCGAGTCGATGTGTCCTGTGCGACGCCCGTGTCTGCCGCCAAATTCAAGATGTATATTATTCCAGAGATCCGGCATTGAGAGAGCGATCAGTCTCCAGTCTCGGCAGACTTTCGTCAACAGGACTGGAGGGTCATTCCGCGCATCAAGTGTATTGTTCGTCCGCGGACAGCAGCATAGAAAGATTTTGGATGTAATTTCCACAGGCAAGGTGAGAGCTGTACACCGAGCGGACTCGGCGGAGGTTCCGAGTTGTTGCTCGTAGCCTAGAATGAAATTTAGAGAAACACCAGCACGGAAAGTAGGGAAACGTACTCATTAGCTGGATTCGCTCAGAACACAGGGCACTCACGTTGTGGTCAGAAAGAGAAGGAGGCGTCAGCGTGAGAGAACTCTGTCGCCGTTAATCATCAGATCCCGCCGGGCTCCGCGTGGGATCGCGGGTTACTCATGAGCATTCATTATGACTCACTTTGCAGGGTTGGTGAACAGCGTTAAGCAAGAAGTTTAAACCGCGGAATCCAACATGCTGCTTCTTGCTTGGATGCAGGATTTTTTCAGAAGTCACTCTTTGCTGGCCGGACCCCGAAGTTGTAAATTTAGCACGTCTGTCCAGGAAGCAAAATACACTGAAGCTGCTATGGAAGATATCATGTCCACCGCTCCCGACGATTCCCTATATCCAAGACCATACCCTGGGCGACAAGCTCCTGCAATCTTTGTCTAACCCATGGCGGTGGAGCAGTTTGTTCGGACTCGATTTCCAAGAAAAACGACTGTAATTGAACATGCTCCGGAGTCGCCACACATCGACGGACTAGCAGGAGTGCCATGCCTTCGAACATAACCCGCATATTACCGTCCGAGATCCTGTGGTGCGAGAGCGAAAGATATTGAAGCTGCGGGAGAAAAGACTGGCGACATAGCGAGGAGAAAAGGGTTGCGATGGTCGAGGCTTCGGTCGCGGCGAGTTCTAAGCTCTCGAGGGAAGGCAAGGCCTCGAGAAGCTCGATGGCTGGCGTGGTGAGGATCTCTGAGATGAAGTGCAATCGTAAGCGACGCAATCGACAACTGCATCGCGACATGAAGAAATTGAGGTGTATGAGCTCATCGCGGCTCAAGGACCTCCCAACAAGGTTTAGTTCCTCGATGCCCGGCATTGTCGTGAATGGAAAAATAGCGGTCGGTGTAGCCCCAGACAGGGTGAGGGAAATGAGGCGGGGGAGAGGGGAAACGGGCGTAAGGAACTGCCCGCCAGCTTGGATGTCGAAAGAACAAGTGACAAGTCTCGGAGCTTGACGGAGACACTCCAAGCAATCTTCTGCGAGGGCAGCGGTGAGCTCGATGCTGGTCAACTGTAACCAGGGCAGGGTAAAGTGTGATGGACGGAAATGTCTGCCCAAAAACACATGGTTTAGCTTCGGTGCGTCCTGAAAGGTCGTGATAGGAATCTGGACCACACGAGGAATTCTGTTGGTATCCAGGGCAAGTCTCTCGAGCATGGGCAGTTCTTCGTTTGGCGCAAACCGGTAGAATTGATCGAAGGGGAGTTTTATAGTTAAATCTCGCCACTGCCGGCGGTAACTGTCCAGGAGTGTGACGAGGCCTTCGTCAGGATCGGGGTGGTTCAGATTCGAAATAACCATGGTTAGCGGTTGATCTTGCGCCCGAGAAAACCAGGCCTCGAGGAATGAGACCCACCACAAGTCGATGTGTCCTGTGCGGCGACCATACCGCCCGCCGAATTGAAGGTGTATATCGCTCCAGAGCTTCGGCGTCGACAGGGCGATCAGTCTCCATTCTCGACAGATTTGTGTCAACAAGACTGGAAGGTTATTGAAGGGGTTCCATATCTCAGATGTAACGCTCGTGGGTGAAGCGCAGCATAGAAAGATTTCGGACGTAATTTCCACAGGCAAAGTGAGCGCAGGGCACACAGTGCCAGTGGAGGTTGACATTGTAGGCTGCTGATCGTGGTCTGGAATGAAGTTTGAATAACCACTGGCATGGAAAGTACAGGAATGTACTCATTGGGAAATAGATTTGCTCCGGACAAAGCGTACAGTCGTAGTCGTTAAAGCAACGTTAGAGAGCCTGAGAGAACGTGGACGTCGTCCCTGTCAGCGTGAGAGCGATTACAAGTGCCTACTATCAACATTCGGCATTTTCCGACTCTCTTGTCGCAATCTTGTCGACTTCGCTTACGCTGCCGGCTTACTTACCTGCTTGCCCTGACATGATGCAGCACTGCGGGCTCGGAAAATGAAGCTCTACTCTGACAGGACTCGACTGCAAGGACACGGGCTCTATGGTGAACTGCTGTGGAATCGGTACGCGCGCGGCAGGCTTTCCAAGCCCTAGGCGCTGCAGTTGGGCCCTTACTTTCTTCGACTATTTTTCTCCGGCGGCTTCGGAATCCGCCGCATACCTCATTCCCCACGGGGAGAAGGATCCCGCCAGGGCACACCCGATGCCGTAGTCGCCTCCCTAGCTGCCACGAGCAATAGGCACACCAGCGCGACAGAAAGACCGCTCCGTTCCTGGTTGCGACCGTTTTCGCCACCCGCCACCCTCCGCCAACTGAGCTACTGTTCATTCTCCGTCATGTAGAACACCTCTTCACCGATGCATCTTCAAAACTCCCGGCGGCACTATATTGGAACCCTTCAAGTCGCGTCATTGTATATATGTAAGTTGCATGGAAGGAGTTAAACCACACGGAGATTATCGGGTGGAAATTGAGCGCTTACGAGAAGATCTGCGAAACGATGTTTCGCTCTTTCAGGTAGGAGAATCTTGAAACTGGAACAAGATCTCTTGATAATATGTTGGACCCCAGGTCTGAAAATACGCTCGTTGCAGGCATGAATTCGTACATTAATACTGTTTCTTGATCCCGGCGCAACCAATGCGCAACCACCGGTCCACTGCCAGAAGCGGTCTTGTCAATGTTTCATGCGCTGGCGAAAGTGGAGCGCAAGACATGGTCAATGAAGGGCCACGGTACCGTACCCACTGGCTTAAAAGTTTATGCTCAGGGTCCCGCCTCCGAAAGCGTGATATTAATCACGGCACTCTTGTTGGTATATAGGATCTAATTCGCCGCCAGCGGTTTTCTGGTGTATGCCACAAGATGGCCCAGTACGAAGAACTACTGGGGTGAGCTTCTCGCCTTTGTTTTCGGCTCTCATCGACTTCTCATTGATATTTTGTTCCTCTTAGGCCCATACTCATCAGCTCCTGGCTCACAGCAATTCTGTACGGGGTGACAATCTGCAAAGTTTGGGAATATGTGGTAGTATATCCAAAGACTCTGTGGTTTCGCAAGGGACTCCTTCTTTCATGCGCAGTCACTTCATCGCTGGCGCTGATCGCAGAATTTGCCAATGTGTACTACGTGAGTCCTACTAATCTCCGCACACGAGTTCCATTCTCATGTATCACAGCCGACCGTCACTTTCTGGGGTCAGTGTTGTTTGGTTCGGTGTAGATCTAACTGAACGCGGCCGCGCTAGGGAACACGGCTGCCATTCAAACGCAGGTACGGTCTCCTTCCCGCGCAGAGACTGCGAACACGAACCACCTTAGTATTGGCCCGTGCCGGTCTACGTTGTCTGTAACAGTCTGACCGGCATTATGGTTGATGGTTTTCTTATCCATCGCGTTTATCGACTGTATGTCTTTCTATCTGCTCCTTGTCCTCAAACAGCTATTGATTCGAATTGCAGGTCTCAGAATATCTGGGTTGCGTTATTTCTCATAATTTCCGTGATCTTGGCAGTACGTGGGGTTCGATAGATCGCTGGCATCTCCTGGACGTTCAGTAGCTCGTGGGCTCTATCATGGTCAGCGTCATCATCACGATGGCTAACCAGATCTCTTCGGTGCGTGTCAGTCATATTTTATTTCCCGGCTTGAACCTGGGTTTCAGAGGGACAAGGCAGCTGCTGCGGCTTTGGTTTGGACTATTGGAACGGCGGGTTCAGGTGAGCCACTTCCGCAAGGTTGTTGGCATACCCTCTGAATTCCTCTACAAGATATCTTCATCACGGTCGCTCTGATATGGAAACTATGCACGATGAGGACAGCGTTTTTCTCCACCGACTCGTCAGCCATACCCTCCCTTGATACATGACCGAGGCTGACCTACTGTAATAGGCTAATCAGGCGCCTTGCCATCGGCGCAATTCAGACTGGCTCCACCACGAGCACGATTTCCATAGCGACGATGGTGTCTTACTATATTGGCAAAGATGGTAGCAACGGTGTGCCGCATATTCAATCTGTTTAATCCTTTTGCTTACTGCCTCTGGTGGATGTAATAAAGCCCCGACAGCGTTCCACTACTTGATTGGCCCGTGTTACCTGCTGACGCTGCTGTACAACCTCACTCTCCAGCCGCACGATCGTGTTGGTAAATCTGGAACCTCGGGATTTGGGGAGACGGAGGCTCCTAATTTCTGCATGGATGGTATTCGTGAGTGCTTGCAATATGTCTCTGCTGAGGCTTGCGTTGATTGTCTGGCCATGGCAGATGTGCACCGCACAGAAGTCATATCCACCGAGCTAATCTCCGCACGCCGCCCTACGGTCGTGCGTATTCACCCTAGTCAGCTGACAGAGAGCCTGATACTTGCAAATTCTTAGATATCCCGGATCTACTGCGACAAGAAGCCAAACGAAGTTGCGGCGGATTGCTCATATTCATCGCATTTAACTGCCTAAGAAGAACGGACCCAAGTGTGGAGTCCTTAAATATGTACTATAGTCGAACCTGTTGCAGTGGTCATCGGAATGCATTCATTTAGCCTAGTGTAATATACATATACGCCGAGTTATCGTCCCTCCCAGTTGAATCCATCAATCCCGCAACAGAGAATATGTTGAGCAAGCCAATACACTTTCCAGTTTTCGGTACCTGACCCTTGACCATGATCCCGAATTCGCGGATCTTCCGGTACAAATAACTACAAGTAGGGGCAAGAGTAGGCGTGCGTTTGAGTATAAAATCACGTGATATGGTTCAAATCCAAAATTTCAATCGCATGTGTGATGAATATAGGATGTATGAACGGAAAGATTTTGTATGTGAACTTCTAAGAGATGGATGAATTAAGAACCAAATACTGCCAGTTCTCTTCAAAATGTCAATCAGATTTCGAAGTCAGCTCTAGCCCGCAGTCGAATATGCGATGACAGAGTGGAGTTGGCATCGAGATTTCGAAGTCAGCTCTGGCCCGCAGTTGAATATGCGATGACAGAGTGGAGTTGACATTGTGTTGCCGTTTACCCTGGACAAATTATGCTGACGAGAAGTTGAACCAGGAGCTCACCACACACTCAGAATTACCTCGTCGATTTTAGACGGCCTGGCTTTCATCATATAAGTATTGGTTCTCAAACGCTTTATTTCTGTGTTCTCCCATTCCTTTGCCATTTCATTGCCATGCTCACCATCAAGACCATTTTCATCGCTTTGATCGCTGCGAACCTGGGGCTATGCTGCCCTCAGTCGACGCATTCTATCGAGAACGGGCTCGAGATTGCCCGTATCAACAATGCCCGACGAGGTATGCGGTCCCTCTACATCGAGACACTTGATCTGACACAACGCTAGCGACCCGGGATATCCCAGAGCCCAAGAAGATTGCGATAACTAACGTCCGTGTCTTCGATGGCGAGAAACTGTTACCGCTCGGAACCGTGTTCATCGACGGCGACAAAATTGTCGCACATGCCGAAGGAGCCGAGGTCGTCGATGGCAATGGCGGTACTCTGCTACCTGGATTCATCGACGCCCACACCCATCCGGCGTCGGTCGACGATTTGGAAGCATTGGCGGCAAATGGCGTGACCTCTACTATGGTGATGATGTGTCGTCCGCCTGCCGTCTGCGAATCGTTGCTTAATCACACGGGCTTAACCGACGTGCGCTTCGCCGGGATGGGCGCCATCTCGCCCAACAGCAGCCTCGCCGCCCAATTCTCCATCATGCCGAACGAAACCATCAGCTCACCATCCCAGGCGCCTCAGTTCGTCGCCGAACAGCTTGCCATCGGCGCAACCTTCATCAAGATTGCGGAGGACGTCCTGACCTCGCCCACCAGGCTCGACCAGCCGACGCTGAATGCGCTTGTGGATGCTGCTCACGCTAAAAATGTCCCAGTTGCATGTCATGCGGCCGACTACGCAGCCTTCGACGCGGCCCTGGCGTCGCACGCCGACCAGATCCAGCACGCACCACAGGACATTCCCCTCGACTCGCCGCTCATCGCACGTTTCATCGCGCAGAAAACTGTTTCCGTCCCGACGCTCCTGATCTTCCAGGTGCACATCGCCCGCGGCGACGCTCCGGCCAGCGTGTACGGCGTAGCAAACACGAGCGTTACTCAGCTCTACCATGCGGGGGTGCCCATCCTCGCCGGCACGGATTCGACGTCTGCGACCTTCGGAGTGGGGTTACACACTGAGCTTGAGAACCTTGTAGGGGCGGGGATGGCGACGGTGGACGTCCTGCGCTCGGCAACGGTGTTGGCTGCCCAGCACAATTTGCTCTGGGATCGTGGGGTTATTGCGCCGGGTATGCGGGCGGATCTGGTCCTGATATCAGGCGACCCCATCGCGAATATTTCGGCGACGCGCAATATACAGAAGGTATGGATTACGGGCATAGAGTACGAGGGCGTTGCCACGAGCGGATGAAATCAAACTCACTTCCGAGCACCTACTTGATTGCAATAAACTGTGACTTTGAGATTTCCCTTCGAACATGTGTCTTGCGACTGAAGAAAGTGGAGAGAAATGTCAGAAAGTCGGCGAAGATCTTGAAGCGGTCCGATTGCCCATCAGTAACGCGATATGTTCCCATCTGTTCATTTTGAGCGACAGCGAAATTGGGTATCACAGAGGCTGCGGTAGCGGTGGGTAGAAAGGTTCGAAGGATGAAGCGCTGTGCCCAAAAAATTTTCGTGCTCAGGAAAGGCCAAGGCCTTCGACGATGTGGCGAAAATATTCTTGACTGTGACCCACGGCGAACAGTTGGATCATAGTATGAATCATAGCGAAACCAAGTATATTGGACCTTCGGTCGTGATCGGATGCTGACCCGACCTTATATACGGCAGTCCTAACAAGCTGCACCAAAGCAGTAGGCGCCGGTGACCAAGATTCGCGACTTGCGGAGTCCTTCGCGAAGTCCCGCGGTCGTCCCAAGAACCGCTGAATTCGAAGATACCATCTATATCTTCAAGTCCTATAACTCGATGCTCTCCTTTGCCTTGAACTTCCTTCCCGCGCGGTCCGCCGAGCGGAAACAAAATTGGTTTCCATGCAGCTCGAGCTGTACGTGTGGGCCGTCGAGCACGGTCTGCGAGGCATCGCCGGCTTCTGGACTCGGAATCGGCAGCGGGGCGCTCGCATTGTGCGTCGGAGGAAGTGTTGAATAGGCAGGCACCGCAAACGTGAATATCGAGTTTTGCTTCGGGAGGACTGCGAATTGAATTATTCAGCGCACTTGAAAAGAAATCATAGGACAAACCCTTGAGTTTGTTCTCTTTCGTGACAACCTTGAAGGTCCCCTCAGTTTCGTGGATGACAATACCAGATATTCCAAGAATGGCCGTGTTTTTACTCTGGTGGACTGAGATGCTTGAGGAACGCATGAAAAGAAGCGGAAAAAAAAACGATCACCAGTAAGTATTGAGCCATGAAAATCCGCTTTGAGGAGCTTGGGATGTATAGACGCTCCTTGGAGCGGTCGCGGCGGGCCAGACGACGGCTGTGGCAGATTGAGCAGCTCGGACATGTACCCCATCCACAGATGGTGAAGAGGTAGAAAAAGCGCAAACCTAAGCATCCGGGCATTAGCAGGGGTCTTCTGGATTTTTGAACGCGCTGTTGTATACTTTGCCTGACTCTCGTCAAATCCCCACAGACCAAGCTCCCTTGCTGTCCCTTGCCGTCGACCTAGAGCGCCGAGCTTCTTACGCTCCTTTGCCTCGCGAACCTTGAGTTTTTTGGCGTTGCGCTCCTGCCTCAGCCGACTCTCCTTTGCGGCATTATCGAGCATGAGCATGCGCCCCTTGACGCGACCGGAATAGATTTCGGCGGGGTTAGACGCCTGCGTCGCCATCGACTGGACATACTGCGGTGTAAACGGGTCCGCGGCAGTGAGTTTCAGCTTCTGTGCCGCCTTGGCCGCGGGCAACTGGCGGTAAAGGTCGATGGTTTGCTCCATGTCTTAGAAGCTGCAGCCACACAACAACAAGCACCAGACCGGAGATTTCCTTATCCAGTAATTTTGCAGTTTCTTTCAGCGAGCCCACACACAAAAATGAATCTTTTCAGAAATTGAATTGATTTGGGATTAGATCGCGGAATCAAACATGTAAGTATAAAGAAAGGAGACTGCTAGGTAGGGAGGGAGGTAGTAAGAAAAAAGCATGTAGGTAGGTGGGACGACAAAGTGAAGTGGCAAAGTCCGCCAACTTTATTCCAATCAGCTTAGCTACCGTCTGAGTGTGGCGGCGACAATGTAGTAGCGGGGTTGCCGAGGTACGCTGCGCGCGGGTAGAACCCGCTCATAGCGGCTGAGTGCCACTCTTTGCTTGTATCCCAGCGGCTGCGTTCCCCCACAGCGCTCCAGGCGCCTGGCCGCGTCCTACTCTGATAGCGCTATTAAACGGCGCAATAGCACCGGGCGCACCAAGCCCGACGGACCAGAGACCACCCCAGCCCTGGCCTACGGGAGCACCAGTCGTGGTGCAGCGCACAGGCACAACTTCGTCGTCGTCCGCCAGGAGCGCTGCGGAGTCAAGCACGCCTTTAGAGCTCGGCGAACGGCGCGCGGGCGATGCAGAGCCTGAGCCGCTGCCGCTGTCTCCTGCACCTGCAGGCGTGGGTCGTGCGATAGGCGACGGGCGGGTGATAGGGCCGGGATCGGCCATGAGCGACGCACAGGGGTTCGGTCCCGACACAAGCTTGGCGATTGGTGCAGGCGCGGGCGCGGGCGGGATGAGGAGCGAAGACGATGCTGGCAGTCCGCGGTGGAACGACGTGGTGCTCGCAGCGGTGTCGAAGCCGCCGATATCCGCAGACGCCGGCGGAAAGCGCGGGGTCGTGGGCACGCCTTGCCGCTGCTGGTACGAAGGCAGGACATAGGCGGGACCAATATGGGCTGCTACAGGACGAATATTGTTGAGGTGGCGTGTGCCGCATCTACGGCGTCAGAGGCGTCCGCGGCTGCGAGTGCCACATGGAGAGCGAGTGCGCATGGGCCGACAGCACGTGCGGGTGGCTGCTCCTTGGCCACACGAAACCGGTCACCGTCCTTCTCCCCCCCGCAGGAGCGGGAGCAAGAAGGGGCATACGCAGAGACCACAGATTCACCGCTTCTTATCCTTCTTGTCCTAGTTCTGCGTCGATTTCTTCATCTCTTTCTCGCGCTCGCGCTTAGTCTCGTCCTCGAGCTCACCTGCTGCTACGTCCACTCGTTCGCGGTACGCCTTGGCGGGAGTAGCTTCGTCGTCGGTGGGATGGTTACATGTGGGATGGAAGCGAGCGACTAAGCAGTTCGTGTGTGGCGACGAGTCGAATGACAAAGGCCACAACTGAGGCGAAACCAGCCCAATCCTTCGACGTGACGAACAACACAAGTCAAGCAAAATAATCGAGAAAACGCAGAGTAATCCAGAAAATACTAGGGGAAAAACAGAAAAAACAGTCAGCATCCCCGAGACATAGCAGAAAGCACGCGGCAGGCAAACGCACCTTTCAAAACGCGCTGCTCAAATATGCACCCGGCGAAGATGCTGAACATGCGCTTGCCCTCCATGTTTTTGCTCCTCTGTCATGGCCCGTTGGGTAAAGTGTCAGGGTCGACGAGCAGACGAACAGCCGAGTGAAAAGAGACGGAGTTTCAAACACAGCCACGTGGCTTTGATTCCCGGCTTTTTGCTGCTTGACCGCAGATTGCTTGTCGACTTCACAATTATTCACAGCGTTCACCAAAGAAAAGTGACGTATGTTTCAATGACTTGAAATCTTGTGATCTTCTCTTCTTTTTTGTAGATCTTCCGTTTGATCCAGACCGAGGTCCGAAGAGAAATGTCAGATTCGTCGCGACTATCGCTCTTCAGTTGCTCTTTACACAAGTTAATTGTTCAAAAGTTCACCAAGCAGACTCCAAAACGCTCACTTGCTCACTCAGAGACAATTCTTACGCGAAGCCTACACCTCAAGAATTGAAAGTAAATATCAAGCGCGCGAATATCATTTTCGGCAAAGGTGCGTCTCCAGGCCGCGCTGCAGCTGGGTTCACTCATATTTTTTTTGTTGCCCAGCGCCTCTGGAGCCCGCCGCGTCCACGGGGAGAAGGATCCCGCCAAGGCACCCTCGATGCCGTAACAATAGGCACGCCAACGCGGCGACTTGGCGGCGACTATTGAAACCGTTCAAGTCGTGTCATTGCATATATATGTAAGTTGCGTGGAAGGAGATAATCCAAGCGGAGAATATGTATATATTCGGGCGTAAATTGGGCTCTTACGAGGAGACGGCCTCTACAAAATGATGCCCCACTCCTTCTTTCAGGTAGGAGACTATTGAACCTTGAACACGGACCGTTAATAATGTGTCGAACCCAGGGAAATGGGAATGTATTCATTAATGTTGATCTTTTACTGCTTGACCCCGTAATCATTGCCGGATGACGCCCTGTTTCATGCCCGGGAAGCAACGAAACGCAAGGCCAAGATAACGTACCTACCCCCTTAAAAAGGGATAATTCTATTTGGCAGCCCGGCTGCCGGCTGTTTTGGGGTTGTCAAATAGAAAGATTCTATTTAGCAGCCCCCACGTGCACAAGTCTTTCGGGCCGGTCCACCCAGCCGATCTAATCTATCTGATGTACTCGTATCTACTTGTCGTCCTCAATGAGTTTCTTCTTGGAATTGGCGTCCGACCCTCTGAATTTATATCACTTAGCCAAGTGCCCCAAAGTCCAATGCTCTAGCATCACTGGCTTTCAATTTTGAACACAAACTGGTGCTACCGTTGCTTTCAAAATATTCCCTCCGCACCACTGTTTTGATGGGACCTCGAAAATCATGCGCACATGCAAGGAAAATTTGAAAATTGTAATTCTGGCTGAGCGGCGACCGCACTTGTCCTTTCACCATGTCCTTCAGCTTCTACAGCACCCCCGAATCCAAGCCTCTTTTTTTTCTATGGAAAGCCTCGGCGGTATAACTATCGCACAGGCCGCCAACCTCGTTCGGGGGAACGGTCTCCCGCATATCTTGCCCCAGAAAAGTATCAAGGCCTGGGTCTTCGACCAGAATGTCCCCCGATACTGTCGCACACATTGGACTCGCTGCAGGGGAAGCGATTCCATGTGCAGATGATATGCGCCCGATCACTGAGGCAATGGAATCTGCCTACAACCATTTAGGAGCACGTTCGGTGACCCTCGAGCTACCAAATGGTTGCGTGCATTATCATCTTTCCAAAGTCGGTAAATTTTGTTTACAATTTAAAAAAAATCTTATCCATTCTTATAGATCCGCCTTGTAATGAACGTCAACAATCAGGCATCCAACCTCATCGCTGCCGCCAACATTCTGGATCGCGTAGAATCCTCCTTTCTCTTGCTCCCAGACCTTATTGCCGAACTCAAGGAACTCAAATTCTCCGAACCTCTGGCTGGCTTTTTATATTACCCGGGTCCCCCTTTATTCCCTAGGCTGCTTGCTCCAAGAGCAGTGGGTCAATGAGGATATTCTCAATGCCCGAGCGGAATTGACCTATTTCTATCGCTGTCATTAAAGACCTGGGTTCTAACCCATCTTTCATGTTCCTCCCAACCTTCTTCATTACCGACTGTCGCACATTGTTCAACCAGCCAGGGCGCCCGTACTCTCAAAACCTTATCTGGGTCCGAGAACGAGTTCGCAGCGGCAGTGTTAACGCCATTGGTTTCCTTGTTCATACTGGTGACCACTATTGCGCTCTCATGAAGATGCGGATCACTGATCTCGAGCATGGAGACTCTCTGCACCGGGCTGCTCCTAACGATCTACTCGAGATTCTCCGTTGGGCATTTGCAGGGCTTGAGGAGTTTGTTCCACGGCCAACTGCTCAGTCTATCGTGTCTGGAATCATTGATCGCCAAAAGCCATCTGCAGGCGAAGGTAGCTGCGGGGTCGCTGCAGTGAACTTCATTGAATTCAGGATTGGGAGTGATATAGGAATCCCACGTTGGATGGCAGAGCAATCTGAGGAGTTCCGTGACTCCATGCTGCAGGACCTGCTTCTGTATCACCTCATAGCTCGAAAGAAGCAAACGGTGAGCTGAGCTTGACTTTCCTGAGCAAACCATGATTTCATAACCACTTTGTTGCAGACGTACTATGACTGGGTTAAACCATGTGTCGTTATTCGGAATGGAGAGGAAGCGGGCTTCACCACCGACCTTCCAGTCGGATACCCTGACTTCAATATGGACCTGCCTTGCATGGAGACGGTAAACCTGCTGTTGTTTTTGGTCACCGTTATTAGACTGATCCTCTGAGTCAGATGGACCATCCTATATTCGATTGGGCTGTCATCCGTTCCAACCAGCCTCGGCGATTGTCAGAGCGTACAGTCACTGAAACTCCTCCCAACATTTTGTCTTCGCCGATTAAACTTGACCACCCCGTTCGCAATGTCCCTCCGCTCCGCCATCTTGTGGAACTTCCGCCTGATCATACATTCGACTTTCTTGCTGTCCATTCTACTTCAGCTCCATTTAACTCATCGCTTCCAATGGCCAAAAAATCTGAGCCTCATGCTGCCACGTCCGCTTCTGCCCCGCCCCGCCTCCCACTACAGCCGCCGCCATCGCAGTCTCATATTATTATCATTGATTCTCCTCGCCACCAAAGACACCCCCACCCAAAATCAAACAAGAGGTGCTGGATCTATGCAGTCCAGACGACATTCTTGACCTCTGCACGCCTCCCCGCTTGGCCACCAAGCGGGAGGTTATCGATCTTCTAAGTCCTTTTGAGATCGGGGTGAAACGGAAACATGCTGGTGGATCGCCCAGTACCAAAGCTGAGCCTATTGACTTATCAATGGCCTCTCCTCCTCGCCGGAAAGTGAAGCACCATTCTTCACCGACCTCCCATATACCCATGGGTACACTGCCTTCCCACCGTCCCCCAGTTTCCATCCAGCCAATGCGAGACATTCAGATCGCATCAGGTCCGATAGCGGTCGGAAACCTATACAATAGTCTCGACGCCGGAATCCTCGCCGTATCGCAGGCGGAAGAAGCGCTGGGGCACAAGTGGATTCGCAGCCAGAAACGCATCGATGAAAAAACCGGGGCTGTCAAGCGACATACCCTTCGCTGTAATCGCTATCGGGAACCGAAGGAAACTCACAAAATGGACATCGATCCCTCTGACCACAGGCGTGGCAAATCTGGACGCACCGGTTGCATGGCTCACGTTAATCTTGTCACCATGCCGGGTGGGAAGTGGCGCCTCTCAGTTGTCGACTTGGTGCATAACCATGAACCGCACGTTCCGGCTGGTGGTGCTGTCCAGCGACCTCCAACGGCAGAACAGCGAGCCCTTGTGGCACGCTTCCCAAATTTTCCACGCAAACAGCTTGGCGACATCTTGAGCTATCTGCCTGGCCGGTCTCTTGAGCCCCGGCAAATTTCAAACATACGTGATGATGCCCGTCGCGAGGCTCATGCAGAGATTGACCGGTTAGGGAGGCGATGTACAGGCAATTCTCACCTCCCTCGAAGACTTGAGTCGCACTGAGCCTGGTTGGGCCTATTCCGTTCAGACAGACAGCAATAATGTCGTGACTGCACTATGGTGGCAGTCCCCCCGTCAGGCACAGCTTACTGGCCGCTACACAGACATACTGATCAACGACAACTCATACAATCGTAATGACAAACAATATCCTCTCTCCATTGGCATCATTATCGACTCCCATGGCCGCTCTCGTAACGCCTGGTATGCCTTTCAGAAGAAAGAAGACACCAACTCTTTTGGCTGGCTGTTACGCTGCCACCTCCGTGCTACAGGGGATATTCATCCGGAACTTTTTGTCTCTGATCGTTCGGGGGCCCTAATTGCCGCCGTTGTCGAGGTCTTGGTCTTCACGTTCCACATATACTGTCTGCATCATGTCTTGGAAAACATCGAGCGAAATCTAGGAAGAGTTCTTGGAGCGGCCTGGTCGGCCTTTCTTTCAGACTTCTGGGTGTGCTATCGTGCAGTCTCTCCAGAGGATTTTGAGACTCAGTGGCGGATCCTTGTCCGGAGATATCCCGCTGCTCATGCCTACTTGACCGACCTCTACCAGTGCCGTGATCGCTGGGCTTATGCCTGGGTCAGTATTAGGTTCACTGCAGGAATTCGTACCAATGGTCATGTTGAAGTCGAAAATCGAGTCACGAAGGGCATTAGTGGACCGGGAAAGAGTCTCTTTCAAGTATTCAAGGCGCTCAACGAGAGGACTCAAGAGCAACAACGCGATGAAAACATTCGTGTTCGCGAGGTACGTTTTTTTCTTTTCTTGAGAATACTTGACCTGATTTATATTTCAGGCGTCACGTAAACAGCATCCTGGCGAAACAGAGAAAATGTTTAAACCGATCCTCGACATGTTGCGGGAGCATACAGGCCCATTCGCCCTCCAGACATGCTTCCAGCAAATGCAACTCGCACCTTTCTACAATGCATCCGCTCTCCAGCTACCGGAAGGAATGAGTGACTGGGTGAGAGTAACATGACATATAACCTCTGTAGGTGCGACTTCTAATGCATATAAACAGTCGGAATACGCATTTGCTCTCAACGAGGCTGAGCCTGGATTCACTTGGGAGGCCGGCGAGGAGCAGGTACGTCCACACTCTTCCGATCGATAGAGATTCTGCTAATAAGACACTTTTGCAGCATCGAAATGCTTTCCAAAACGATCGTGCTTACATCGGGACTCGATTCCTTCTCAGGCTCGTCCGTGAACAGGGTCTTGTTCCAACTCACGTCCTCAAAATTGTGCATGCTCAAAGCGGAGCAACTCATATCCTCGTTCTCCTGCCAGACGGGCGATACATGTGCGATTGTTGTATGGGCACCAATCTGGGGGTCATTTGTCGTCACTACCTTGTTGCTTGGCTCAGAATACCAGGCCTACCATTCCACATATCATTGATCAGGGCTAGGTAAGTCTGCCAGCATATATTATAATCCCTGAACAGTTTTCTTAAATACACACAGATGGTTTGCCCAGCCTGACCTTGATGTCCGCCAGATCAAATCAGTTACGTTCAACTCCGGAGTTTCCAACCATGCTATCCGCTTCTCTGCCATGAGTTCACTCCCTCTGTCTGCAATTTCCAACCCTGTATCCTCTATTCCCTCTGGTTTGGCAACGGCAGGTACCAACGGATCTGGTCGCTCCGATAATACACCTGCGCCTCCGACGAGAACCATACCTCAGCGCCAAGTATATTCTGCATTACAAGCTGATTTCCGGTCTCTCATGACCGGAATTCAGACTCAGGAACAATTGGATAATATGAGGGCACAGCTAGAGCAAATTGGGTAGGCTTTGTTTTGTCCTCATAACTGCTCATTCGCTGAATTTTCTGTATCACAGTCATGCAAGGGAAGAGGAAAACAGGCAAGACCAGATCCGAGATCCTCCCACTGTGACTCGCAAAGGCAGGCCACTTACCCAACGACTCACTGGACCGACTGAAGGGAGGGCAAGGGGTGGCGGAGCAGGTATACAACCCACCCAAGCTTCGCAAGGAGGAGTTCGGCGGTGTGGCCAGTGTCACCAAATGGGTCACAACCGCCGGGGTTGTCCCGAAAACAAAGGAAAGTAGATCTGTATGTACAGTATGATTTTAGACTGCTACCCCGTCGTCCTATGGCTTAAAAAAGAACGGTGTCAGAGATGGACGATGACGCACAGGCTATAAACTTCGTCGTCTCTATAGCGCGTGCGTCATACTTACCATTTAGTGCTTACGTGTTGGCCTCCGCCCATATCTTTTATTTATTTGTACGCCATACCTCAGTCATTTCACTCTCATCTCAGTGCGGCTGAGGTATGTCTCTAGTTATATTACATCCATTGTAGCGCATTACTGTGTATTTTCTAGATCGTAACCTCTGATAAACGGCTTGCCCTACTAAAATTTGTGGCTGTGTCCCCATGCTCTGGAGCTCGATGCGGCCCGGCCGGTCCATGCGTCTAATTGCTGCGGCATTGCGCGTAGGTTGTATTCTACTCAGGCAGACAGACGGTCCGGAATCTTATCAATGATTAGCAAATACATGGGGGGCTGCTAGATTCTATTTGGCAACCCGCGCTGAAAACAGGGGTTGCCAAAGAAGCCGGGCTGCCAAATAGAATTATCCCTTAAAAAGACCATACTACTCGGAAAACGTGATATCAATCACGGCACCCTTGTTGGTATATAGAGTCGGATAGACTGCCGCCGACGGTTTTCCCGTGTATGCCAACATGGCCCAGTACGACGATCTGCTGGGGTGTGTTTGACCTCTGTTTCCAGCTTTCATTGAGACTCATGTTCCTCGTAGGCCCATACTCATCAGCTCGTGGCTCACAGCAATCTTGTACGGGGTGACAATCTCCAAAGCTTGGGAATATGTGGTGGTATATCCGAAGACCTTACGGTTCCGCAAGGGACTTCTTCTTTCGTGCATAGTCACGTCCTCGCTGGCACTCATCGCAGAATTTGCCAACGTGTACTACGTGAGTCCTACTAGTCTCCGCCCATGGTTCAATTCTCATGTATCACAGCCGACGGTCACCTTCTGGGGTGAGTGTAATTTGGTTTGGTGGTAGATCTAACTGAGCAACTGGCGACTGCCACACTATAGGAAACACAGATGCCATTCGAAAACTGGTACAGTCCCCTTCCCCCAGGTAGACCTATTGACATAAACCATTCTAGCATTGGCCTGTGCCGGTCTACGCTATATGCAACAGTCTCACCGGCGTTATGGTTGACGGCTTTCTCATCCATCGCATTTATCGACTGCATGTCTTTCTTTCCACTCGTTTCCCTCAAACAGCTCTTGATTTGAATGTCGCAGGTCTGGGAATATTTGGATTGCGTTGTTCCTTGTACTGTTTGTGAGCTTGGCCGTAGGTGCTCTGCAAGAAATGGTTGACAACTCCTTAACTTTCAGTAGCTGGCAGGCTCTATCTATGTCGGCGTCATCGTGGCGACGGTCGACGAGATCTCTGTGCGTGTCAGAGTCATATTTTATCCCCCAGCTTGAACTTGGGGTTCAGAGAGACAGGGCAGCCGCCGCCGCTTTGGTTTGGACTATTGGGACGGCGGGCTCAGGTATGTCGCTTTTGCAAAGTTGACACGCCCCCCTGAATTCATCTGCAAGACATTTTCATCACGTTCGCTTTCATTTGGGAACTTTACACGATGAGGACAGCATTCATATCCACCGACTCGTCAGCTGTCCCCCGCTTGATACATGACCGAGGCTGACCTACTGTAACAGGCTAATCTGGCGCCTTGCCGTCGGGGCAATCCAGACTGGCTCCACCACAAGCATGACCTCCGTAGCGACGTTGGTTTCGGCCTATATCAGCAAGGACGGCAGCACCGGTGTGCTGCATATCCATTCTGTCTATTCTTTTTACTCACTGCCCCTGGTGGATTTAATAAAGCCCCGACGGCGTTCCACTACTTGATTGGCCCGTTATACCTGCTGACGCTGTTGTACAACTTCACTCTTCAGCCGCACGATCGTATCAGTAAATCTGGAACCTCTGGCGTTGCGGACGCTGCGACTCCTAATTTCTGCATGGATGGTATTCGTGAGTGCTTGCGATATATCTCTGCCCATGCTCGCGTTAATTGTTTGGCCATGGCAGATGTGCACCGCACAGAAGTCATATCCACCGAGCTAATCTCCACACGCCGCCCCACTGTCGTGCGTATTCACCCTAGTCAGCTGACAGAGCCTGATACTTACAAATTCTTAGATATCCCGGATCTACTGCGACAAGAGGCCAAACGAAGTTGCGGCGGATCGCTCATATTCATCGCATTTAACTGCCTAGGAAGAACGGACCCAAGTGGGAGTCCTTAAATATGTACTATAGTCGAACCTCTTGCAGCGGTCATCGGAATGCATTCATTTAGCCTAGTGTAATACACATATACGCCGAGTTATCGTCCCTCCCAGTTGAATCCATCAATCCCGCAACAGAGAATATGTTGAGCAAGCCAATACACTTTCCAGTTTTAGGTAGTACCTGTCCCTTGACTATGATCCCGGATTTGCGGATTTTCGGGTACAAGTAACTACAAGCAGGCGCAAGAGTAAGTAGGCGTGCGTTTGGGTATAAAATCACGTGATATGGTTCAAATCCAAAATTTCAATCGTATGTGTGATGAATACAGGATGGATGAACGGAAAGATTTCGTATGTGAGCTTCTGAACAGGAGATGGACGAATTAAGAACCAAATACTGCCAGTTCTCTTCAAAACGTCAATCAGATTTCGAAGTCAGCTCTAGCCCGCAGTTGAATACGCGATGACAGAGTGAAGTTGACATTGAGTTGCCGTTTACCCTGGACAAATCACGCTGACGAGAAGTTGAACCAGGAGCTCACCATACACTCAGAATTACCTCGTCGATTTTCGACGGCCTGGCTTTCATCATATAAGGGTCCGCAGACGCTTTATTTCTGCGTTCTCCCATTCCTTTGCCATTTCATTGCCATGCTCACCATCAAGACCATTTTCATCGCTTTGATCGCTGCGAACCTGGGGTTCTGCTGCCCTCAGTCAACGTATTCTATCGAGGACGGGCTCGAGATTGCCCGTATCAACAATGCCCGACGAGGTATGCGGTCCCTCCACATCGAGACACTTGATCCGACACGACGCTAGCGACCCGGAATATCCCAGAGCCCAAGAAGATTGCGATAACTAACGTCCGTGTCTTCGATGGCGAGAAACTGTTACCGCTCGGAACCGTGTTCATCGACGGCGACAAAATTGTCGCACATGCCGAAGGAGCCGAGGTCGTCGATGGCAATGGCGGTACTCTGCTACCTGGGCTCATCGACGCCCATACCCATCCGGCGTCGGTCGACGATTTGGAAGCATTGGCGACCAACGGCGTGACCTCTACTATGGTGATGATGTGCCGTCCACCTGCCGTCTGCGAGTCGTTGCTTAATCACACGGGTCTCACCGACGTGCGCTTCTGCGGATTGGGCGCCACTTCGCCCAACAGCAGCCTTGCTATGCAATTTTCCGTCTCGGAAAACCAAACCATCAGCTCACCATCACAGGCGCCTCAATTTGTCGCCGAACAGCTCGCCATCGGCGCGACCTTTATCAAGATTGCGGAGGACGTTCTGACCTCGCCCACCAGGCTCGACCAGCCGACGCTGAATGCGCTTGTGGATGCTGCTCACGCTAAAAATGTCCCAGTTGCATGTCATGCGGCCGACTACGCAGCCTTCGACGCGGCCCTGGCGTCGCACGCCGACCAGATCCAGCACGCACCACAGGACTTTCCCCTCGATTCACCGCTCATCGCACGGTTCATCGCGCAGAAAACTGTCTCTGTGCCGACGCTCCTGATCTTCCAAGAGTACATCGCCCGCGGCGCCGCCCCGGCCAGTGCGTACGGCGTGGCAAACACGAGCGTCACTCGACTCTACCATGCGGGGGTGCCCATCCTCGCTGGCACGGATTCAACGCCTGTGAACGCCGTACCGTTCGGAGTAGGGTTGCACAACGAGCTTGAGAACCTTGTAGGGGCGGGGATGTCGACGGTGGACGTCTTGCGCTCGGCAACTGTGTTGGCTGCCCAGCACAATTTGCTCTGGGATCGTGGGGTTATTGCGCCGGGTATGCGGG
Organism: Mycena sanguinolenta; assembly: GCA_014462675.1. Lineage (NCBI taxonomy): Eukaryota > Fungi > Basidiomycota > Agaricomycetes > Agaricales > Mycenaceae > Mycena > Mycena sanguinolenta. The sequence goes on along the minus strand of JACAZH010000003.1, from coordinate 9,689,058 downwards.
CGGATGTGGTTCTGATATCAGGCGACCCTATTGCGAATATTTCAGCGACGCGGAATATACAGAAGGTATGGATTACGGGCATGGAGTACAAGGGCGTTACAACGAGCAGCTGAAGTCCAGTTCATTTCCAAATACTCATCCGATTACAATGAATTGCGACTTGATATTTTCCCTTCGATCATGTGTTTTGCGATTGATGATCTACATAATTTGAAGAACTTCAGACTTAGAAATTGGCCAAAACGGCCGCGGCCGATAACCGACCCAAGTCGCCAAGCCCGAAACTGAGCACAGCTGTCTTGAACGTGTGAACAAGATGATATCGAGTTGGCCATCTTTCACTGACACCGAGTCATCGACATCGACAATAGGGTCCAAGCATCCGCAATGGGGCCGGGCCGTGAGCCGACCAAATCGTTCGCAGGAAACATGTTCAGCACGATGTTACCCCCAGCGCACTCAATGAGCGTCAGGTCAATATGTTTATTTCAAGGAGGAAAGATTGGACGAGACTTACGCCCGACCATGTATCGAGTTCGAATTACGAGTAGTGAAAAAATATTTGGTTCGCTGTCGAATGCCAATTGAGAGGTGACTAGTACAGTTTGGTTTCTTCGTTCAAAGAGAAACACGCTGACAAGTAACACGACACGTTCCTATCTGGCCCTGCGTGTCGTTTTGGGCGTAACAGCGAAATCGATTATCACGGAGGCTGCAGTAGCGGTGGGTCGAAAGGTCCGAAGGATGAAGCACCGTGTCCAAAATATTTTCGTGCTCAGAAAGGGCCATGGCTTCGACGATGTAGCGAAAATATTCTTGACTGTCACCCACGGCGAGCAGTTGAATCACCAAAACCAAGTGTATTGGACCTTCGGTCGTGATCGGATGTTGACCCGACCTTATATACGGCAGTCCTAACAAGCTGCACCAAGGCAGTAGGCGCCGGTGACCAAGATTCGCAACTTGCGGAGTCCTTCGCGAAGTCCCGCAGTCGTCCCAAGAACCGCTGAGTTCGAAGATACCATCTATATCTTCACGTCCTATAACTCGATGCTCTCCTTTGCCTTGAACTTCCTTCCCGCGCGGTCCGCCGAGCGGAAACAAAATTGGTTTCCATGCAGCTCGAGCCGTACGTGTGGGCCGATGAGCACTGTCTGCAAGGTATCGTCGGCTTCTATGCTCCGAATCGGTAGCGGGACGCTCGCATTGTGCGTCGGAGGAAGCGTCGAGTATGCGGGTACCGCAAACGTGAATATTGAGTTTTGCTTCGGGAGGACTGTGAATTAAATTATTCAACCGACTCCAAAAAAAAGGAAAAGACACGAAAGAACAAACCTTCCAGCTTATTCTCTTTCGTGACAACTTTGAAGGTCCCCTCGGTTTCGTGGATGACAATAATGCCAGATATTCCAAGAGTGGCTGTGTTTTTACTCTGATGGACTGAGATGCTTGAGGAAGGAATAAAAAGAAGCGAAAAAAAACAATCACCAGTGATTATCGAGCCATGAAAATCCGCTTTGAGGAGCTTGGGATGTATAGACGCTCCTTGCAGCGGCCGTGGCGGACCAGATGACGGCTGCGGCAAATTGAGCAGCTCGGACATGTACCCTGGTGAAGAGGTAGAAAAAGCGCAAACCTAAGCATCCGGGCATTAGCAGGGGTCTTTTGGATTTTCCAACGTGCTGTGTACTTTGCCTGACTCTCGTCAAATCCCCACAGGCCAAGCTCTCTTGCGGTCCCTTGTCTTCTTCCCAGAACGCCGAGCTTGTTAGCATTGCGCTCCTGCCTCAGCCGACTCTCCTTTGCGGCATTATCGAGCATGAGCATGCGCCCCTTGACGCGATTGGAATAGATTTCGGCTGGATTGGATGCTTGGGTCGCCATTGACTGGACATATTGCGGTGTAAACGGGTCCGCGGCAGTGAGTTTCAGCTTCTGCGCCGCCTTGACCGCAGGCAACTGGCGGTAAAGTTGTTCCATGTCTCAGAAGCTGCAGCCACACAACAACAAGCAACAGACCGGAGATTTCCTTATCCAGTAATTTTAGAATTTTTTTCACCGAGCTCACGCACACACAAAAATGAATCTTTTCAGAAGTTGCATTGGTTTGGGATTAGATCGCAGATCGCGGAATCAAACATGTCAGTGTAAAGAAAGGAGATTGCTAGGTAGGGAAAAACACGTGTAGGGAGGGTGGAATGGTGAAGTGAAGTGGCAGAGTCCGCCCAACTTTATTCCAATCAGCTTAGCTCCTATCTGAGTGCGGCGGCGACGACGTAGCGGTCGGGTTGCCAAGGTACGCTGCGCGGGGGTAGAACCCGCTCATGGCGGCTGGGTGCCATTCTTGACTTGGACTCCCAACTACAGGGTTTCCCCACAACGCTCCGGGCGCCTGCCCGCGTCCTCCGATACCACCATCGACGGTACGAACATTGAGCGGCGCACCAGCACCGGGCGCACCCCATGGCGCGGGCGCACCACGCCCGCCGACTCCGGGAGCACCCCAGCCCTGCCCGCCCTGCCCGCCAGAGCCACCGATCATGACACGGCGCACAGGTACAACTTCGTCATCGTCCGCGAGGAGCGCAGAGGAGCCGAGCACGCCCTTCGGGCTCGGCGAGCGGCGCGCGGGCGATGCGGAGCCTGAGCCGCTGCCGCTGTCCCCTGCACCTGCGGGCGCGGGTCGTGCGATGGGTGACGGGCGCGTGATGGGTCCGGGATCGGCCATGAGCGACGCACGGCGGTTCGGTCCTGGCGCAAGCTTGGTGGGCGGGCCGATGGGCGCAAGTGCGGGCGCGGGCGGGACGTGGGGGGAGCGAAGACGACGCTGGCAATCCGCGGTGGAACGATGCGGTGCTCGCAGCGGGATCAAAGCCGCCGATACCCGCAGACGCCGATGGGAAGCGCGGGGTTGTGGGGATGCCTTGCTGCTGAGGGTGCAGAGACGACGGGCCAGGCGCAAAGCCGTACGGAGGCGGCACGTACGGGCTGCGGGGCGATATGGGCTGCTGCTGCTGTGGAGAGAACATCGTTGGCGGCATGTGCTGCATCTGCGGCGTCAGAGGCGTCTGCGGCTGCGAGTGCGACATGGAGAGGGAGTGCGCATGAATCGGGGGCACGGCACGGGGCTGCTGGTGCTGCTGCGGGGGCGACATGTGGCGTGCGGCGGACGGTGTGACGGACATGGGCGGCGAAACAGACGCGGAAGCAGCGATGGGGACGGCCGCCGGCTTGTTGAGGATCTTCTTGGGCTGCACGTTGCCGTTTGCCATCGTTGGAGCAGGACGCTGACCAGATCCAGACGCAGCGGCGTTGCTAGGGCCGGGGTTCGCATTGCGCGGTGGCGTGGGCGACGTGACCGCAGTGGCACGAGCGTTCATAGCATTCTTAGCCGCAGCCGCAGCCCGCTGCTGTTGTTGTTGCTGCTGCTGCTGCTGCTGCTGCGCCAAACGCTCCTTCTCCTTCTCCGCCTTCTCCTTCTCTGCTTTCTCCTTCTCCTCCTTCTCCTTGGCCAGCTTCTTGCGCTCCCGCTCCTTCTCCTCCCTCTCCTTGGCCGCTGCCAGCTGTGCCGCCTTCTCCTTCGCAGCCTTGGCCTCGCGCTCCTCTCGCGACTTGCGCTCCTTCTCCTCGCGGTCCCGTCTTTCTGCCTTGCCCTTCTCCTCCTTCTCGCGGCGCTTCCTTTCGCGCTCTGCCTCCTTCTCTTTCTCCTCCGTCAATCTCTTCCGCCTCTCCTCCTCCTTCCGTGCCTTCTCCTCCTCCTGCGCCTTACGCGTTGCCTCCCGCTTCAAACGCTCCTCTTCGCGGCGCTTCCGCTGCTCCTCCTCTGCGGCAGCCTGCTTGGCCTTCTGCGCAGCCTCCTCTGCAGCCTTCTCTGCCGCCCGCTGCGCTTCTCGCTCCTCCTTGGCCTGCTTTTGCTGCCTGCACCGACGTCAATCAGCATTCACATTCACATCGTGCTTCCTTCGTCCTCCCTCATCGCTGCCTCCTTGGCGCAGGAGCAGGAGCAAGACAAAATCACAACTCACCGCTTCTTATCCTTCTTCTTCTGGTTCTGCGTCGCCTTCTTCATCTCCTTCTCGCGCTCGCGTTCATTCTCGTCCTCGAGCTCGCGCAGCAGCTGCAGCTGCCGGTCCTGTGCCACGCGCTCGCGGTACGCCTGGGGGAGCCACGCGAGTAGCATCGTTGGGTCGGTCGGATGGTTGCATGCGGGCGAAGCGAGCGCCGGAGGATCGAGCGGGATCGAAAAGCGAGTGAGCCAAAACGAGTCGACAAACAACGCAAGCCGAGCAGGATGGTCGAGAAAACACCGAGTAATCGAGGAGGAAACGCAGAAGGGAAAAATACAAAGACATGATCAGCATCCCCTCCACACAAGTCACGCGACAAAAACGCACCTTCAAAACGCGCTGCTCAAACATGCGCGCAGCAAAGATACTGAACATGCGCTTGCCCTCCTCCATTTTTTGCTCCTCTGTCATGGCCTGTGCGTAGCAGTCAGTGTCCAGTCAACGAGAAGACGAAGACGAGGAAAAGGAAGGGAGGGAAGGGAGAAAAGCAGGAGGTGATTTTGTCATCCCGTCGAGGGCGCCACAGTTGCCCTCACTCATTACGCCCGAAACGACCGATCGAAAAGAAAACTCACCTCCTCCCCCTCCTCGTCCTCTTCATCCTCCGCGTCGCTGTCTTCCCCGTCGTCACTGTGAAAGAAAAAGGTGTCAGCTTGACTCTGATAGTAACCTGCACCGTCCAGTCAGATCTCCACAAAGGTCGGTGCTCCCCAAGGCAGCCTGTCGCCGAGTCGAGTCGGGACTTCACGCCAACCCGACTCGGGAAGCCCAACCCGACGCAGAGCCCAACCCAACGCGCAAGCATGAAAACAGGAACCGCAACTCACACACTCCCATCACTGTCCTCATCCTCGTCCCCGTCGCTCTCGTCCTCGCCGTCTTCGGAGCTGCCGTCGCCGTCGCCATCGAGGGATGAAGAGGAGTCGTCCTCATCCCCGCTAACACCCCCCGCAGCTTCCTCTTCGCGTGCTAGTCTGCGTTCGGCCTAGAAATGCAAGTCAGCCTCGTTCTCGTCTGATTTTGGCGGAAAAGTAGAGTAGAGCGAAGCGGGGGCAAAGACAAATGCCAACCAGGTGAGGAATTAAGAACGAAAGATAGCCCAGACAGAATGAATAGGGCGGGACGGGGATAACCGGCCAGCTGCCAAGCGCCAAACCCCACCACCACCGGCGACAAACCCAATTCAAAACGACTGGACCTCCAGAAAAACGGTGGCCCAAAACAGAACAAATTGGCACCAAGCTCGCGGTTGAGCAAAATCCGCGACCGTCGCCCAACGAGCAATGCCCCCGGAAACCGACACCGCGAAAAGCCGGGAACCGCGAAACCCGGCGGCAAAAGACACCGGCAGGAAAGAAAAAAACCCCAGCCAATCCCGCACAAATCGAGAAAGCCGCCGCCGCCAATACGCAGTCGAACGACGAAAACCAAGAAACGCAAAAAGAACGAGCAACCTGGGTAACGCCCCAACAAACTCGATCCCAATAAAATCCGGCGACGAAGCAATCCCCTCGCAACAAATCGATAAAAGACCAAATCCCATCCACAAAAAATCCACCGAGGGAGAAGGGGACAAAGTAGGAAGCGGAGGAGGAAACGCACCAACTGCTCCATCATCTCCAAGAACTTGCGGCCATCGTTCTTGAGCAGGTCGTCTGCGACGGTGAGGATCGAGGTCGGGCCTGTGCGGGGGGGAGCATTAGTCGGTATTTTTACAACGAAAGTAAAAATGGATCAAGAAATGAGGAAAAAGACCCTGCGTCATCGACAATCCAAGAAAATAAAAATAAAATCGAAATCCATCCAATCCAGGAAGGAAACCAAGAAAGGATAACACCCAATGCAGGCAAAAACCCCGATTAAGCGAACAACGTAAAAATCCAAGAAAAGAATAGAAGCACCCAGGCACACGACCACACGACGCCACAACGCATACGACACGAATAGCAGCAACTACCACCGCGGACACGTTCGCAGACACCGACAATTCGATGTCAATGACGACAGCGGTAAGGCCCGAGTGACGACAGAGAAGAATTATAAGGCCCGAGAGGAACAACTGCGCCGCGGCCCGGGAGGACGGGCCAACGGAGCAACGCAACGAGAAGGGCTATTTGCGTCCATTGTGTGCTGGCACTCGCACTGGGGATTGGATTTTTGGGGTGCACGTGCCGTCGTCGTCCGGCGTGGCGACCAGAATGAGCACGCAGGCCACAGCAAGAAAGTGAGGAAAAAGTAAAGCGAGGAAAAGACGGAACCTCCGAATGCCCAAGTCGAGAAAAATTTGGGAAACGGCCAGAACTCGAAAGGCACCAAAGCAGAAACGAAGCGAAGAAAATAAAGGGAAGGAATGAGACTCACCGCCCACACCAGCCCCAACCCCAGCAGTGATCTTCCCCTTCATGTCTACCGCTCCTTCACCACTTCCTCCCCTCCCTCCTACTATGCCCCGCGCGTTGTTGGGGTTGCCTCTTGCAGGCGGATTCCCTCGATTCGCAGCAGGTGCGTTGGCGTTTCGGGAATTCGGTGGGAGGGAGAATGCGGCGGCGGTGGGTGTGGGTGCGCCGGGTGCGGGGCGCGTGCGGCCTGTCACATGATAACTCGTCAGAATCAAGAGTAAAAGAGAGGGAAAGCAGCACGCACCATTAACCGGCACCTCCTCCCCCTCCTCCCCATCGTCTTCTCCATCATCGAAATCCTCCCCGTCCTCGCCCTCCCCGTCCCCATCCTCCTCGAACTCCTCCCCCTCCTCACCGTCCAACTCATCCTCGTACACGTCCTCCTCCTCTTCCTCGTCCAGCTCGTCATCCAACGCGCCGTTCGGCGGGCCTTTGCGCTGCGTCTGGCGTTGCGAAGGCGGCGGCTGCGGCTGTCGTTGTGAGGGCGGCGGTCTTCTCCGTCCTTTGCCACGCTTCTTCTTCCCCCCTCCACCTCCCACTCCCCCGTTCAGGGCGGGGTTATTGGGATTATTGAGCGCGGCCGGAGAGAGTTTATGCGGCGGGTACCCTGCCACAACAGCGCCGTAGCGGTCGACCTCGACGCTGCCGGGGAATGGGCCGGGCCCGGGGGGCGGCGGGAGGGTACGGTTGGAGGAGAGGTACTGCTGCTGGTAGAGCGCGTACTGCTCGAGGTCCTCGTAGTACGCGTCGTAGAGCACTTGCAGTTCGTCTTCGATGGCGGTTCTGTGGCGTTAGATTAGATAGACGGAAACATAAGATGAGACGAAGATGAAAGGAACGAGACGAATGCGATCGATGCAGGACACCGGCGCATGGGCGTGAAAGTCAATCCGAGCCATCCCATCGGTGCGGACCACACCGAAAGCTGCAAGACGGAGACGGAAACAAAACGGAGCATGCCCGCGAGATCCATGCGGGCGATGAAAGGCACACGACACAGACCACACCGACAGCTGCAACATAGCGATAGAAAGGCAGCCAAAGAACGCCACGCACCGTTTCCGTCCGCACACGGCACACGAACAACTATGCTTTTGCTCCTCCTTCATCTTCCGCAACACCGTGTCCTTCTCTATCCGCACCAAATCCCTCCGCTCCTCCTCCGCCAGCGCTAGCCAAAAGTCGCGGATTCGTTCCCGCTCCTCGCTGCTGCTTGTGCTCCATATCTTGTTATTCGCCGCATGGGCACTATTACTGCTGTTTGCAGGTTGCTTGCCCTTGCCACCGCCACTCGCCGGAGCTGGCTCAGGCGGGTAAGCGTTGGAGACGGGTGCCTTCGCAGCAGCGCGCGCAGACCGCGGCGGGGCAGGAGCGGTCCCGGCGGGCTGGTAGGCCATGGGCTTCTTGCCGATGGAGACACTGGACGGGGTCGGCGGCGTCTGCGGCGCCATTTCCTTTTCCTTTTTCTTCGCTATTGTCGTCGTCTCTGTCTTTATCCTTGTCGGCGAAGGCGGCGAGGTCCTCTTAGTCCCAGTCGTCGCTGTTGTAGACGGTGTGCGAGGCGACACTGAAAACTCTTCGTCAGCAATCTGATCCTTCAAAATCAAATATGCCAAAATATCCGCGAAAATATAAAATAAATTATTTCCTCCGAGTTAAATAACACGTACCGTCTGCAGGCGCGAGCGCGGCCGCCGCCTCACGCACCCGGCTTGAAAGGTATGGATCAGACCGCAAGTGGGTCCGCCAGTAATTCGCCACGTCCTTTGCTGCTTCCCCGGCCCCGTCCACCCTCTCCGCCTCTTCATCGCCCTCGCCCTCACCCTCGCCCGCGCTGCCGCCATCGGGAGATTCACCGCCCAACGAACGGTACAGCTCCTTCGCCGTCGCAAGCAGCTCGTTCGTCGCAGCGAGTGCGGCCGCCGTCAGCTCCGTGTCGTCCGCGTCCTTCAGGTCCTCGTTCTGCGCACGGGCCACCTTCTCGCTCGTGCGGTGAGCTTTCTTCTTTCCCATCTGCGAACCAGCGCATTAGGGTCCGATTCTCGAGATAGAATAGTACTGCAACGCACCTGTGTCCTTGCCCAGCACTAAGCCTCCTAAGCACCACTCAAGTCCCACTTGCGGTCGATGTCGACGGCTCGCGTGGCCCCTCAGATACACACCCGGGCTGGATACGAGTCTCGTAGCAGACGAGAGAAAGACACTGAGATGATATGAGGTTCAAGTCGAGCCAAGCTGCTGACGGTCGACTTCAATAGAATAGACGCGCGCCGGACGCGTTCGGCCTCGCCGTATTCGTGATTGATTGCCCACGCCGGTGCCAAACACGCCGCAATCAGATAACGCTTAGCACTTATTTTATTTTTATCTATCGCGATCATCGCGCTCTACATTCGGATTTCCTCCGCTAAGTAAGTAACTTATGTAGAAGATGAAAAGTACTGGTTAAACTAAGTGCATCGAGAAACTTGAGAGGTCTCGAGATGAAAAGCCGACGTTCGGAGGGACAAAAAACCGCTGGCTACGTACGAATGATCTGACCCCCGGTTCGAACGGGGACCTCTTGCTTTGAAAAAACGAGTTTGGGAAGTAAAGCAGGTGTGCAACAATACACCACCAAATCTCCCTGCTCTCTGTTCATGGCTTCCCTATACCCCAGCTATTTTTTTGTACTTTTCTTCAGAGACTAAGCACGCTGGGTTCAACCTCCCCGTATCATTCGACTCAAGAGCTCGGCACCGGCACGAACTTGAGCCCAAATGAGTAAAGTACTTGATAAGTGAAAGAAGAACAAAATGAAGTGAAACAAGTGTGCAACTTTACACCACCAGGTCTTCCCGCTTTATATTCACGGCTTCCAATAAATCTGAGAGTTGGGATTGCGTGCTGCCATCAGTAACGCCGGCAGCCGGCATAGATGAGCGGACTTTGATCCCATCACATAGTCCTCCTCTCGCTTCCTCTATTTCCTGCTGACCCCCGCTCTTGTGTGTGGCCCCGCCGCCCATCACATCGAGTCTTCGGTCCTTTCCCTCGCCGCATGCATCTGATTCACGAGGTGACGTTGAGCGCAAGGTTGCGGGACACCTGCTGTCAAATGCCATTCGGGCTTCCGAACGCGTCGTGGTTGCGCCACTCTCATGACTGGTGATTATTTTTTCCACTCTTTTTTATGCGTTCCTCAAGCATCTCAGTCCACCAGAGTAGAAACACGGCCATTCTTGGGATATCAGGTATTGTCATTCACTAAACCGAGGGGACCTTCAAGGTTGGCACGAAAGAGAACAAACTCAAGGGTTTGTGTTTCCGTGTCTTATCTTTTCTTTTCAAGTGCGCTGAATAATTCAATTCGCAGTCTTCCCGAAACAAAACTCAATATTCACGTTTGACATTTGTGGTACCTGCATACTCGACGCTTCCTCCGATGCACAATCCGAGCGCCCCACTGCCGATTCCGAGTCCAGAAGCCGGCGATGCTTTGCAGACTGTGCTCGACGGCCCACATGTACAGCTCGAGCTGCATGGGAACCAATTTTGTTTTCGCTCGGCAGATCGTGCGGGAAGGAAGTCAAGGCAAAGGAGAGCATCGAGTTATAGAACTCGAAGATATAGATGGTATCTTCGAATTGAGCGGTTCTTCGGACGACCGCGGCACTTCGCGAAGGACTGCGCAAGCTCCAGTCTTAGTCACTGCCAGCCAGTTCCTGCCTTCATGCAGCTTCAACTTACAGCTACCCTGTATAAGGTCAGCATCCGATCACGACCGAAGATCCAATACACTTAGTTTCACTATGATCCAATTGTTCGCCGTGGGTGACAGTCAAGAATATTTTCACCACGTCGTCGAAGCCATGGCCCTGCCTGAGCACGAAAATATTTTGGACACGGTGCTTCATTCTTCGGACTTTTCAACCCGCCGGTACTGCAGCCTCTGTGATAATCGATTTCGCTGTGTTGCCCAAAACGACACGCAGGGCCAGATAGGAACGGGTTGTGTTACTTGTCAGTGTGTTTCTCTTTGAACGAAGAAACCCAACTGTGCTAGTGACCTCAAATTGGCATTCGAAGGCGAACCAAATAGTTTTTCATGGCTTGTAATTCGAACTTGATACATGATCGGGTGTAAGTCTCGTCGAATCTTTCCTCCATGAAATGGACATTGACCTGATGCTCATTGAGTGTGCTAGAGGTACCACCGTGTTGGTGAACACGTTCCCTGTGAATGATTTGGCCGGCTCACAGCCCTATTGTGGACCCTATTGGATGTTGGAGACTCGGCCAATGGACAACTCGGTGTCAGTGAAAGATGGATAAGCACATGCTGAGCAACACCGACTCAATATCTTGTTCACACGTTCAAGACATCTGTACTCAGTTTGGGGCTTGGCAACCTGGGAGAGTTATCGGCCGCGGTGACCTTGGTCAATTTCCAAATTTGAAGTCCTTCAAATTGTGCAGATCATCAATCCCAAGACACATGGTCGAAGGGAGAATGTGAAAGTCGCAGTTTATTGCAATCAGAAGTATTTGGAAATAAACTTGACTTCAGCTGCTTGGCATTGCGCCCTCGTACTCCATGCCTGTAATCCATACCTTAATACCTGGACACTTCCTACTCTGTCACAATGCTTGTTGCTCCTTTCTTAACTCATTATGCGTACCTTACATTGAATCTAATAGTTGCTTGGAGTCTCTGATCAAGTACCAAAGTGCACCTCTAAATGTAGCGGAAGATATCGCACAAAGGTTTGGCAGGCCCCAAAAGTGGCGGAAACACTTCACATCTTTATTAGTGGCAGGTGTTCAAATTTATGTGGTGGAAATTGCTGATTCCCCACAAAATAAACGATATGATTCCTGACAGCTGTTTTTGTGGGGATAGTACCAAAAGGGCCAAAAAAAGTGGCGGAACACCAAAAATCACCAAATGTTTGTGTGGCAGAATAAAAGTGCATTTGGACCACCATGAAGCTCAGACTCAGAGTGGAATAAGGATCTCTAAGTTGAATTTCTTCCAAGGCTGAGTGGAAGGTGAGGTGGGGGGCAAGGGAAAATCAGGTTAAATTTTTGTACTGGGGGTGAGGGGGTCCAAGTTGAACCTTTTATGAACTAGCTTCCAGAACAAGGAATGATGAAAAGAACAGGAATAGGGCTTGACAAGTCCTATTATTGATGATAGAATTTGCCATCAAGAATAGGACTCAAGCTTCTATGAATAGGAGTGACATCAAGGATCTATAACAGTGTTTATCAGACAGAAACACAATGCAGATCAATGCAGCCCTGCAATTCAGTGAAATTTGGTGAACATCAGTGTAATTCAATGCTCAGCAATGCAAATTGGTGAGAATTGATTTTTTCCAGCATAACTGTTGTGTTGGATCTTTTGCATCAAATTGCATGGTTGCTGATCAATGCACTTGACATGCTTCACATTGAAATGCATTGTCCAAGCTGTACTGTAGGCTGGTTTCAGTTTAAACCATTACATTGCCAATGTGAAAGGCAGTTTAAAATGTTTAAACCATGATGGTTTGAACCATCACATTGCCAATATGAAAGGTGGTTTAAACCAGCTTAAACTGTGATGACTCGAACTGGTTTAAACCAGCTTAAACTGTGATGGTTTGAACTGGTTTAAACTGGCTTAAACCATGATGGTTTGAACTGGTTTAAACCGGCTTAAACCATGATGGTTCAAACCTGTGTGCACACTGAGTTTGAACCAAAGTTGTTTGACTGACCTTGTTTGATGCAAAATCCCTCACAGTGTCAACTCTTCTGCAATAATACTTCAATTGAGAAAAGTTGATATACCATTTTGACCATAGCTTCAGTCACAGGTCACAACAGACTTTACTGACTTACAATATTGACTTGATTGAATTCAAGCCAGTGCAATATTGACTTCATTGACTGCATTGAATTCAAGCCAATGGAAAGCTGGCTTTTTTGACTTCAACTCAGTACAATATTGACTTTGTTGACTTCAAGCCAATGTTGACTTGATTGACTTCAAGCAAGTTCATTTGGGTTAGCATTGACTCTGTCAACTCAAGTCAGGATTGTATTGAGTTCATTGACTTGAAGTCAATTCATTAGATTCATATTGACTTGAGTCACTGCAATAATCAGTTATGGGGTTTTATGCATTGACTGATTGTGAATTCAGATTGACTTCCAAAAAGGTAATTGGCTAAAAATAGACCCCAAACCAAAGTTGTAGCTCTCTTCAAGATGAATCTAACTGGATAAGAATTTTTTGTCACCAGATGCTTCATGATGTTGTAAAATGCAAAATACTCGCCCAAATGCAAATCTTGAGTGCTCAAAAAGATCCAAAAAGTTGGTTAAAAGCAAATCTCATGGTATTTTGATTATTGCACCACAGGGAACAAAGCAGCTATGTAAACATGAGTCATGCTTGCTAAAGAAGGCCATTGTCTAAAAATAGAGCAAAATCCAAAGTTGTAGTCCTTTTTAAGATGAATCTGAGAGTATGAATTTTTTTTGTTATTGAACACTTTGTTATGTTGTAAAATGCAAAATACTTCAGCAAACATGAGTCTTTGAGATTAAAAAAAAATAGATTATAGGTCAAAAAAAGGGGATCACAAAGGCTACAATCAGTGAAATAGACCCATTATAATGATAGAAACCTTATCTAGCTCTCTTATTGCAGGTCAGTCTAATCTGATATCATTGAAACAAATCTGTGATCATGAGTATTTTGCATTATGTGATACAACAATATATCCAATAAGGAAAATTCTTACACAGTTAGATTTATCTGAAAGAGGGCAGGGTTTTTTTTTGTCTATTTTTGGACAATTGTCTTTTTTGGAAAGCTGGATCAAATTATGTAAAAATCCATAGTATAATGAAGCATAACATCAAAACACCCTCTACATCAGGGAAACCCTCCTTGGGTAATTCAACTGAATTGCCCAGAATTTCCTCCGAATTTGGTTGAATTCTGCTGAATTACCCAAATTACCTTCATTATATCAATTACCTTTTTTACAATAGTCCCTTTTGATTTCTGGCAGATGAGAGCAAATTATCAAGCATTATTCTTGCATTATCCCAGCATTATGGCTCATTTATCTTCAGGTTTCACAGATGGTTTCGAAAATGGTACAAAACATGTATATTTACCAGCTATTTACTTGTACAGTGTAACTACCAAGTACTGAACCCAAAAGGACTATATTCTCTCAATACTGTACCCAGAATAAGCATGACTGGCACCTATGCCCACACTCTGTGAGCGAAACTCACTATACATCCTTGAAAAAAAAGTGTGATTAGTGAAAAGGATACATGGAACAGGTCAAACATACCATGCCTCAATGTGCAGCTGCAGTATTAGCACTCTAGAACAATTTCTAAGCATCTTGGAAAGAAGTGAGTGGCAGAAAAGAATAAGAAGGGGATGTACATACTGCCATACCGTCGCTGAGCAACCCTGAGAAGCAGTGTCCACATTGCCGATGCCCTGCCAACCACACCTGATTGTAGGCAAGTGGAATTGTGGTCTAGAAGCAAGCTCACCATAGTAAAGCCACAACACCTGCTCCAAGGCAGCTTGTGTACACATGCTGCTGGCTAAATCCTTGGATTCTTGAAGCAGTCCCAAAGGGATTCAGCATCCTGATTGACAATAAGAAGTGCAAGCACCATTGGGCTGACTATGGAAGGAGAGGAAGCAGATTGCACTGATGTGTGTGTGGGGGCAATGGTATCAGTAACTGCTCAAGTGGCTGCACTTCACTGAAGGTTCTTAGAGGGGAAACATGTCTGACAGAGCTGGAGCTGATGTATCTTAATAGGGCAATGGCATGGGACGTTATCTGTCAAGTTGTCAGTGGAGGTTGGGACACAGAATGCCTTGGAAGACATACCTTCTCAAAACCTACAAGACTCACAGACCTGATGATGAGGCGTGTAACGAAACATGCATAAAAACACCGAGTTTTTATTCGTTTTTCATGACTTATCAGTATGGTGAAGTGAAGATTAGTTTGGGGGCGTGTGTCTGCCCCAGGACAGCATGCTGCAGCATTGACGGCCGAAAGCCAGTATGCCTACCATTAACCGCTGAACGACTTAGTGATCTGGCTGGTAAAGCCAGAGAGCTCTGCTGGGAGGGTGTCTTAGTACTGGGCTAGGAGTTGCAGTGGCAAGCCAAGGCTACATGCACCAGAGGTGAAACACTAGGGGAGAGAAATAGCATCTGGCGGGGACACCTTCTAGCGGAGACAGAAATGGTCTCTAGAAACAGGAGAATAAGGTTGGACTAGGGATAAGTCCACCTCCCGCTGGTCGAATTTACCTTCAGCATGATGTCCTGGCGCTCGCCATGAGAACCAGGTCACATTACTCAGTTGTTGCATCACCCGCGGCAGGTGGTTGACTGGTGGTTGCTGGTACAACGGTGAAGTCGTTGAAACACTTGCTCTGCATCTAGGGTGGTATATATGTGAAATGAAGTATTCGCGAAAAGGGCCTTCAGAACACAACACACACACACTACACTACACACTCGTTTGGTTGAGTTCAGGGTTCCAGTCCAGTATAGACTGCTGCAATTTAGCTAAACTTCCGAGAGTGAAGTCCTTTTCAACTCTACAAGACAGACTAACAACTTCTGATCACTTCTAGGCGCTTACACGTTCTAGAAATAAAGAGAAGTTGTTTTAAAGGTTTTATTGATTGTATAGGTTGTTTTGGAGAAGGTAACTCTGTGCAAAGCGTTTGAGTTTGCAGTATTTCTCTTGCAACAGGCTTTCGTGAAAAAGTCAAAAGACTTCAAATCTCGCTAGAACCAAGTTCTCTTGTATTCAAATCCAATTCACGTGCTCTGAAACCATATTCATTTAACTTGTTCATGCATAAAAGAGATCTGATCACAATCCAACAATGTATTGCAAGAAAAACAACAGAAACTTTATAGCTTCTAGAGGTTTCTCCGAATGGCCTGACACAATCAGATTACCACAGAAGTTTCCAGCAAAACTTAACTGTAGCAACAAGAGGGGTCCGATCCACTGGCGTCTCTAGAGCTAATACAGGCTTTATATACACTACAACGATTTCTATAAACAGAATATTGTACAAATAGATGACAGAACATAAATAATTTCCTGACTGCTTAATAAATAGAACAACCGATGAGTAAGAGAGAAAATCTATAATCAGCATGCTTTCCTGCTGCACTGCACGAGTCTATTTGGACTCGCAAATAAGTTAATGACTTTTGATGTCGCTAATCCACTAGCCAACATCAATATATGATGCAATTCTCGCTTGAGTCACAGAACTTCGGAAGCCAAGCCCCAGTCGCTAATTATAGCCTCCCGAGCAGGCGCAACAGTCCTTGGCACACCCTTGGCTATTGTTCCTCATTATTCATGTATTTGTGCAGCCACCATGCTGTTTGTACACCATGACTCAGTTGATCAATGGTGCCAGGTTTGACTCGAACCTTTCTGATGGCTTAGTTCGTCTCGTCTGGTCCAACCGGTATGTTCCTCCAGTGCTAATCATGTCGGATACCTGCCTCGTAAGGTTAATTCCATCATGCCCTTGGTTTGTGGGACGTTACGGCATACCCCAATCCGTCCAGATGGTTGAATAAACCTTTTGCGAAAAGTCTCCTTCGTGTTTCTTGAAGGACTCCGACTCTTTACCAGAGCCGTTGCACCTAGAATACACTGACAGAGTTCCATGCTACGTTTTCTCCCTTATAGCTAACTACCCAGGCTGGTAATAGCTCCCTTTATTGAAACAATAAGCCATTTATGCACAACTTCATATTTAAATGGTTGTTCTTAGCTAGCAAAATGAAAAATTGCTAGGGTGGCTCGGTGCCAGGCTCATCATCGTGATCAGCAGTCGCACTCGGTTCATCTTCCACGACCTCTGGACAAAAGAGAGTACTTCAGAAATCTTTCAGAAGGGAATGTAGATACTCCAACTGTGAGTCAGGACAACTCGTGGCGAGACCCACTGGCATTAAAATCTTCGGCACAAGGGACTTCCTGCCGCAGCAGGATCTCCTGCCAGAACAACTCTGACAGCACTAGTGGGGACAGCGAAAGCCTTTTTTTGCTATTGGAGGAACCCAGACAACGAGCACGCCATAAGGCATCAATGACAGAAACCATGCGGGATATCTCCAGCAGGCAGATGACTCTGCAATATGCAGATTGTCATTGGACACTGACCGCTAGAGGTATCAAGCACTAATGATCCTAGATGTTCCTTTTTATTCCTTTTTGACTTGAACGTTTGTATAAAAGCTAGCAGTAATTCCTGTGGTAGTCAGTAAACTATCTGCCTGGAAATCAGGGGAATATAGTGGTACTCTTTGAATTGAAAAGCACGCGTCTGCAGCACTCTAAGAAATAGACCGAGTGATTCAATATCTTTGAAAGGGGCCTCCTGCTGCAACATAAGAGCTGCCGTGTTTGCCCTTGAGTGCGCCTCTCGTGTAAGAGCCGCCACTCAAGACCGCCCGTTCATAGTCGAGAGTACTCCTTGTGGGGAGCGTTGAGCCGCCGCCAGTGAAATAAAGCCCACTTCTCGAGAAAAGACCTCCGGCCTAAGAGCCGCTGCGCCTTGCCTATGCCACCGCTCAAGTAAGATCTGCCAAGTCTTGGATACGCTGCCACCAGTCGTCGCGGACGAGCTGAGTAGAATCTCTGTTGATTGACGGTCTGCCCAGTTTCTTCCAACTTCCTTGGCTAGCTGTCGAAGTACTGGTTCTCAACAATCACGGACAGTGTCTTGGATAGGATAAGAGTATCCTATTGAACCCGAGATCCTCCTGCGGTTAGTAGTCCCTGCTACCCAAGACAGAGTGTCCTACCGCTGCTGTTACAAGACAGAAATCTATCATCTTGCACACCCTTCTAGAAGGGTGATATGTACCCTACCTCCTCGAACACACACACACCACGAGTATTGGAGTGGGAGTTGTGATTATATAGTACCGGAGGTGTTAGATTTTAGAGTTTGGTGTAGGTGTTAGTTGGTGTGTCCCACTGCTAGTCCTGCATCCACTCGACCTCGTTGCTTTTCAATACTTTTTGATATCCCGGCTGCACTCCCAGTGCAGCTTCATTACTGAGACAGCTCTTGGACACAAGCCCTGGAGGGCTGGAGAGATCCGAGAGACCAAACTGGAAGCCCAGCACCACGAAGGTACAAACACTGATACCTGAGTGGTACAGATCATTAGAAGGGGTGTGAGGAGGTCATGACGAGTCTGGAATACCTTCAAGACTCATCCTGTGCATGCAGAGAGGCAAGGAAGCGACACGAGGGACCCTTGCAGGAGGAAAGATGAGGGGAAATGGCAAGAGGTGTTTGGTATTGTTGTCGTCACATCAAAACAAACCATTTTTTTTGGTGGCCATGTTGCATCATGATCTCTTGGCTATGTTCAGCTAATCTATGGACTTAGAACTTTCTGTCAATCACAATCGCATTTTTGCTGCAGCACACCAACCATGCTCACCACCTGGAAGAGGTCTGATTTCTTGTGTGCAAGAAATATATAAGTGATTCACATCGTTTTCACACTTTCATACAGTGGCTCACCCAGAAGGCAGGGAATCAAGGTAATTTGGCCAAATTACCTGTGGTTACCAGCTGTTACCCCAAATTTTGGTAATTCAATAGCCACTTGGCAAATTATCCCAAATTCCAGAGGGATTACCAAAGAGGGGTTTTCCCTGATGTATATGGTAAATAGTGTCAATACACACCACAACTTTGATTTTTTGGTATATTTTCAGTTGTATTTCCTTTTTGGGTCAGAAGGGTGTGCTTGACTCTGCCAAGTGCCATAGTTATTGAAAGTTGTCCAGTATACAGTGGGATTTGGCTCTATGCCTCAGATCTTGAAAGTTATTGACATCCAAGTCAAGAACGATAGACACCCTTGCATTTTCATGAAAAGGTTGGCTAAGCTCGGCCATCCTCTCAATGTAGTCATTGTGGAGCTTCTGAGCATTGTTATCATGCACTGTAGCCCATTTTCTCATCATCTTCAAGTGATGGTGCATTAACACCACATATGACACAAACTTAGCTGAAGTTTTTGTGAAAATGATAGTGTCTATTGTTTTTGACTTAGCTGGAAAAGATATCTACATGATTATTGCAGTGAGCCTGGAGCCACCTACACTGCCTATAATTAATGCATGGATCACATCTCAGGCTCAACACTAATCATTGAGGATATGTGGGCTTTATAGGTGCTGAACCTACAGTCAAAATGGTACAGTAAATAGAATCAACCTTTCTCAATTGAAGTATTATTGCAGAAGACTTGGCACTGTGAGAGATTTTGCATCAAACAAGGTCAGTCAAACAACTTGGCTTCAAATTCAATATGCACACAGGTTTGAGCCATCACAGTTCAAGCTGGTTTAAACTGCCTTTCACATTGACAATGCAATGGTTTAAACCAAAACCAGCCTGTTGACGAGCCTATACATAGGATGGTTCTATCTAAGAGGAGGTGCCAAGAGATGGTACTCTTGCTGCTGGGGGAAACTACCATCAGCAGCTGAGAACTGTGGCTGGCAGAATGCAGCTAAGCACCATCAGAGACAGGCTCGAGAAGCCTTGATGGCTTGTGCAGTATAATGTCAGTATTATGTGAAGGAACCAGCATTTGATTGTGGCATCACTAGAAAGAGGAGCTGTTTGGTATGGTACCATTGTGCCCTGCAAGGACATATCAGAAATGGAAGACCTCTCTGATCTACTGAGGCTCAAGTGGGAGTGATATTTTTAGAAGAGCTGACAGTATGGTGCTACTTCTGGAAATAGGGAACAATGGTGTCAGCTGGTGAAAGATGACATGATTTATGATTGTCTCTTCAATGGGGCGAGGCAACCAGCATGCAATTGATGTGGAATCATGCAGGATATCTCCAGTGGGGTGACTCTCTGTAATAGCCGTGATACTACTGGACCTTGGCCCACTTGGAGGGTCCTGTGGCTTGATCCTAGAAATTTCTGGTTACTCCTTTGCACTTCTAAAAAAAGTATATAAGCCTGCTGTAGAGTTTTGTGTAGCCAGTAAACTGTTTACCTGCAAAATCTAGGGAATATAGCTGTACTCTGTATCTTGAATAGAAACCTGTGCATAGAGTGTAGCACGAATACCAAATATTGCGAATATTCATGCCAAGCCATTTGTGAATAGTGAATATTTGTATTTGCAAATGGTTGTGGCTGTGCTATTCGCATGAATGCCAATATCAGTTTTCGGAAAAGTTGATATTTGCAAATATTTGCAGCTGTAATACACAGCTAAAATTTCAATCAAGTATAGTAAATTTGGGTCTGTTTAACACATCTTCTTTTTGGAACCATAACACACTTTATTTGCACCAACTAGATCTGTAATTCATATGCAAACCAACAACTTTAGAGGCATCTTTGCTTTGACAGCTGCTTGACAGGTTGACAGCAAGTGTGATGATGGTCAGTCAAATGGTTGAACATGCAAGACAAGGGCTTGTATGAGTCTTCAACAATGTTTAAACTTACAAGATAACATAAAAGTATCCTCAGCAGCTCATTGGTGGCTACTGAACCCCCAAATCTCCAATGTATTCACTGAATATTCATATTCACAAATATTCGCAAATATTGCTGACTAAGCAACAAATATTTGCCATCAATATTGCGTATATCAATTTCTAGGTTTTGGTGAATATTCATATTCGCAAATATATATTCGTGCTACACTCTACCTGTGTACAGCACTCTATAGAAATAGACTGAGTGACTTGAAAGAGGTCTCCTACTGTGATATAAGAGCTGCCACACAACCTTGAGGTCTCACCCCTTGCCTAAGAGAGCTGCTGTCTGAGAGGCTTGTTGCAGTCAGGAGAAATCCTCCTCCAAGCACTCAGGGTCCTGCCACCAGTGAAATAAAGCTTGCCCTTCTCAAGAAAGACCTCTGGTTGTTCAAGTAAGAGCTATCATGCCTTGTCTACACCACTGCTCAAGTAAGATCAAACATGTCTGGTTCCACTGCTACCTTTCAAACCAGATGATCTGAGTAAAATCCCTGTCTGTTGACAGTCTGCACAGTCCTTCTGACTTCAGTTGGCTAGTCATTGAAGTTCTGGTTTTTCATGATCATGAATGGTTCTAGGATAGGCAGAACACACTATTGAACCATTGAAAGCTGCAGTAGTCAGCAGTCCCTGCTCTAGCAATTTGGTCTCAGATGTCTTGCACCATTGTATGCCCAGAAATCTATGCACATGCTTCTTGAAGGGTGGTATGTAACCTACTATCCTAAACTCACCTGCACTTTGTATTAGAGTGTTTGAGGTGGAGATATTTGCATCTTCAACTTTCTCACACTGCTTGATATCTTTTTAGAATTTTTAGAAGCCTGCATTGGAGGTGCAGGCTCATTACCATGATATTACTCACAATGGAAGGAGGGCATTGCATTTGTAAGCAGTGCCCCTGGGTGCCAGATAGAATAATTCTTATTGTATACAGTTTGTAAACTGAAAATGTTGAACGATTACCTGCAGTCCACTGGCTGGCATCTATCCCACCTTGTGGAGCTTACCTGTGTGACACAGCTACAAAAGACCTCCCAGATGTTATGGCGGTCCCGTGCGCAGGCCCTGAGGGTAGTGGCACCTTAACATCTGATACAGCCAAGCTTCCATTACAGCCTCTGTCACTCATTGACCTGTCCCTGGGCATGGAACATGTTATGCCTCTCTATGCCCTGCCATGGTCCAAGCCTCTCCTTGTCACAACCATCATCCCCTCCAAGGATGACGCACCCAACCTCCTTGCGGTGCTCACAGGTGATCGGGACTATGCAGATGCAACTTGGTACACAGATGGCTCCCTGCTGGATGGTAAAGCTGGAGGTGCAGCAGTATGGATATATCATGACACCATCAGGGAGCAACTTATTCTTCCACTGGGAGATAGGCAAGTAGCTGAGGGGGAGATGAAGGGCATCCTACGTGCAACAGAGCAAGTGCTAGTGATGGGTGCTGATCATATTCTCATTGTTTCCAACTCTCAGGCTGCCCTCAAAGGCATTACCTCCATGCGTGCAAGGGCAAGGCAACATCACACAATCGTGTATGATCGGTTGGTACACTCTGCAGCTGCTGACCTCCCACATCTCCGTATCACCAACCTCTGGAGACTGGCACACGTAGGAACATATGGCAACAAGCTCGCTGATGATGCTGCCAAAGTCGCTACCACACACTGCCCCCTTCCTACGACACCTGTCTCTCTCATGACCTGCAAGAGAGCAATTGACACAGCCATCCTTGCACTCTGGGAACAGGCATGGACAATTGCTACAACAGGTTGAGCGCTATGTGAGATTGATAGCTCACTCCCATCAACCACCCTCCACTCACCATATGACTCATCTCGCACCCGTGGTACTATCTCCATCCTCTTGCAGCTGCACACCAATTTCTTGTCGCTCAATGCTCATAAATTCCACTGTCACCTATCTGACTCCCCAGCATGTGATGCCTGCGGAGCTGCCTATGAGATGCATGCTCACTTCCTCCTCCACTGCCCCACATGGGAACCCTTCTGCCCTGCCCTACAGCGTGCATCATATGCTGCGGGTATCCTCGGCGCCATTGATGTTCGCTCTCTTCTCAACCATCATGAGCTACTCTTACCTGTTACTGTTTTCATCAATAACACCAATCACTTCACAAGATGAGCCCTCTCTTTTCTTTTCCTCTCTCCCTACTATACTTATATTTCCATAGCTTAGCTACTTAATCACTTAGAGAACTTCACCCACAACTCCCAATCCATAGCATCGTAAACCAACTCGCCATTCATCCTCACAATCACCAGATATACCCTACGCATTTCCCACGATTTCCCTAGCTGTACTGTATTTTTCTCTTACCTATCTCTCTCTCACCTCTGACCTTATAGTTCTCATACACCATGATCCAATGTACAATACAAACCCATGACTCACTGTAGTCAGTACTACCACTTAGCCCTTATGGCCAGTTACAGTACAGCTTAGAATACTCAACTCAACTCAATATATGTAATACAAAATGTGAAGTGATATATTCAGCTCTTGCAACTCTCCTTTTGGTGTTCTCCCAGATCTGAGTATTTCATAGCTAGGTTAGGTCCAGCAATTTGTGTAACAAGATGACTGTCACCCATAATTTGTTTATGTTTCTGCAACATAATACCTTTGAGGTCTTTGGCATTCAGATAGTCCCCTAGATACTGATAGGTGCTTGCAAGATTTTCCATGGCACAGAGTGTCTCTGGATGAATTTCACCCAGAATCTGTTTGTGTTTCTCCAGCACAATAACCTGAAGTTCTTTAGCATACTGATAGTCCCCCATTTGCTGATATGTGCTTCCCAGATTACCCATGGCATGGAGTGTCTTTGGATGATCTTCACCCAAAAGCTGCTTGAATTTCTGTAGTACAATAACATTGAGGTCCTTGGCCAGCTGATACCCCCCCTGTTGGTGATATGTGCTTCCGAGATTACCCATGGCAAGGAGTGTGTTGGGATGATCTTCACCCAAAATCTGTTTGCATTTCTCCAGTGCAATAACCCGGAGTTCTTTAGCATGCTGATAGTCCCCCATTTGCTGATATGTGTTCCCCAGATTACCCATGGCATAGAGTGTCTTTGGATGATCTTCACCCAAAATCTGTTTGTGTTTCTTCAGCACAATAACTTGGAGTTCTTTAGCATGCTGATAGTCCCCCAGTTCCTCATATGTGCTTCCCAGATTACCCATGGCATAGAGTGTGTCTGGATGATCTTCACCTAAACTCTGTTTGCATTTCTCCACTGCAATAACACTGAGGTCCTTGGCCTGCTGGTAGTCCCCCATTTGCTGATATGTGCTCCCCAGATTACCCATGGCAAGGAGTGTCTTTGGATGATTTTCACCCAGAATCTGCTTGTGTTTCTCTAGCACAATAACCTGGAGTTCTTTAGCATGCTGATAGTCCCCCAGTTGTAAATATGTGCTTCCAAGATTATTCATGGCAAGCATTGTGCCTGGATGATCTTCACCCAGAATCTGTTTGCATTTCTCCACTGCAATAACACTGAGGTCTTTGGCCTGCTGGTAGGTCCCCAGTTGCCGATATGTGCTTCCAAGATTATCCATGGCAAGCATTGTGCCTGGATGATCTTCACCCAGAATTTGTTTGCGTTTCTCTAGCACAATAACATTGAGGTCTTTGGCCTGCTGATAGTCCCCCAGTTCCTCATATGTGCTTCCCAGATTACCCATGGCATGGAGTGTGTCTGGATGATCTTCACCCAGAATCTGTTTGAGTTTGTCCAGTACAATAACCCCAAGATCTTTGGCATTCTGATAG
Organism: Mycena sanguinolenta; assembly: GCA_014462675.1. Taxonomy (NCBI): domain Eukaryota; kingdom Fungi; phylum Basidiomycota; class Agaricomycetes; order Agaricales; family Mycenaceae; genus Mycena; species Mycena sanguinolenta. Next base: position 9,665,173 of record JACAZH010000003.1, on the reverse strand, counting down.
TCCCCCAGTTTATCATATATGCTGTTGAGATCACTCATGGCATAAATTGTGTCTTGATGATCTTCACCCAGAGTTTGTTTGTATTTCTCTAGCACAATAACCCGGAGTTCTTTAGCATGCTGATAGTCCCCCAGTTGTAAATATGTGCTTCCAAGATTATTCATGGCAAGCATTGTGCCTGGATGATCTTCACCCAGAATCTGTTTGCGTTTTTCCAGTACAATAACATTGAGGTCCTTGGCCTGCTGATGGTCCCCCAGTCCCTCATATGCACTTCCAAGATTACCCATGGTATGGAGTGTGTCAGGATGATCTTCACCCAGAATCTGTTTGCATTTCTCCACTGCAATAAAACTAAGGTCCTTGGCCTGCTGATAGTCCCCCAGGTAGTGATACATGCTTGAGAGATTACTCATTGCACGGATTGTGCGTGGATGATCTTCACCCAGAATCTGTTTGTGTTTCTCCAGCACAATAACATGGAGTTCTTTAGCATGCTGATAGTCCCCCAGTTGCCAATATGTGGTTCCAAGATGACCCATGGCATGGAGTGTCTTTGGGTGATCTTTGCCCAGAATCTGGTTGCATTTCTCCAGCACAATAACCTGGAGTTCTTTAGCATGCTGATAGTCCCCCAGTTGATGATATGTGCTTCCAAGATTACCTATGGCACGGAGTGTGTCAGGGTGATCTTCACCCAGGATCTGTTGGCATTTCTCCAGGACAATAACCTGGAGTTCTTTAGCATGTTGATAGTCTCCTAGTTCCCAATATATGTTTCCAAGATTACCCATGGCACGCATTGTGTCTTCATGATTTTCACCCAGAATCTGTTTGAGTTTGTCCAGTACAATAACCCCAAGATCTTTGGCATTCTGATAGTCCCCCAGTTTATCATATATGCTGTTGAGATCACTCATGGCATAAATTGTGTCTTGATGATCTTCACCCAGAGTTTGTTTGTATTTACACAGGACTGCTTCCAACATCCTCACAGCTTGTTTATATTTCCCAGCTTCTCTAAAGACCAATGCATAACGATGTCCAAAAGCTGGAGCCAAATATATCTCACCCTGTAAGGCCAGTTCAAGATGTGGGCATAATTCCAAGCTGGGTAACACACTGTCCCACTCTGGGCGTTCTGACAATGTCATCCCTAGTATAGCACCCACAGTAGTCATGTATTGGTGAGGAGTGGAGATTCTTGCTCGACCCCAAGCATGTACCAATGGATGGACAGAGAAACACTTTATTTCCTCATCAAAGCTAATCAATGAATAGGCTCGAAGCTCATTTGTGACAAACACAAATTGCAAAGAATCCCAATCACCAGTTGGCCTGCAAAAATATGAGAGAAATTCCAGAGGCTGCTGTAATTCTTCTTCAGATAGGCCATTGGATCTGAATTTATACTTGAATGCATAATGGAAGATCTCCTCTGAAATTCCGTTGTAATGTAGAAAAGAACAATGCTGTAGGAGCATAGCAGCTGGTGGGCTGAGCTGATTGAAGCTCATTTCCCAAGTGGTGTATACTGTCCAGGCATACTGGTCACAAGATTGTGCAGGCTTTTCACTTAGCAGTCGTGTTTGGTTTGTTGCATAAAGATCCAAGTAGCCACTAAGATTCTGTGATTTCAATATAAATGCACCAGCTTGAACAATTGCCAGAGGCAGATAGCACAACATCTAAGGAATTGTTGCTGTCAAAATTGAATAGCCTAGGCTTAGCTGTCTCACCTTGACAATTTCTGCTGCAATTTGTTCTGTCTTAACTGTAGGATTTTGCCCTGTGGTCCCAAGCAACAGAGCCACTGCATCTTCCTCCTCCATATCTGAAACAGGAGAGTGTGATCCAGCATGAAGGGATAGCCCAGGATTTCGAGAGGTGATAATAATGTTCCCATGACTACATTCTGGAATGAAATCATGCAGATTGATGCTTGGATCATCTGCATTGTCCAAGACAAGAAGCCATTCTTGAACATTGCTGGTCATCTATAGCAAGCCATCTTGTTTGGAATCACCAAAGTTTTTCATGACAGCTATGTTCTTCAGACCTGCATCAATTGTTGCAATGGTGCCAGTATCAATGAAGACAATCTCTGAGAAGCTGCAGAGCACAGTTAACAAACAAAATTCCAATTGGATGATCAAGCTCACCGAGATAATGAGTCCTTTATGAATTTCAAGGCAATCTGTGTTTTCCCCACACCTCCAAGACCATGTAGCAAATAGATCTTTTGATTTCCAGGGTTTGAGGTGAAAAAGTTGTGCATCTTGTGTAGTATATCTCCTCTGCCCTGAAACTTCCTGGAAGGAAGAGGACACTTCAGGCCAATTTGAGCTGCTTGAACTTGTTTGCTTAGCTGAGATGCTGGCTCTGAGGCAAGCATGGCATTGAGAATCACTGGTTCTGTGCTGATATTCACTGTGGGACTCAAGCTGTCAAGAGCTGCCTCAATCTTGTGAACTTTGAAATTAGTGTCTACCACTGCCATGAGCTGACACAAGTGTTAATAAGTACACAGTTATCAGACTGTGCACAGCACCTTGAGTCTCAAACATAATCTTTGGATGCTCTTCTCATATTTTGCAATTTCCTCCCCAAGACTGGCAGCTTTGAAGATCTCCTTTATCTGGCCCCGGAAGCCTCGAGATTTGCTTTCCAGCTTCTGGACTGCTGCCACAACTTCATGCAAAAAGCTAGATAAATGTGCTCAATACAACTACTTTCAATAATGCAAATTCATGAAAGTGTGATACGTGCCTGTCAAGTTCCTTGCACATATCTTTCAACTTTATTGCTGCTGTATCCTGATGCAGGGACATCTGATCACCAAGAATAATTGCTATCTCCACAGCAGTTTGACAGAGATCTTTCAAGTCATCCCAATTCTTTTTCACTTTCTACAACCACAATAAGTCAGCTTTATTTCAATTTTTCTAAGTAGTAAGAATTGAGCAAGAACCTCAACAACCTCAAGAAGAGTTTGTATGGTTCAGAAAACACCTTGGATAAAAGGAAAGGGCAAACAGTCTACAACTGAGGTGGCGGTCTTTACAGTCAAAATTGATGCTGCCAGCCAGTCAGAGTTGGAGGACTTGAGTAAGTGGAATTGTGTTTGAGCATTCTCAGATATGTTGGCATCTGAGGGATCTGTGGACATCATGGTCACTGCTGAAGGTTCCATGAGAGCACAGACTAGCAGAGGGAAGGAGGAGCTATGATATATGCAAAGTATGGGGTGTGGTGCTGTTTATATACCACAATTTGCATCCAAGTCTGTCTCAACCTAATGGGGATAGCCTTCCTTCCTTTGCTTGCTAGACAATCAGTTAGCACTTAACATGAAATTTGCCATACAGCTTGACATGGTTTGATTGGTTCTATACATACTCTGATACAGACACTTGTTGAACATTGAATATGTGCTTTTTCCCCCTGTTTTGTTCATAATTGCAGGACACAATCTTTGGTTAACAACAAGGTTCCTGGGCATATTTTTGGCCACAAGGCATCTTTCAAGCAACTTGGAGTTAGAATGCAGAGCAAATACATCAACAGCTCATGGGCACTGTGTGAGGAGAGAAGCACTGCAGACTGAGTGTGAAATGTCAGCACTTTGCCTGCCAGCAAGTAATTCAAGAAGGTGGAGCTTGAGGCCCTTGATTTTAGTTGGGAAGTTCCAATGAAAGTGATAATGGAAAAGGATGCAAATGAGGAAAAAGTTAGAATGAAGGGTACTGTGGTGTGATGTACAAACAAGTACTATGGTGTTATAGCACCATGGTCCACTAACACCTTTGTATCCTCCGAAATTCAGAAGAATATATAAGTCTGGCCAATAAGGCCCTCTCCAATGGTTACGAGCTTAACTAGCTAGTCAGTGGTTGAAATGTAGATCGATTCCTATTGTCCTGTGCCCAGTGCTCCTGCACTTGGAGTTACTCGATGAGTCAAGAGCCTGATAGGTGACATGGTAGAAGGCAAGATAAGATCAATTTCTCATGATCATATGTAATCTACTCATACATGTCAATCCATATCATAGCTATTTGTTGTCCATCTATAAGTATACAAAGAGAAAAATATAGGCAGGCATATTATATTGTCCAAGTTGAATCAGGCATGAAGCATCCTTATATCCTTAAATTGAGCTTAAATAGCCCATTTCCCTTTGTCATTCACTCCATTGTACCTCTATGGGATAGTGGCTTTCTATTTTTGGAAGCCCAAATTGAGCTCCTCGAGGTAGCTCAAGATGAGCTGAGTTTGATGGCCCATCACCTCGAGCTCAGCTCGTGGCAGCACTAGGTGACATAGACAATGGGTTCAAAATGCTTATATTTAGCAAAGAGAATATGCAATGAGGTGATAAGATCTCTTCCCAAATTCACACCACAAATAGCTAAATTTCAGCTGAACTGAAGTCTGTTTCAGGCAAACTGAAATCCAACTTGATACTTCTCATATCAGCTGCAGTGAAGCATATTGATTTACCTGATCTTGTATATGAATGAGCCAAAACATGAGGTTTCAGTTCAGCCAATTTACTGTATTTCAATTTTTCCTGAAATTTAGCATTTCAGAACTTCAGCTGAACCGAAATTTGGCTATTTACAGTATGATTGGGTGAATTCAGTGACTGGCTCAAGAGAAAATGCAACTTGAGATCAGTTTGTCCAGAACACTTAGGATGGGTAGAAAATGCTATCTACTATCTGCTTGCTGTAGTTTGTTGATTGTAGGGATCTTTACTGTATCTGTTGGAGTCAAAGAGATCAATTCCAGATTAGCAGTGAACCCATGGCAAAGCACAGGGAACTATTCTAAACTACAGGCTACTTATACAAAGTTAATATGACTAATTAGTGTAAATGAAAGATTAATTATGACAACCAGGGGGAGGGGAGTACCTGTGGCTTAATATGACAGCCAACGACATCGGAAATAGCAAGCAGTGGACTTGGAATTTCAACAGTATCCACAAAAACCACAGTATGGGCAGTATGGGAATTTACTGTACCCTTGGCAGGGACACCATTTGCTAACTTTACACCACCAAGTTCTCCTGCACTTTGTTCAAAGCTTTGTTAGACTACAACCTCTTCTTGTGAGACTCTGGCGTCTTGCCGGGTTACAGCCATGCTAATTCCTGGCGAACTCCTGATGTCGAACAATGTGGTGAAGACCCTGGGACATGGTCAATGCCTCAATAGCTGTCGTTCTGTAATTCAAGAACGACTTTCAGGTATTTAACTACCTGTAATTCAAGGTAGCTAAGGCTTTCGAATACAAGAGATACAATGGCATAGATCTTTATCTACTAGGCTAGAAAGCTAAGGTTAGCTCAGAAGATACTTACCTCTTAGTGCCCAAGTCCCGGAGTTACTCGACGAGGACACCACGCTCAAAGAGCGTGGAGTGTGTAGGCAAGATAAGATGATTTGTTACTGTGTGACAGTACATGTCATAAGCGACTACTATTTACAGTAAGTCGTGTCGGCTATACAAATCAAAGAAAAACAAGTAGGTAGCATAGTGGTTTGAGCATGTATTCAAGTATATTCAGGATCCTTACACTTCTGCTGTCTTTCCTTCTTTGTGCACAGTCTTATTGGTCTAGTATATTTTCTCACGACTCGTAGTACAGTATTTTAACAATAGTTATTTGACTGTAGTCTTTAGCCTTTTATTCCATCTCTTTTGAGCCTCTTACCAAAAGTGCCCACCAAACCCTTCTGCTTCGCCAGAGTTCAAACACTAAACACTTGAACGTGACATCTGCTTTCTATTGAATTCTTCTCACCCCTGAAGCAGAAGTAATGCAGCTGTGCAACCATACACTGCCAGTGTAACAGCTCTGTTTATCTTGTGTTATTCCTATCCTAAATTGGACCACTTACTCTTACTTTATGTCTTGACTTGTATATCAGGAATTTGCATTGTTTACCAGTCTTTATCCTTAACACTTACTCTTACTACTATCATCTACAAGAATTTACTTTGTTCAAGTTCTCTTGTTGTGTGATATAAGAGTATAACAATCAAGGATTATTACAGCCAGGTCTTGCTCCTTTCTGTGGATGCCTTTGCCATACCAGAGCTTCCAAGATCTCGAGCCAGGAAGTTCAACATCTTTCACCCAACCTGACAGGAACTCAAGTCCAAAAAATGTGTGACATGACTGTAAACTGAACCCAATTTAAATCAGGCCTTTCTGCCTTGGAAACAACTGTGACCAGTTGGAACAAGCAGATGTGTGATCTTACACCACCAAGCCTTGAGACCATTTGTTCATACCCTTTGTATACCATTGCTGTTGTTGCTTTCATTTCTGCATAGACTAAATGCTGGTGTCTTCAACCTCTCATCTAACTTAACTCGGTGCCAGCACAAACTTAAATCGAAATAACCTATACTTATGAGTGAAACCAGAATAAAATCAAGGACAGAGCAAGAGCAGGAGGATGAAAAGGCAGTCAAAAATGCAAGCTAGAAAAATATATGGCATATTTACATGACCTGACCCAGCTCAAACAAGAGCCTCCTGATTAATGAATAGGGAGGTTTGAATTCAACATTCTTCATCCAACCCGGATCGAAATGAATTATATTCGAGTAGACACAGAATAAAATCAAGGATCCAGATGAGAGCAAGAGTACAAAAACCAGTGGAAAAATCTGGCAAAGAGATATGTGAATGAACTGCCCCATTTTGACCAAAGAACTTCCACTGTCATAATCACTACAAAAATTAAGCAGGTGTGCAACCTTACACTATCGGGTCTTATGGTACTCTGTTCAAGGCTTTGCTGAACCCCAGCTATTTCTTGAGAGACCTAGTGCACTCCAAGGTTCAAATTCAAGCTGTTTCTTCTTTCCTTCTTGTGAACTGAGTGTACCTGGTTCAACCTCCCTCCATCATTCAACTCAATGCAAAACCAAATGAAGAAAAACAAGTTACTCTTAAACTGAAAGCAAAAATAGAATCAAGGACTAAGCAAGATCAAGACTAGACTCGAGACCGGTGCCCGCCAGTGTGATGACTTGATGACAGTCGATCAAATCATGTGGCAGAGCAACCAGTAGATAATCAGCCTCTTTCGGAGAAGCACAGAAGTTGCTGAGGTTATTTTGACTTAGAGAAAATTTCATGTTGTTCGAAATTCAAACTTATCCTAGGGCAAACTTTTTGGTATCTACATGATCCCACCCAATTTTTCTTCAATTTGTATGTTTTAGATTCTTCAAAAATGTCTCTGTTTGTCGCCAATGCTGCAACCAAAGTGGCCATCATTGCCCCTATTTCCAGTTTTGGACATCACCACTTTTTGTCTGCCTCGACAATGCCATTCATTCCTGTCACAGAACTCGATCCAAATCGTATCAAGAGGACCAATAAGTGTATTTGCAGGCTCTGGAATGTTCCCAGTGTCCACCCGCATCAAGAACAAGCCAGAATTAACATGGTGAAAGGAATAAGCACATTGCTTAATGTCCCCACTGGCAGCAGCAAAACCTTGGCTTTCTGGTGGCCACTGCTGTACCACTGGGCACTGGAAGATGATACAGAGAGGACCCACAAGAAGTTGCTTGTTGTCAGTCCATTGGTAGCCTTGATGGGAGAGCAAACACAAGATTTGACCAGACGCGGCATCCCTGCCATTGCACTGACTGGGAAGATGCCTAAGTTGGAGCAGGCTCTCAAGGTTCATTTCACTTGTACTTTCCATGTTCAGGATGCTGATTTAAGCAGGATTTCGGGCTCAATAAATTCCGCATCATGTTGATTAGTCCAGAAATGGCTGTCGGAAAGCCTTTCCACTGGCATGTCATGAAGTTGACACCATTCCAAAAAAACAACATTGGCCTCATCATCGACGAGGTCCATGCGATGGACAAGTGGGGCACCGATGACTTTTGGCCTGCATACAGTCAGTTATCAACTCTAATTCAGCGGATGCCTACTGGAGCCCCATTCATGGTAGGCTCCACAGCACTGCCACCTCTGCTTCGAAACAGCATCATCCACAAGCTCGGAATCACTTCCAACTATGTGCATCTCACATTTTCAAACGAGAAGACCAACATCTCCCTGTCTGTTCGCATCTTGCAACATCTGGTTGGCTGCTATGCCAATCTTTTGTCTCTTTTTACCAAAGACGCCACTGGGCACCCCAAATTTCCCCAAACTTTGATCTACGTGAACTCTCGAAAGGAATTGGAAGAAATTCAAGACTTCCCTTGGTGTCATGCTCCAGAAGCAATCTCAGCTGTTGCCTTCGAGTTCTACCATTGACATATTGCCGAGTTGCAGAAGCTCAGCATTCAGGAGCACATCAGAGACAGCTCTCTTCTGGGAGTTCCGATCACTGATGTGCTCGGAATGGCAAGTATTCTATGCACTTGACTTGAGATTACACTGAAATATCATAGGGCATGGACTTTCCGCACATCAAGTGTGTCGTTTTTCTACCATGAGCCAAAGACCTTCCTTTCTGATGTTCAAAAGGCCAGATGCTGTGTCTGACTGATTAACGAGAAGGGTGAGGTTATTCTGTTCATTACCAGAGCTGCATATGCACAACACCTGGCCAATGTCGAAGCAGAGGGGGAGAACAATGATGACAAAGATGGTGGTCTGGCACTTGAGGTGCCTGAAGTGATTGAAGCAGAGCAAATGGACCATGATGCAGCAGTGGAGGAACCAGATGATGGTGGCCATGATATCGCACTGGTAACCATATTTTCATTTCTTGGCCTCGAGCTCCTTCTCAGCCTGTAAATCTGTAGGGCCCAGCTCAACCACACCGATTCAAACGTGTTGCACCATTATCAGCCTTTGAGGTACAGGATTGACTGCACCTTTCACACTTCATTGTAACATCACAGTGTCGCTGGAAGGTCTGGAACAGCTATTTTGAGAATGACAATAAAAGTAAGCTCTGTGTGGCATTGAATTCTATGTTAATTTAATCTACAGAGCCGTTCTTTCCACCACAGCCACCAGGAGCTCCATGCTGCAACATTTGCTATCCCAAAATGTTCCCCACCGATGATGAGGCGTGTAACGGAACACGCATAAAAACACCAAGTTTTTATTCATTTCCATGACTCGTCAGTATGGTGAAGTGAAGATTAGTTTGGGGGTGTGTGTCTGCCCTAGGACAGCACGCTGCACCATTGACGGCCGAAAGCCAGTACGCCTACCATTAACCGCTGAACGACTTAGCGATCTGGCTGGTAAAGCCAGAGAGCTCTGCCGGGAGGACGTTTTAGTACTGGGCTAGGAGTCGCGGTGGCAAGCCGGGGCTACATGCGCCAGAGGTGGATCACTAGGGGAGAGGAATAGCATCTGGCGGGGACACCTTCTAGCAGAGACAGGAACGGTCTCTAGAAATGGGATAATAAGGCTGGACTAGGGATAAGTCCACCTCCCGCTAGTCAAATTTACTTTTGACTCACGGCGGCACGACGTCCTGGCACTCGCCATGGGGGGCTGGGTCGCCTTATTCAGTTGTTGCATCACTCGCGGCAGGTGGCCGACTGGCGGTTGCTGGCACAACGGTTAAGTCGTGACCAGCGGTCGCATATGAAAGGAACACAGACACTCCGACCGCGGGTCAGGACGACTCGCGGCAAGACCCGCCGACATTAGAAATCTCTGGCATGGGGGACTTCCCGCCACAGCAGGATCTCCCGCCGGAACGCTTCCATCAGCACTAGCGGGGACAGCGAAAGTCCTTTCTGCTATTGGAGGAACCCAGACAACGAGCACGCCATAAGGCGTCAGTGACAGAAACCATGTGGGATATCTCCAGCTGGTGGACAGCTCTGTAATACACAGATTGTCATTGGACACCGACCACTAGAGGTATCAAGCGCTAATGATCCTAGATGTTCCTTTTTACCCCTTTTTGACTCGAACGTTTGTATAAAAGCTAGCAGTAGTTCCTGTGGTAGGTAGTAAACTATCTGCCCAGAAATCAGGGGAATATAGTGGTACTCTTTTGAATTGAAAAGCACGCATCTGCAGCACTCTAAGAAATAGACCGAGTGATTCGATATCTTTGAAAGGGGCCTCCCGCCGCGACATAAGAGCCGCCGCGTCTGCCCTTGAGTGCGCCTCTCGCATAAGAGCCGCCGCTCGAGACCGTCCGTTCATAGTCGAGAGTACTCCTTGCAGGGAGCGTCGAGTCGCCGCCAGTGAAATAAAGCCCACTTCTCGAGAAAAGACCTCCGGCCGTTTGAGTAAGAGCCGCCGCGCCTTGCCTACGCCGCCGCTCGAGTAAGATCTGCCGAGTCTTGGATACGTCGCCGCCAGTCGTCGCGGACGAGCTGAGTAGAATCTCTGTCGATTGACGGTCTGCCCAGTTTCTTCTGACTTCCTTGGCTAGCTGTCGAAGTACTGGTTCTCAACGATCACGGACGGTGTCTTGGATAGGATAAGAGTGTCCTATTGAACCCGAGATCCTCCCGCGGTTAGTAGTCCCTGCTACCCAAGACAGAGCGTCCTACCGCTGCTGTTACAAGACAGAAATCTACTATCTTGCACACCCTTCTAGAGGGGTGATACGTACCCTACCTCCTCGAACACACACACACCGCGAGTATTGGAGTTGGAGTTGTGATTATATAGTACCGGAGGTGATAGATTTTAGAGTTTGGAGTAGGTTTCAGTTGGTGTGTCCCACCGCTAGTCCTGCGCCTGCTCGACCTCTTCGCGTTTCGATACTTTTTGATATCCTGGCTGCACCCCCAGTGCAGCTTCATTACCGATGTCATTAGTGTGGTATAGTCACTCTGTGATCGCCCAGGCTGAGGCTCCAAACCCACTGAGGAGCTCAGTGCCAAAGTACTTGAATGCCTACACCTCTGGTGCAAGACAATAATTCCACGTGACTTTCCTCAGCAGTTGATTATCACTGGGAAGATCATTCTACTCAATAAAGTTGTTGACAAAATTGCGGAGAGACCGCGTGCAGTAACAACTGCAGATGTATTTTTCTCAAGCATCAAATGGAAATGGGGCACTCATGAAAATTGCAGATATGAAAAGGAGGTTGTAGTGATCATCCGTGATGTATTGAGGAGCCATTTGGATGAAGCCCAGGAGAAACACGATGCAGCCCAGCATGAATGAGCATTGAACCAATTGCTAACCACTGTGAGGGCTCACTTGGCTCAGCCCTCAAATAAGAAAAATCGAAACACACTCCATATAACACCAGCATTCTATGAACACCACACATAAAAACCCTTCTTCACTCTGATAAAGAACAATTGCACAAAATCCCAACAATGAAAGCAACAGGAACTACCCTCGACAACTTCAACACAACTTCAAAGACTTCACAATGAAGGATGCATGGGAAAAAGCTGAGTGCACCAATCTGAGTGCAGCAATCTGAGTGCAGCAATCTGAGCGCAGCAACTCGAGTGCAGCAGCCTCAAGCACAGCGGCGTCGAGGAATGGCAGCGGAGGGGGGGAACTGCGATGCGTGCACCCCTCAAGCGTACCAGATACCGCAGCAGATGAGAAGGCCAGCACAAAACTATTAACAAGGCAGCGAGGTGGGAACATGCTTAAATGCATACCACGATGGGGATGCACGTCTCGGCTAATGCACATCTTGGCTAACTCGCATTCTCGGCAAACTCACGTCTCAGCTATTACGCGTATCGGGAAACTCACGTCGAAGGATGTGTCTTGAAAGAGAAACACAACTCTCAGCCAGATCAGGATGGATCTCATCTGGCGTTTCAGTATTCGAAGAGCTGGGAAATTTCGATGACAGAAGGAGAAGAATGGGACACCAGCACATGGGGGGTGAGTTTAGGGCAAGCTTCGGAAAATCAAGTAGCAGGAAGCGAGGGATGCGAAGAATGCAACTTTGGACACAAGCTGAACACGATGAGGGCATCTGCGACATGAAATGGAACACTGGATGCGCTCCAACACAAGAAGAAATGTGTCAAAGGCAGGAGGAAGCTCAACAAAGTCGAACCTGCATCAGGAGCTGGGAAAGGTGAGTTCCTGAAGGAGGAAGGTATGCTTCCATGAGGAACGCACAGCCCACCTAATTAGCTGAAAATGTATAAAAGCCTGCTGTCCATAGACAGAATATCATCTTCTACCACCCATCTTATAATCTAAGCTCCCCTCCTAGCAAAAACAACTGCTAGCAGAGGCGGTCTATCCTTGCCCTCACTGCCTCATCACAGAGGATAGTTTAGCCACCGTTGTAAAAAGAAGACCCACAAGTGAGGAAGGCAACTTGACTTTGTGGCAGGGGGATTTACTCTCAACAAGTAAATCAACACGACCCCCAGACCAGAAAAAGGCACCAAACAGATCTAGAGGAGGTGCCAGAAAATGGCCAGCCCTTGTGGCATGTAACCATTCCACATTCCCTTTCAACTTCAACTTCGACATTTTGGTACTCGGGAGACAGTAGCAAGGAGGGAGGATACTCAAACTCAAGCGAGTATTAAACGCAACACAACCAAGGAACCTGTGCTTCATGCACTTTACGTGTTACACCACCAACGAGGAGTGTACAAGATATTGGCAATGGAAAAAACCTTGTTACCCAGGGCAACCTTGACTACTTACCGTACCCTCACATTTGCAGACTCTCACTCCTTCGACGCGGATTGTATAGAGGAAAGGAGGTTAGAAAAGGTTTGATGGAAGGTGGAATAGCTTGGGGGGCACAACCAATGCTAGGAAGTGCACTGTGAAGGTCAACGCAAAGAACACATCGATCATAATATAACTTGTTCACAAAAACCCTCATTCCCAACATCAACACAAAACAACTCACACCCTCAAAATGCCAGTCGAGCCTTGCATATACTCAACTTTGACCAGATATCCAGCCAGCATAAAGCTCCCCTAGAGGACGAGCAAGAGTACCTACCTTTGTCATACAGTGAATTTATCACAGGATGAACAGGGAAAGTGCAGTTGACATCACACCGCAGCAAACAAACAGAACCATGAGAGGCTCAAAGCCTTGTTCCAGGAATGCTACAATGCGGTTTTCAATGTCACAACGGGGCAGACAGTGACTCACAGATGGGGTGCAACAAAACAGACAGAACCAGAGCAAAGGTGTCCAATATTCTTGACCCTTCCACACTGAACAGTTTGTCAACTCTGAACATGGGATGCTTTGTCTCAACTCAGTCTTTTTCAGAAATACCCTGACTACTACCTGATCATCAGCCATCCCATCTCGATGGCCACAATCAAGAGTCCAATGAATGCCCCATGTGCAGGTTATTCTGATCTCCAGGGCTTTGTGGATGACTGGAAACAAATGTTTGCCAATGCATGAACATATAACATCGATGAGTTGCAGCTGTTCATTGCTTCCATCAAACTCGAGCACATCTTTGATCACGCACTTGAGACAGGCATGCAGTGTGGAAGAGAGGGGCGGTCGGCTGATGGACCAGAGGTAGAGAGTCGGCAGTACAATCTAGGCTGCACAGGTAGAGTAAGAATATACTGTATCACTCGAAACTTGGACAACTTAGCTCTGTATGCCTCAATACAATACTCTGTCCCTTATTTGGAACACTCGGCTCGATTGTCTTGAGGTTAAGTGCTGAACTCGAACTCCGATGAGAGAGAAGATGGTGGGCAAGAACAAGAGGGATCTCCCCCTTTATGTTGATTGCTAGGTACTTATACAGCGATCGGGATGACTGACACACGTACTCATGCGTCGTCAGAGCCCCTACTTGAAATAGAATACAAACGGAAGGTAACTAGAGTGACCATCACAGGGAAAACTCGCCAGCACTGATCGTGCCTTCAAACCACTCGAACCAGGACATATGCAACTGCTTATAGAGAGAGAAAAACACGCTGCCCCCGTCAGACACGTCTCAGTGGTGGCCCAAACCACTGAAGCCTCGATCTCCAGCACGCTCCGAGCTCGCGAGGTCCTCCGGACGCGACTTTGCACTGATGAGTGCTACATACGAGAGTTGAACAACAAAAGTCTATAAGAAAATAAATATATGTGAGTGCGATATGTATGAGTCATGAGGAGGAAGATAATCAAATGCATGCCGGTCAACCCATATTTCCTTCCACCATGGTGAGTGTGTGCGATTGTCTTGAGTGAACACGGTCCCGTGTGTCACAATTGAAAGTCGGAATGTTGTCGAGCCCAAGCTTCGCGGCTGAATCCTAGAAATTATGGAGGGGAGGAGAAACAGTAAGAGTGAACAAAATAAGGAGTGAGAGAAAATGAGGGTGGCTGTTAACGCCTGGTGAGGAACACGAGCCGAGGGAGTATATCTCCTTAAGCGACGTGTGTGCCTATTGGCACTCCTACAGCAGAAATATGGTTTAGAACTCAACCCCCAGTCTGCTATATCTGAGTTGTAAATAGTATATTCAATTCAATCATGTCATCTGCCATAACTTCAGCAGTATCGAGAAGTGAACTAATCATATCATATGGCTCCTCATCATCCATCTTCAAGTCCTCCTGGGTCACCTCGTAGTCCTCCTGCACATTCTCGTTGTCGTCTTCACTGTCAGCAGTGTTGCTGTTGGTTTGCTTGACGTCTGACCCGGTCAGAATAACTGTGGACACGGTGGTTGGTTCCATGTACCACAAAAATGCACCCCGCGTATTGAGATAGTTCGCACCCTCCTCAAATAAATCATGAACGCACACTACTTGATCCTTCCACAGCCGTTGAGACCATAGCTCCTGAAGACGGTCTTTCTCCAGTGCTTCTGCGACCCGACAAATTTGTTCTGCATGTTGGGCACAATATGCTTGGTGTCATAGTCAGGGATCTTGAATGTTGCATGTACGGTCTTCATGGCATCGCACAAGGCAAAATGCAGACCGTGATCCGTGCGAGCCAACTCCAGCTTCGATTGACGCCTTTAGCATTGTACACAATCTTAGCCCAAAAGTTTTGGTGCTCCTGCAACAGATCCACTTCTTTGAAGCGAAATGCAAGTCCAGTCAAATTGACGAGCCAATTATGAAGAAAGAATCTCCTAGAGAAAATCAGTAAGGTGTGTAAATCAAAGCTGAAACATACTGCAGGACGGGATCATAGGTCTTGATGCGGTTGAGGGTCTCGAAAAAAGCATCGGCATACTTGGGCATGGTCTTTGGGCTTTGCATCATGACCGCCCAAATTCGAAAGACCAAAATGACATGTCCAATATCTCCTGCCTTCATCAACGAGACCAAGAGAAGGTATAGGAGCGAGTCACGATTATAGAGCATGGAGTTCTCGAACATGGCATCCCGTTGAGCATCACCGCGGTCACAGGCAGCATTGTATGCAGCCATGGTGTAAAGTGAGTTATAAACTTGTCCAGCGACAGCGTCAAAATCATTTAAATCGGCCGTCGCAGCCCACTCAGCAAAGCTTGCTTTCCCACAGTGAATGCGAAAGGTGTCTCGAACGTGCCTGGCTGATGAGATCTGTAACAGCTCATGGGATGGCTTCCATGGTGTTGCTTTTTTCGACTTCCAGCCAGCTGAGATAGGTTTGCGCTGCAATAGCTGGGTATGCTCCCAGCAGAGCCCACCCGGAATAGTAGCATTGGGCTTTCCCCAATGCTCATTCACGACCAGACAACATCCAGCCATCTTTGCATGGAAAATGCCAAGCCACCGTACTAGTGGCTGCATGCCTTCGAGAACATCATTGCTATTTCGGCGTGAACCTTCGACCTGTACCGAGTAATCAGTAAACAAGAGTAAACAAGAACATAAAGGACACAAATCGCTTTACGGTATTAATCAGACTGTCGGTCAATAAATCCCCGTTTGCAAACACGAGGCCATGGTCCTTGAGATCCTCACTGGATGTTCGGAGTTGTTCAAACAACTTGTTAATCATGGTGATGGTTCCTTCCAAACTCAACTGATCCTCGTGCATGGCTGGAAGCGGAAACTGCTCTGTTTTATGAAGCTGAATCTGGTCGACTTCAGGACATGGACCCAATAGTGGCTTAAGATGTGCGAGTTCGGGGATGTACTCGAGCGCAATTGACTTGAGTTGCCATAATTAGCATTGCTCGGTCAATTCGGCATCAGCAGGCGAAGGGAGAGTGTCAGCAGCACTCCAGGAATAGGTAGGCATTATAGAGGTACGTGGCGGCTTCATGCTGAATGGTAGAGTCCCCCGAGCAGTTCAAGGTTCATTTGTAAACAGATTGTAGATTGGAATAAGAGTCACAGTTGTTCTGTTGTCAAAATGATTTTTGTTGTTGAGGCGCTGAGCTTTGACTTGGAAAGTAATATTGAGGCTGTCCCAGACCAGCTAGCACATAAATACGCGCCAAACAGCCCGGAATTGAAGAGCTCCTTTGTGGGAAAGGGTGTCAAGATAGTTCATCCCCAACTTGTATGACAAGGAGATGCCGGCATGCGCAAAGACTTCTATCTCCCGTTTCGATGCCCCGGACCCAAGCAAGAACAGCGCTATGATGGCCTGGAAGTTGTTGGCTTTCTGCGAGCGGAGAATGCTCATCATGGCGCAAACGGTTGTGAATACCTAGCACAAATTGGGAAGTATATCAATAACGGCATAATTGATAGCAGTCGCGTAACTCATACCAAACTTCGATCACGTCGCATTTCCGGCACCTCGAAGGTGAGGCTCTGGGTGGTCGATGCAGCGGCGAGAACACCCCACAACGTCGGAGCCAGCTCCTGGAGCTTCAAGCCCAGTCCTCTCATGTTGAATGAGGATAGAAGGTGCGTAACCTGAGTTTTAGGCTCGCGTATGGAAAGCCGGAGCAACACGCTTTTTTAGCAAGATAGCCGATGTCTGGATATTTAATCTCCGCCCTTGCCGGTGACCAGGACCCCACAACGTTGATTCGCAAAAATAGTTCGCAATTACAGTAGGCCATTTGAATAGCTACGGATTTGCTTATTTTTGATTTCCATTATGAGCAAGATATGCCGGAGCTTTGCTCCGGCCAGCCTGGAAAAGCCTGGTCAATATTTGTCAAGACATGGCGTTTAGATCACGGCGCCGAGAACCGTCTCACTCAAGAGTCGTGGATTTTCCATTTTCAAAATCTTCCTGAGCCGGTTCTATTAGGCTGTTGTGCCGCTACTAGCTAGCTTCTTTCCACGCAAGCCTCGTGCAAATCAACTGGAACGACGCGACCTCAATCACTCGCTCATCGCTCCACTGTTTTGTGCCACCTGCATGTCTCACCTTTCATATAACATCAGCTAAAGACCTTTGTTGGTCCCAGTTTGAACAGCAGTCAAGCACAGGAAGATGCCGATTCCAGGGACAGAAAGTTTCTCCTGTCACCTTCAGCTTTTTTGTTGCGTTCACCTTAGCACTGATCATATGGTATTGGACCGACGGACAGCATCATCGTGCTGATCCTCATCATTTTTAATGGAATAAATGTACGACGCTGATGGCTTTGGATCGAAGTTTCAGCTAACTAATGGATGTTGGGTGCTGGATGTACCACTACACCGTCCAACCGATTCGTGAACAATCATACAATACCATGGTCTCGGTATTTGTCACTAGGTTTTCAACCTTGAACTGTAACTACTGTTTCCATTCCTTTGTTTATTGAATATATATTTCTCTTCGAATTTGGTACCTGGTATCAAGAACGAGAGTGGTGAAAATATTTTGTGGAAGCCTTGGCTGGCTGGAGCAAAGCTCCAGCATATCTTGTTCATAATAAAAATTAAACATAAGCAAACTCGTAGCTATTTAAATGATATACTGTAATTGAGAACTATCTTCCTAATCAACGGGGTCCTGGTCACCGGCAAGGGCGGCGATCAAATATCCAGACATCGGCTATCTCGCTAAAAAAGCGTTTTGCTCCGGCTTTCCATACTCGCGGGTCAAAAATGTCTGGATGGCCTGCCCCTCTCACTGCACCAGGCGGGCAACGCGTGTGGAAAGGAAGTCATCAACCGCCTCAGGTGCCCGCTCTGCCCATTTGTTGAACAGTGCCGGGCCGTGGTTTCGCAAAACTTTGGTCACCATTGCCATAGTCCTCCAATCCTCAGTATTTCCAGCAAAGAGCAGCTCAAACACCTTGTGCAAGGGAGTTCCATCGATTGTAAGGCGTTGAAGTGCGTCCAAAATCTCATCTTTCTTGGCTTGGTCTCGCTTCTCGGCTGCAATTCTTTCCTCCTCAAGCCGTGACATCTCTGCTTGCACTCTAATGGCTGACTCCTTTGCTGCCTCCATATCCAGCCACTCCTGGGTCTTCTTTAGGGCTCGAATTCCCCGGGCATTGCGATGCGGAGCTGGAATGCGAGGTCTTCCACCATACAGCTTATCCGGACTCGACTTGAAGGGCGAGGTATGTGGACCACCAGACGGAGATGCAGGCGGGGTTTCCAGCACAGGGCTGGGTGGGAGTGGTGATAAATCCAGCTCAAATGGAGACGGGGGTCGGATGGGTGTATCGTCAATGATGGGCTCATTGTTATCGTTCCAGAAAACTGGAGAACTAGGTGCACTGCTCGGTGGGAGACGATCATCACTTTCATCCAGCTCTGGTGATGGTTCTCTGATAGCTTGGGCCTGCTTTATTTGTTTGACCACAGAAGAGGCAGGTGTGTAATCAGTGTCTGAGGCCCTCCGCTTCCTGCCTATGAAAGGCATCGCAGTATGGTCGAGCAGCGAGTGCAATTGCCAATTGATGTCAGACACTCCTATACTTGATCCTTTCCTAAATCAAAATCAATAATTTTTGGAAGCTCGTTGAGAGTTAGTCTCATTTATTCTCAAGCTACAGACCGAATTTAGTTGAAATTAATCGCATATCTGGCAGTTCGTGCATAATTCGACGCCGTAGACGAGGCACTTCCGAATTGGGAATGTGGATTGATGGCTACATTGGTGCTAATATTGCAGTCGAACGGAGACATTTATCAAAAATCTAAAACATAGAAATTGAAGTGTTATATGCTGCAATCATGCCTGTACCAAAAACTACCTCGGCAACTTCCGCGCTTCTCCAAAAGCGGCTGATTATCTTCCAGTCGCTTCGCCGGCAGTGGCAGCTTGTATCAAACAACTTCACATGAGGGCAGATCGAAATTTAACTCGCAATATTTGGACAAACTCGGCACCGACCCAGATCAAAATAAATAAGGGTTCTAGTAAAAACAGAATAGAAGGTCAAAAGAACGAAAAGTTCGCTGACAAAGTACAGAAAAAGCTATCAGAAAAATTGCATGACCTAAACCCGGCTCGGACGGGGACCTTCTGCTCAAATGCAGACAAATCCCTTTGTACAAGTAAGCAGGTTTGCAACCTTACGTCATCGGATCTTTCTGGTCTCAATCCATAGCTTCGTTATACTTCGGCCTTTCTTTGTCCTTTACTTGACCTACTTGAACTAAGTGCAGTTAAGTGCTCCTCCATGATTCAACTCAACCCAAATCATAAACAAGTACTCGACGAGTGAATGCTGAATAAAATCAAGGACATGGAAGAACAAAAAGTCAAGTGTAAAATGCCCCCCAAAAAAGAGAGAGAGAAAAGAAAATCAAAGCAAGGAAACATGAGCTGGCCCCAGTTAGAACAGAGACGTCCTGCCATCATAAATGTACACTACACACTACTTCTTTCAATTTCAGTTCATATTACATTTGATACTTGTAGTTTGAGCTGGTATAAGAACTTGGAATGATACTATGAGTTTCACAGATGGTTTCATAGTACCAGAAATATTTCTTTTTTTGGTGTGGTTCGGGCTCGCCATAATCGTGAAGGTCACTGATTGATTGCGCAAACACCGCGCAATCAGATAACACATGGCACTTAACTTATTTTTATATATTGCGAACATCGTGCTCCGCCTGCGGATTTCTCCCACTAGTTATTCAGAGACTGGTGGAAATAAATGCATCGAGAAAGTTGTCAGGTCCCACGATGAAAAGCGGACGTCCAGAGGGAAAAAAAGGAAACAATTCATCGATCACGATCGTCTTCGGATTTCTTCCGTACATCGAAGTTGGGTGGAGGTGGATAGAAGTTGAAATAATTTGAATCCATCAAGAATATCCTGAGTCTTTCCATCCCTTGTTCACGGCTTTGTCATAGCACAATCGTTTCTTCGTACTTCTTTTGTCTTCAGAAACCAAGTACGCCAAGTTCAACCTCTCCACGACTCAACACCAATCAAAGTCAATGACTCGTGACTTCGGTGAACTGGCAACCTACTGCGGAATAAAATGAAGGACAAGGCGAAGATGGCAAAAATTGAACTGAAAAAACCACCCTCAGAGGAGTTGATCACCTGACCCCAGTTTGAACAAGGAACTCCTGCTTTGAAACATGAGTGCAATGCCTTAAGTGTAGCAGATGTGCGACTTTACACTGCGACCAAATCCTTTTACTTTTATTTGCGCCTCCATAGTACTATAGTGTTTCGGATTTCTTCCAACACCCTAATTGAACCCGAGTACTTACTACTGATTTCTCAGCAGGTTCAACAACACCCAATAACACTACTTATATAAAGGGTGTTGAAAGAAATCCGAGACGCTATACTTACTTTTTCGTTCAAATCAACATGGGTGTGACGCATGACCCATTTGAGCAAAAAAAAAAATTTGTCTTTTTTGTGCCTGTTCCACCATTTTAGGACCTGCGTGACCACCCGGAGGTTCGACAAAAGGCCGCATGACGCGTGACCTCGACCAAAATTCGGCATCGACACAGGGGGTGCATGATGCGTGACTGTCAAATTGAATGAAAAAGTACAGTAGTACTATGAAGGCACAAACTGGATGTAAAAGGACCTGGTGGTGTAAATTTGCATACTCGCTTTCAATGTATGGTGTTGAACATACTGCAGGTGGGAGTTCCCTGTTCGAACTGAGGTCAGGTCTTGGTTGTCAGTATTGTAATTTATGGCCTTATTAAGGGTCTGCACTGAAGTTAAGGGCTTCATAAACATTAAGGGTTAATTAAGGGTGTGATGTTAAGGGCTAATTAAGGGTTATCGATGCACCGAAAAATTTCAACCTTCGAAATCATCACCTGAGCTGTCTTTTTCACCATCATCCGGCTCTTCGTCGCTATGCTCCGCTGCGAGAAGCTCCATATATAGACTCTCCGTGAAAGCCTGTCGACGAATGCGAATAGGGCTGGCGATCTTACCGCCAAAAAGTGCGTCAAGAGAAATAGGAAGCCAGTGACGTTGTTGCTGACCAGTCTGGGCCTCCGAACATCTAGCAGAACCTTCGCCGTCACTGTTCTCTGAGAGGACATCGAATTCACGCAGTTCTTCCTGCCATTTTGCCACTTGTTTTCTCCATGTCGCCTTCGAGCCTACCAATGCCGATTGCTTGGTGACTGTCTTCATCATTGTCGGTGTCGTTCAAAATGGCATCAGAAGGGTCTTGATCTGGGCTTCAGCGTGAGTCTTACGCCTTTCACGCTTCTGTCAAAAATCAAATCAGCACTGTACTGTGAACAGAAAAAGAAAATTGTACTTTAGCTGCTGTCCCATCTTCTTTAAGGTGAGCCGATTGCATTTTTTGTTCTCCTTATTCACGAATTCGGAAAACAATCGTTCAAGCCCCCCTTGATTTGTGACTGGTCCCAGGAGCATAATCGCAAACTCGGCAAGTTCTGATACTCGTCTGTTGAGAGTGAGAACTTCCCAAAGCTGGATCGGATTGTTGCCTAAGAGAAAAAGTTGAAACATGGTCCCAAGGCTTGTAATTGAGCGACTCACACGTAACTTGATATGAGCTTCTTTGACTTCCAATTCAGGTTCATTCCCTGTCAATGTCTGTCAGGAAGTTAAGGCTTAATTAAGGGCTTAACCACAACGGACCTGATGTGAAGGCCTTGGCTTAACTTCATGTTAAGCCCTTAATTTGTTAAGGCCTTACCCTTAACTTACAACACTGTTGGTCGTTCGTTGGCGGATGTATTTTCTCTTCTGGACGCTGAGTTCTCATCCCGAGTCCTTTCCAGTTTCTCAATGCCTTTTTTATTCTACCTTCACTTGTCAAGTTCTTATTTATTTGATCTCGAGTCGAGCCAAGAGGAATGTTGAACTCGGAGCGCACTTGATCTCAGAAGCAAAAGAAAATACGAAGAAAGAGCCGCGATATAGCGAAGCCGCTGTCGTGCACGCTGGCACGCCAGGCGCCCACAAGCCCCGATCAATTTGGCGTCAACCTCCGAAGCAAACAACGCGTCGCGTCGAGCTCTTTCTCACTCTCCCTTTCTGTTCCACGCGCCGCCTTCGCGCTCCCGACATTCGCATCGACCACACGGCCTCGCCGCGCCTCCCCGAGCCTAGACTTAGGTCTATTTCCCTTTATCTCACTATTTCACTCCATATCCATGTGATTCCTTTCAGCTTATTTATTTTTCCACTTCCTATCTCTGATTCTCCCCCTTTTATTTCATATTTCTGCTTGTTCCTGGATACCCACCTGTTTCATATTTTATATTTCATTTCCCTAGTTACAGCTGCCTATATAGCCTGTACCTATTTCAAAATACACACTTTTCTGCCCCCACATCGTGCAGCTCAAGTCAATTTGTTCGCCATCGCCCACGTCCACGTCCCCGCTTCGCTTCGCTTCGTTTCGACTCGCCTACGCCCACGTTTCGCTTCGCCGCCGTCCCCGCTGCCATCCTCCGTTCCCACCGGTCATTTGTCGGCATCAGTGCTTGTTGAAGCAACTCGCCTTTGTCCCTTCCTTCCGTCCTTGTGCAGCTGCCTTCTTTAGGTGTTCAGCTCGCGCTTGGGTAGTCGGTTGGTTCGTCACCGCAAAGCAAACTAAGAGGTGAAAGATCTAGTGGTGTAATGTCGCACACCTGCTTTACTTGAATCAGTCATCCTTGTACTAAGCAGGTTGCTCCCGTTTGAATCAGGGTTAGGTCATTCTTGCTTGGCTAACATTCCTTTTTTGGCGTGGCTTTTGCCCGGAGTATGGCGTTCAATAAGGCATCATTGCTCGCAGAGTATATTCAGATAGTTTGATTGAACATCTCGTCGACAGCTCAAGGTCAAGGGTCCATTGTGCACGAAATAATGCAAAAAGTGCAGTCTGCCGCACACTGCTTCTCCTCGGGAGTTGGGTCTGGATTGATACTTGGGCCCCCACCCGAGCACCCATACCCGTTCGCCTCGCATCTCGCGGCTTCGTCGACGCCACTCTTGCACACCAACGTGTAGGTGCAACCGCCTGTAGGCTGGAGACATTTCAGTGAGTCGCGATCGGTGAAATTGATCACAATTTGAGCGGGCGTACGGGTTCGAGGGCGGAGCGCGGGACAATCGAACCCGAAGGCTGCGCACGGGAGTCAGCTTTCACATTATGACGCTGAGGAAACAATGTGTACGCTAGCCAGAACCGCGCCAATGAATGGCGCGAGGAGGGTAGTCGATTGGATGATCTTCATGGTAGGAAGGTTGGAATCGATGTTGTTAGCTGGATTATAGCCCTCTATTTATCGAAAGGAGTCAGACTCAGAGCTAATACTGAGTCGTGTCGCGAGCGGAATGGATCCGTGACGCGGTAAACATCATACCCTTATCTTGTTGAATTCTTGGCGTATTCATTCAGTATAGGCGGCGCTTATGTGACGGGGCTTTGCCATTCACAAGGACGCCCCCGTTCCTTTAGCCAGATTCAAGTCAGTACGAGTATTCAGTCCGTTCCAAAATTATTGACATTTGGGCGGACGGGCGCTGCGTTGAAATGCGTGCCTGGAAATGTCGCCATCTATCAGTTCAAGGTACGAGCTAACCTCTCGGTAGTCGGTCCGCGGCATATTGAGTCTCGACGGGCCGGCGCTGGTCCCGCAACACAGGGGAGAAGAGTGTCGAGAATGATCCGAGGAGCCTGCGAGTCGCTGTCAATGATCAGTGTGAAGTCTTTTGAAAAAGCTCGAGTGACACAAACGAGGACTTGAAGAACGAGTGTACTCAGCAACTGCGATGGCTATGATGTCCCGGAGTTACCGAAAGAGGAACAAACGAATCCTCCGCCAGAGGACTTGAGCGAGATAGCCTGTTGCAAAAGGATGTGATTGTTACAATTCACTCGTTTCGGAAGGTTAAAAATCAAAACTGACGAAAAGAAACCAACCACTCACACGCCCAGCTTGGCTCACTCCTCTGTACGGCGTATGGTGACAGGGCGAGGACCAGGTGCGGCGACCTCCGCATCGACGAGGAAATCTTTCCCTTCTTGCCATTCTGAGTGCGCTGCTGATCCCTCGGAATTCAAGAAGCGACGTACCGTAGGTGCGCCGCACAGCGTGTCCGCGCACGTCCCGACTTCGTATGACGCGCAGTGTCGGCCGCATTGCGGCTCGCGAGTGACGGGGCGAGGGGCAGACGAGCGAGGACGCAAGTGGCGCATCTGCGACATTTTGGATCAGTGAGTCACAGCTGCAACTTAGGACGACCTACCACACGTGTGGGCAGCCGCTCCCAGTCCTAACGCTGCTAGTGCGCACCCCCCGACGCGGCGATCGATTGGATGGGACGGGACGGAATGCGGAGCTGGACGAAGCCGACGGCGTGCAGCGCGTGCCCGACGTCGCGTCGCACTGGCCGGGCACGAGGTGGGATTGGCTTGATGATCAGAAGATAGCCAGTAGGATGGAAGTAGACGTACGTGCAGCGGACCGCCACGGCGACGGCAAGAACGACGCGTCTCGCGAGTCGAGCGCCTAGGGCCATGTGTGAGGTGATTCGCGGGTACGATGGCGTTTTGGGATGCACGCGCCTTGGCGTTGTGTGCACGGGCATTGGCATTCGCAAGTTGGCGCTTCGAGGCTGGGGCCGCTGGGCGGGAGAGGAGTGGGGCAACGACATTGAGGGTAGCGTCACGTCATTGAGAGTGGGTGGTCGAGCGCGTCTTCGATGGCGGCTCTGGCGGTGCTGACGGGCTGGTAGGCCATGGGCTTCTTGCCGATGGAGATGCTGGCTGGACAGCGTCGGCGGGGACGTCGACGCGTTCAGGTAATTGATTGCCAGGTGCCAAACACGCCGTAATCAGATAACGCTTAGTGCTTATTTTTATCGCCGCAATCATCGCGCTTCAAGGTTGCGTTCTTTTCGAATTTCGCTACGTAGAAAAGTGAGCGGCGAATAGAACTCGAAATAAATACATCGAGAAACTTGAGAAGGCCAGAGCGAAAACAAATCAAAAAGAAAGGAACTCCGAAAATACCGATAACCTAAACCCTGGCTCGAACAGAGACCTTCTACCTAATTGAACTTTTGGCACAGTGCAAAGTCAGGTGTGCACACCACCAGACCTTTCTGCTCCCTATCCGCAGCTTTGCTAGGTTCTTTGTATTTTCTCATCTTTGTAGACCAAAGTGCGCTGGGCTTAAATAGCATTCCTCCTTGGGGCTCCTTTGCAAGTTCGATGTTCTCAGTCCCTGCTCATTGTAAATTGACTTCAAATAAACCCAAGTGAAAGTTCGAACAGAAGCAACTTGGAGGAGACGGCTGAACGCAGATTGAGATCTCAGGGTAAAAAACAACTCAGCTGAACGAGACATATGAATTCGGAAAGACCTAATCCCGATTTGAACAACTCCTGCGTTCAACTAGGACAAACAGTGCCTAAAGGTTCAACGTTGAGCAGGTGTGCAGCCGTACACCATCAGGTTTCCGGCCTGTAACTTCAATTCACCATACCCAAGTCTGAATGAGCAAAAACTCGAATGGACACGGAATGAAATCGACTTTAATCAAGAACCGCGAGGCGGGACTAAGAGACCAAAAGCGAACCCAGATATACCAAAAAGATCTTGGAATGGTTGTTATTCATGACCTGATTCCGTTTTGAACGAGGACCTCCTGCTCGAACCCTACTCAAGATAATGAAAGTAGGGCGCAGGTCCTTTGCTTTTTGTTCGGTCTTTGGTGAGTTAAAGATAACCGAGATGCCCGAGCTATGAGTTGCAAATTACAAAGGTCACCCCGATCGAAGCAGACGGCTTTATGGTCTAAATTGAGAATAATTTGGCATCCGATTCGACGTCGACAGTATCCGCTACATCAAGATAAAGATATTGGGGTTGACTTGTATTATATGATCTTCGCTTAGTTCTTTGCCGTCATTTTCGCTATCTGGCACCTTTCTCTTCGAATTTTTGGTATGGAGTTAAGTTGTTGGGCCTATTGGAGGCGATCTGTATCCTTCGAATTTTTTGGATGAGGCTGGAACGAGTACGGTAGCCGTTTTTCATTTTAATGGGCCATCAAGATGCCGAAAACGCATCAGCTTGACTTCCAACAGTTTCGTCTGACGATACTGAAAAAATCCGAACATATTCGTGCAGATAGAATGCATCTATCCCAGTCTACTGGAGATATACCCAAGGTTGAGGAGCAGGAGTGAGGGTTCGAAAACATGATTATGTAATAAGGTTCTACCCCGATCGGACACTAATTGATGATCGGGCCGGGGCCGCCGGACGTCGACTCCGACGACAGGCCCGGCTATATCGATTCAAAATGGGTCGCTCTTTTGGATCTCTGGCTACAGAGATCACATCCGCAGCCTCTTTCCCTTGCCGTCAGTAACCGGAGCTACACAAAGCCCGACGAGACCCTACTGGGTGTTCTCAGTCGTTCTTCCCGGCAATGGCGCAATATTAGCCTCAAACTTCCTTTCGATCACTTCTCCCGGCTCGAGGAGCACACATCCCTGCCTCTATTCGAGCGGCTTACCCTCTCCGCACACGGCTCTCCCAATATCATTAACCCCATTTCCTGCGTTCAGACACGCTCCAATGCTGCCCCGCGTCTGCTTTGAGGCCGGAATGCATCCGTCTGATGTCTTTCTGCCCTGGGAACAACTGACCAGCGTCGAATTCTACGGTGCCCGCGCAGATGACTGTCTCGAGCTCCTCGGGTTGACTACGAACATCGTCGACTGCGTTTTCGATGTCCAGTATGATTCGCACGCCGTGGCTCTAGGATCACCTCTCATGGCTTTGCGCTCTTCCATCTTTTCTGGTCCAGCGGGCTAGGGGCTCCTCTGCTATATCGCGATGCCAGCGCTCCAAGCACTGGACCTCTCGAGATGTCAGCCCGACCTTCGAAATTTCATGCAGCTGATCCACAATTTGTTCGGCGCTCCGAGTCTCAGCTTCGCAGGCTGAAAATCTACGTCCGCAATACTGTTGCGGTCCAGACCATTTACCTCTTGCATTTCCTGCCTACTCTAACGGCTATAGACCTCATTCTGGCCGAAGGCCGACACCGGTACTGCCATTTTTTGCGAATTCAAATCCCCAAATAACGGGATTATTCTTCCCCACGTCGAAATAATTTCGGTGCACTGTATCCATGACGACAATCAAGAGCGGTGCATTTAGCGAGTGCCTCAGGTGTCGTAGTTGTTTTGTCTTCCATCAACGTTTACTCAGATTCCAGAAGCATGAACGATCGTCCTAGGGAGCCTATCTCGATAACAGTTCCCAGTTGTAATTGGATCATCCTTTATTTCATTTTCGTTCTCTGATAAAAACACACACAGGTGACCCGAATATACTCACTTGTGTACTAGTTGACCGATGTTCCCGTGGAACTTCGTGGGGAAGTTATCAACTCTACATCCATTCACCGCTCCAACACTGATCGGGAGGGGATCTCGAGCTTTGATAAATGAAAGGAAGAGTACAAAAAGAACGTCTTGATTCACATAATTCGCCCAATCGCGCCGCTTCGTGGGCGTCTCCCGTGATGTCAATCCCGGGAGCAGTTTGGAATATATATAGTGCAATACTGGAACGTTTTATCTCCTCCTCTTTCCACTGGCTCTAATGGCGTCCACTTCATCGTCCGGACTGTCAGAAGCCGACGCATTGCTCCTGAAGAGCTATGGTCAGATTACGATAAGCGATGTTCTGGGTATACTTTTTGAAGGCGTATTCTGTGGTGAGTCAGTTGGTTGTGGATTGGAAATTCTTCCAAGTATCAATACTTCTAGGCGCATATGGCATTTTCTTCGCCCTTGCAGTGTACTCTATCCAGTACGTCCGACGCGACAGTTATCCATCCTCATGACTGATATAGGTCAAACTCGCAGTCAGAGAGGCTTCAGGACGCGTAGGGCTATGATAATGGCCCTCGTTGTGGTGTATCTCTACGCTGCGTCCATCACTGCATGGGCTGTGGATTGCTACATAGCATTCAAAGACATACATTCCCTCTATATGACGACCGAGATTCCCCTTCCGGATCGAGAAGACTTGGCATTCGATACCTTCGATAAATTTGTCGGCGTGCAAGAAACAATCTTTGTGTTTAACGTTCGTGAAATTCCATTTGCAGGTATTTGCTAATGACTAGCATCCAGGCAATTGTCGCAGATGCGGTCGTAATATGGCGCACTTGGGCTATTTATCGAGGATGGATCACAGCAATTGTAGCACCCTGTGTTCTACTGCTCACGGCATTTGGTTAGATTTTTCTTCAATTTCAATAAAGCCGGGTCTGCGCTCATTGAGCCTGTTCGCAGTTTTTGCCCTCGTCGATGTTACTTGCAGTCTCTATCACGGGTCAACGCCGCTACCAGGAGCCGCCTCAGTGTGTCTGCGGTCGCAAAAGATTGTTTGGGCTTTCTCCCTCGCGACCAACATCGTATGCACTTTATTTATCGCATTCAAAGCATGGTATGTCTGCAGTGCACAATTCCGAGCCACGTGCCAACGATATCAGGGAGCATCGCAAGACGATGAAGCACTTCAACTTCAGCGGGAAAATATATCACGGAATGTCTACAGAGAATATTCTTTCGCTCCTGGTCGAGTCTGGCTTCATCTACAGTCTATTATGGGTAAGCACCTCCCCGCATCCTGTCGCTCTTCGTTTGACCGACCACTCTCAGACGATCCAGATCATTGGATACTTCGACTTCGACCTCAATTCCCCATGGTACTATATTTCCACCGTCGTCGTGAGGATCGGACGGCAGACAACCGGCATGTACCCAACACTTATCATTGTCATCGTCAATTTCAAGCGCACAATATGGGAAGAGTACCCAATCACACTGAGCGAACCCACAGTCCCCAATTCCTTGCAATGGGCGGTCAATACCACTCGATCTGGGACGACGGCAACGATCAACGCTCGCTCCGAAGTCGGCATTCATCTCGATGTCATACGCGAAAACTCTGGGATTCATACACTCGACAAGCAATCTGCGGCCGCGGAAATTTAGCTAGCGAGAGCGATGTGTAGGATTGTCATGATTTGTAGCCAAAGAAATATGTAATTATACGCAATAACCAGAGTACTAGTAAACAACAGCAGTTGAAGGAGCGTGGATTCCATGCAGGTAAGAGGTAACTCAAGAGAAGGTAGGACGGAACTAATCCTCATTGGCTCGGTACGACACAATCCCACATCTGGATCTTTTGAGCGAAATATAGATGATCAGCTACAACAGCTACTTCGCACAAAAGAGGAAAGAGCTTGGTTGCGAGGTACGTGTTTCAAAAACCAATTTATTCACAATTCTATGCAGCTAATGGGTACATCTTTATATGTACATACTTACAGACGCCCGATGTCCTCGCGTGCGGGATGCTTGTTCCACGCAAGCAACGCGGCGTTCTCCGGCGCGCGAAGCTCGTAGCGCGATGCGGTGCGCATCGCGGCCCCGAGCAGGCCACGTCACTCGAGCCCCAACGAAACACAAGTCAGCTAGATACGCCGCGATCCCGACTCGGGGCGCATGTGCCTTCCGCCCGCGACTCGGAGCGTACGATCACCCGACTCGCACCTGGGCCTGCGGACTCGGGGCTCGCGCAGCCGGCACGCATCGCAACAGGGCTCGGGCGGGTGCGGGAGATGCTCGCCGACGGCCCACGGGGATGACAAGTAAAATATATGTTGCACAATTGTCAGCGTGTGCTGATCCAGGCTGTAGACGGCGACGTACTGTACGGCGGCGTGCGCCCTCTGCGCTCCGAACTTTGTATTTGGACGGCGTGCGGGGCGACATGCAGCGGGAGCGAGGTCGGGTCGGGTAAGTCTGCGGAATTTTCGCATCAGTTTTTATAGCTTATTGATGCGAGCGTAGACACGCGCCCCACTCTCACGGCGTGCGGCGCGCAGGGCCAAGTGCGAGGTGCGGGCCGACTTGACGAGTAAATGTATCCTTTTTTTTGCATGTTGAGCGCGCCGCTGATCCCTCGGAGTGTACGAAATAACATACCGTGTGTATGCGCACCGCAGAGCGTCCGGTCCCTGCAGCCGCACGTCCCGACTCTGGATGGCGTCGAGGGTCGGCCGCAGTCACTGCGTGCAGGGGACTCAAGGGAAACGAGGCGAGCGGGCGAACGGGCGAGGACGCAAGCGAGTGTATCTGCGACATTTGTTTCAGTGATTCCTAGCTGCGAGTGGCGCGATGTACAATACGTGTGCGATGCTGCTAGCGCGCGCGCGCCTCGATGCGGCGATCGATTGCAGGGGATGGGATGTGGAGCTACACGAGGAAGTACTCCCGACGACGTCCAGCGCGTGCCCGATGTTGCAATGCCCGTACGCGCGCCGGGAGTGCGGGAGATAAGGGAGTTAGTAGAATATAAGTAGACTTGTAGGTAGACGTACGGGCAGCCGACCGCAACGGCAATGCCGAGGACTACGCGTCCCCAGCACTGAGGGCGATGTGCGAGGCGAGTCGCGGCGGGTTGGCGTTACTTGGTGCGCGGTGGGCGACAAAACGCGGCGGTGGGCATTGGCGAGGGTGCGTGACGCTGTGCGGGTGCGTTGGGTGCGCGGGCGTTCGCGTTCGCGGGTTGGCGCGTCGGGGTTAGGCGGGAGAACGCGGCGGTGGGAGTGGGCGCGACGACATTGAGGGTAGCGTGACGTCGTCGAGAGTGGGCGGCCGAGGTCGTCTTCGATGGCGGCGCTGGGGCAAGTCGTGAGATTAGAGGCGAGGAAAGCTCTCTTCGCTCCCTGTCTACGAACTAACCGGTGTCAAACAAGCCGCAATCAGATAAGGCTTAGTGCCTATTTTTAGATCGCGATCATCGCGTTCATTCGCTCTCCCAATTACCTCCCAACTGTCACAGTGCGGACCTTTAGAAAATCTAATAGAGTAAAATGCAGAAATGTGCAAATAATTGTGAACGATTCGGAGTCCTTTCCGAGACCTGCTTTCAGGGACAACAAAAGAGTAGCACGAAAAGAAAAGGACAACACGACTTCGGTCACGACCTGACCCCGGTTCGAACGAGGACCCCCCGCTTAATTATTTCAACCTTTTATGGAAATGCTAAGCAGGCGTGCAACCACAGGTCTTCTTGGTCTTTGTTCACGGCTTCGTTGTACCCCACCTATCTCTTCGTATTTTTCTTGTTTTGAGAGATCAAGTGCGCTCCGAGGTTCTAATTAAACGTTTTTCTTCGTCCAACCCGGATCAAATAAAAATCAACATTCAACATTCCTCCTTTTAGCTCGGCTCGAGATCAAATAAATAAGTACTTGACAAGTGAAGGTAGAATAAAAAAAAAATGCATTGAGAAACTGGAAAGGACTGGAAATGAAAAGCCAGCGTACACTGGACGACCTTACGACCCGACCCCGGTTTGAACGAGGGCCTCCTGCTTGACCGGAGATTTTTAAGAACTTGAAGCAAGTGTGCAACCATACACCATCAGATCTTCCTCCTTGTACTTGCAGCTTCGTGAGACCACAGCCCGCTTTTGTTTCGTTCCTTCAGTAGACCAGGCGTATCCGACTTCATTCAACTGAGGATGCGACACGAACTCGAGGTGATTCAAATAAATAGGTACTCGAGTAAAAGCAGAATAAAATCATGGATCCGCGGCCGGACGAAAGCAAGGGGACGAAAAGTCGGCTGAAAAATTAAAGAGACAACCATCGGACCGCCACGACCTGGCCCTGGTTTGAACAGGGATCTCCTACTTAATGAAGGTGATTATTCTCCCCGAAGTCAATTAGGTGTGTGACTTTACACCACCAGGTCATCTCGTTTTCTATCCTCAGCATCGTGATACCACGACCTTTTCTTTGTTCTTTATCGTATTCACTTGAACTACTTGAATCAAATTCGCACCTTAGGTAGAATACTTAGGTGAGTTGAACATGTCCGAGTTGCCCGAACCATGAGTCGCAGATTACTGTTGCCCCGCGAGCCTCGCCTCGCCTCAACTCAAAGGCATGCGTCGCGTTTCGAGACCCGTTTATTCATAATTGTAGCTAATGAGTACTTTCATCTTTGTGTGTACTTACAGCCTGCGTGCTCGCGCGCGGGATGGTCACGGCGCGCGCCCGACCCGAGTCGCGCAAGCAACACGGTGCTCGCCGCCGTGCGATGCGCGTCGCGTGTTCTTCGCGCTGTGGAGCTCGTAGCGCGGTGCGCACCGACACGGACGGGAGCCCGCGCAGCGCATCGCAGCGCCGCGACCACACAAGTCTGCCAGCTGCGCTGCGATCGCGGCGGCGCGAGCACACCCGACTCGCACACGCCCCTGCCCCTGCGGACTCGAGCTTGCGCAGCTGCGGTCGCGGTCGCAGTCCCGTGCACGCATCGCAATCGCAACACGGTCGCGAACAGCGCGCGCAAGATGCTCGCCGACGCGGAGGCAAGTAATTAAATATTGCACTATTTTCAGCGTGCTGTTAATCAGATCGTATTAGACGGCGACGTACCGTACGTGCGGCGAAGGGGCACCGGCGTGCAGGGCGGCGCAAGGCGATCAGCGGGGCGAGGGGAGGTGGGGTGGGGTGGGGCAAGTCTGCGATATTTTTCCATCAGTGTTTCCAGCTCGGTGATGGGATTGTAGACAGCGACGTACATACCATACGCGGCCGTGCCACGTAGGGGCGTTCGTGCTCGACTCTGTACAACGTACGGCGTAGAGGGCGAGGTGCGGGGTGCGATCACCTCCGAGTCCACCAGTAATGTATCCCTTTTTGCTACTTCGAGCGCACTGCTAATCTCGATTGAATGCAGCAGGCGACGTACCGTAGGTGCGCAGCCGAATGTTCGCGCACGTCCCGACTCCGTGTGGCGTGCAGCGCCGGCCGCATTGCAACTCGCCAGCAATGGGGCGGAAGGGTGGGTGAGGAGGCACAATCTGCGACATTTTGCAGCCGTATGTGGGGATTTGATATATCACGGCCCTCTGATCAGCGGAGGGCCATGATATATCACAGCCTCTGAGTTACAGGAAAGTCTGATATATCAACTCACCTGTATTTTGCACGCACACCACGCTCTGCCCGCCTCCCGCCCCCATTGGCCCGCTTGGCAGCTCAATTGATGGCGCACTGAGCGCCATCAATCTCGCTAACGAGTGACACGGGTGACTTGTTTGCATATGTTGCATCCACACTGCCTCACATCAATCCTCCTCCCTTGTTCCCGCCACTCGCTCCCCACCGCTCCTCGCCCTCTAATGGCTCCCGTTTCCCGCTAGACCATCAACATGGGTCCGATTCAGCGTTTCGCTTCCTTTAAATGCTTTTTGAGCACATTGGTGCTACAGGATCGGCGCCACATCAGCAGGTACGTCCAGGCTCAAATTTCCATAAAAATTATTCCTGGCCCCCAGGTCCTCTAATATTTGACAAATATGTCCTCTTCCACATGCTCTTGACCGTACTCGCTCTATTTGCGCTCGGAATATTCACTAGGCTCGCAATTTGTCCCGCCGTTCTAGGCCTTTTCCCCTTGTTTTCTGGCGGCATTGGGCCCACGTTGGCTTTGAAACTGCACAAACACCACACTTTCGCACATGGCTTGCGACTCCTGTGTTGTCATCGCTGCTGGCTCAGGTATCACCTTGCTGCATTCAGCGCCGGGCACCGAGCGGCGGCGCACATTGCACTGGATATTCTTGTTTCTACATCCTGCCCCGTCGCGATGGACTCGTCCAATGGTGTTCCGAGCATCTATGTGCTAGATCATGGCTGGGTGCCTCTCAAGTGCCTCCGCCGCCGTCCACTGGCCCGCCGCACATTTCCCGCACTCCAACTGCCCCCACATGCAGGGTGACTTGGCCATGAATGGCAATCTATGCCTATGTGCTGGCTCGTTAATACTACATCCATGCACTCCACCTGCTCGCCGTTCGCTCCTGTCGCACTGTCGCCTCTCCGTGGCTCGCGAGCAGGCTCACTCGCTGGCTACCATCCCTCCCTTCCTTAATCATTCACCCGTTGCTGTGGACCCGCTCTATGTGGCTTTTTTCTCCCTCGCCGTACATTCACAAAGTCCACCGTGCCTGCGGTTGTGGTGCTGTCGAGCCTCGCACGCAACCGTTCACCTTCCATGTGTTCATCCTCATCTCACCTGCATACTTCTTGCGGCAGCCTCATGCACCTCCCACCGATCTCTGCCATGTATTCAAGCTTTTATGCCGCACCGTCGCCGCGCTCTTAACCTGGCCTACACTTAGTGTTTCTCGCCACTTGGCATGTGTTCAGTGTTATTCTTGCATCATATACCCGCTCAATTGGCTTTGTCCTCGACCTGTCCCTCCCCTCACTCTGCGACAACCGAAATCTCGCAGATCTAGTACTTGTTCTGCATTACTGCGATTCCCGACGTTTCGCACTCCCATTGCTTATTAAACATGTTACATGTACAAATGATAGTAATATCATTCACTCCTGGTCTTTTCAATCATTTCAGAAGAGCCAGCTTTCGTAGAAAGCAGTAAAATGAGTCCTGACACGACTGGAACGCGCGTCGGATGACGTTGCCGAAGCACTCGGATTCGCGTCCGATGGGCGCTTGTCAAGCGCCTAGTGGGCGCTTGATGGGCGTCTCACAGAAACACAGCTCCAGAGAGGACCTCATTGTATATGTTTAGGTTCTATGCTCATACATGAGGTATAGAGAACTGATGCTTCCTTCCAATGCTGTCGGTTCAGTCAAATTCAGCTTTCAGAAAAAGTCGAACAAATGGGTTTGTTAAGTAGCCTATGGTGCGCGTCACCTAAACACCACCAAATTAGAACCATCAATGATGGCATCATTGATGTCTCAAATCGAGCCTACGAAAATTTTCAAATTATATACCCCCTTTTTCGCACCTGCTCACTCATATATGGGTCACAAGGAATGTTCTCACTGTGAAATAGTTGCCTAGGCTCGGAAGAAGAGTCATTTGTGACGGTTTATGGATAAGTCGTCTGCAGAATAGGGGCTGTTTCGTAAGTTCACGTGACTGATTTGGTGATGCGATCA
This sequence comes from Mycena sanguinolenta, assembly GCA_014462675.1. Lineage (NCBI taxonomy): Eukaryota > Fungi > Basidiomycota > Agaricomycetes > Agaricales > Mycenaceae > Mycena > Mycena sanguinolenta. The sequence continues at coordinate 9,629,930 of JACAZH010000003.1, read as the reverse complement.
GTGATGTCTCAAATTGCCCTTGAGAAAAAAATATTTATTGTGAATTTTGACCCGATGGAAAATCCCTCTTGAGGGTTTGAACTACTATCTAATTGGAGTGTTTTGGCTAGAGGATTAGAAGTAGGGAGGTCATACCCAGGTGCAATAAATTCTGTTCCTGTTTGGTGGTGTTTAGGTGACGCGCACCATAAAACCTTTAGGGCCTGATCGGGTGCTCGGGCTTGGCTCCCGTTGCCAGTCTGGCTCGGTCTCGGGTAACTGCTACCCAGACTCTCACGTTGTCGGAGACCTGTCTGGCACTGTAGTAACACTTGTCACACTTGTCACATTTCTACTCAAACTGTTCTTTTGCTCGCTCCCCGCCGTCTCGACGCGTATTTGACCTAGAAAAACGCGTTATGCCGCCTTCGTCATTGTCAGGCGTGTCACGCGCTGCCAATGACGCGCTTTTGGCACGTGAAAAGGCCCAAAAACGGCGGGAACTCGAGCGCCGTCGCCGTCGACTCGTGCTTGCTGCCGTGGTGTGCATGGTAGTCACTATGGTCTCATCCCTGCAACTTGACCTTGCAGAGCCCATCCCAGTGCACACATCAATCCTCACAGGGCAGGGATGGCTCGATGAGCTCATCCATCGTCCCAGCCAAATCCGGAGAGCTGTGTGAGAGCACGAACTTCAAGGAAGTTCTTTTTTGAGCTGCAACGCAGTGAATGACACGCAAATGAAAAGATTTGAGACAACTTACCGTGCCAAAGTGATCCTGGCACTTGTCGGCGGTCTTTGTGGGGCCAGGAGAGTTCTCCAAAGCGCGTGCGCAATTGGTCCACACTACCGGCTTCCAGCCACTGTCAGACTGGAGCCCCGCCTCCTTGCCCGCCGTCATCGTAGCAATGAGGGTGGCGTCATCAGAATCGCGCCAGGTGACACGCGCACCCATTTCCAAAGAGAAGGGAAGATAGAGGGAAGGAAAGAAAGGCAGTGACGGGCTGTCGTTCCATAGCCGGTATCCACCCGAACAGTTGGTCTGGCTACGGCAAGCAAAGGTCTGGGCCATGGAGCCATCTGGGATAATTTTGGCGGGAAATGGGAACCGAGCCCGAGCACCCGATCAGGCCCTTAGCAGGTATCGGCCACCATCCGGTCAATACCGTTTTTCAGCTTTCAGAAATTTGTTTTGGCATCAAATTTGGATCATATCATACAATGTGAGTGTCTAGAGCCCGCACAAAGCTTTATATCATAGATTTAGCATTTGAATGGCCAAGATCGAGCAAGTTTTTGATCCCAAGTGTGCACTGAGGGATATTCGAGACGACTCCGAGATTTTCGGTACATAGATTGATCAGAAAGTCTAACGAAGGACGCTGGAACATTTTTCTGATTCTAAAGAAAAGATCCACCTACTTCAAACTGTACAAAATCGCGTGGGCGATTGAAGGGAGGAAGGCCGAGGATGAGGTTCATGTTGTGACCTGTCCCGATATTTTTTCTGAAAAACTGATCTTATCCTTGATTTTTAGAACAGCTTGTATTTTTGAGAAATATTTTGATCATGAGGATTCGAAAGAATCGCTTCCACGAGAAGAAACAGATGAAGGGAAGATATTTAGGTGGTTTCGAACCGTACGAGCTGGTTTACGCAGTGTTGATGTTTTGGGCTTATCTTTTGATTAAAAACCTCGAAGAAGTCTGCTGAAAAGTTTGGTCAGATGCCTGGAAGAGATCAATATACTTCAAATTGTTGAGTGTTGCAGGAATATTGAGAGCCGTGGTGAAGTTGGTGTTGGTGATCATTTCGGATGTCTGGCCGAGTGGTTCGGCGCTGTTATCCGACGTGACCATCGTGACTATTTCTGCTCCGCGCCACGACCACCTTTTGTCGAAACTCGTCGTCCATGGAGCCACAGCGTCCCATTTCCCTCGAGACTTGTTTTATATGTCTTTCCTTCCGTCTCACCGCTTTCCTGGCACATTTAATCCAGCACACGTACTGCTACGACTCTCCTCCGCGCCTGCGGCCAGTAAACTCGCCGTATCTCTTCCAACTTGCTAGAATTTTGTCAAGCATGTTCCCTGTATCGTTCTCACTCATACGGGACCTTAAACCTCACGCTATGGCTGCTCTTTGATGTACCCATGATGCCTGACCCGATTCCGCACTGGGAGAGAGAATATCGCAGAGGGCATAACGTGTTTTGGCCCACGGTGAGTACATACAAATTCTGGAGGGTTTCAAGGTTCTTAATGATCCCCAAGTCAAGCTCTGGCTTGGATTTACACCACACAAGCCCAGTTTTTGTGTCAGGTTATTCTCCATATCAGCCTGAGCGCAGCATATTTTTAGCGGGTTGTCGCGCTTCTCGACAGGTGCGCCGCATAATTCTTCTTCTGCTTCGGCCAATCGCAGGATCGATTGGATCCCGGATGTAGGCACCACATCGACCAAACCGTTACTTTTGGATCGCGCACGAGGCTCGTGGCTTTTAGGAGCGTTGCGGCTGGTTGCTTTGGCTCAAAGAGGACTTGGTGCGTCTGTTTGCAGCAATCTTGTCGGATACAGACAGTGCTGACTGCAGACAGGCCTGGTTATGCAGCCGGGAATGTGGCGCCCCGCAGCGCAACATCCGTGTATTGCCCCCGTCCCGAGCTGCCACTATGCCCCACGACCCTTAGACCAACGACATCAGCGCCAATGGCATGCGCAATCACTGCAGCCCGCCCATCGTGCAGCAACGCCACCATCCACTAGCTGGCCGATGGTACCGATTGGATCGCAGCGGAAATTGCAGGACACAGAACCTACATGCTGGGCGAGGCTCACGCCATCTTGTGTTGTGTTCGGCCTGCCGTCACTAATTACTTATTCAATTTTAGGCCGTCCCAGCTGGCTGGAGTGTGCCTGTCAAGGTGCAACAGGCAATGCGCATGCTCCACACCTACAACAGCGCCTGTGATACCGCGGAGCAGCACACGCCGGGACCTAACGGTGTCATCTTCGGTACTGCATCGCCTATCGCTCGAAGGACCACCCAGGCATGGGGGCAAAATGGTCGATTTCTGTGTCAGTATGAGGTTCATTGCACTCGTTATATTACTTGGTATATTGTATCCATTTGTGCTGTATACCCAATTATTTTTGTAATTTTTGGATCACATTTTGTTGTCATCGTCACTGACGACGTCGACGACATTTGATCGCTTTTGATCGCGACGTCAAGAGGTTTTGATGGACGGTGTCCCAATTTAGAAGGCTCGTGATGATTGTCGAGCACAGTGAGGGCCGCGCATAGGAATATTACCATCTGTGCAGGAAGCACTCTGCCGTGATATATCAGACCAACCTCTAAGCTAGCGGTCTGGATATATCACGGCTCTACGGTAGTCAGAGGCTGCTGATATATCACTCCGCCAGTCTAAGGTGCATTTTGAATCATCAAGTCACAGGTGCAAGTAGCACGACGTATCGTACGTGGCCATCGCTCCCGGCGATGGTGCTCGCGCGCGCGCCGATGCGGTGATCGATGGGACGGGGTAGAATGCGGCTCCGGAGCTGGACGAGCCCGACGACGTGCAGCGCATGCCCGGCGTCGCGTCGCACTGCCCGCACGCGCGCGGGTGGAATGGGCTTGATAGCGGAGTCAGTAGTAGACATGTAAAGTAGACGTACCTGCTGTGGCGGCGACCTAAGCGTCCCCAGCCCCGAGGGCCATGTGCGAGCTGATTCGCGGGTGCGGTGGCATTGTTGGATGCGCGCCTTGGCGTTGGGTGCGCGACGGGAAAGACAACGCGGCGGTGAGCATCGGCACGGGGGCGTAACGCGCTGCGGGGCGTTGGGTGGACAGGTGTGTCCGCTTTGGATGGGTTGACGCGTCGGTGATTCGGCGGCGGCGGGAGTGGGCGCGACATCATCGAGAGTCGAGAGCGTCGTCATTGGCGGCTCTATGGCGATTAGAGGGGGATCAACCAACTGCGACACTCTCACACTCACACTCGTCGCTTAGCATTCAGTTACTGCGACACTCTCAATTCTGCTGCGACACTCTCGCTTATTCTGCGACACTCTCGAGCAAATTACGACACTCTCGACTGAACTGCGACACTCTCAATATACTCGGACGAAATAGCAATCACGTTAATTCAAGAGTTAAAAAATGCCAATGTAAGGTATGTAGAGAACAAACGTGACCAAGACTATGTTAAATTTTGAAGGCAGGCATCGGAATGGAACGAAGTAGACTACTATTCATCCAAGCTTAATTAGTATACGTGTAATTGTTATGTACTGTGTCGCACCTGTGATTTTCTCTTCTTTTGAGGCCTTGGCTGTGTATGGCTGCTGTCTAAGACACATTTAGAAGGCACCCTTACCCGGGAGGAGGTGATGATATTGGCGGCATCAACCTCTGGGCGTCGCGAGCGTTTTGGTGCTGGTAGTGGTAATTCAGATGCACTCGGCGGCGATGAAACCGGAAAGGGCGGCAGAAGGGGAAGTTCTGAGGATACAGAGGGTCGTGTATCTTTGGAATTGACATCAGTGAAGTCAAACGAGTTCTCGCTCGCAAAGGCAGACATGTCCGCAATCTCCGAGATACCTGCAAAGGGGACCATGAAGGCCTCGAGATCGCAAGAGCCATATGCATCAGCATCTGACCCTTGGGGAGCTTGGGGGTATTCCGCCCGTCCGAGAACCGACAAATTCTCTGCCCCAAAGTTGGCGGCACCAGCTCCCCGTGAGATCTGGAAAAAATGTTCAATCATGTGAATAAAGAATCAGTCGCCTCCCCTAACCTGGTTATCAGCAGGGAGGCAGCCAATCGCCTGCATCGGGGCTGGGAAACCACCGAAATCGCGAAGTGTCGACAGGAACATAGATCGTCATGTATGCGTTGCATGTATGGTGGATCATCTCACCGCGCACCGTCTGCCCCTTCCGGAGATGTGTATGTGCTTTTAATAGTCAATTAAACATAATTTCCATGGCAGTTCCACCTACCGCAAAACTTCTCCCGAAGTCCCGTACGCGGCGAGATGATGCGACTACATGGCGCAGTGTCAGTGAGGGATGAAAATGCAGCCCCCGGCAAGAACAGCTGCGCCAAAAGAGTTTCGTCGACGTTGGGGGGAATGACATCGGAACTGTGCGAGCGCCATGTGGGTGTCCATTCGCTGCATCCTATGAAGAAGCTTTTCCCATTGTAGTTCTCCCCCTCAGAGAGATAAGACAGAGGACGTTGGGGAACAGAATTGGCTCACATTTTTGCGGCGCCTCATAATTGGGTGTCCTTCACAAGGTGCACCGATTTCATCCATTCCTTTACATTTGCGTTTCGTCACGGATCGATAAAAGCTAAGCACATCAGTCTCCAGACGAGAAATCAAATGATTATCACTCACGTTGCAGCGATTTTTGCCGGTGGATTCCCTTCGGTCATACGTGTCTCGACCTCGGCAGCAATGACTTGCGCACGGGAAGTGGGATCAAGTTCGTACCGGGTAACATTGACGAGAGCGGGGTCGAGTTCGCTGCACCGAAAGCAGCCGTTGCAATAGTGCCTGGAGCGACGGCACTGTATTGGTTCGCCATTGAACAAGGCGCAGGTCGGCATTGAATCCCCGCCACCACTGGTTGTCTTCCACGACTCTTGGTTCTGAATAATACATCAGAGTAGACTCAATGAATGAAGAGACATGAAATGGAATAACCTTGTCCAGGATTAGAGTATCTGCACGAATAGGTTCGTTGTCCTTGTTTACAAAGTTGAATTTGGGGTCACGAAGGTCAAGAATAAAGGCCGTTGGAACTCGGGGAACGGGAAAGTTGGACGGAATATCGTCCAAATACTCGACACGTTCAACTTTGGTCTGCCGATTGATGTTTGTGGGACCATTGATCACCTTCGACACGATATCCGTGTCGCACCACACTGTATCCGATAACTGCAAGAGACCAGAATCAGAAAGTTCGTCAATCTCGTCGGCAGCAGCGGCCCCGCCCTCGTGAGAAGAACACAGAAAATCATCGTCAGAATCAGAATCGCGTTCGGGAAGAGAACCCGAAGGCACCGGTGGGTCAGAAGATGCAGCAGAGGTCATCAGTGCCGCTTCAACCTCAATTTCATCATCCGAGGACAATTCCATGTAATCGGCTGGGATAGAGATGCGTGTTTTGGTCGTGGGTCGTGGGGGTGTGCAAAGATCAATGACATCTGGGGCAGAACGTGGCTCCGATTTCACACGAAGCGACGGCTCAGAGGTCTCCGACTTGACTGGTCGCGTTGAGGTTGGCAGCATGCCACGGTCGCGGAGAAAGGCTCGGAGCTGAGCCGGATGCACCCAGTCCACGCCGACAAAGATGCCGGGATTGGCAGTGATGAATGCAGCCGGAAAGTGCTGCCGCGTGCCCATCACTTCATTAGCAGCGTTCAACGCGAGAAAGCAGGCATGTTCACTCACTGTGGCCTGAAATTCACGAAGTATGTCGCTGGAGACACTTCTGACCAGCTCTGCGTCGTTCATGGTGGGCGGTGGGAGGAGAGATGAAAAAAAAAAAGAAAATGGGATCGAACCCGAATAGCAACCGAATAGGCAATCCGGCGTTCTCAGAAATGGCGGCATCGGTCTTAAGCGACAGTGTCGTACCTCTTCGCATCACGACACACTGCAGGGTGTCTTGCGACACTGTGTCGCAAGTGGGGACATTTCGCTAGCCGAGTGTGAGTGTGAGAGTGTCGCACTTGGTACATCCCCCGATTAGAGAGATGCAAACACACGAAAGAGAGGGCGAGACACGCACCGTTTCCACCCAAACGAACAACATGTTGCATCGTCCCTCATCCCCTCCACCTCTTCATCGTTCTCGGCCTCGTGCTCGCCAGCGCTGTCGCCGCCGGGAGATTCACCGCCCAACGAACGGTACAGCTCCTTCGCCGTCGCAAGCAGCTTGTTCGTCGCAGCGAGTGCGGCCGCCGTCAGCTCCGCCGTGTCGTCTGCTTCTTTCAGGTCCTGATCCCCGTTCTGCGCACGGGCCCGGCCATCGTGCGGCGAGATTTCTTCTTGCCCACCTGCAGCTAGTGAGCATCGGCCTCTCGAGATAAACCAACATTGTGACGCACCTCTATCCTCGCCCAGCACTAAACAAAGCAAGTACCACTCCTCAGCACCACTCAAGTCCCACTGGGCGTCGACAGCTCGCGTGCCGCCTGAAATAAACACCCGGGCTGAAAACGAGTTTCGTAGCAGACGAGAGATAATATAAGGCACAAGTCGATCCGACTTCAATAGACGCGCGCCGGACTCGCCGTAATTAAGGCTCCAACCGTTTCCTTTTATAAACGTTTTAAACGGTTATAACCGTTTTTATTTTCGTTTGTTTTGCAGACCTGGACAAACGGTAAACGAAAAGAAAAAAACGATTCAAACGATTAATTTTCTACAGTGTGCTCAGAGTGGAAATGGACACTTATCCAAGCCAATCTGACATATTACCGCTTGCTTGCAGCTCCAATTTCACCTCATCTTCCTCCCTGGAGCATGTAGGACCGTCTTGAACGATGTTCTCCTCGACTTCAACCGCTGCCCGGCAGTTGTCAAAATGCTGTGCACCAACAGCACAGCCGGTCTGCCTCTTGTCTCCTGCTAGGACCGCCTCACCACATCAAGAACTCATCGAATCGCGACGTGAAGGTGTAAGCGTGTCAAGTGCATGCCAATAATCGTCTTAGATCTCCCAGCTTCCACCCGGACTCCACGGCCCGAAAAACAACCGTTTAAAACATTTTAAACGGTTTTTCAAACGTTTGTTTTCGTTTCCGTTTGTTTTGCTCGTCGGCACAAACGAAAACGAAAAGGTTGGAGCCTTAGCCGTAATCGTGATTGATTGCTCACGCCCGTGCCAAACAAGCTACAATCAGATACCGCTTGGCACAGCTTATTTTATCGGCTGCGATCATCGCGCTCCACCTGCAGATTTATCCCGCTAGTTACTCAGAAGTTGAGGAGTACTAGTTGAAATAAAAGCATCGAGATACTTGAGAGGTGCCGAGATGAAAAGCCAACGTCCGGAGAGAAAAAAGGAAACAATTTATCCATCACGATCGTCTTCGGATTTCTTCCATACATCGAAGTTCGGTGGAGGTGGATAGAGGTTGAAATAATTTAATGCATCAAGAACATTGAGAATATCTTGAAGCCTACAAGATGAAAGCCAACGTCCAGAGCAAAAAACAATCAAACCCCCCCAAAAAATATCTTAAATATCTAGGAATGACCTGACCCTGGTTCGAACAGGGACCTCGTGCTTACTCGTTGTATGGGACCCAAGCGAAGCAGGTGTGCAACCATACACCACCAGATCTCCTCGAACTTTAGTCACGGTGTCATTCTACCCCAACTATTTCTTTGTATTTTTCTTTTCCTTGAAGATCAAGTGCGCCCCGAGGTTCAACATTCAACTTCCTTCCTCATCCAACCCGGATCAAAATAAATTATATTCGAATGAATGCAGAATCCAATAAAAATTCAAGGACATGGAAGATCAAGAGGACAAAAATAACCTGCGAAACGCAAAAAAAAAAGATCCATGAATGGAGACGACCTGGCCCCAGTTCGAACGGGAATCTCCCACTCAAATGTCATTCACTTTAGTCATACGGATAAAAGCAGGTATGCAGCGGCACACCACTAGGCCATTCTGTTATCTATTCGCAGCTTTTGCTGTGCCACGGCTTTTCTTGTTCATCTATAGACAAAGTAGTTGTAGCCAATTCAACATTCTTCCAGCATCATTTAGCTCAACACGAACTCAAGCCCAAATAAATAGGCACTCCAGTGAATTTGAAACCGGAATAAATCAAGGACGAGATCAAAAGATCAGCTGCAAAATGCGAAAAAAAATCCCGTGAAGGAAAGACGACCTAGCCCCGATTCGAACGAGGACCTCCCGCTCACATTCTTCCAAATATCCAGTCTTTGTTCATGACCTCATGAGCTAGGACCAAAACCTTTTCTTATCTCTTTGTTCAAACACCAAAGTGCAGCTCAGACATCCTTCAATCTAATAAGTGATGATTGATCCAGCTTGGCGCAGGCACAGCCAAGCCCGACCAAATAAATATTTCGTCAGGGAAAGAGAAAAGCCTCCGACTCGAAGCCAAATCAAAGCAAACAAGTTACTGCTCTTAAAGTGGAAGCAAAATAAATTCATGAACCGAGCAAGATCAAAAGGAGGGAAAATGTGCCGACGAATTGCAGAAAAAGTTAGTCGGACAGAATATGACCTGACCCCAGTTTGAACAAGGACCTCCTGTATACCAATAATATTCTCTTACTGTACTTTTTCGTTCAAATCGACATGGGGTGCGACGCATGACCCATTTGAGCAATTCGACATTTCGGCAACCGCCGAATCCTTATGTGACACCTGAAAATTTTCAACATCTGAATAAAATTTTTCGTCTTTTTTTGTACCTGTTCCAGCCTTTTTCGCTATTTTAGGACCTGCGTGACCGTTTGGAGGTTCGCCAAAGGGCCGCGTGACGCGTGACCCCGATTAAAATTCAGCATTGACATAGGGGTGCGTGATGCATGACTGCCGAATTGAATGAAAAAGTACAGTACTGTACGTCTGTGTATGGAAGCAACCATCATGGTAACGGAGGGGTTGATTGTGTTGCCCAATCCCAGTTAGGTAACGGTAACGGTCAGGTTGGTTGCTTTGAAATACACCATTACATCCAAAAATCTAGGAAGAAATTGAGGAGGAAAATCAAATTAGATTCATTTGACTTTGTCTAAGCTCTGTCAACCTCGGTCTCTTGCTCCTCGATCTCGCTCTCCTCCCCCTCAATCTTATTCTCCTCTTTTGTCGGCGAGCTCTGTAATGTGCTGTTGCCCAAATTGGCAACAGTAACGGTAACGGGCAGGCTGGTCGCGTTGCCGAATGTTGTTCGGGATGTCACGGTCTGGAGGCGTGTCGCTTCCATACACGGACATACAGTACCACTAAATCTGCGATGCCCATGACAACGGCACCATCTTCCTCTCCTACATGACCATGGATAACCAGGTTGCCAACGTGCTCACCAAAGCACTCCCTCGCACCAAGCTCGAGCACTTCCGCACGCTCATGGGACTCCACACAGCTTGAGGGGGAGTGTTAAGGGATTATTCGGGAGCAAGTCAGCATGGAGGCGGTTCGGTATGCTTAACACAGACAGCTAGTATTTACTCCACATATATGTTCTATAGTTGCATATGACGCTCTTTGTTCCACCCACATCTATGGTTGTGAATGAAGAGCATACGTCCACTCTCTTTACATTTCTCTTATTTCATGCTTATACTACGTCAGCCATTTATAACTAGGTAAATAATACATTGGTGCCGCCCACATCTGCAGCTGTGAAAAAAGAGCCAATCAGCCATTTACAACTAGTGTTCACACACCGACGGAGCGCGACGCGCACATCCAGCGCCTACCACATTCATTCCCACGCCGATCCCTCCAGCTGCTTTTGACACCAACTTTAACAAGTACTTGTTAAGTGAAGGCAGAATAAAATAGAGGACAAGATCAACACAGTAAAGAAGTCAGCAGAAAAATGCAAAAAAAGAAAGCCTTTCAATTACACAAATGACTTGACCCCAGTTCGAATGGGGACCTCCTGCCCACCTTAGATGATGCACACTGAAAGCAGGTGTGCAGATTTGCACCACCAGGTCTTCATGCTTTTTGTTCACAGCCTCGTTATATCATGCCTCAAGAACAGCAACCATGTCTTCCACTGCCTTGTCGTGCTCGATATCCTGATTCAAAGATTCCAATAGCACGCCGATACATGGCATCGTATGCCGGAGATTTTGGAGTCTCGCACATGGCTTCAACGGTGTCTAGGTGTCGGTCTTTCGTGAATTTGGAAGAATCGCGTCACCAGCACCTGAAACAGCGCACGGCGACTTTTGCATCGATAGAATAGCTGGATTTTCTGGCCATATACATCCATAATTTACAAGTTATATACAAAACTATGTCAATGTTGCAGGTTTGAAAATCTCCACGCCTGCATAAGCCCCATCTTCAATCTCCTTCTACACCCGAACATCTAACGGATAAGATATGTTCAATCCGACTCCCGTGGTAGTGGGATCGGTCCGACGAGAGTGAAGAGAAAGAGACTCGGAATTTGCCGTGGCATGAAAATCCTGGGAGAAACCAGTGATGAGAATGTTTGATATCCCGTCAGAGCTTATGAGTCCGAATTTAACCCTCCGGAAGACTAGGCAAGCCATTGCGTTGATCAGGGCCAAGGCAGGAACTACAAGCATGCCGGGGTCCAACTGAGGCAGCTTCAAGAGAACAAGAAGAGTGATATGTGTGGCAACTGCAATACTGGGTGTAACATTGACGGATCAATTGAAAAATCATCCCACACATAAGGCGGACACGTACAAGTAGAAGTGCTGTCCGCTCTGAAGTAACGCTTGCGATAGTGTAGATAATCCCGTACCGTCAAAGAAAACTCGGAGACGGGCCAGAAGTGAATCTGCCACTATCGTGTGAGCAAGGACACGGTAGTTTATAGCAAGAAAGATGGCGGTGTCATTGATTAGAGGCATAATCCCCGCGACTTCAGTATCGGCCATTACGGCCGTGACGATACACTGCATGGAAGGTCCTATGTGTGCTCCATGAAGTCCGAGGGGGATGGTGATACCTGCCCCGAGAACGGCGATCCAAAGAATGGAGAACACCGCAAAGGCAACCTTGCTCGGGTGCCAGACCGCGGTTACTCGTAAAAAGAAGAGCATCGCAGTGGCTGTCTGCGACAAAACAAGGCAGATGCCGAAGCCAAGTGCTAACGCAGTGCAGTTATTGACCGGTGCAGCTGCGGTTATTCAGTTCTGCGTTCAAGTTAAATTAGGAATTGATTATTCACCTTGGTAGACGAAGGATGCGAGGATGTGAGCCAATGTGAATGCCCTTGAACGAGTCAGGAAATGCTTGAAATTGAAAAGGCCTCGAGAGATTACCTGGAGAGAAAATACACAATTGTCGGAAAGCGTACCCTGTGCTTGAATAACAACACATAGTCGTTTCCGAGGTTCAATACAATGTCCCATCCGTATGCCTAGGAGTCAAGACACATTGATTTCTGTAGATTTATATTCAACGGCTCCTACTCCAAGCGTTGCTGCGACGAGATATCGCGATAGCTCAAATTGATCTGCGAGGGCCGGCGGTAAAAAAGCGGGGGGTGTGGTAGGGTTGAGTAATTCAGTTGCGTTGTCCATGAGAGACGCTGTCCTCGTGCAGGTGGTCGGCCTATATGTATGCACGAGAATGTTGATGGTTTTGCTCTATCAGATGGAAAGGTTGTTATGGGGACGCCAGATGGTACAGTGGCTCACGCCTTCGGGAACAAAAGATATTTTCGAGGTGACTTCCTGGATCGAGCCGTGAAATTTCACAGCGTCTTGAACTTACACCTTGACAACGGAGTGGAAGCAAACAAGATGTCTTGAATGATGGCGGCGTACATTTTGCCAGGTCAACGGCCGGCACAGGAGTGTGCAACTGCGGCACGGGAGGAAGTCCTTGGCGGGGCTGAAAAGTCTACCTGTGAAAGTGCGTCCAGAACCATTTTCTGAGGGGGTAAACACAAACAGATAAGTGAAGCACCAGGGCAGTCCTATATATGGAGGAGGGACGTAGTTCCCGCATCCAAACGTCAGGCGTCATGGCGAGGTAACAGAACCATGATTGGTACCGATATCTTACCGCATGAGAAGCGGACATTTCAAGAGTTCTGCCGTGCAGGCTGTGGGATTCCAAAAAACGGTTTCCTGAACGCAAGCAAATACTTCCCTTGGAGTCCCACGATCTGAACCAGTCGCTGGACCATCCCCGTCGGTTGCGGATGTATTTCCGATAACTCGTCATAACGAAATCCTCGAAGAGAACAAGCTTGATCCGAGGCAATTTCATTGAATTGAGGGCGAACCATGACGTATGCGGAACCACGCAACAGTTCAATTATTTCACCCAGGGCAGCCAAATCATTTTTAAATTCACAATGAGTTATTTCAATCAAGTTCTTCCTGCAGGGTGGAACACATCTAGACATGCTAGGAGCGTACTACACGGCAGCGAGAGGAAATGGGAGCCTTCGGGGTTTGGGACATCCAGCAAAGTATCAGCGAGACTGGGTGCATTGTGTGATGTCACTTACATTAGCAGCAGCGCACCAGAAAGGTCAATTATAAGTGCGATTGACGTTATAACACTTTTCACCCATGGCGAGATGCCAGAACGCGGACTGTCACTGTTACTGATTGGAAAGTGTTTTAGACTTTAGTTTTCACAGACAGGATCAAACGAGACTTAAATTCAGACACAGCACGCAAATTGCACCAGGATCCTCACTGTTTGCTCCATAGTGATAAGAGCCTGACAACACAGTGTTAACATCGAGTTTAAATAGGTCCAGGAGAAACACGTTACCACACGGCTTCGATTCGGTCCTTCAGTTCGTGATTGCGATCGCTCTTTCAATATTGAATGAATGACCTAACCCCAATTCGAACGATGTCCTCCTTCTTAATGGACGCTGCTCAAATCATGCGAAATCAAGCAGATGTGCAATCTTACTTTCTACCTTTATTCACGGCTTCGCTAAGCAGAGCCATTTCCTTTCCTTACGGAACTAAGTGCAGCTATGTAGTTCAACGCTACTCCAGCCGAGTGATCCAACTCGACATACAAAGTCCAAAAAAAAAAAAATTATACTCGAGTAAGAGTAGAATGACGTGGGATTGGGCCTCTTCGAGGCAGGAGGCTGAACCTTGTGAGGCTTGAGCGAGGATTTCCTTAGTTTGTGGTGCAGCCTACTCAATGCACATAAAACCTTTAGTTCTTACAACGTGAGCTATCCCGGGCCAACATAAATGCTGAGCTATGTGTGCACCATAAATTCAACACCAATTCAGCAAGCGAGTACAATCCTCGTCATTGCCTCACGAAATTCCCTTCGAATTGCAGGAACAAGAAGATGAAATTGAGGGCATTGACAGTCCTTACGGAGGTCCGGTTTAGTTGGAAGGGTGATCCAACAATGTGAATAGATGGTGACATGCCAAGTCCTGGCAATTGTCAACTCATGATTGAAACCCAAGACTATTTCTGTGGATCACTGTGAAAATATCTAAGTTTGTAGTACAGAAAAATATTGTCATGCAGATACATGGACTCCGAGTCCGTCTAACTTATGGAGGTATGCATGGAGCTTCACTCTTGTGCCGCCCTTTCCCTAGATAACCACACGCTGTCAATCAGAACTTCATAGTAAGGAAAATGTTTGTCCAGAATTCATGAATCAGCAGGAAGGAGTCTCAAAAAAAATCCTGGTCGAGGAGCAAATAAACCATGGATGGAATATCAGAGAGAATATCCAAACGACTTTGATGCAGTCCAGATTTTGGGAAACAATGTTGCATGAACTGCGGTGGCATCATTGGCATGACAGATGTGGTGAGAAAGTATTTTTGTGAGAGCCCACATTTTGACTGCTGCAAGAATCAAGAGTTTTATGCCCAGATCCTGAACGGACGTCGACGTACATCGTTGTACATCGCCAGATATCGGACTTCATCGGACTTCCATCTCGGCCACCGGATATCAGAACGGATTCATTCGGGATCAGCAATTGCCGTTGCTCGGATTGATCCCTGGTCCTGTATTCCGTCGGCATTGTATTAGCCACCTTGCGACTGATATCTTGCGCTGCAGTATAAGAACTGTAACATGCTGTTGCGGCAGAGCCCACTAACAGTTCATCGAGCATCACAACTAGAAGCAGCAAACATTGAATTACAATGCCTCAAGGCCGACACCATAGTACCTAAATTGTTCAACGGCCCAAAGTTCGCTTGGTCAGCGTCGACTAGCTCCCATTGAGCCCAAAACAGTAAGACCATAACTGAGAACCAAGTCAGTGGCAGAACACTGATGGTCAGCAGCAACAAAATCCATTGAAGCTTGAAACCCACACCGAACTCGAGATCTTTTTTAGAGACACAAATTTGTCTGGGCGCAGGCGAGCTGGTGATAAATATATCTTCGGCAGATTGAGGGGGAGAACCCAAAAACTGCAACAGATACAGTGCCGGAAGCCGCGAAAGAGGATGTCGAGAGCAGACACGAAGCGAGGTGGAACAACTGCAAGCGCGAACCCATGTGAATTACTGGTTAGTTACCCGTGAAACCCGAAGCTGGGAACCCAGAATAACGGCACGGCAACCGGGTCGACGGCTGAACCATGAGGGTCAGCGGCGAACAAAATTCGGATCGAGAGATCAGACAAAAGTGGCGGACACATCAAGGGATCAATCAAAAAGTCTTGATTTTATCAAAAAGAGATCATTACAGCCAAAAAAGTTTTGATAGGGTGCTGCAGGACCCACTACCTAAAGTTAGTGGGCATTGTAGTTTCACTACTGCAACCTTGTCGCTGCATCCAACATTGATCAGCTCAATTTGTGGCTCAGTGGCTTTAGGCACATGTCATACTTTATGATTTTGGAAGAGTTTTTGGATACTGTCAGTGTCACAAAATGTAAGTGGAATAGAAGCTATGGAACAAGCTGTTTCTCGCTCAACACGTCTGGACATTCTAAGCATTTACTGTGACATACAAGCAATAAAACATTTTAGTTCGCAACAGTGTTAGAGAGCAAAAGATTTTTTTGACCGGCGGAATGCATCGGATAATTGGTGTATTCCGGTGGATATACCCGGAGTCCAGCTGTAATTGCCTGCGAAAGTCTCCAGAATCCACTGCATTCCCATGAAATCTGCTGCTTTGATCGACAAATCTGTTGCATTACACTGTATTTTGAGGAAGAAATACTCTGGAATACAATCAAATCCACTGTAATCTGCTGGATTGTTTGCACCATATCACAGCTCACGTCCATACAATAAATGCAGATATCTCAATGGAATACTTAAACTGGAAAGGAATGTACAGCAAAAATATAAAAAAGGACTGGAAGGATCCCATGACCTGATCCCGGCTCGAACGGGAAGCTCCTGCACAATCAAATCCATTGGCTCGTCAAGTAAAGCTTACACTGCCAGGTCTTTGGCCCCTGCATTCACAGCTTCATTATACTATAGCCTTTCTTTATTCTTTACCTGAACTACTTGAACCAAGTGCAGTTATATGTATCCAGCTCGACTTGAAGCCAAATCAAAATAAATTGTGATTTCGAACCCAGAATAAAATCAAGGATCAGGGCAAGAGGACGAAAAGTCAGCGAAAAAAATGGAAAAGGACAAGAAAAATTCGTAGAAAAGAAAGATGACCCGACCCCGGTTCGAACGAGGACCTCATGCTTACAGTGGAAAATTAAGGCCAGACATAAAGCAAGTGTGCAACTTTACACCACCAAGTCTGTTCCTCATCTATTCAAAGCTTCACTATAGCATGACCTCCTCTACCTTCCTTCTTTGTAGACCGAATGTAGCTGGTTCAACCTCCCTCTGTTATTCAACCTGAATCGAACCCGTATCAATGAATAACCACTTGACGAGAACAAAATCATGAACCGAGCAAGATCAAGTGACAAGTCGGCATAGAAGTTCAATTCACCATACCCAAGTTTGAATAAACAAATACTCGAATGGACACGTTTACGGAATGAAATCAGGAACCCCGAGGAGGGAGTAAGAGAAAAAAAGCGAACTGCTATACACCAAAAAAAGAAATTGGAATAGTTGTTGTTTATTAATGACCTAGCCCCGTTTTGAACGAGGACCTCCTGCCTGGGCCTGAACCCGGAGTACATGTACTCAGACATAATGAGAGTAGGGTACATGATGGAAGTAGGGTGTGTGCACCACAGGCCTTTTTTCTCCTTGTTCGCACCTAGGCCAGTCGAACATGTCCGAGATGCCGGCGCGAAGACAAAGATCAATTCGGTTGACACCGCCGGCTTTATGGTCCAAATTGAAAAATTGAACATAATTTGGGCTTACCCGATCCAACGTCGACATTGTCCGCCGCCGCATCGAGATTCTGATGAAATCACCAGTCGAAGCTCACTCGCCCTTTCCTTCCCGTAGATTTTTTAGTTCCAGCGCGCATTCAGCTCCGCGGGACTCCTCGCCTCCACTGCACTCCTTCAATTCAATCCAAAAAGTTGCTTCAAAAAACAAACCAGCTTATTCAAAATTCCACCCTGCCTAATGAGTACATCTTTGTACATACATACTTACAGACGACAGAGAGCTGCCACTCGCGTGCGCGCGCAGGATGGTCGTTCCGCGCACCCGACCCGATCCCAACAACTTGCAGTACAAGCAACGCGGCGCTCGGACAAGGTGGTAATACGCGCGCGATGCGGTGCGCATCGCGGCCCCGACCACGCCACTCGAGCTTGCGCAGTGCAGCGCCCCGACAACACACCAGTCGCAAGTCGGCCAGCTGCACCACGACCACGGCCGAGGGCACCCGACTCGCACCAGGACCCGCACCAGACTCGCACCTGCGCCTGCAGACTCGCGCAACCGCGGCCGCCATCCCGTGCACGCATCGAAGCAGGGCGAATGTGCGCAGGAGAGATGCTCGCCGACGCGGAGGGCAAGTAAATATATATTGCACTACCGTGAGCGTGCTGCTCATCAGATCGTAGATGGCAACGCACCGTAGGACGGCGTCCAGTACAAGGACGTCTGGGCTCCCGAATTTGTACGGCGGGCAGGGCGAGGCGATGTGCCGCGGTTCAGAGGTGGGATGAGGTAAGCTCAGTCTTTCCAGCTTCGTGATGCCGGCCTACGTGTGCCCGTGCCGCGCAAGGCTTCAGCGCCCGGAGACGTGCTCCCGACTCTCACGGCGTATGGCGCGCAGGACGAGGTGCAGCGAACTCCGAGTCGACGACTCAATCCATCTCTTTTTCCTCCTTTGAGTGCGGATTGTAGCCTGTGACGTACTATATGTATGCTGTGGAGGCGTATCAGTGAGTCGATCTGCGACATTGGGTACCATTGAGTCATAGCTGCAGGTAGGATGTCGTACATATTCGTGGGCTGCGATGCTGCTGGCCCACGCGCCGCCGATGCGGCGATCGACGAGACAGGACGGCATGGGATACGGAGCTTGGACGAGGCGGACGGCGCCCAGCGCATCCCCGGCATTGCGTCGCGCTGCCCGCGCGCGCCTGAGAGTGTGGGTGGCATGGGGTTGATAAGACAGTCAGCAGCAGAAGAACTAGACATGTAGGATAGACGTACCTGCAGTGGACGGTGATGGCGCGGACTACGCGTGTCGAGCGCGGGCTGATGCGCGGGTGCGGTGGCGTTGCTGGATGCGCGCGCGCAGGCGTTGTGTGCGAGGCGGGCAAGAAAAGGCGGCGGTGGGCATCGATGCGAGTGCATCACGCGGTGCGGTGCGGGCCGTTGGGTGTGGCACGGGAGTCCGCGTTGGGTAGGTTCGCGCTTCGGGGCTTGGCGGGAGGGAAAAAGCGGCGGGCGGGACGTCATTGAGGGTGGGCAGTCGTTGGTCGAGGTCGTCTGTGGCGGGGCGATAAGGCAAACACATGAAAGAACGAGGCGAGAGACGCACCGTATCCTTCTCTTCGCTCCTCCTCCGCTAGTGCCAGCCACAAGTCCGCTCGCGCTCCTCGCTGCTACTCATGCTCCATATTTCGTTGTTCCCCGCCGCATTGCCACCCGCGCTATTCGCAGGCTGCTTGCCCTTGCCAGTCCGGGCTCAGGCGGGTAACCGTTGGAAACAGGCACTCTGGCAGCGCCGTGGGCGAAGCGGGGCGGGGCGGGTGCGGTGCTGGCGGGCTGGTAGGCCATGGGCTTCTTGCCGATGGAGATGCTGGCTGGACACGTCGTCGACGCGTTCAGGTAATTGATTGCCAGGTGCCAAACACGTAATTTTTGGCTTTGAAAGATTTTCTTTTTTTTCCACCCGTAATCAGATAACGCTTAGTGCTTATTTTTATCGCTCACGATCATCGCGCTTCAAGGTCGCGTTCTTTTCGAATTCCGCTACGTAGAAAAGTGAGCGGTGAATAGAAGTTGAAATAAATGCATTGAGAAACTTGAGAAGAGATAGAGCCAGAGCGAAACCAAATCAAACAAAAAAGAAACTCCAAAATACCAATAACCTGATAACCCTGGCTCCAACAGAGACGTTCCGCTGGGCTTAACATTCCTTCTTGGGGCTCGACTCGAGATCAAAATCAAAGACGAGAGCAAAAATCAGCTGAGGAATGCCCAAAAAAAAGAAGAGAAGGAAGAATAACCTGACCCTGGTTCGAACAAAGTCCTCCTGCTCAATAGGCTGCAATAGAAGTGCCTCATTACAAGCAGGTGTGCAACCACACACCACCAGATCTTCCTACCTTCTATTCACGGGTTGCTTATATGCCAGTGTTTCCTCGTATCTTCTTTTCCTCAAAGATCAAGTGCACACCTCGAATTCAACCTTCTTCATCCAACTCGGATCACAATAAATTATACTCAAGTAAATGCAGAATAAAATCAAGGACAAGAGCAAGATCAAGAAGGTATAAAGTCGGCTGCGCAAAAAACAAATATATGACCTCATCCTGGTTCAAACAGGGACCTCCTACCTAATGGAGCGGTCAAAATTTGTAAAGTTAAGCAGGTGTGCAACCTTACACCATCAGATCTTTACACCCATTGCTCACAGCTTCATCGTACCATGACCTCTTTCCTTCTTTGTAGGTCAGTGCCGCAACCCGGTATCATTCAACTCAAGAGCTCGGCACAGGCACGATCCCAAGCCCAAATAAATAATTACTTGACGGGTGAAGGTAGAAGAAAATGAGGGACGGAGCAAGAGCAGGACAAAACATCAGCCAAAAAAATCAACCAAAGTAAATGACCTAGCCTCGGTTCAAGTCTTGAAAAGAACTGATGCACGGCAATCAAAAGCAGTATGCAACATTACACCACCAGATCCTTCTACCATTGGTTCACGGCTTCATTGTACCCCAGCTTTCTTGGTATTTTGATTTACTTCAGAGACTGAGTGCGCTGGGTTAACATTCTACCATTCAAGTGACATGACCTGAAGTCTCAAAATGAAGATGTAGTAGTGGAAAATTGGGAACAGTTGAGGTTAAGAGGGCAAAAAGTCAACTCGAAAATGACAAGCTAAAACAGCGCATCTACATGACCTGGCCCCGGTTCGAACAAGGTTTTCCTGATTTCAAACTGATATAGAATGTCTCAGTAAAGCAGGCGTGCAACTTTAAACCATCACGGAATTTTGGTCAACCGATGTCTGATAGAATATAACGAACGATATAAAGGCAACAAAGTACGAGTGAGAACTAGAATAGCCACTATAATGCAATGTAGGCGGTCAGGGTAATGCGGGAAGCCTGGGCCCGCCGGCGAGCGAGGCTAGACGGGGAAATACAATTCGAGTATACACAAAGTCGGCAATCCGG
Organism: Mycena sanguinolenta; assembly: GCA_014462675.1. Taxonomy (NCBI): domain Eukaryota; kingdom Fungi; phylum Basidiomycota; class Agaricomycetes; order Agaricales; family Mycenaceae; genus Mycena; species Mycena sanguinolenta. Next base: position 9,609,448 of record JACAZH010000003.1, on the reverse strand, counting down.
AATGAGTAAACAAACGAAACGATTCGCAATGCGTCAAGCAGGAACTCGTTTGAGGATATCCTGAAGAAGAGAGATGTGCGACCGAAATTCTGGGAAATTTTGTCCAAGGCCTTGGTGGTGAGCTGCAGTACTGCGAGCAGGGACGCCTGGAAGACAGGATTTGGCTGCTCGACTAGGTTTTGGAACGAGGGGTTCACTACAATGCTGCGGGCTCCCAATGTTGGGCCCTCCCCGACGCCCCCGTGGCCGCCTAGTATGCCACCATCGCCACCATCGCCGCCCCTGCCTCCTGGAAAATGTAATCCACGAACATTGATAACGATTCAGCTACCGTAATGAGATTTATGCACATACCAGAAATATGGGGTCGGAATTCGGGCGTCGCGACGTGTGGTTGCGGACGACTCAGTATTGGCTCGTCTGCGCCCAGTTAATTATGCGATCGGAAAGGAATCAGAAGTGCTTCGTACCGACTGCCATTTGGCGCGTTGCCGCCTCGGTACCTCCAACCCTGGCGGCGTTGGCCGCGTCATCTCTAGGTTTACGGCGGTACGCCTGGGCGAGCCACACGAGTAGTGGCATTGTTGTTGGCCGGGTGGTTACATGCGAGAAGGAAGCGAGCGCCGGAGGATCGTGCGGGGTCGGGAAGTGAGCGAGTCGACGGACAACGCAAGCCAAGCAAGATAGTTGGGAAAACGCGGAGTAATCGAGGAGGAAACGCAGAAGGGAAAAATACAAAAGACATGATCAGCATCCCCTCCACACTAGTCACGCGACAAAAACGCACCTTCAAAACGCGCTGCTCAAACATGCGCGCGGCGAAGATACTGAACATGCGCTTGCTCTCCTCCATTTTTTGCTCCTCCATCATGGCCTGTGCGTAGCCGTCAGCGTCGAGTCAACGAGAAGACGAAGACGAGGAAAAGGAAGGGAAGGAAGAGAGAAAAGCGGAAGGAAACGATTTCGAAAATAAAACTCACCTCCTCCCACTCCTCGTCCTCTTCATCCTCCGCGTCGCTGTCTTCCCTGTTGTCCCTGCAGAAGAAAAACGTGTCAACCTTTTGCCTCACATAACAGCCTGTGCCCTCAGACCCCGAGTCAGGCCTCTACAAGGCAGCCTGCCCTCGAGTCGAAAGCCGGGACTCCGCCAAGCCGGGGCTCGAGCACAAGGTCGAGCGCCCAAGCCCACCGCCGGGGCCGGAACAGCAGGACAACCCGAAGCAGAAAGCCCAACTCAACGCAGAAGCCCGACCTAACGCGCAAACAAATAGGAAAACAAGAACAGCAACTCACGCACTCCCATCGCTGTCCTCGTCCTCGCCCTCATCCCCATGGCTCTCGTCCTTGCCGTCCTCGGAGCTGCCGTCGCCGTCACCATCGAGGGATGAAGAGGAGTCGTCCTCATCCCCACTGACACTTCCCCGCGGCCTCCTCTTCGCGTGCTAGTCTGCGTTCGGCCTAGAAAATGAGATAGTCAACCTGGGTCTTGTCTGGTTTTGGCGGAAGAGTAGAGTAGAGCAAAGCGAGGGTGAAGGTAAGTGCCAGCCCGGTGAGGAATCAAGAACGAAAGACAGCCCAGACGGAATGAATGGGACAGGACGGAGATAACCGGTGCCAAGCGCTAAACCCCACCATCACCGGCAACAAACCCAATCCAAAACGACTGGACCCTCCAAAAAAAGGCGGCCAAAAACCGAACAGAATCGGCACCAAGCTCGGGATCGAGCAAAATCCGCGCACCACCGCCAACGAGCAATGCCGCCCAAAACCGACACCGTGGGAGTCGAGAACCACGAAAACCCATCGGCAAAAGATCGACAAGATGGCAGAAAACACAAATCGAGACTCCAAAAAATCGAGAAAGTCGCAACCACTTGCCCAACGAGCACAACAGATGGAGCATCGCGAAAAATCGAGGGCGCAATCCGCCAAACCAACACCACGAAATTCTAGAAACCCGCCTAACCCACAAAACAAAGCTCATTATCGCAACCCCGCGAAAAAAAGCAATCGAGGGAGAAAGAAGCGGAGGAAGAAACGCACTGCCAACTGCTCCATCATCTCCAAAAACCTGCGGCCGTCGTTCTTGAGGAGGTCGTCCGCGACGGTGAGGATCGAGATCGGGCCTATGCGGGGGAGCATTAGTCGGTGTTTTGACAATGAAAAGTAAAATGGATCAAGAAATGAGGAAAGACAGTGCGCCATCGACGATCCAAGGAAATCCAATCCAGGAAAGAAACCAAGAAAGGGTAATACCCAATCCAGGCAAAAATCCAAGACAAGTACCACCCAGGCACACGACCACACGACGCCACAACTACATTTATCCTGCCTTATCCACCGGGGACAGATGGGACGCAAATAGCGTCTTCGCCCACGTCACCGCCGGGCCGTGGCCAAGCGCAAATAGCAGCGGCTCGGGCCTTGTGAGTAGCGGGCTGTGCGGATGGATGATAGCGATGTCGTCATCCGATTGTGCGCTGGCAATGCACTGGGATAAGCACCGAGGTTGGGGAGGCCAAAAAGAGGCACGTACCGAAAGGGGAAGAAAGCGGACGAGGCGGCGTGGCGGTGGGTGCACACCGTCGAGGCAAAGTGTGAAGAAGAGTGAAATGTGAAGGGCGAAAAGGGAGGAAACACGCACCATTAACCGGCACCTCCTCCCCCTCCTCCTCATCGTCCTCCCCATCATCGAAATCCTCCCCGTCCTCGCCCTCCCCGTCTCCATCCTCCTCGAACTCCTCCCCCCTCCTCGCCATCCAACTCATCCTCGTACACATCTTCCTCCTCCTCCTCGTCTAGCTCGTCATCCAACGCGCCGTTCGGCGGGCCTTTGCGCTGCGTCTGGCGTTGCGAAGGCGGAGGTTGAGGTTGTCGTTGTGAGGGCGGCGGCCTTCTCCGTCCCTTGCCGCGCTTCTTCTTCCCCCCCTCCGCCTCCCACTCCCCCGTTCAGGCCGGGGTTATTGGGATTATTGAGCGCGGCCGGAGAGAGCTTATGCGGCGGGTACCCTGCCACAACAGCGCCGTAGCGGTCGACCTCGACGCTGCCGGGGAATGGGCCGGGCCCGGGCGGCGGCGGGAGGGTGCGGTTGGAGGAGAGGTACTGCTGCTGGTAGAGCGCGTACTGCTCGAGGTCCTCGTAGTACGCGTCGTAGAGCACTTGCAGTTCGTCTTCGATGGCGGTTCTGTGGCGTTAGATTAGATAGACGGAAACAGAAGATGAGAGGAAGATGAAAGGAACGAGATGAATGCGATCGATGCAGGACACCGGTGCATGGGCACGAAAGTCAATACGCATCCCATCGGTGCAGACGACACCGAAAGCCGCAAGACGGAGACGAAAACAAACGGAGCATGCACGCGAGATTCATGCGGGCGATGAAAGGCACACGACACAGACCACACCGACAGCTGCAAGATAGCGATACAAAGACAGACGAACGAACACCACGCACCGTTTCCGTCCACACACCGCACACGAACAGCTATGCTTCTGCTCATGCTTCATCTTCCGCAACACCGTGTACTTCTCAATCCGCACCAAATGCCTTCGCTCTTCCTCTGCCAGCGCCAGCCAAAAGTCGCGGATCTTTTCCCGTTCCTCGCTAGTCCACCAGTAATTCGCGATGTCTTTTGCCGCCTCCCCGGCCCCGTCCACCCTCTCCACCTCTTCATCGTCCTCGGCCTCGTGCTCGCCAGCGCTGCCGCCGTCGGGAAATTCACCGCCCAGCGAACGGTATAGCTCCTTCGCCGTCGCAAGCAGCTCGTTCGTCGCCGCCAGCGCTGCCGCCGTCAGCTCTGTGTCGTCCGCGTGCTTCAGGTCCCCGTTCTGCGCGCGGGCCACCTCGCTCGTGCGGCGAGCTTTCTTCTTTCCCATCTGCGGACCAGCGCATTAGGGTCCAGTTCTCGAGATGCACCAGTACTGCGACGCACCTGTGTCCTTGCTCAGCACTAAGCCTCCTAAGCACCACTCAAATCCGACTTGCGCTCGATGTCAACAGCTCGCGTGCCGCCTGAGATACACTCCTGGGCTGGATACGAGTCTCGTCGCAGACGAGAGAAAGATACTGAGATGATATGAGGCTCAAGTCGAGCCAAGCTGCTGACGGTCGACTTCAATAGAATAGACGCGCGCCGGACGCGTTCGGCTTCGCCGTAATCGTAATTGATTGCTCACGCCGGTGCCCACTGCCAGACAAATCGCAGCGCTTAGCACTTCACTTATTTTTATCTATGGCGATCATGCGCTCCATATGTAGAAGATGGGAAAAAAATTTGATTGCATGCAGTAAATTCTACTCCAGAATATCTTTGACTCTGGTCGGGCAGAGGGTCGTCCGACGGCCTAGGCGCGGCGCCCGCTAGTACCGTTCCATCGATATAAGTAACAAATATCATAGAAAGTGAACGCACGCGATGACATGTGAGCACGATATACGCCTGTTCGTCTCCCCCTGCATCTGCAAGCATCGGGTACACGATACAACACGCCTGCCGGTTGCTACCACCAAAACTAGCCACGTCTGGGATTAAAACATTGTGCCATGGTCAAGAGTGTGCACTATACCGCATCTTAAACCTTTGGCTGAGGATAGTTAGCACTACGAGAAACTGGTAACGGAAAGAGGGTTCGCACCTCTGCACAATGCACAGGGACTTGCGGCATCGTAGTACTTCGGCTGTCCGGCATTGTTGTTGCTCTGTCGATGATTGAGCATAAATAAGGACAGGACATAGCGCAGAGGAGACGAGCCTGGTTGGAAGACATACTGAAATATCGATCTTTAACAGTAGTTGATTGGGAGGGGATGGGTTGGTGGGGTGGGACTCCGCCTGCGCTCTATATGTGAAGGGAAGCATTCACGTTCACGCACCGAGAGGACGGGGTAAGATGAATGCCAGGATCCGCATCGACAGCGCGGGGCGAGAAGAATTCCAGGACCCGCACCGACAAGGCGGCCAAGATGAATGTCAAGACCCGCACCGACAAGGCGGCCAAGATGAATATCAAGACCCGCACCGACAGATCAAGCCAGAACTCGCGCCGAGACGCCGCGGGGGGACTCTAGTTAATTTCTCCGCCGATCGCCTCGCGCTGACGATGAGACGTCGAGGGTCGAGGGGTAATATATATAGCACCATAGTGAGCGTGCTGCTACTCAGATTATTCAGACGGCGACGTACCGTACGTGCAGCGTGCAACGCGCGGCGCAGGAACGTCTGTGTTCCCAACGTTGGATGGCGGGCAGGGCGCGCGCGAAGTAGCGGGGCCAGGGAGAGGAGGGTGGGTAAGTCTGCGAGAATCTTCTAGCAGTGTTTCCAGCTCGTTGATGCAGATCGTAGGACGACGTATAATACGTGCGCCCGTGCGGTGCAGGGCGTCCGCGTGCAAAGGGAGGTGTTGGGTGTGATGAACTCCGAATCGACGTAAATCTACCTTGTTTGCTACTTTAAGCGTGCTGCTAATGCGGATTGAATGCAGCAAGCGACGTACGGTATGGGCGCTGCAGAGCGTCCTCGCCAGTCCTGACTCTGTATGGCGTGCAGAATCGGCCGCGGTGTGCGTGCAAAGTGGGTATGCACTCGTGCGCAGCGTCGGCCGCGGTGACTTGCGAGCAGCGGGGCGAGGCGGACTGCGACATTTTGTATCAGCTGTGGCGCGACCATACGTGTATGCCGCCGTTGCCGATGCTGCTAGCGCGCAAGATGCAGCGATCGATGGGACGGGACGGGACGAGTTGGCGGAGGCACCCCGACGGCGCGCAGCGCATGCCCGGTGTCGCAATGCCCGCACGCGCGCGGGGTCGCATGGTCTCGATGAGATGATCGGTAGGATAGAAGTAGACACGCAAGATAGACGTACGTGCAGTGCACGGCGACGGCGACGGCGAGAACGACGCGTCTCGAGCGCCGAGGGCCATGTGCGCGGGCGCGGTGGCGTTCCTGGTGCACGCGCCTTGGCGCTGGGTGTGAGGCGGGGAAGGAAACGCGGCCGTGTGCATCGGCGCAGGTGCGTGACGCTGTGCGGTCGCGTTGGGTGGACGGACGGTCGCGTGGCACTTCGGGGCTTGGCTGGAGAAGGCGGCGGTGAGAGTGGGCGCGACGTCACGTCATCGAGGGTGGCGCCACGTCGTCGAGAGTGAGCGGTCGAGTGCGTCTTCGATGGCGGCGCTGGGGCGGGTCGTGTGATTAGATAGCTGCAAACACATGAAAGATTTGGGAGGCGAAGGAAGCAGAAGGAGACGCGCTGTGTCCTTTTCTTCTCTCCGCCAGCCGAAAGCCCGTTTCCTCGCTGCTACCTGTACTCCATATCTTGTTGTTCCCCGCGGCATTATTGCCATGTTACGCTGGTTTGCAGGCTGCTTGCCCTTGCCACCGCCTCTCGCCGGAGCTTGCTCAGGCGGGTAGGCGTTGGATACGGGCGCCTTCGCGGTGGCGCGAGCGGAGCGGAGCGGGGCGGGAGCGGTGCCAACGGGCTGGTAGGCCATGGGCTTCTTGCCGACGGAGATGCTGGTTGGAGAACGCGTCGACCTGATTGATTGCTAGGAGTTCGGGCCGGTGCCAAACACGCCGTAATCAGATAACGCCTAGCTTGTTTTGATCTACTTATCGTCGTCATCGCGCTCATGTTAGATTTTCGCGCTACGGAGAAAAGTATGAAGTGGGCATCGATGCATAGAAACCTGAGAAGCGATACAGCCAGAGCGAAAAACGATCAAACGAAAAAAAAGAAGCCCAGAAGACGTCAACGACCTGGCCCAGGTTCGAACAAGGACCTCCTGCTTACTGGTTGGTCGAAGGGAGAAAGTCAAGCAGGTGTGCAGCTATACACCACCAGATCCTTTTTCTCCCTGGGCACGGCTTCGCTTTATATCCCAACTATATCTTCGTATCTGTCTTTCTGCCAAGGAGTGCCACCTCCATCATTCAAGAATCAACTCGACCCAAAATTAAATGAAAATGAACAAGTTACCGCTCCTAAAGTGGTAGCAAAATAAATTCATGAACCGAGCAACATCAAAGGACGAAAAGCGTACTGACAAATTGCCGAAAAAAATTACTAGAACATATGACCTGACCCCGGTTTAAACGAGGACCTTCTACATACTGTTTTCCTCAGATCACCCAAGAGAAGTAGACATGCAACCTTACACCACCAGATCCTTTCACTTTTTGTTCACAGCTTCATTATATCCTTGCTAGTTCTTCATATTTTGATTTTGTTCAAGTGCGCTCTGGGCTGACAAATTGCAGAAAAAAAGAATTTGGAATGCCCAAAGATCTGGCCGGAGTTGGAATGAGGATCTCATGCTTTGAGGGTAAATTAAAGCAAGTGTGCAATCATCTCTGTTCCTGGTTCACGCCTTTGGAATGCCACAGCCGTTTTTTTGGTTCTTTCTCTCTTTACTTGAACTACTTGAACCAAGGTTCAACGTTCAACATTTCTCCTTTTGGCTCGGCTCGGGATCAAATAAGTACTTGACAAGTGGAGGTAGAATAAAAAATCCATCGAGAATCTGGAAAGCACTCGAGATGAAAGGCCAACGTCCAGAAGAAAAAAGATAGCATACACCAAACAACTGTATGACCTGACCCCGGTTCGAACAGGGACCTCCTGCTTTGGAATAGGAGTGGAACCCTCTCAATGAAGCAGGTGTGCAAATTTGCACCACCAGGCCTTCCCCTTTGTTCCCGGCTTCACCATACCCCGACTATTTCTTCGGATTTTCATCTGCTTCAGAGACCAAGTGCACCCCGAGGTTCGAATCCAACAGGACCGCAATAAATTATATTCGAGTGAGTGCATCAGAATAAAATCAAAGATCCAGCCAAGAGGAATAGGACGAAAAATCAGCCAAAAATGCAGAAAAAATCCCTACCTTGCGACAAATGACCTGGCCCTGATTCGAACAGAGACCTTCTCATGCAAGTAACATTCAACATTACTTGGAACAGGTGGGCAACCATACACCACCAGGTCTTTCTGCTTTCTGTTCATGCCATGGCTAGACCACAACATTTTCTACTTTCCGACCAAGTGCAGCTATGTAGTTCAGCATTCCTATTTGAGTCGTTGAACTCAATCAGAACCCAAGCCCAATAAATAAGGCCCTTGATGAGTTAAACCAGAATAAAATGAAGGACAAGATCAAGCGGCATAAAATCAGCTGAGAAACACCCTAAAATAAAAAAGAATCCAGATGAACTGGAATGACCTAACCCCTGTTCGAACGAGGATCGGAATTGATGGGTGGAGATCCCTCAAGTAAAGCAAGCATGCCACTTTACACCAGGTCTTTAGACACTCTGTTCACGGCTTCATTGAAGCTCAGCTATTTCTTCAGAGACCAAGTATGCTCTGAGGTTTGAATTCGATGTTCTTCCTCATCCAATCCAGATCAAAATAAAAATTGTACTCAAGTGAAACTAGAATACAATCAAGAAGGAGGATCAAGAGGACGAAATTGGATTAAGACAAAAACAAAAAAACCGTCACGTCTAACGAATGACCTGACCCTGGTTCAAACGGGGACTTCCTGCTGTAGCATGGCATATTTTTGGCAGAACAAAAGTGGGTGTGCAACAATACATCACCAGGTCTTTCTGCTTTTTATTCGTGGCTTTGGTATACTATAGCCTGTTCTTGTCACTTTAGAGACCAAGTGCATTTGGTTCAACGGCGTGCATCAAAGATTATTTTAGTTTGATCCAGTAAATAATTTGTAGTACTCGAGCTAAAGCACAACTATCATTCCAGCACTTGAGGCGTCAAGCCACGCTCGAAACAAAAGAAAAAGGTCAAACCATTGAAGATGACCGAACCCCGATTCGAACGAGGTCCTCCTGCATACACCCAACAAGAGTTCTTAAAGTAAGCAGGTGTGCAACAATACACCATCAGGTCTTTCTACCCTTGTTCACAGCTTTATTACACTACAGCTCCTAGGATTTATTTTGACCTCTATCAAACACCTTCACATGAATGCAAGTTGAATTCAAAGTTGAGCAAAAGGAGTGGCAACTCGGGAATGACCTCCGGTTCGAGTGATCCAACTCGACAAGAACCCAGATCAAAATAAATCAGTATTCGAGCAAAACCAGAATAGAATCAAGTACAAGAGCAAGAGGACAAAAATTCAGCCAAAAATCAATCAAAAATACAAAAGGAGCAATGAGAAAACCAAATGACCTGGCCCTGATTTGAACAAGGACCTCCTATTGCCAAATAATTGTGCTGCGACCGATCGACAATGAAAGCAGGTGTGCAACTTTACACCACCAGATCTTCAGAACCTTCATTCGTGCCTTTCTTATACCAGAGCCATTTCCTTTCTTCATAGACAAAGTGCAGCTACGCATTCTTCCAACATCATTCAACTCAACACAAACTCAAGTGCCAATAAATATAGGTACTCGAGTAGAGGCAGAATGAAATCAAGGACCGAGCAAGATCGAGACGGCGGGAAAATTACAGCAAAAAGCGTTGGAAGAATAGAATGACCTGGCCCCAACTCGAACGGGAGCCTCCTGCACAATTAATTTCATTGGTCCTCATTGAGTAAAGCAGGTATGCCGCCATACACCACTAGGTCTTTAGCCCCTTCATTCACAGCTTTGTTATACTACCTTTCTTTGTTCTTTACTTGAATTACTTGAACCAAGTGCAGCTATGCAGTCAACCCAGATCAGAATAAGATCGGGGACCAAGCAAGAGCAAGACGGCAGAAATCAACTCAAAAAAGAAGGCAATGTCTTCGCAACGGCCTTGCCCTAGTTCGAACGAGGATTTCCTGCCTGCAATCGAAATCTTGGAAAGCAAATTGGTATAGGTGTGCACCCATACACCACCAGGTCTCCTTAGTTCATGTCCGCACCTCTTGGATACCATTGCCTTTCTTTTTTGTGTTTACTTGACCCAAGTGCAGATCGGCTTGAAGAAACTAGGGTCGAAGTTTGGAGTAGGGCATCAAACCGTCCTGTAAATTTACGGAATGTCAGGCCGTAAAAACGGTTACGGCCCCGTAACGTGGACGTATTGTCCCGCAGCTCATACGGTACACATACGATACGAGTTCAGCCGTAAGCGGGCCACCCGTAACCGCCGGTTTACACCAAGGGGGTGCGGGCCGAGCAAGCCGTGACCTAGGGCTGGGAGGGTGGTTGGCCGAAGGATGGGATAAAAAAAAATGATGACCTTTTATGATTCAGGCTGAAACGGACCAGGAAGCATCCAGACTCGGAGAGGATCTGAAGCATTCTGTACAACCTAGTGAATAGAAATTGCGTATTTGGAGGCATCTGGAAAGCTGTTTCGCGACTTTTGTCTCGTTTAGGAAGGTCGGCCATCAGATTGATGGTGTTTGACAGGCATGTGATGGAAATGGTGAATGTTGAAAATGGATGCTTCAAATAGCCAAGGATTCACTGATACCGAACGTGGAGTGACCTGCTGGCCTCGTTGTTGATATCGCAGACATCCAGCGTCTTCACGCCAAGTCAACTATACCTAAAAAGGAAATATTTCCGTATTTGGAAGTCACGTGGTAGGGAGGGTCGGCGAGAATGTCGATAATTCAAAAAACGGCCCAAGGTCTTTTTTTGCGTTTTTAGCACACCCTTGGTTTACACGTAAACGGTCTTCTGCTCGCTGTGCCGGTTGATTCACTCCAGTGGTGATTAACACTTTTCATTAATACGTCCTTTTTTTTGACTCGTAGCCTGACAACCCGTAAGATACTTACGGCGTAAAAGCTACGCCCAAGGGGTGTCCACCCTTTAAGAAAAGTACATCAGGTCGATTTCAGACGTAATCAGCCCCGGGAAGACGATATTTCGACATCCGAAGTTCACCAGAACAACGGTTGGCGAGATATGAGCAAATTATACCCCAAAAATAAAAGTGAAAATCCGAATTTTTTTCTGCGCACAAACGAGGATTCTGAGCAACTTTTGAAATTTTGTATGCGGGCAAGGGACCCACCCAATGCCGTAATTGTTCGGATCATTCCCATATATAGTGCACGTCATACCATATAGGGTAATTTAGTGATGAGAAAATATTTTCTCTCACGGCAACCCGGTGTCTCGGCCTTTGCGAATGGACACCCCTTGGCTACGCCCGTAAAACGGACGGTTTGATGTCCTAGTTTGGAGTGGTTTGCCAAGGTTCATGAAACAAAGTCAAACAACCTTCGGACTTTCTCGAGCCGAAGGTAATCAAGATTATGTGTTCCGTTACGGCAATCAATCGGCATAAGCAACGGCACAAGCAAGCCGTCGCATTTTGGCAGAGAGAAAGGTCCATTACATGAAAACTGCTGACGAAAATGTGATTTACAGCCAAAATCGAAAATTAGGGCACCCTTACCTTACGGTAGCGGGAATATTGATGACTCGAGCCGCCTCGGCGCATCGACGAACGCCGGAGCGCCACCGAAGCAAGAGGACGGGGAAGTGGCATGAAAGAAAAAGAATAAACAGCGCGCACCTAGTGCGCCATATTCGGTTTCACGATTTCGCAGCGCGTGCAGTAGCAGTGCGGCAGGAGGAGAGGAGCAGTGGCGCGTGCGCGGGCAGGTAGCTTCCCCTCATACATGGTGTCGTGGGCGGCGTTATTCGCTCGAGCCGAGTCGCTGCGGTCGAGGGTGTCCCTCCGCCCCATCGAGCACGACCGGAGGACTTGCGCGCAGATGGAGACGACGTGGCCGGTGGTGCAGCCGCGGCCGGCGGTGGTGGTATCGCATCACCATTGGCAGCGGCCGTTGGTGGTGCAGGCGACGCATGCACCGGCCCACCGATCTTTCACACGCCATCTCTTCCTCGCCATCCCCGCCGCGTTCGCGCCAGTGCAACGAGGATTCCGTGTCTTCCATATCTTCCTCCACACCATCTCGGCACCGGGGCATTGTGGGCAGGTCGGAATCCAGAGGTAGCGCAAGAAGCATGCGCCTATCTACCACCGGGTCTTACTGGATCTATGCTTGATGTTGAACCAGTGTTCAATTCAACACTTATGAACATCGAACATTAAACCCCGTCTTGTGTAAAAACCGAACAACACAAACACTTCCCTTGAAGCCGAAGTTTGTTCCCGCATTCAAACATTGACGGGAGGTTAACAGGCTCCAATGGCTTTTGAATAATGATACCTTGCCGAGTGCCAAACTGCGCGCGCCAGCTTTGGAATTCTTTTACATGTGAAAAAACCACCTTCCTGAACTCCCCTCCTATATATGGAATTTCTCCCCAGCTACTTGCACTACCTGTTCATGCTGAGTCCTCATGATAGAATCCTGGACTCCTGGCCACACTTGCATAACTCTCATGTGCCAGTGGGTGGCCCCAAAAAAATATGGTCTGTGGACACCAGCCCACCATACATCTTGCTTTCTTGCCATTTATCGTCAGTGCGAAAGTTAAAACGCTACTTCTGCCCATGAAATGCGCGAGGATGGATCCAAAAAGTCATCCCGAAAAATATCCGTTGTTCCCATGGCGCACTGTACTACCTGGCGTCACCACAGCAGGCTTCTATTCCATCTGTTGAAATAAAACCCCAACACTCCCGTGCATACACATGTCGGGAATATTGGGAACAAATCGGGATCGCTCACCGGTTCAGAGGCCAAAATGATATCTCCCGAACACTGGCGTGACGTGTTTGGGCCCGACGCCAGTGTTCGGGAGATAGGACAGCTATCATTTTCTTTATGTATATATTGCGTACTCACCCTCGACGCTCTCCGTTCTGCCCAACATCTACGGCCGAGCGAAGAGCGTACGTTTGACATTCGTTACATTCTATTCATCTCATACTTACAATGCATCCACAGTATAAGTCCATATTATTTAGTGCCCGCACGCTGACGGGACCTTGCGCACATCTGCGCCTACCACATTCCTTCCCACGCCATTTCCTCCAGCTGCACCTATCCCTCTCCAACCTTGAAACGTAAAGGCCGAACTCCACGAGCATGGCCAACACAACTGAATTGCTCAATCCCTCCACCCCCCTCGCTTTCTTACCGCCGGCCCTCGCAGATCAAGTTGAGGTATTGCGATATCTCTTCGCAGCAACACTTGGAGTAAGAACTGTTCAACATTCATCTCTATCCAAATTAATACGTCTTGAAACATAGGCATACGTATGGGACATTGCATTGAACCTCGGAAACGACTATGCCTTGTTGTTCAAGCACAAGCTTCGCTTCCCTACAATTGTGTATTTTCTTTCAAGGCAATCTCACCACGTTTTCTGACTTGACGGATCTGCCGTGCTGATTAATTCGCCCCAGAGCATTCACATTGGCCTTTGTTCTCACATCCTTCATCTACTCAGGTAAGCTGGCTATTTGTTTGACCAAAACACAGAGTTGAACACTTCACCAACTCCAGTTGCACCGGTTCAAAACTGCAATGCCTTGGCCGTAGGCTACAGCGTTTGCTTTGTTTTGTCACAGACATCCACTGCGATGCTCTTCTTTTTACGAGTAACCGCGGTCTGGCAGCCGAGCAAGGTCGCCTTTGCGGTGTTCTCCATTCTTTGGATCGCCGTTGTCGGGGCGGGTATCACCGTTCCCCTCGGAGTTCGCGGCACGCACATAGGACCTACCGCGCAGTGCATTATGACGGCCGTAACAGCCGATACCCAAGTCGCGGTGATCATGCCTCTCATCAACGATACCGCCATCTTCTTTGCTATAACCTACCGTATTCTTGCTAATACGATAGCGGACTCTCCCGTAGCCCGTCTTCGAGTTTTCTTTGGCGGTACCGGCCCAGGATTATCAGCACTATCCCAGGCGTTACTTCAGAGCGGACAGCACTTCTACTTGTAAGCGTATGTCTCATGTGTGGGACACTTCTTCAATTAATTCGAGTTTCACCCAGTGTTGCAGTTGCCACGCATATCACGCTTCTTGTTCTCTTGAAGCTGCCTCAGTTGCCCCCTATTGATCACGGCATGTTCGCGATCCCTGCCTTGGCGCTGATCAATGCAATGGCTTGCCTAGTCTTCCGGAGGATTAAATTCGGACGCATAAGTTCTGACGGGATGTCAAAAACTCCTATGACTCTGTCTCAGGATTTCCATGCCACGGCGAATCCTGGGTCGCTTTCCGTTCACTCTCGTCGGACCGATATCACTAGCACGGGATTTGGATCGAATACGGCTTATCCATTGGATGTCCGGGTGCAGAAGGAGATAGATAAATTTGAAGATGGAAGTCAGGAGCACTTCAAAACTATGAGTTTGGCATAGTTCGTATATTTTCGTGTATAACCAGAAAATCCACGTAGCTTATCTTGTCCGACGCGACGGCGTCGTATCTTAGAATTCCCCGTGCGCTGTTTCAGTTTCAGGTGCTGATCGCCCGGTCGCTCAAATTCACCAAAAACCAACACCGTTGGAGCCACGCGGGAGATTCCAACATCTTTGGCAAAATGTATCCGCGTGCTCAAGGCTCTGGTGTAGGACAAAGCCCTGGTCTGCCGCTGGGTGACTTTTGATATTTGAAACGGCTTGTGCGATCATCCGGCGTGATGACAAGTTGTAACTCGTGGTTGACATCAGAAAGCCGTTCACCCAGAGAAATCTGCTTTGGGACGCTTCGGGTCGTCAAGGATACATTGAATGATGCGTCGAATTAAGCACCTCAGGTAAAAGGATCCTTCCACGTACCTCGTCGGGCGTTGTTCATGCGGGCAAGTTCTAACACTTTCTCTTTCATCGTAGAAAAATGGGTCGAGTGAGAGCAGCCAACGCTTAACGCGCTTGTGGACGCTGTTCATACCAAGAACACGTGTCGTGTGCCGCGCGGCCGACTATACCGCCCTCGGTGCAGGATTGACTCCGCAGGCCGACCAGGTCCACCACGCTCCGAAAGACTTTCCTCTCGACGCGCCGCCCATCGAAACATCTGTGGCACAGAAAACTGTCTTGCCCTACCCTCTTGATCTTCAGAGAGAACATCGCCCAGCGCGTACGGGCAGCGAACACGAGCGTCAGGCTCTATCAACCGGAGGTTCCAATCCTGGCCGGTGCAGACCGGCCTATGCACGTCGCGCATGCCCTGACTCGGTATGACGTGCGTGCAGCGTCGGTCGCGGTGTGCGGGTAGGGTGACTCGCGAGCAGCGCGACGAGCGGGCGGGCGAACGAGGACGAATGCAAGTGAATCTGTGGCAGACTGTACCAGTGACTCACAGCAGCAACTAAGTAGGACGACGTACCATACTCGTGGGCCGCGATGCTGCTAGCGCGCGCGCGCCGGCACGCCAATCGATGGTACGGGACAGGAGGTGGAGCTGGACGACGGCAGCGCCCAGTGAGTGCCCAGCGTCGCGTCGCACTGCCTACCCGTGCGTGTGGGATGGTGTTGATAATCAGAAGATAGTCAGTAGGATAGAAGTAGACTTGTACTAGTAGGGCAGACGTACGTGCAGTGGACGGCGACGGCGAGGACTACGCGCCCCGAGCGCCTAATGCGTGGGTGCGGTGGCCTTGCTGGATGCAACGCACGTTGGCGCTGGGTGCGCGATGGGCAAGAAAACGCGGCGGCGGTGGGCATCGGTGTGGTACAGTATAGTGCCGTTCGGTGGATCAGTACTTTGATGTTTCGCTTATAACTGTGCTGCTTGATCACCATAAAATCCCAATTTAAAGACGGATAAACTAGAGTGTATGAAGAGTCATGCTATAGTAAAATATGAACTACTCATGTCTTTGAATGTGGAGAAAAAAAAAGAATGCACCGAAGGATCAGAATGTCACATGTTCCGTTCGGTGGATCAAGCTGTCACATTGCCTCGTCGCCGTCGTCCTCAGCGTCTGCGCAATGGGTACTCAGGGTTTTTTCACTCAGATTGGGGTTGTATGATTGGTACCTCCTCTCAGTGCCCTGCACCAAGAGTTTCAAGGCCTCTTTCGACTACTGCTGCCTGTCACTCTGCCATCATAGCCCACTCTGTCTTGGACTGCTATTTATTTCTAGCAGCCTTGCAGTCTGCTCTGTGTGGGTTTTGATGAATCATACTGACTTCCTGTGATATTTGGGCCAACTTGAATAGGCAACTTGAGGAGGAAACGGGTGTGCAAACCTCTATGTGTCACGCTTTTTCGCGTATCAACTTGGAGAAATTGGTAGCGGCCGCATTTTTGGTCAGATTTCTTCGCTGTATAGAGAAAAGTTATAGCCAAGAAGGTCTTCTATTGTAACAAAAATAATTTGAGGCCAATATTGTGCCGATTGAGGTATAATCGACGAAAAGGAAAGTGGATTGATGCCAAATCAAGCAATGATTCACACAGAAACTCGTCGTGCTTGAGCTTCAGTAGGCCTCTGTACTCGATTTTTTTTGAGAACATGCGAATGAGATACTCAATGCTCTGTCTAAGAGGAATTGTGCCCACTGTGTCTGTGTGCTGTGCAATAAATGAATGATCCACTGAACGGCACTATACTGTAGCGGTGAGCGGACGAACGGCGGGAGAGAGAGGGAGGGGGTGGGGGTGGGCGCAACGTCATTGAGAGTAGCCGCGTCGTCGATGGCGGCTCTGTGGCGGGTCGTGAGATTAGAGGTATGCAAACACATGAAGACTTGGGAGGAGAGGGAAGGAGAAAGGAGACGCACCGTGTCCTTTCTCTTCTCTCTTACTCCGCCGATGCCAGCCAAATGTCGCGGATCCGCTCTCGCTCCTCGCTGCTGTTCGTGCTCCATATCTCGATGTTCCCCGCCGCATTGCCACTCGCGCGCTATTCGCGGGCTGCTTCCATTTGCCACCGGGGTTGAAGTTGGATACGGACGCCTTCACGGCGGGCGCGAGCTAGTAGGCGGGTGCGGTGCCGGCTCGTAGGCCATGGGCTTCTTGACACTAGACCGCGTCGGCGGGGACGTCGGCGGAGGACGCATTGGGTAATTGATTGCTAAGAGTCCGCGCCGGTGCCAAATACACCGCAATCAGATAACGCTTAGCTTGTTTTGATCTATCGTGATCATCGCGTTCCAACGTCGCGTTCGTCCCGCTATAGAAAAGTGTGAAGCAAATAGAAAGTTGGAATAAATGCATCGAGTAACTTGCGAAGTACAGCCAGGGCGAAAGATAATCAAACGAAAAAAAACTCCACGCACCAGGGGAAACGACCTAGCCCCGCTTCGAACAGGGACCTCCCACCTACAAGCAGGAATATACAACAAAAGTAGGTGTGCAACCATACACCACCAGGTCTCTCTACCCTGCCCTCACGGCTTCAGTATAACCACGTCCTCTTCTGCTTTATTTCTTTGTAATTAGACCGAGTTCGCCGAGCTCAACATTCCTCCTTTTGGCTCGAAATAAATAAGTACTTGACGAGTGAAGCAGAATAGAATCAAAGACAAGAGTGAAAGTCAACTGAGAAATGCCCAAAAAGGAGGAAAGCAAGAAACAAGATATAACCTGACCTGGTTCAAACAAGGTCCTCCCGCTCAACGGATATCTATAGACCCGCCAAGTCAAGCAGATGTGCAACCATACACCATCAGGTCTTCCTGTTCCCCGTTCCCAACTTGCTTATAACCCAGCTATTTCTTCGGTACTTCTCTTGTCTTCAGAGACCAAGTGCGCTCCGAGGTTCGAATTCGACCTCCCTCTTCATCCAACCCAGATCGAAGAAAAAATCGAGTAAATGTAGAATACAATCAAGGATCCGGAAGAGAGCAAGAGGACGAAAACCAGCGGAAAAATGCGACAAATAGATACCTGTCCCCCAGTTTGAAAGAGGGCCTCCTGCCGTCATAAACATCACCACGTACACGCACATTGGGTAGGTGTGCAACTTTACACCATCAGGTCCTCTGGCACTTTGTTCACGCGTTCGCTGAACCCCAGTCACTTCTTCGTACTTCTCTTGTCTTCAGAGACCAAGTGCGCACCGAGGTTCTAATTCAACCTTCTTCATCCAACTGGGATAGAAATAGATTATATTCGAGTGAAACCAGAGTAAAATCAAAAGTCAAGGACATGGAACATCAAGAGGGCAAAAATCTGCTGAAAAAAAGCCACACAAATGGTTATACAGAGACCTCCTGCGATCAATACTCGCGAGCAGGTGTGCTGAGGACCGAGTGAGATCAAGACGGCATAAAGTCGGCTGCAAAATGCAAAAACGAAATAGATCAAGGGATATGACCTGACCTCGGTTCGAACGAGGACCCCCTGCTTATGACGGAAAACACAAGCCCTGGACACAAAGCAGGTGTGCAACTTTACACCACCAAGTCTGGTTCCCTATCCATTCACGGCTTCACTATATCATGACCTCCTCTGCTTTCCTTCTTTGTAGACTGAATGTAGCTGGTTCAACCTCCCTCTGTCATTCAACCTGAACCGAACCCGTATTAATGAACAACTACTTGACGAGTAAAAGCAGAATAAAATCATGAACTGAGCAAGATCAAGTCGGCATAAAAGTGCAATTCACCATAGTCAAGTCTGAATAAACAAACACTCGGACAGTGACACGGAATGAAATCAGGAACCGCGAGGCGAGATCAGGAGAACAAAAGCGAACTGAGATATATTTACCAAAAAGAAGATTTTGGAATGTTTGTTCATTAATGACCTGAACCCGCTTCGAACGAGGACCTCTCGCTTCGGCCTGAACTCTGAGTGCATGTACTCAGACATAATCAAAGTAAGGTGTGTGCACCGCAGGTTCTTTGCTCTTTGTTCGTACCTCAGGTAGAATAGGCGAATCGAACATGTCCGAGATGCCCGAACCACGAATCGCGAATAACTTACAAAGATCATTTCGATTGACACAGATGGCTTCCTGGTCCAAATTGAAAATTGAAAATAATTTGGGCTTCCGGATCGTCGACATTGTCCACCGCATCGAGATTCCGATGATAAAAAAAATCACCAGTCGAAGCTCACTCGCCCGTTCCTTCCATAGCCAGGCTTTGCCCCGCGACACAGCGCGCACTCAGCTCCGTCAGCGCGGGCCTCCCCGCCTCGCCTTCACTCCTTTAATCTCCGTACTCGTACTTGCTCACTTCAAAAGGAACGCGTCCCAAAAACCAGTTTAGAATTCTAGCTAATAAGCACATCTTCGTACATGCAGACAGACAGAAACCGTTCGCGCGCGGGGGGGATGCTCGTTCTGCGCAAGCAACGCGGTGGCGGAACAGTGCTCTCCGCGGTGCGAAGCTGGGACAGTCGTGGCGGTGGGAAGGTGGTACCGCGGAGCGCGATGCGGTGCACATCGCGGTCCGACCACGGCCGCGCCACGTCACTTGAGCCCGCGCAGCGCGGCGTCCCCAGCACACACGCTATCCCATTGGCTAGGGGACTACGATCCCATACCGGCCGCGATCGTACGGTGACCCGACTCGCGACCGATTTGCGACTACGCCTGCGCCTGCGGACTCGGACTCGAGCTCGCGCAGCTGTAGCCGCATCGCAACAGGGCCAGCGCGGGAGATAGCCGACGAGGAGGCCCGGGCAATTAAAAATAAATAAATATTGCACTATTGTGACCGTGCTCCTAATCCAGAGCGAAGACGGCGACGTACCGTACGACAGCGACGTACCTGGTATGATACGTGTGGCGTGCATCGGCTGCACTCCCGACTTTGTATTCGGACAGCGTGCTGGGCCGTGCGAGCATGCGCGCGGGTCTAGGAAGAGGTGGTGGTGTGCTGTGGGGTAAGTCTGCTATATTTTCGTATAAGTGTTTCCAGCTTGTTAATGCAAATTG
This sequence comes from Mycena sanguinolenta, assembly GCA_014462675.1. NCBI lineage: Eukaryota > Fungi > Basidiomycota > Agaricomycetes > Agaricales > Mycenaceae > Mycena > Mycena sanguinolenta. The sequence continues at coordinate 9,589,710 of JACAZH010000003.1, read as the reverse complement.
TAGGACGACGTACAATACGCGACCATAGGGCGTTCGCGCCCGACTCTGACGGCGTATGGCGCGCAGGGCGGGTGCGGGGTGCGGGCCGCTCCGAGTCGGCAGTAAAGCTATCCCCTTTTGTCATTTTGAGCGCGCTGCTAATCCGGATTGAATGCAGCAGGCGACGTACCGTATGAGCGTCGCCGAGTGCTCGCGCACGTCCCGACTCCGTGTGGCGCGCGCGGTCGGCCATGATGTGCAGTGGCACTCGCGAGCAGCGGGGGCGGACGGACGAAGAGGTGCGTGAATGAGTGGATCTGCGACATGTTGTATCAGTGGGTCACAGCTGCGAGTGGCGCGACGTACCATATGTGTGTGTGCGGCCGCCGCTCCCGCTCCCGATACTGCTAGCGCGCGCGCCCGATGCGGTGATCGATGGGACGGGACGGGACGAAATGCGGAGCTGGACGGGGCCGACGGCATGCAGCGCGTGCCTGGTGTCGCAATGTCCGCGCGCGCGCGTGGGTGAGATGGTCTTCATAGTAGAAGTAGACGGGTAAGGCAGACGTACGTGCAGTACACGGCGACGGCGCGTAGACTACGTGTCCCGAACGCCGAGGTGATTCGCGGGTGCGATGGCGTTGTGGGATGCACGCGCCCCGACGTTGGGTGCACGGGCATTGACATTCGCGGGTTGGCGCTTCGAGGCTGGGGGGGAGAGGAGTGGGGCGACGACATTGAGGGTGGCGTCACGTCATTGAGAGTGGGCGGTCGAGCGCATCTTCGATTGCGGCTCTGTGGCGGGACGTGAGATTATAAGGCAAACACATGAAAGATAACGCAGGAGAGCGGAGGAGAAAGAGACGCACCGCGTCCTTCTCTTTTCACCTCCGCCAATGTCAGCCAAAAAGTCGCGGATCCGTTCTCGCTGCTGTTCGTGCTCCATATCTCGTTGTTCCCCGCCGCATTGCCACTGTGACTGTTGTTTGCAGGCTGGCCACTAGGATTGGAGCTGGTGTTGGGCGCGGGCTCAGGCGGGTAGGCGTTGGATACGCGCGCCTTCGTGGCGGGGCGGGTGCGGTACCGCCGTACCGGCGGGCTGGTAGGCCACGGGCTTCTTGCCGATGGAGACGCTGGACCGCGTTGGGCCGTTGGCGGGGAGGTCGACGCGTTCGGGGAATTGATTGAGGAGTCCGCGCCGATGCCAAACAAGCTGCAAATCAGATAACGCTTATTTATTTTTATCGCTGGCGATGAATCGTTCGCTCCCCCTGTGCATAGAAGTAGAAAAAGGTGAAGTGAATACAAGTTGGAATAGATGCATCGAGAAACTGGATAGGACTCGAGATAAAAAGCCCATGTCCAGAAACAAAAAAAAAAAAGGCATCCTTGAACACACTAAGACCTGACCCCGGTTCGAACGGGGACCTCCCCGCTCAAATGCAGGCCAACACTACAATCATTCAGATGAAGCAAGCGTGCAACTTTACACCACTAGGTCCTTATAGCTTGCTCACAGCTTCGCTATACCCCAGCAGTTTCTTCGTGTTTTTCTTATCTCTGTAGACCAAAGTGCGCTGCGCTCAGCCTTCCTGCTTTGGGCTCGACTCGAGATCAAATATATAAGTACTTGACGAGTGAAGGAGAATAAAATCAAAGATAAGAGCAAAAATCAACTGAGCAATGCCTAAAAAAAGAGGTAGTTAATTCGAACAGGAAATGACCTGACCCTGGTTTGAACAAGGTCCTCCCACTCAATGAATTTCGACCCGTATCTCAAGCAGGTGTGCAACCATACACCATCAGATCTTCCTGTGCCCTCTTCCCAACTTCCCTATACCCCAGAAATTTTTTCGGTATTTCTCTTTTCTCTAGAGATCGAGTGCGCCCCGAGGTTTGAATTCGACTTTCTTCTTCATCCAACTCGGATCGAAATAAATTATACTCGAATAAAATCAAAAATCAGGCACGTGTGAGAGCAAGAGGACAAAAAGTCCGCTAAAAATTGTGGTTTGGAGTTAAACCGAAGGCTGGTATGCAGCAGCACACCACCAGGTCTTCCTGGTCCCCGTTTGCAGCTTCATTGTAGCACAGCCGTTTTCTTCAGGAACCAAGTGTGCTGACGGCTATAGTTCAACGTTCAACGTTCAACATTCCTCCTTTTGGCTCGACTCGAGATCAAATAAATAAGTACTTGACAAGTGAAGGTAGGATAAAATAAAGGACAAGATTAAGACGGGCAAAAGATTAGCGGAAACATGCAAAAAAGAGAAGTCCAAATGGAGATGACCTGACCCCGGCTCGAACGGGGACATCCTGCCCAGGAAGAAGATCGACACTTCAAGTAAAGCAGGCATGCAACTTTACACCACCAGGTCTTTCCCACTTTGTTCATAACTTTATTGTACCCCAGCTGTTTCTTCGTATTTTTCCTTTCTCTAGAGATCGAGTGCACTCTGAGGGTTGAATTCAACGTTCTTCATCCAACCCGGATCGCAATAAATTATATTCGAGTAAATGCAGAATAAAATCAAGGACATGGAAAATTGAGACGGCACAAAGTCCGCTGAGCGCAAAAATAGGCCTATACAGAGAATATGACCCGGCCCCGGGTTGAACAGGAACCTCCTGCTTACAATGGAAATGATGAGTGAAAGCAGACTAAAATGAAGGACAAGAGCAAGATCGAAACGGCATAAAGTCGCTGCAAAATGGGGGGAAAAACGATGAAAGCGAAGAATACGACTCGACCCCGATTCGAACGAGGACCTCCTGCCATCAATACTAGCACGTCTCGTTGCAATGGTAGAGCAGGTGTACAACGACACACCAGAAGATCTTTCTGCTCCCTGATCACAGCTTCGTCACATCGCATCCTTTCTTTGTTCTTTCTCGTATATGCTTGAACTACTTGACCCAAGCGTAGATCAACCTCCCGATTCAACTCAACCCAGATAAGAAGGGTGATGTCTTCAATGAATTCGAAACAGCTGAAAAATGCCCAGAAAAACAAATACAATAAGATGGATAAGATGTCGAAATGACCTAGCCCCAGCTCGAACGACTAGATGAAGATTGGAAATAACTGCAACCTTGGGGTGAAACTTGAAGCAAAAGTCACGAAAAAGACAGCTTTTTTTTCGAAATATCCACGACCTGACCCTGATTTGAACAGGGATCTCCTGCCTGCCATAAGTCATCATTGTACTGGCTAAGTAAAGCAGGTGTGCAACTATATACCATCAGGTCTTTTCTCTCTTGGTTTACACCTCCAGCACGCAAACCACAATTTTTAGGATATCTCCTTCGCAAGTTCGATGTTCTCAGTCATTGCTCTTTGTAAATTGACTTCAGATAAACCCAAGTGAAAGGTTCGAACAGAAGCAACCTGGAGGTGAGACGGCTGAACGCAGATTGAGATCCCAGGGTAAACAACTCAGCTGTACGAGACATATGGATTCGGAAGAACCTAATTCCGATTTGAACAACTCCTGCGTTCAACTGAGACAAATAGTGCTTAAAGGTTGAACGTTGAGCAGGTGTGCAGCCGTACACCATCAGGTTTCTGGCCTGTGAGTTCAATTCACCATACCCAAGTCTGAATGAATAAACAAACACTCAAATAGACACGGAATGAAATCAAGAACCGCGAGGCGGGATCAGGAGAACAAAAGCGAACTGAGATATACCGAAAAGAAGATTTTAGAATGGTTATTATTTATTATTCATGACCTTACCCCTTTTGAACGAGAACCTCCTGCCTGCACTCTGAGTGCATGTACTCGGAGATAGTAAAAGCAGGGATGTAACTATGCACCGCAGGTCATTTGCTTTGTGCTCGACCCTTTGAATAGGCCAGTTGAACATGACCGACATGCCCGAACTATGAGCCGCTACGAAGGTCACTTTGATCGAAGCAGCTGGCTTTGTGGTCTAAACTGAAAATAATTTGTGCTTCCGGGTCATCCGATTCGACGCCGACAGTGTCCGCTGCATCAAGATAAGATCACCAGAAGCGCAGGGTTTTCAACGAAAGGGTTTAAGTAAACTCCACGGAACATTCCGAGACGTCAATCGGTGGATGATCGGGCCGAGCGCCTTTTTGCTGGCATTCACCATCATGCCCGCGACCACGAGCGAATTGCGGACGCGCCTCCAGCATATCGAGGCTGAGATTTCCCACCTTGAGCTTTCTCTCCAGGCCCTTCAAGAAGCCAGAACCGAGGTGCTCGAAGAGCTCAGGCTTTTGGAACAATCCAGGGTTTCAGAAGAGCGCCGCTCCCCCACATATCCAGTCCTGTCGCTCCCATTCGAGATCACGTCTCAAATCTTTATCCACTGCCTCCCGGAGGACTTGGGCCCTTACCCTTCGTTGGATGAGGCTCCTCTCGTCTTGACCCGGGTCTGCCGAGACTGGCGAATAGTTGCCACATCCACATCGACCCTCTGGGACCGCGTCCGCATTGACCTGGACTCCGACGACAGGCCCGGCTATATCGATTCAAAATGGGTCGCTCTTTTGGACCTCTGGCTACAGAGATCATACCCGCAGCCTCTTTCCCTTGCCGTCAGTAACCGGAGCTACACAAAGCCCGACGAGACCCTACTGGGTGTTCTCAGTCGTTCTTCCCGGCAATGGCGCAATATTAGCCTCAAACTTCCTTTCGATCACTTCTCCCGGCTCGAGGAGCACACATCCCTGCCTCTACTCGAGCGGCTTACCCTCTCCGCACACGGCGCTCCCAATATCATTAATCCCATCTCCGCGTTCAGACACGCTCCAATGCTGCGCCACGTCTGCTTTGAGGCCGGAATACATCCGTCTGATGTCTTTCTGCCCTGGGAACAACTGACCAGCGTCGAATTCCTACGGTGCCCGCGCAGATGATTGTCTCGAGCTCCTCGAGTTGGCTACGAACATCGTCGACTGCGTTTTCGACGTCCAGTATGATTCGCACGCCGTGGCTCTGGGATCACCTCTCACTGCTTTGCGCTCTTTCACCTTTTCTGGTCCAGCGGGCTGGGGGCTCCTTCGATATATCGCGATGCCAGCACTCCAAACGCTGGATCTCACGAGATGTCCGCCCGGCCCTCGAAATTTCACGCAGCTGATCCAATTCGTGCGGCGCTCCGAGTGCCAGCTTCGCAGCCTGAAAATCTACGTTCGCAGCACTGTTGCGGTCCAGACCATTTACCTCCTGCATCTTTTGCCCACGCTGACGGCCATAGACTTGATACTGGCCGAAGCAGACACAGGCACGGCCATTTTTCGCGAATTTAAATCCCCAGATAATAGGATTATCCTTCCTTGCGTCGAAATCATTTCGGTACACTGCATCCATGACGACAATCAAGACCTCATGTTCGACGTCATCACAGATGCCCTTCAAATCCGCTCCGGCTCCCTGCCATCGCCGGACGGGTCGGTGCCAGTGAATTCGTTCACTCTGTTGCTCGATGGCGATAGTCAGGCCCCTGGCCCGGAAATTCGCCGTCGCTGGCAGGAGCTTTCAGATAAGGGAATGCAACTGCAGATCGAAAACTCCCGTGAGCGGTGGATTTAGCGAGTACCTCAGGTGTTGTAGTTGTTTTGTCTTCCATGAACGCTTGCTCAAACTTTTCAAGTTCAAGAAGCATGGACGATCGTCCTAGGGAGCCCATCTCGATAACAGTTCACAGTTGTAATTTGGATCGTCCTTTCTTTTTCGTTCTCTGATAAAAATACACACAGGTGACCCGAATACACTTACTTGTGTACTAGTTGACCGATGTTCCCGTGGAATTCTGTGGGGAGGCTATCAACTCTACATTCATTCATCGCTCCAGAACTGATCGAAAGATATCGATCTTTGATAAATGATATGGAAGAGTGTCGAAAGAACGAATAGTTCGTGTTGGTTCACACAGTCGGGATAATTTCGTCCAATCAGGCCGCTTCGTGGGCGTCTCGTCTCCCGCGATGTTAATCCCGGGAGTGGTGTGAAATATGTATATATATATATAGTGCAACACTGCAGTATCCTGTCCCCTTATCCTTATCCTCCCCACTGGCTCTAATGACGTCCACCTCATCGCCTGGACTGTCAGACGCCGACGCATTGCTCCTGAAGGGCTATGGACAGATTACGATAAGCGATGTTCTGGGTATCCTTTTCGAGGGCGTATTCTGTGGTGAGTCCGGATCCTTTGGTTGTGGATTGGAAATTCTTTTACCGATACTTCTAGGCGCATATGGCATTTTCTTTGCCCTTGCAGTGTACTCTATTCGGTATGTCCGATGGAACAGTTATTTATCCCTATGACTGATATAGGTCAAACTCGCAGTCAGAGAGGCTTCAGGACGCGTAGGGCTATGATAATGGCCCTCGTTGTGGTGTATCTCTACGCTGCTTCCGTCACTGCATGGGCTGTGGATTGCTACATAGCATTCAAAGATATACATTCCCTCTATATGACGACCGAGATTCCCCTTCCGGATCGGGAAGACTTGGCATTCGATACCTTCAATAAATTTGTCGGCGTGCAGGAAACAATCTTTGTGTTTAACGTTCGTGAAATTCCATTTTCAGGTATTTGCTAATGACTACCATCCAGGCAATTGTTGCAGATGCGGTCGTGATATGGCGCACTTGGGCTATTTATGGAGGACGGATCACAGCAATTGTGACGCCCTGTGTTCTACTCCTCACGGCATTTGGTGGATTTCTCTTCAACTTCGGCACCGGATCTGCGCGCTCATTGATCCTGTTTGCAGTTTTTGCCCTCGTCGATGTTACTTGCAATTTCTATCACGGGTCAACGCCGCTACCAGGAGCCAACTCAGTGTGTGTGCAGTCGCAAAAGATTGTGTGGGCTTTCTCTCTCGCGACCAATGTCGTGTGCACTTTGTTTATCGCATTCAAAGCATGGTACGTCCACAGTGCACAATTCCACACCCGCGTGCAAACGATATCAGGGAACATCGCAAGACGATGAAGCAGCTGAACTTTATCGGGAAAAAATATCACGGAATGTCTGCAGAGAACATCCTTTCGCTCCTCGTCGAGTCTGGCTTCATCTACAGTTTACTATGGGTAAAGCACCTCTCCGCATTGTGTCGCCCTCCGTTTGACCGACCCCTCTCAGACAATCCAGATCATTGGATACCTGGACTTCGACCTCAATTCCCCATGGTACTATATTTCCATCGTCGTCGTGAGGCTTGGACGGCAGACAACCGGCATGTACCCCACGCTCATCATTGTCATCGTCAATTTAAAGCGCACAATATGGGAGGAACATCCAACCACACTAGACGAACCCACAATCCCTAATTCCTTGCAATGGGCGGTTAATATCACTCGATCTGGGACGACGGCAACCATTAACGCTCGCCCCGAAGTCGGAATTCACCTCGATGTCATACGCGAAAACGCTGGGATCCATAAGCAGCCTGCGGCCGACGAAATTTAGCTCGCAAGAGCGATGTGTAGGATTGTGATGATCTGTAGCCAAAGAAATATGTAACCATACGGAATAACTTAGAATACTAGTAAACACAGTTGAAGGAGCGTGGATTCCAAGCAGGTAAGAGCTAACTCAAGAGAAGGTGGGACGGAACCAATCCTGATTGGCGTTGTTGTCCGGTACGACACAATCCCACATCTGGATCTTTGGGGCGAAATGAATGATCAGCTACAACAGCCACCGCACACGAGAGAGGAAAAAGAAAGACACGCACTTGGTTGCCGCTGACAGTGTTGCCGTTCGTTAGGTCGATGCACTTACCCGATCCGTTCCACTCGATCTGCGAGAGTCCCGAGTCGACCCGGACCTGCCAGAGTTGGTTCTTATCTCCCGCCGTGCATGTCCAGATCTGAAGTTTGACGCCATCGGCAGTGGATCCGTTGGGCACGTCCAGACATTTATTGCCGAATGTCTGTATCTGCCCAACATTGGGATACACGGGAACGGTCCAGGTGATGTTGCCGTTCGGGAACGTTGTATGGAAGTCGGAGTTATAGCACGAGACGAGGGCAACCTCTGCCCCATCCGCGTTATTGGCGGCGGCGATGCAGTAGGGACCACCCCCACTTGTCGAAGTTGTCACTTTGACGGTTCTACAAAATAAGCAATGAGGCTCGGTCGTCCGGGACAAGGGTGAATTTGCAAAGGACGCACTCAGCTGAACCGGCAACAGAGGCACCGACCCATTTCTGATTCGTGTCTCCCGTTGTGCATGTCCAGATCTGAAGCACATTTCCATCGGTGATAGCCCCATTTGTGAGGTCAACGCATTTTGTTCGTCCCGCTCCATTGAAAGGTAGAGTCATTCCGAGAGATCCACTGTTGGTTGGTGCTGCCCGTGACGCAGGTCCAGATCTGAAGCCGCGTCCCGTCCGCGTTGACGCCGTTAGTGACATCGATGCACTACAATAGAAGTGGGTACAGCTGAGAGAATAAATTGAATTCCAAAGACGCATACCTTGTTCTCGAAGAGTACGATCGGTTGCGGCCCCGCGCTTTGCGTGCCAGAAAAGAACGAGAGGTCCCAGTCTATGTTGCTGGCACTTTCGGTTTCGCAGTTATGAATAATGAGAGGCTGGCCGTTCGCATTCTGGGCTGCTCCGATACACCCCTTTGTCCCTGCGTTCGAGACTACGAGGCGCTTTAGTAACTGCGAATCAGTGGAACGTACGCCGTACACGAGGGGCTCAAGCTCTGGATCTGAACAGAGGCAACTGACAGACAGAAGCCCAAGAGCACGAAAAATGCAGAACGGTGCATGAGGAGAAGAGCAAAGGAACGCGAAAAAACACCGGACAGATAGGATAGAAGTTCAGTACCTGAGTTCGCCAATTTTAGCTATTTTTAGTCGAGTTGATGTGAAACTGACATCCGATTGTACTCACCCCTGTTATCTCGATTTTCTATTATTGGCGAACTCCGGACTGGGAGTAACTCTTGCCATACTTGATGAGTGCATTGTCCGATGGTACTTACTCAAAACTGACTGCCGAGGGTCATCCCCGAAAAAATTATTTAGGGGCGAGCATCAACAAGTTGCGGGCGCGTCGATCCTTAATTGATCCGGTGAACGTAGGTGTTGTTCCGTCGGCGTTCCGGCCTTGATTGCATACCGCCATGACCCAACTACAGTTGGAGGGCTCTCCACCACCCTTCGGACATTCCATGCTCAAATACTTTGCATTCGATCCGAACTATGTAAACCTCAACCACGGTTCGCGTCTTGATTGTGATTCCCTTCCGCGTAATAATCATTATTCAAACTGCTTTCAATCCAGGGAGTTATGGATCGCTTCCGCTACCGGTGCTTGCAGCCTGTAATAAATTAACGACGCGAGTCGAGTCAAACCCTGACCTCTTCGTGCGCATCGAACAAACGGAACTTATCACGAAATGCCGCGCGCAAATCTCGAAATTCGTGGGAGCCAAAATGAACGAGATCGTGCTCGTCCGGAATACCAGCCACGGAATCAATACCATCATGCGTTCTTTCGAGTGGAACGCTGGAGATGTCATTGTTACATGTATGAAGCCAGATGAAGACATATTCATCTTATTCTGACGCCCTTGTTCTTATAGGCACCTCCACATACAATGCGATGCAGGGTCTGGCGCGTTTTCTACACGATAGCCCAGGACACCCTAAAGTCTCCCAATTTGTTATTCAATGGCCCACCTCGCATGCAGCCATCGTCGCGGGATATCGCGCTCACTTGCAGTCAATCCCTCGCCACTCTGGGCAAAAGGTCGTTGCGATGATCGACTCCATCACATCCGTTCCCGGTGCTTTAATGCCCTGGCAAGAACTGGTGAAACTCTGCAAAGAGGCCGGCGTCTACAGTGTCATCGACGGGGCCCACTCCATTGGGCAAGAAATGAATATTGATCTTGGGAAGGCTGATCCCGATTTTTGGGTTTCTAATTGCCACAAGTGGCTCTTCGCCAAGCGAGGGTGTGCGGTGATGTTCGTTGCTGAAAGGTTAGTTATCTTCCCTTTCGCGGTTCATGCGGCTTACCGCGGTAATCCAGAAACCAGTACATAGTCAAGTCTTCTTTCCCTACCTCCAGAATGTACATTTCGCCCTCCGATCGCACGTTCCCGGCTCAGAGCTTCATAGAACAGTACAATTGTGATTTTTCTCTATTCATTCCAACATGCCAATTGATTTGCTTTCAGGGAATGGCACCATTGACTTCGTGCCCCCGCTGAGCATCACAGCCGGCGTGTCTTTTCTTCTGTTCCTGTGACTTATACTTGATTAATCAATTATTTTTTCTCACAGCGCTGGAATTTCGCCAGTGGCTGGGCGGTGAAGAAGCAATCAACGGTTACTGCCACGACATGGCCATGCGTGGTGGTGCACACCTCGCCTCGATATTTGGCACGCGTGTTCTCGACGAAACCGGCGAATTCACCTGTAACATGGTTTGGCTTCTTATCCCAGCCCTCTCAGCGGACCTTTGCATTTACGGCTCTTCAGGTGAATGTGCAGATCCCGCTTCCGCCGGACGTGCAACCTTCAGACCAAGTCATCAACCTGTTCAACCACAAGATGCTCGCGCCAACGAACTGCAAAACCAAGGTCAGCGTCAACATTTTTCATCACAACGGCGCCTGGTGGGCGCGCTGTAGCGTGCAGATATGGACCGAGGTGCGTCACGGTACGCTGACGGGGAAAGTGTTGATATTTTCGTACTGGGTGCGCGTAGTTGAGCGATTTTGAGCTGCTGGGAACTGTGTTGGCGGAGGTCTGCCGGGAGGTGGCGCACGAATTGCAGGCTTGAAGACTGGCGCTCTTATTGATATGATATATATATATATGTAGCTCTCAGAACCACCGTTGAATAAGTTTGTTTTCCCAGTACTTATAAAATTAAGATGTTCGTCTGTATCCTACATCTTGGCAAAAGACGTTACATTCAATCTTTTTCCTGCAGGAGAACATTTATTCTGCTTTATATCAATTTCTTGGGTACTAAGGGCGTCATCCACCATGCCAGTACTTCCGCGGTCAATTTTGTAATTTCAATCAATTGATCCTTCTCAACCTCAAACTACCTAAAAGAACCTAGAAAACGTGCCGACACCAATTGTTTCGCATGCCTAGACATCACCTCATCGCTGAATAGGATCTCGCGTCCAAGCAGCTGCTCAGGCAATCTCAGGCAATTAAATGAGAACAATTTTCATTGGATTGCAAGCTCCAAGACCGTACCTTCACGAGCGACGTATACATAAGAATCCCGGAGCTGAGCGAGTCGAGAACTTCTCCTTGCGCTCACCACACCGAGACGCCTCACACTTGCGGAGAGAAAAGAGCAGTGCGTTCATTCGACAAGTCAGCATTTCAAAATTCATTATAACTGTCGCAGATTTCATCCTGATCGCAAGTTCTGTCAAACAACTGTTTAAAATCTGTTAAACGGTTTCTCAAACATTTCTTTCTTTTTTTACGGCCGGGCGCAAACGAATTGCAAGGGGGAGATCACGATTCTAACTGGGGTCAGGTCTTGGCCTTCTAGAGGGTGTTATTTTGTTCCTTCTTTTTTTTTGGTTTCTGTACGTTGGCTTTTCATCCCGGAGCCTGAGGTGTGTTTGATTTGCTCTATACGTTTATTTCAGCTTTTTCAAACTCGTAGCGGAAGAAATTCGATACGCTGTGGTGGGAATGCGATGAAACGAAGCGGAATTATTGTCTTTTAGACCCCTGAAGACATTGCAAGAAAGTCTGTTTGAAGCGTTTGTTTTCTTTTTGTTTCCGTTTGTCCCGTGTGTAAAAAATGAAATAAAACCGGTTATATCCGTTTATAATGTCTATAAACGGAAAGGGTTGGAGCCTTAAGTCACTAAGTCAAGCAGGTGTGCGACTTGACACCACCAGGTCTTCCTGTTCTGTGTTCACAGCTTCATCATACCACCGCCCCTTCTTTTTTGTTTCTCAAACTACTTGAACCTGTAATAGTGCAGTTCAACGTTCTTTCAACATCATTCAACTCGACAAGAACTCAAGTCTGGCCAAAGAAATGAGCACTCGAGTCTTTTGTCTTGCTAGATATGCACCGTCGAATAGACCGAGCTGAAATACGCGGACGAGATAACAGTCGAGACGAGCTGACGCTAGCTGAGCTCACGTCGGACGCGCAGCGGACGTCGACGAATTGATTGCTATGTCCCGCAATCAGATAACGCTTCGGCCGATCTGATCCGGTGTATTTTATAGCTGAGAGTGTGCTCCTTCAGCGCCGTTGTCCCTACAAAAATCGAGTTGCTCGTGTAAAAAAAACGCGGTACAAGGGTATTGCCAGTGTCCCGGGGGCAAGAAACAAGACACAGAAAATGGAGGGAAAAAATGGTTTTTTCGAGTCTTGGTATCCTGCTGCGCACGGGCCCACGGCTTCAAATGGCATGCGGACATTGGGGCGCGCCGATCCCTGATTGATCCGGTCAACTCATGTGCACTTATCGCTCCCGGGCCGTTGGCGTCCCGGCTTGATTGTATACCGCCATGACCCAGCTGGAATTCGAGGGCTCTCCACCACCCTTCGGGCATCCTATGCTCAAGTACTTTGCATTCGATCCAAACTATGTAAACCTCAATCACGGTTTGCGTCCTGATTTCTGATTCTCACTTCCACATATTCATCCTGTAATGTGGCAGGCTCTTACGGATCCCTTCCACTACCGGTGCTTGCAGCCTGTAACAAGTTAACCATGCAAGTCGAGTCGAACCCTGACCTCTTCGTGCGCGTCGAACAAACGGAACTTATCACGAAATGCCGCGCGCAAATCTCGAAATTCGTGGGAGCCAAGATGAACGAGATCGTGCTCGTCCGGAATACTAGCCACGGGATTAATACCATCATGAGGTCTTTCGAGTGGAACGCTGGAGATGTCATTGTTACATGTATGAAGCCAGATGAAGACATATTCATCTCAATACTGACTCCTCCGTTCTCGTAGGTACCTCCACGTACGATGCAATGCAGGGTCTGGCGCGTTTTCTACACGATAGCCCAGGACACCCTAAAGTTTCGCAATTCGTTATTCAATGGCCCACCTCGCATGCGGTCATCGTCGCGGGATATCGCGCTCACTTGCAGTCAATCCCTCGCCACTCTGGGCAAAAGGTCGTTGCGATGATCGACTCCATCACATCCGTTCCCGGTGCTTTAATGCCCTGGCAAGAACTGGTGAAACTCTGCAAAGAGGCCGGCGTCTACAGTGTCATCGACGGGGCCCACTCCATTGGGCAAGAAATGAATATTGATCTTGGGAAGGCTGATCCCGATTTTTGGGTTTCTAATTGCCACAAGTGGCTCTTCGCCAAGCGAGGGTGTGCGGTGATGTTCGTTGCTGAAAGGTTAGTTTCCTTCACTTTCGCGGTTCATGCGGCTTACCGCGGTAATCCAGAAACCAGCACATAGTCAAGTCTTCTTTCCCCACCTCCAAGGTGTACATTTCGCCCTCCGATCGCACGTTCCCGGCTCAGAGCTTCATAGAACAGTACAACTGTGAGCTTTTCTTATTCCATCTCACATCTAAATTGACCTGCTCTCAGGGAATGGCACCATTGACTTCGTGCCCCCGTTGAGCATCACCGCCGGTGCGTCTTTTTTTGTCCTTGTGGCTTATTTGCTCAATCAATTATTTTCGCTACCTGATAGCGCTGGAATTCCGCAAGTGGCTAGGTGGCGAAGACGCAATCAACAGTTACTGCCACGATATGGCCATACGTGGTGGTGCGCACCTCGCCTGGATATTTGGCACGCGCGTCCTCGACGAAACTGGTGAATTCACGTGCAACATGGTATGTCGCCCTCTCAGCGGAACTTTACACTTACGGTGCTTCAGGTGAACGTGCAGATCCCACTGTCGCCGGACGTGCGACCTTCAGAAAAAGTCAACAGTCTGTTCACTCAGAAGATGCTCGCGCCGACGAACCGCAAAACTAAGGTTAGTGCGGGTATTTTTTACCATAATGGCGCCTGGTGGGCGCGGTGTAGTGCGCAGATATGGACCGAGGTGCGTCGCTTATGTTGACAGAAAAGGTATTGGTCTGCTCATAATGAGTGCATGCAGTTGAGCGATTTTGAGCTGCTGGGAACTGTGTTGGCGGAGGTCTGCCGGGAGGTGGCAGACGAATTGCAGGCTTGAAGATTGGCGCTTGCTTATATGGCATAGCTCTCGAAATCACCGTTGAATAATTATAAGTTTTTATTACCAGTATTTATAAGATCAGGATCTCCGTCTGTATCCTGCATCCTGACAAAGACGTTACATATATCGATCAATCGTCTCGTTGGAAAACATTCATTCTGTTCGTCCTACATTTTGGTTCCTGGTAAAGGGCGTTGTTCATCAAGACAGTGCTTCCGTGAAGATTGTAAATTTAAACCAACTGATCCCGTTCTCAACCTCAAACTACGTGCGCAGTCATGATCGTGAACCTGTGAGAGCCACCTTGTGCTTGAGAAATACCATGTCCGGCAATTATGGGTCGAGTACCGTCTCTTCCCACCCAGTTGTCTTTCCCAACTACATCTACACCCATTTCCCCAGAAGTCCCATAACACCGCACCCTAAAAGAACCCAGAAAACGGCCGAAACCAATTGCTTAGCATGTTCAGTCATCAACTCATCGTTGAATAGGATCTCGCGTCCCAGTAGCTACTCAGTCAGTTATATTAGAACGGCTTTCATTGGATTGCAAACTCCAAGACCGTACCTCCACGAGGGCCGTATACATGAGAATCCCAGAGCTGAGCGAGTCGAGAACGCCGCTAACAACCAAGGCACCCGGGTCGTCTTCGTTGTACGTTGTACGCATAGCGAGGCCTACCGCCATTCCCAACGGCGTGCTCAGTCCGAACACCACAGCGCCAGCCATCGGGAGATGCGGGTATCGCGCCGTGATATGCATGCTCGCAAGCCTTGAGCCGATCCCCAAACCCTCGAACATCTCTGTAGCAACACCGTCGGATTATTCAACAGCGAGTGAGTGCACCAAAACAGACGCACGATGGGTTACAAGTACTGCGAAGAGGACTTTGAACTTGGGGGAAACGGCAAGGGTGAGGCCGATGAGAACGCTGATGGAATTTAGGTCGGCGCAATTATTTTCGTAGTCGCAGACAAAACGTTATGCACCTGTGTAGAACGGCACCGAACTCGAGGATTGCGGCGCTGATGACGGCGGTGACAGCGTGCTCGGATGCAGTCTGACTGCTGTCTTCCCCGATGCGCTCAACTTCGGCAGCGCCAGATTCGGTCAGACACATATCCAAAACCCGCGAGTTGGTGCAATCTTGGATACAGATCGAATGGATCAGTACTAGCCGGCCCCACATCATGGTGTCAGGATGCGAACCTGACTTGCTTCTGCGCCGACTTCCATAGCTCATTGACACGACCTCAATCACGAAGATCCCCAGGATACTAGATAGACAAAAGCCGAGCGCGTACGGCTGAAGAATTGGACTTCAAGGATGGATCCATCTCAAAAGACGCACGCACATAATTACGCCATCCAGGGGACAAACACGGATTACCAAGCGCCTCGATGCCGGGCGCGAGTAGATGGATGAAGGCCGTACCGAGCTACGGCAGGAGGCCATTAGGCTTTCTCCTCGGCGGCTGAAATGACTGCGCACGCACGATGATGCCAGATCCGAAGTGTTTCGCGAAGCTATTGCAGGCCGACAATATTATAGGAGGGCGCTACAAGACGTAGAAAGTCTCACTTCAGCCATCCTCGAGGTACTTTGCATATTCCCGAACGCGCTTGGGCGTGACGTGCGAGTAGTACGGGCAGCATGGCGCCGAGCATGGAGCTGACAAGAATGATGAAGAGCGCGGCTACACGCAATCCGAGGTCGGACACATGAGATCCTGAATCTTGAGCAAAGAGACAACTTGACTCCGGAGTTGAAGAGTACGATGGCGAAGAGATTGCGGTTGACATGATGGTACAAGCATGCACTGGGGTCTTTAAAGCCGCAGGGAGGCTGAGAAAGGTAGATGATTCACTCCAGATGCTTTAGGAGTAATTACCAGCGAAGAAGTACCAGTAGCATGGTGCACTTGATCTATCTGCAGGTCGTAGCTCCCAGGAAGGGCATCATAATGCGAGAAGAGCCGAGAAGCGTCATTGAAGGTCCAAGCGCGGCCGAGGAGAATTACGTTGATGCTCTGTTAAATAATTGTGAGAAAAAAACGCATGCGTCCGAGAATACCCAGAGACATGAAGGTGTGCTGAATTGGACTGCTTTGTTGGAGGAAAGGGCGACAATTGTGGCACCTGGTATACATGGATCATGATTGAGTAGTTTCACTCAAGTGATCAGTGGGTTCCGGTGGGGTAACGAACTTTCCTTGAAGCCAAAACCATGAACAGAAGAAGAACTGGTCATTAAATCCCAGTAATACCAGCGTTCGAGGTCGAGAGCGTCAGCTACAGAGGACCGCATCGTAAGAACAGGGTTGTAGATAAAGCGGCAGATAAAGCTCTAGCAGAAAGGTTTATCGAGCAATTCGGAAGTGAGATGCTGCCCAGAATATATGTAGCTGCAGAAAAGCAGTCTCACGGCGGTTTGAAGCAAGGCTTGAAGTCAAGAATATAAAACACAGCCACCAGGTGCGCACAGCCATCGGCATGTCCCGAAGTATCGTTCAACTCGGGGATTTTCGATAAAGTTCTATTGGATTGAAAATCTCAGTGAGCGTTTTGGTACAGTACAGGCCTTGCTATACACAAGCTATGTATAAATAGAATAAAAGGATCCCGGTTCAAACATTTTCGGAGGCATGCCGATCAAAGCTCCTGTTGTCCATGCCGATCTCTTTACGAGCCACGTTGTCGAGTTGAATGCTATTGTCCCGTTGGCCGAAGATCACAGTGTCCGTCGCAGATCTTTTACTGCTCGGTGCCCATCGCACGGTGCTGATGGTGGGATTGGTGGTCCCAAGTTCGACAGTTGAAGTTGACTCCCAGATTGTCTGATGGAAGTTCACAATTACGATAATGATTGTAGGGTAGAGGCCCGAAATTTGATCGCCCATGCTTGAAAAAAGCTCATAAGCCCAAATTATGGGCTTAGTTCGGTCAATGTCGACGAAAAGGATGTACTGCGTGAGCTTGGATTTTTGTGAGTATGGATATTAACCAACGCGGTGGATAGCGACTTACCCAGAATAAACAATAAATGAAGCCAGATTCCACAAGCAAAGAAAGCACTTTGTCTGTGGACAGTCTCCGAGGGTTGTTAACAATGTTGAGGGCTTTCATCGCCCGACGGTGTTCCCTGAGCGAGATAACGGTTAGAAAAAATTACTCCAGCATTTGACTCGGCATTCTCACCAGGCTTTGTACCCTATTAGTATTGTACAAGTTGCGTTGGTCCCGAAAGAAAACGCCCAAGAAATGAGCTCGGCGTGTGCACAGATCGCTCCACCGCCAGCAATCGCCGACTGGTTGCTCCAGCCTGTACCTGTCAAGCAGGTAAGGTCGATGACATTGAAGACTAGATATGAAAGACAATCTGAGACACTGCGAAATCAACGGTGAATAATACTGGCTCACTGAATGACATGAGCAGCATGAGGCAGGGGAGGGCGACCGCCCATAGGGTTTTTCGGTAGAGAACCCATGCTCGCCAAATGACGACTGTGTCGCCGACCACCATCTGATACAGGAGGATGAGGTCGATGATACATGGAGATGGAACTCAATGGAGCGTACATTGAACATAAAGAGCGCTTCCTCAGGCGGCCCGAACACCTCAAGGTTGTCATCCGCTATGTCCCTCCTGTCTGGAAGAGGTATATTTGGGTCGCCCATAAACAGAATATGGCAATTTTTGAACCAAGAGGTGACATTTAACGCCCACAGCGTGAGAGAGGTCGCGTAAAGGTAAACCACAACGCAAAGCATGATGATAGAGCTACGTGACTTGAGGCCTTTCCGGCTACACAGATCGAGCAGGTTAGAATGGCATCTTGAAATAAGTGAAAATTTAATCACAAGATGGAATAGAGAGCCAGCGCGAAAAAGATCCCGTATGCGCCTGTCGAGAATCAACAACGAACGAGCATGAAATTCAGGAAGATTTACTCATAAACATGGTTTCCCAGATCATGCCGACAGCATCCTCGGTTATGGTAAGCCCATAGGTATAGAGAGCTTGTGCATCTGTAGCAGACAGAGGAGCCGACGGAGTGGAGTCGGAATTAGACGACATGGTAGCCTATGTCTGCTTTGTAGTGAGCGAATGAAGCACGAATCCTGCTTTCGGGAGCCACAGGTGCAGAATTGAGGAGTTGAATGCGATTATATAGATGCATATCCATTTTTAGCGCTGATGCGATGCTCACAAGAAGAGGCACTGCCCAGATACCAAAAATAACCAAAGCACCCGGATGCTTGAGCCAGCCAGTTGTGCAACTAGGGTGCGGTGTTGCGTGTGATGAGGAAGTCTTTAAAAGTTTAACTTTGACTTTCGATAGAGTGGGACATGGTCTTGTGAGCGGTTCACTGCCTAATAGATATCAGCACCCGTACGGGTTAGTCGATTGTGCCACTGGTCTGCGGTGTTGCACCTTTGATGGAGGCCTTGAGGCTATGGTAGATGAAATTGTACGTAAAATATGGCGAGCAGTTCAGCAGTTAAACGTTGAGACGTATTCCTTGGGCCCTTTCCGCTCTGGAGACCTTGGGCCGACCAGATGGAGGAGTATTGCCAAGTTTCAGTTTTTCGGAACCGCATGACCCACCAGAAGTTCTATTTGAGGCCCAAAAGCTCCCACGCCCGGCCAAATGTTCCTCTTTTGCCTTTGTCTGGATTGGATCCGAGTTGGTTTCAAACGACATCGGGGTTAAGGAAGAAGCAGATAGCGGAACTCGAACGTTCACGTGCCATTAGGTTCATGTTTCCTATATTCATCTCCGAGTCCGAACTAGGCAAAATGCCTTCAATTACCCACAAAAGCTGTTATCAAAACTCCAATTGAAAGGATCTTCCCGCTCCGTTTGATTTTTCATTTTCTGCCAATTTTACCGAAGACAGCGTGAGACAGCGTGCCCAATTAGGAATCACAGTGGCCCGGAGTCTCCCAATATTTCTTTCATGCCTTTCGACCTGCCTCCGCGCTCGCACTATCTCCTCCTGCGAACATCCCAGCCCGTAGAAGAACTAGCATTGCGGCAAATCCTCCAAGAGAACCTCTCGCAAGCCTTTGGCGTCACCGCATCCGGCACCCATCTCGACGTTCTATGGGTCAAAGAGCCAAAGCCGAATGAAACAGACGGACGTGTTCTCATACGCGTAGATCACGGGTGCATATGAACGACCGCTCATTTTGATGACCTGCTCATGAACTGCTCTTTGCAGGGACGATGCGACGCGCGTCCTCGCGTCGATCGTAGCCTCGTCCTCTTCCCCGCGTCTGGCGCTCATCAAGGCGTCTGCTTTCTTGCCTTCGCTGCTTTTGGACGACGACGAGCCGCTGTGACATGGACTTACGCGGCCCTCGGCGCGTAGGCCACACCGACGGGACCTCACCAGCATAATTTATCCTCCTCAGCCATGAGGTGATTTTCTTCAATTAATCTACATTAATCTTCATTCGAAAAATATATGCAGATCCCGCTTGGATCCCGCCACATCCGAAAATTTGACAGACCAGGGGTATTTTTAACTTGTTCGGGGCATTCAATAGAAATATTGGTCCAATTTGGCACCGCACATTGCGAGTCAGGAGCGAGACTTGAGTGAGACTCCGATGGAATGTGGTACAAGAGGGTACACTACATACATGGACGCGCCAGTAATAAAGATAGCCCGATTACTGCGAAGGATACTATACACTATACATGTTAGTAGCTCTGCTCTGCTTTATGTGTTTTCGTATATGCAATGAGTAAAGTATGGTCCGGCGGCACCATGCCGAAATGAGTGTGTGCGTATTGTACCGATGTCCACAAGTACCACATCCTCAGACAGAATCTGAGCGGGCAAGGGCAGGGGGGCGAGGGAGGGGTCGCAGTGCGCGCGGCAGCGGCGGGAGTGACGGGGAAGGCGAAGGGAGCGAATCCGAAGGTTCTTCCGCAATCGGGCTGTGCATCAGCGCGCGGGGCGGCGGGGGCAGCGAGCGTGCGGGCGAAGGCTGCGTCGGCGACGATTCAGAAAGCTGCCATTGTGGCAGCGTCGGCAGAGCCTCCCGCGGCGACTCCTGCAGCGGGGACGCGCTCGCGGTGAAATATGACGCCCCGCTCACATTCGTCCCCGACGTCGTTGTCGTCCCCCCCGTTCCACCGGAATGGGACTGGCTCCCCGTGCTCCCGATGCTCCCCGTCCGCCTTACGCGGCCCGTCACCTCGCCCAGGTGCTCCGGCAACCCTTCTACGCCGCCCATCGAGTTGATGAGCTCTACCGCCGCGACACTGAGGCTCCCCGCGCGGCTCGGTGGCTCACTGAACCCGTCACGGTCCGTCATCGCGCGCGTCGGCGGACGCGATAGCGTGTGCATGCTCGAGCGCTGCTCGTGGTACAAGCTCGACGCGGCGACACTTGTGCCCCCGGCCGTCATCTCGCGCGACCCGATGCTCTCGATCGTGGGCATGCGCCGGATGTACGAATTGAGAATCCGGACGTGCTCGTCCGGCGGGTAGGGCCGTCCAAACTCGTCGTAGCCCACGACCGCACGGACTGCCGGGTCGGAGAGGTACGCGGAGGTTGGCATGAGCTGCGCGCCTTCCTCTGCTTCTCGGTTGATCTGTGACACCAAGGACCGGAAGCGGTCGACGAAGCTGTAGAGCTCTCGGTCATTCTCCGACGGCACGTTCGGCAGACCGTTCGTGTGTTGGCTCGGGGGAAGATTGGCGTAGGGATCAAATTCTTCTTGGAGCCCACTGTCGTTTGAGGAGCGTGGAGAGTCTGTTATGGGAGGAAGACGGATATCCCCCGGGGAAGGAGAAGTCGAAGGGCGGTGCAGAGAGGAGCCTAGAGAGCTGCGCAGTGATCGATGGTCGGCCGTTGGTCTAGAGCCAGACCCGAGGGTGGACATTGACGGCTGGTGATGGTGATCATGGACGGTGGCAGTCGGCAATGGAGTGACCGACATGGGAGGAGAGCCGACATAAGTGGATTCCGAGATGGTAGAGGCGCGATTTAGTGAAGGTCGGCGAGTCTGCTGATAAGACGCGAGGGAGAGGTGGTAAACAGTCTAAATCCAAATTTGTCAGCAAAATATCATTTCTTCAATAAAAGTTGTACATACGAGGATGGCGATGGTTAGAAGTAGTCTGACAATTACGAGTGCTAACCACACTCCCCACGGCGGAGGGGAGCAAGCAGAGTGGGATCGTATGGACCAGACTACATCAATATCGACATCACATCGATTCCCCTTATTCAGGGCAGAGTCGGAAGACGCTCTCCATGCAAAAACGAGGGCAAAATTGACCACCGCAGGAACCGCCAGGAGGACGGACGAGATGTAACGCAGGACCATGCGTACAGTTAGGAGGATGGTGATGGTGATATTATGTCCGAGCAGATAGATTTGGAGAAATGGGATGACGGCAGCAGCGAAGAGGACAGCGAAAGAAACGGTGCTGATGGTCGCAAGGACAATTGCAGCCACTTGGCCGTTCCTTGAGGGGTAAATCGCAAACGCGAGGAAATACCGGACGGTCGTGTACAGCGACCAGCAGACTGCACCAGCATAGATTCAGCACTCAGAACCTTCTGGATGCGAGATTCAAGGACACTCACCCATGATCACCTCCAATACAGCTATTGTCGCCTTGAGCCTCCTGAGTCGCTTCCGGACCACTTTCTCTAGGTATCCCTTGCGCTCGCGCATGGTTGTGGGGTCTCCATCGAAGCTGAGACCAATAGGTGAGCCCCGCGGGGCAGTGGGGTGGTTCGGCTGGTGCGACAAGAGATCCAGGTACGCGACAGATTCAGAAGTAGAAGAATGAAGGAGCGGTTGGGTAGGATGGGAGACTTCAGAAAGCGACAGAGTCTGAAGAGTAGCTGAAGATGTAGTCCTGACGTGGGGTGAAGGTGTTTCAGTGGCATCTGGTCCCCATATCGAGTTATGAAGGTAGAGTGCAGCCATAAACGTGGGGCCCAGGATACATGGAACAGCGGAGAAAGCCCAGAGATATTGGCAGTGGCCTCTGGACACGGAAACCGAAGGACCACGCGACAAAAACACGGAGAGACCACAACGGTTGTGGCCAAACGAGTTTGGAGTCGTTGCGAGACCTTAGAATTACCAATTCGGCTAGGATCAAAGCCTTTGACCTCTCATCCAAACACAACCAAAATTTGCCTCATGTCAAATTACAGCCGAAATGAAAAGTTGATGAAGAGACTTTTACGAAACAACTGCCCCCGCTGTCGCAATTCGCTTCATGATCATACTTTCTACTGCTACGACAACACTCGTCTTCTTCCCCTGTCAGAAAGCCGCAGCAGTTTCTCATGTACGGCTTAACATCCCACTGCGCTGCATTCGGACTCTCGGACCATCGAGGAACTGTCATGGGCAGGCTGTGCTCCCACTAAACCACAATAACACCGCCTGCGCGACTTTGATTGCGGGCTTGGCGCGTATATACGCTGATCTCACCCACAAAATCAATCATCGGTATCAGCAGTTTCAGGCACCGTCTACAGCATGAGCTGCGCAAGAAGACTAGTGAGTCTCCATTTCCAGGTGACTCAATAACCACTTTTGCTTGCCTGCGTCCTGGGACCGGTCGGGACATGCCAACAACCTCTGTAACCTCGAGCTTTAGACCAGTCTCAAAATCGACGAGCGCAATTATTGCACTACACAGTATCTGTGCAAAATACGCTCGTTCATTTGATTTTGATGCGGAGACCCGCCGCTCACATTGATTTCACCAGGAATCAAGCGCGTCGTGCGCAAATCATCGCTGACGCGACTTTATATGGCGCGGCTCCGGCCGCGTCGGAGAGTTCATCGATCACTGCGGACTGCCCCGACTAGCCCTCTTTGGCTTCAGTGGTTCAAGTCTGGCTAACTCCGGTGGCGTGCCGGGCATCATGATTTTAGCGTAGACTGCCGTGCCGTGGGGCACTGTGGGTACTGCGAGAACCTCGAAGGACCCAGAAAGAGCAGAATTCCCCGACGTGCTCAGAAACCTTGTTATTCTCCACCGCTTCCCTTCGCGCACGAATCCCTGAGTGGGAATATGCCCACGATCCGCTGCAACTGGTCCGGACGCGAAGGGCGCGAAGAGGATCTGCAGTCTATTCATACTACATACAGCGCGTCGAATGCCGCACTGGCACCGTCCAGAGCTGTATTGGTCTTGGCGGCAGGTACTGCGTCTCATTCGGGTGGCGCTTGGAACCCATTGGTCTCAGCGCTTTTGCGGCGGTCTGGCCGCCGGAGTCTCGCCTCTCCTTAACGCGGACAGTACCCGTTTGGTGGTCCGTGCCTTGCTTCGCTGTTATGCATCTTGATGATGCCATAGTTCTTTGGCAGATCCCGACAGCCCCCGCTGGCAGATTCTATGGGTATTCGTCAGCGTGCTGCCAATTCGCGGTTGCAGTATCTTCAATTAATTCTCCGTTCCGAGTGGAGTGGACTTGATTCGTATAAATCTCTTGGGCTCAAGATTTTTTTTTCCATGTCGGGTGCTGGTCTACTCCGACTACACCACCTATCAAACGCTCGACTGGCCCGCCGGGCAGCGGGGCCTCGTGTCGGTGGCACTGACATCTTTGAACATATCTATCTGCCACCCACCCCACAGCGGCGTTCTGAATTGTACTCCTCCGAAGAAGCTGGCGGCCCAGTGCGACGGCGTCGCGCATCTCCAATGCCCATATGCAGAATGCGAAGTACGCGCGAATGGATTAATTGTTTGCTTGCTTGACGTGAATCACTCATCACAACGATTACAGTGATCGTATTCTTCCATTGTATGCGGAAGGTCCGCTTTGTTGACTTTCGCCCTTATTTTCTTCCGCGCAACCTACTCACCATCCGTTTCCACATCGCACTCAGTCCGCCCTGAGGAGGAAGCGGGTACTCGATCTTGATCAAGCTTTCTTCAAGATCTTCTCGATTTGATGTTCTTCTAGAGTATTTCGTCGTCCAAGCCAAGATTGGTATGTAAGATCGCGGAGATTCCGAATTCAATACCGTTCTTGCCCACGGCTTATATTTGGAAGGTTGCCATATTTAAAATGCCAAATGTTTCGGCATCTCGACGTGAGCCTTGGTATGTCGTGCTTGTTGTCCGACTTGCACGGTATTTATTCACAGACCACAGGAACATCAATCATGTCTGGGATGTCGGGAGAAGTAACTGTTTATATAGAGCCTTGATAGAGCCTTTATATGAACAACGAGACGGACGCCTCAAATCTATATCATGACCGAACATAAAAACGCCACGGTCAGATTCCAGCCACAAATTGGATCACCGACGTTCAGAGACATACACACAACATCATGGTCAGGCGAAAAACACCCTAGATCCAATTATCCAGTAGACATTCAAGTCGAGCTAACCGTACAAGCATATATTGCACGATGAGTAGGGCTATATAAAAGCGACCAGCTAACGCACAAGTGTCCCCAGAAAAATGTGAAGGAGGCCAGAGAAAATTATTCAGTGGCGCCGACCTGGTCATTCTTCTCTTTTTCTTCTTGCGTTTCTTGCCCGGGTTTTCGCTCTCAACGTTTTCTGCCGTTTGTTCGCGCTCCCGTTTACCCTTGGATTTATGCTCGGCAGAATGAGGTGTATCCGTCGTTGATCCCGACTCGGATTTGGTGCTCTGCACCGGCTCGTCGACGCCAGCAGGCTTCAGGAACACATTTGGTAGCGGTGCGGGAGGTGGGCTATTATTTTCTGCGCTCGTGCCACTGGGTCCTAATTTTTTGTGACCGCAGGTCTGCGCCGACACCAGAATTATCATAGATCGCCTGGCGGGCAGACTTGCCCTTCGGCGCATTGCCAACTTTCTTGGAATTTTTGTTGGAGCCGGCCCGACCACTGAGCGAAGAGATCTGCTTGGGCTTCCCGGCGGACTTGGAGTTGGATGTAGTCGGCGGCTGGGCTTCAGTGGTGGCTCCTTCAGGAACGATGACCTGGTACTATGCAGCATACGCGGGAAAGAAGAAAGAAGCACCAGGAATATTAATGAGCACCGTGTGTTACGCGGCGGTAAGGACAACAGTTCCCACCTCATCCGTAACCTCTCTTCCACGTTTGAATGCGCGACGCCCCTTCAAATTGGCCGCCGGGGGAGCGTTCGAGCCGGACGCGTCAGGCGTGAATAGAAAGGGGAGGTACGACGCCTCGTAGCTTACGGACTGCCTGAAGTGTAGAAAGAAACCGAAGTCAAGCGAGTATTATTCGACACAGAAATTCGGGTGAACTTGCGTCGTTTCTGGGCCCCAGGCGTCGCGAATCTCTTTGGAGACCTCCCACTCCCCGTCGTCTTTGACTTCCGCTCGATCCAGCTGCACCTCTGCAAGGTTCTTGGCGCGGTGAGCATTTTGCATAAACTTGAGACTCAGAGTGCTGGTGCTGAGCGTTTTGGCCGCCATGTTGGCTGCGTATGGAAAACAGGTGCGCGTCGCAGAAGGTAGGCTGGTAAAGATTATGTAACAATGCCGTTGCACAACATGACACGCACTTACGTCCGTTGCCACATGTCCAAACCATGTCCCGGGAAGGTTTCCTCCTCCACCGTCCTTCGAAGTCAATCACCGAGGATCTTGAGACTTGAAACTTAGCATTCTCCCCTCCTGGAGTTGTCCTTGCGAAGTCGAAATATCACCTAGAAAATTGCATCAACTTTACGGCTTGCTTCATGTATCGCTTCAAATTGGCATGCCAGTGGAACATTGGAAAGTTTCCAGGGGGACAGTCCTTAACGAATACTTGAATAACATTTCTCCGGGCGATTCGTCACTGGTTCCAAAAAGGCCTGCCCCATCCACTCCCACATAGTACGAGGAGGCTAGGCAACGCGACAACGAATGGAGATGGGGCCGTCCGAGGTTCCAGGGGCTCTTACAGAGCGTCCTACCACTGACGAAAATGTAGAAATTATCGGCAAGGACAAGCTCCGCTGCTCAGGGCCTCCTTTGCTCCTTGTGAAGATGGCGTTCGACGCAACGACGTTCAAGTTGACTGGGACGATGACCGCCACCCCATGGTTCACAAAGCCGATCGGATCGTGTATTTATCACCTGCTCTGTGATGAAATTCAACCCGGTTTTCTAAAGTCAAAGCATTGGCGTCTTGAATGGATGGTGCGTGGAATTCCGTTAGGGGAATTGGAAATCCACAATTTTTGAGCCTACAGGAGAATTTCGTGCGGATTGGACTACAGCAACTTCTTCCATCCGCAGATTTTGAGTGTGATGACTGCTTGCAGATCGGGCCCAACGAGATCTTCACATCACCGCGGTTGAAGGTTTCTGCTGATGGCGGCAAGTAGCCGAATAGCCGACATGTACGTTGCATGTGCCGTCAATACGCGTATATCACAAGCGGCCAGCATGCGCGTCAGGGCTGACAGGGCATGTCGAGATCTGCGACTTATCGCAATGATTTCGGCATCGAGATTTGAATTGGGCATCGGTGGTATGTAAGTAAGACCGGTGCATAAATTGATTCTTGTTCTGAACGCTGAATTTTTCCTGTGGCAGACTTGGCTGCCGAATGAACAGTAGCCACCATCGTATTGCGTCGATAGGATTCACTGCAAATTCACGGTAAATATTCATTTAATTCGATTTCCGACCTGGTTCAACGTCAAATAATGCAGGGTTGAACTGTAGCCGGAAACCTGTACGGCGGTACCCCGCGGCCATCTTAGTCGAAGGTCTTGCGTCGAATAGGACAGTGAACCCCGGGCCGGCAGCCGAGGAATTTTCGTCGGAAGATTTATTCCATATGACTCTGAGTACGTATCTTCAAATTTTCGGCGACCCAAACTGTGGATCAATCGGCGGGGACAAAATTCCGGCTTACAGCTCGGTCGAAGAATGAGGACCGGGTAACACTCGATAGCTTTCCATTAGCTGCGCGACTCATGGCGACTCAGTTGGGTCACCTAGGAACGGCCGATAGGGTGGATCCGGTGAGAGATTTTCCTTGCATCGCGATTCGCGAAGAAACGCCATACGATACACTGGGAGTTGCCGGGACGTTCAATGCCTAATCTTTATCAATCACAACTGGAGCGACGAAGTCCACGGTGCCAGCTTCTACGCATGTATGCAGGTGCTGCAACACCAACGATTCATGGCCGCGGAGACCGTAGAATTACGGTAAAAATCACAATTGAATTCTCGAGCCGTGCTGCAACTGATTACTTGCCGCAATTATTAGTATCCACTTCACGGCCCTATCGATTGAAGTTTTCTGTTGATCGGAGAGATATTCTGTGCCCTGCCGTTATCACAGACTAAACCTTACCCGATAGCGAGGCGACGGTAGAGGACGTTCGGAGGTTATGAAGGTATGGGTACTCTCGGACAGGGTGCGACTGAAATGAAGCTCCGCAGAGGCCACGATGACATATCATTCAATGTGTTAATGGTCTATATATGTTATTTCAGACCACTGGCAGGTTCTCGCACTGCCTCGAAAGTTGACGAGAAGCGGAGACTCCCGAGTTACTCCTGAGGTTTGGCGCCGGCATCTCGGACTCCTGCGACCAACTATGATTGGGGTTACTCGCCATTGGAACTCCCGAGAACCGGCATGAATTAATTTTTGGTCTGCCCTGGTTGCCAAATAGCTGTGACGTAACAATCACGGTCGAACTCGACGAATTCCAACAACTTTCCGCCCAGATTTGTATTCGATGCTCTGTTCCGTTCTTATCTGTGGTAATCAATACTCTAGGAGCGGATAAATCGTTATCCTCCCTCGCTTAAGAAACGGTCATTTTCCGGATCTTGCTTGGAATCCCAACTACACAAAAATCAGTCAAGAAGCAGTTCAATGACATTTGTATTGAATAATTTCCCTCTCTAGCTGCTGTTAACGGCCTCATTCCCCGCCAATCATCTCTGCGCTCTAGTGGATTCGTCATTCATGATCTTTGCGGCCACTCGCCGTGTTCCTGGGTTTCATTTCACCCCCGGTCTAGGTGGGTCCAGTCGAAGGGCCGACCTCTACGGATGTCTACTTCCATATAACATGAGAGACGTATGCAGTGAATGACATCACGAAGTAGGCATCGTTCTCGTTATTGGGTCTTCTCGCTATTGAATTGTAAATGTGATTAGCGACCTCCAATGCTTACCTCCAATACTGTTGTTGATCGGCGAAGTGCCAAAATCAATGGCTGTCATTGGGCTTACCGCGCGGTGAAGACATAGTATGCCAAAAAGTCCTATTTTCAAGAATGAAAGTGTAATGTCAGGGGGGCCGTACAACTCCGGCGGTTCCCACCAAACCGACCGAGACAATCCTCGGGATCTACACAAAATTAATTGCCTTGAGGCGAGAGCAATAAAATTGGACCCATAACTATAAATTAAGGCTTTCTGAGTCCGAGATAAAATGAACAGCCCAGAATATTATCCCCCTCACCGCACCAGATTGATCACGAGATTGAGCTTGAACGTTCAACCTCGACGAGCGAGGTCGACGGACACATATTAACTTGTACATCAGCAGTACTTCCATCTCAAATTTTATCGACTATTATGAGATGGAGTCTGACTCCGGGAGGCTGAATACTTACGTCTTTACATCGAGAGGTAGGACAGCCTCGACCGATCGGGAAGCGCCTGTCTACTTCCAGTCCAAAGTCTCGGAGTTTAAACGCCTCTCACCGCAATGTCTCAGCTCGCTGTCGCTTCCATGTATCATCGCAACCAATACGGTGCGGAGCCCGGGACGACGAGGTACACAAACGCACATCCTTGCCCACGCCCACGCCCAGAGCCAGGACTTGAATTCTTGGGTTCGGAACCCCTTCGACTTCCTTTTGTCTTGGCCTTCCGTGTCGCATCTACAGCGGTATACATATATGGCTGTGGACGCCAGGCGGTGGACCGCGGGAACGCGACAGCTTTCGCGGGTAGGATGATGCATCCGAATTCCAGACTAGTCTTCGTGTGCTGCGCGGTTGGGTGGTTGCGTAATTGCTGGTGCAATATCGGAGTTCAATAATGCGGGTACGGAACGGAACAGGGCAAATCGACAAATTAGCAGCCAGTCAGTCTGACTCAGTCAGGTTCAACTATTCTTTTACTTACTTGATTACATATACAGCCAGGGAAGAGGAAGCCTGAGACACACTTTCTTTGCGTCCCCGGGTGCTAGCAAGCAGACTCACACTGCTGCCGTGTGGGAGTGCTCGTGGACCCCCGAGCTCTACTTTCGCCCCTTTGTTCGAATCATATTTTCCCCCATTTGAACATGCTTCTTTCTCTTCCATTCTCGTACGTATACGTATACTTATACGGTATCCGCACGCACGGCGGCCGCAAAGGTGAATCGTCTTCCATGTGCTTCGACTCCGTGATTGGCTAAGTACTTGAGGACTCATTGGTCGGTTCCTTGTCAGCGGTTCAAATGATCTTCAATTATCACTGGTCTACGTTTGGGAACTGGCAGCCTCTGTTATAATCGTATCCTTCCAATGCTGTTCCTTCATTCGTGCGCCGCAGTGGTCTTTATTTACCGGATTATGCTAGCCTTGTTGTGGTCAATTTCTGTTCGTGGTCACCAGTGACCAGTAAACTGGCTTCGTTCCCGAATGACGCACCTCACCTGATTCGTCAGTATGCAAAGTAGTAACTGGTTGACTTAGACGCGGGCACGGAGACCAATAATTCGAAGAGGGAATCACCGAGGCATGCCCGAAGGAAACTCTTCTTGCCTGCCTACCTCTGACTCGGTGCCTCGTACCTGCCTGCCTACCTCAAAGTTTGTGCCTATCCGTCTGCCTGTAGCTTGAACAAGCAAGGGCCTGCCCGCGAAGGAGAAGCATTCGAAGATCTACTTGCTGCCGGCAAGAAGCAGATCATGAACGATTGAACACGCTGCCGGACTGGTCCAACCAAGGCTAACTGAATGCCAAAATTGAACTTCTCCATCCGCTACTCACGGTTGACGGCGGCGTATCACATGCAGACATTGCGGCATTCATTATCCGTATGCATCCGTTATCTGTGCCCGCACCGCCTAGCACAAGAGATTGGACAACGTGCGCCTGGAGAAGAGCCTGAAGGAGATCCGAGCCGCGGGTGCGATCTCTTTATGGATGAATAGATTACTTCGCCAAAAGCTCTTCGGAACTTCCTTCTCAACGAGTGGGTGCCTGTCGGATGCAAATCCGCGGAGCGGGATCTTTAAATTCTCATCCTGGGGAAGGTGGGTGTATTTTCTGCACCCCTTCGCCAAGACGATGGGTTACAGACATGATGTTTGGGCGAGCATATGGGCTGAAAGTCAAAATTACGAGATTAGAGACCAAAAATGAAATGATGGTTGACGTACTCCCCTTCACGATGATCACCCTTCCCATCGCCTTTCCTTTCCAGCCTCATCGCGTCGATGCTGGAGCGAATGCTTTGTTGGCCTTCGGTCAGGCCGAAATTCTAAACACCGGACGGCAAACCGAATTTCCATTTACAGGACATGCGTTGGAAATGCAGAACTCCAAAATTGAACGGACAGTTGTTCCTTTCAAGGAAAGGCTCCAGGTATACGACCTTTCCTCCGCGTTGTACACACTTGACCTAAATATTGTAGTTTTACACCTCTTATTTCTTGAGACCATTCACGGCTGTCGGCCCGCAAAATGACAGGAGGATCTTCCTTGACATTCGCATGTACTGTATATCCTGTTTCACACACACACACACACTTACGTTCTTCTACTCTCTGTTCCTTCGTTGTC
Source organism: Mycena sanguinolenta (assembly GCA_014462675.1). Lineage (NCBI taxonomy): Eukaryota > Fungi > Basidiomycota > Agaricomycetes > Agaricales > Mycenaceae > Mycena > Mycena sanguinolenta. The sequence goes on along the minus strand of JACAZH010000003.1, from coordinate 9,558,801 downwards.
GTGATATTTATGGTTGATTAATTCAGATTCCCACGACATCACGTGAGGCGTTGAACTTGCAGGTAAACTACAAGTTTAGTTGGTGTACATACCACACACATAGGATGAGATGTCCAGGAATACAGATTCCTCACTTATTTTACCCGCGGAGTAAGCACCGAATGAATCGGCTCGAACCATGGAGGCTCACCTGCGGCCGCCGTATGGTGAGAGAGGGTGAGAGTATCAATTCGCCTCAGGCTCGCTGGGGCTACAGCTGCGGGTGGAGTGGGGTGCCTTCGTCCGCTCGTTCGTTGGTTTAAACTTCTGCATTGGAGTTGACTCCGCGGCACAGACGGATTTACATCGTGGATGGTCGGTCGTTCGAATTGATTGGCGTTTGTGCGGAAATATCAAATGGGACACACGAAAAAAATAAGCGAAACACAACCAGACGGACAGATAGATAACCGCCAAACGGATCGGATCGTTCCTGTGCATCTCAATCGCCGACGAGGTACCACAACAGCAGTTGAAGAAGCAGCGCCAGAGGCAGGGGCAGACACGCGGAGCGCTCAGCGCTGTTCAAACTTAACTGACCCGGCATTAGAAATAGATGCGCTAAGCGCCCGTCGACTCTAGATAGCCGCCCGCGAAGGAGGGTTGAACACCGAGCGGGGTTTAAGCGGAATTTAAATCAACATCAATAGCACAAGTTCGATCCGAGTGGAGTGGGAAGGATCGCTCTCGCTCACGGCTCCAGTGACAGAAAGGCTCCGGGAAAAAATCACATCGCCTATGTACCCCGACGCCTGCTCGGCAAAAATAGACACACGTTGCCTCGGACAGAAAGACACTGATTAAAATCTTGAATTCCCAACCGTAATTTATATCCGCGGAGAAACAGGTCGATGCGATTGCTTGCGTTCAGTATTCGTGGGAAGGGCTTTCTGGCGTGCTACGACCCTGTCCAATCATGTGTATGTTTCTGGCGTCCTGCCGCCAATCATGAGCATGTTCATGCATGACTCCATAGGCGAAGAGAAAATCAGAGATGATTCTGTTCAGCGATCAGAAGACCTCCCACGGTGCTGATCCGGGTGGGGCACTAATATTGATTTTTAATTAAAGAAAATAGGCAGGCAGGTGCGCGGGCTCCAGTTTGACATCGCCAGGCGAGGCGAACCGGGGACGAAGAGTCTAGCTCCGAATCCGAATTCACGTGGGTAAGTTGGAGGAAAGTCTTCCCCCCGGATGATTTCTGCCTCCAATCACATGTCCGTGCCTCCAACCATGGGAAGGAAAATCTCATAGATGATCCGCACGCGTGTTGATTAATTAGGACCGAGGCGAAAACTGGTGCAAACTAAATATGCGAGGTAAGGAACCTATTCTAACATCCGTGGGAAAAGAACGCAATGGGAAGGTAGGTTGCATATGCAATGCATATGACGCTGTTCTGTTGAGGATAGATAGGATAGATTATCAAATAGACACGGATAGAACGTACGAGGAGCAAACGGAACAGGAGAAGAGTTCTGGCGCCTGTGGGGAGAGTGCGTGAGAGCAGAGATCAACATAGAGAAAGAACAGAAGGGAAGGGAAGAAGAGAATAAAAACAGACTACAAGTGTGGGGGTGTGGCGAAAATATACAGACTGAGGCGTGTGGAGATAGCGCAGCGGTCCGACCAGAATCCAGATGCACCCAGAGATAGCCTCGCGAGTACCACACGAATAACTTGCACTTACACGCAGCTCCGCCAAATCATATCATCACAAGTAACATACCTTTATCTCCACGTCGACGTGGAGCGCAGCTAGTTCGTTCGGAGGAACTCGAGAGTCGAGACTCGGATCCTGCCCACAACAGCTGCTTCGAAGTCCGATTCGTGTGAACACACATTTATTGTTTGAGCGCGTGCGTGGGGACGAGCTAGAATTCGAAGGAGGAGATTGAATGGACGAATGGGTGGATGAATGAGTGGCTGAATGTGTGGGTGGGCGGATGAGTGGCTGGCCCGTGCGGGGCGGACGGTGCGGTCGGGGGCGTGGTCACTGGTGAATGGAAGGAACAATGCAAGGATGACAGACAATGGCATGTACCGGTGGCAGATACAATCTCTCTCGTATCTGGACGATCTTTCTCGCATCCCATCCGGAGGCTGCCGCCGCAGACTAGACTAGACGCAGACATCGACAGAACCCGCGTGGCCTGCGACGTACGACAGAATAAATCAGAACAAGACAGAGATTCTTGAAAAACAAAAACGCGACCCGCGCGATTTCTGGCACCCGCCAGCGCTTGCGCTGCTACCGCTGGCATCTTGGTGATGCAGACAGTGTCATTATCATACTTGGCGGGCATTATCATGAGTACTGTGCTGAGCGCAGATGCAGATCGCCCGGCCAACCCGACTCGACGCGTCTTGACAGAATGAACGTCAAAAGAACGAAGGAAGCAGTCAATCAATCCGTCTACGTCGTTCGGCCGCGCTGCCGACCCCGAGTGGAATCAATTGGAGTCGGCAGTACCTATGTGGGCGGAGGGAAGAGATCCTCCGAGTCGTCACGGTCTGGAGGAGGGGCCCGCGGGAGGTGGCGGCTAACGGCGACGCCACATATCCTGAAAGCACGAAGGCAGGAATCGAAGGAGGGAGCCAAAAAACAAGGAAGGAAGAAAGAAGCAATCACCGGCAGTCAATCAGACGAACAACAATGCTTTGTAAGACATGTCGTTTGTTCGGAATCAAATCATATCCGCAGTGTCGTTTGTGCGAATTCACGGTGGATCTCTGACAAGACAAGAGTCAATCAAGATGAGATTCATAGCAGCACCTTCAGGCGGACAGACAGGTACATGCTTATTTTTAATCAGTATAATCAAGAAGCAGCTTGTCGGCCGGTCAGGGCGTGTCACCGAGCATATGTTTGTTTTCCTTCCTTTCCCTCCTCCCTCCGACGACGATGATTTTCGGATTCCGACGATGAGTGATTGTTCCGCGTCACAGGCGAATCAAGCGTCAGTGGCGTTGGTTCTATGTATTCCTCCACCTATATCAGGCAACCCCCGAAAACGAAAACAGAAATAGGTCGGATGGGGGTGATAAGATTGCGCTGTGCGATGCCGTCACGCCCGACCCTCGCCTCGCTGGGCGGACGCCGCGCCGGAAATGCTGTGCAAATCGCTCGCTGGAATACCGTGATGTGGAGATGAGGCGCTGGAAATGAGGTAAAGTGAGAAAATGCGGAGATTAAGTCGTGCAGATATACTTAGTTCCATACATACCGAAGAGCGGAAGTGGGTCCGTGGTGATCTTGAGTCCTGGTACTTATTAATATAAGTATATAATATGGATATGGATAATTTGTCCGGGAGCTCGGCCGCTCGGTCGTCGGTTGCCCGAAGGCTGTACCGAAATCGAAACTGAAAGTGAAAAAAAGGTCGGATGAGGGTGATAAGTTTATAAAAAGTCAACCCAAGTCATATTCGGATTCATACAGCACTTCTCTTCCCTTCGCATGAGACAACGGACATCTCTTCGAATTCGCTTTCGCATGCAGGACAGCTGCAGAGGAAATGACGTAGTGGAGAAATGAGAGCTGAGACGAGGAGCGAGGACGACGAGGGCGGAGTTTTCGTTGTTAGGGCGGGAGGAAGGATGCAGTGAATATGCAGCGAGTATGCAGCAGATATGGACGGCATGCAGCCGGGAAAATTAAAGGGTCGAGAGGCAAAATTGTCCATCCACCGTCTACAGCTATTCTGGACCTAACCCGAGTTATCTATTAGTGTCGGTTCTGAACTGCCATACACACGTGTATAAATAAAAAAGCCAACTAACCCAAGTCATATTCGGACTCATTCAACACTGCCCTTCTCTTCCTTTCCCTTGTAGAGACAACGGAGATCCCTTCGAATTCATTTTCGCATGAAAGGATTGATATTCCCTGCCGAGGCAAGGCAGGAGACAGGTGAGACGACGTGCGGTGGGGAAATGAGCTGAGGAGCAGAAACGAGGAGCGTCTTCTCCTGTTTTCGTGTCGTTTTTATTTTATTCCGGATTTGACTTGGTGTCGGTTCTGTGCTGTAACAGACACCGTGATAAGTTTATAAAAAGTCATACACACGTGTATAAATAAAAAAAGTCAACCCAACCCAAGTCATATCCGGACTCATTCAACACTGCCCTTCTCTTCCTTTTCCTTTCCTTTCCCTCTCCGTATGAAGCAACGGAGATCCCTTCGAATTCATTTTCGCATGAGAGGATTGATATTCCCTGTCGAGGCCAAGGCAGGAGACGTGCGGTGGGGAAATGAGCTGAGGAAGAGGAAACGAGGAGCGTCTTCTCCTGTTTTCGTGTCGTTTTATTCTGGATTTGACTTGGTGTCGGTTCTGTACTGTACCAGACACGGCGATAAGTTTATAAAAAGTCAAGTCATAATCGGATTTGGATTTATACAATACAACACTGCCCTTCTCTTCTCTTCGCATGAGACAATGACAATGGAGATCGCTTCGAATTCGAATTCGTTTTCGCATTGGGGGCTTAATATTCCCTAGCTTCGCCTCGGCGTGCAGGGCAGCTGCAGAGGAAATGACGTAGTGGAGAAATGAGAGCTGAGACGAGGAGCGAGGATGAGGAGGGCGGAGTTTTTCGTTGTTACGGCGAGATGAAAGATGCAGCGAATATGCAGCAGATATGGACGTCATGCGCGTTTTCGTGTTGTTGTTGTTGCTAAGTAATTTATTCTGGACCTAACCTGAGTTATCTATTAGTGTCGTTTCTGAACTGCCATACACACGTGTATAAATAAAAAAAAGTCAACCCAACCCAAGTCATATTCGGATTCATTCAACACTGCCCTTCTCCTCCCTTCCCTCTGCATTAGGCAACGGAGATCCCTTCGAATTCATTTTCGCACGGGAGGATTGATACTCGGACTCGTTCAACACTGCCCTTCTCTTCCTTCCTTTTCCTTTCCTTTCCCTTGTAGAGACAACGGAGATCCCTTCGACTTCATTTTCGCATGGGGGGATTGATATTCCCTGCCTTCGTCTTGGCAGGCGACGTAAAAAAGCCAACCCAAGTCATTCGGATTCATTCAACACTGCCCTTCTCTTCCTTTCCTTTTCTTTCCTTTCCCTTGTAGAGACAACGGAGATCCCTTCGACTTCATTTTCGCATGGGAGGATTGATTGATATTCCTTGCCTTCGTCTCGGCAGGAGACAGGTGAGGCGACGTGCGGTGGGGACATGAGCTGAGGAAGGGAAACGAGGAGCTGTTTTCATGTCGTTTTTATTTCATTTTATTCTGGACTTGACTTGGTGTCGGTTCTGCACTGTACCAGACACGGCGATAAGCTTATAAAAAGTCAAGTCGTTTTTGGATTCATACAGTACTAGTATAACATTGCCCTTCTCTTCTCTTCTCTTCTCTTCGCATGAGACAACGACAACGACAATGGAGATCCCTTCGAAGTCGTTTTCGCAAGATGTGATGCCTTTGCCTCGGCATGGTGGGGAAATGAGAGCTGAGCCGCTGAGTGAGTGAGAAGGAGAACGGCGGGGCGTTTCGTTGGTACGGCCGTTGGTTGTTACGGTCGTATGCAGCGAGTATGCAGAAATTATGGACGCCGACGGACGGTACGGTATGCGCATCCGCATCCAACAGGACAGGAAAAGTAAAGCGTCAGGGGCAGAGGCCAAAATTGTCCATCCATCTACGGTTCCTGACATTCTGTTCCATTTTCGTGCTGTTGTTCTTGGTGTTATTTTATCCCGGACTCGGGTTGAGTTGTCCTACAGTCGGGTCTGGACTGTGATGGACTGCGGTATAAAAAGTCGAGTCCGTTCGACATCGACATCGACACTTGCCTTCCCTTCTCTTCTATTCTCTTCGCACAGCACAACATCGAGACGATGGACATGCGGGGCAGGCGAGATTGATGATGTGCAGGTGCAGTGGGGAGGCGAGGACTGCTGCTGCGACGAGGGGGAAAGAGGAGTGGGTGAGAATGAGAAGTGCGGAGATTTCGTTGTTACGGCCGAAGGAAAGAAAGAAGGAAGGAAGGGAGGACTGCGGCGGATATGCAGCAGGCATGTATGTATGACGTATGGCAAGAGAGCGTCCGCGGCCGCGGTTTGACAGGGACCAGGACCAGGGTACAGGTCCAGAGTCCAGCAGAAAGACGTCCACTATCTATGGTTCCATGCATGACGTTCTGTTCCGGCGCCTCTCCTCCCGCTCTCTTGTTATTTTATTTTGGACTTGGGTTGACCATTATCGGTTCTGGACTCCGATAGAGATAAGTTATGTCGCCGGTTCGACACGGAGCCTGTTTGCAGCGCTGCCGTTCATTCAAGCAGCACGTACAAGCGAGGGGTGGTATGTCGTCAGTGTCGGCAACGTAAGCGCTGAAATTAGATATTATGTAGTAAGTAAGTAGTCGAGAATACTGTGAAGTAAGCACGCATAGCGTCCATCGACGGAACGGGTCCGAGGTGTTGATGGGGTGACGACCGGCACAAGTAGTCGATCCCGAGCCTGGGAGAGCTGCCAGAGCAGAGCCGCTTCGACACGGAGCATGCATCTTTGCTGGAATGTCTGTCGTAGGAAGTTGGAAGCAGGGACGGAATGCCGTTTGGCAGCTGATATGTTGTGATATGCAGAACGGTACGGCAGTGTCGTCAGAATGGATGCATTCTGGGGAGAGTAGAGTCGTGACGCATGGGTGGACAATGAGAGCAATGCAGGGTGTTGCAACGAACAAAAGAGGGATCACGAGAGTGCGGAGATGAAAACGGCTTCTACTCGAGGGATTTTCGCCCAGGTACGCGACGAGGGACTGGGCAGGGACCGCAAGAGGGCACAAGACCAGTGTCTGGGCGTCGGGGACGCGGAGGATTTTGAGTTTGCAAGGGAAAGTAAATGCCGAGTGGCATACGTGGGTTCGAGCAAAAGAGTCCGAGGTTCGAAGACGGAAGCAGTCAGATGAGTTGAAACTGGGCCCGGTGGCGGGACCGTATCTGGCACCGACGGCAACGGCAGATCTGACCTGACAATGACAGAAACGCTCATGGCCAAAAGCGGATTTCCACCATTACGATCGAAGAAGCCACGTGAATGATGATCGATCGCGAGATTTGTTTCCGTACGCGTTACGTACCGTCGATTTTCGCAAGTCAAAGAGGAAAGACCAATCCTTTGCGCAAGTATAAAGACGGACCGGGTGGGTCCCGCGCCTGCTCCTGCTGAACCCATGCCGCCGACTACAACTGCATTTCATCTCCGCCCAGTGGCCGCCACGTCGCCGTCGCCGTCGCCGACCGCGTCGGGGCCTGCCGCGACGACCGCAGCGCCACTGCGCCGTCCCCTGCGCCATCCGCCCACCGCCGCCGCCCGCTCTCGCCGAGCTCCTTGCGCGACGTCGACCTCACCCACATGCCCGACATGCCGCCGCGCCGCTACCCCGCCCCGCCCACCGGCCACGACCTCATGGCCCTCTTCCCCCCCGCCGCGCCGGACAACTTCCACGAGATGCGCCCCGGCCCGACCAGCGGCTACTTTCAGCGCCAGGAGCGCGCCTTCTTCGCCCAGGCAGGCAAGGAGATCGTCCGCGTGCGCGTCGACGTCGACCTGCAGCACGCCCCCGACACCGAGAAGGCCCAGGGCCAGCCGCGCGGCGCGCCGAGGCCGTGGCTGTCGCCGAACCAGCAGCGCCCGCCGCCACCGCCGCCGCCCGCTGGCCCGCCCCACCACGCACGCACACACAGCCGTGGCCCGTCGCTGTCCACACCCATCACGCCCGTATTCCCGCCGCACCCGCACCCCGGCGCACCACCGCACGCGCACCACCACACAACGCCGAACCCGCACCATGCCAGTCCGCACCTCGCACCCCCGCGCACGCGCACGCCCGCCCCGCAGCAGCAGCCCTCGCCGCCCGCCGATCGTGAGCGCGATACGGAGCGGGATCGCGGTGGGGGTGGTGGCGGAGGCGGTGGCGGGGGGAGGGGACGAATTCCGCGCTGACGACCCTGACGAGGCGTGGCGCCGCCCGATGCCGTACAACGAGCGGCGCAGGGCCGGCAAGCACACCCGGCGCGTCGTCGTGCGGTCGTAGTGCTCGTTCTCGCAAGTCGCCGTTGTTGCTGTTGTCGTAGATTCCGCTCGAGGTCTAGCCGTGGCCGCTGCTGCCGTCCATCTTGCCATCGTGCGTGTCTTTGCTTTCATCTTGATTGCATGTGCTAACACGAACGCCCTGCAGCGCAGTATTTCTTGATCTGTATGCCTCACCATCTCCGCCACTGTACATCCACCCACATCCACAATATCATACACACACCGCATAATCTTCTTCACCAATCGCGCGGCGAATGGCGCGTCTTGTACACGTTCGTCCGCCATGTTGATAGCTGCTAACTTATTTCGCTTGTTTTTCGTCTGTACTCATTTGTATATCCTTCAATCGCGCATTCGAATTGATTGTGCTTCTGCGCAAGTTTCATATCACTGTGCAAGTTCCGTATCCCTTCCCTTGTCAATGTGCCTGTGCAGCCCAGACCCCAGATTGTTGTTCACTTTCCGCGTCCCTCGTCATCTCACTTTCCGCTCCGCGTCCCTCGTCATGTTCCAGGTCCATCGTCATGTTCCGCGTCCATCGTTATCGCTTTCCAAGTCGGACCCCACCGTCGCCGACATGAAACCACCAAATGAACAACCTGATCACTCGAAACGAAATGAAATCGACATCGATGTGTAGCGCGTCCAAGACATCGATGTCTAGCAGCAACGCTTCGACATCTCTTGGAATCGATGTCTAGCGCGTCCACGACATCGCATCGCGTCACGGCAATCGATTGGCGCGCGCGCGGGTTCTCGCCGGCATTTAATCTCAGTGTTGGATTGGACGTCAGTGTTAACGTTGACGCGCAGAGTCGAGTGTGGATTTAATGTCCGCCCCGCCAAACGAACGCCAAGCTACGATCCAAAGCCAAACGCCAAACTCTCTCCCAGGGCCGTGCACGTTTTTTCCTGCGTTGCCGTACATACATACTCTATAGCCTTGACTCTATAGCCTTGGGGTTGGTGCCGTACGTGCAAACTAAGGGCTTCGTTGCCGTACATTCATACATCCATCCTTCCATACTTACTATACATACATTCATCCATCCATAAATAATGCACATAGGATACGCGAGGGCAGGGCAGCTGCCGTACAGGGCAACTGACTTTTATGGACAGGCCCAAGACAGGCCATGGAGGCCAAGATTAAACTTTATTTATTTTGGGACGTCGACGCATTTCGTACGTTGTACATGTACATGTGAATTGTGATTGTGCACTGATGGAGGGCGGGGAACGGGGTGTGGCGCCGGGTGGATCCGGGTCTAGTAGTAGAGGTGAGTTGGCGTTGAGTTGAGAGTGAGAGTGAGAGTGAGCCCACAGCTGTTCGGATTTGTCGAGGATCACGGCGCCTGTCTCGAAATTCGACGGCCGAGATTTATTTGTTTTGCTTTGGGGATGGTTCTGTTCTCGCTCTCATTCACGCGATGAACGCTTTCGGCGAAGTTGACTTGCGTTCCTATCTAACTATCTAACCGCCTGCTCGCAAACTCGAACGTTCCTAGCTAACCACTCGGTCGCCACATGAAGAAGCTCAGGTTCGCGAGAGCGTGTGAATAACATATGGAATTCTCAGGTTAGTAAGTAACTGTGCGTTCGATATAATACAATACAGAAATGGTTCTCGCTCGCGCTCGTTCAGCGTGTTTTTTGCGTAAGTGTAAGTGCGCGGTGGGTGGGAGGTATTATTGGTATCTTTGTCGTGCCGTTTGGTGGGGAAGTTGGAGATATGTATTCATGAGAGAGGGGTTCAAGTTGGACTCGACCGCGGAGGGAGGTAGGTAGGTGGGTAGGTAGGTGGGTAGGTAGGTGGGAGATGGTATGCATATGATTGAGAGCGGCACGCTCAGTGCCGCCGGAGTCACCCGAGTCTAGAGGTGAGCTCGAGCGAGAACGAGAGCCCACAGGTAGCGCGGACTTCGAACTTCGAACTCGGTGACTATCACGGCGTCGGATTCGATTTGTGGGTAGGTGGGGAGGGAGATGGTATGATTGAGAGCGGCAGGCTCAGTGCCGCCGGATGCACCCGAGTCCAGAGGTGAGCTCGAGCGAGAACGAGAGCCCACAGGTAGCGCGGACTTCGAACTTCGAACTCGGTGATTATCTCGGCGACTATCACGGCAGGATTCGATTTCGGTGGGAAGCATATGCGTTATGTATTTGATTCTCACTCACATTGGTCATGGATAGTTGGTGAGCACTGAGTAATGCACATACATTATCCCGAGTCTTACATATCCATATCCACATTCAGAGTTGAACGGTTCCCGCGAAGCTCGAACGTTCCTATCTAATCTAACCAAACCACGGTACCACTTGCTTACCACACGCGTACGGTTCGCGGCGTGTGAATAATATAAACATAAATATCTCTAAATGCTATTTGGTGAGAAGTCTGCCAGTGGTTGGGGTTATTATTAGGGAGAAGAGAGCGGAATTATTTGAAGTTCAAGTTGGTTGGTTGCTTTGTTGGTAGGTAGGTTGGTAGGGAAGGAGGGAGGGAGGGATCATCCCATAGTACGTATCATTGAATTTGACTCGGAGAGCGGGCAACAAAACAGCGCTCAGTGGCGCCGGATTCACCCGAGGTCATGATCACTCGAGCTGCGGGCTTGGTCCGTGCCCGTGCGCGGCTGTACAGTAGGTTCAAACCAGTGCAGCGCCCATGTCCGCCCGCGGACTCGTGTTAAACTCAAGTTGCAATTGCGTCATTTGCAATTCAGGTATGTCAATGTAATGTACCTGGTTCAGTGACTTTATTCTGTTCTCCGCTCAGTGCAGTGCCCATGTCCGCCCGCGGACTCGTGTAAGGTTGCAATTGCGTTATTCGCAATTCAAGTATGTCAATGTAATGTACCTGGTTCAGCGACTTCGTTCTGTTCTCCGCAGTCGCATTCAGGACTAGAGTTCAACGGTGATCGTCGGCCGACATCTCCGGATCCTTCCCGCGAAGCTCGAATTTCGTTCCTTCCTATCTCATCTATCGAACCACACCATGATACCACTTGCTCCCCACACGGAGAAGCTCAGGTTCGCGGTGTGTGAATAATATAAATATCTTTGAATGCCATTTGGTGGAGAAGTCTGGTTGGGATTATCATTAGGCGAGAAGAGAAGTGGGAATTATTTGAGGAATTCAAGTTGGTAGGTAGGTAGGGGAGGGAGAGATCATCCCATGGTATCATTGAGAGCGAAGCGGGCAACAAAAAAGCACGGATCCACCCGAGGTCACTCGAGCTGCGGGCTTGGTCCGTGCGCGGCTGTACAGTAGGTTCAAACCAGTGCAGCGCCCATGTCCGCCGGCGGACTCGTGTTAAACTCGAGTTGCAATTGCGTTCATTTGCAATTCAGGTATGTCAATGTACCTGGTTCTGTTCTCTGCAGTCGCACTCAGGAGAGTTCAACGGTCCTCGTCGGCCGACATCTCCTTCCCGCGAAGCTCGAATTTCGTGCCTTCCTATCTAATCTATCGAACCACACCATGGTACCACTTGCTCCCCACGCGGAGAAGCTCAGGTTCGCGGCGGCGTGTGAATAATACTTAATTCTCGACTGTGCCTCGTTCAACGTGTTTTGCGCACTTTCACGGTGAACGATCGATGTTACTCCTATCTTTGCTATTTGGTGGAGAAGTGGGAATTATTAGACAAGGCACGCGATCGTTGAGCGTGTTTATCGTGGTACTTTTACATTATTGAAGGTTCGATGTTATTTGCTATTGGTGTTAAGTATTCGTGGAGAAGTTGTGCTATAATTAGTGGAGAAGGTGGAATTATTATAATATTGGCTTGGAGAAGGTCAAGTTGGAACCCCGTAGGTAGGTAGGGAGGGAGGGGAGGGAGATCACTCCACGGCACAGAATGATTGAGAACGGGCAACAAAAAAGCGCTCAGTGGTGCCGGGTTCGCCCGAGTCTAGAGTTGAGCGAGAGTGAGAGAGCCCACAGTTGAGTTCGAAGTCGTTGAGTAGCAATAATCGCGGCGTACCCCGACTCGGACGATTTAGATGGGAATCATTATTTCATCCTCACTTTGTTCTTGGATATCTAGCTATACCTGGTGAGCACTTAGCACTGAGGAATGCCGTACATTCACGCGAGTTCAGCGGTTCCCGCAAAGTTCGAACGTGCCTATCTAATCTATGTAACCACTTGCTCACCACATGGAGATGCTCAGGTTCGAAGAGGCGTGTGAGTAATAATTCTCAACTGTGGCTCGCGATCGTTCAGCGTGTTTTTGCGTACTTTCACGTTGTTTAAAGTTCGATATTATTGGTATCTTTGCCATTTGGTGGAGAATTTGGATTCATGTTGGAATTGCGAGAAAAGAAGGTCAGGTTGGAACCCCGCGACCTTCTGTCCGCAGCAATGAAATCTAAATACCTCTGGCGCTCGGCGTCTCACCACGATGATCGGACTGCCTCTCAGGCGCCCGCTCTCAGGGCCAGTGATCCGGCGCCGCGCCCGAGCAGCTTCGTGTTCGATGCGCAGCCCAGGGCCAGGGCCGAGTAAAACGCTGAGTAAGTACCTCCTTGCTGTGGATTAATATTGATATCTCCTCCGGATCCGTAATAGCCGGGTGCTGTTGTCATTCATCGAACTCGAACCTGATTTGATTTTTGCGGAAGAAAAACAAAATCAGGTTCTCAGCAAAAAAACACCCGCGCGTGCGCGTGCGCGGACGGGTGCATACGGGGAACGCCGAGAGGATCTGCATTGTCACGGCAATGTTCTCACTTCGATTCCCATCCCATTTGCGTTCCCATGCCCACTCCATGACGCGACGCGACGCGGCGCGGGTTCGCGTGCGGGAGCGGGCCGCGGCCGGGGTGATCTTCCTCAGTATCACGCGCGTCGCGTATGCACATACTTATGCGAACGGCGACAGCGGCGGGGAGCGGAGAAAGGAGCGGAGCGGAGATCTGCAATGCAAGCAAATTCGTGGAAGGAAAATTTCTCACTCCACGCGTCTAGACTCTCAAGTGAGCGCGAGGCGCAGCTACGCGACGTCGGAAATTGCGGTTCAACCAGGGTGGGGGTGCACATTATGCAATTGATACGCTGATGAGGTGATGGGATCAGAGAGATTTGCGCAATGCCGAATCGGCGGCAGGCCGACTGTTCGTCCGTTCGGCCTAATTGGGCGGGTAGGTCTAGACCTTGCTGGTTGAAACTTCTTGCGAAGTATAGCCTTCGGGTGGGTTGATTTTTTATCTTTCAGGTGAGAGGATGACTCTTGTGCTAGAGATTTGCTAAGAAACCGTGAGGTTCGACTTGAGTGTTGAGGGAACACCGCCGAGTTGTTGGTGCTCGCACTGTCTCGATTGAGTTTCTCTTGTTCAGAAGCATAATGGGGCCGAGCATGCTTTTTTTCGCTACGCTTCCAAAACTCCGAGTATGAACCTACTTGGACAATTGAACACCGGTGTTCGGCGCTTGAGAAGTCGAATTTATTTGTCACAACATGTCGACCATGCTTTCTGGCTTCCCTGTCAATGTCAATGCTCGAATTCTAGGCTTGTGCGCCATTTACATCTTAGCTCTGGTGGTCAGAGGTCGATCCCTCGGGGAAAGCCGGTGATTAAAGACGCCTGGGTTGAACTTTATTTAAAATTCGGAGGAGTATACACGGCAGTGCCCTGAACATTCTTGCATCCTCCGAGGACCATCGTACGTTCCACACTTCCGGTGTCTTCAAATTCGTGTATGTAAACTGAACACCGGGGACGGTGAATACCGGCGCGCGGGTGTGTGCATCAAGTTCGAACTCGAGTCATGGCGTTTCGGAAGGTTGCCGCTCGGACTTCTCTGTCATCTAACGGGCGTATGCGCAGTGCCTAGCTTCGGATATACCGTATGGCCACACTAGTCGGAGCCTTGAGGGTCCAGGCTCTCGTAGTCACCCGGTGTGGACTTAAAACGAGAAGTTATGCATGTGGTTGACTTTTAGGTTCAATTTATAGTAAGAATAGACAATCCGTTATGGTTGAACTTGAACGAAAGGCTCCGAATGGACACGGTTGTAACCTCAGCCCTCTTTATGTAAATTGAACACCGGCGTGTATTCGAGTTAGTTCGAAGTTCGAATCTATTTGTCTTGCGTCGTTGACTTCCGTGGCAAACCTGATCGGCCTCGGGCCTCGCGTTTAGGTGCATCATACAGACTCGATGACCAGCTGGCAGCGAATCTCAGCTGCTTTAGAGCTAGAGTGAAGCGAGCTCAGTCTAGACCTAGAGTTGAGTTTGGATTTGATCTATTCTCAACCTTAGCGCTAGCTTTCGATAGACAATTTACCGCAACGTCAGTTGAGTTAAAGCCGAGGACGTGGATCCACCGGTTGTAACCTCGTTCTTATGTAAATTGAATCCCGGCGTGCACTTTATTGAATCGAATTTATCTTAACACAAAAAAGCATGCTGGCTTCGAATTCTCTGTCACACGGTTGAAACTACCTCCTTATGCGTCATTTATCATTGAGCGGATCTACGCAGAGCCAGCAGGCGAGAGCGAGGCAGGTTCCGTCCAGAGAGGATCCGCGTCCGCTGTCAGCTGTCAGACACTGAATAGGCAAGTTCAAGGTGCGTTGCAGATCATTTACAGTAGGAAAGTAAATCGGCTTTGCCTCGCTTCAAACACAGCTGCGGCTTATCTGCGGCCAGTGGGGAAGCAAAACCATACGCCGGTAAGCTCGGTTCTATCACCAGTGGGCGGGATGGCATGCACAGCAGGGTCTCGGATCGCGAGGCACCAACGTTGGCTCGGGTTCGAATTTTTGAGCTTGAACCCCATGGGTATATTATCCTTAAGGATAGGTTACCCTGCCTCGAGCGGTGCAGGTCTAATGCCCGGCAAACGGGCATGTGCATGAGGGCTTGATTATAAATGTAGGTTGAACTTCAAGTTGAACTTACGGTAATTGCAAGTTGCGCTATAATCCCTTTTCAGTTCCGGCTCCTGAAGTGTAACAGTGCCGCCGGCCTGTGCGCATCAACGGGGAGTAGATCGTTTAAAAAATAGGTCCATAGTGCCAGTACGATTACAATTATAACGTTGGCAGCGCCGAGTATTTCCTGTGATTCTGTCTTACTTGAATCAAGCGAGCGGGACGCTCAACGGGATTTTCATCAGTGTCTCGTACATGCGTGTGGGAAAGAAGCAACAACTCGCGAAGCGGACGGAAGCCCATCCTTCCGTATACGTCGCGTCATTCCGCGGCCTTTTGAGAATTCACTGACTCTTCGGAAATCGCCGCGTTCGGGGTCTATGATCATCCTAATAGCTGTGGCATGCAATTGCCGGAATAGGAATATGCATCTAATAGTCATTGCCCGCGATGGAAAATGATGATCACGCAGACGACCGAATGGGATATGTGAGTAAGTAGGTGAGAAAGGAACGCGGGTGGTATTTTCGGCGCACGGACGCGCATTCAATTGACGTCGACAGATTGACTCGCGTTGGCGGATAGATGGGCCTGGGCCGCGGGATCCCAAGCTTTCAGCGGTAGCGATCACGATGGGAAAGTTGTATGCATTTAGTAGAACACCAGAAAAGTAGCAGCACTCGCCGCGGGCAATGGAGATCATAAGTCCGTTGATGGTGGCCGATGGCGTATGCGGTTGTGGACAATATCAATGTGGGGACGAAAATATCTTCAAACTAGTACAGCGAGTGAGACCGGTTAGTCGGAATGCGGAAATATTCAGCGTACTAGCAGTGCATACGGGCCGTAAGTCCGTTGATGGCCTGGCGTGCGTATATGGGATCGCGGGAAGGCAGAAAATAGCACGGAACAGTGGAACGAAGTCGCCTGTGTCGGAAGAAACTATATATATGTTAGTATGGGTAGTGGCGAGCTAGTGAGGAGGAAGGAAGTTTGAAAACGATATATCAAACTTGGTTGCCAGCAAGTTTGAATTATCACGGAGAATTTTGCCGTCGGCACCGAGAAAGCGTATATTATCTCGAAAATGTGGAGGAGCGCAGATATTTCGGGGCGAGACCAGATTGCCTCCGAGCAATGCAAAGAATCGCTGTTCCAGCTTACGGCCGCTGCGGTGAGATGGACAGACAGACGGGCAGAAGGATGGACAGATGGATGGCCGGCATGAATTCTTGTATTGGTGTCGCGTCGCGAGTACTTTGGCGAACGGGTTCGAACTCGGCGGCCAGAGGTACGAATCTGTCGAAGCAACTTTAATTGAAAGTATCAGTCAGTCGGAGGCTGGAAGTATCATGATCAGTCAGACGTCGAGCTTCGAGCGCTGAGCAATCATTGATCAATGTTGAAACGCAGAAACTGAGCAACCAGGACCCAACTTCGAAGGATGACGGCAGTGTATTGTGTATTCGCTCTGGAAGGTTTCGTAGTTTTTCACGGTGTGTATACTCAATTGCCGACAAAGGCGCAAGAGTTTAGAGTGGAGCCGGACTACTGCGGACCCACTCCGCTGAGTCGCCTGATAGAAGATATCATTTAGACTTTTAAGTGGTAGCGGAATCGGTGAGGAGCAAACTCACATGCTCAGAAAGTCATCTCGGAATCGACAGACGAGGCCAGATCTGCTGAAGAAGGTCGCGATTCATGAAGCCGATCAGTGTTCGAATTCAGAAAGTGAGCAACCAGGACCCAACTTCAGAAGATGACGGCAAATTGTACATTCACTGGCAAAGGTTCCGCGATTGTTGATAATGTACGGCAGGCAAGAATCGTATTCAATTGCCCGAAGGCGCAAGAGTTTAGGGTGGAGCCGGTGACTACCTAAAACTTAAAACCCACTCCGTTGACCCGCTTGATGAAAAAAAAGTACTAGTGGAATGTTTGAGGAGCAGTAAAATCGGCAGATCGGGACCAAACTCACATGCTCGCAAAGTTAGCCGAGAGTCGATAAAGGCGGCCGAGGTATGCTGACGAACGTCACAGTTTAAGACGCGGGTGAACAGGCGATTTATCGGGAAACAAACTCCGTTCTTCGTTGAATCGGTAGATTGCGAAAGTTCGCATTTGGAATCATTTGGAATGACGAAAACTTGAACACGCTCCAGTAAGCTTTCTTGGCGGGGAGACTGAGAGGCTGTCAACAAGTATCTGCATTCAAAGGGCACAAAGCGTCCCGAGATGTTTTAAGTGCCCAGCCTGGGTAGATTTCTGGGTCGAATTTGCTGCACGTAGTACATACCAAGGCAGCGGGAGTCAAAGAAGCGACCCGATCAAGCTGGAGTTGTGCCAATAGGAAAATTTCCTATCTACAGGCTTCAAAGAAGATTTATCATCGGTGTTCCGGAGAGCAGCGTGTTGAGGTAGTTGACGTAATACAAGCAACAAGAATAGATCTCCTTTTGTCGAAGAAGAGCCGGGGAAGTAGCCCGTAAAGGCCGTGAAAAGGTAGTTGAGTTGATGCAGCGTAACAGTACGACAGGGAGGATACATGGAGGATATTATTTATAGCCATCGAATTGTGGAACAGATTCAAGGCAGTCACCGAAGTACATTAGCAGAAACCTGGATAAAAAGTTAACGTTGAGCACCCCCCAAACATATCAATATTTCCAGTCTGCTGCCGTTCTGTGAGTCATAAGTATGTTTCGCATGTAGGAAGATGATTCTACGAAAACCAGATGAACAAAATCGGCCAGAGACATGTCACGTACAGTGGATGGAGACGGTTTGGTTCAAGTTTGGTCCGTATCGTGGAAAAGAAATGAGAGAGAAGAGTTTCTATCATTTTGGGCCAATTTCAATGAATGTTCATCCTCCCAGCCCAAGCTCAGACAAGACAATGATTACTTGTCCCGAACTCGCAAGAAACGTACCAAAATGATCGAAAGCGCTAGTCAGGAAACATATCAAAGGCATATGGCAACGTGCTGGGGGGCAAACTCACATGGCGGAAAGTTATCCCGTCTTCGATATGCAGAGGCGGCCCAGATCTAGTGCAGAAGGTTCCAATCGAAGTTATGAGGCCGGTGAACAAACAATTTCTGCAGCCAAATACTTCTTGGTTCGGGAAGTTGCGAAAGCTGACATTCAGAATGACGAGAACTTGAACACGCCAAGTGATTTTCTGGAGGGGCGATTGAAAGTATCAGCCAGTGAACAAGGATCCTTATTCTAAGGGCACAAAGCGTCCCAATGGCCCGGGGAGATTTTTGGGTCGAATGTGTTGTACGCAGTACAAGTACAGACCACGGCAACGGGAGGAGAGGACGCAGCCCGATCAAGCTGGAGTTGCGAACAGGAAAGGGCGATTTCGAATCAGAGGATTTGGGAAGGAGCACCGTCGGTGTTCCGGAGAGCAACGTGTTGGGAGGGATCGTTTACATCCCATAGTAATAGATCTTCTTCTGTCGAGGGAGGAACGGGGAAGCAACCCGTAGAGCCTGACGAAAGGGGAGACAGAGAAGGCCTAGATCTGCTGATGATGGCCCACAAGTGTTTCATGGAGGGAGATAAGCTCCGTTCTTCGTCCGGAAAATTGCGCAAGTTCACTTTTGGAATAACGAGAACCTGAGCATGCCCGAGCAATTTTCTGGGGCGGGGAGATTGGAAGCATCAACCAGATCGAACTCTGTTGGTCATTGGGGCAAGCATCTGCGCTCAAAGGGCACGAAGCGTCCCGAGGTATTTCAGGTGCGCAGCTCGGGGGTGATTTCTGAGCCGGATTTGTGCACAGGAACACTTCTGGGCATACAGACCTGAGACCACGGCAGCGGGAGTGGAGGAAGTGGGCCGATTAAGCTGGAGATGCGCACATGGGATAGGAAAATTTCCAATCAGAGGGTTAGGGAAGCAATATCATCGGTGGGTGTTCCGGAAAGCAACGTGTTGTAGGCGAGGTACTTGACGGAGATTTGGTTCACAAGCCACAGGAATAGAATTCCTTTTGTCGAGAAAGAGACGGAGAAACAGTCCGTAGAGCCAGTGGAAAGGTACTCGATGGAGTGAAATGGTTTCTGGGCGACAGGAGGGATATTTCCAGTCATCGATTTAGGGCAGACTCCGGTCTGGAAGTATCGATGGAACGTCACGATTAACCACGACCAAGCTTAACGGACTGTGGGTGTGCAGTGGCGGAATGTCAATAGAGGCCTAAATCTGCAATTGCCGAAGGCGCCCAACGGCACCTATAAGTACACCAGCACCAACCTGGATAAAAAGCCGACGTTGAACACGCCCCAACATAATAATATTTACTGCGATTCAAATTCCCATGGCTATGACGCATGTAGGATAAGGATCCTTCTACGAAATGGAATGAATGAAAGCAACCAGAATGAATATGACTCCATAGCACGTACATCCAGAGCTGGAGTCAATTTGGTGCATTCAGTTACGGTGCCGTGGAAAAGAAACAAAAGTATCACAGATAAGATCTATGGTCGTTTTAGGCAATCTTCGACGGATCTTCGTCCTCCGAATCTAAAACCAGACAAGAGAAGACAAGAGTATGATTATCTGTCCCGAACTAGCAAGAAGCGCATCAGACTGATTGAAAGCGGTAGTCGGAAAACACATGGACAGCATATGACGACGTCCACGAAACAATCGAGAAGTTAATCAGAATTGCCAGGCGTAACTTGAAGAGGCTAAGACCTAAGAGGCCAAGTACAAGCTGTACATGTCATGAACTCGGAGAGATCCATCTTGGTGTACGGCAGTCGAGCTCGGAGAACAGCGCAGACCTAAATCTGCAATTCCTCAAGAAGGGGTGAAAGCTTCGGAGCCAATGAACGGGAAATCGACGCCAGAAAATAACTTCGCCCGCGGCCGGCCGTTGTATCATCGTTGTCCCTAATCTCACAGACGAGCAGCAGGCCCCGTGAAGCTCCAGATAAGCCTTGACCAAAAAATAGGACTTTGAGGTTAAAAATCGACGATTTCCTTGTCCGAAATAGGATTTTTCAGGCCCCGAAGTCGCATATCCTTATCCACGAATGGGATTTTGACGCCAGGTTCGGTGATTTCCACAGATGTGTGAGCCCAATGCAGCTGTCGAATATGTGTCCGACTAAATGATATTTCAGACAAATTTCGGATTCGTTTTGAAGCTCGGAAAGTGGCAGAACTCGTGATTTTGGGAGCGAAATGCCTGAAAATTGTCAATTGCATCGAAATAATGCTCGACATGGAATGGCCCTTGTCCGATATAGGTTTTCGAGGGCTGAAGGTCGCCAAAAGATTGGAAAATCGGCCGTTTCGAGCGGAGAAGCCTTGGCAGGAGCTTCACGGGACGGGGCCTCTACCAGCCTTGAATTATTTTTACTCGTAAGGCTTGGAGGCGTGCGGACACACTACTACTCACCGTCGAGCCCAATACAAAAAGGGCGATGAATGAAGAATCACAAGAGCGTCGGGTCAACACGGCCGCAGAGCGGCGGCCACGCTCGGCCACATCGCCGAAGTGACGCGGCGGTCACGCATAACAACTCTCCAAGCTGTGGTCCTCGACGTGGGCGGTCCTCGCGTTCTGCACAGTCCTATTCTACCGTTTCTTCCTTCGCGCCGACACCGTCAGTCTCCGTTTTGTATCCTATTGGAATTTTTTCTGACTCGCCTTTGCTCAAATTACTTTATCTGACTCAATCTCTGTCTCCGAACACTCCGAATCCGATTCATTCATAACCTCTAAACCCGACCCATATCCTCCTGGAAATCCACATTCGAAAACATAGACTCTGCCCAAGATGGTCGACAAAAAAAATGGAAGAGAATATCGCTCAATTTTGCGGTGTTACTGGTGCCTCGTGGGTCTCCTGTGTCGGTCCAGCAAGACTTGACTGACCGGATGTGTGGCGATTCAACAGGGTGAAAGACGCCAAAAAGTTCCTGGACAAGTACAAGCGGGTCGACGTCGCCGTCGACGCTTACTACGGTGACCCCGCCGCCCTCGCTGCGACCACGGCACGGCCAGCCGCTCCCGCAGCATCCACCAGCAAACTCAATGCACTGTTTGATAAATACAAGGGTGCGTGTGCCCCTTCTCGCCTTACATTTATCTAGCGGTTCCGACTGACTGCTGGACGCAGATCCAGACGCCGACGAAATCACGGTCGATGGGACGATCCGGTTATGTCAGGACCTCGGTGTGGACCCTGAGGACGTTGTACTCCTTGCCGTCGCGTTCGAGCTTAAATCCCCGCGTGTGGGCGAGTGGAATCGCTCTGGATGGGTCGAAGGGTGGAAGAATATAGGGTGCGTGTGCCACTATCGATCCCCGTTTTCTCCTCTCTAATCCTCGCCTCCATGCTCTCCTTCTCGAATCGTCTCAATCGCTGCCCACTCAAACCGAAATCCTCGACCAAATCCAAATCCAAAAATCAATATCGAATATTGCGACATGCAATATTGACGCTTGCAATCCAGCTGCGACACCCTCCCGGCGATGAAGACCGCACTACCACGGCTAAAAACGAAACTGGGCCAGGACCCCGCGTACTTCCAGAAGGTGTACAATCACACCTTTGAATTCGCCAAGCAGCAAGGGCAAAGGAGTATCGGTGCGTGTCTTCAATTCCCTGCATTATTTTATTCTACCTTCCTGCTGGATCCTCTCCCACCCCGTTTGCCGTTCCATCCCTACCATCCCCGCCACCTCCCTGCCTCCCCGATATTCATGATGATCCACATGCACCTCCGTACCTGTGCTCGTCCCTACTTAAGATTGCACCGCCCAACCCACTTCACGCCCACCCTCCCCCGCACCCTATTCCCCTTGACCCGATATCTTCGCCCTTATCTCCACGATCTCCTCTCCGTCTCCGTCTCCATTCCATCACTTACCACACCCCACAGGTATCGACACCGCACAAGCTTTCTGGGCGCTTCTCCTCCCGCACGGCCTGGCCGGTGGCGCTCTGGCACATATCGATGCGTCGGGGGACGTAGATATGGGGGGTGGGATCGGATAAAGGTGCGTGGCTCTTGTTTCGTCGTTTTTTTCTTTAGGTGGGCCGTGCGCGGACCGACGAGTCGCCTCTGGTCATCATGCATATGAGCACGGCCATGCGTGTGTATATGGTGTTCTCGGTGGTGTCTGGGGTCTCGAATCTCTTTCCTTCATCCACCCGCACCCCGCAGCGGTGTATCGCGGGCGACGACTCGGGCTCGGGCACGGTTTCATCGGATATGATAAGGATAGGATGGCTGGCTAATGCATCTCCCCTCCCCACAGGCGGATGGAAGCCGGAGTACGTAGAATGGTGGTTTGAGTTTCTGCAGGAGAAGGGCGGGAAGGGGGTGAGCAAGGATACCTGGAATATGGTGAGTCTGGTTTTCATGGATTCCCGCCCTATTTGGAATTCGGGCACGGGGCGCGGTCACGTTTCCCTTCCTTTGCCGACACCTCCACTTCCTCCCCCTAAGCCCCCGTCCCCGTGCCATCCTTCCGCACTCCCCTCGTCTTCCTTCCCTTCACCTCTTTCCCTCGGCTTTCTCGCAGTGACATGTACTAACTACCTCCTACCCGCATAGTTCCACGACTTCGTGCGCACGATCGACGTCCGTTTCGAGACGTACGACGAGACGGCCGCGTGGCCGTCGACGATCGATGATTTCGTCCTGTATGCGAAGGAGAGGGTTAATGCGAGCTAGCAGCGGTCTCCGTGAGAATTGGAGATGGCCAGCGGCAGGATCAAGCCGCATTGGATCTTTGTGGACATATGTAACATGTGGGCGAGAGCGAGGGCGATGTAATGTACGTCTTGATTTGATTTGTGTAGTAGTAATAGAATGTCTGGGTGCATATAGCTGCAGTTGGTGTGATATTTGAGTTGGTGGACAGGGCCAGGGGAAACATGAGGGATGCTGATTACAGCTGAGAGCGCTAACTTGCATCGACTGAGAAGATTCAGAGTTGGACGTCCAGACGGTCATTCGGGAGGGGCATTCCAAGTCGATGAATAACCACACCACTGAAGGATTTGCAGATCCACGAGCAGGATAGGAAGGGAGCATAAATTCGCTTTGGGATGGACAACTAGGGACAAAGGCACAAGGGAGCGTTTCAATGTAAGTTAGGAGCGTAGGACGAAATTAGTGTGTTGTTAAGACATCGACTCAGATACTACATTCGAAGTCACAACAGAAATGAAATGAGGAACCAAAAATTGAATCTCACCGTACAGTGCGAATGAATCAGGGTTAGGCATGATCTCTGAGGCAAACGGCTGGACGACGTTGCGCGGCAAGGTCGGGACAAGGATTTCTAATTCAGAGAGCACACCTCGCGGTACAACGGATAAACAGATGAACAATGCCGTCAGTGGGCACTGGGCGCCAGGGTATCCGTCGGGAGAGCGGCTGGATGGGGAATATAAGTAGGTATAAAATCACAAGCGAAGGGAAAAGAATCCCGTACCGGTGCACCCCTCGCAAGCCTTGACGAGAAGGATGGATCGAGCGGTGGCGCATCCCAACAAACAGACAGACAGGATCGCGAAGCGTGTTGGCATGATTGGCTGCCAGACCCCGCTCCAATGGCGGCCGCGGCTGAGACCGCACGGCTTGCGCCCGACACTACCTGAATGAGAAGTACATCCTACGCGGGTTGATAATCGATAGATCACGTCGAGAAGACCAGGTGCAGACACCGCGTACAGTCTCGCAATATAATTTTGGATGTTCTTCAGGGGTGAGAGATCGCTTGGTCGGCCCCCGCAGCGCAAAAGGTCCCAGAAAGAAGATTCAGAATGACAAAGGAGATTGACTTTGAGATTGAAGCTAGAGCCCTATAACAGGCAAATTGACAGAAGCACGATACCGCAGAAGCAGTAGGTATCCGGATCGAATGCGGAACTTGAAGACAGAAGGTACCATTGCGGGATCCAAGATGTGAATGATGCGAGTCCGCCAAGTGGGCGAGAATGCTCAATCCAGGGATGGAGAGACGTGGGCAATAACAGTTTGTTTGAATTCTGATTGGGGGCTTGAAAGAATCCGTAACCAATCCGTAACCGGTCTTTTTTGGGCTGTAAGGGTGTCACGGAACGAGAATGGAAGAAATACGAGACGCCACGGTTCCTGAGCTTTGTGCAGATTCGAGGAGGCAGGGAGTAAGAACGATTCGTCGTGCGGTGATAGTAGACGTAACGTTAGTCGTTTGTTCCCAGCCGGGTGAGCAATTTCAGAGACGAATGGTGCGCTCTACCGCTGACAGAAAGGCGAAGAGATAGACAAGAGGCCCCGCTCCATCATTCCTCCCGCTCTTCGTTGATCAGCTGTCTAGAGGGGCGGGTACGAAGCTGGTGGTTGGAGCATGCTGAATCATGGAGTCCCAAACTGTCGGATCTCAGAGATAAGGTGACGCTAAGAAGCTTGAGCACCGGCGCACCTACCCCGTCAGTCGAAAGTTGCGGAATACATGGGCCGAATGGCAGTGATGGGCAGGGGTCAACGGAGAACAGTTAAACATCAGTTATTTCAAGAATGGTCCGGCGGACATAGTTGCGTATGCGTGACTTCCAGACCTCATACGAGTCGGCAGGTAGTATGGGCCGTGTAGATGCTTGTTGTGCGGAAGATCTACCTCGACTATTTCTGCCCACATGCCGTGAGTTTCACAGATGTCCGAGTCATCCGCTGCGAACGACAGCCTACGGGGAACTTGAAGCGGAACGGACCTTGGATATCTTCAAGGGGTGGACCAGAGTGAGAATTCAAAGTTTGCCGGTCTATCAGACGACACACAATAAATTTTGGAAGCAAGAATAGCGAGACCCGAATTCCGAGGCTGAGACAAAGATTGATAACAAGTCGTCGACCAGTGGAATAGCCTCTGAGCAGCAGCCAATGCCGAAACCATACTTGATTGCATGGCTGGCGAGACAAGACAGGGCCAGGACCATACGTTCGACAGTTGATAAGTCGGGCCGCGAGCAATTCGAGGGAGGCGGCGTAGTCCGAAAGTTCAAGCTCTGACTCCAGAGC
Organism: Mycena sanguinolenta; assembly: GCA_014462675.1. Taxonomy (NCBI): domain Eukaryota; kingdom Fungi; phylum Basidiomycota; class Agaricomycetes; order Agaricales; family Mycenaceae; genus Mycena; species Mycena sanguinolenta. The sequence goes on along the minus strand of JACAZH010000003.1, from coordinate 9,533,771 downwards.
CGGACCCAGTCGGACACCATTCGCGATTCATAGAGCAAGAAGTGAAGCAGCGAGTGAGATGGCAAAAAGAAACCCTTCCAGATTTTGAGTAAGCTTCGAGTGTTTGACTTCAACTCCAGAGTTCAGAGTTCAGATCGAGCGGATCGCAACTCTTACCGAGAAAGGCTCCTTTGGAATTTTCCTTGCATTACGTGGGAGATGGTGGTAATGCTGAGATACGACGTGATGTCCGAAATGCTCATGCTGCTGCGAGAATCCGAGCCCAGCTGCGTCCATGAAGTGGTGGTAGCGAGACAAGCTCAAAAGCTGATGGCATCAATAGCTTGATGCCAAGCCAACACAGAATGCCAATTCATTTTTGCATTCATGTAAGCGAGGTAGGGCTATCCACGACCAGACTTGTTCCATCCATCTCGTCAGACTTTGTCTGATAATTTACATGAATTAATCAGAAATTCGGTCGTTGACCACTACACGTGCTTTATGTTGGATTTATGTTTCAAAAACGTTTGGAATCGTGTACATTTATTAATACACATATAAACCTGGGTACTTTTGCGTATACTTGAACTAGCAGGGACTCGTGCTTTGCTACGATAAAATTCGGATGGAATCCTTTTATTTCAATAATCAGAGGATCGTCTGAAGTTGTGAAGGTAGAAATCCACCCTTGCTTCTTATTTTCTCGTTTTCTCGTATTCTCGTTTTCCCGTGTTCTTGTTTTCTTGCTTTCTCAATTCTCGTTCCTCATTTCTCGTCGCCGGCTCGGGACGCCGATTCGTTGGCAGATCAGGAAGATCAAAGGAAGATCATTTTGTGCAACTAAACTGGGGCCACAATAAAGGACGAAAGTTTTTGAAGAGCTGTCGACCCCCATTCAACCTGAGGGCCAAAGTGGAATGAAGCACTGGTGCTTGAAGCAGGAACAGACCAAATGCACACATTGCGGCACAACGGCTTTTGAACGTCTGTCAGTCTGTCACGTAAAGACAACGATCACGTGAGAAACCCCTGTCGATGCTCAAAGCCAGAGACTCGAGGCCGCCCTTGACAAAGGAAATTTATATAGCCAAGAAGTGGGAGTAGATCTGTACAATGGTCAGAGAACAAAGCATGCAACCACAGACAGAGAAACGACAAACGATTCACGTAGATATATTTTTCAGCGGTCCATACTTACATGAATTATTCTATTTGGCGCCCCAGGCGCTGCCTACAAATGCAGCGCCCCTTCCATATTGACTAATATCCCGGTCACCAGATTTCGGCAAAAGCCGGCCGTGTTCGACTCATCTAGAATGCATGCAAGTGTTATTGGGATGTCAAATAATGGAGTTTTTAGCAATGACTTTTCTTAGTACCCTGGTGAAATATTTTCAGACTTTTTGAGCGTGCTTTTGGGAGGATATAGCTGTTTCAAGCATGCGCCTTGAATTGGGAGCGGTGATCCGGCAGCGTCACAAAATTGTCACAGTATCTTCCATTCGACTTATCATGTACGTTGTAGGGCTCACATTTGCCAGAGATTCGGTGCAGCAAGACTATAAACATGAATGCATCTTGCTGATTTTTTTACAGCCAGCGGGCTCTAAATGAGATTGTGGCCAATAATTTTCTTATGACATTGTGCGGTGCCATGCGCTGCCCGGTGAATTGCCTAAAGTGGAAAGGGGCGTCAACTTTATAAGCGGCGCCTGGGGCGCCAAATAGAATCACCCTACTTACATATATCTTTTTTGAATTGCCTTAGTATATGGTCTATGTGGTCGTGTATCCCAACACCACCGTATCGCCATCAAAACGACCAACCCCTTATTGTGCCGCGGATTAAGTATTGAAGGATCAAAACAAAGCACTTTGTGGCTCTCAGACTTGAAAAATATTTACGCATGTGCTCAAATAATTTTTTCGAGATGGCTTACCCAATATTCGAAAATCGATAAATGCTTTGACTCCCGTCTGACTGAGAGCCTGAGAGGAAAAAGGGTCCTCGCAACCAGAGAATCTGGAATAGCATCTCATTACGTATCTTTCCGAGGATGAATGGATTTGAGCGCCAAGTTGTAGTGTTCCGAATTCGTCAACTTTGAACTGATCTTGTTCCATAACGGGAGCATCTTCCCACAAGCCTGATGCCGGCCGGAGACTGCCGACAAACCGCGATTAGGTTCAATCACCTCCGAAAATAATTTGAGCAGTTTAAGTCATTTTATTTGAATTAGAGACCCTCACAGCTGGTGTATGTTCCCTCCAGCACTCTCACGGACGTCTGCTGAGGGATCCGGCGATGTTGATGGCAGATAGGTGGTCTTGAGATACCTGGCCAAACGGACCAAATAAGGCAATTGAAGAAAGATATATGTGTAAATTAAATGTACAATGTGAAGACCATAGCTCTGGATATGTGCCGACGGCAATATCTTTCGTTCTGGCTCTCGACTAACTCTCGACACAATCTCACGACCACAATTTCGAGAGACCAACGAGAGACAGGCTGGAATCGAGCCTACAAAGTTCAAACAAGCGAAGTATGAGCTTCAATGTTTGTATTCTGTTTACGAGATACTACTTTCGGATCGAGTGTCAGTCTATTTATCCTGCACTGCGAATTATACTTACTTGATAGCTTCATGGAAGTTATCAAAATAACCCAGGGGTTCCACCGCACCAAATTAGTTGCAATTATTATCGGGGACGCAATCCACATTGGAAGACGAAATTCCGATTGGACAGCTGAGTAGTAGCTATATGTGAATTCGATTCACTTTGTCGCATGTCTCTTCTGCCCCGCGCGTTTTCAAAAGATCATCTCTGATCGCGAACTCGAACGGGAGCTTCGACTCATTTGTGGGGTCAAAACGCGCAGAGGTGCCAGAGGATGTGCAATATCAACGTGTTATTCAAAACATGATGTGCAGGCCACTATTAGTACTGTTGTTATGTGTAAGATGCTAGGCCGGAGCGAGTGCGTCCTGTCAACCAAACGGTCCGACTCGTGCGTTATGATAGAGATTTTAAACCTTCCTCCTAGTTCCTTTATTCCTAGGCAGTTGGATGTGATCGATCTGTCGCAGTTTCGTTCCGCTTCGTGGCCCAGAAATCTAAGAATTTGAAAGTATCAGTCTCTGTATTACTTGAATGGGGTGAATGCGCACGAAAGTAGCGCGGCGTTTGGAGATCAGCTCGGTGGATATGACTGCTGTGCGGTGCACATCTGTCATGGCCAAATAATTAACGAGAGCCTGGGTAGAGATCTCTTGTAAGCACTCACGGATACCATCCATGCAGAAATTAGGAGTCCCAGAGTTCTCAACGCCGGAGGTTCCAGATTCACTGATACAATCGTGGGGCTGAAGAGTAAAGTTGTATAGCAGTGTCAGCAGGTATAACGGGCCAATCAAGTAGTGAAACGCCGTCGGGGCTTTATTAAATCCACGAGGGGCAGTGAGTAAGAAGATTGGGCAGAATGAATATGCAGCTCACCGCTGCTGCTGTCCTTGCCGATATGGTACGAGACCAACGTCGCTACGGAGGTCGTGCTTGTGGTGGAGCCAGTCTGGACTGCCCAATGGCAAGGCGCCAGATCAGCCTGTTACAGTAGGTCAGCTCAGCCTGTTACAGTAGGTCAGCTTCGGTTATGTATCAAGGGAGGGTACAGCTGACGAGTCGGTGGATATAAACGCTGTTCTCATCGTGCAAAGTTTCCAAATGAGAGCGAGCGTGATGAAAATGTCTTGTAGAGGAATTCAGGGGGGGTATATCAACAACTTTGCAAAAGCGACACACCTGAACCCGCCGTCCCAATAGTCCAAACCAAAGCGGCGGCGGCTGCCCTGTCTCTCTGAAACCCAGGATCAAGCTGGGGGATAAAATATGACTTTGACACGCACCGAAGAGACCTCTTCGGCCGTCGCGAGGATGACGCCGACCAGGATAGAGCATGCGAGCTACTGAAAGTCAAGGAGCTGACAACAATTTCTTGAAGAGCACCTACGGTCAAGCTCACAAACAGTGCAAGGAACAAAGCAATCCAAATATTCTCGGACCTGCGACGTACAAATCAAGAGCTGTTTGAGGAAAACGAGTAGAAAGACATGCAGTCGATAAACGCGATGAAAGAGAAAACCGTCAACCACAACCCCGGTGAGACTGTTGCATATAGTGCAGACCGGCGCAGGCCAATACTAGATGGTTTGTGTCAATACGTCTGCCTGCAAGGGGACCGTACCTGTTTTCGAATGGCATCTGTGTTTACTATAGTGCAACAGCCGCCAGCTGCTCAGTTGACTCTACCGCCATACTCACCCCAGGTGACCGTCGGTTGTGATACGTCAGAATTCATGGGCGGAGACTAGTAGGAGTCACGTAGTACACGTTGGCAAATTCTGCGATGATGGCCAGCGAGGAAGTGACTACGCACAAAAGAAGAATTCCCTTGCGGAACCGCAAGGTCTTCGGATACACCACCACATATTCCCAAGCTTTGCAGATTGTCACTCCGTACAAGACGGCTGTGAGCCACGAGCTGATGAGTATGGACCTACAACGAACATAAGCATCAACGAGAGCTGAAAACCAAAATTGCCCACCCCAGTAGTTCGTCGTACTGGGTCATGCTGGTGTACACCAGAAAACCGTCGGCGGCGATCTATATATCAAGAAGAATGCCGTGATTAATATCACGTTTCTTTGAGTCGGGACCTCAAGTTACTAAGTATGGCCTTTTAATAGATACGTTATCTTGGTCATCGACGGCGTCTTGCGTTTCGTTTCCCGGGCATGAAACAGGGCGTAATCTGTCAATGGTTGCGGGGTCAAGCAATAAAAGAACAGCATTAGCGGAGAGGAATTCGTGGGTGCATCTTCATTTCCCTGGGTCCGACACATTATTAAAGGTTCACGTTCAAGTTTCAAGAGTCTCCTACCTGAGGGTAAGAGTAGAGCATCGTTTTTGCATAGGCCGTTTTTCGTAAGAGCTCAATTTACGCGCAAGTCCATACATATTCTCCGCATGATTTAGCTCCTTCCACCCAACCTACATATGTATACCTTGAAGGGCCCCGCCAAGTCGCCGTGCTGGTGTCTCTATTGCTCCTGGCGGGCGCCAGGTGGGAGGGTAAGTACGGCATCGGGGGGTGCCCGGGTGGGAACCATTTCCGTGGGGAATGAGGTATGCGCTTCGAAGGCGCTGGCCAAAAAGTGCACTATGCAGCGCCTGGAGCGTGCCCGCCGCGCGTACTGTATGCCGCTACAGTTCGCCATGGAGTGTCAAGTCTCTTGTTAGATCCTTGAAGAGTCGGAGCTTCGTTGACCATAGCTCCTCGTTAACCCCGCGATACAATAACGGAGTAAGTAGACAAGCGTCGGAAGATGCCGAATCATCCGCTAATCGCAACTTGAAATCAACTCCCACGCTGACCCCCTTTCTAACGACGACGACTGAGTGCACGGTGTACGGAGTAAATCCAGCTCACAATGAGTACATCCCTGTACTTTTTATGCCGGTGGTTGTTCAAACTTTATCCCAGACTACGATCCGCAGCCCACAACCTCCCCTGTCACTGTGTGCCCTGCGCTCACTTTGCCTGTGGAAATTATATCCAAAATATTTCTATTTTGCGTTTCGGCCGGGGATATTACCTCTGAACTCGGGAACCCCTTGAATAATCCCCCCTTCGTATTGACGAAGATCTGTCGATATTGGAGACTGATCGCCCTGTCGATGGGGCCGGGATTCTGGAGCAATATACAGCTTGAATTTGGCGGCAGACACGGGCGTCGCACGGGACACATCGACTCGTGGTGGCTCTCGTTTCTGAAGACCTGGTTTTCCCGGGCGAGGGACCAACCACTGACTGTGGTTATTTCGAACCTGAACCACATCGATCCTGACCAAGGCCTCGTCCCACTCCTCGAGAGTCACCGCCTGCAGTGGCGAGATTTAACGATAAAACTCCCCTTCAATCGATTCTACCAGTTCGCCCCGCAGGAAAAGCTGCCCATTCTGGAACGACTTGTCCTGGGTGCCCATGCAATTCCCCCCATGGTCCACACTCCGGTCACAGCCTTTCAAATGGCACCCAAGCTCAAACATGTCTGTTTGGACGGATATCTCCGCCCATCTCAGTTTATTCTTCCCTGGGCGCAGTTAACCAGCATCGAACTCACCGCTGCCTGCGGAGAAGATTGCTTGGAGTGTCTCCGTCAAGCTTCGAGACTCATCAGTTGTTCTTTCGGAATACACGGACGCGACCAATCCCTCGGCTCTGTCCCGCCTCACCGTCGCGTCGCTTCCCTCGCCCTGTCTGGAGCCGCACCCACAGTTATTCTGCCATCCATCAGAATGCCGGCACTTGAGGACCTGGACATTGTGGGCAGATCCTTGAATAAGGAGGAGCTATCACGCATCCCCTTGTTCGTGTCGAGATGTAGATGTGGACTGCGTCGCTTACGACTGCATTTCATCTCGGAATTGATGACAAGTGCAGCCATCGAGCTTCTCGAGGCCTTACCTTCCCTCGAGACCTTGGAACTGGCCGCGACCGGAGCCTCAACCATCAGAACTCTTTTCTCGTCGCTATCTCGCTATGGCGAACCTTTTCTTCCCTTTCTTCGGAATCTTTCGCTCTCGCATCACAGGATGTCCGACGATAATATGCGGTCCATGTTCGAAGACATGGCAGGCCTGCTCGTCCGCCGAAGTGCGGCGGTTCCGGAGCATGTTCAATTGCAGTCATTTTCTTTGACGATCGAGTCTGAACGAACCGTCCTGTCGTCACGGATTATACAAAAGCTGCAGGAGCTCGCTGACCGGGGCATGGACTTGAACATCAGGAATCGTCGGGAGCGCTGGATATGACATTTTTGACCTGCATATGCAAATTCAAGATGTGACTGACTACATCGATGTACAGTATGGCATACACGAAAAGAAAAGCGGCGTTGATCTCTCCCGCACGTTCAAGAAATATAGTATAAGATAGTTAAAAATCTAACCATATCACTGGTTTCCAAGTCTAGTCCTTACTTGCGGTCGAGTGGGTATATGGGACCTCGTAATTTTGAAAATGAATCTAACCGTACCACTGGTTTCCAATCCTGGCCCTTGCTTGCGGTCGCGTCGGGAGATAGGGCTTTTTAATGTTGAATATCTCGATGGCCCGCTGGACAAGATATCATAAGCACATAGAGAGCTAAGTGTGAACAGATTGCTCTGACCTTCCAGGTCGGAATATCGAACTCCAAGATGAGCTGCTGCTTCCGCACAGGCTCCTCTCCATTCTCGCCCTCCTCTTTATTCTCGTCTTCGTCGTATCCAACTAGAAAAGAACGAATTCAAACAAAATATATAGATGCGAGCTGCCGAAACCACGTACAGACCGTGGGCGCTCCGGACTGATTGATTTCGAATCCCGCTTTGCCATCGCGGATGAGAAACGAGAGGTAAAAAAATGTTTTCCACCGATTGGGCGAAACTTTCCGGATTCACCACAAGTTCGAATATATTGATTTGCTCTACTTCCTTCAGTGCGTTCGCGACCTGAATTGAAGCCGTCGTTGATCAGTATTCATTCGAAAGGGATATTCATTCACTAACCGCAATCACGTTTTTCGTTGTCTCATTCTCAGACCGCGCAATGTCCTCCTCCCTGATCTCTTGCGGCCGCCGTTCATCCTTCTTATTTATCTCAAATTTTGCGCGGCGCTTATTGTGCGCGCGTTTCTTTTGCTGGATTGAGAGCGGCCCTAGCCTGCGTGCACGTCAAATGAACTGAGCATTCAATTCAAATTGATGGTGCTCACATGAATCCCATCGCCGGGACGCGCCGGCTTTTAGCGAGTATGCGGCGACCGATTTTTGCCCAATCCAGATATGCGTCGTCGTCCGCTTCGATATCGGATGCATCGGAAGAGATGTCTTCAGGAGGCTTATATCCTCCCATGAAGATGATCATTCTTGTCACGAAATCTTCAACGTCGAAAGGGCCGGTTCCAAGCTTGAGGGCGCGCGCGTAGCGAGAGCTGGTGGTAGAGGTCTTGACCAAGAGGCATGAGTCAAGGACGGCTTCCTGTGGGGATTTGACTGGGTTCCATGAGTTCAAACCTTGGACTTATCAACGGCGACACAATTCGGACGTACCCTTGCGAAAGATAACATTCGCGCGCTTGACATTGGCTTTTAACTCTTTGGGGGGTAGGTTTTGCGCATGAATCATCCAAGAGTTTGTGTAGAGAGCGATAGTCGCGACGAATCTGGCGTTTCTCTTCGGGATCTTGGTCTGGATCGAAGGGAAGATCTAGAGAAATTTAAAGAGAAAATGAAAAGAGTTTCGGTCATTGGGGCACACGATACCCTTTTGCGGTGACTGTGAATATTGTGAGCTCGACATCTGCGACGCACTCAATTCAAATTGCGGTCCAGCGAGAAAGGAGGTGACAAACCGGCAAATTATCGGAGATCAAGGCAAATTCCCAATTTGGCTGTGTTTGGGCGCTTGAGCATTTGCCTTCTGCCGCTTGCGCGCTTCTTCAGTTCCCATCGGCGCCGACAGTCCCAGCACATTCCTCTACTCAACATACCAATGGGTTAGTGCGAACCATCACAGGCTTCCCTTCATCTCGTCAGGCTGACAAGTGACTTGCTGGAGTACCGACGAGTCTTGACTGGGAAGGACGGGCTGCGACAAAGGTGAGTTTGGTTTTCGATCTCGTTTAGTTGTTCAAGGCGGAGTTGGGCGGGGGTGCGACGAGTGCAAGACTGCTGCTGCCGTCCATTTTTTCTTCTCCCTCTTGCCCTCCGTCTCTTTAAACTTCGCTATTCGTCTCCTCGTCGACGTTGATACCCTACCCAATAGGCCAGCGAAAAATGAAGGAGGGCAGAGCGCACGTTCAACAGCTTCGCTACGCGCATATTTGACCTGCACGTTTTGAAAGGTGCGTTTGTCTGCCGCGTGCTTTCCGCCATGTGTCAGGAATGCTGATTTTGTGTTTTTCTGTTTTTTCCCTTGGCATTTTCTCGATTAATCTGCGTTTACTTGGCTTGCCTTGTGTTGTTGGTGCACGTGATGCATTGGACTCGTTTCGCCTCGGGTATGTGCTCGCCTGGCTCGTCAACGTCGGCGCACACCAACTGTTAGCCCGCTCACTTCCCTTCCGTACGCAATCACCCGACCAATGACGACACGACTCGCGTGGCTCGCTCAAGCATACCGCCAGCGGGTGGCGCAGCTACTGCGCGAGCTCGAGGACGAGAATAAGTGCGCGTGCGAGAAGGAGATGAAGGTGACGCAGAACGAGAAGGACGAGAAGCGGTAAGTTTGTGGTTTTCGCGTTCGCACCAGTCTTGCTCCTGCTCCTGCGGGGAGCAGAGGAGACACGATGTCCGGTTTCATGTGGCCAAGGAGCAGCCACCAACAGCCCCATGCCGTGCTACCGATCCATGCGCACTCGTTCTTTATGTTGCGGCTGTCCCGTCGTCTCTGCACCCTCAGCAGCAGCAACGCACGTCCACGACCCCGCGCTTCCCGCCGCCTTCTGCGGGTATTGGCGAGCACTGCGTCATTCCACCGCGTCGCCTTTGCTCCCCCACGTCCCGCTGGCGCCTAGACTGATCGGTCCGCCCACCAGGCTTGCACCAGGACCGAATCACCGTGTGTTGCTCATGGGCGATCCTAGTCCCATCACGCGCCCGTCTGCGATCGCGCGTCCTACGCCTGCAGGTGACAGTGGCGGGCAGCAGCTCAGGCTCTGTATCGCCCGCACGCTGCTTGCCGAGCTCGAAATGCGTGCTTGGACACTGCCCTCCCCGCGGACGACGACGAGGAGGTGCCTGTGCCTTGCCGCGACATATGCTCCCGTCAGCGACTGCTGAGGTGCTCCCCGGTCCTTCGGGTGTGGTGCCCAGCGCCGTGGGGTGCACGCTTTGACGATGCTATTGGAGCAAGATGCAGCCAAGCGCCTGGGGCGTTGTGGGGTAACGCAGCCGTTGGGAGTTCAAGCCAAGAATGGCACCCAGCCGCCATGAGCGGGTTCTACCCCCGTGCAGCGTACCTCGGTAACTCTACAGCTACGTCGTTGCCGCCGCACTCAGACAGGACCTAAAGTGATTGGAATAAACTTGGGCGGACTCTGTCATTTCACTTCGCCATTCTACCCACCCTAAACGCGTTTTTCTTACTACCTCCCTACCTAATAATCTCCTTTACATTGACATGTTTGAATCCGTGATCCAACCAATCAATTTCTGAAAAAAATCTTTTTTTTTTGTGTCGCCCGCTGAAGCACTTGAAAATTACTGGATAAGGAAATCTCCGGTCTGGTGTTTGTTGTTGCTTGACAGAAGCTTCTGCGGCATGGAACAAACCATCGAGTCTCGACCTTTACCGCCAGCTGCCCGCGGCCAAGGCGGCCCAGAAGCTGAGACTCAATGGCCGCGGACCCGTTTACACCGCAGTATGTCCAGTCAATGGCGACCCAGGCGTCCAATCCAGCCGAAATCTACTTATTACTAATCTATTCCAGTCGCGTCAAGGGGCGCATGCTCATGCTCGATAATGCTGCAAAGGAAAGCCGATTAAGACAGTAGCGCAATCCCAAAATACTCAGGGTTTGCGAGGCAAGCAAGGAACGTAAGAAGCTCGGCGTTCTGGCAAGGAGGAAAAGGACAGCATGTGAGAGCTTGATCTGGGGATTTGACGAAAGTCAAGCCAAGTACACAGCGCGTTGGAAAATTCGGAAGACCTTCGCTGATTCTTGGATACTCAGATTCGCACTTTTCCTACCTCTTCACCATCTGTGGATGGGCTACATGTCCGAGCTACTCAATTTGGCGCAGTCATCTGCTCCGCCACGGCCGCTGCAAGGAGCATCTATACATCCCAAGCCCCTCAAGGCGCATCTCCATGGTTCCATAATTACTGGTGCTTTTTTTCGTTCACTCTTTTTATGCGGTCCTCAGGCATCTCAGTCCACCAAACTACAAATACGGCCATTTGGGATAACTGGGATTGTCATCCACCGAGGGGCCTTCAAGGTTGTCGCGAAGAAGAATAAGATCGAGGGTTTGTTGTTTCGTGCCCGGTCCCTTCTTTCGCAGTGTGCTGAGTATCTCAACTTACAGTCCTCCCGAAGGAAAACTCGATATTCACGTCTGCGGTGCCCGCATATTCGACGCTGCCTCCGACGTACGACGCGAGCGCCCTGCCGATTCCGAATCCAGAAGCAGGCGATGACCTACACGTACGGCTCGAGCTGTATGGGAACCAGTCGCTCGTCCGACCGCGCGGGAAGGAAGTTCAAGGCGAAGGGAAGCATTGAGTTACAGGACTTGAGGATACGAGCGTGATCTTCGAAGTCGGCGGTCCTTGGGACGACCGCGGCACATCGCGAAGGATCGCGCAAGCCCCAGTCTTGGTCGCTGTCGGCCCAGATCCACTTGATTTCACTCACTACTTATGATCCAATATTTTCGCCGAAGTCATGGCCATTCTTCATCACGAAAATGTTTTGACACGGTGTACTTCCTCCGAACCCGCACTATAACCTCGGTCCCGCCGTAATAATCAACTTCTGCCGTGGCGTGAAACGAAACTAAACGCAAGGGCAGATGGGACCATGTCTGTGTTACTTGTCAGCGTGTGTCTTCTCGGACGAAAAATCCCGGCCTGTACTGGCGACCACTCAAATGGCACTCGGGCCCGACCATGTAGTTTTTGTGAACTGGAATTAGAACTTGATACGATAGGACGTGTTGGTGCAACTTCTCATCTCGTCGAATTTACTTCCTTTAAATGAACCATGGCGTTCGTCGAAGGGCAAGACCGCATGAATGATTTAACCGGCTTACGACCCCAATACAGACGGTTCGCGTAACATATGGTGGTTGCCGGTGACTCGGCTAACACGACACAGCCAAGTAAAAGATGGTGAGCACAAGCCATGATGAATATGTTCTTGTTCACACATTGTATATTCCAGGCTTGGCGATCTTTGACCCAAGGCCGTGTCCAACTTGCAATTTAGTTTCTCTCTCCTTGAAATTGCCTTCACGAGCCGGAAAGAAGGAAGCTGTATTCAAACCGGATTCGAAAACTTGACCGACTTCCTAACACCTGCTTTCTTCGGCCGAGATCATCGCCGCGGCAGTCCACAATGTATAATGCCCGGATCCAGCAACCCATTCAATCGTTCGCGATTGTTATTCCTGACCGGTGACGCAGGACAGGGACAGGCGGGGATTTTTTCCCGAAGCGCCAAACTATAAAAATGCGGGTCTTTCAAACGGTATTCGTTCACTTGCACATAGACTCATGATTCGTTCAGCTCTTGTTGCCCTTGTAGGCGTCACTGTCTCGGTCGCTGCTGTTCAGATCCAAAGCACGAACCCAGCGTGTACGTCTCCCCTGTAAGAAATCGTATGTTAAAACTGACCACCCGCGTATGCCAGTTTCCAATGCTGGGATCCAGGGCTGCATCGCCGCTGCGAACAATGTGGATGGTTCCCCCCTCATCATCCACAACTGCAACACCGAGCCTCTCTCGGATCAAGACTGGAATGTCACATTCTGGATTCCAACTGAGGAAGACGGTCCTGCTCGAAATTCCGGCCCACAACAAATCACTATCTTCGGCGACAAGGTGCACTTGTTAAAAGCTGTTTCAATCATTGGTTGAATATTTTCTGTAGTGTATCGACGTTACGAATGGTGTCAACGCTGATGGAACGAAACTTCAAATCTGGACTTGCGTTAAGGGAAGCACGAACCAGCAGTGGATCTCTGTAACGGATTCCACCTTCCAATGGAGCGGCACGGACAAGTGCATTGACCTCACTAATGGGGTCATCACGGATGGAAATGTCCTTCAACTCTGGACTTGCGACAGCGCGAACTCCAACCAGAAGTGGACTGGCGCATCCAATCCCGATACCAACGAGTAAGGGCTCCATTTATTAACGCGGTATCACTATATTCACGGCTCTACAGAGTCCTCAGTCTCTTTAGCGGTAAACACCCGACCCATCCGCTGTCCCTCGGTTCCTCACGCATTTCCCAGATTCCACCAGTGGCGCCGCATACTGCATCACCGCTGCCTCCGATACCGATGGGGCAGAAGTTGCCATTGCCCCCTGCCTCACTTCCGGCGATTTTCACACTGTTTTTCCTGACGGAAACATCACCTGGAGCGTCCCCGTTGCACCGCTCGCGGGCCAAATCAAGACATTCGGCAACAAGTGCCTTGATGTGCCCAACGGGTCGACTGCCAACGGGGTAAAACTCCAGGTCTGGACTTGTGTCGACGGCAACACAAACCAGCTCTTCAAATTCCACCCCGGTGGCAACTTTCAGATCGAGTGGAACGGAAAGGGAAAGTGTCTTGACCTGACCAACGGCATCTATACCGGCGGCAACCCAGTTCGTGGCCTTTTTTTAGTCCTTCCTCGACCACTGTGCTTACCCTACTCCATCGAATAGATTCAAATGTGGGATTGTGTCGTACCGGACGACAATTCCAACCAAGACTGGTTCAGTGTACCGGGAAATGAATGAGACGAACGCTCCACTTCTACGGACATTGTTTGATGAATAGCTATTGAATTCAATTCATTGCGTGGCCGTTGTGCGCCTCTTGGACTTTTTACCGTCCCATACGTTCCCAAAGAATCGCTTCTGTCTACGAAACCGGAGGGGTCTCACCGAACGCACAAGCGAACACTTCGTAAAAAGGAACTCCGAGCGTAGGTCATCACTGTTTACCAATTCCCGAACCATAAGTCCTTCGAATTACCTGGATATAGCCAAGCTAGGCCAATGCTGCAAAAAAAGGGAAGCCACAGTTAATCAGGTACTCTGTCTATGAGAAATTTCTAGTTATAGTTCGAGAACGGACTTCAGCTGCTCGTCGCAGCGCCCTCGTACTCCATGCCCGCAATCTATACCTTCTGTATATTGCGCGTCGCCGAAATATTAGCAATGGGGTCCCCTGATATCAGGACCAAATCTGCCCGCATACCCGGAGCAATGACCCCACGATCCAAGAGCAAATTATGCTGCGCAGCCAACACCGTTGCCGAACGCAGCACATCTACCGTCGCCATCCCTGCGCCTACGAGATTCTCAAGCTCGTTGTGCAACCCCACCCCAAACGGGACAGAGTTCCTAGGCGTCGAATCCGTGCCGGCGAGAATGGGCACCCCCGCCTGATAGAGGCACGTAACGCTCGTGTTTACGACACCGTACGCGTTGGGAGCGGCGTTCCCGCTGGCGATGTACTCTTGGAAGATCAGGAGCGTCGGGACGGGGACGGTTTTCTGCGCGATGAAACGGGCGATGAGCGGCGAGTCGAGGGGGGAGTCCTGCGGTGCGTGCTGGATCTGGTCGGCCTGCGACGTCAGCGCCGCGTCGAAGGCCGCGTAGTCGGCCGCGTGGCATGCGACTGGTACACTGTTCGCGTGAGCAGCATCCACGGGCGCGTTCAGCGTCGGCTAGGATCGGCACCCCCGCATGACAGAGCCGGGTGACGTTCGTGTTTGCTACAGGATACGCGCTGGGCGGGGCGGCTCCCAGGGCGATGTAGTCTTGGAAAATCAAGAGCGTTGGGCAAGAGACGGTTTTTTGTGCGATGAACCGGGCGATGAGCGGCGAATCGAGGGGGAAGTCCTTCGGCGCGTGGTGTACCCGGTCGGCTTGCGAAGTCAATCCCGCGTCGAAGGCCGCGTAGTCGGCCGCATGGCATACGACCCGGACATTCTTGGCGTGGGCAGCCTCCACGAGCGCGTTCATCGTTGGCTGGTCGAGCCTAGTAGGTGAGGACCAGGTGAGATCGTCCTCCGCGATCTTGGGTCGGCGACGAATTGATGCGCCTGCGAAGGTGAAATTATGGTTTCGTTCGGGAGGAGCGAGAACTGCGTGGCAAGAGCCCCATTGGGCGAGGTGGCACCCAACCCGGCGTAGCGCACGTCGGTGAGCCCGGGGTGGTTCGTCAGCGACTCGCAGACGGCAGGTGGATGGCACATTGCCACAATAACGGAGGACACGCCGCAGGCCGCCAATTCCTCCAGATGATCAACAGTGGCCGGATGGGCGTGGGCGTTGATGAGCCCAGGGAGAAGAGTGCCGCCGTTACCATCTACAACTTCAGCTCCCTCGCAATTTGTCGCAATTTTGTCACCGTCGATGAACAATTATCAATATTTCTGCGCGCTTTCTGCAGGAATGGAAACTGACTAAATTTCTCTCTGTTCATGCCGTTAGCAAGATGGAACCTACACAAATAAAAGCTGAAATTATAAGTTACAAGAGCCGGTGCGGCGGAGCGGCCCACCACTTCGACTGAAGATGAAATGGAGTCTCTGGGTCATAACCTGTTGTAATTCAACCCAGAGATACTATTCTTGGGCGCGCGCTAAATGTCGAAAGCGGAACCAGAGCGTTGGAGCCCGTAGTCGATTGGTAAAACTCCATTTATCTCGGAAATCCTCCTCAAAACGAAAAAAAAAAAAAAAAAAAAAAAACACAGACGAGGCAGAGTCCTGCTTTGCCTTGTCATACGGGCTCCTTCTCCGAATACCCTCTATCAAAAGCCACGTCGCTGCCCGCTCTGCGCTGGATGCTCTGCAGGCTGGCTGGGCATCGGCGCGATACGAAGCAACCCTTTTGTTCCTCCAAGCTCAAAGACCAGCGCCGCGCCGCTGTCCCACCACCGCTCGCTCTCAGCTTCACTCGGCCCTTCCACTCCCTCTTGTCCGCACCCGGTCTCGCTCCATTGACCTCGACAGGAAACAAAAACGCCGCCCCTGAATCAAGCACGAAGACACGGCCAAACCTGAACCTAAAACAACGAAGAGCAGGAGGCGAATCGGAATCCAGACGAAAACGCAAACCGTCAAAAAGATGCCAAAGCTCAAACCCCCCCAAAAAAAGAAGACGAAGAACGAGAAAAAAACACTCACAATCTCACCCCACTCACTCCTCCCCATCCCGTCCCCCCCCACGCCGCACGCTGATTTCACGCTCGCCCACCACACGTTCGCCTCGCACGCGGGGTGGCTCCACTCGGCGTCGATGGCGAGGCGGCGGCGGCGTTTTGTGCTGTGTGAGAAGCATAGTTAGCATAGTGCCACGCGACAGAGAGAAATGCAGAGAGATGGAGAGAGAGGAAAGAGAAGGGGAAAACGGAGAACGCGTAAGGAGGGAAATAGCGGAAAGAAGAGGACAAGAAACGAAGTGGGAGAAAGCATAAACGCACCCGACATCCCACCACGGCACGCTCTCCTCCGTGAAGGCCTCGTCCTCACGCTCGCGCAGGCAGAGGGCAGCGAGGGATTCGACCTGTTCCGTGCGTTATAATTAGGCACCAGGGGTGGAGGTGGGAATTGCGCCAGAGTAGCAGTAGGGCCAGATGGGCCGGGAGAACAGAGCAGCAAGCGGTCAACATCGAAAAAAAGAAAGAAAAACACAGCTCAATCAGGCCCTTCGTGTCTCATAGAGAGGAAAGAGCGCACGCACCGTCGTCATCGAGCTCAACACCCCCCTCCGCTGCGGCTGCATGCATCAACCGCATCGCAAATCGTCCCGCATACACATACCCCGGATACCCCACGATCCCGCCATCAGCGCAACGGGGAGCTTGCGCACGAGCCATAGCTGCGGTTTGGGTCCGTGCCGCAGAATATTGGTTTGTCGGGCGCGAGCTTATCGTTGTTTTTATCTTTCGGGATGGCGGGGCGCCGTTGTGTTTTCCCTTGGGTTGTATCGTGGCATGGCCATTGAGAGCATTCGGCGGCATCGTGTCCAAGGGAGATGAAGAAAGAGGAGGCAGGAGTTGAGAACGCACGGCACTGCCACTGTGACGATCAGCATCGGCGTTATTCGGGAATAGGCCTAGAAAAAAATCAACCAGCTCAAGTAGGGATTTTTCATTGATGCAGATGTATGGGTTCGGACGGAACCGATGAAAAAAGGTCGAGACAGATAGCAGCACGAGCTGGTCCCAAATCGAACGAGATTCTCCTCAGCCTATCTTCCTGCCTTATTATTTGCTGTTCAAATCCAACATCGAACTGCAGCAGGTATGATACCAACCACCGCAAGGTCTTATTGCCTTAACTTGGATAGGGGTGGGCCCTCTACCGCTAAATCCTTTGAAATCGTGGGTTTGACTGAATAATCAGGCCGTTCACAAGACGAGATTTCAACATAACTTCAACTTGGCCAGTAAAAACAAATACGTGCCAAGTACACAAATTAAGACACTTTTAAGACCAGTGTAGTCGATACAGTAGTATGAAAACTAAATTTTGAGAAAAAAGAGTCCGTTCGATATACCATTACCCGGCCCCGAATCGAACGAGAGTCTCCTACTCATCCGTGCATCTCTGAGAGAAAGTAGGTGTGGGTGTTGTTTTACTTTCAAGTTAATACAGTCTATTGGGGAAATCAGGCTGCTCAGGATATGCACACTTCAGATGCGAGACGACCGTCTCAAATTCATGTTAAATCAACACTGAAGTCATCGAAGTTGTAAACAAAATGCTTGTGCCGGGAAAAAACCAACTGTTCTCTGTTCTAGAACACAAAACTCACCGAAGACAAGGCAGTGGAAATACAGACTAGAAACAGGATGGGCAGAAGCAATCCAAGCTATACGTGACCTGGCACCGGATCGAACGGGGTGCCCCCGGACTCCTACTCTGTAAAGGCAACGCAACGGCATTAAATGCAGCAGATATGATACCAACCACAACCAGGTCTTACTGGTTCCCTTTCAACCATAAGGTTCGACAGAGTACAGTCAGACTGTGGTCAGTACAATGCGTACCCTCAAGGGCGAAACTCATGTTGAAATCAATACTGAGCATCAAACAAAATGCATGAAAAATGCAATAAAATAAATATCTGTGCTAGAAGACTTCGTCAGAGCCGAGCCAAAAATCTAATTTAAGAGGAAAAAGTTCCACATGAATCTTTCGAGATCCAGCAACGAATCGAACAGGATTCTCCTGGTTTACTTCGGCTGCGACCGCTTAACCAGCATTGATCATGAAAGAAGTGTAGCGCACCTATCAGGTCTCATTCTTAACCTGTAATATTCGAGGAAACTCAGTGGAGCGCATAAAGCCTTGAAGTATTTGTAGACCTCCATTGCGAAGTGTTGAAAGCCGTGTTTTCAGCTGAAGTTTTCAACCACACGTTACCATTGAGTAAATCCAAGCTCAGTTGCTTCTAACCGTCGCCCTGTCAAATTCGAATTGAACACAAACTCCATAAGAGAGCGCGGGAGCGCACCGTTGAAACTAGACTCGGAAAGGTTTCCAAACAATTTAACAGCGAAACATACGTACAGGGCTCTCGCTTTGGGTTAGTCTATCGTAGACAGACGCTACAAACATAGAAGCTCATACTTCGCTTGTTTGTAGCTTCGGGTTGGACCGCAACAACCAAAAGCGAGAGGGATAAGTAGAAAGGTAATCAGAGCAGGGGAAAACATAACGGCTTACTACAAAATGTCCGAATTTTATATCTCAGAGCCTTTGAATGTCCAGGCAAAAAATACAGTCGACTAGATTAACCCAACTGCAAATCCATACAAGGGCTGCGACGACAGAGAACTTCGAAAATTAAAACGATGAACGCGCTGAAATTCAACTTGACATGACTTTCATGTGGCAAGTCTTCGCTCGCCGCACTTACTTAGCTGAGTAGTTCCAAAGCAAGGAAACCAAAGAAAACTGAAGTGAACTGAAAATCGGAACGCACATATAACAGGCCATATGACTTTTTTCACGTGCATCCTGCCTCAACATTTATGCCAGCACTTATCGCAGGTCATGCTCAGTAAGTCAAAATCAGAGAAAGACATACTGAACGGCGTGCAAACCGAATCTATTGAAGGTCAGTGACAGAGGAAAGTCAGCGATCAAGGTGAAATGAAGCTGAAGTTGAAAGACGCGCACTTCATTCCCTAGCAGTCCACTCGGAGTACATTGCATGAGTCTATTAACCAAATAACAAGTCAATAAAATCGAAATCGCAAGTATGAGGTCCGTACTTGATTCATCAAGCATAGGACGCATATGTGGCAGTGCCACACCGAACCAAACTTGAGCCGTGGGAATCTATTCGGGGTCCTCGGCGATGTTCAACTTTCACCTTGGGAAGCGCCGCAGGGATTTTTCTATTAACGGCATGCTACCGGGTAATCTAACCGCCGTTGCGTTATTTTACGCTGTCACGAATGTGGCCAAAGCGAGGGGGCGGAAGTTCTTGCACGCACAGGTATATGATTCACACTGATCAAGCTCTGTGGTTGTTATCAGGCTGGCTAACATTCTTGGAACTTCCGGACAACTTGAACAATCGTATCATCTACAAAACTTGACTCGGTGAAGCACATGTAGGAAACCATCTGAACGACTGGTCGGTTACTGCTCATTCAATAAACTGCGCACATACCTGGTCATCCAGCCCATAATTGAGACCCGAGATGTTACCCGAAACCTAAATGGATGAGGGTCAAATTTGCGCCGATTGGATTTGCACATATCCAACTCACGCCGATGTTTGCTCTAGTATCGCTGTGAAGATTCGGACATATTCGACTGCGGATTCGAAATCTGATTGGTGTCTTGAAAACAATCTCAATTTGGGTTGGACTATATTCTGCAAATTGACTACTTTGGGGAGAAAGAGCACGACGTGTGGTACAGCTCCTGTTAGCTGCGCAGATTCGAGAAGTTCAAGACTGAAAGCAAAATCAATTCTCATGATCAGACAGCAAGAAAGGCAAAGAAATCAAGTGACGCGAAGACGTACGATCGCAACTGCAAAGCAAACTTGAACAAAACTTGAAGCAGTTCCTCATTCGAGCTTTGATCTGAAATGCCTCGTCAAGTGAGCAGAGAACGGTGCGGATAATTGGATTGTTCCGAGGGTCGAGGTACTCCAGGGCCAAAATAGCGATGCTTATATATGCGACCACTGAATTAGTATTTTGAATTGCGGTCGGAATAGTGGTCGAGTTGAGGTTCAAGAGATACAAGACGCGGTCACGTGGAATGCAGAGAATTTTCTTCGCGGTCTGTACATGGGTGAACACATAGTGGATTGAACGAGGAGCTAGGTCTTTATCATGACAGGAGAGAGGGATTAACTATTTCGTGTGCTCGCCATTCAAGCACTCGCTATATCCGCCGCAAACGCTCCCACCGTGGCCGGAGAAGTCGTGAGGCTGTTGTATCCGGAGGAGCTCGTGATATAGGACCATCCAACTCCATTGCTGACCAACGTATTCGCATACTGTTGCAACAGTGCCGCGTTGGCCGTGCTACCATCGACAGCGGTGCCGCTGAAATCATGCACGAGAATAGCAGCCTGTCCCTGCAGCCCGCTCGGAATATTCGTGCTGATGGTAGTCTGGCTCCTGTACGGTGGTGGATCTCCCGAGGGCGAGCAATTCAGACAGCTCTCGAACGCCACAACGACGTCGCAGATGCTGTAGAACTCTGCCACGGTCTTAACACCAAAGTTGCAAACGATGGTGATGGGTTTGCTGCCGAACGCCTGGCGCGCAAACGACACGGCCTGAGTGAGGTACGTGGCGTTTGCCGACGCCTCGTCGAAAAAGATGCCGTCGACGCTGATGTTGGAAAAAGACGTGCCCCAGTTCTTCCATGTCGTGATATTCGCCTGCAACTTCGCTATCGGCGCCGTCGAGGACATGGTGTGCACGTAACCGATTGTGCGGACGTTAGGCTGCGCGTTGAGCTGGGACACACCGCTGATGTAGTTGGTGTCGTCGTTTCCAGGCAGGCCTATGCCGCCAGGGCCACTGTCTGGATTGACTACGGCGAGCCAGGGCACGGCGCGGTTCGAGGACATGGCGGCGAATGCTACAGTAAACTTTGGAATAGTCATAGAAATAAATATTACATGCTGTTGTGGTGTTGTGATGTTTCGTGTTGTCCACAATGCGACAACGCCAAAAAACACCGACAACATGACAACCATTTTGTCAAGTTACTGATGCTGCGCAGCGCCGTCGTTGAATACTGCTGAAGGATAGATATAGAGTGGCAAGAGGACGCCTGTCGCCAAGGCATGCCCAATTACAGTAAGAAGAACGAGAAGAGTTTGGGAAAGCTTTTGGATGCGAGCGTAGTGACTTGTGGCTCACTTGGAGGCCTTGTCGCCTTGCGAGGTTTTATATGGACGTCGGCGCCAAGTCGGCCATACTAAACCATGACGTAGATCCCTCGTCCTGTTCTTTTTTTGTCCACATATATGCGGCCGCATCTCAGCGGCCGTGGCGATCACTGGAACCAGGGTATTTGTCCGCTAATATGGAATAAGTCCACTGAAGAATCCATGAGCCGAATCAAGCTGAATCACCGTGATGCTCAGGTCAACAAAAAAACAACTGAACAGCCATGAGTTTGTCAATCGTTCAGCACACGTAGCTGCGCAAGGATGTGCATACGCGTGACTATGAGCCACAGAGACTCCTTGAGCTCACTGCGGAGACCCATTCGTTTTACTATAGGTAAAATGGCTAGAAAAAAAGTATTAGAGGTCCCTCGTGTTTTTTTCTGCGCCAAGTAAAATTCCGTGGATTTTTTCTCTTTGTCAAACGATGCCTTTTTGTCTCGGTAAAACGATTCTCTCACTAAACCTTTGGTGAGAGAATCATTTTACAGGACAAAGAAGGAATGATCTTACAAAGGAAAAAATACAAAGAAATTTTACTTGCATGTAAAATGCCTTGAAAAACAGCTTGAACCTCAAGTACTTTTTTCAGGCTGTTTTACTGACAGTAATACAATTTGATCACCGCAGTGGCTGTCACGGGACGTGTAAAATCCTGGTGTACGAGAGATCTCTTGCAACGACCATTCTAGTACTTCCACGACAGCCGACAGGGAAGCTCCGAAGTTGGCGCGGAACAGAACTTCCGGACAAGTGAGACTTCAGAATTTGTGTTACCTGTCCTCCAGACAATTTGGAGTAAGGTCCACAGCGAGGAATAGTGAGGCCCGAAATCCGCGACTTAGTCGAAGATTGGTGCGTCCCGTCGGCCAGCCGTCTTCATAACTCCTGCTCAGCCAGTGCCGGAACCAGACCTGGGTAGGATTGCCAGAGCTAGGAATATAATACCACTGAAGCTAGTCACATAGATACTGCTCTTCAAACTAAGCACTGCAAGGACTACGCTAGCTGAAGTCGTAAATTTGCAGAGAAAGCTTCCCGTCTAGCTGCGCGAACCACCACAGTGCGCGCAACGAAGGGTGGATGCGAACCGGCCCGGTCTGTGCCAAGACGATCCCAAAACCGGAAGAGATGATGGTGGTGTTATTAAATGAGTTTTCTCAGGAACCCCGCTTGACCGCGAAGCACGAACTCAAAAACGAAAACGCCAGAACCAGCTACACTTCATTGCAATCAGTTACTGTCTACTCATGAGAGATTACTAGTGCGTCTTGGGCCACCAGTAGACTTCAGCTGCTCGTCGCAGCGTCTTCGTACTCCATGCCCGCAATCCATGCCATCTGTATATTGCGAGTCACCGAAATATTCGCAATGGGATCGCCGGAGATCAAGAGCAGATCTGCCCGCATACCCGGGGCAATAACGCCACTGGCCCACGATCGAAGAGCAGATTATGCTGGGCACCCAACACGGTCGCCGAACGCAGCGCATCTAATCCCGCCCCAACAAGATTCTCGAGCTCGTTGTACAAACCAATCCCGAACGGGAAGATGTCCACGGTGCTGTTCGTCGTGTTCCCCCGAACGGATAGCCGTGCACAGGCCCGTCCGTGCCGGCAAGGATTGGCACCCCTGCCTGATAGAGCCGGTTAGTGCTCGTGTTCGCTACAGGGTACGCGCTGGCAAGGGCGGCTCCCATGGCGATGTATTCCTGGAAGATCAAGAGCGTAGGGCAAGAAACGGTTTTTTGTGCCACAAATTTATCGATGAACGGTGCGTCGAGGGGAAAGTCTTTCGGTGCGTGGTGGAGCTGGTCGGCTTGCGCAGTCACTCCTGCATCCACGGCCCCATAATCGGCCGCATGGCATACGACGCGTGTGTTCTTGGCGTGAGCAGCCTCCACGAGCGCGTTCAACGTCGGCTGGTCAAGCCTAGTGGGCGAGGTCAAGTCGTCTTCGGCGATTTTGATGAAACTCGCGCCGATGGCGAGCTGGTCGGCGACGAACTGGGGCGCCTGCGATGGCGAAGTTATGGCTTCGTCAGCGGGGAGCGAGAACTGGTTGGCAAGGGTGCCATTCGGCGACGTGGCGCCCAATCCGGCGAAACGCACATCGGTGAGCCCCGTGAAGTTCATCACCGACTGGCAGACTTCAGGTGGATGGCACATTACCACCATAACAGTGGACACGCCGTATGCCTACAAGTCTTCCAAATCCTGGACAGAAGCCGGATGGGCGTGCGAGTTGATAAGCCCAGGAAGGAGAGTGCCGCCGTTCCCGTCCACAATCTCGGCTCCTTCAGCATTCGCGACGATTTTGTCGCCGTCGACAAAAACAGTTCCGAGCGGCAGGAGTTTATCGCCATCGAAAACACGGAGGTCTGTTATGACAGTCTTCTTAGGCTCAGGAGAAACCTCAACGGAATATTTGGATCCATCGTCCTACCTCGTCGGGCGTTGTTCCTAAGGGCAATTTCGAGTCGCTCCTCGATTGTCATAGAAGAATGCGAGTGAGGGCAGCACAACCCGAGGTTCGCAATGAGGATGATTTTAACGAGGAACATGGCAAGTGAGCGGGAAAGCACAGATATTTTAAGTTTTAAAGCGTCTTCGAAGCATTATATAGTACTCTGGCAGATTGCTTCCCAAGCAGTCCAAAATCGACGAGGTCCAATTTTCATGAAGGCCAACGAATTCTCGTTCTCGTCATCGTTTGGGCCAGGGAGAGCCCACAGCACATTGTGTGTTGATTCGAGATCTACAATTGATTCAACTTCTCGTCAGCATGATTTTTCTGGGTGAACGGCTTTCTGATGTCAACCACAACTTGTCACCGAGCCGGATATTCGACCGTGGACCGTTTCAAGTATAATATTCTGGACCAAACAACGAGCGAGAGCCACAGCCCTAATCCACCCAGAAGCTTGAGAACACAGATACATGTTTATACATCTACTGTGCGCCGGAAATTTGCCGAATCTCCAGTACACATGGCTTTAACGGTGTCGATTCTGGTACCACCAAATCCGCGCTAATAATGTAAGTAGAGTAATTAGAGTTGCTTTTCAAAGATATATGTCCGTAAGTTCGAAGTTATACAGAGAATTATGCTAGAGCTGTAAGTGTGAAAATCTCCTGGCTTGATTTATTGATGTCCTTCTGTACCCGGACATCCAATGGGTAAGCCGTGTTAAATCCAAATCCCGCGGTAGTAGGAGCGGTCGGACAGGAATGAAGGCAAAGAGACCTAGGATTTTCTGCGGCCTGGAAATCCTGGGATAGAGTCATCGGAGCTTTTGATATCCCGTCAGAATTTATGAGTCCGAATCTAATCTTCCGGAAGACTAGGCAAGCCATTGCATTGATCAGCGCCAAGGCAGGGATTGCGAACATGCCGTGATAAATAGGGGTCAACTGAGGCAACTTCAACAGGACAAGAAGAGTGATATGTGTGGCGACTGCAACACTGGGTGAAACATCGAATTAATTGAAGAAGTGTTCCAACATGAGACATACGCTTACAAGTAGAAGTGCTGTCCGCTCTGAAGTAACGCCTGTGACAGTGCGGATAATCCTGGACCGGTACCGCCAAAGAAAACTCGAAGACGGGTTACGGGAGAGTCCGCTATCGTATGAGCGAGAATACGGTAGGTTATAGCAAGGAAGATGGCGGTATCGTTGATGAGAGGCATAATCACCGCGACTTGAGTGTAGTCTGGTACGGCCGTGTTGATGCACTGCGCAGTGGGCCCTATGTGCGCTCCGCGAATTCCGAGTGGGATGGTGATACCCGCCCCGAGAACACCGATCCAAAGAAGGGAGAACACCGCAAAGGCGATCTTGCTCTCGTGCCAGACCGCAATAACTCGTAAAAAGAGAAGCATTGCGGTGGCTGTCTGCGACAAAACAGAGCAGATGCTGTAGCCCAGTGCTAACGCAGTGCAGTTTTTAACTGGTGCAACTGTGGTTGATAGGTTCAGCTCTGAGTTCAAGTCAAGCAAATAGTCAGTTCACCTGCGTAGACGAAGCATGCGAGAATATAAGCCAACGTGAATGCTCTTGGTTGAATCCATCAGCACGGCGAATGCTTGAAATCCAAAAAGCGTCGTGAGATTACCTCGAAAGAAAGTACACAATTGTCGGGAAGCGAACCCTGTGCTTGAACAGCAAGGCATAGTCGGTTCCGAGGTTCAGTCCAATGTCCCATACGTATGCCTAGGAATCAAGACACATTAATTTATGCAGATGAATATTAAACGGTTCTTACCCCAAGCGTTACCGCGAAGAGATATCGCGATCGCTCAAATTGATCTGCGAGGGCCGGCGGGAAGAAAGCAAGGGGTGTGGAGGGATTGAGCAACTCAGTTGCGTTGGCCATGATCGTGGAGTTCGGCTTTTATGTTGTTGAAGTGGGAGAGGGATTGTGGGCAGAAATGATGAGCGTCGAGGGTGAGTACGCATTATATGCACAGAGAAAATAATCGCTGTCCTATCTCCCGAACATTGGCGTCGCGAACACTGGCGTCGCGAACACTGGCGTCGCGAACACTGGCGTCGTGCACAGGTTTACCTGGGTGCCGACTTGCGCAGAATATTCTCGCTGACATGTGTATGTTGATGGTTTCGTTATAATAGATGGAAGGTTGCCATGGTGATGTCAGGTGCGTGCCATAGGAACAAAGAATATCTTTTTGGATCCAGCCTCACGCACTCATAGGCAGAAATAGCGTTTGAACTTTCGCCATGTTAGGGCAAGAAAGGAAGATGCATAGTGGACTGGTGTCCACAGACTATCTCCCTCGTCGGCACGGTCGCCTTCTGGCGCAACGAGATTGGGCCGTAGCGCCTCGCCGGGTTTAGCGGATCCTCACTGCATGGCCTTGCATGGCGTCCTCCTCGCCAAAATGCTGCGCGACGCGGATGCGGAGGTTTCACGGCTCGTGTTTATCGAGGGTTGCATACGCATTCAATGGCAGAGGCGCTCCAGCGTGGTCGCGACGAGAGGGCGTATGCGGATCTGGCCACAGACTACGTCGCCACGCTTCTGTGCGTGGATGCCACTATCCCAGCGGATGCCGAGGCAGCATATGCAGCAGCGGCCCATGACGACCCCGCCGCGCCCGAGATGAATTCGTAAAATATCAAACACGCGTATCTTCCTGACACGTTGGAATTCCTTACATCTTTCTATCCGCCAGAGGCCGAGAAATCGCTTGCATCGTTCACTTGCGCCTTCATTGCGTGGCTCTCGTCGTCAGCGGATGACTCGATGGCGACGGTGGTGCTGGTCATAGAGCATTGTCTGTCGGTACTGATGAAAATCCGAGTCCCAGCGACATTCACAAAAGACAATTTGTCATTCTCACTAAGTTTTTCAGAGCGGGCCGTGCAGAGAATATGAACGCGGCGAAACTATCCGGCAGAGCCTTCTAAAACTCCCGCATCCCTATAGGTAAGGACCTGAGAATGACCGTCTTCCCATCACCCGAAGTTTGAACGACGAGTCCGGTCCAGCCAGAGGATAGACTTCGTGAAGAGGGAAATACGGCAATTGAGTAATTTTGCGTGCTAGAAAAACCAAGAGCCAAGTCCAACCTCGGGCAAATTGGGCGGAAAGTTGGCAGGAAGCAGGAAGAGCGGATCAAGGTCCAGGAACACGCGAACCTGCGGGACCACGTGATCTCGACGCGTACGTGGACCATTGCATTGGTTCTCTTCATCCACCACGAAGCACCAATCGCGAATAATGTCCGCAGAACTGGCAACTGAGACGGGAATCCTGGTGCTGCTCAGGTATGCGCTCCGACCTCCGAACGCACTTCAGAACACTGAACAAATATCACAGAGGAGCCATGTTCTTCGGTTGTCGCAAATACTTGTTACGCAGCCTGTATTCGGACTTGCAAGATCTTTC
Source organism: Mycena sanguinolenta (assembly GCA_014462675.1). Lineage (NCBI taxonomy): Eukaryota > Fungi > Basidiomycota > Agaricomycetes > Agaricales > Mycenaceae > Mycena > Mycena sanguinolenta. The sequence continues at coordinate 9,506,660 of JACAZH010000003.1, read as the reverse complement.
TGGAGCTGAAAACCCCTTGAATTCCATACCCATGCGCGACCCGCTGCCCTCGCCCATCACACAAGTGGAAAAAGCAAAACCGAATCGAAAGACGGAATCGGTGTATTCGACACTTTCCAGCGACATTTTCGCGGGGTGTTTCTCTGAGAGCTGTCTATTGTTTCTCCTTCTTATGCTGCAAGGCATGAACGTCTTCAGCTCCAGGTTGGTTCTCAATTCAGAGAAGAAGCGCTCCATTATTCAATCATCCCCAGTACGCGCCTATTTAACTGGCGACTTTCAATGTTTCTGCTGCTGGCCTGTATTCTTGTTCTCGTTCCGTTCGTAATCACCCTCCTCCTCACCGTGGGCCCGGATCCAGGTCTATCTGTTGTATGCATCCAATAGCTTGACGCTCAAGCCAGCCCGCAGGTCCACGCACACGGTCTATCTTGCCCAGGATCTTCCTCAGCACGGGAGCCGTACTCATCTACATCTTCGCGCTCTCTTGCATCCCCCTCCCCCGCCGCACTCTCCGTCACAGATCGTATGACCGCCCTCCTGTCACGACTTGTCGTTTTGGGCACCGTGGTGCTCGGACTCCTCGCAGGCTACGGAGCCGTCAGCAGCTCGTGGGCCTTCATCCCTTCCAAGAATGCAGTGTATAACGTCCTTCTTCCCCTGGAGCAAAGCGCTGATGGCTAGTTGTCATCGACAGAATTATGCCTACAGAGCAGGACATCGTCAGCGCCGAATACGCGCTTTCTAGCATCCGCGACGATCTCGAGCGGAAACGCGCCGAAGCTGCCAGACGAGCCGCTGCTCAGGTATACATTTTCTTTTCCGCTCCCGAGAAGGTTCCATGCTCATGGAACTTTTAGCAAGCAGACGGTACATGGCTATCCCGCGTGATGCCCAGCTTCCGCGGCGACGAGAGTGCGTCTCCAGGGCCACCATACCTTCTGTGTCCGCACAGCTCATCCACCCTTCGTAGACCTGCAGGAGCTGAAGGGTCTCGAGGCCCTAGAGTACCAAATGGGCCGCAGTCTAGACGACCTGCGCAAGCGCCGCGCCGCCGCTAAATTTGCTAACACTTTCCGCGGGCGATTGGTTAACGTCGGCGGGCGGTTCTTCGCGATGTATTGTGTCTTTCGATACATGAGTGTCCGTGTCCCTTCCCCTCCTCGATTGAAACGCGCGCCAAAGCGTACTGACGACGTCTGCAGTGTATCGTGAACATATTCTTCCCGCTGAAGGCAGCTCCTCCTCCGTCCTCCTCGTCCTCCACCACGAGCTACCCCGACATCGTGACCAAGGCAATCGCAGAACTCCTCGACAAGGTATGGCCCGGGATCGAGTTCGATGACGTGGCACGCACGACGCGACACCTCAGCTTGGTGCTCGTCGGCGTCATCATCCTCAGCAGCATCAGGCTTGTATTGCGGGGTGTGACGAGAGTAGGTCTTTCTGACGATGCGTACGGATACTGAGGCTGATTGACGATTGTGCGCAGGCCCTCCGCGTAACGAGCAGGAGTCTGGGCGCATCGCTGATGCTGCTCCTCCTCGCGCAGCTCATGGTACTTATGCTCTTCTCTTGGCGTAGCTTGACGATGCACTAACGCCCGCACAGGCAATCTACCTCCTCTCCACCATCGTCCAGCTCCGCTCGTCCTTCCCTCCACCTCCATCTTCATCCCTACCTTCCTCGCCTTCCTCGACGGACGACCCATCCCCCGCGCCTACGAATCTTTTCACCACGATCCCGGAATTCCAGGTCTTCGGTTCCCTCTTCGACTGGGCTTTCTTCATGTCGGCGACGGGGTCCTTCGCGGTGCGCTGGGTCGCAAACAAGGTCAACGGACCAAAAGAATACTGAATCTAACAACATCGCCTCGTATACAACAACTGTACAATGATACTGCAACGCATTTTCCTTCATTCTTTCTTCTTTTAATCAATCCCACACCCCAGATCGTATCGTAAGTCGTCACACAAGGCAACGCCCGACGGGACAGCAGCGTCCAAGCGAGTTTACTTGAACTGCATGCGCAAGGATCCGTCAGCGCTGTGCAGAAGGAAAGAGGAAAAAGACTTACGTTCTTGCCATCGACCCACTTCTTGCCGTCGACCTCCAAGTCCCACGCGAGCGCAGCCTCGAAGAACGCCTTGTCCGTCGGGTTGGCGATGTCCAGCTTCCTGAAGTTGTATGACTCCCAATCAGGGGCGACGTTCACCACGGGCTCCACGTTCGGCCCGCGCAAGATGAAGGCGCCCGAAATCAGGGAGGCGTTGGTTTCGCCGAGGACACCGACGGAGCCGAAGAGGTATTTGCGCGACGCCTCGAGGCGGTTGAAGAAGCCGCCGATCTGATTGTTCGACATGAACACCTGCGTGAGCTCCTCCGGGAACTTGAAGTCCACGCGCCAGACTGAGAAGCCCTCGGGATCGAAGCTGCACAGCGTTGGCCGGATTGCACAGTGCGGGATGTGAGGGAGGGACGTACTTTTCGTAGAACCACTCGAGGGAGCCGCCTGCGCCGCGGGTGTCCTTGTTGGAGTACGCGCGCTTCCAGTCCTCGAGGTTGAACGTAGATTTTGGTAGATCGTCGAGCGGGTTCTTGGCCTTGGGCTCCTCGGGGATGCCGTCGTCGTCGTCATCGTCATCTGCCTTGGGTTTGGGCTTCTTCTCGGCTTTGGGCGCAGGGGGCGGCGGCGCGGGCTTCGCCTCCTTCTCCTTCTTGGGCGCGACGTACACCGGGGCGGTCTCGAGGACGACGGTCGGGTCGTAGATGCCCGCGAACTTGGGCTGGTTGACGATGGTCTCCATGTGGCGGATGAGATTGGGGATCTTGGCGCGCGCGGCGAGGTCGATGTTAACGGAGCAGCCGGCCTGGATCAGGGAGGCGATGTAGATATCGGCAAGGGTGATGCGCTCGCCGACGAAGAACGTGCGTGTTGAGATGTGCTGCTCGAGGGTGGCCAGGGCGCGCTGTTGGCGCTCGAGGAAGGTGTTGTGGATCTGTATTCAAGTCAGAGATCACATGCAAAGAAGACGTAGTAACATACGGGCTTGCTGTAGGGACTCAGCAACCCCTTGACGAGGTAGTGGATCTGCGTCGTATTGTAGACAACTTCCGACTCCGTAAGGTGAATCCATTGGTCAACGAGAGCGGACTCCTCCTTGGTGTGGCCCAGAAGGCCCGAGTTGGGAGCAAGGGTAGCAACTGAAAGATCGAGTCAGATTCATGGCCAACAGAAAAGAAATCGAGCCAGAACAACGATTATGATCAGATTTTCAAGATCTCGACATGAATGTTAAGACAGGGATAACTGAAAAAAGGTATACTCTCATCCTCAAACATCGTGCTCTGGCCCGATATGAAAGATTTCATGACACGTACTGTACCGGGCGATTGGTACACCCTCAAAGAGCTTGAACCCGTCCGCGCCGTCCCATGCGGGGATCTTGCCGTGGGGGGAATTTGCTGGTGAAGGCGGGCGTTTTGTTGGTCTCGAAGTGCACATATCCCTCGGGCAGGTCATAGGCGACACCACCGAGGGCAGCAGTTGCCTTGATCTGAGAACTGGTCAAGACATACGATTTCGCAGGATCACATAGAAAAGACGTACGACTTTGCCCAAGCTTTGGCCGGGAGTAGTGTAAAGAGTACCAGCTGGAGCCATGGAGGAAGAGGAAGAGAGGGAGATTGATTGAAAAATTTGTCGCGTGTGACTCGCGAAGGTTCTCGAGTCACAGGGTTTAGGGCAGGTCGATGTCTGTGATGTGGCTATGCACCATCGATTATCTCGCGAATCTCGTCCAGCGGCATCAGAAGGGAGACGTCAGTCGGGCGCTCCGAATAGAGGAGAAAAAGTGAAATGAATGCGTAGAGATCTAGAGGAAATTAATGCGAGGGATGGAAATATAAAGGATGAATGAGGCAGAGGATACCGGACGTAGTGTGCAGGGAGATTGGCCGCTCCGCGGACGATTCGTTGAGGTGCGCTCAGAGAGTCGTGCGAATCGAGAGGATGCAGAAAGCAATATCCGTACGCAGTGGACATCCGGGCCTCGGAAAGGGTCTGGCCGGAACAACCCACATGGAGCAGAGCTTTCAGATCTAGCAGGGATAGGTCAGGTACATGCACATCTACATGCATCGGCGAGATGGATTGAGGAGCAGACGCAAAGTTGTCAGATCTTGAGATCCCATACGGCTACGGCACGCGCCAGGTAATTTCCTCGAGCTTTTCCGGTGTATGGATTTTTCGCGTTCACGCAATGGTAAATGCTTTGAGTTGAGCAAACATAGAAGAACGCACCCACGACGTTCATAATTTTCGTCCAGATGAGTGTATCTTCGTCGCAGCCGTACTATTTGGCGATGTAGCTTCGTGACAATGTGTGTGAAGGAGCTTCGAAACGATTTGCGCTTTCGTGGCTGTCGCCGTGCCATTTGGGGACTTTAGAAGGAATCCGGGCTGGTGTCGGAGGCCAATTTCATTCCCATTCCGGATGCAGATAAGTAGGCGCTGATGACTTTGTGTCGGGGCCGTTGCACACGGCCAGACTGAAGTACTGGGAAGCTTGAGGTAGATGGAGCATTGTTAGTATGTGAGAGTTTCGAGCGCCGAGGCGATTTCGTGCCTTCTTGAACGAGAACACCCATCTTCTTGGCAGTACCATTTGGCGCCGTGAGTTTGCTGAGAGCGTTTGCCATAAGACCGCGAGAATGAGAACGTTCGTAGGCAGCTTGCTCGCTGATGCTGTGGAGGAACAGGGTTTCACAGGTCTTTGTCTCTTAGACGTCGTGGGCAATGGATGTCGGCGAACTGAATATATCGCTATACAGGAGTCCAGTGAAATCCACAACGGACTTGGTGGTGGGCTAGGATATGCGGGCAGCTCATTTCTGAGCTGTACAAGTGCGATATGCCTGGCTTCTTCCACATGTGAACGCTTGTGTATCGCTTCTCGGTAGAGGTGCGTGCTCGTGCGGTGCGGAGCTGAGAATCTTCAAAGCACCTATGAGGTCTTGAGTGCGCCTGTCAGAGTTCGGTGTGCCGCTCGAGCCGTGGAGTTTCGCGGGGTGGAAATCGGTGACGAGAACCAAGTATCTGGAATCGCGACCGAGCGCGCTAGGGTTCTATCTCGGTGAAAGTGCTCATCTTCATGGTCTACGATGGTCAACTGCTTGCTTGTCCTCGACCTCCTTCGCTGTCAGACCCTCCGTTCTGTCTGTCCACGTGCAAATCCAATCGTATTCTCGGTACGCCATACGTTTCGCGATGGTGTCTTGCGTGGCTAGATCGCTCGCAGATGCGCGTCACAGCAATCCACGAGATGGATGACGCGTCCAGCGGTAATTAGTGTTAGAGAATGCGCAGCAGAGTCTGTGCGTGAAAAGGCTCGAAAATCGGTGGTTCTGAAGGATCCAGAGGGTGAAAGAAGACGATTCTTGTAGAGGTAATAGACGCGTAGGGCACTCGAAACCGATGGTATGGCAGGAAAAATTTCCGCGAACACGTGTCGGGCGATGGACGCGTCGCACAAGAAGTCTTTGAATGTGTTGACGTTCAGCCCGGTGATTGCCGATGCGGCTTACTGACAACCACAACGTAACCAGGACGGCTCTACTGTCTTTGGTTTCCTCCGAACAGGGTCGGCCAGAATGCATCACTTTTTAGGTTTATTCTTTCAGCACTCCGGATTTTGACCGACCTAGGCTACAGTCAATCATACCTTGCAGAGATGCACATCCAAATCTCAGGCAAATCTCAGGACCATCTCGACGATAGATATTAGCTCATTCTGTACAGTGGTATCATAGAAGTCTAATGACCTCAAGCTGGAACCGAATTCAACTGGGCTCGGCACCGTCTCGCTCGACCTCGCATCCGACTTGGCGACTCCAAACTGTTTCATCTTTCTTGGCAGCGCTAGCATTCCGGCATTCAATCACTCGTCAACTATGGTTCACGTCAATCTCCTCTCGGATGAATACTGTATGTAGTGCGAGTTACTCACCAGTGAAACAGGTTCCATCCGTATCCAAGATACATCCTAGGCTCGTAGTTCCACATGCGGCGCATGCCACCGTAGTGTTCGTCCCGCAATATCCAACACACGCGGAGTTTCCCGAGCAGCGCCCGGGGCATCCAGTAGGCGATGTGCAGTCGCAGAAGTCGCGCCGCTCGGCCACGAGAGGGTTCGCCGCCACGAGAGCGAATGCGGAAACGAGCATGAATGAGAGGAGTTGGACTGCGCGCATGATGATGGCGAGGTTTGCTGCGGGACTAGTTTGCGAGGCAACTGATACACAACAGTGTCGAGGCTCGACTTTATATCCCTGCTGGGATGCAGCCGGACCGGTGCGCGGTAGGCTGTGGTCCTAACTTGGCGGCAACGTCAACTCGGGTCCGACAGCAACGTCGCTGGCCTGCGGCCTTCGTACGCCTTCGTTTGGACTCTTCTGCTGATTGAATGACTGCCGACAGAGCATTATACATCCCAAGCGATGTACAATTCCCGGCCCCTCATTCGTTGTCGTTCGACTTCTCAAGGATTAGCCGAACAGTACCAAAATTTAAAGTTGAACTAGTTTCAGGACGGTTTGGTGTCCAACACAGCGAGTTATTTCGAATCTTCATCGCCAACACGTACCTTCACGGGCTGATGTTGGTGTCGCAGGGATATTTCTCGTCTGTTGCTGGCGTGAATAGCCGTCGGCAGTGGAGGCAAATTCTATGATATATCATTCATTGAAGCGCTAACAGCGAGTAGAAATCTGTTCACAACTATTCAATCAGCGGGTAGATCTTTAGCGTGCCGTTATCTGCCACAAATCCAACTTCCAACACCTAATGCCGCAATATCGAATCACAGAGGATATCGGGGCACAAAGTTCTCCCACTGTTCACCGCATGGTCGTTCACATACGCGGGTCAGGAACCCGAGAACGAGTGCCTTTTCAGTTCAGGTTGTTGACTTCCAGGTTTTCAGCCGGTGATGGCAACAAAATGTCCGGTGTTGGTACGGTGAGTGTGGACCCAGGTCCGGGCTGTTATTTTAGCTCGGGACCGCACAAGTCGTCCTCCGCCGCAGCCTTCATATTTGTTTCAAACCACACTGGATGTGGAACTTGGTAATCCAATCGGGTTGAAGACGCCGGTCGGCCAGGACCCGACTCGGCCTTGAAGCCCTAGGCTTGGTTCGGGCTTGAGTGGGCTCGTACTCAGGATTCTCGAAGCAAACCTCTAATCTTTGCGATACGACTCGATGGTCCCAGCTTGAAATCTTTAAACCCGACGACCTAGACCCGCTCACTGGCTAGTTTAAGTGGGCCGGGCTTGGCCGAGATCTCGCTGTCATTTTTAGCTCACATTCATTAATTCAATCGGCAGAAGCGGTCATCCTGTAACGTGTCGTCCGAGCTGTCATGTTTTCTGGTGTGATGGCCCTATATCCCTTTTCCTTGTGGTCGCCGAGGTCGGAATCCAAAGCGACAACCCTGCATGTATGTCGTCCCGTTCATTTTGGGGTACAATCTGGAATGAACCCTTCTTGTCAGTCCATGACGCTAGGATCCAGGCCTGTATCGCCATAGCTCACAACGCCAATGGAGCGTCGCTCATATTTTATCACTGCAACACCGAAGATACCGTGAATCAGACAGTAAGGAGAACGTAGGCACCGAGCAACTTACAATTTTCGGGGACAAAGTGTGTCCAGTGCGCCTTCCTCCGGCCTAGCTGAATATTTAGGAAATGCGTTGATATTACAAACGATGTCAACAGAGACGGCACGAAAGTTCAAGTCTGGACCTGGGGCAACAATAGATTTCCACCACGGACTCTACTTTCCAATGGAACGGCACGGAAAAATGCATCGACCTCACTGACGGGACAATCGTTGATGGCAACGCGCTTCAGATTTGGACTACATGAATCAGAGGTGGACGGGTGAACCCAACCCCGGTACCGTGGGATGAGTATTTCGTCTATTTTCAGCAGGAAATAACCGCGTTTCTCTTTAGGACCGGCACAATAACCGGTGGAGATGTTTGGTATTTTCTGTTTTCGTGTCTTTGTTTTTGGCAGCTCAACCCGTTAATTGAGACAGCTTCCGCGAATGGAGGTGGACCTTAGCTGCCTCTGACGCAGACGGTGTCGAGGTTGCCCTCGCAGCGTGCCTGAACTCCGACTTCCACGACACCTTCCCGACCGGAAACATTATCTGGAGCGTCCCTGTGCCGGCCCTACTGGCCAGATCAGGACATTCGGCGATATATCTCTGGATGTGCCCAACGGATCGACTGCCGATGGCGTGAAGCTCCATATCTGGCACTACACGCCGGGAGACACGAACCAGATCTTTCAAACGCATTTTGAACAGCTCAGATCGAATGGAATGGGAAGGGAAAATGCGTTAATTCGACGAACGAAAACTCCAGTGGTACTCGATGCGCTTTTGCTTTTCTTCCTCCACACTTGACGTTGAACCTCCGCTTCGTTATATAGATCCAGGATACCAGATAACAAACCAACCAGAACTGGGTCCTCTGAAATAGTGCACACCCACGGCAAATGTTTGGGATTTAACGAGTACAAGTGCGAAGCCTATGGTACGCGAACGAAACGTTGTAGTGCTGTTGGGATCTAACATTTATATAGCCACTCATACAGGCATGCATGTCTATGATCCTAATTGGAATTAAAGGAGAAAGAATGATGGTATGTTACCCCGCAGCCGCCCAAGTCTCCAACGAACCGTGCTGAGGTGCGCGTGCAAACAGTCAGAGCACAAACTACTCGTGAATGCACCGTCGTCCAACATCTGGATAAGCTCTCGGGCAAGCCAGGTGCTCCACGGCGATTTAGGGTCTGGCGCCAATCGCGTCCGCCAGTACTCTATGCGCCGTGGATCACAACCACAGGATCGGCTGTTATTATTGGAACAACCGGGCTCAGTGAGCGGGTCGATGACGATGCGCAGGAGGACATCCTGCAGCGCCTCCCGTCCTGCGATAAGACGCCGAAGGTCGTTGGGAGAGAGCACGATGTGCGAGCGTCCGCCGTCGGCGCTGCAGTGGAATTTCTGGACCGAGAGGGCGTAGAAGCAGGAGGGAAGGATTTCGGGGACGTTGCATTCTTGGGCAAGATTTATGGCCTCTGCGAATGACAACAAAGAACAAAGAGATCAATATCAATCCCTTGGAACAAAAAGACAAAGAGCGAATGATCGCACCTGCGGCGTGGGGTAAGGCGTTTAGACGCATACTCGCAACATCTACGGGCCACCTCAAGAGGAGTTCTTGGATCGCCCAACACCGTAGATCGCCGATCTCATACTTGGTCGAAATGCGGAGAGCACCGGATAGGACATCGAATGTTGTTGGTTTCCGGAGAAAATCGCTGGAGGATGCATTTAAGACAAGATGTGGCAAGAAAGATGAACAAATCGGCGTACTCGATGCTATATATCCATTCTAAAGCGACTTCCCAATCGGTCACGGCGTCTCCGACCAAGGTCACGCTTGGGCACCCGTCAACCTGGTCGGTCTCGGAGGGCTGTGGTATATGCAGCATATCGGAGAAGATGACGGAGCATCGGAGACGTTTCCGATGGACCTTGAGCAGCCGTTGTTCGATCTCCAGTACGATGTCGCCGTCAGGAAACCACAGACTTTTCAGGATGGTGCATTGCCGCGATGAGACGCCGGATTGAGTGGCTTCACACGAGCGAGCGTAGTTTGAGACACGACGTCGTTTCACAAGTGGCATACCATCGAGGTTCTCCTCTGGCGTAACGATATCCATTGAGAAGGAAGCACAGGCCATGGAGGCGAAAATGAAGAGGAGTCGCGCGACGTCACACTTAGTGGTTGTGACTGACGCGTCCCACGTGCATTCGCTAATCAAAACGCGTCAATGTGATGAAGTGCAATGGCGTGTCGTGTTTGGATCCAAGTCTCGTTTCATCCAACTAAATGTCTTTCCTACTAACGAGCGAAAAGCGAGCCATACAGTCGATGTACCGGGTACGGTACAGATACGAGTTCTTCTCGCGGGACCAAAGTATTCAACCCTTGAAGTTTGTTCCCGCATTCAAACATCGGCGGGAGGGCAACAGGCTCCAATGGCTTTTGAATAATCATACCTTGCAGCATCCCCAACTGAGCACGCCGGTTTTGAAATTCCTTTACATCAAAAAACTACTTTCCTGAGCTCTCCTCCTACTTATATATGGAATTTCTTCCCAGCTACTTCAACTATCTGTTCGTGCTGAGCCCTCATAATAGAATCCTGAACTCCCGCGTAACTCGGTTTCTTGCTACGCTGCATAGGACTTCTTCTCGCACCTCAGTTATAAACTCTCATGTGCGGTTGACCCTGTAAAAATATGGTCTGTGGACACGAGCCTACCATATAACTTGCTTTCTTGCCCTTTATCGTCAGTGTAAAAGTTTAAACGCTATTTCTGCCTATGAAATGCGCGAAGCTGGATCCAAAAAGTCACCTCGAAAAATATCCTTTGTTCCCATGGCGCACTGTACCATTTGGCGTCACCACAGTAAACTTCTATTCCATCTGTTGAAACAAAACCCCAACACTCCCGTGCATACAGATGCTATCGGGATTATTGGGAGCAAATCGGGATCGCATACCGGTTCAGGGGCTAAAATGGTATCTCCCGAACACTGGCGTGACGCCAGTGCTCGGGCCTGACGCCAATTGTTCGGGAGACAGCTATCATTTTCTCTATGCATATAATGTGTACTCATCCTCGACGCTCTCCGTTCTGCCCAGCATCTACGGCCGAGCGAAGAGTGTACGTTTGACATTCATTACATTCTTTTTATCTTATACTTACAATATATTCACAGTTCAAGTTCCATAGATTCAGTGCCCGTACGCCGACGGGACCTTGCACGCATCCGCGCCTACCCTACCACATTCCTTCATACGCCATTTCCTCCAGCTGTACCTATCCTTCTCCAACCTTAAAAACCTGAAGACCGAACTCCACGATCATGGCCGACGCAACTGAATTGCTCAATCCCACCACACCCCTCGCGTTCTTGCCCCCAGCCCTTGCAAATCAATTTGAGCAAATGCGATATCTTTTCGCGGCAACGCTTGGAGTAAGAACCGTTCAATGTTCGCCGACACAAATTAATGTCTCTTGACTCGTAGGCATACGTCTGGGACATCGGAGTGAATCTCGGAAACGACTACGCCTTGCTGTTCAAGCACAGGGTTGGCTTCCCGACGGTTGTGTATTTTTTGTCGAGGTAATCTCAATACGTTTTCTGGATTTCCAAGCATTCGGCGTGCTGATGAATTTTGAGCAAGAGCATTCACATTGGCTTACCTTCTCACATGCTTCGTCTTCTCAGGTGAATTGACTATTTGTTTGACTTGGGCCTAGAGCTGAACATACAATCACAGTTGCACCGGTTGAAAACTGCACTGCGTTAGCACTGGGCTACAGCATTTGCTCTGTTTTGTCACAGACAGCCACCGCGATGCTTTTCTTTTTACGAGTGACTGCGGTCTGGCAACCGAGTAAGATCGCCTTTTGCGGTGTTCGCTCTTCTTTGGATCAGCGTTCTCGGCGCTGGCATCACCATTCCACTCGGAATTAGCGGCGCGCACATAGGACCCACTGCGCAGTGCATTATGACGGCCGTAACAGCCAATACCCAAGTCGCGGTGATCATGCCTCTAATCAACGATACCGCCATCTTCTTTGCTATAACCTACCGTATTCTTGCTAATACGATAACGGACTCTCCCGTAACCCGTCTTCGAGTTTTCTTTGGCGGTACCGGTCCAGGATTATCCGCACTATCACAGGCGTTACTTCAGAGCGGACAGCACTTTTACTTGTGAGCGTATGTTTCATGTGTGGGACACTTCTTCAATTAATTCGATATTTCACCCAGTGTTGCAGTCGCCACACATATCACTCTTCTTGTCCTATTGAAGCTGCCTCAGTTGCCCCCTATTGCTCACGGCATGGTCGCAATCCCTGCTTTGGCGCTGATCAATGCAATGGCTTGCCTAGTCTTCCGGAGGATTAAATTCGGACGCATAAGTTCTGACGGGATGTCAAAAACTCCTATGACTCTGTCTCAGGATTTCCATGCCACGGCGAATCATGGGTCGCCCACTAGCACGGGATTTGGATCGAATACACCTTATCCATTGGATGTCCGGGTGCAGAAGGAGATTGATAAATTTGAAGATGGAAGCCAGGAACACTTCAAAACCATGAGTTTGGCATAGTTCTTCGTATATTTTCGAACTTGTGGATGTATAACCAGAAAATCCACTTAGCTTATATTCTCCGACGCGATCCCTCGGCGTCGTATTTTTAGAATTCGCCGTATGCTGTTTCAGTTTCAGGTGCTGATCGCCCGATTGCTCAAAATTCAACAAAACCAATACGTCCTATATTATTCCAAAATCTCTGGAAAAACACCATGTATCCGCGTAATCAAGACTCTGGTGTAGAATATGGCCCTGGGCCTGCCACCGGGTGAATTTGCCCGACAATATAATACTTGAAAGGGCTCGTGCGAACATCTGGCGCGATGACACTTTGTGGTTGACATCGGAAAGCCATTTACCTCGAGAAATCACGCTGACGGGAAGTTGAACCAATTGTGACTCTATGTACCAAATATATCCTCCTAGCTCTTCATGTCCGCCCTGTTTCAAACAATGACGAGAACGAGAATCTACCGGGAAATTTGACCTCGTCGGTTTTGAGTGGCTTGGCAAAAGCTTGCGAGAGTATATAATGCTTCAAAGGCGCTGTAGAATTGTCGGTTGCTCTCCCAGTCACTTGCCATGCTCACCATCAAAACTGTTTTCATCGCCTTGCTCGCTGTGAACACGGCGTTCTGCTATCCTTACTCGAACCATTTTTCGATGAGAATCGAGGAATGGTTAGTACTTGACCGCATAAACAACGCCGGACGAGGTACGTCAACGGGTCCTTTCACTTGAGGTGCTTGATCCGACACAACCCTGGCGATTCGGAGCATTCCTGAGCCCAAGAAGGTCACCATAACGTAGGTTCGCGTCTTCGATGGCGAGAAACTCCTACCGCTCGGAACCGGCCACGTCGACGGTGACAAAATTGTCGTTAATGCGGAAGGAGCCGAAATTGTGGGCAGTAACGGCGATACTCTGCTTCCTGGGCTTCTCAGTTCGCATGCTCATTCGGCTTCTGTCCAGGATTGGGAGAACTTGTCGGCATGCGGCGTTTCCACCGTTATGGTGGCAATGTGCCATCCACCTGCCGTCTGCAAGTCGGTGATGAACTTCACACGGACCCCGATTTGCGCTGGAGCCGTCCTGGCCAGCGCGTACCGTGCAGCAACCACGAGCGTCACCCGCCTCTATCAGGAGGGCGTGCCAAACCTGGCCGGTACGAATGGGCCTGTGCACGGCTATCCGTTCAGAGGAAACACCACGAATACCCCAGTGGACATTTCCGTTCGGGGTTGGTTTGCACAATGAGCTCGAGAATATTGTTGGGGCAGTGATGTCGACCGTGGTTGTACTGCCCCAAGTAACGGCGCTGTGCATAGCACAATCTGCTCTCCGATCGTGGCGTTATCGCCCCGAGTATGCAGGCGGTTTTGCTCCCGATATTGGCGATCTAGTCTCCCGTAGTCAGACTCCAATTTAAATTTTTATGATAGTCGATAAAAATTTGAGTAGGATCTGGCGATCCCATTGCGAATATTTCGGTGGCTCGCAATATATAGAAGGTATGGATTGCGGGTACTGTACCATTTCGCTCAATTCGGACGGCACGTGACCTTTTAATTTTCCCGACAAATCTCCAAATTCCGCTAAAATCGAGAAAAAATTATTGCGAGGGTTTCCAGAAATTGGGTGTGACGCGTGACGTCCGAATTGAACGAAATGGTACAGTATGGCGTACGAAGGCGCTGCGACGAGCGGCTGAAATCCACTGATGGCCTAGCAATCTCTCATAAGCAGACAGTAGCTGATTGCAATGAAGTGCGGTGTCCAACTTTTTCGAGTTCGTGCTGCGTGGTTTGGCGCCAATTTGGCGCGGTTCAAGCGGGCTTGGCGAGAAGGCTCATTGAGCACTGCCACACCACTGCGTCATCTCTTTCTGTTTTGGGATAGTCTTGGCACAGACTGGGCCGGTGCCCATCCGCCCTTTCGTCCTGTGGTGATGAAGGGTGATTGGTTATTTCTAAACACAATTGAGGCGTTTGATACGTACGCACCGCGGTGTCTTTAGTTTCAGCTTTTCCAGCGTTTTCGTTGCTCAGGTTGGGTGCAAGGTTCGGTGACTGCCTGAGCACTGCCACACTGCCGTCCTGATCCCATCACACTGGCCGGGCCGTTGCACCGTTTGGCAAATCCACTCAGCCGCCAGTCAGCCGCTCTACCGCTCCCCAGAAATTTTACCGCAAACCAGTGCAAACCAGTGGTTCAATTTGTGTCGCAAATACTTGTTGATTCCCAGCGGAATACAGCGCATTCCACTGAAGCCTTTCGTGCTGGATTCCAGCGGTTTTCGTCGTTTCATTATTGCTGTCTTCTCTCAGTAATCCGCGTGAAGAGTAATACAATCCATTGGGCCTGCAGCCTGCGATTTTTGTAGGGTGTCATATGACGACAAAAGTTGACCATGATAGATACTCCGTACTGTCCAAACTTGAAACGAAGTTCAAGTACGCTCACAGCTTCATTTTTCATTTACAAGTGCAAGGTATTCGATACAATTTTGGAGCGTCATTTCCCGCACCCATACATAACTTGTTGTTTGCAACACCACATGTGGTCAGCAAACGATGCCTAATCAGAACGAGATGTATTATTCAGTTATATTTGGTCCCAACAAAGGGAAGTCGAAAAAAGACCCTAGTCTTTGGAGATTATGCACACTAACTTTAGGCAAGTACTTACACGCATTCGATACATATTGATTATCATTCAATGATCGTGTCAATTTTTGTATTAAGCCTTATGTTGCCAAGCAACCCAGTGTCTAGTCTGCCGGATCTCATTGAGGCCCAAAAATATTCTGTCTTCACACGTGTATCAATTTTAAATTGGGAACGAGCTCTGGATAATCCTGGCCACCGGAAACTCTGTTTCACAGTGTGTATTTGGTGTGTACATTGTGGTGTCTGATTGAAAAATCTGATGCGAAAAGTGATTCGAGTTGAGTATTAGTGGATATAGATAGGTAGTTAATGGGCTCTGCCGCGGTCACTAATTTTAGGTAGTGGGTCCTGTAGCACCCTATCAAAACTTTTGGCTCAAGGCTTGAGGTTGTGGTTGGTTTGAGTCACGTAACGACCGCATTGACTCAAGCCATTGATGCCGTCGACCGCGCGAACTTTGGGCTGTTGAAGAATTTAGGGGTCGTGGCCAAGGGGGCGCGACAATAAAATTTCCAAGGACATAGCCACATTTTTCGTGGTTGGCTGAAAACCAGGACCCGACCACCCCCACCCTACAAATTTTTTTTTCTCAGTGGTGGATTTCAGGCCTGGAGGGACCCCGTTTTCGCTTAATAATCGTGTTTTATTTGAATAAAAATACAATTTTTTGTTTGACCTCAAATTTGGGTGGCATTATTATTCATAGTGCAAAGAACAATGTGCAGCTGTAACAGAGAACTGTTGAAGCAAGAACCTAGCCAAGACTTAGGGTAGTGTGGGGATTGCAAAGGCGCTGGATGAAGCCAAGAGTTCCATACTTAGTTCCAAAACTTGCCAAATGTTCGCAGCGGAGGCCGTTGACGTGGTTGAAAATATGACGTGGTCGCGGCGCGGCTTCATACCACCACCGGATCACGGGCCAAACAAAATTTTCCACATGCAAATAAAATTTCGAACTTGGACTTTCTCGTGGCCCACCCACCCCACCCACCCCCCCGCATCGTCCTTCGGGAATTTAATTCTCGCGCCCCCTTGGTCGTGGCATAAGTATATTCAACCTGTGATGTCGGCCTTGGGACTTTGTGTTGGAATTCGAGTTCACCGCTCGCTATCTCCGACACATTTAGTTGCTTATATTCAGGCCACAGGTACCCCTGTATTTATTCTGTCCTGTGGTGCTTTCCCTCCTTTTGATAAATATAGTTTCATTTGATTTAATCAGCGCTTTGTACTTCGTACTTGGGAAGAAAGGAAGGATTGCTGCTTCAACGAACTGTTAGTGGACTCTGCCGTGACGGCGCGCTACAGTTCTTATTTTTGGATATAATACAATGCTCCCTGATGAACGCCAGTGGATGTCGTGATTCAATGATTGCTGGATCAGATGAACGTCGTTGAATCACGACAAAACTCATCATCAATCAACGGCCACCGCCACCCGCTGGTTACCAGCGGCTTTGCTAGCCAAGAGTTCAATGTCGCGCAAGTGTCTTGAACACAAGAGTGAATGGAGTCGTCTGTGAGCTTTCCTGATGCTATTGATTCTCCCATGCAGAAACTCTGGAAGGTTGACATTTGATGCAATGGCGTGCGTGTGGAGTACAAGTGGATACCGAAAATACTTGTTTAGCGCCCGTCCCGTGTCATAAAACCTAGCGAAAACTTCTGAATATCAATTGTAAGATCTTAGGTTCTTATTTACCCGTTGATCCGGTGATTTACCCGTTGATCCGTTGCCGCAGTGCCGTTCACAGTCCCGTTTATGAATCGGTCTTTTGGTACCTCTCAAGTCTCGACTTGGTCGATGTGCCCTGGCCAGCGAGCCTGAGCCTGTCTTGAAACTTTGAACTTGTTCTGCGCGCTTCAAGAAGCTGGTGGCGAGCCCTGCCGCTGGTCGGCTCTACCTGCCTTACGAAGATATGTTCTATAGACACGCCGCCATCATCATGCATCTTGGATCTTGTTTCTTTCCCCTGTGTCGTCAGGACGCTATAATTCCTGCCTATAAAATCTTCGCACCCCGAATGATATCTTTGTTTCCTAGTTGTATAGCCCACCGTACCATCCCCACCCCTGTCTCCGTTCCATCTGATAGAAGATCAACAGGTTCATGCATACATATAGACAAAATTCCGCCTGCACAAGATGACAACGTTCCTCATGGCCAACGCAACTGGATTGCCCAATCCCTTCACACCCCTGGCTTTCTTCCCGCCGGCCCTCGCAGATCAATTTGAGGAATCGCGATATCTTTTCGCGGCAACGCTTGGAGTAAGAACTGTGCAATATTCATCTACAAAAATTAATGCGTCTTGAATCCTAGGCATATGTCTGGGACATTGGATTGAACCTCGGAAACGACTATGCCTTGTTGTTCAAGCAAAGGGTTCGTTTCCCGACAATTGTGTATTTTCTTTCAAGGTAGCCTCGCGATAATTTCTGGATTTCAAGCATCCGCTGTGCTGATGAATTTCCCAGAGCATTCACATTGGCTTATGTTTCCGGAAGCTTCGTCTTCGCAGGTGAGCTGACTATTCGTTTGACTAAAACACGGAGCTGAACATACCGCCGACTACAGTTGCACCAGTACAAAACTGCAATACCTTAATACTGGGCTCCAGTATCTGCGCCGCTTTGTCGCAGGCAACCACTGCGATGCTCTTCTTTTTGCGAGCAACCGCGGTCTGGCACTCGAACAAGATCGCCTATGCTGTGTTCTCCATTCTTTGGATCAGCGTACTCGGGGCGGCTATCACCGTCCCACTCGGACTTCGCGCTGCGCACGTAGGGCCCACTTCGCAGTGCATCGTTACGGTCGTACCAGCTGATACCCAAGCGGCGGTGATTGTTCCCCTGATCAACGATACCGTCATCTTCTTCGCGATAAATTATCGAATTCTTGCCCATACGATAGCGGGGAATTCTTTCCTGGCCCGTCTTCGAGTTTTCTTTGGCGGAACCGGATTATCCGTACTCTCGCAGGCGCTACTTCAGGGCGGACAGCACTTCTACTTGTAAGTTGTATGTCTTATGTGTGGGACAATTTCTTAGCTGATTCGATGTTACACCAGAATTGCAGTTGCCGCACATGTTACTCTTTTTGTTCTCTTGAAGCTGCCTCAGTTGAGCGCTATTGCTCATAGCATGTTCGCAATCCCTGCCTTGGCGCTGGTCAACGCAATGGCTTGCCTAGTTTTTCGGAAGGTTAAATCCAGTCCTGGCCCGATATCAAACAGTCGCGGGACTGGTCAGTCCCAGAATTCTCATTCCAGAGCGAATCCTCGGCCTCTGTCCCTTTACTCTCGTCGCACTGACCCCACTATCACCGAATTTGAATTGAATACAGCTTATCCATCGGGTGTCCTGGTGCAGAAGGAGATTTATAACTTTGAAGACGGGGCTGATGCTAACCAGCATAGCTTCACAATGGCATAGTGCTGCATATAATTTCGAAATTATGAATGTATATTACCGGACAGTCTGGCTACTCTACTGATGCGAAATCTGCCATGCGCTGTTTCAGGTGCTGGTTATGCGATTCTTCCAAATTCACGGAAGACCGACACCTAGTAACGGCTCCGACTCATCTAGACACCGTTAAAGCCATGTGCGAGAACCCTGGATTGCTGGGGTACAATGGTGTATTTATGAATGCCATGTATCCGCGTGCAATTGGAACCAGCGAATCCGGATATCAACCGCGACAAAGCCGAGGAAGACATGGTCGCCATTCTTGTCAACAAGTACTGTGACTAATAATGGAAAGTCTCGTCTCATCTAAATTAACGCCAGCACGATATAAAACCCAGTGCTACCCGGACGGTGGGCTTTCCAGACCCAAGCTGTACCATCACAACGACACTTATATTGCCATTGCATGCTGATGCGAGAGCATTTCGTTAATAGCGAGAGTTATAAAAACTTGCGGAGCTTTCCAACGTGACTTGAACATCACCGAGAACCCCGTACAAATTCCTACAGCTCCAGTTTGATTCACCCGTGGCACTATCACATATGGGTACTATGCTCGATAAAATCAAGTGCGGACCTCACCCTTGTGATTTCGTCTTCATAGACTTGTGCTCAGACCAGTCTGAGTATTTAGGCCTAACACATAGCCGCCTCAAAGAAAGGAAAGAGATCTGGTGGTGGATGGACCGCAGCTGCTTTCTGTGCGCCATAGCTTTTCGTCTGAGCAGATTCCCCCCGTTCGATTCGGGGGTCAGGTCATACGTTTGGGCTTTTATTTTTTGCGGGCGCCTTGAGGGTAGTACTTTCGTTAAATGAGACCTGGTGGTGGATGGCATTTGAGGCAGGAGGCCCTCATTCGATTCGGGGCCTCTGTGATTCACACCATTCACACTTAGGAATATGCATACTGTATATTTTTGAGCTGTTTTTGCTCGGTTGTGCGCGGCTTGTTTCCAGAGGCGCAGATGGTCTATATTTTTGGAGAGCACATTGTTCGCAGTCTATTCAACGCAGCAACGCAAAAATTGAGTTCATTGATGTGCTATGAAGGAAAAGACGCCCCTAATTACATGGACGGAATTGAAGGAATAACACCTGTTCGTGGCTGGTACCACACCTGCTGCAGTTACGAGCTGTAACTTGCCCAGACGAGCAGAAGTTCCTCGTTCGATTCGGGGCCGGGTCATATCCGCGTGCTGCCGTTTTTGTTTCCTTTTTCCATCAATTTCATCCAAACCTGAACAAGTTCTTGCGCTGGCTGATTCATTTCTTCCTTTGCACCAGGACGCGCCATTCTCGAACAATCCCGAATAACGCCGATCCTGATCGCTTCAGTGGCGGTGCCGTGCGTCATCCCTCATTCTCCTTTGTCTCCTCCTTCTCAGACGAGCCAACGCGCGCCCCGATGATGACGCCGTCACGCCCTTTCACCACGCGACCTACTGGCACCTCTCTCATGACCAACACTAAGCGTCCTCCTCCACGCTGAGATCTTCTCGACCCATTCCCTCTTTCTTTTTGCTCACGCTTGCGTCGCGCTGGGTCTCATCTCACTGTCAGACCCGTCGTGCCTCTTGTGCATAGGACCGGCCGTTCTCGCGATCCGTCTTTCTCCGCTCCGACTTCCTCTCTCGCGTACTCCCGCTCGAGAGCCAGTTGGCCGGGACGGCCGTTGCACCGCACACACACACCTTCGTCCCGTTCCACCTCTCCAGCGGGTGCTACGCACCCGCATCTCCTCTCTCCCTTCTGCTCGCCGCATCGTCTTGAGGACTCCACCTACCCTGCCAAGTCTAACTCTACTCCCTGACCTCCTGTCCCTCTCCTGTCTGTTTCGCGCTAGTACTGATGATGACACGATGTGTGCTGCAGGTCTGCTTCGCGACCTCCATCGTCTCTGTGTTCGTCGTCAACGTTTCAAAGCTTCAATGTCGGGTGAACTTAGAGCGTGGGGAGGGGAAGAGGGGCAACGGATCCGCAGGAGGTGGTGTCTATTGCGCTGTGCGTCTTCCTTTTGCTCTCTCTTGTTTTCCCTTGTATTACTTTATTTCGCAAGACATCGACCGGCGGGGGGCAGCGCGTTTCGTCCTCGTCCTCTCTCCTCGTTCCCGTTTCCCTCGACAACGGACAGAGGGTGCTTTCCTTCTCACTTCCTTTCCGTCACTCCTTTCCTTCCTCCTTTCCTCTTTGACTTTATCTTCTTCCCTTTGATTTTATTGCGCTATTCTTTATTTTAGCGGTGTAGGCTGCTGACGAAATAAACGACGCAGTTTCTCCCTCTTCCTACTCTTCATGCGGTGGGCACGGACCATATAAGACCAGTGTTGCGTTCCATGACGACAGGTGGAGTTCAAGAGGTGCACGATAGTTGCCTTCGAGTTTCGACATAGGGAAGGGACGGCGACCAGCGAACATGAACCCAACGAGTGGGGTCTGCATATTTGATTCAATCTGCACGAAATTTCCAAATAGGATAACCTGCCACCGATTATGACGAAGATCGCCAATACTTCAACTCCCGCTAAGTCCCCGAGGATCCGCGATCTAAGGTCGTCCTCGAGCCCTTCTACCACTTGGGATCACGACATCGTTTCTGATGCTCTACCGAGCACGCAGGATGACTTGGATTATGCTGCGCATGGTGGCGAATTACATTCAACAACAGTGGTGAGGACGCGGCCGGTGGCCGTTTGAATTTTGGCCGTGCAGAACGGGTCACAGAGCCTAAGCTATTCGCCGTCGGTGGCTGCGACGTGGTTGCTGGACATCGCTTGATGATGGGCTACGACAGCCGTGAGCGGGCACATACCTGGCGTTTCAATTATTGTCGTGGACCGGGAGTCGCGACATTCCCAGGACCAGCTTCTGCAGCATACGTCGGGAGCTGTCGATCAATTGAAGCGCGGACACATTTCCTCATCGTTATTGAACGGCTGCTAACTTCAACTGCTAGCTATTGAAATATTGATGGGCCGAACGGTCGCCATCCTCGGCGAATTCATTGCCACGATTCCTACTTAATGCTTCATCCGGCCGTCAAACTCCCTCACTCCTCTCCCTCATCTCGCCATGAACGCTCAAGATGCACCCAGCGAGAGCGCATCGCTCGAGAAAACTCAGGAAGCCCAGTCCGAGCCAGCGGCCTTCGAGTTTCCTGATGGTGGATCGCAAGCTTGGTGCGCTCTTGTTGGCTCGTGGGTCGTGACTGGTTCATCGGCTTGGTCTCGTGTTGACCAGAAGCGATGTCAGTTGGCTCGTCTTGTTCGCTACATTTGGGTACGGTCGCCTGTGGTCCGGTTCCATCGATTGACGACTCAGCAGCTTCTCGTATGCATTTGGAGTGTTCGAAGGCAGGTTTACACTATTGTCCCCACAGAAAGACAATATTCACTCCGATATTTGAAGACTTCTATGTCCGTATTTACCTCTCGGACCACTCACCGAGCAGCATCTCGTATGCACATAAATAATTTCTTCCGCGGGGTTCTGCTGACCTCACGCAGCTGGATCGGAAGCGTCCAGC
This sequence comes from Mycena sanguinolenta, assembly GCA_014462675.1. Taxonomy (NCBI): domain Eukaryota; kingdom Fungi; phylum Basidiomycota; class Agaricomycetes; order Agaricales; family Mycenaceae; genus Mycena; species Mycena sanguinolenta. The sequence goes on along the minus strand of JACAZH010000003.1, from coordinate 9,484,741 downwards.
TCATGCTCCCATACTTCCTCGCGCCCTTCACGGGGAAAGTATTTGATGACGGCGGCTTCCACAAACTAGAGATCGCTGGAGGGCTGCTCTTCACATTTTGGTGCGTTACGCCGCGATTTGCGGCATTGCGCCATCTCACGAATTCTTGAAGCGTCTTTATGCTTTTGTTGGCCAAGCCTCAACAATATTACCAGGTGCCCTTCGAGTTGCATCGTTAGGCTTTAGGTCCAATCCTGACTCACTCAAATACAGATCTTCCTGGTGTGCATCAGCGAAATGGCATCTTACGCGCGGACTTAGATCACTTTGATCTCGCGTGAAGCGTGCAAGCGAACTTCACGCGAGCAACGCGAGCAAATAGCTAGATTTTTAGCGTTTTCGACATCCCGTTTCCCTCTCAATAGTATGCCAAACTTTGCATGAAGCTTCCTCAACCACTGAACCTTCGATTCTAAACCACCATTTGTGTTGCACAACCTGCAAAGCTCGAAAAAGCACATGAAATAGGTCCGTTTGACAGCTCGCGTGGAATTTCGGACATAGCTCGTGATCGCGTGCACGCGGACCCTTTTGATCCTTGTACGCGCACGTACGCGCGCGCGCGCGAGCGCGTACAAGCACTCACACACAAAATGCCAAAATTCCGATGTGCGTATGGCTCTGTTAAGTTGTTGTGCGCCAAGTTACAAGTTACCCTACAGTCAAGGCATTGGCATGGGTATCGGTAGCGCACTCACATTTCTTCCCTCAATCACCGTACTTTACCACCACTTCAAACGCCACCACGGCCTCGCGTCCGGGATCGCGCTCAGCGGCTCTTCAATTGGCGCGGCGATCTTTCCCATAGGTGAACAGCACTCTACCACAAGATAGAGCTCATTCAAATTCTGTTTCTCACGTCTTCTTAGTGTTAAAGCAAGTTCATTTGCTTCATTTACTGGAGCTATGATCTCACCCTGCTCGCAGTCACCTCATCCCGCGCCTCGGATTCGCTACCGCCATCCGCGTCTGCGGTGCCGTCCTTGGGCCATGCCTCATCGTTGGCAACCTCCTCATGCGCACCCGCCTCCCGGCAAAGCTGCAAAATCCCTCAAGGGCAGACGATCGAGCGAGTCAAGTCATTCTTTGTGCACGCCCCGTATGTCTGGGGCATCATTGGGTGCGTATGCATGCTGCTTCCAAGTGTTTCCATTCAAACTGGACCGTTTTGACTCGACGAGCGATAGGTTCTTGCTAGGATTCCTCGGACTGTATTTCCCAGGTAAGGCGTCAATTCGATTCAAGCCCGCTCCTGGAGTGGCGATGTTGCGTGTTCATATTCTTGCGCAGTGGTCTACATCCAACTCTTCAGCCTGCAACACGGCATCGATCCGTCGCTTGCATTCTACTCCGTGCGCACTCTTCCCTTTAACATTAATTATGTATCCTCTTGCAAAGGTGACGATGCTCAACGCCTTCGGCACGTTCTTCCGCCTCCTCGGCACGTACTCGACGGACGTCTACGGCCCATTCACAGTCATGGTCATCTGCTCGCTTGGAGTGGGAGGCATGATTTGGGCGATGCTCGGGATGTGCGTTGTTCGTTCGTCTTCGATATTCTTTCAATTGCTCACAACTTGTGATTGGGATTTCGTAAACACAACACGGCGTCACTCGTGATTGTTAGTCTGCTCTATGGAACATTTTACAGCACGTGTATGTTGTCTCCAACGGCTACCCCACGCTTGGAGATGACCGATCTTTACATTTGCAGGGCTTGCATTGGGCTTCCCGTGCTCGACCTCGCTTGCAAAAGGGCCGGAGGAAATTGGTTATGGATATGCACCCTCCCTAAATTCTGGCTCGGATACTTATGGCTTGATTGACACTCCAGATTACGCAGCGGGGTCGGCATGATTGTCTGCAGCATCGGTCTTGTTGGGTTGTCTCTGGCGGTTTTTTGGGATGGTGTTTTTTCGGAGGGTTCTTTTGCAGAAGCCAAGAGATCGAAGTACTTCAAATGAATAGGTACTACGAGGTTGTGGCGATATTTAGCTGGGGATATTCCCATAAAAGGGAGTATGAAACAGGAGGATAAGTATGCCGACCTGGCGCATTCCTGTGCAGGAGAACCTTGTTCGATTCAGGGCCAGGTCATTCTCCATTCTATCTCGCCCTTTTTTTTATCATTTTTTGTGGATTTCCTTCGCACTTACTCATGAGTTCTTGGCTGGGTGATTTATATCTTCCCTTGAACGAGGACGTGGTGACCCCTATTCCCCCGATCTCGGAAGAGTGGTGGCAGTGCCGTACGTCTCCTTAGTGCCCAATCAATGCCGCCGAATGCGAGCGCGCCCGACGGTGACGCTATCGCACCCTTCAATTTCCACCGGGTTACTCACTAGTGCCATTCTCATGATTACCAACACCAACCCTAAGACCAAACCCGCCGATGACTGTCGACAAACCACATTCTTGCTCGCCATAGTGGTGCTTTTTTTTCTCCTGTCCTCGGACGCGATTTTCGGAGCGTTTGAATCTCAAGTCTTTTTCGATTGTCGACGTGACGAGGCGGAGCCTTGGAGGCTCGACGGTCGTCTCGAGTCGCCTCTGCGAACTTTTGAGTCTGGACGACTGTGGCGGAAGCGCTCGAATCCTAGATCCTCTCCTTGCCCTCTCACTCACCCAGCAAGTCCCCGTATCTCGGCTCTCCTCCCTGTCCTCTTTCCTTCGCGCCCTTTCCATCTGCCTATGTCCCTCCGTTCTCTCGCCTCGTCCTCTTAAGACTGATGCTGACATAATGTGTGCTGCAGGTCTGCTTCGCGACCTACATCATCTCTGTGTTCAGGAGCAACGGACCCGCAGGAGGTGGTATTGTTCGCACTGTGCGTTTTCCTCCCCCCTCCTTTGTTTTCCCTTCCTCCTTCTTTCCATTATTTTATTTCGGATGGCGAGACACCGAACGAGCGGATCCTGCCGTGTCCCTCCACAAATGAGAGAGGGGGTTTTCTTTCCTTTCTTCTCTCCCTTTTCTGTACCGCCTTTTCTAAGTTCCAATCTTATTTTATTTTTTGAATCCGGTTTTGGTGTAGTCCGATGCAACAAAAATCCTGTCGCAGGCCGGCCCTCTTCCTCTTCACGCTCTCGTTGAACTGGAGTCCTGTATATCTTCCTAGCCTACTTCAATGGTCCTGGAAATTGTATAACTTGGTTTTTCAGAAACGGGTTCTTATCGCGGTCCTCCAAGGCATTCGCTGAAAGTTTGTTCCCCAATTCAAACTTTGACGCCACGAAGGTTCTGATGGCTTCTTCAATCTGATATTCTACCGCGTGCGAAGTTGATTGTCGGCCGCGCCAGGTTTGGATTCCTGAACTGGACGCCTATATAACTTCCTAGCCTATTTCAATTAACTGTTCGTATTTACCATTCGGAACAAGGTCCTAGAAAATTGCATAACTTGGGTTTTCAGCGCTGTCCAGGGCTCCTTCTCCCACCCCAGTCACAGACTCTCGTGTGCCGGTGGCTGACGGGATGAAAATATGTTCTGCATACACCCCGCCTTCTCCTCCGTTGTCAGGACACAATTTCTGTCAATGAAATCTTCATGCCTCTAAAAATACCCTGGCTTGCCCACGGTGCCATCTCAACAGCAGCCTTCCATCTGTTGGAACCAAATCATCAACCATGCATACATAGAGGCCGAACCCCACCTGCGCGAGACGACAATCTCCCTCATGCCAAACGCAACTGAATTGCTCGATCCCTCTACACCCCTCTCGCTTTCTTACCGCCGGCCCTCGCAGATCAATTTGAGCGATCGCGATATCTCTTCGCGGCAACGCTTGGAGTAAGAACCGTTCAATATTCACCTACACAAATTAACGTGTCTTGACTCCTAGGCATATGTATGGGACATCGGATTGAACCTCGGAAACGACTATATTCTGTTGTTCAAGCACAGGGTTCGCTTCCCGCCAATTGTGTATTTTCTTTCAAGGGGATCTCACGACATTTTCTGGACTTCAAACATCCGCCGAGCTGATGAATTCGGTCAAGAGCATTCACATTGGCTTACATTCTCGAGCGCATCTTTTATCTACATAGGTGAACTGCTATTTGTTTGACTTAAACGCAGAGTTTAACATATCATCAACCCAGTTGCACCGATCATAAGCTGCAATGCCCTAGCATTCGGCTGCAGTATCTGCCCGATTTTGACGCAGACAGCCACTGCAATGCTTTTCTTTTTACGAGTAACCGCGGTCTGGCACCCGAGCAAGGTCGCCTTTGCGGTGTTCTCCATACTTTGGATTGCCGTCCTCGGGGCGGGTATCACCGTCCTGCTCGGACTTCGCGGAGCGCACATAGGACCCACTATGCAGTGCATTAACACGGCCGTACCGAAGTGGCAGTGATTCTGCCTTTAATCAACGACACTGCCATCTTCCTTGCTATAAATTATCGTATTCTCGTTCATACGATAGCGGCGGATTCACTCCTGGCTCGTCTTTGAGTTTTCTTTGGCGGTCCCGGATTATCCACAGTATCGCAGGCGTTACTTCAGAGCGCACAGCACTTCTACTTGTAAGTGTATACTTTATGCATTGGATAATCTTCCAACTAATCCGATGTTACACCCAGCATCGCAGTTGCCACGCATATCACTCTTCTTGTTCTCTTGAAGCTGCCTCATTCAAATCCTATTCACCGCGGCATACTTGTGGTCCCTGCCTTGGCGCTGGTCAACGCAATGGCTTGTCTAGTCTTCCGGAGGATTAAATTTGGACTCATAAGTTCTGATGGAATGTCAAATGCTCTCAACACCGAGGATTTTCATGCCACGGCGAATCATAGGTCGCTTTCCCTTCACTCTCGTCGGACCGATCTTACTACCGCGGGATTTGGGTTGAATACAGCTTATCTATTGGATGTCCGGGTGCAGAAGGAGATTGATAAATTTGAAGACGGAAGCCAAGAGATCGTCAAAACTACAACGTTGGCATAGTTCCGCATATAACCTCGAAATTGTGGATGTATATAACATAATTCCTAATTGCTCTACCAATGCGAAATTCGCGGTGCGCTGTTTCAGGCGCTGGTCGCGTGATTCTTCCAAATTCACCGAAGACCGACCGTCGAAGCCATATATGAGTTCCATAACGTACCACGGTGTATTCATAGACGCCATGTATCCGCGTGCCATTAGAATCAGTGAATCAGGATATCGAGCGCAACAAGGCAGTAGAAGACATGGTCGCTGTTCTTGAGGCATCTTACCCTGCTTATATCTGATGTCGATTAGTTCGACATCTTCGTTGAGCTGTATCCTAATGGTAAGCTTGTGAGAGTATGTAATGACTGACCAGCCGTTCAGATGGTTTCCTATATGTACTTCGCCGAGTAGGATTTCCTTGTTGATGATACGAATTTCCAGGTTGTCTGGAAGTCCCAAGAATGCCAGTCAGTTCGATTTCACCCACAGAGCTTACAGTAATTAGTGCGAAACCGTATGGACATGATATTCCACCGCCTCACTTTGGCCGCATTCAAGACAGTGGAAACATATTGAATACATAAAACTGACGAAAGTGTTAGAATCTCTCGACAGAGTCGTCAAGCGTTGTCGTGCCGTTAATAGAAAAAGTCAAACACCTACGGCTCTTCCTAAGGTGAATTGAACATGGCCGAGATCCCCAAATAGATTCCCACGCGGCTCAATTTTGGGACTGCCGTACATGCGCCCTATGCTTGATAAATTCAAGTCTTATCCTTGCGATTTAGACCTCGCCGACTTGTGCTCTGGTAATTAGATCCGTGTATTATACGTCGAGTCAGTGCATGCCCTTCAGCTTTTCTCTTGATCGCCGATCTTCCTTCAAGTTTCTCGAATTGTGCGCCTTCAGTACGTCCTTCTTGATTTTTTTGACTTGAATGGCCGATGATTCACCGGCGAAAGATGCTGTATGATGCCTAATACCTCGAGTTCAGAACTCGTCGATACGGCGAACGAACGGTTATTAATTGACCAAGGGAAGTTGACTTCGCACTCATTATAATACGGAGCTTTTTCCAAGATATTGATCTTGTAGCGGCTCTCGACCGTTGCGCCGTCCGTAGTCCCCATGTTTGTCTCAAATCTTACATCGGAGGTCAGTCAACCACTCCGAGCACATTAGACACCTGTCTCTTTCGGTCGTTGCAAGATTATTCCCTCACACGGACGGTATACGCGTAGCCGCATAAAACCTGGTTGTGGCTAGTCTACCCTGCTTCATGTATGTGGTGTCTGAGCAGAAGAGCTCTTTTCGATTTCGGGCCAGGTTATACCTCATTTCAATGAAACTTTTTGTTCATTCTGAATTTTTGTTGTGCTTGGGCAACATGTCGACGCAGAGAGAACGGTGTCATTTTTGGATTGAGCGCTCATTCGCAGAGCCCAAGCTCAATTTTCCGCGTTCTTGGTGTTGGTACACTGACTACACAGTCCGTGTACTCTCGCAAACACCCTGAGGTCAGAAAGAAAGGATAAGACTTGGTTGTGGATGGCCACGCCTGCTGCATGTGATATACTGAAGTAACGCGTGAGCAGGAGTTCCCGTTCGATTCGGGGCCAGGTCATGATGAATCGCCGTATGATTATTCGGACCTGAATCAGATTATTTTTGCCGGCTCATTGCCAGCAAGGTCTTCTGGAATAGATATTTATTTTATTCAACTTTTACAGGGCTGTTTGAATTCAACATAGGTTCAGTATCAACTGACTTGCAACTGAGGTCCACGCGAATTGTACTGAACAACCTCTATACTCCCTCAAACCCATGATTTTACCCAGGTCCGCCAAGCCCTGGTGCTGGATGGCTCACACCTATTGTATGCGGCGATAAAGGCGTGGTCACATAGAGCAGGAGACCCCCCGTTTTATTCGAGGCCAGGTAACTCGCCCAACTGAAGCCCGGTGAGTTTTCAAAGTGATATCTATTTATTTATAGTTCGATGTCCCATGTTCAATTCAACACAAATCTCCAAGTTTTCTTGCATCTGAGGTGTGCATATCCCCATTGAGGGAGCAGCTTGTTCATTCCCTCCAATACACTGTGAGAACGAAGTGCAATAAGACTCGCTGGTGGACGGCCCACATCTGCCTCGCGTACACAGGAAATATTTTTAACAAGTAGGAGCCTCCCGTTCGATTCGGGGCCAGGTCATCAATGCCTGCATTGGATTAGCTTTTTTCTGTTTGAGGCAATTCAAGTACTATTTGCGGTGAGTTCCGGAAGCATCCTCTTCAACAGGTACTTATTTATTCAGTTTTTACACAAGATTATGTTCAATGTTCGATGTTACCCAAGACCGCGAAGCGGTCCGCCACTTTGCCATCATTAACCCTTAATTAACCTTAGGATGAACGCGGGCTGAAGCTAAGGGTTCAAGTTAACCCCAAGTTAACCCTCAAGTCAAGTTAACATTCAAGGGTTAATTCCAATACTCGGTGGCAATCACACATCCGGCATTGCCAGCACCATGTCACCTTCATCGTACCTTTCCAACAAATTTTGGCAGACACTGGCCACGGCCAGCGACTTGGGCCGCTAAGACTCCGGAGATTCACAGAAACCTCAATCCTTACGTCATATTTTCAAGTAGGTTATGGGTGCTTGGGAGGCTGGTTGTGAATAGATAATCTAGATTGGCCTGGACTTTCCGAAGCTTTTCGGAGGACATGCTTTTCCATCAGTCTATGATCGCATCAAGGTCCGAAGTCCATCGCATCATCGTCCGGAGTCCGATTGCCAGTCGCAGCAACTTGCTGATAGACCTCTGGACAGCCGAGCACCGAAAGTGAGGGATAATTGACAAATAGCCAAGCCAATCAGTATTTTTTTCACTGGCTGGAAAAAAATTTGGACCCTTAACTTCACCCTTAGCTTGCACCGTTAATTAAGGGTTAATTAACATTTAAGTAATCCTTGAATTCAAATTTTACCATTAATAACCCCTTGAGTTCCAGCATCGGTTCTGCCTGCGGTTGTGCGAGTAGGCAGGCCTCCCAGGTTTCAAGGTGAACTGATCATGACGAACATCGAATCTAAGCAAGGTAAGATGCCTCAAGAACGGCGACCATGTCTTCATCGGCCTTGTCGCATTCATCGCATTCAATATCCTGATCCGCTGATTTCAATAGCAAGCGATTGAATGCCACATCCATACATATACCGTTGTATGCCAGGGATTGCGGGATCTCGCACAGGGGTTTCGACAGTGTCTAGGTATCGGTCTTCTGTGAATTTGGAAGAATCGCGCGACCAGCACCTGAAACAACGCACAGCGAATTTCGCATCGGTAGAGTAGGTGGGTTTCCTGCTCATAGGTATATACATCCACAAGTTCGAAAATATACGAAGAATTATGCCAAACTCATAGTTTTGAAGTGCTCCTGGCTTCCATCTTCAAATTTATCAATCTCCTTCTGCACCCGGACATCCAATGGATAAGCTGTATTCGATTCAAATCCCGTGGTACTGGGATCGGTCCGACGAGGATGAAGGCCAGGGTTCGCCGTGGCATGGAAATCCTGAGACAGAGTCATAGGAATTTTTGACATCCCGTCTGAACTTATGCGTCCGAATTTGATCCTCCGGAAGACTAGGCAAGCCATTGCGTTGATCAGCGCCAAACCAGGGATCGCGAACATGCCGTGATCAATAGGGGGGCAAGTGAGGCAGCTTCAAGAGAACAAGAAGAGTGATATGTGTGGCGACTGCAACACTGGGTGAAACATCGAATTAATTGAAGAAGTGTCCCACACATGAGACATACGCTTACAAGTAGAAGTGCTGTCCGCTCTGAAGTAACGCCTGTGATAGTGCGGATAATCCTGGCCCGGTACCGCCAAAGACAACTCGAAGACGGGCTACGGGGGAGTCCGCTATCGTATTAGCAAGAATACGGTAGGTTATAGCAAAGAAGATGGCGGTGTCGTTGATCAGAGGCATGATCACCGCGACTTGAGTATCGGCTGGTAGGGTCGTCATAATGCACTGCGCGGTGGGCCCTATGTGCACGCCGCGAACTCCAAGTGGGATGGTGATACCCGCCCCGACAACGGCGATCCAAAGAATAGAGAATACCGCAAAGGCAAACCTGCTCGGCTGCCAGATCGCGGTTACTCGTAAAAAGAAGAGCATCGCAGTGGCTGTCTGTGACAAAACAAAGCAGGCGCTATAGCCCACGGCCAAGGCATTGCAGTCTCGAACCGGTGCAACTGTAGTTGGTGATGTGTTCAACTCTGCGTTTTAGTCAAACAAATCGCTAGCTCACCCGAGTAGATGAAGGATGTGAGAACAAAGGCCAATGTGAATGCTCTGGGGCGAATTCATCAGCACGGCGGATGCTTTAAATCTAGAAAACGTCGTGACATTACCTTGAAAGAAAATACACAATTGTAGGGAAGCGAACCCTGTGCTTGAACAACAAGGCAAAGTCATTTCCGAGGTTCAATGCAATGTCCCATACGTATGCCTATGTTTCAAAGCGTATTAATTTGTGTAGATGAATATTGAACAGTTCTTACTCCAAGCGTAGCCGCCAAGAGATATCGCGATAGCTCAACTTGATCTGCGAGGGCCGGCGGTAAGAAAGCGAGGGGGGTGGAGGGATTGGGCAATTCAGTTGTATCGGCCATGATCGTGGCGTTCGGCCTGTATGTTTTAAGGTTAGAGAGGGCTAGCTGTAGCTGGAGGGTATGAAGTGGGAAGGAATGTGGTAGGCGCGGATGTGCGCAAGGTCCCGTCGGCGTGATGGAACTTATACTGTGAATGACTTGTAAGTATGAGACAGAGAGAATGTAACGAATGTCAAACCCACACTCTTCGCTCAGCCGTGGATGCTGGGCAGAACGGAGAGCGTCGAGGGTGAATGCGCAATATAAATAGAGAGAGAAAATGATAGCTGTCCTATCTCCCGACCATTGGCGTCAGGCCCGAACGTTGAACACTGGCATTTTAGCCCCTGAACGTTTACGCTTTGAGCTGTCCTACAAAATTAAATGAGAAGTTCATTTATGACTCTTCTTTTTCCACAACCTCTTCTTGCCTCCTCCCACCTTCTGCCCGCCTTCTACCCTATCCATGACGCTCGCTATTTTGGCATCTACTAGCTACGAGTACTGCCCTCTGTTGCAACCCCGATGGACAACTCACTATCCCGCTCATGCTTGTGCTGCAAATGCAAGTAAATCTTTCTATGTGCTGGCGACAGGCGTTCTCCAGGCGGCATACTTAGGTTTTCTCCACTATCGACGAAGACTTCTTTGCTCTCAGGTCCTGGTTCCAAACAATGCGTATCTCCATTTCGGTGGTTTCGTGCGACGACAGCGGGTCAGGAGTTGATCAATATTCACTCTGACGTCCTGAATGTAGCGGCTGGGGGCTATTTCAGAGTCTCTCGGCACCTCAACACCTTCCGCCAATCCACCGGCACGGCGGCACCTATTTCGCCAAGTTTTGTTCGCAGGTATGCTTCTCCTTCAGTTGGCAGGGAGATATTGACACGCTATACCTCAGCCTCCTGCAGGGCAACACGTCAATCGTATATACGCCGTGTTCAAGTTCGTGATCAATGCGATCCATACCTACGTATGCATGCTCCTTGATGTGAACCTCGCAATGCTCACTGGATTGCCAATTCTGTAGTATTTCGTTCAATTCCGAGTCGTAAGGGGGTTTGGGGTGTGACATCGTCCTACGAACTGTACCTTTCGTATAATTCCCTAATTAAAAGATTTGATCCGTCGGCAAGATCTCGGCTAAGCTCGGCTAGCTCGGCTAAGGCCAAAATCGCCCTTGTGAACTATACGAATTGAACGAAATACTACAGTTCTATGCACACAACAGATTCACTGTCGTCTGCTTTCTGCTGCCCACCCCATCAGTTCCGTCCTCCGACTGTTCTAGATTCTTCCGCGTCCGCATTCGTTTCTTTCAAGCTCAAAATCATTCCCCTCTATAGATTCCGACGTGCCAAGACGTTGATGCCCTCTCAAAGTACGCCTTTTTCCTTTGGTCAATTTCGGACAGCGCAAGAATTGGAATTCCTTATGCTCATGTGCAGCGAAGAGTGGAAGCGACGGGTAGTTGTATATGTCGGTCCCTCGACGCCTCGCGAAGACAAACAATATTTTTCTATCTACCGGGCTGGTTGAGCTACCTTTCCAATGCACATTTGCGCCTGCAGTATAGGCCGTGAGTCTCGGTTCTATCTCTGACATTCCTATTTGACGTTCAGTGCGCGGCGGGATGGATGCGCTTTTGCGGTGCGGGGAGGGAAGGGAAGCGGCGGAGCATTGGGCAGCAGTGTAACGCTTATGTACTTCGATTTATCTCAATCGATTTGAATCGAGACAGGTCGAATCATGTCCCACTCAACGAGACAGAGAAAGATATCTCGTTTTGCCTTGATCTAGCTCGATGTGCCTCGCTGTGATTTTCACTGGGGTTCAAGCTTGAAGCTTGAACGTTGAACGATCCATGACGGGCCACGATTTCACGCGCCAGTGCATTGAGCGTCTCACTGCATTGACATCTCAGTCGGAGAACTCCCAAAAGTGCATGGCAGGAAATGACTAAACAAGACTTGGTGCCGAGTGGTTTTAAATCTGCTACAGTTCCATGCCGAAAACCAAATCAGGCAGAGGAAGTTCAATTCACAGTCCTGTTTTTTTTTTTTTTTTTTTTTCTTTTTTCCGTCAATTTCCTCGTAATTCACTTACTATCAACTTAAGCAAGTTCTTGCCCTGGCTGATTTATTTCTACAAGGACGCGCCGACCCCTATTCCCGAAGAGCGCCGATCCTGATGGGCACGGTGGCGGTGCTGTGCCTGCTCGCGTCGACGGCAGCGTGCCCGACGCCACTGCTCCTCCTCTCAGCAACACCAAGGATAAAACCCAATCCAACGGTGACGCAAAGTCGCGCTCGAGAATTGCTCGACAAACCAACCTTCTGCAGCACAATCATCACCGCCCGCCTCGCTCTTCCTCGCTACGGTGCTTTTTTCCGTGTCTTTGGACCTGGCTCCCCGAGAATTTGAGTCTCGAGTCTCGACGCTAGCGCTTCCGCGGTACAAAGGCGTTCGAGCTCTTGAGTGTGAACATGACGAGGCCGGAGGGTAGGAGTCTCCATCGGAATTTTGGCATTTTGTGTGTGAGTGCTTGTACGCGCTCGCGCGCGCGCGTACGTGCGCGTACAAGGATCAAAAGGGTCCGCGTGCACGCGATCACGAGCTATGTCCGAAATTCCACGCGAGCTGTCAAACGGACCTATTTCATGTGCTTTTTCGAGCTTTGCAGGTTGTGCAACACAAATGGTGGTTTAGAATCGAAGGTTCAGTGGTTGAGGAAGCTTCATGCAAGGTTTGGCATACTATTGAGAGGGAAACGGGATGTCGAAAACGCTAAAAATCTAGCTATTTGCTCGCGTTGCTCGCGTGAAGTTCGCTTGCACGCTTCACGCGAGATCAAAGTGATCTAAGTCCGCGCGTAAGATGCCATTTTGCTGATGTCGATGGTCGCCTCGAGTAGCTTTTTGAGCATGGACGCCGGAATGGGAGCGCTCGAGGCCTCGACGCTTTCCGCCCGCTATTCTCTTCCTCCTACTTCTACTTCGCACCCTTCCCATCTCGCCCTTTCCCTCCTTCCTCCCGCCTCGCTCTTAAATCCTGATGCTGACACGATGTATGCTGCAGGTCTGCTTCGCGACCTCTTTTGTATCCGTGTTCGTCTTCGACGTTGAGTGGTACTAGGGCGTGGGGAGGAGGAGGAACGGATCCGCAGGAAGTGGTGGTGATCGCGCTGTGCGCCTTCCTTCCTTCCTTCTTCCTTCTTCCTCTCCCCTCTCTTGTTTTTCCCTTCCTCTTGGCTTCTATCATTTTATTTCGGACCGGAGACCCCGAGCAGCGCAGAACAACGCGTTTCGTTCTCCCTCTCCCGCCTCGTTTCTGGTTCTTTCAACAGCAGGGAAAAGGCGCGTTCCTTCCTACCTTCCTTCCTGCCCTTCCATTTCCTTCTCCTTCTTCAATTTCACCTTCATTTATTTTGTTATCTTTATTTTGGTGTTGTGGGCCGTTACTGACGAAAAAAACGACGCAGGGCGGCGCTCTTCGTCTCCCTGCCCCCGCTGGGCCTGTACCACAATTGAATTCGATGACGACGGCCTACCCACTGGGGTCGCCCTCAAAATGCTTGTTAATTATAAGCACCCTTTCGTGATATTCACCTGTTCAATCCTGCGATTAAATAACTCACAGACGGCACGATATATTCTACATTTAGGACAGAAACTGCAGCAGGCGCTGTAAAACCAGAATACTGTACCATTTCAATTCGGACGTCACGCGTCACAGGCCTCCCAATGTACGAAAAATTTTAAATTTCGTACATGTCACAGGTCACCGGGGGTTGGTACGAATGCACAAAATAAGTCACAAAATTGGTGGAAAATGGCTGAAAAACCCAAATTTCTGCCCACGCACGCACGGTACGTGCCGGAATCGCTCGGCGCCTCAGAATTCTCACGTTTCTCTTGGTGCTTGCTCTGCAGCTCGTTTTGAGCGCATTTTACGCTCTGGGACATCCTGGAGCTCTGCTGTGGCTATAGACAACATAAGAAGGCTTTCTGTAGGGCGTCCGAAATTTTTTTCAGCGTCACGCCCGCCCCAACCCATGTACGAATACAAAAATTTCGGACCGGCCTCACAGCACTGGAGAATTGAGCGAAATAGTACAGTAAGCTCCATTTGAAGCGCAGTCCGTCGATCTACCGGAGATGCCGTCCACCGGGCACCCCAACTTGTATTGATAGAACGTAACGATAAACTTGCTCCCCATTCTTTCGCATGAGTTCTGAAGCAAAGAAATAGAGGTGCTCGTTCCTGCCATGCACCATGCGACAGGAGGATAGACAAAACGGCGGGCCCAGATGAATATTGAACTGAGGCAGATCAGAGCAGATGAGGCAGATTCAACGAAAATGAGGCAGATATTTCTCGTGGGAATCTGCCTTGTTTGATCCTTTGGGCCGGCTGTCGTTTTGCACTTACCTACTTGGCAATCAGGATACCTTCACTCATCTCACCGCAACGTTGTATTTTCAGACATATTGGATTGTATTTTGTAGGCCAATGCAAGAATTTATTAAGTTTATTGAAATATATTCTAAGTTTTCCGCACGGGCGCGTACTACTGAGCTTAGTGAGGGGCGCAGGCTCCACTTTTGAACTGATCCAGAGCTGACTGCTCTAAGGCTAGTGACTCCTTACATCAAAGGATTCGGTGAAGGGACGGCCCGCATTCTTACATGAATTTTTCCGTTCATTAAGCAAGAACTAGACACGCACCATGAACTAAACCCAATAGTACAGACCCTCGCGGGAATGCAGCCCACACTGCCACATTTCTCTCGCGCATCGTGACATGTTCTGTGAGCGCAGACCTCTGAAATACACCGCAGAACGATCAGTTGGGCGTAATTGATGACATACCTCTCCAGCCCTTCGCGCTGTTCCCGCTACTGTTTGATGCTGCCACTCTGTCGATGATCAGAATCTTCCACTTCGTTCATTGCAGCGCTCTTGAAGCGCTCGGGACAGCGGGGAACGGTGGGGATGGCATTCCACTCCCCAGAGGGTGGAAACGGCGCATTCTGACGCAGAGGTGTGGTGGTGGTAAGGAGCAAGATGGGGGCCATGGGAGTTTCCACAGCTGAACGTGATTCAAGGGATAAACAAGGAAAACAACCGAAAAAGGAACCTACCTCGTTTGTTCCGATCTGCCTCATTTCGATCGATCTGCCTCATCTCCTTTAATCTGCCTCGCATCAATATCCATCTGGGCCCGCCGCTTTGTATATCCTCGTGCGACAGCCCGCACCCCCTAAGTGTTAGCGAGAATATTCTGAGCAAGTCAACATCGCACATGTTCGGCCGTGACGCCGGTGTTCGGGAGATGGGACAGCTGTCAGTTTCTCAATGCATATATTGCGTACTCACCCTCGACGCTCTCCGTTCTGCCCCCCGGTCTACAGCCGAGCGAAGAAGGTACGTTTGACATTCGTTACATTCTCCCTATCTCATACTTACAGTACATTCAGAGTAAGAAGTTTTATATTATTTAGTGCCTGCTCGCCGACGAGACCTTGCGCACATCCGTGCCCACCACATTCCTTGCCCTCCAACTGCACCTATCCCTCTCCAACTTTACAAACATATAGACCGAACTCCACGAAATGACAACGTCCCTCGTGGCTAACGTAACTGAATTGCTCGATCCCTCCGCACCCCTCGCGTTCTTGCCGCCGGACCTGGCGGAACAATTTGAGAAAGCGCGATATTTCTTCGCGGCAACACTTGGAGTAAGAAGTGTTGAATATGACATCTACACAAATTAATGCGTCTCGACTTCTAGGCATACGTATGGGACATCGGATTGACCCTCGGAAACGACTATGCCTTGTTATTCATGCACAGAGTTCGCTTCCCGACAATTGTGTATTTTTTTTCCAGGTAATGTCCCGAGGCTTTTTTCAATTTCAGGCATTCTCTATGCTGATTCGTCCAAGAGCATTCACATTGGCGTACATCCTCGCATCTTTCGTCTACCAGGGTGAACTGGCTTTTTGTTCGACTTGAACGCAGAGCTGAACGTATCACTAACCACAGTTGCCCCGGTTAAAAACTGCAATGCATTAGTACTGGGCTACAGTATCTGCCTCGTTTTGTCGCAGACAACCACTGCGATGCTTTTCTTTTTACGAGTAACTGCAGTCTGGCACCCGAGCAAAGTCGCCTTTGCGGTGTTCGGTATTTTTTGGATCGCGGTTCTCGCGGCAGGTATCACTGTCCCGCTCGGAATTCGCGGAGCGCACATAGGACTCACTGCGCAGTGCATAAACACGGTCCTACCGGTCAACAACGAAGCCATCGCGATTGTGCCCCTAATCAACGACACTGCCATCTTTCTTGCTATAAATTATCGTATTCTCGCTCATATGGTAGTGGTGGATTCCCTGGGGACCCGCCTCCGGATTTTTTTTGGTGGCGCCGGATTATCCAAATTATCTCAGGCGCTACTTCAGAGCGGACAACACTTCTACTTGTAAGTGTACCCCTTATGCGTGGAATGATTTTGCAACTAATCCGATGTTACACCCAGTATTGCAGTTGCCACGCATATCACTCTTCTTCTTCTCTTGAAGATGCCTCAGTTGGGCCCGACTTATCAGGGCATGTTGACAGTCCCTGCTTTGGCTCTGGTCAACGCAATGGCTTGCCTAGTCTTCCGGAGGATTAAATTCGGACTCATAAGTTCTGATGGCACATCAATCGCTCCGATTACCGGTCTCTCCGAAGATTTTCATACCACGGTGAATTCTAGGTCCCTTTGTCGGATTGATCCGACTATTACGAGATTTGGATTGAATGCCGCTTATCCATTGGATGTCCGGATGCAGAAGGAGATAGATAAATCTGAAGACGGAAACCAGGAAATCCTCAGAAATACAATGATGGCATAGTTCTGCATATGGTTTCAAACTATGCATGGATATGCCCAGAAAATGTAGCTACTCTATCAATGCAAATTCGCCGTGCGCTGGTCACACGGTTCTCCCAAATTCCCCCAAGCCCGACACCTAGACACCGTTGAAGCTATGTGCGAGATTACAAAATCTTTGGCTACCATGGTGTATATGTACAGATGCCATGCCATTGTCAGATTCAGCAAATCGGGATCTCGGAAGCGACAAGCCTAAGGAAGACTTAACCGCCGTTCTTGAGGTATCTTACCCTGCTTACTTCTGATGTCCATCACTTCAGCACCTTTGTTAAGCCGTATGCTCTTGGCACGCTCGTGAGAGTATGTAGTGACTGACCAGCCATTCAGATGGTTTCCTAAATGTGCTTCGCCGAGTGGAGAGTTTCATAGATGATGATATGATTATCCAAATTGTCTGAAAGTCCCAAGAATGCCAGTCAGTACTAGTTCGATTTCACCGTCAGAACTTTCACAACAGAAAATATAAAATAACACAATGATGATTAGGTATTATCCCGTTAATATAAAACAACCTGCGGCCCTTCCCAAGGGAAGAAATTGAACATCGCCGAGAAACCCGAACAGATTCCCACGGCTCAAGTTTGGTTCGCTTGTGGCACTGCTATATCCGTCTTAAGTATGCTCGATGATTTCAGGTACAAACCTTATTCTTGCAATTTCGGCTGCGCCAACTTGTTATCCAGTTCTCAGAATATACACTGAGTCCAACTTGGAGCCCGAGGGATCGCATACCTTCCAACTTTCGCCTAGTCTCTCATAGACAGACGCTCCAAACATGGAAGCTCATACTTCGCTTTGTTTGTAGTCTGTTGATTACCTCTATCGAGCGATCGCTTGGTGTCCTTATTATATAATCACAAAATTCCCGGTGACCGAAATGCGTCGTGCAACGTGTTTTTGCCTGATTTGAGGTCAAATTTAAGTTCTTTGGGCTCAGAAATGAGAGTTCTTCAGCCAAATTTTTGGCCATGGAGCTACAGAATGAGAATGGCGCATTGTGATGGCGCAGCACCAGAAACAGCTGACAATTCAAAAGCTGAAGAAATGATTTGAAGGCCATATTTCACTCAAAATGTGTATTGCATATCATTTTGTCTGTAAATGAGTGAACCGGGATGCTAGGAGCACAGTGCGAGCCTCGGCCCTCAGGTACTCGTGAGAACAAATTCAAACTCCGACGGTTAGTAATAACGAGACCTAGCGATCACCGGTGGCGCGGTAAACTACAGACTAACTTTCACCTTGATCACTCTGATCACTGACCTTGCTTTCTCGAATCGTGCATTCTTTGTATCTTGAGCAGATGTCCTGATTTTGTATGTACATGTTTGCACCCGCTGATTTCCGAAAATCTAACTGTTTTGGGTTTGGTTTGCACGGAGCGCTCGAGAGCACTTACCATTTAAGTTTGAAACTTTCGATGGGCTGTGCGCAATGACGTGTAATTCTTCTTTTTCTCTCACGTCACGTCAATTCCCGAAGATGCAACTATTTGTTTTCGGCGGAGCGCTCACCAGCGTTTACATTTTAGCTTTGGGATCCATTGGTTCGGACATGATTCCCATTCCGGGCTGACCACAGGCCCGGGGATGGTGCACTTAATAGCCGTTCATAAGGAGCTCGTATCTGGGTCTTCCCCACCACTCCTTCTTTCGCGCTCCTATCATGCTCCTGCCACCAAAAATGCCCACTTTCCCTCGGATTTAGCCCATATACTGTCGCGAGCCCGGAGCTGTCCACAAGAGCCCCTCAAGCCGTGAATTTCGTAAACAGCCCTCGAAGATCTGCCTCAACTCGGAGCAAGAACCACACAATGATCATGCAAACCACTGCAAACACTTCGTCTCAAGATCTTGCTGCAAGTATTAGTTGTCAAACTCATTCAATGCCTCAAATCTTAATTTCCAAAGCTTCGTCAATCTCACTTGAGCAATTCTCAAGGCTATGGCGTATCCCGAACCCAACATTGCAACTTGTTCTGTGTGGCCGCTGTACCAAGCCTGCCGCTATTCCAAGCCCTCAACCATCAACTGGAACGTCAGACAGAACCAAGATCATAGAGTTTCAAGGCAGTGTCAACCGTCGCAACGAGGGCCGGTGGCTGTCATGATGGATTTCATTCCATTCATTGCCACACATTTCCCTCGTTTTGGTCCGTATCTCTCCGTTCTGTTTCTCTGTCTTCTAACGAGATATTGAAGTGGTCGCCAACTAATCCCACTGTATGCTCTTCATTCTTTGGTTTCTATCTCTTCTAAGCTGGTGTTTGGCTGGTCATAGGTCTATAACACTGTAAGTTGAACAAACTCCTGAATAATCTTAGTTGTGTCTGTTCAACTCAGCTGTATGTTGCTTCTCGCTCTGGTCCCCCGAGTATTACTGACAAAAAAGAAGGAAAGTCACTTCGCACAGGTCACGTGCGACTCTGCTCACAACGTAGGCACTGTCACCTAATTCGCATTCTCTTTCGCTAAGTGTCAATGATTTCGACTCATTCCTTCCATGATTGATTGAGAAACTTTCTCATCATAGATTTGGGTTGCGCTGCCTTCGAGCTGCCTAGGCGGCTCACCAGGTTCTCGTAGGTTGGACCATTGTTCACCATCACCATTGAACTAATTGCGTTTTTGTTACACTGCATGAAAGACTTACATTTCTCACTGAAAAGATCAGTGACAAATGCGAATATTTTTCCATCTATTTTTTCACTGAAGAAACACGTGAAAATTGTATAACAATTTCAGCCATTTTGCATACTGAACAAAAAATGCCAAAGTTCTCAGTGAAAATTCAAGTGCAAAACTATTGACATTTTTCACTAATCTTTTTGGTGAAAAATGTGAATTCTTCATGCAGTGTTAGTGTTGTATTCCAGGCTGTTTTTCAATCTTCACCACACTTCGATACTGAAACTACATCCTCATAGCGTAACACGGCTGGCTCGAATGACCTTTACGCAACTTCATGCCAGATATGGAAGTCTGTTGTCTTCGGGTGAACACGGCTCCATGACACTTGTTAGAATAGCGCTCTGTCCTATCATTCGATACAGTGATGGTTATTTTCGTTAATTTCAACAAGTTGGTTCCGCTCGCTGTATATAATCACTTCTGTAGTTACAACGACAAATGTACGTAATACATGGTTACAGTGCACTGGCTATATTTTTGTTTGAGCTGTCTTTTTTTGCTGCCAGAGCAAAGCTCCGGTATATTTTGTGTCCTTTTAACCATTTGGACTTGAGTACTCCCAGTGAAAATCCCGGCGAGGGAGATCGAGCTGGATCGAGGCAGACTCGCTGAGTGGGATATAGCTCGATGGGCCTCAATCCAAATCGAGACAATTCTAGTTAAATCGAGGCAAATCAAGGTCACATTGAGGCTGTTGAGCTTAATACCCTACTACTATTTACACTGCTTGCCTGCACTGCCCTGCGACTATTGCTCCACATCCCACTACCTCCGCTGTTTCCCTTTGCATCCATCATCCATTGTCCATTGTCCATTGTCCACCACCTACCACTCACCAGCCAGATACTGCGCATGCAATGAGAATATTAGAAATAGAGCAGAGAATAATCACAGACTTACGACTTACCACTGGTGATAGCTTACAATAATTTTGAGGATAGCAAAGGATAGTTTGGTGGATTCTTGAGCTATCTACCACAGCAGATATCTTGGCTATCCATGCATTGGATATTGTCGGAAAGTGGTGGATTCCGAAAGATATTGGAGGATATCACGGCTATCAGAAGCTATCCACCCCAGTGGATATTTTGCAGAAAACGCAGTGAATATTAATGAGGAAATTTCGAGTGTCACTGCCAAGCAGTGACAAACGAAGTACGCCATCCTGTCCAAGTGAGATCATGTGAGATCGGGGAATTCCGGTTCTCAGCTCAACTCAAGTGGAAAGGCCTCTGCAGGCAATAAAAATATGGAAAATTTGTTTCAAAGTATTTTAGCAAAGAAGGAACTAATGAGGAGCTGAAATTGATCAAGTGACTCAAAAAGAAGAAAACCGAAAAAAAGAGACTCAGCTGGGACTCGAACGAGTGACCTTGAAAGTAGGCAAAAATGTGAATTTGGCGGAGACTCTACCAATAGCACACCCCAGGACCCACCAATAGTAACAAGTTAATGGGCATTCCTCGTTTGGCCTCGATCTCCCACGCCGGGATTGTCACTGGGCTTGAGTACTCACCTTCCCCGGTGCTTTACCTGCGGTAGGTGCCGTTCCAGCCCTAAATTCAATTTGGGCGAGTTTGTAGAACAGGTATTTTATTTCATGCATTGTAGATGAAATTCAATTCGATGTTCAGTACCTAAATTCAACATCAACTGGCCTGCAGACGAGGTTCCATATGTTTATACTGAGCCGAGTACGCCTTTAAATCCCCGCTTTAAAAGCAGGAATAAGATCTAGGGCTCACACCCGATTCAGGTCATTAATTCCATCAGCGAGAGTCCACTGTTCGCCGTTCTTTAGCCTTTTCTTCGTCTTTTTTTCTCGCAATTCAGAAATCAGGAACAGATTTTATTTTAGAGGCAAAGTTGCGCCAGTGTTCCATGTTGATATATGCACCGGAAATGTGTCATATCTGCACAGGCACAAGCACTAATGTGAATACATGCCAGAAAGAAGAACAATGAAACCTGGTGGTGGATGGCCCAGGTCTGGGCACTGGCACCTCGCGAACCTAGCTGCTGTGGTTGCCGCCCACATGCATCCCAGCTACAGGTATGTGGCTACCTCAACTTAGCTGGCTCGGTAGTGACCTAACTCTGCAGCTTGGATTTTCCTGCGCTGTGCAGCGTGCAGACCCGGGGAAACACTCTTCATCCAAATGTGTAAAGTGCATCACAGTATTTTTCATGTCATTCATACTGTCCGCTCACAATGTACGTTCTCCAGCGCACGCGCTGGCGATTTCTGATGCCTACCTTCGCATCCGAACCAGCCTGAGCACCTTCAGGGCACACATCTTCAGTACCCGCTACCAAGGAAAAAAGGCTCAACCAATTCGTACGTTGACAACTCGCCACATTCCATTTTCCATTTTTGACGCGTTGTGCAGACTTTCGGCCAAGTGACGTCACGGGTGCATGGGTGGGATCTGGTTTTTTGGTCAACGCGACGAGAGGGCGCTGGGGTTCGGGAGGCCCCCATCACAGAGGCAGTAGCTGCTTGTTCGTACCAGCTTGTACCTAGTATTACTGTATCATTTCGACCAAGTGTTCAGGTGACGGGTGACAGCTGCGTGTGAACTGAACACTTTTGGCCTAGGTGACGGTGACGTTACGATTTTTTGGCCTAAAAAGGCAAGAAAATGTCAAAATTTTCCGGTCCGGCATTCGCCGGACTCCCTTATATAGTAATTTTGACATGATTGCCGATCAATGAACACTTTGTCCAGTGAACTTTTGAGGTGACGGGTGACACCCCGTGAACAGTTGGTCGAAATGATACAGTAGCATTGCAATATAATTCCTTTCTCTGTATATTATTGGATTGGCGACCACAGCTAGCAAGAGCGCAAGCGAGCAGGGAGCACGGAAGCGAGCTCGGGCTTGCTGGATAGTGTTCCATAGTACCTTCATAGTACTCGGTAGCAGTTCTATAGGGGGATGTAGTTATAGCAACTATAATGCTATGGATTGCTATCGGGAGCTATCCAGTATGCCGTGGTTTTCCTGATGGCCTGCCATTTTTGCTTCCTTTTCCATCAATTTTATTTGAACTCAATCTAAACAAGTCGTTGCGTTGGTTGATTCATCTCATCTCTTGAGCGAGAACGAAGCTGACCCCATTCCCGAACGATCCCGACAAAGCCGATTCTCGATCGACACCGTGGCGGTGCTGTGCGTCATTCATTCTCCTCCTTCTTCTCAGTCGACGACGTGAGCGCGCCTGACGGTAACGCCGCCGCGCCCTTCCACCACGCGACTCACTAGCGCCCCTTACATGACCAACACCAAGGATAAAGCCAAATACTGACGCAAAAATCGCGCTCGACCAACCGACCTTTTCATTTCATTTCATTATCCATTAGAGTGCTTGCGGGCCCCTTGGGGCCCATGTAGCACTATGCTAGGTACATGGAATAGGCTAGCTGACATGGAGGGAGGCAGCGTGAGTGTCATATGTAGGTATGCATGGGTGTATGCTATGAGGGTATGTAGGAATTAATAGACCTTGGCGAGAAGTGATGAGAGTCAAGTTGATTCGATAAGTAAAAAGAAGAGGATATTAGGTGTGATAGTAAGGTAAGGGAGAAGGAAAATGCAAGGTCAGAGAGAGTATCGCGGGAGGCGGAGTGTGTCACGGACGTATGTGAGGGTCGGCTTGTGGTCGGACTTGACCGCAAGCAGGCGCTTAAGGCTTAATCGTGCGGTGCCGAGCCGGATGATAAGCTTAAGGCATTGACGGTGGTGCGCTGGGCACGAGAGGAGGAAGTGGGGGACGGTCTCGGGGGCGAGACAGTGGGGGCATAGAGGTGAGGTGGCGGCGCCGAAACGGTGGAGGTGAGCATTGAGGCCAATATGGCCCGTCCGCAGTTGAGTGAGGACGCTGCATTGCGGTCGCGAGAGTTCGTTGTACATGTGCGTGACCGAGTTGGAAGGGGTAACGGTGTCGAAGAGGGCCAGGCGGAGATTCCTTGGTGAGGACATCCATTCCGTGATCCAGCATTTGGTGAACTCGTCGTTAGCCGCAGCGATTGCCGCCGCCCTACTGATGGGGAGGGGGGAGTCGAAGAGCCTGACCCGCTTGGTGAGTTCGGATGATGACCCGAGGGTGGCTTCCTTTGCGAGTTCGTCAACGGTCTCGTTTCCCTTGATTCCCGTGTGCGCGGGCACCCAGTGAATTCGTATTTGAAGGGTAGAGCGGGTGCGGAGGACACGGCGGAGGAGGGTATGGAAGAGGAGAAGGAGGTGCTGACCCGGTTGCGGCTTCGGGGTGGTGAGGGCGAGGATAGCAGGTTGGCAGTCCATGAAGATGTCGACTTGTGTTAGCCGTGGGATGCTGCTGATGATGTCAAGCGCCAAAATGGCACCAGTGACCTCTGCCTCGAAGACCGTATGTTCTGCGAGTGACCCCAGGTGCTTCTTCCTGCTCGTTCCGATTTCCTCTCCCTTCATTGCTACCGCCGCTGCCCCAACTCCACCTTCGTACCCCGATCCGTCTGTGAAAACGCACCATCCTCCCTTGCGAACCACTTCCTTCATCTCCTTCGTCGCGACCAACCGACCTTCGGCCAACCGACCTTCGGAAGCACAACCGCCATCGCCACCGCTCGCCACTGTGCTTGTTTCCTCCTGTCTTCGGACGCGGTTCTCGGAGTGTCTCAGTCTCTGGTCTCGAAGCGTGTCGACTAGGCGGAACGTTGGAGTGTCTTGAGTTGCCGAGTTTTTGGGTGATAGTGATAGTGATAGTGATATATTATACACAGCATGGTCCAGCCTCTGAACACTGTGTTCCCAGAATTATCCCGGCGCGCACGAGCTCTTCACGCCTTCGCCCTGGACCTCTACAACCCTACTTGACGAGCTATCCGAATGTAATCCGAACGTCTATCTAAAGTAGAATAGAAGAGGCAATATGGAAACCTGGTCGTTACGCCGTGGTAGTGTCAGCCAATGCAGAGGAAGTGGAGGGACATAAATCGGGGTAGCCTCAAAAAACTGGGTTATTTCGTATGCAAATTTTGCGACCAGTGAGATTGTTTCTCTGTAAGATATCATTTGAGTGAAAAACCTTGCAGGTGGCATAGAGTTTAGTGGCGGCAGACTTGGCAAGTCTTTCCTCATTCGGCGCAAGAAATCTTCGTGCATTTGAACAAGTTCCACCTCAGCCGTGCACTCCAGTAGTGCGTGCTCTGGTGATTCAATCTCCGCCTTACAGAATCGACAGACTCTCAGGACGCGTGGAATTTTCGGGCGTCGAAATTCAACCCAGCGTAATCTTTCCAAGGCCAGACAGTGGCTCGATAGCAGCAGTTGCGTCAGTGCTTTCCGGTGTTTTGGGTTCACCACATTCAAGTAGTGTCGGTTGGGTATTATGTGTGCTGCGATCTCCATCTTCTTTGTGTTCGTCTCCAACGTCGGGTGGAGCTAGGAGATGTGGAGGAGGGATAATGTTTATCGCGGGGTATGTTTTACTTTTGCCCTCCCTTGCTTTTCCTTCCTCCTTGCTTTCATTATTTTATTCCGGACTCGCGAGATACCCCGGCACGGGGCAGCGCGTTTCATCGTCGTTTCTTCCCCCTCGTTTCCGTTCTCCCTCTCCGTTTCCGTTTCGCTCGGCAAAAATAGGACGGAGGAAAGAAGGATCATCCACGCTCTCTCTTTCCCCTACCCACTCCCTCCCTTCTTCTCTCCCTCCCTTCCTCTTCCCTTCGCTTCCCGAATATCGGGCTTTATTGTGCCGACTCGGTTTTGGTGTAGAGCAGGGCGGCCTTCGTCCTTTTCACGCTCCCGCTGGGACTGTATCATACGCGGATGGTATTCATTCGATGAACGGTGTGTACGCGGTTTCCCTTCTAAAGGAAGGGGCGGAGCAAGGGGCATCCGGCATTTAAAAAAAAGATATAGGGTCGATTTTGTTTTTTCAGACCTCAACTGGGAACTAACTAACTACGTAATTATTCCCACGCACCATAAAAGGCAATTATTCACGTGAACCTCGTGCGCCAAGATGTCAAGTTACTCTTGATTTAAATTTACTCAGTCCCTTGGGTCTGGATGAAAGATATGTGCACTATTCATTCGCAGTACACCTTAGACACATTTCTCTGACCAGTGAAACAGATGTTTCAGCTGCTCCAAGTTACTTCCTAGAGGATTTCCGGTTGAATGGTGACGTACACTGCTGCATTCAAGGCAATATAGTTAGACTGTCCTAATGATGTATGGAATTTTCATCCTAAATTTCACATTATTTCTCATTCTCCAGCACGTACATTCATGTACCCAGTTGCCTGTCGAGCTCACTGATACGCGACTGATCGACAGCTTCCATATATGGATGCCTACCCTCGAATGAAGGTGCAAGGCTCCATAATACCAATAATCGCACTTTCAAATGCTAAAATGTGAGTTTTGACCTCCCCAGCGTTAGAACTTCAGCCAAAATTGAAGGTCAAATTTTTTTTTTTTTCCGGCCTGGCGGCCGGACTAACTAACCAGCCCTTAGTCGCCAGTTTAAATGCCGGATGCCCCTTGGGGCGGAGCCGATTTATTTCTCCATGCTTGTTCCTCTTCAGACTTTTGAATTTGACACGGCAACGACTTGGTACGTGTGCAGCTGACAGCTCGACTTTGGACTAGGACCCCGAGTTTCGACGCTCGTCTTTGCGGGATTTTCGGCGCTTATCTTCACGTGACTGGCGAATTTGAGCTCGACTCGACTTAGGACTGGACTTGCGGCGTCGACTCGACTTTTGGCGCCTTTCGTCGTGTTGTACCACAAACGGATCGATATCGCATCGTGCTGATGCGGCTACGGACGGTGCAGTCGCTAAACGCCCCGTTTTTTCTCTCCCACGGCTACGCGTACGTCTAGGACGATATGGACTGTAGCGCCACTGACGAAGATTCCACGCACGAATCCCTCGCCGTGTGCCGCTTGCGTGAACGCGAGGACGGGGCCCTCTCGGAGGAGGGGTGAGTTGGTGGGATTTGGGTGCGTTCACGTTTCCTTGTCCCTCGCTTTCTCGTTTCTTTCCTCTCCTATCCTTTTCCCTTGTACTCCCCCACGCTTTTCTCCCTACCCTACTGCTCCCCTCTCCCTCTTCCCTCCCTTTCACTCCCACCCCACCGCTGCCATCGTCCTACATCCTAGATCAATTTAACCAAGCATGCTGATGCTGATATATGACCACGCCGCTTCGCAGCACGAAACAGGCCGCCGCCACTTCGCCACCGACGCGGAGTGGGAGGATGGGTTTATGGCCGTCGTGTCCGTAAAAATACTCCGTACAGTAGCGTACGACCTTCTTTTATGCTTACGGCTACATAGTATAGGGCGCTGGCATGGCCGGTGATCTTCATCCAGCTTGTCCGAAAAGAAGCTGTCTCATGGGAATGACACCGGCCAAACGAGATCTTCGAAACTTGTCTCAAGTTAGTCCACCGCCACCCCCGGTTTGCCCCGACGGATTATTGTACCAGTTTGGCCGGGCGCGAGATCTGCCACTCGATATCATTATCAACGAAAATAATCGGGGGCAGGAAAATCGCAACTTATCGAAAGTGGCACATCATCGAGGTCAGGGAAGCTACAGAGTCGGGCTCCTATCGCGGGGTTCCAAGTTATTCGCTCAGAGTTTGTTCTCCAATTCAAACGTTAGAGGAAGGGTAACGGTTTCAATGGCTTCTTAAATCATGATATCTAACCGCGTGCGAAACTGAAATCTAAACCACAATAGAGTCCTGCACTTCTGGACACACTTACATAGCTTGTTTTTTTTTTTTTTTCTTTTTTTTTTTTTTTGGCAGCGCTGCATAGGACTTCTTCTCGCACTCCAGTTAAGTTCTTACGAACTCTGTGCTTGGCTCCATAAAGAGATGGTCTGTTGACATGAGCTCACTATACATCTTCTTCCCTTTTTCGTCGGGCCGAAAGTTTGAACGCTACAAGAGCGCGGCCCACCACTTCGGCTAAAGAAGTTGAATTCAAAGTCTCTCCTTCGAAAGTATTTATGTCACTATGCCCATTTCATCCGATTTGCATCCGATATTGGCGCCGAGGCGCTGTCTGTCAAAGGTTGTTGGAAAGATGAAAGCAGCCGCTATACGGCTTCCCGGCCTGGTACGGCATGTTCAAATCCGTGATGGTCGGTCGTTGTGTGACGGAATGGCAACTGATGGCCTGAGCCGAGTATCGGCGGAGAATTTGGCGGAGATTACAGCTGTTCCGGAAAATAATGAGATTGATCAGTTTTTTCGTCCGATCGTTCCCAAAATGGAAGCAACCCACTTCTCACCTTTCCTAGCCCTGGGGGCATCTGAATTGCTCCATGAGGTCGAAGAACCTCATTCGGACCATTCATATCTGTCAGACGAGCTAAAAGAGCCAGGGTTACACAAAATCGGACCTACTCGGCTCGATCGGTGACCAAAACCCGAGTACAAAACGGGAATGATTAAAATTCATCGGCATAAGCCGGGAGCCATTCAGTGCACCAACAAGTGACCACAACCAGCTGGATGAAGCTAAACTACAACCAAAACATGTCTCCAATGCATACCAACCATCCATGCTTCTTCCCAGCCCCAAATTCTCTCAAAAGCTGGAAGTTGCCATTTTGGAGATGATCGTGGAAAAAAAATCGATCAGTCGCATTATTTTCCGGAACAG
Source organism: Mycena sanguinolenta (assembly GCA_014462675.1). Taxonomy (NCBI): domain Eukaryota; kingdom Fungi; phylum Basidiomycota; class Agaricomycetes; order Agaricales; family Mycenaceae; genus Mycena; species Mycena sanguinolenta. The sequence continues at coordinate 9,456,796 of JACAZH010000003.1, read as the reverse complement.
CTGTAAAGGCTTCGGACGGACAGACAGGCTTAATTTTATAAAGAGGGTGATAAAGAGGGTGAAAAGAGGGTGAAAAGAGGGTGATTCCGCCGTGAAAGGGTTGGGTCCAAAAAGTCACCTCGAAAAATATCCTTTCTTCCCAGGGCACCTGGCGTCACCATGGTAGGCTCCCGTCTGTGAAAACAAACCCGTCAACCCTCCCGTGCATCGATAGGTTAGCGAGAATATTCGGAGCAAATCGATAAAATAGTGGCGTCAGCACCCGAACACTGGTGTGACGCCAGTGTTCGGGAGATAGGGCAGCCATTATTTTGTCTATGCATATATTGCGTACTAACCCTCGACGCTCTCCGTTCTGCCTCCCGTCTACAGCCGAGCGAAGACCGTACGTTTAACATTCGTCACATTCTCTCTATCTCATACTCTCAATACATTCACAGTATAAGCTCTATATTATTCAGTGCCCGCACGCCGACGGGACCTTGCTCACCTCCGCGCCCCCACCGTTAAAAACATATAAAGCGAATTCCACGAGATGCCAACCTTCCTCGTGGCCAACGCAACTGAGTTGCTCAATCCCACCACACCCCTCGCTTTCTTGCCGCCAGCCCTTGCAGATCAATTTGAGCAAATGCGATATCTCTTCGCGGCCACACTTGGAGTAAGAACCGTTCAATATTCACTTACACAAACTGATGTCTCTTGACTCGTAGGCATACATATGGGACATCGGAATGAACCTCGGAAAAGACTATGCCCTGCTGTTCATGTACAGGGTTCGCTTCCCGACAATTGTGTATTTTCTTTCACGGTAATCTCACGACGTTTTCTGGGTTTTAAGCATCCACCATGCTGACGAATTCGACAAAGAGCGTTCACATTGGCTTATATTCTCGCATGCTTCGTTTACGCAGGTGAAATGACTATTTGCTTGACTTTAACCTAGAGCTGACCATATCAACCACAGTTGCACCGGTTCAAAACTGCACTGCGTTAGCATTGGGTTACAGCATCTGCTGTGTTTTGTCACAGACAGCCACCGCAATGCTTTTCTTTTTACGAGTGACCGCGGTCTGGCACCCGAGCAAGGTCGCTTTTGCGGTGTTCTCCCTTCTTTGGATCAGCGTTCTTGGCGCTGGTATCACCATCCCACTCGGAATTCGCGGCGCGCACATAGGGCCCACCGCGCAGTGCATTATGACGGCCGTAACAGCCGATACCCAAGTCGCGGTGATTATGCCTCTAATCAACGATACCGCCATCTTCCTCGCTATAACTTACCGTATTCTCGCTCACATGGTAGTGGCGGACTCCATCGGGGCCCGTATTCGAGTTTTCCTTGGCAGTACCGGTCCAGGATTATCCACACTATCCCAGGCGTTACTTCAGAGCGGACAGCACTTCTACTTGTAAGTGTATGGCTTATGTGGGACACTTCTTCAACTAATTCGATGTTACACCCAGTGTTGCAGTTGCCACACATATCACTCTTCTCGTTCTCTTGAAGCTGCCTCGGTTGCTCCCTATTGATCACGGCATGTTCGCGATCCCTGCCTTGGCGCTGATCAACGCAATGGCTTGCCTAGTCTTCCGCAGAATCATATTCGGACGCATAAGTTCTGACGGAATATCCAAAACTCCTATTACTCTGACCAGTCATTTCCATGCCATGGCAAACCCTGGGTCTCTTTCTCTTCATTCTCCTCGGAATGGTCCCACCACCACGGGATGTAGATTGAATACAACTTACGAATTGGACGTTCGGGTGCAGAACGAGATTGATAAATTCGAAGACGGGGCGGATGCAAACCAGCAGGTCTGCAAACCTGCAACGTTGACATAGTTCTGCTACAAAATCGAAATTATGGATGTATATCACCACAAAATCCAGCCACTCTACCGATGTAAAATTCGCCATGTGCTGTTTCAGGTGCTGGTCACGCGATTCTTCTCAATTCACCCAAGATCGACACCTAGACACCCTGAAGCCAGAGGCGAGATTCCAAAATATCTGCGTACACTCTGGCGTACAACTGTGTATGTATAAATGTGACATGTATCCGCGTGCTATTGGAATCAGCTGGAATCAGGATATCGAGCCCGACAAAATGGATCCACAAAAATCTTATCACGAGTGTTTCGTAAAGTGAACAGTTTTTCGTTCGGAATTGGCTTGGGATCAAAATTTTAGTACCGCACTAGCAGCCTCAGAAGGACTTAAAGAACAATTGTAAGCTACACTTCATACATGAAGTGCATAAAGTATCATTCCCTACGCAGATGAGAGTGCTGAACGCCCTGAGTACTTCGAGATGCCATTTTCAAACTCCGAGATTGTTCCGATCGGCGGTGAACTATAAACGGCAACCAACCCGAAGAGTCGGCAAAGACAGGCGGAGTTGATTTTCGAGGTTGTCTGTCAATACTCACCTTGTACTCGCCTTTTAATACGCAACCAAGATATATATCCCACGTGGACGGTTAGCCCGACTGGCGGGGAAGGCAGTCGGAAATAGTATGTGTGTAAACGTATGCCCACTAACTTGTTAGTGGGCCCTCAGGTTTTTTGGTGGTATAGGGCGCCCCGCCAAATTTTCATGATGGCGGAAACTTCCGGGGTTTTTGGCCTTGTTTGGTCCTCTGCGAAGGTTGTCCGTTCGAACCAGGCGCCTTACTTCATTTTTTTGCGCTTTGATTTCTCACTTCGCTTACGGTAGATGGCGTACTTCCTTTGTCGATATTTGACAGTAGCCTCTGAAAATTTCGCCTCTCTCCTCTCATTCGCTCTCTCAAGAACGATGTCGGTCGGCCACATTCTCCTGTTACAAGCTCCATTCTGGCAGTCTGAAGTAGTCTGATATCTCTGTATCTTGCAATCTTGCCCCTGGACCTTCTCACGCTTCAATGGCTCAAGAGTGGACTCATCACTTCACGAAGCTTCAACACTTCAAGAGTGTACTTCAAGCCAACTCTGCTGTTGTCTTCAATCAACTCAAGCCCTTTCAGTCCTGAAGTTGCTGACCACTGGCGCTGTGCGAGGATCGAGAGAGAGGACAGTTTGTAGACCTCAATGTGCGCCGCACTCGGGAGATGTACGGGCTGGAGGAGGTAGCTATGTTATCCACCTTTCCTACTTTTCGTAGCTAACTGGACTCTCTGCTAGCTCCAAACCCGCACGGTCGGACACAATATTTCTCTGCCCCCACACCCTCTCGGCGTTCACGGGACGCACATGACAACGGCGATGATGGCAACGGCGACACATTCCGCAATCCGCCCTTGTCACGTCTTTTTTTCTGCTCCCTCTTCGTCTTCAACATCATGCATAGGACCCGAGCCACAAGTTCAATGGTATGTTTCTCATTCAATGCTTCATCGTCTGTGGTATTGTCATTCAAGATGCACCCAGATCTCTCGGCCTCTCCCAATCATCCACGCCCTACATTCCCGTAGCCACTGCCCCGCCAACGCACCGTCATTACAACACAGATAGTCTGTGCTTCGTTTAGTTTTCTCTCATCTGAGTCGTCGCCGTAGCTCCAATACCTCGTGGATCATCATACGAGGAACCTGCGACCGCCGCCGCACTCACCACTGTGTCGCCATTGTGCGCGGCATCACCGTCCTGAAAAAAATGGTCCGTGTTTTCATTGATCCAAGAATTGCCCCGCAGCTATCTCATACTCGTCACTCTTTGCAGTCAGTGCCCATCAATTCGTTAGTTTTTTTCATTCAGTTCCTTGCATTTTTCATGAACTCAAGCTGTTACACATAGGTTGCTTGCCGCCGCCTCATCGCCGTTGTCCGCGACATCAGTCTCTCGCCCTTATTAAGATCTGTAAAAATTTCATTCAAATCTTGGTGTGTCGATTGATCTTGTTCCCAGAATCTCCCACTGTCTTAAATGGCTTTGTGTGTCCTCCAAGATCATGGCGGTCGGTTGGCAGAGCAGCGGATGCACCACCGCTGTCAAGAGACGGCCGTGGTGATGCTGGTGTGACAGAACAAACCACTACTTACATCTTGTTCCTTCTAATGTGACGAGCTTGGCCGACACGAGGTGGCATGACCTGATGTGCTGTCGGTATCCTGAGTGACCATCCGAGACTTATTATGTTTTAGTTTTATTATTCCATGTCTGAGTGTCTACAGGTTAAGACAGGAAACTATAGTACAGCATTTTGTGGTACGATCCAAAATGCGCTTCGCCCTTATTGTTAGCCTTTAATTATTGTTCCGTGTGTTGCGTCACTTCATGACCCCCATTATAAAACTTGGATGATCTAGAGAGTCGGGGCTAAAACACTTTTGGAAAAAAGTTAGTGGGCTCTGCCGCGGAGCGCGCTACACTACTTATTTTTGAAGCGTTGTGGCTCCCGGACCAACCCGACCGCACAGGGCTGTGACTCGGCATCTTCCGGTGGCTGCCCCTCAGCTGTCCCTTGGTGACGCCAGCGACAGTTGATATTTTCTCTATGCATATATAAGTATTGCGTACTCAGGGTCCTCGACGCTTTTCGTTCTGCCCGCCATCTACAGCCGAGCGAGATACGACGCAAGGGGCATCCGGCATTTAAACCGGCGACTAAGGGCTGGTTAGTTAGTCCGGCGTTGGTCCGGCCGCCAGGGGGAAAAAAAAATTTCAACTTCAATTTTGGCTGAAGTTCTAATGTTGGGGAGGTCAAAACTCACATTTTAACATTTGAAAGTGCGATTATTGGTATTCTGGAGCCTTGCATCTTCATTCGAGGGTAGGCATGTTCATTACATTCTCGTTATCTCATACTTACAATACATTCCACGTCCCTGCCGACCACATTTCCCTCCACCCTATCCCTCGATGACTCTAACATATAGGCCGAATTCTACGAGATGACAACGCCCGTCACCCAACGCAACTGAATTGCTCAACCCCTCCCTCCACACCCCTTGCTTTCTTGCCGCCGGCCCTCGCAGATCAATTTGAGCGATCTCGATATCTCTTCGCAGCAACGCTTGGAGTAAGAGCCGTTCAATATTCATCTGGACAAATTAATACGTCTTGAGACCTAGGCATACGTATGGGACATTGGATTTAACCTCGGAAACGGCTATGCCTTGTTGTTCAAGCACAGGGTTGGATTCCCGACAATTGTGTATTTTCTTTCACGGTAATCTCACGACGTTTTCTGGATTTAAAGCATCCACCGTGCTGATGAATTCGACCAAGAGCATTCACATTGGCTTATATTCTCCCATGCTTTGTCGATGCAGGTGAACTAGCTATTTGTTTGACTTGAACACAGAGCTGAACATATCAATCACAGTTGCACCGGTTCAAAACTGCAGTGCTTTAGCACTGGGCTACAGCATCTGCTTTGTTTTGCCGCAAACAGCCATGACAATGCTTTTCTTTTTACGAGTGACTGCAGTCTGGCACCACAGCAAGATCGCCTTTGCCTTGTTCTCCATTCTTTGGATCAGCGTACTCGGGGCGGCTATCACCATCCCACTCGGCCTTCGTGCCGCGTACGTGGGGCCCACTTCGCAGTGCATCACTACGGTCGTACCAGTCAATACTGAAGCTGCGGCCATTGTTCCGGAAAATACCCTGAGCTCAGATAGAACAGAATAAACCCTGGTTGCGGATGGCTACACCTGCTGTATATGATATACTGAAGTAACGCGTGATCCCCATTCGATTCAAGTCCAGGTCATTTGTCCGATTGGAACTTGTTTTTTCTCAAGGTTGGGTCTTGTCGTTGATTTGTCTCTCGTGAGCTTTGAAAGTGTCTCTAGGAAACGATATTATTTATCTTGTTTTATAGCTTGACGTCCAGTGTGCAATTCAACACACATTGCTGAAGGTTGTCTCGTGCCTGAGGTGTGCATATCTTCATCTAGGGAGCAACCTGATCATTGGATCGTAAGAACTAGGTGAGATAAGACCCAATTGTCCACACCTTCAAGTACAGCATTACGCTGCTGCGCTCACTACTGCCGAACTCACGCTCACAAAACGTTCGTGTGAACTTACCTCGACATCGAGGATGGATGGTGGTAGCATCCCATGACTTCCCCACTTACTGTTTGATCCCGTGGCTAAACACGATCCGAGTTAGCGCCAAGAGCGAGCTTCGGTCGCGCTTTCTCAGACCCCGCTCGCGATTTGATTGGCGATCAAAGACCTCGGCTATTGAGTTCGTTTGAGGGACCTTGGCAGACAAAACATGTATTTCTGCATTGGGCTCTGTGCTTTACCAACAACGTTGATGAGCCTGCACTGGAGGTGCAGGCATCTAAAATCAATATCAAGTGGGGCAAGAGAGTTGAAGACTAGAGCCTCAACTCAAACACTCCAGATATAATGTCAACTCCAACTCCAATACAAAGAACAGGGTGAGTCTGGGGTAGTAGGGTACGTATCACCCTTCAGGAAGTGTGCAAGGTAGATTTCTGAGTGCAACGGTGCAAGACGTTTGGAGACTGAATTGCTAGAGCAGGGACTGCTGACCACTGCGGCTTCAACAGTTCAATAGTGCTTTCTGCCTATCCTAGAACCGTTTGTGATCGTGGAGAACTGGAACTTCAACGACTAGCCAATTGAAGTCAGAAGAACCATGCAGACCGTCAACAGACAGGGATTCTACTCAGCTCGTCTGGTTTGAAAGGCGGCAGCGGAACCAGACATGTTTGATCTTACTTGAGCGGCGGCGTAGGCAAGGCATGACGGCTCTTACTCGAACAACTGGAGGTCTTTCTCGAGAAGGGCAAGCTTGATTTCACTGGCAGCGGGACCCTGAGTACCTGGAGGAGGATTGCTCTTGACTGCAATGAGCCTCTCGGACGGTGGCTCTCTTAGGCGAGGGGCAAAACCTCAAAGGTTGCGCGGCGGCTCTTATATCATGGCAGGAGACCCCTTTCAAATATATCTGATCACTCGGTCTATTTCTCTAGAGTGCTGCGCACAGGCTTCTATTCAAGATACAGAGTACAACTATATTCCCCAGATTTCGCGGGTAGACAGTTTACTGGCTACACAATATTCTACAGTGGGTTTATATACTTTTTTTGGGAGGCGCAAAGGAGTAAACAGGGATTTTTAGGAACGAGTCATGAGATCCTTCAAGCGGCCCAAGGCCCAATAATATTACTGCGATTTCTGAGGCTGGCCCTGCTGGAGTTATCCTGCATGCTCTCGCATCAATTGTGTGCTGGTTGCCTTGCCCCATTGAAGAGACAATCATTGATCATGTCACTTTTGTGGGCTGACACCATTGTTCCCCTTTCTCAGAAGCAATGCTGTGCTGGCCATCCTTCTAAAAATATCTCCCCTACTCAAGCCTAGCTTAGACAAGAGAGGTCTCCCCAATTTGTCATTTCTTCATGCAGTGCCAGAGCGTTGGACCAGTGGCTCCCTTTCCAGGGGGTGCCGCAGCCAAAGATCAGCCTCTGACATCACGCCACTCAAGCCATCAAGACTTCTTCCCAGAGCTGTCCCCGCCGGTGTTCAGCCATGCCCTGCCGGGCAAGATCCTTGCTAGCTGGTGGCTATTTCCTACAGTGGCAAGAGAGTAGTGTCTCCCAGCGCCTTGGCTAGATAGAGCCGCCCTCCATACAGGGCTTCATCCTGCTGCTAGATGCTAAATTCCTCCCCTATTGATCACCTCCGGCGCATAGAACCTCGGCTTACTGCCGCTGTTCACAGCCCACCGCTGATGTCCTCCCGCTGAAACGCTATGACTTTACCAGCCGTATTATTAAACTGTTTGAACATTTCTAGTGTTGCGATGGCTTTCGGCCTTCAACGGCATAGCCTGCTGCCTGGGGCAGGCACACGCTCTCTAATGTTGCTGCGACTCGCGACTTGGGCTTGCCAAGTCAACTTCGGACCGCCGACTTGAACCCAGTCAAGTTGAGTCATCAGGCGACTTCACGGCGACTTCCAAGTTGAGTGCAAGTCAACTTGGACCAACTTGAGTGACTCAAGTTGGGGTAATTTTGGAAAATGTTTGTTCTCTGCTGTATGCATGATTAGAACGGTTTTGAACAATTTTTAATTTTTTCGGTATCTGAGTGTCACGGTTGTGACGCGACGTGACAATGTCACATTTCAGTCACATAGTTGTAAATTTTGCCAGTTCAGAGCCTGAATTAAAGCTGGAAAAATACTCAAAAAATACAGGAACTAATTGAAGATGTTTCAAACCGATCCAGCCCATAGAAGCACCATGGGATGTCTTTTCCAATGCATTCAAACAATATTTTGGACACTTCTGGCACAGGAAGTTTCAAATTTGTTTGGCCAGTCTTCCAAAGTCTTCCTCTGGAATGTGATAAGCATTCAAATGAGTTGGTAAAAATACCCCGACTTGGCCGACTTGAGTCGACTTGGAGTCACTCCGAGTGACTTCGGCTTGGCTAAGTCGAGTGGAGTCAAGTCAACTGCCAAATCAAGTCGACTTGTCAAGTCGCGACTTGACTTTTCGAGTTGTGGCAACACTAACGCTCTCTCATCCTTTGTCCACTAATCCTGTACAGATGAGTCAAAAAAAAGAATAAAAACTCAGGTTTTTATGCATGTTTTGTAACATGCCTCATCAACATTACCACGGATATCCTTGGAAACCATTCTAACTATATGACCGGTAGTTACCTGCCTTAGGCTCATGGTAACCCTTCTTATCAAGGAGAGTGCATGCAAGGAAAGTGCAAAATCGCAAAATTTCCTGTGTGTTTGTTTGCACAGCTTATCACCGCAACAGCTGGCAGCAGCATATTCAAGACTTGGCAGATCTTACTCGAGCAGTGGCGTAGGCAAGGCGCAGTGGCTCTTACTTGAATGGCCAGAGGTCTTTTCCCGAGAAGTGGGCTTTATTTCACTGGCAGCAACTCGACTCTCCCTGCAAGGAGTACTCTCAACTATGAATGGACGGTCTCGAGCAGCGGCTCTTATGCGAGAGGCACACTCAAGGGCAAACACAGTGGCTCTTATGTCACGGTGGAAGGCCCCTTTCAAAGATATTGAATCACTCAGTCTATTTCTTAGAATGCTGCAGACATGTGCTTTTCAATTCAAAAGAGTACCACTATATTCCCCTGATTTCCAGGCAGATAGTTTACTGACTACCACAGGAATTACTGCTAGCCTTTATACAAGCGCTCAAGTCAAAAGGAGTAAAAAGGAACATCTAGGATCATTAACACTTCATACCTCTAGCGGTGAGTGCCCAATGACAATCTGTGCATTGCAGAGTTATCTGCCTGCTAGAGATATTCCACATGGTTTCTGTCATTGATGGTGATGAGCCTGGCACTGAGCCACTCTAGCAATTTTTCATTTTGCTAGCTAAGGACAGCCATTCAATAATGAAGTTGTGCATAAATGGCTTATTGTTTCAATATGGGAGCTATTACCGGCCTGGGTAGTTAGCTATAAGGGAGACAACATAGCGTGGAACTCTATCAGTGTGTTCTAGGTGCGACAGCTCTGGTAAAGAGTCAGAGTCCTTCAAGAAACACAGGAGAGACTTTTCACGAAAGGTATATTCAACCATCCAGATGGATTGGGGTATGCCATACATCACACAAACCAAGGGCATGATGGAATTAACATTATGAGGCAGGTATCCGATGTGATTAGCACTGGAGGAACATACCAGTTGGACTGGACGAGGCGAACTGAGCCATCAAAGGAGTTTGAGCCAAACCTGGTTCCATTGATTGACCGAGTCATGGCGTACAAACAGCATGGTGGCTACACAAATACATGAATAATGAGGAACAATAGCTGAGGGTGTGCCAAGGACTGTTGCACCCGCTCAGGAGGCTATAATTAGCCACCAGGGCTTGGCTTCCAAAGTTCCGTGACTTAAGTGAGAATCGCATCATATATTGATGTTGGCTAGTGGGTTAGCGGACGTCAAAGGTCATTAACTTATTTGCAAGTCCAAATAGACTCGTGCAGCGCAGCAGGAAAGCGTGCTGATTATGGATTTTCTCTCTCTTACTCATTGTTTGTTCTATTTATTAAGCAGTGTTTACAGTCAGGAAGTTATTTATGTTCTATCATCTATTTGTACAATATTTTGTTTATAGGAATTGTCGTAGCATATATAAAGCCTGTATTAGCTCTAAAGATGCCAGTGGATTGGACCCCTCTTGTTGCTACAGTTAAGTTTCACTGTAAACTTCTGTGGTAATCTGATTGTGTCAGGCCATTCAGAGAAACCTCTAGAAGCTATAAAGCTTCTGTTGTTTTTCTTGCAATATATTGTTGGATTGTGATCAGATCTCTTTTACATGTGAACAAGTTAAACAAACACAGTTTTGGAGCACATGAATTGGATTTGGATATGAGAGAACTTGGTTCTAGCAAGCTTTGAAGTCTTTTGACTTTTCATGAAAACCTATTGCGAGAGAAATACTGTGAACTCGAACGCTTTACATAGAGTTACCTTCTCCAAAACACCTATACAATTGATAAAAACCTTTAAAACAACTTCCCTTTGTTTCTAGAACATGTAAGCGCCTATAAGTGATCAGAAGTCGTTTGTCTGTCTTGTAGAGTTGAAAAAGACTTCACTTTCAGAAGTTTAGCTAAATTGCAGCAGTCTATACTGAACTCAACCAAACGAGTGTGTTGTGTGTGTAGTGTAGGTGTGTGTGTTGTGTTCTAAAGATCTTTTCATGAATACTCCATTTCACATATATATTCCACCCTAGATGCAGAGCAAGCGTTTCAATGCCTTATGGCATACTCATTGTCTTGGTTCCTCTAATAGCAGAAAAGACTTTTGCTGTCCCTGCTAGTGCTGATGGAGCTATTCCAGTGGGAGAACCTGCTGTGGTGGGAAGTCCCTTATGCCAAAGATTTCTAATGTTGGCAGGTCTCACCACAAGTCATCCTGACTCATGGTTGGAGTAGCTACATTTCTTTAAAGGATTTCTGAAGCACTCTCCTTCTCCTTGATCCGGAGGTCATGGAAGATGAACTGAGTGCGATCACTGGTCATGACTTAATCATTGTACCAGCAACCACCAGTTGGCCACCTGCCGCGAGTGATGCAACAACTGAATAACATGACCCAGCTCTCGTGGCAAGCCCCAGGATGTTGTGCCACTGCAAGTCGAAGGTCAATTCAACTAACGGGCAGTGGACTTATCTTTAGTCCAGCCTTATAATTCCTTTTCTCAATGATGAGGCATGTAATGGAACACGCATAAAAACACCAAGTTTTTATTCATTTTCATGACTTATCAGTATGGTAAAGTGAAGATTAGTTTGGGGGCGTGCGTCTGCCCCAGGACAGCGCACTGCACCATTGACGGCCGAAAGCCAGTACGCCTACCATTAACCGCTGAACGACTTAGTGATCTGGCTGGTAAAGCCAGAGAGCTCTGCCAGGAGGATATTTTAGTACTGGGCTAGGAGTCGTGGCGGCAAGCCAAGGCTACATGCACCAGAGGTGAATCATTAGGGGAGAGAAATAGCATCTGGCGGGGACACCTTCTAGCGGAGACAGGAGCGGTCTCTAGAAATGGGATAATAAGGCTGGACTAGGAATAAGTCCACCTCCCGCTAGTCAAATTGACTTTCGACTCGCGGCGGCACGACATCCCGGCACCTGCCATGTGAGCTGGGTCGCCTTATTCAGTTGTTGCATCACTCGCGGCAGGTGGCCGACTGGCGGTTGCTGGCACAGCGGTTAAGTTGTGACCAGCGGTCGCATGTGGTTCATCTTCCACGACCTCTGGACGAAGGAGAGTACTTCAGAAATCTTTTAGAAAGGGGCGCAGAATACTCCAACCGCAGGTCACGACGACCCACGGCAAGACCCGCCGACATTAGAAATCTTCGGCATGAGGGACTTCCCGCCGCAGCAAGATCACCTGCTGGAACACCTTCATCAGCACTAGCGGGGGACAGCGAAAGTCCTTTCTCCTATTGGAGGAACCCAGACAACGAGCACGCCATAAGGTGTCAGTGACAGAAACCATGCGGGATATCTCCAGCGGGCAGACAATTCTGCAATACACAGATTGTCATTGGACACTGACCGCTAGAGGTATCAAGCGCTAATGATCCTAGATGTTCCTTTTTACTCCTTTTGACTCAAACGATTGTATAAAAGCTAGCAGTAGTTCCTGTGGTAGTCAGTAAACTATCTGCCTGGAAATCAGGGGAATATAATGGTACTCTTTTGAATTGAAAAGCACGCGTCCGCAGCACTCTAAGAAATAGACCGAGTGATTCGATATCTTTGAAAGAGGCCTCCCGCCACAACATAAGAGCCGCTGCGTCTGCCCTTGAGTGCACCTCTCGCATAAGAGCCGCCGCTTGAGACCGTCTGTTCATAGTCGAGAGTACTCCTTGCGCGGAGCGTTGAGTCGCTGCCAGTGAAATAAAGCCCACTTCTCGAGAAAAGACCTCCGGCTGTTCGAGTCAGAGCCGCCGTGCCTTGCCTATGCCGCCACTTGAGTAAGATCTGCAGAGTCTTGGATACGCCGCCGCCAGTCGTCGCAGACAAGCTGAGTAGAATCTCTGTTGATTGATGGTCTGCCCAGTTTCTTCCGACTTCCTTGGCTAGCTGTCGAAGTACTGGTTCTCAATGATCACGGACGGTGTCTTGGATAGGATAAGAGTGTCCTATTGAACCCGAGATCCTCCCATGGTTAGTAGTCCCTGCTACCCAAGACAGAGTGTCCTACCGCTGCTGTTACAAGACAGAAATCTACTATCTTGCACACCCTTCTAGAGGGGTGATACGTACCTTACCTCCTCGAACACACACACACCATGAGTATTGGAGTTGGAGTTGTGATTTTATAGTACCGGAGGTGATAGATTTTAGAGTTTGGAGTAGGTTTCAGTTGGTGTGTCCCACCGCTAGTCCTGCGCCCGCTCGACCTCTTTGCGTTACGATACTTTTTGATATCCTGGCTGCACCCCCAGTGCAGCTTCATTATTGAGATGGTCCCTGTCTCTACTAGAAGGTGTCCCCGTCAGATGCTATTTCTCTCCCCTGTGATTCACCTCTGGCACACGTAGTCTCGGCTTGCCACCGCGACTCCTAGCCCAGTACTAAGATGTCCTCCCAGCAGAGCTCTCTGGCTTTACCAGCCAGATCACTAGGCTGTTTGGCAGTTAATGGTATGCATACTGGCTTTCAGCTGTCAATGGTGTGGCGTGCTGTCCTGGGGCGGACACACACCCTCAAACTCATCTTCACTTCACCATACTGATAAGTCATAAAATGAATAAAAACTTGATGTTTTTATGCATGTTCTGTTACACACCTCATCACCGTGTGCCTGGGAACTATGACTCAAATCCCCTGCATGGGTCTTGCTACTGGCTGCCCCTAAACATTGGCTGTCATGTGTTGTCCAGATGATCATGGATCTTCTTGCTGCAGTCTCAAAGAGACATTTCCAATTCTTCCTGCCCTCAATGATGCTAGCCCTCTGCCTTCCTGCTATCCCTCACTTATTTCTTCTTCATCACTAGCCTGCCCACCTGCTATGGTAAGCTGGGGTCTCTTTGAGATAACTTGTCCAATCTCAGAAAGTGGTTGAACCGGCAGAACCCTCTGCCATCATCAATCAGTAACTGCCATGATAGGACAGCTGTCCATAGCCATGCCGTTGGTGCTGAACACTGACATATTTGACTGTTGTGCTTTCCTTGAGGAGCCCAGACCCAGTCTATGTCTGGCCAATCTCTCATGTACCTTTGTTTATGGATTGCTCCATGACCTTTGACATGTGTATGTCCTTGTCAAACTTCCACAAACACCATTTGTTACAGAGGCACTCCTGGAACACATTTGTGTTTTTCCTTGGAGTGCCAATATTATGTTTAATCCTCTTAGTCTGAGTCCAGTGACAACCCTTCTGAGTTATAGTAACCCAAGTACTGTCTGGTTATTCAAATAGTACCCTTGATAGTGTCATGCTCTGCACTTTACCAGCAATGTTACCACAGATATCTTTGGAAACCATTCTAACTATATGACTGGTAGTTACCCAGACAAGGCTGATGGTAACCCTTCTTATCAAGGAGAGTGCATGCAAGGAAAGTGCTGAATCACAAAATTTCCTGTGTGTTTATTTGCACAGCTGATCAACAATTCAAGGATTAAGATGTGGCTACTCAATTGTTCTCCCATATGCTATGTCTTCAAGTCTCAACTACTCAATCGATCAAGACCTTGGACATCAAGCTAAGAATTTGAGATCAATTAAAGAATAATGACTCGTCTCTGGCCATCCTTCCCCCATCAAAACTATATCAAAGCTACCATTTCTTTTATTGGATCAAACCCTCAAGGCTCAATTCATAGCAAGGCTGTTGGTAGATTCACAAGCATTCCACAAAGTTTCTGAGCTTCAATCTTGCAATCTGAAATTGCATTTGCTATTTCAGTTGAACCTTGTTCAATCCATCAGGTTGATATTCTACCTTCTTGATCAGTCACTTCCCTTGCTAATATTTCATCAGCTCACTAGAAATTCAACATCATAAAGATTCATACAGGATGAAGCAACCATTACGCAATAGTTCTTTCTCATTCATGATTGTCTTCTAAGAACCTAGATTATTATTCAGATTTGTGCTCTGCATTCAAGGTTGGTAATGGTGTCTACTGTGACATATGTATTGACTGTAACATTGTTTACTTATAGTGTTGCCCACCTAGGGATAGCCACAGGTTCGGGTAAACCCAGCGGGTTTCCAGGTCAGGTCAGGTGGGTAAAGGTCAAGGGTTGGTTATTTTCCAGACCTGTACCTGCTGGGTACATGTGACATGGCTGTGACTCAATGTGAATGGGCTGTAAAAACACAAATTACAGCTCTTTGCGGTACAAAGGGCGTGGACTGTTTTTTTTCAGTTTTGACAGGTTTTTATGAGAACAGCTGCCCTGACCTTGATTCTCAACCGTTTCCCCTGAAAATAGGCTCATTCGATTCACATTGAAAATCTGCAGTCAATGGGGTATCAGCATTTTTGATCCGCTTACATAATAAATTTTCTTCCTGAAAGATTTGGTTTGAGTAGGACACCTGTACCACTTGGAATACCACCCTGATTGACCTAAGTTATGGATATGCTATAAATCTATTGCCACCCCAGACAATGGTGTGTTTATTTATAGGATTTGCTGAGTGATTGTCATTTGGTGCACACTCGAGTGAAGTAGATATCTGGACACTACAATAAGTAGAGCTGTTAATGGAGGTTTGAGTATATTAAGCTCCACATTGGCTAGTGCTACATCATATGTATAGTATATCCAAACCTTAGGTCAATCCAGGTGGTATTCCAAGTGGTACAGGTGTTCTACTCAAAACCAAATTTTTTGGAAAGAAATTTTATTATGTAAGCAGATCAAAAATGCCGATACCCCGTTGGCTGCGGATTTTCAATGCGAATCGAATGAGCCTATTTTCAGGGGAAACAGTTGAGAATCAAGGTCAGGGCAGCTGTTCTCATGAAAACTTGTCAAAACTGAAAAAAAACAGTCCACACCCTTTGTACTGCAAAGAGCTGTAAAGTGGTTACTCAGCAGAAAAAAATGCATGAGATCCAGAATATGCCTGGAACATCGGAATTTTTGGTTCAAACCTGATACCACAAGGTGCTGAGGCTCAGGTCACGCCCAGATCAGGCCTGCTGGCGACCTGTGATAGATCCATGAACCCACAGGGTCGAGTTCAGGTTTCTCGGATGAGGGTCTGGGTTGACCTATTTATACCTGGACCCAGACCTGTGCCCATCCCTACACTCACCCAAGATACTATGTATGAAGTATGCCAATAGTTTTGCTGCCTGCTCATCACTAACCATTTTTTTCTCATGTTCATTGCATCTTACTAACCCAACCCAAATGTTGCATAGGAAGCAGCCTTTCTGGTAACAATGTCAATGTCTCCCCCTAGGCAATATTAGATCAAAATGATAGGACAAGTGATGTAATTCAACATTTTGATTTAGGTCGGTAGTCCACTTCCAATCCCACGCCGTCCCACCTACCCCTGCACCTACACAATTTTGTCAGTATCCAATTTGCCTTCAACTGCCCCTTTATCACCAATCCCCACTGATCCAACTTTCTGGGTATAGCACATTATCTGCAACCCAGTGTCGAAACCAGTACCAAAATTGGGATGTTCAATATGTTCTACACATATCACTGTTCTGAATTCAATACTGAGGGCTTTCCACAGCCTCTGCCTGCAGTGCCTGCAGTCCATAATTGCCTAAGTAGTAGGCCCCCTACGAATGATTAATCCCTACTAACTAGGGGGCACCGAAGTCTGCCGGATTCTTGGCTGAACCCTAGTGTCTAGGGCAATAATAATATGTTTATGAGCAAAAAATAATATTATTAACTGAGATATCTAGGTGTCAGCTTGTCATACATTGGTAAAGGCTTGGGGTCAGCTGTTTCAGGAGATAATATTGCCCTCTGAGGATTATAGTGTTCAGCCAATCCACAATTTGACAGTAGGCAATATTATCCAGCCTATACCACTGGGCATAGCTCATGGCCACAAATGATATTATTGCCCTTGGGTGAGCAGGTAATATTACCCTGCGAAGCTGCTAGGGTTAAGCCGATTGATCATTTGACAGTGTTTAATATTATTCC
Source organism: Mycena sanguinolenta (assembly GCA_014462675.1). Lineage (NCBI taxonomy): Eukaryota > Fungi > Basidiomycota > Agaricomycetes > Agaricales > Mycenaceae > Mycena > Mycena sanguinolenta. The sequence goes on along the minus strand of JACAZH010000003.1, from coordinate 9,440,161 downwards.
ACATATGCCCCTGGGCATAGCTCATGGCCACACATAATATTTATGCCCTTGAAAATCAGGGAGCAGCTGCTACAGGATATAATATTACCCCCCCCGGGCCACCAGGGTTGAGCTTATTGACCTCTTGACAGGATACAATATTATTCTGCCCTAGGCCTCCAGGTATAGCTCATGGCCACAAATAGTATTAATGCCCCTGCACACCAGGGCTGGCTACTGTGGGAGTTGATATTACACTCCGAAGCCTGTAGGGTTGAGCTGATTGACTGTTTGACAGCATATAATATTTCTTCTTCTAGGCAGTTGGGAATAGCCCGTGGTCACTGGTAATATGAATACCCTTGAGCATCAGGAGTTAGCTGCTGTACAAAATAATATTACCCCCTGAGGCCTCTAGGGCTGAGCTGATCAACTGTTTGATAGAGTATAATATTATTGTGTCTGTGCCCCTAGGCATAGCTCATGCCCACAAATAGTATTACTGCTCCTGCAGACTGGGGGTCAGCTTCTGAGGAAGATGATATTATATGCTGGGAAAGCTAGGGTTGAGCTGATCAACTGTTTGACAGCGTATATTATTATATCCCCCGGGCAGTTGGGAATAGCTCATGGCCACAAGTAATGTTAACACCCTTGAGCATCAGGAATCAGCTGCTGTAGCAAATAATATTACCACCTGTGGCCTCTAGGGCTGAGCTGATCCACTGTTTCACAGTGTGCAACATTATCTCCCCCTATGCTTCTGGGAATAGCTCATGGTTGCAAATAATATTAATACCCTTGAAGGTTGGGTATCAGCTGCTGTGGGAGATAATATTACCCTCTGAGGATGCTAGGGTTGAGCTGATTGACTGTGCAACAGTGTATAATATTATCCCTCCTAGGTGGTTGGGACAAGCCCATGGCCACTAATAATATCAATGCCCTCTAGCTCTAAGCTCAGCTTCTGAGGCCAGTAATATTATTTGCTCCAGCTCACAGGGTTCAGCTGGTCCACCATTTCACAATGTCTAGTATTATTGCCCTATGCTGCTGGGAATGGCTCATGACTGCAAATAATATCAATGCCCTTGAAGGTTGGGTAGCAACTGCTGGGGGAGATGATATTACATCCCAAGGATGCTAGGTTGAGCCGCCTGGGCACAGCTCATGGCTGCCAATAATATTATTGTCGGTGCAAATCAGGGGTCAGCTGCTGTCCGAAATAAAGTATTATTTCACCTATGCCTCTGTGTGTGGCTCATGGCCATGAATAATATTGGTTCTTGAAGAATCAGCTGCTGTAGGAAATAATATTAACCCCTGAGGGCACTAGGGTGGAGCTGATTGCGGCTCATGGCCACAAACAATATTATTGTCCTTGTAAACTGGCATCAGCTGCTACAGGAAATAATATCACCTCGCACAGGACCTAAAGGTGAGCTGATTAGCCATCTGACAGTGTATAATATCATTCCAGCTATGCCCCTGGGAATAACCAATGGCCACACATAATATTACTGCCCTCTAGCACACGGCTCAGCTGTTTTGGCTGGTGATATTACTTGCTCTTGTTCACAGGGTTCAGCTAATCAGCCCTTACATACCCAGCAATATCATTCACCCTGCACAGCTCGGTGCAGTCATGTGAGCCAATAATTGTATCAACCTGGCTTGCAGAGTTGAGCTGATCAACTTTATATTCATGTTGTGCTAGGTGCAGCTCTGTGGCTCCTAATGTTACTCACCCGACAACTGACAGCTCAGCTCCTAAGAGAGATAATATCATTCACCCTGGCTTGCAGAGCTCAGCTGCTGCCATTTTCAGCCTGTGAAAAAGTCAAAAACAATGACATACTAGCTGGGGTGAACCAATGATTGTTGCAAAATGACAATGATTGAAACATGTGTAAACAAGCTAACTACACGATGGACACTATTCCTTGTCCTTTACATTGAGTTTCCCAGTCCAGCACATTGTTGTGCATAGAATTGTTTCATATGTCAGCTAAGCCCTAGTTTCATATTTTCCTAAGTCCCAACAAACAATATTGCCATACTGTATCCATTTATGTTGCTAAATATTAAAGAGTACAATAAATAGCTAAGCTTGAGTTACACCACCACGACGAGATTCCGGACGCTGTCTGTGAGTATCATTAGTCATACTGTGTTCTGCAGATAATGAATATCTTACATAGAATGTGCCTCAGTAATAACCTTGAAGTCCTTGGTCATTTGAGTCACAATTTTCGACCAAACTTGAAGTTGAGGCTTATTGCCTGAGTTGCCGAGACTGGTCCTCCACCATTTCATCCCAAGGACAACACATACTAATCCTCCCCGCCCCCCGCCGACACCAATCCTCATCAAGGATGGAATCAAGGTTGTTTCCTTTTTTGGCCTTGGAGACCTTGGTGTGGATTGTATTCCAGATGCCTTGCATCTCCGTTGCCCAATCTGTTTCATCTCCTACAGGAAAATTTCCATCTGGCTCGGCAGCTCGTGACCACCTTTGCAACATGTCAGGGAACATGTCAGTTGCCTGCACCTGAGGCGGTTTCCCACTGCGGAGTAATGCAGAATCAACTGCCACATATGATTCCACGTAAAGCCTCCAATCTTCTCCAAAGTCCTTGATGTCTGTCTCGGCAAGCCCAACCTCAAGGCAGACCTTCTTCCAAGTGTTGTCAATGGCTCGATGAACATTTGTGCTGACTCCAAATTTGAGGAAAGATTTTGCATAAGCCAGCATATCGCTGATTGCTGCCTCAATCTTCACCAGATCCCTTATTTCAAAGGAAATGGAGTAGAGGGGGAGTCACTATCAGCTTCTGCACATGCTTTTCCTGCCCGGTGGGTTAACCCGATGACAAGAAGAATCTCGGATGCCTGAACCCAAGACAGTCCAGAGTTGTCAGCAGGGATGTGTGGGTTACTGCTCATCCATTCAATAACAGCCATCCAGTGGGAAAGATGCCCCTGGTTATTCTCTGGGTCAAAAAAGTCTTTTTCAATATTGACAGTTTCGATGTCCCAGGAACACCACTTGGGCATTGAGATTTTCTGTCCATGTCCAGTAGTCACTCTGGTCTGAGTTAACATTCTATTAGGATAGCAATATATGAAACACATGAGACCACGTACTGTATGCAATCTCAGCACCTCTTGCACAAGTGACCTGTATGGTGGGAAAGTGCTGAGGCTAAAAAGAGTTGTTTTGCTGATCTCTACTGTGGCGATTGAACGAGGCTTTGGGTTCTGCACCCCTACAGACTTCCCAGCTGGCACTGCATTCTTGCCTCGTGATGTTTTGCCATTTTTTGGAGCAGCATCAGAGTTCTTGTTCCTTTTGTCAGCGATAGCCATCGTTTTCTTCTTCTTTCCATGCCTCTGTTGCTCTTCATCCTCCTCCCCTATCTGTTGATCCTCATCTCCAGTCTCAACATATGCTGGTTTCTTCCTCTTCAGCGACTGCAGTTTAAGCTGCAGATCCTCCTGCTGCTTCTTCTTTGCCTCGGCCACCCTGAATTTGAATGGGAGCTTGCCCAACTTCTGGTTATTAAACCAGAGCTTGTATATCTTTTCAACCTCCTCCTTCACCATGTGGGATGGATCTTTCAGGCCTAAGCCTGGAACGAGATATTTCTCTTTGATCAGCTCACGTGCACCCTCCGGGGTGCCCATGGAGCCCCAAGGAGGTGCTGAAGAACCTGTGTCCAGTCCTACCATCCAGTACATTAAATGAAAAATCAGTGATCCTGAGGTAGGACTTACGGTATATAGTTTTTTACAAACTCGCGGATCACAATTTTTGCTCCACCAACCCACTCATGACCAGTTCCCTTGGGTATCTCTGGCAGCTTAGGATATTCAGTGACATCATCAGGGAGTTGTTCCGATGGGATGCTACCAAGCACCGCCCATGGATACTTGGATTTGCTGGCCTTTTTAGTTTCCTCTTCCTCGTCCTCTGTGTCTCCTGTCATTGAATCTTCAAATGACTCCGCATAGTCCATGAAGGCACGGGGTAAGGCTTTCATGGTTTTCCATCGTGGAAATTGCTGAGTAAACCTTGGACTGACAGAAGTTGTCTCATGTCTACACATTCATAAGGATATAACAGAAAAAATAGTACACAAGGCCTACACTGAGGTTTGTGCCTTCCCATCTGGATCCATCCACGATGTCAAGCACAGCATCTGCACACCATAGATATCATGCATCTTTTTTACAAATGCAATGACCTCTTTGTCTGCATGTGCATTTGCCAATCTATGTTCATCAGTAAAATAATATCTCAGTATGCAATACAACTTACTGGCGTTTTTCCCCCTCTTCAATGTGCCCACTCTTCCATAGAACTGCTTTCTCCTTGCATGCCTTCTGATCTTCGGCCGAGAGCTCCTCCCATAGCTTAGCAATTGTTTTGCGGTGCAGCTCGTTCCATTCAGTTCCCTCAGATACCAGGTCGGCTTTTATCTCCTCGTAGCGTTCCGTGTGTTCCTCACGTGCGACTGATTTTGCATCCCAACGTCTGAGTTTTATTGTGGTTGCAGAGTCTTTGATCTCATTTCCATTGCGGAACAAAGAACTGTGGTTGTTGTACCAGATCCTGATTTTTTTGGACAGCTGAAAGTGATAATTAAGTTGGTGGTATAATGAATGTGAAGAGCATACTGCTGGGGGAGGTCATCCTTCTCTTTTTGGAGTTTGGCAACAATCTTGTCCACAAGCTGCTCCCGGTCCTCGCCTTTTGAAGCAAAGTAACCAGCACCATGATTTATGAGAATGTTCTTTATTTCTCCGGTAGCCCAGGTCATTGTATCGTTGATGTAGTGGAGAGTAAAAGCAAAAGAGCAAGACAAGCCATGTCAACACTTTCCCACAGTCCCGTGATTTGTACAAACGGAAAAAGATCCAAGGAATAAACTAGCAGTCTATTTCTCACGGTCCTGTGATTTGTATAAAGTCCCGTGATTAACGGAACAACTGCAGCAGGTGTAAGTACAGAGAGGGCCAGAGTGTCACAGTCTTTTCTTGATTTTTGCCCAAACCAGAAAAAAAGACTTGATTAGAGTCATAGAGAGTATGTAAAACAAAACAGTAAATACTCTGTATGAATACAAATCAAGTACAAAATATTCATTTGCTGTTTGGCATTCAAACTTTGAGAGGTAGATGGACCCAAATGCCACCATCATCAAGTTTATGAGTGAAGGTCAAGTCTGCAGGCTTTGTGAAGTTCTTGTAATGTCCACAGAACTGGCATCGAAGCGTGAGCTTGATCGCTTGCAAGTCTTGTGTCTTCCCATGTTGCTGCTTCTGTTGTGAAGTCAATGGGACACGCTCCATGGCAAATGGTATTCCACAACTGTCACAGGAAATGGGAGTTGGCACTCCAAATGGAGCACGGACAGGATGTGCCCAAAGGTAGCGACGAGGATCTTTGCCATTCCCTCGGAGGTAAATGATGCCTGAATGACTGCCCAGAGCACTTCCATGAGCCAGGCAATCCAGAAGGAAGTTCCTCCGACCATGGATATAAAATTCATGAAGGATAGCCTCCAAGAAATGGCCAGCAGCTGCGGGCTGGAATTTTTCAGACTCGAATGCGATCAAACCATAAAAGGCTTGGCTGGGGAACTTGAATAAGTATACATATATCCAGGTTTAAGCACATACCTCTTTTTCAGCCAGTCATAAATGCCTGAGAGGGCCTCTGGTACAGTAAACATGAAGCCACAAGTCATGAAGACAATCAAGTGGTCTGTTGGCTGCCGTCCTTGTGTAGTAAATGTCCTGAGGAGGGTTGGTGGCATTAAAAATGGCACCACCTATTATTGCCACGTCTCAGTATGGAAAGTGAACAGAATGGACCTTACTCACCTCATTACCAGGCCCACTTGCTCTATTCTCAGGTGCAAAATGAATGTCACCAGTTTCTGGTGTGGTGTGCAACACCACAATAACAAATATTCTCCTAATCCTAACAATAGCATTAACAACAACAAGGTAGAGTGAGCAGGAATGGCCCATACGTTTGGAGATCCCCAGTCATTAAACTATTTTCAATGAAGCTATTGGCCGCAGCAAGGGCAGGGATACCGTCTGGTGCCTCCAGGTCAAAGGTGACTTGAAGGTATGCAAAGTTGGTAGGGAGCATCATCCTGAGATAGTGGACCAAGCCTGGGATAGGAGTAGTCTCCAGGGGAAATCCCTTGAGGGCATAGACAAGGAGGAGAACCGATTGGGGATGAACCCGAACATCAGCTGAACGAGTCCGAATACCCTTCTTGAATGTGATGACCTGGGAATCAGTTCGCCCCTCAAACCCCTGTTAGAGATGTGTGAGAATAGTTGGCAAAAAGAATTATTTGTACAAGACCTCATAGGATTTGGGGGAATAACTACTGCCCTCGACCTTCTTGGCTCAAGCTCAGCCTTAAAATGGCAGGATGGGCAGGTGAATGGGAGTTGCTCCAGCACGGGAGAGGGGTCCCCGAGGCATTTCACACATACCCCAGCTTCACAATGCTTGACACCACACATTATAATCCGGCCACCATCCCTACAGACATAACAGACCTGGGAAGGTATCAAATCTAAATCATTACAAGGGAGAATTGGCCCTCACAATATCACCTCCTTCATTTTGTTCTGGGTCCAGACTCATCATCCCAGTCAAAGAAGAGGAACCATCAAAGTTTGAAGCAGCAGGAGCAAAAAATCCAGGAAAGGTCGGGTCCAAGACAGGCATAGAGGAGGAAACAGTTTTGTCTGTGTGGGGATCCAGAGGTATCCGAGGTGCTGGTGCGCCAGTGGATTTGTTTTTGGATTTTTTTGGCTCCATGACCCCGAGTGCATTGTTGCCAGCAGTTGCCTTATTAAGGGCCTGAGCTACCGAAGCAGCTGGGCCCTTCCTTGCCAGCATAGATTGGAGCTGCTTCTGATTGCTCCCACCAGTGGACTTCTTCGCAGTTTGTTTAGTTCTGGACATAGGAAAGGCAGAAGTAAAGGAATGAGTAGATGTTGTGACACATCAAAGGGCTTACATCACATCGTCTTCATGTGCTGTCGATGAATTAAAGTCCTTATCTGTCCAAAAGAATGTTGTGAATCAAACAATGAAGTTTTTTTAGTGGCACCCACCCCAATCAGACTTCGGACCAAAGTGGCGCCCAGTTTTCTTGGTTCTGGCCATAAATTCACAAAAGAAACACGAAAGAAATGCAAGGTACCCTGGGCACTAAACAGATAACATAATTGACAGACGGGGAACTTCCACTCAGTGGTCCGATGTAACGGACTTTTTTTTTCCATTTGCTATGTCGCAGAGTGTAATTAATTACATTGGACTGGTTAGGCTGTCACGGCTCGGGTTGTGGTGCCATCACGGCATCAGCCATGCAGCAAATCCTAGTACCCTAAAGCAGGATTGAGCCGAAGAAATCCTTTTTCAGTACTGTAGACTGTCTAGGAGCCTCAAACATGGGCTCTGTTGGGGAAAACACAGTTTTTCCAGACTTTTGTAGCTTTGCTTGTAATAGATCAACCATTAATGCACTGCTGTCACATTTGATAGATAGCTGCCAAGATCTAGATCTCATGCACTTCTTGGTGGCACCTGCTCGCCAGAAGCTGTCAACTCTGTGTCAGCTCCGTGGCAACCGGATGTCAGCTCCATGACAGCTCTGTCAGCTCCATGCCAGCTCCGTGCAACAGGTGAGCAAGATCTGGATCTTGGAGGCCATCAATGTTATGTGAACTGTCTGATGTGACAGCGGCGCATCACGCGGCAGCCTCCCTCAACCTCCCATTAGACCTCGGTGTGAGCAGCTTTGCCAATGCAGTGGATCAGAAGATAGCTATAGATATATATAATGAAGCTGTATTTTTGAGGTGCAACTCATCTGCAAAGTAAGAGGATGCTGGATGATGCTGCTGATGGCCGCTATTTGGCAACGCCAAACACTTTCCTTTTCTGGGCACCTACCCTGCCCGCATATAGCAACCGATAAGACAGGTTGATAGGTACGTTGCTATGGGTCTGATTGGTATCAAAAATACTGTTTTCTCTCACCCGCCGTTGATACCCGCCAATATTTCTTGCAAATACTGACTTGGTCCTGCAGAACAGTCCTCGGGTGCTTCCGGTGAGATTGATGGCCCATCACAAGCCGTCGTTTATGCCTTCAGACATTATTCCCACCCTTGTCAGGCCTCCCCGCTGTTGTCACTGTGTCCGTAGGGTCTCGGACATTTCCGGAATATTGATGGCTGGTGGAAAATATGAGAGCAGGCAAAATTAATAATTCTATGGAGTGCCGTAGCTATAACTACCTCAGCAGTGTTGATATATGCATCTTTTTGACTGAAAACCACCGGCTCTGAAAATTTCTTTTGTGATTTGTGGGCCAACCAGGTGCTGGATCAGAAAATGATGTAAGTAAGTCTTGTAGCTCTCGGTAAACTCTACAAGATGGTGTCACACATCAGGCACATTTCCTATGACTTTCCCTTTTGAGACACAAATGCCTTCGTCCCAAAAAGGAAATTGTAGCGAAGTCCGAGTACCTAGCTTAATGTTTGACTGATTTGGACAATCTAATCTCACAGGGCCAACTTTCGACATGCATTCAGAATTTTAATAGCACTCTTAAGGTGATAAAATCACTGTAATGCAGTGAGAAATGGGTCAACTTTTGCATTCCCATCAGCACATAATATGTTAGCCATGGTGGAGTATATACCTGCTCTGGACACAATATATTGCTCATTCCAATGGTCAGGCATGCTACATAACCAATTGCAATCCGTGGAAGCTATAGAAATGATATTATAGCTGCATCACAAATAGCTATCATTTCAGTATTCTGGGCTATCCAGGTGTCTGAATAATCGAATGAATACTTCCCTAGACTATTCAAACTAATATAAATGCAATTCAAGTGGATTTACCATTGCCACTTGTCACAGGCCGAAGATTTAAAGGAATAAAGTTGCAAGTGCATTTTCACTACAGTTCATCCTCCAAAGGTCATATTTGCATATGACAAGGCTGATATTGGAAGTTGTATTCTATTCAAATGGCTTCAGAACAAAAAATGTGTTGATATATGACTAGGAACATCAAATTGGTGGAATGACATTTTTTGATTGTTCGATTAATAGAAGGCCAAGGAGACCACTGAGTGTGAAATACAGGTCAGATTTGAAAAGGGGCGTTGAATAGTGTTGGATACAGCTTTATTTGAGGGATTTTGGTGGACATTTGGCCAGATGGTGTTGTCAAGAATGAGTGTTTAACTACAGTATAAAGGCCAATAGTATTTACATGGCCGAGAACACTATCTGGCCAGAACTTGACCAAAATCCTCCAAATAAACTGCCAAACCGAACTATTCGACTACCCTTTTCTATTGCTGACCTTTATTTTGTGCTCACTGCTTTCTCTGGTCCTGTATTAACCAAAAGACAAAAAGGTGCCATTCCACTTATTTCATGTTCATGGCACTATATTGACACAAATTTCTGTCTGGCCATGTTAGTTCAAACTCAGTTTGTTAATCCTGTTTTATTGACCAGCCACTAGCATGCAAAGCTGCTTTTTCCAACTCATGCTGCTCTGGTGCTCCCTGGGTTTGAACCTTGTTTTGTTAATTCTGTTTTGTTGATCAGTCCTTCTACTTCCATGAAAGACCTTCAAATGCTGGACCTCTCCATTATAACCACTGCTATCCTTCCCCTGGCAGAATAGTTCAAATCTACTGCCCTATCTCTAGGCCTACCATTAATCAAACACTTGTTAAATTTGATTTCGTGTTGGGATGGAAGTTGTTAAAGCAAACTTCATATGGTGATTGCCTCTGCAGCTCCCAGACAAGCACAATCAATACTGAAATCAGTAATGTCTCAAAAAATGCCTTGTTTCAGTATCTGGATGGCCTTCTTTCGGTGCTTGTTTGGATCTGAGCCCATAATTTAGGGTTAGATCAATGCTCGAGCAGCAAAATTGGCCCTGAGGGCAGTATATGTGATCGATTGACAACAACTGTGTTTTATTAATTACAAGGTGAGAAGTCTCAACAAGCCATAATATGTAAGACACCTTGTTCTCAGTGTAGAACACAGGTCTGCAGCCCTGTGTCCTACACCGAGAACAAGGTGAGTAGTGCCGCTGGCCACTACAATACAGAGAAAGGAGCAACAAGAGCGGAAGCAATGAGGATGAGGGGGTATATATAGACAGTTATGTATGTATAGGCCAGATGCAGACTTGAAAGCAAAGTGAGCAAACAGAAATTGTAATCAACATCACACATACCATGGAAAAGAGTGCTTCATGCTAGGGAACAAATGGTCCAAGCCAGAGAGTGAATAGGCACCGTGGTGAGTATGTTTCTAGAAGCAATTTAAGTAGCATGTATTAATGAAGATTGCACATACCACGCTGAATCTGACTGCCTCATGGCAGTAAATGCTATGGGAAATGATGTCTTGAAGATTGCTATACTGGCTCTAACTGGTACACACCTCCAGAGACAATGTTGGGAGACAGAAGAAGAGACTGAAAAAGATGTAAGCAATAGTGCATAAGTGATTCTTATGAACAATACATACCAAATTCTCTGCACATAACAGGATAATTCCATTGAAGAAGAGAGGAAAGCCAATGCTCATATGACATCTGGGCCAGCGAAGGGTTTTGCTGAATTTAGCATGCCACCACAGCAGGCATTTGGCTGACATGCATATGGTGTCTGAGCCAGTGAAGGGTTTTGCTGAATTTAGCATGCCACCACAGCAGGCATTTGGCTGATGCACATATGACATCTGGGCCAGTGAAGGGTTTTGCTGAATTTAGCATGCCACCACAACAGGCATTTGGCCGACACACATATGATGTCTGGGCCAGTGAAGGGTTTTGCTGAATTTAGCATGCCACCACAACAGGCATTTGGCTGACACACATATGATGTCTGGGCCAGTGAAGGGTTTTGCTGAATTTAGCATGCCACCACAACAGGCATTTGGCTGACACACATATGATGTCTGGGCCAGTGAAGGGTTTTGCTGAATTTAGCATGCCACCACAACAGGCATTTGGCCGACACACATATGATGTCTGGGCCAGTGAAGGGTTTTGCTGAATTTAGCATGCCACCACAACAGGCATTTGGCTGACACACATATGATGTCTGGGCCAGTGAAGGGTTCACTGAATTTAGCATGTCCCAACAACATGGATAGGGTTTGCCTTGAAACAGCCACCTCCAAGGCCAAAGTATAACTCTGAAACTCAATCAGAGATAAGAGCCCCCCCAAAACCAAAGCAAAAAACAAAAAAAAACAAAAAAAAGGGGGGGTGAAAGGGTACCCAGCCTTGACTGCTCCCTTCAATTTTGAAGAGAGAGGACCAGCTCTGTTGCATTGCCACCGTGCAGTATATAAACAGTATGAACTCAAGAGGTGATCAGGCCCTTGGCAGGGACTGCTATGAGGCGTGGGGCAATAGCAACAGAGGGGTAGGCAATGAAGATGGGAGTGAAAGGAAAGGAGACCAATTGTGAACTCAGCTTGGGGAAGGGTTGAGGGGGCTTGTAAGGAGAAAGGGAAAGGAGACTGAGATGATGACGGTACAGAAGAAGGATCATTGTGTTGGTTTTGATCGGAGCAATAGGCTTTATAGACATCAGTGTTTGTGATTTGATGGTAACAAAGACCCTGTTTCAATGTGAATAATGATCTGACAAGGATAGAAGTGATGGACAGCTGGACAGGTCGAGTTTGATGGAAGCGAGTAGCTGTCATGAATCCTTGATCCGATTATGTAGCACTGATTTATGAACTTCACAATGTCAAGCTGGCATGTGAGGTTCTACTGGGAAATCACTAGGGGTGACAGTCAACAGCCACTTCCCGCTATTGAAAACCAAATATTGATTGTCTATGCACATCATGTTGCTGTATTGAGCATTGAATGTAAAGCTCTCTAAGATACCTCTTTCCTTCTCATGCCTCCACAGTCCTCATGGAAAAAACTCACACAAATGCCGTGAGTTGTCTGTCAAAATTCACGTGCTGATCTTTCAAGTTATGTTTTCTTCTCATCATCATTTTGATGGGTACAGGCACGTGTGAATATGTCCTGCTGTACAGCAGCTCACATGATATTTTGATCATGCCTCGAGAACCAAGGACCAAAGGACAAGGAAATTTGCACGAAAGGATGTGGAACCCCGTGGACTCAGAGTGTTTGAAGAGTCTCGCACCCGGGCAGGGTTTCTCACTCAGAAGGCTCGAATGGTGTCCACTTCAGAGCTACCAAAATCCCCATCAAAATCCCCGTCAAAATCCCAGACAAAGCATTCCAGCTCCCCACACACATTTGCATCCAGTATACAGCCTCCTGACATCCAGTCAGTCCCAGACAATTTCAAAACATCTGGCAGGTCAAGGAATAGAGGAAAGGTCTGAGCATTTGTCAATATTATTTGCTTGCTACAATGAAATCTTGATATATAGACCTCCAATGATTACATGCAGGAGTGGAAAACTCATCATCGACTGCGATACTTGAAGCGTGTCGTAAATCTAGAGGCTTTTCCTTCTGACTCTTCACTTTGCACCCAGTGCAAGGTGTTACCTGGGATTTTTTGCTGTGATCACTGCATGGGACAGGCCATCTGGTGCGAAGCATGTTGTCTGGCCATTCACCGGTCCTCTCCCTTCCATTACCCCAAAAAGTGGAACGGAAAATGTTTCAAAAAGGTGGATTTGGACAAAATTGGCTTGACAATATTTTTTGGCCATCATGGTGATCCATGTCCATTCTTAATGGATCACCCACCACTGTCTACATCGCAAGACATTGATTGCGATGGAGATACTAATATGGAAGATATAGACGACAATGCATGGGAAGATATCCACACAAGTTTTGTTGGAGATCGGCTCCGCTTTGTTCATACTACGGGGATATTTTCACGTCGTGTTCGCTGGTGCTGCTGTCGAGATGAGGAGGGAAAAACTATCCCCACAGATCTCCAACTTCTGGATTCTCGGATGTACCCTGCAACCTCCAATAGGCCTTCCACAGTGTTCACATTCAATGTTCTTGATGAATTTTCACTGGATGCTCTGGAATGCAAGACAGCAGCACTTACTTTTCTGTCAAAATTGCGGAGAATAACAAACCCTCTCTTTCCCTTATCCACGCCGGTGTGTTTGGGCAGAACTGTATTAGACCAAAATACTAATAGAGTTCATGTAGAATGTATACCCTGCATTCATGCGGTGCTCACGACAGTATAGAAACCTAAAGAACCTCCTGCGGGCTGGATTGGCACATGATACGAATCGCTCAAGAGCATCAGGAGACCTTGCGCTTTTCTGTGTGTCCTGTCCTCAAATCGGGAAAAATGTGTCGGTGGCAGAGATGGAGGCATCCAGTGATCCGTAGGCAGCCTCACTAAAGTTTTATTCCAGTGTACTTACTCTAAAAGCAGCAAGTTATATCGGCCACAAGTGGTAATGGATGGCAATTTCAAACTTGACAATCTGAAAATGCGAAATCCAAATGATGATATCCATCTCAGTGATGGGGAGATGTTCTGTGTCGGATCAGTATTATATGATGAACATGTGCGAGTCACCCCAGAAAAGAAGCAGGTGTGTTACAATCAAGTTGTTTCGGCAATGCTTGACTGGTGTGCTTGTAGCGTTCAACTTGCAACAACCATCATGCTGTAAATGACACAAATATTAAACGGAAGGATGTGGATTCCACTGGAATTGGTGCATGTGCATGTGCCCGACATGGCTGCTTCTATCCGCACTCTGTTGTTGGATTCAAAGTTGGAGAGAGGTATGATTATACTGCATATTTGATACAGGACTAAGGCCTATTGATCCCAGACAGCTCAATATGGACTATGCAATATCAGAGGTCTTTCGACAGCTTCCTAAAGAAATCAAGGAGTTTCTATTGATCTATGACATTTCGTGTCAGTGGGTCCTGCATTGGATTGAACGGTTCATGAAAGGAGAATATCTTTTCTTGCGGGACAATCTCAAGCTTATTGCAGCTGTGGGGAAATTTCACCTAGGCGCACATGTCCTTGATTGTTTTTGGAAGTTTTCTCTGAATTTCGTGGAGGGCTCTGGCCAGGTTGATGGCGAAATTCTGGAAACCTTATGGGCAGCACTGGACAAGCTTGTAGGGAGCACTCGCAACATGTCGCGTGCTCATAGACAAGAGGTCTTGGATGATCATATGAATGATTCCAACTGGAAAAAAATGTGTGGAGCAGGTAAGGTCACAAGTTAAAAGCTACTTTATATTCTGATGGATCATGTAGTGGCTGCAATAATCGGAAAGATGGATCGTGCAAATGAAGGACTGGACTCAACTGAAGAGGCATTTGAACAGCTATCACTTCGCGTGGGTGCTTCCCATATTGATAAATGGGAGCAGGAGGAAAGAGATGCTCTTGAACCCGGTGGTATTGGATGGGAAATATATAAGGCCAGGACAGCAAAAGGTATGTTGTGCAAGAAATGACTCGGTAGTACTGATATATTCCTACAGAGCCAGGACTTGCTGAGATGTGCCTGCAGCTTACAGCAGAGGAAAAGCAAAAAAGAGGACAACTATCTGGCTCAGTGGCACTCATTGCAGAGGGCCTTAACATTGAGCAAACCCAGTATGTCATGCAAGGTTTTATTTTAACTTATTTATTGAAATTTCTGACAATGGATTCTCCAGAAATAAGCTCAGAAAATTTGCTGCATCTCTTGGGCGGCATCCAACTGCTGCTCAGAGAAGAGACTTGATCGCAAAACAAGACAGTCTTCAAAAACGGCAAGCCAAGTTTGAGAAATCAATGCTATCCTTCATTCGCAAGCATAATTCATCTGATAGCGATGACAGCAGTGATAGTGACGAGAACACTTCGGAAGCTGATGGCTATGGGAGTGATCATGATGAGATCATTGCCATGAGCCTGTCCGATTGGGAGGAGGAGGACGAGAATGGATGGGAGGAGGAGGAGGGCAACTTGGATGAGACTGACATTCACACCACAATCGAAGCTGAAAGGATGCGGCTGTCTCTGCCTTCAAACCTCAAACGGGTCCAAATTCAAGCAGACCTTTATGCCATACTTCAGAAGCAGGAAGCCACAATGCGGGAGGGTCAAATCAACGATGCTCTTCGGAAATTGCGACTAACACTGGGTGCCAAGGCTTGGATGTTACGAAACAAGGTCCGGAATGCCCGGGGTGGAAAGGGGAGAACACGAGCATGGGATAGTGTGAAAACAAAGGAACAGGAGGTGCAGAGGCATGTGCAGATTTACTTGCAAGCAAGAGCTGCCCTCCAAAGAATGGGGATGGGTGCTGAATGGAGGCCAATTACAAAGCAAGACCTGGCAATGCCTGGAGATTTGGTCGAGCCTAATCGATTTGGGCAACGTTCAAGCTCACTTCCTTGGTTTTGGCGCATTGAAGATGGGGGAGTATTGGATGAAATTCAGGAAAGTCCTGAGATAAATGAATGTGAGTGCCAATTCTGTCTCTCTAGGTGCTTCGAAGGCTGCTAAAAGCATCTATACTCTCAGTTTACCGTGTAAACTGGCTGCGTGCAAAGGCACGAGTAGCACGATGGACAGAGGAGAAGAAGATTGTTGCACATGAAATGGTTTGGATTGTCAAGTCTTTCAAATATTTTCGTGAGCAATGGGCAGACAGGGTGAGGAAGGCAGGAGTGGAAGAGCCAGGATTGCAGGCATTTGCAGAGAAGCAGATAGACCTTTGGGACACCTTTGCAAAGAACGCAGAGGAGATGTTTCAATGGGCCAAGACTACGTCCAAGGAGGAAAGATGGAGGAAGAAGGGTCCAGAGGTAGCAATGATTACAGTTTCGTAGTAGCTAGGGAACTAGGGTGCAACGTGAAACATTGTCCTACACACACTGACATGCGAAACTAGGGAACTCAATGCGACTGAGAATGAGTAGGCTTTATGGTGTAGTTAGTTTGTTTACCTCTTTTCAATTGCTGTCCTTTTGTAGAGGCCCCTGGTTCAACCCAGCCAGTGTGTTGTTGTTTTTGACTTTTTCATAGGCTGAAAATGTATGCAGCTGAACTCTGCAATCCAGGATGAATAATATTATTGCTCTTAGGGACTGAGCTGTCAGTTGTAGAGTGAGTAATATTAGTGAGCTGCAGAGCTGCACTCAGAAGCTTAGCACAAAAATATTATAAGCTATCAAAAGTCAATCAGCTCAACCCTGCAAGCTAGGTCAATACAATTATTGGCTTGATGGCTGTACTGGGCTGCCCAGGGTGAGTAATATTGGTGGTTATGAAAAGGCTGATCAGCTGAACCTTGTGAGCTGCAGTGAATAATATTACCAGCCATAGGTGCTGAGCTTAGAGCTAGAGGCCATTGATATTATTAGTGGCCATAGTCTAGTCCCAACCACCCAGGAGAGATAATATTCCACACTGTCAAACAGTTGATTGGCTGAACCCTAGCATTCTCAGCATATGATATCATCTCTTTCAGAAGCTGAACCCCAGTCCACAGGAGCAGTAATACTATTTGTGGGCCTGAGCTATGCCTAGGGGCACAGGCACAATAATTATAATCTATCAAATGGTTGGTCAGCTTAGTCCTAGCTGTGATATTATTTGCTAGAGCAGCTGACTCCTGACGCTCAGGGGTATGAATATTACTAGTGACCATAAGCTATTCCCAACCACCTAGGGGAGGAAATATTATACACTGTTGCACAGTCAATCAGCTCAACCCTAGCATCCTCAGAGGGTAATATTATCTCCCACAGCAGCTGATACCCAACCTTCAAGGGTATTAATATTATTTGCAACCATGAGCTATTCCCAGAAGCATAGGGGAGATAATGTTGCACACTGTGAAACAGTGGATCAGCTCAGCCCTAGAGGCCACAGGTGGTAATATTATTTGCTACAGCAGCTGATTCCTGATGCTCAAGGGTGTTAACATTACTTGTGGCCATGAGCTATTCCCAACTGCCCGGGGGATATAATAATATACGCTGTCAAACAGTTGATCAGCTCAACCCTAGCTTTCCCAGCATATAATATCATCTTCCTCAGAAGCTGACCCCCAGTCTGCAGGAGCAGTAATACTATTTGTGGGCATGAGCTATGCCTAGGGGGCACAGACACAATAATATTATACTCTATCAAACAGTTGATCAGCTCAGCCCTAGAGGCCTCAGGGGGTAATATTATTTTGTACAGCAGCTAACTCCTGATGCTCAAGGGTATTCATATTACCAGTGACCACGGGCTATTCCCAACTGCCTAGAAGAAGAAATATTATATGCTGTCAAACAGTCAATCAGCTCAACCCTACAGGCTTCGGAGTGTAATATCAACTCCCACAGTAGCCAGCCCTGGTGTGCAGGGGCATTAATACTATTTGTGGCCATGAGCTATACCTGGAGGCCTAGGGCAGAATAATATTGTATCCTGTCAAGAGGTCAATAAGCTCAACCCTGGTGGCCCGGGGGGGTAATATTATATCCTGTAGCAGCTGCTCCCTGATTTTCAAGGGCATAAATATTATGTGTGGCCATGAGCTATGCCCAGGGGCATATGTGGAATAATATTAAACACTGTCAAATGATCAATCGGCTTAACCCTAGCAGCTTCGCAGGGTAATATTACCTGCTCACCCAAGGGCAATAATATTATTTGTGGCCATGAGCTATGCCCAGTAGCAGAAGAAATAATATTATATGCTGTCAAATGAGCCATGAGCCAAACCATGTATGCCTGGGATGGGAATATTATCCACTCCCACATCAGACAGCCGATCCCTGATCTGCAGGGGCAATAATATCATGCTCCCTGATGAGCTGGGTCCCAGGCTTCTTGGGGAAGAATATTTCCCCTAGAGGTATCTGATCCAGCTATGTAGGTCTATAATATTATGCCCAATAGCCATGAGGAGCTAAACCTTGAGATCTAAGGCAGAGAATATTCTTCCAAGCCGCTGCGAGCCATCCTGGTGCATAATCTTTCGGATTTGATCATTTCTGTCCTTTCCCAATGTACGACAAGCTGAGTCCTAGATACCCTAGTCAATAATATTATTTCTTGCTTATAAAAACATTATTACTGCCCTAGACACTAGGGTTCGACCGAGATTCCGGCGGATTTCGGTGCCCCCTAGTTAGTAGGGATTAATCATTTGTAGGGGGCCTACTACTTAGGGAATTATGGACTGCATATTGTGCTGCCTGGCCATCATCAAAGGATCCGAATGGATGAGAATCCAGAACTTGACTTCACAAAGAACATGATTTGTTGATATTTTTTCAAATGACCTTACAAGTGCGAGACACCTTGGAGGCTGGCTTTCCTCTCACTCTTGGTTTGTATGTACTTAGTTCAAACATGGATGCCTGTAACTGCTATCTTACTACAGTGACACATTACACCCTTTGTAGCCCAATTTGAGTCAATTGTTAAGATCACATTCTTTACTTGACTTGCCAGAGCAAAGCAACAGCTTATCTTGTCAAACAATATCAAGGATACAGAAGTGCCAGGTACTGAGTGTGAGGTTGTAAGTCAGATAATTACTCACCTCACTCAAAACAGAAAAAAGGCATGTGGCTTTGTGCAAGCACCAAAGCCACACATGGCTGTGCACAGCCTGTCTAGTGTCCTCCAGGTTATCATCAATAAGGCATATGGTTTGCTTCACATTCAAATGTATCTAATATATACATAGTGGATTGTATGCATGGCCACAACTTCTGCTATACACATTTTCAACTTTTTTGGAATTTCACCAAATTGTGAGGAAAGTCAAAGTGAGTCTGCATCCCAACAGATTAATAGTGTGGGGTTACTTCCACAGGAAACTCACATGATATAATGAACTGTATCAGCTCCTCATCTGCAGGGTTGGAGAAAGCATTGAGCCAATTGCCTACTCTGGTCTTCATGTCTGCTGTGAGGTATAATTCAGATGCCTGCATCAAGGCATCCATACGACTCATTTGAGAATGGAGGTATAAGTGTGATGTGTAGCGGAGGAGGATAAGTGTGACTGTTTGGGAAGATATAGGAAAGATTATAGAGGAGATATCAGGTCAGATACCAATGATTAACACTGTTGGTGTACTTGATATCTAAGGGGGGATGAAGAGAGTAAAGACAATGATATGGTCACATACCTTCAATGCAAAGGGCTGAACGATGAGACATAATTTGTTCTGAGTTGCATCACTATAGTGAAAAGCAAGAGGGGAGGAGGTACATACAAGCTGCAGCTAAGTGAACAGATAAGACTAGAAGGCGCAGAGACTCACTCACGAACTGAACCAGGGATGTAGCATGTCAGCTGAACATGCCAGTCAGTAGGAACATGACACCAACTCACAGTCTGGATGGTGGTAGAGGAGGTTGAGTCAGCTGACTGAGCAGTGAGAGCAAGCAAAGAGGCCTACATTCTGGATAGGAGAGGTGGATTCAGTGCACTGAGCAGGGGGAGCAAATGAAGATGCTCACGGCAGGCTAGACATAGGAGAGTGGAATCTGCATGCCCAGCAGGGAGAGTGTGAGAAGAGACTCACATCCTGGATGGCAGTGGATAAGGTGGGATGGGTGCATTAAGCAAGGGGAGCAAGGAAGAGACTCACATCCTGACAGCAGCAGGAATCGTGGAATTGGAATCAGTGTGTTGAGCAGCAAGAGTGAGAAAAGAGACTGACATCCTGGATGGGAAGGTCAAATCAGCATGTTAAGCAGTATGAGCAAGAAGAGAGACTCACCTCCTGTATAGCAGTGAAGGGGGTGGAATCAGTGCAGTGAGCAGGGAGGGCAACAAAAGGGACTCACAACCTGAATGGCAGTGGGGGGAAATGGAATCAGCTTGCTGAGGAGGGGCAGGGAGAGCAACAAAAGGGACTTACAACCTGAATGGCAGTGGGGGAAATGGAATCAGCTTGCCGAGGGGCCGTGAGAAAGAGCCTCACCTCCTGCATAGCAGTGGAGGGGTTAAATCACTGAGCTGAGCAGGAAGAGTAAGAAAGAGTCTCACAACCTGGATAGTTGTTGAAAGGGTGGAATCAGCATGCTGAGCAGAGAGAGCAAAAAAAAGAGACTCACAATCTGGATGGGGTGGAATCAGTGAACAGTGAGAGCAAGAAGAAAGACTCACCTCCTGCATAGCAGTGGCAGGGATGGAATCAGTGCAATGAGCAGGGAGAGCAACAGAAGGGACTTGCAATCTGGATGGCAGTGAAGGGGGTGGAATCAGCTTGCTGAGCAAGGGGACCAAGAAAAGAGACTCACATCCTGGACAGCAGTGGAGGGGGTGGAATCACCATAAAGAGCATGGAGAGCAAGAAAAGAGACTCACAACCTGGATGGGAGTAGAGAGGGTGAAATCAGCATGCTGAGCAGGGGAGCAAAAAAAGAGACTCACCTCCTGCATAGCAGTGGAAGGGGTGGAATCAGTATGCTGAGCAGGGAAAGCAAGAAGAGAGACTCACAACCTGTATGACAGTGGAGGGGGTGGAATCAGTACTCTGAGTTGGAGAGTAAGAAAGGAGACTCACAACCTGATAGTAGTGAAAGGGGTGGAATCAGCAAACCAAGCAGGGGAGCAAGTAAAGAGACTCACAACCTGGGTGGCAGTGGAGGGGGTGGAATCAGTGTGCTGAGCAGGGAGAGCAAGACAAGAGACTCACTTCCTGCATAGTGGTGAAGGCCATGGAATCAGTACACTAAGCAGGAAGCACAAGAAGAGGGACCAACATCCTGGACAGCAGCAGGGTAGAATCAGTCTACTGAGCAGAGAGAGCAAGAAAAGAGACTTACAACCTGGACAGCAGTGGATAGGGTGGAATCAACACACTGAGCAGGGAGAGCATGGAGAGCAAGAAAAGAAACTCACTGGCTGGATAGCAGTGGAGAGGGTGGATCAGCATGCTGAGCAGGGAGCACGAGAAAGAGGCTCACCATCTGCACAGGACAGCAGTGGAGAGGGTGGAATCAGCATCCTGAGCACAGAGAGTGAGAAAAGAGACTCACAACCTGGATGGCAGTGAAGGAGTGAGATCAGCATGCTGGGCAGAGAGAGTGAGAAAAGAGACTCACATCCTGGGGGGGGAGGAATCAGTGCTCTGAGTAGGGAGAGCAAGAAAAGAGACTTGCATACTGGACAGCAGTGAAGGGGGTGAAATCAGCACACTTAGCATAGACAATGAGAACAGAGACTCACGACCTGGATAGTAGTGGAGGGGGTGGAATCAGCCAACTGAGCATGGAGGGTGAGAAAAGAGACTCACATACTGAACAGAAGTGAAATCAGCACACTGAGCAGGGAGACAGACAAGGGACTCACATCCTGGACAGAGGTGAAATCAGCACACTGAGCAGAGAGAGTGACAAGAGACTCACATCCTGGACAGTGGTGGAGGGGGTGGTATCAGTATGCTGAGCAGAGAGAGTGAGAAAAAGATTCACATCCTGGATGGAGTGAAATCAGAATGCTGAGCAGAGAGAGAGAGAAAAGAGACTCACATCCTAGGGTGAGGAATCAGTGCCCTGAGCAGGGAGAGTGAGAAAAGTGGCTCACATCCTGCATGGTGGTGGAGTAGATGGAGTGTTCTGAGCAGGGAGAGCGAGAAAATGGACTTACAAGCTGGATGGCATTGGAAGGGGTGGAATCAGTATGCTGAGGAGGGAGAGCAGAATAGCAACTCACAAGCTAAGTTATAGTGCACATCTTCAGATAGTGTAAGCACAGGGTAGTATGTATCACCCACCCAGAGCACAGGGAATGCACCCAGGCCTGCTCGTACAATCTTCTCCTCGTTGTTTTTACCCAGAACCACGTTCTTGTATTTTCCTCCATGGCATCTAATTTGTTAATGAGTTCCATATCATCTACACTTTAGTTGCCACCCACCCTCCGCACTGCCCATCTTATACTCAGCTCCGCATCTCCTTGTTGTACTGCTAAAAGCATATGTGAAACAACTGCTGGATTTAACGCAGCCATGGTGGTGTTGACAAGCTCCTGGCATCTTTGGTTGACTTCATGCATCTCTATGGTTTCTAATATTAGCACCAGTGAACCAGTCAAAACAACTCTCCTACTCTCAAGCTGCACATAGGGGGCACTCCCGATCTTCCCCAAGCATTCGGTCTCAAAGAACTTGTGACATTCCTCCTGTGTCCGCTCTTCGATATCCTCGATGGCTACATCCTTCTCCTCTGCTTCGTCCTCCAGATTGAGCCTCACATTCGACTTGAAAGCTTCGCACTTTGTGAAGAGTACAATGACCGGTACTTCCAACACAAATTAGAAGCCGTCATGATTAATGCAAGCACGACGCACCATTCTTGTCTGGGCAGATTTTATCAAACGTGTCAATGTCGAGGCATGCTCGTTGATGTTGGTCCATTGGAACACAGAACCTGCAGAGAAAATGGTTAGTCAACTGAACAATATCAGGTGGTCAGATAGTAACTAAACCAGATGGCGTGTAACCGTTCAGCAAGTCGTCTTCTGTGTGACCTATCACGAATAAATTCTTGAACCTCCTCCCACTGCCCGGTATCGCCCCCTTCAAATCCGCAGGAGTCGTGGAACACATAGCCTCGATGATTCACAAATATATACTCGTCCGTGATGGTGTGATGTCCACGCTACGAGCGAAGAGTAAGAACTCATTCAGAGCCATGTACTATCACATACCTGAGATGTAGGATCCAGCTGAATCTAGATGCATGTCCAAATCATTTTACTAAGAGTGCGTGCAAAACGGTTATCCGACCTTTTCTCTTTTGCCATCAGAGCCGATCCGGTAGATCTCCTGGACTCTCCGTGGTCTCGCAAACCCTCTGTAGGATGGAGGTTTTCCCTGCATTCGCTCTTCCCAAAATCAGGACTCGAAATTCGACGTCCGGAAGCGGCCTGAGAGGGGCGGTTTGGTCCATTTTTCGACGGGGGAAGTAGGAGTGCATGCGCAACGAGGCTAGTGCTGTTTAAGGCCCTCGGATGCTGTCACTGAGGACGACCATGATTGGACCGAACCCAACAGTGTATGATTGAAATTACATCGACTAAAGTTAGGGCTCCGTACCGTACGTGCCGGATACGGTACGTGTTTCAATACGGCTTTACGGACAGTATTAGGGGTACGTACAACGTAAAGGAAAGGTTCTCGAGCCGGTTACGGTACGGTACGTGTTACGCGCGGTCGTAATATGTGATACGTACGGTTCCAAAACCTCGGATTACTGTCCCATTTCGTTCAATTCGTAACGCCATTTTGGGTGTAACACCGCTTACGAATTAACCCTTTCGTATGGGGACTTGTGACAAGTGTGACCTACGAAATTCTTTCGTAATCCCGCCAGAAGGCCGACTTTTGGGCGCTGACACCGCCTGTGCCGCCGCGGACCCTAAAGAAAAGGCGAAACTGCTCAAAATCCCTCAAGCCTTGCTGGAGAAGCTTTTCCCGAATTCACATGGTGTCGTACAAGATTTTCTTGTGCATAAAATACCTTACCAGCGGCCGAGTGCCTACGAGACAGCGGCCAACATTGACGATCAGGAGGGCCCGGACGACAGCGGCATCTCTCCTGCCACTGTTGTTGCGGATGTCATGGCCAGCGAAAAAAGAGGCCGTGTGGCACGGAAGAGCGAGGGAGGTGGCCTTTGTTCCGCGGCGCTCGCTGACGATATCGATGCGGATCCTAACACAGCGGCGTCGGACGCGAAGGCCGATGCCCAAGTCGAAGAGGCGGGGAGCAGGGAAGGCCGAAAAGGAGCAGGAAGCCAAACCGGCATTATCTGGGGCCAGCATGGAGCATGGATGTATCACGATGACAATAGCTCTGAGGATGATCCTGCGGAGTGAGGTCGGGGGTGGTTGTGGGCGTCGGTGGGAAGTTCGTTCGCGATGTCCATCAACTGTCAATTATCCATCAGCGGAAGCAATTCTGAACTATTTGTAGCTACACGCAATAAAAATAAAGCCCCGTAGGGCCGCTCTCGCCATTTTTTCGCTGATTTTTGAGTTCATGGGACCCTTTCGTATGAGGCCTTTGTGACGCTGTGACGAATTTTTTTCGTAGATTTTGGGGTCTGTGACATGTGACCTTACGAATTGAACGAAATGGGACAGTATTCTTCAGTATTGGGAGCGATAGTATTCGCTTCATTTGTTACATCTATGACTTCCTTTTGTGTCATACAAGAATATCCATCCAAAAGGATGAGTGCAAACATCATCATATGCTATCAACCCGGACACGAAGTCTGACCTTCCTGATTTGGCATATGATTTAGAAACATCGACTTGGAAACTAGTATGAGGCATGTGGTCAAAAATTGAGGTGCTAAGCCCGGGTTCTATAAACTATACATCTGAAAATCAGAGACCCCATCCGGACTGAAGGTGCTGAGATCTAGCACATGTCTCAGTCAGGGGCAGATTCCAATTCAGTCAAAAAATTCACGCAGGTTCCAAAGGGAATATTTACCTCAAAAACCGAGTGTCCTGCTTACCGTACGGCATCGGTCCAAGAATGAAAGGTCGGATTAGGCTGTTGGGATTCCAAATCTACAAGCTGGGGTGTGTTTGGCGAGAAGCTGGCTTCGGGAACAGTGCCTAAAAATGCGCTCATTAAGCCTCTCTCGGAAAGTCCTTCCCTGCGGCTGCCACAGCCAGATTAGCCGCTGTACCTGCAACCTATCGGAACGGCATCTCCAGAGTTTCTTTCGAGCTCGGCACTTCAACCACCTGGACCACGTCAACTGAAGCTACTATCTCAGAAATCCGGACAATTTGTGTAAAAAGGGAGTTCCCTGTCCATCCAGGATGCTAGGATGATGTCAACGCAGATTCCGTATTGTACCTGCTGGCTGAGTGCGAAGTCTGCGGTCCAGTTGATGCACGATATTGACGAAAGCGTCTGGCGCAGAAAAATTGCAACTTGTCAACCGCTTTTCCAGGCTAACGATGCTGTGAGTCCATATCCTGTTTTGCCTTGCCTGGGTTGAAGGATCTTCTCTATTAGAAAGTATCGGATGACCGTCCCGGGGACGCTGAAATCGAGAAGCCAATTACCTCCTAGCAAAATACACGGGTTGTGCTGCATGGCTCGAGAAGGTTCGAGCCGGCAAACTTCGAAACATTTAATATTGTCCCTGCTTTCATCGAAAAGAAGGGCGACCGCAACCTCGAACCGAAAGACCGAGTGCACGCCGTCTGGTTGCGTATTTTTCCCGACCACGATTATCCAAACCATATTTGTTTCCGCGATTAAGCTCTGCCTCCAAACGCCGACACACGGTGCCCGTGTTTTGGAAACCGAAGCTAGCACATCGGTGTCAAAGTATACCTGTTCATTCCACGCCATCGATATGATTCGGCCATTTCAACTAGTCCCCGTGGTGGTCGCCTTTACTCGATTCGACAAGCTTGTCCGGCAGCCCGGGTTCAAGGAGGGTGACTTCAAAGCCTCCGTCAAGATCCTTTAAAATGCCGCTTCCAAGCTGAGGATGCCGATGCCCCGTTATGTTACTGTGTCAGGTCAGTTCGTTGAATGAAATCGATGTAGAATCGATCTAACAAGCCGAAGTCCGGAAAAGATTCGACGCAAATATCCCTGTGCATGTCGACATAACATGCGATGTGGTAGACGAACATCTATCTGGAGTGTGGCGCAAAGAGCCAGTGTCCCTCTGAGAATTTAAGCTTGTATTGCGTACGTATCCATGTTTTCCTTGCGTGCATTTTCCGCTCACATTTTCGATAGGAAAGGCCTGAATTGTAGGCACTTACCTTGAAATTCACTGTTTCTATTAATTTGCGCTTGCCCGGTGCAATCCTTGGAGTCGGAAATATGCTCCCACACAACTGTCTTGCCACCGTCCACCAGGAGATTGTGATGTGCTGGAACTTCCCGAACGCCGAAAACGTGAGTTATCCTATCGGGGCTTCGCCAATCGATGTACTCAAAGGTTAGACACTCAATGCTGTACGTCATTTAGGACCTACAGGCTCCGGCGCAGCCGTTCCAGAACTTTGGCTCCAGTGACCACGTGTCACCACTTTCCTTGCGCTCCTGGCCCGGAGGAGAGTAAGGTTAATCTGGAGAAGATCACTCAAGACCCATGTACTGCCATAACACCGGAAAATCGCGCCGCCTGCCGCTATCTTTAGATTGGCGTACTTATTCTTGAAGTGGCTCTCGTCCGAGGTTCTGTAAGACACGTACTTACCTTCTATCTTCTTTGTTTCTTGAATGCCGTATTCAACACCTTCAGGCCCAATGTTCAACGACTCCTCATCGCCTATACTGTATCTTTTCCTTCAAATCGACATGGAGGGTAACGCGTGACCCGGTTTAGCAATTCCACATTCCGGTACCGCCAAAATTTTTGCGTGACACCTCAAAAATTTGTATAGATCTACCATCCACTGAATTCCGCCGACATATTTTTGCATTCCTTTCACTTTCCTTTCCAGCATATTCTATCAAGATATCTGCATTTATTCTATAGATGTGAACTGTGGTATCTTGCGAACAATCCAGTGGATTTGATTGCATTCCGGAGTATTTCTTGCTCAGAATCCAGTGTAATGCAACAGATTTTTCGATCAAGGCTGCGAATTCCGTCGGAATACAGTGGATTCCGGTGGGTTTCGCAGGCAAATACAGCGATAATCGCTGGACTCCAGGCTACATCCCCCAGAATACACCGTTTTTCCGATGCATTCCGCCAATGATTTGACTTCGAGGTCACAAAAATCCATTGCAGTTTTCGCTCGATTCTTGTTTTTCTTGGATTTTAGGTTGCAATACAATCATATCGTTGTCTCTCTCCCGGGGTTGAAGGTACCTTGCAAATTGGGGTTGATCTTAATCGGTGTTGAATTTAACACGAAGTTCAAATTTATCTCGCACTTGCGCTACGTACAGTATATTGTGCCAATCAGCCTCTATTCGGCCTGAACTCCTTCAAAACCACGACTCGAGGAGGACCAGTATGAATCTAGTGGTGTATGGCCCACACCTGCTTCGTGTCGCCGGTGTAGCAGTGGTAATGCAATAAGTAGAAACCTCCGTTCGATTTGGGGCTAGGTCATACTGACTTGTTTGTCCTCTTTTCTTTTATCAAATGGCATCCTCCTTTTGATTTATCTTTGGCTCTGAGGGCGGGGAAGTCCAGAATGAGTCTTTATTTCAGTTCATTTTCCACGGCAGGCGCGGCGGAGCTCAGCCTCGAATAATTCAACGTGGATTTTTGAAAGTTGGCTCCTGCCCGGTTATGTACCTGGGAAGGAAGCAAGCGAGAGACTGAAATCCGGCGGCAAGTGGCCATGCCTGCTTTGCTACGTACGGTATTTGGTGTTCTAGATAAGCAGGAGAACCCTTGTTCGATTCGGGGCCAGATAATGCCGTCGCTGCTTACATGCGGAGTATTTTTGTTTTTCCTGTGGGTTTGATTGGCTCTGCGGTGTTTTTGGGACGTTGGGAGCTGGTGTGTGTTGAAGAGAGCTGGATTCAAGGGCAAACGAGGGGAAGGTTCAAACCATGTACAATTTTTGGAATCCAAACGTGCCGCATGGCTTCCAGAGATCGTCAATGTTTCGATCCAGCCGAAGCGGTATTTCATAGGATGGTCAATTTTTTTCTTTCTCTCTTGCTCTCTTTCATACCCAGTGCGCTGTGCGCTCGAAATACAGTACACAACGATGCGCCTAAACCCCTATCCCCGAACAATCCCGAACAACGCCGATCGCCACAGTGGCGGTGCCGTACGTCAACGCGTCAACCTTCGATCATCACCTCCTTGTCACCTCCATCTTCTCTTTCGACGCGCTCCTGTAGACGCGATGCCGCTGAACCCGAGCGCGCCCAATGGAGATTCCAGGCGACCCAATCGCAAACCCATCGCCAACCCAAAACCGTGACCTAACCCGCGTTCGACCACAAAGCCAGATTCAGCACAATCGCCACCGCGCCGCGCAGTTGATGAGGGGTGGCCGGTGGCCGGAGGCCGGAGGCCTACCGGAAGATCTACGCGGAGAAACGACTCGCGCAACGACAGGGGTAACGATTGGGAAGCCTTCCTGCCCACCACCGCGCCCCGCCACACTGCTACTGCACACGGTGCGAATCGTGAAGCCGCATAAGCGAATATGTGCGTTTCCTCCTCCGGATCCCCACTCTCTTTTATGTTTGGTTTTTGTTGCCTCCGCTTTAGCTCCACACTCCCCCAGATGCGGCGCCTCGTGCTCCTGAGTCCCGGATTCTCGACGCGGGGCAGTGTTGGTCGGCCGTGCTCGAGCACGAGCAATCAGCACTCCCGTGCTCCTACACTTTTTGGCTTCGGCTTTGGCGTTGCCATCGACGCGACGTGGCGCTCTTTCCCGTTTTGCCTTGCTCCCTCTTACGCTTTCGCAGTGCATCTTCAAATACGACCACCACTTCGCCTCGATCGGGCAGTAGGTCGGCGCGGGAAACCACAAGTTTTTTCCATTTCTCTAATCTCATCTTCAACTCTCTCTTTTTCCGAGCGTCCGAGCTATCAAGTGTCGAGGCGACCAGGCGAGCGGGGAATCGACGCCCAGAGAATTTGAGTGTCGACACGAGACTCGGACCCGGGAGCGAGGGCTCGGCGCGCCGAGGCGGGATGGCTTCGAGGCCAGGAATCGACCCGGCAGCGGGAGCGAGTCTCGCCGAGTGAGCCTCCGAACCTTTGAGTCTTCAGGCCTCGAGTCTGAAGTCTCGACGCGTCAGAGCTTTTCAGTGTCTACATGCCACGTGTCGAATCTTGGGTGGGCGAGGATTCGACTGCCTCCCTGCCCACTCCCCAGTTCCTCTCTTCTCCGTTCTCTTCTTCGCCTCGCAGACGATGCACTGGTCTGCTTCATGATCTACGCGCTGTGTCAGCGGCGGTTTTCAATACGGGATGGAGGAGGTCGGCGACTCGCAGGAGGTGGCGTTGATCGCGCTGCGAGTCCTCCGTCCATTTCTTTATTCATCGCCTCATACCGCCTTCTTCAGGCTTCACCTTTTCCTTCCATTATTTCATCGCATTAACAACGAGCGGGCGCGTTTCGTCGACCCTCAGTTCCTGCCCCCTAACAAAAGGGCGCTCCTCTTTCCCTTCCTCCCTTCCGCCCTCCCCGCGCTTACCTTCTTCGCCTTTATTTTCTCTCAGTTTTCGTGGATGCGATTTTGGTGCGGAGTAGTGCTGACGAAAGATATGATATAGGGCGGCCCTCTTCCTCCTCTTCACGCTCCCGCTACAGATGGACCACACGCGCACATCGAGATCGATGACGACGGTATGTGTCTTCTTTCAATGCTTTCTGTCTTGTTTTCGCTGGTGTAGCTTTTGCGTCTTTGTACTTGGTGGTTTTTTCGACTGAACTTCGGCTTCGACTTCCGAATTGCGACCGCCGATTTCTATCATTTTAACATGCGCCTGGCGACCACTTTGTGCGACTCACGATGTGGAACTTTGCGTCGGGTCAACTTTTGGTGAAGTGGATAGATATGGATATGGATCGCTGACACGGCCCTCAACCGACGCATGGAAACGTAACATGCAAATCAGGTCGGATCCTTCGCAGCACGTTGTCTGCGCGAGCGCTTCCGTCGGAGGAGGGTGTGTCCTGGCGGGATGTTGTGTGCG
This sequence comes from Mycena sanguinolenta, assembly GCA_014462675.1. Taxonomy (NCBI): domain Eukaryota; kingdom Fungi; phylum Basidiomycota; class Agaricomycetes; order Agaricales; family Mycenaceae; genus Mycena; species Mycena sanguinolenta. Next base: position 9,410,446 of record JACAZH010000003.1, on the reverse strand, counting down.
TTTATGCTTTCCTGCTTCCCTTCTTGGGGCCCATTCTCACCGTCCTGCCCGCATTTCCCTTCCTCGGACTCGCCTTATTCCCGTATCTTGGCCTCGCCTCATTCCCGTGTCTTGGCCTCGCTTTATTCCCGTGTCTTGGCGCCCGCCTGGCCCCACTCCTTTCTCACTCCTCTTGCCCTGACGTAAACGCTGATAATGCATCCCCACAGTACGAAACGCTGGCGCCGCCTCGCCACTGACGCCGAGCGAGGGGGAACATGGGGGCGGGCAGTTCGCGTGCTGCATGAGGGATGAGGTGGGGGTGGGGTGGGTTTGTGAGTACTTTCGTTTTTGGTCTTTGCTTACGCCCTCGTGTTTCAGTTATATATGATAGCGTTGATGATGGACCATTCCACTTTCATCCCGGGATCATTTCGAAGGCCATTTTCATCCATGTCTGAGTGCGCTGACAAGAATCGTGAGTACTTTCGCTTCTGGTCTTCCTTTTCTCCCGTCCTCTGCGGCGCTTTGCTTACGCCCTCGTGTTTCAGCTATATATGATAGCGTTGATGAGGGACCATTCCACTTTTATCCCGGGATCATTTCGAAGGCCGTTTTCATTCATGTCTGAGTGCGCTGACAAGAATCCACAGTTCCCTTTGAACATCTCGGTGTGTGTACATGTCCAATTTCGTCCGATTGTTTCTGACTTTTCCGTTACTCCCTTTCTCCTTGAAACGGTTGTGTCAATCGACGCTCAGCACAGCTCGCATTGTCGTGGCAATAATAGAATTATCCTGTGTAAGTCTGGATAACATGTTCGAACACGAGAACTCTAACTTGCAATTCACTCACAGTGCTGTCGCACTAGATATACAAGTAGAGTAGCACTCCTTAGTCCTAAAGAATAATATACTTGGATGCACAACATTATCAGCCCCCAACTTTCGCTCCGGCATATTTTGTCTTTTTGTAAAGAAAGGCCGGATGCTCCTTGTGAAATTGACCTCTTTTCGGCCGTAAGCCGTGAGCCCGATCCGACCGTTTTCAGATTTCGTTCGTATTCATTCCAACTTCGGTTTTCCGACCCAATAGCCTAGCCAATTGCAAAACTTAATCAAGAAACCCCCATTTGTATGTATACTGAATCGAGCTGAGCAGTTTTTCGAATATTATAGCGCTGTGCAAAGCCCACAACCATTAATTCGACGGTTCTTGCATCGGACCGGCCAAGCGAAGTTGTTCGATCGCAGTTGATGGTCGACGTTTGCGACAAAACGTTGGCTGTGGAGTGCTGTCCGTAGGCGGTCGACCGAGGGGAGAGGACAAGAACAGCCACCTTCTAGATTTCGGAAGTTGATTTCAAAAACTTCCGGCCCGCACACCTCTCCTCGAAGTTTGTTCCTGCATCCAAACGTTGGCGGAATGGTAACAGGTTTCGAAGGCTCCTTGAAGCATGATATCTTACCCGTGCCGCGGCATGCGAAACTGAAATCAGCCGCACCTGCTTCAGAATTACCTTTCTGAGCTCTCCTTCTATATATGAAACTTCAAGTTCGTCTTAGCCTACTTTCAATTCTGTTCAGGTTTACGCTTCAGAACAGGGCCTTGGCTTTGCATTACTTGGTTTTTTGGCGCTGTCGAGGCTACTTCTCCCGCGCCTATCACGGACAGACTCTTCTGTCTCGATGATTGACGCGATAAAAATATAGGCTGTAGACATGCCGTCAGCATTATGCATCTTGTCTCATTCCCCTCCGCTGTCCTAGGACGATCTGTTGGAAAAAGCCGTCAATCATGTATACATATAGGCCGAACTCCACCTGCAAGAGATAACAACGTCCCTCATGGCCAACGCAACTGAATCGCTCAATCCTTCCACTCCCCTCGCTTTCTTACCGCCGGCCCTCGCAGATCAATTTGAGCAGTTGCGATATCTCTTTGCGGCGACGCTTGGAGTAAGAATTGTTCAATATCCATCTGTCCAAATGTATACCTCTTGAATCTAGGCATATGTATGGGACATTGCCCTGAACCTGGAAAACGACTATGCCTTGTTGTTCAAGCACAGGGTTCGCTTCCCGACAATTGTGTATTTTCTTTCAAGGTAATCTCACGACGTTTTCGAGCATCCGCCGTGCTGATGAATTCGCCCTAGAGCATTCACATTGGCTTACATTCTCGCATGCTTTGTCAACGCAAGTGAGCTGGCTATTTTTTTGGCTTGAACGCAGTGTTGAACATATCACTGACCACAGGTGCACCGGTAAAAAACTGCAATGCCTTATCACTTGGCTACAGCATCTGCCTCGTTTTGTCGCAGACAGCCACCGCAATGCTCTTCTTTTTTACGAGTAACTGCAGTCTGGCACCCGAGCAAGGTCGCCTTTGCAGTGTTCTCTATTCTTTGGATCGCCGTCCTCGGCGCCGGCATGATCGCCCCACTCGGAATTCGCAGCACGCACATAGAACCCACCATGCAGTGCATCAACACGGCCCTACCGGCCAATATCGAAGTGACGGCGATTATGCCTCTAATCAACGATACCGCCATCTTTCTTGCTATCAATTACCGTATTCTTGCGCATACAATAGTAGCGGATTCCCGCCTGGCCCGTCTCCGAGTTTTCTTTGGTGGTCCAGCATTATCCACACTATCGCAGGCGTTACTTCGAAGCGGACAGCACTTCTACTTGTGAGTATATCTTATGTTTGGGTGAACCCTTTTTTCAATGCCATACCCAGTATTGCAGTTGCCACGCATATCACTCTTCTTGTTCTCTTGAAGCTGCCTCAGTTGACCCCTATTGATCACGCCATGTTTGGAATCCCTGCCATAGCGCTGATCAACGCTATGGCTTGCCTAGTCTTCCGGAGGATTAAATTGGGACTTATAAGTTCTGATGGGATTTCAAGCCCTCCTATCACTGGTCTCTCCCAGGATTTTCATGCAACAGCGACTCCTAGGTCTCTTCCCCTTCACTCTCGTCGGACCGAGCCCATTACCACGGGATTTGAATCGAATACAGCTTATCCATCGGATGTCCTGGTGCAGAAGGAGATGGATAAATTTGAAGACGGGGCTGATGCAAGCCAGGAGATCTTCAAACCTACAACGTTGGCATAGTTCTGCATATGGTTGGTCTACATTACATCTGCATCGTCTTCGCACTCGCCATAATACTGAGTTGCTTCCAAGATATTGAGCCTGCGGCTCTCAACTGTTGGGCCGTCTGCAGTCCCCATAATTGTTTCGAGTCTTACATTCGATATTCGGAGGTCAGTGATTTCAACCCGATTCTTCACTCGACAGAACGACAAAATGCAATATGAAAAGCATTTTGTCTAACCTGTCAGGTTTTCCTGCTCCGAATACATAGTTTACGAATACTTTATGTAGTCGTTCTTAATATTTCATCAGGGCCATTTTGCCGATCGCACTACTCGCTGTCCGCACTTTTTTCAATCTAATGACAATTAAGTTCCATTACATTTTGGTGATCGAATTAACGAATTCATTACAACCGGGCCGCGATTTGCCACTTCATCAGTAACAGAATCTAATGAAAATAGTGGCTGTGTGCAAATAGCTTATGTCACGGGTTCCACTTTTCTTCTGCTGCCACAACCAGTACATTCTGAGCTTGAATCATGTGGACAGTATAGTCTTCCCAACTCCCTCTTTGACTCCGTGTGGCATGCACGTTTACATTGTTGTTCTATGGCTCACATTTACCGTCACTCCTCGTAAGCCCCTGTTTACGTCGTCGCTTGCACTTCTTTTCAACAGTTTTGTAAATATTACTTTGTATCACTCTTCAGATGGCCTACGCACAGAGATTTTGCCCTTCATCACACAAGAATTTCTGTATCCTATCTCACATACCATCCCTGTCCACCGAATGCGTCTGTAACCATCTGCCATTTTCCGGGCCGATCACATCCGGTATTTGAGACGCTGCGACATTGATCGCACACTGACTCATATCTCCTGCCTCCTGTCACTTCTCATACACCGCCGCTTCCATGCATATTTTTGCGGGGACATTAATCACCATTACCAGATTGGTTGCTGGAATATTTTGCATAACCGAAATGCGCTGTGTTCGCATCCGGCTTCTAGGCCTACTTCGTTCACCTTGCGTCCTCACATTCCCTAACAGCTTGCACCGTCGACCATTATGCTATTCATGATCCATGGACTGCACTATATCCCGTTTGGCCATTGAGGTGCTGGTGAACCCAAGGCACACATTCAGCCGTGACATTTATCGTGACAGCAATCTACTGTTCAATGTCGCCGTGCACAACAAGCAACTGCGGCGTCACGCTGCTTGAAGACTGCAGACGGAAACCCGAGTTCCGATTTATGAAGAGTGTCATGTGTCTTGTGTGTCTGCTTTAAAGTTTTAATTTTTTATGAGCTACTCACTAACGGCAACAATTCAAACCAAAAGGCATCCCTGAATTTCCTCTCCAGAAATTTGCCCCGGAACTACATGCAATGCTGCCTGCCAGGCTAGAATTTAAAGGCCGATGTACACTAGCGGGCACTTGCAAATTTTGCCACAACGAGCATATGCTCGTTATCAAGGCTTGAATGAGTGTTGTGTTTGAGGAGCTCGGATTAGACTGAATAAGTGTCCGCTTCATGATCACACAAACAGGCTCTGTTATCGTGGGGTTCATTGTGTACCATCTACTGCACATGGACTTGACTAAACTGCGAAGCCTCAAGACAATCAACATCTATGTCTGCGAAGGCCAACAGGCTAAGCTCTTGGGCAAATATTTGAAAGTCATTACAGCTTATCCGAAGGTGTGTGATGTGCATTCATTAGGCTGTTTCTAACCAAGCTTGAAGCTCTCAGTTCAGTATCGACTCTGAAGGCATGACCTTCTCTGACGTAGTGCTTTACTGGTGTTCATCCGGCGGCTGAGTCTTGGCTATGCACCGAAACGGTCTTCCACAGCAAACTCACCTGCGAGTTCTCGTGGATGTATGAGAAAGGCTTGTTTACGTTACACTTGACCTGCTTCGAAAATAGGCTCGTGTCGGAGTATAATGAGTCATGATATTGCTTTTGTCATGGTAGAACACAATGTGTATTATTTAAGGCTAACTGTAAACTCAAGTTGTGGATATTCGTGGGTGACTTGCATGTAACACAAATCATCGTGTTTACATCTCAAATGGTAAGACTAGGGGGAGGACTGCATTGCGAGCTGTCGAGCATTAAGACAACTAGATTAAGAGTCTCGTGCCAGACTTGTAATCAAGTACTAATATCAGTCTCCCCGCATTAAAACTTATTGGCCAGCGGGTTCAACAAGGAACATAAGTATTCGTAGCCGCCGCGCGCAGCGATGGCCTATACCACCCAAGTTGTCTAATCTCAAGAATACTCAATGTCAGAAAGAGCAATAAGACCTGGTTGCAGATGGTCCCACCTGCCGCATGTGATATACCCAAGTAACGCGTGAGCAAGAGTCCCTGTTCGATTTGGGGCCAGGGCATTAGGAATCGCTGGATAATTTTTTCCACCTGAATCAGAATTTGCTGGCTCGTCACCCGCATGGTCTTCCGGAATACGTATTTATTTCGTCCAATTTTACGGTTTACAAGACAAAATAACCACAGCTTCCTACGCCATAGTAGAGCCCCAAGTCAAACAGCGTGTATTGGGATAACAGCACTATCTACTCCGCACCCGAACCTGATGCGCATCCTGGGAAACTTAGCAATCTTCCTCAAAGATACATCTCAGTTCAATCTTAGTTGACGCAAGGGCGCGGTGTGCCGCTTCACGGCCCACCACTTCGTCTAAGGAAGTTGAAATCCAGTGCTGATTCCAGAAATAATGATGGGTGCTAAAGTTGGCGAGGCGGCGAAATGTCGGAAGTGAAATTGGAGTGCTGATAGCGGAGTTCAAAAAGGCTTGAGACAGGCTTAATTTTATAAAGAGAGAGAATATTCAATAGATGTTCAATGCTGAATTCTACATAGGTTTTGTATCAACTGGTTTGTGGATGAGGTCCACGCGTATCGTACTGGACAGTCTCTTTATCCCATCAAACACATGACTTCACCCAGGTCTGGTAAGATCTGGCGGTGGATGGCCCACACCTGCTGTATGCCTGGATACATGCGTGGCTCACATGGAGCAGGAGGCCCCCGTTCGATTTTGCGAAGTGTCTTTTGTAAAAGATTAGAAGATATTTATTTTGTTTATCGTTTGCTGTCCGGTGTTCGATTCAACACGGAGGGTTGTCTCGTGCCTGAGGTCCAGATATCTTCGTCTGCCGAGCAACCCAAGTACTCCCACAATTATATAAGCCACTAAAGCCAAGAATCCAGAAAACCTGGTGGTGCATGGTCTACATCTGCTTCGTGTCACTGATGGTCATGGTTCAATCAGCAGGATATCTTTGTTCAATTCGAGGCCAGGTCATGCGAATATGGTCTCGTCTCTTTTCAAAGCTTTTTTTTTTGCTTTGTTATGTGTTATGGGGGTTGTATTTCCTGATGGTAAGGTGTTTTTTACTCTAAGGAGGTTGAAAGTTGGGTTAAAACACGAGTTCAACTTCGAAGTTTGAAAATGAAAACGCCTGAGATACGCAATACGCTGGCACTCATTGGCGCAAGGGTCTCGAGGAACTGAGGCCCGGCGGTGGTTGGGACCACACCCGCTGTAGTTAACTATCAAATGAGCAGGAGGACCCCGTTCGATTTGAGGCCAGGTCATTCGAGGTAAAGAGCATATTCTTTTTTTCTTTCTATTTTTTTCCTTTCAGATATAAATTTGCTGGAGGAAAACGCACGCAGACTGTAATTCGACGCGAGGGGGCGATTAGGCTTCAGAGGGCGTTCCGAGTTGAACCAAATTCCTGACGCCCCATGTGACATCACGAGCGTCTCACTGCCAGTGCACTGATAACTCAGTCCCACAAATACACGGTATTGAAAAAAAAAAAAGAAAAAAAGACCGATGGTGATTGGTATTACACTTGCTGTATCCGGCCAAAAATCCAGTCATTTCGTACGCAGGAGGACCTCGTTCGATTCGGGCTCGGGTCGTTTCCGTGGCGTAGAACTTTCTCCCGTCAACTTATCTCAAGCGGAAAAATACATTTTCGCTTTCTCTCCCAGTATGCTGGCGAATCAGAAGTGCAGGATGCAACGAAGCCCCTATTCCCGAACAACACAGTGGCGGTGCTGTACGTCATCGTTCCATTCTTGCTGTCTTCTCCCGTGGACGCGATGCCGCGAACGCGCTCAATGGCGACACCGCCGTGCAATTCAATACCAAACTGGACGGCGCCACTCTCATGACGAGATACAGGACGTCAGGGTGAAAACTGGGTAGGGAAGAGGCCGAGGCCTACCGGACTATTCACGAGAGGAGGGAGCACGCGCAACGACAGATCCCGATTGGGAGCATCTCCCCATAACGCCACTGCACGCGATGCGAGGTCGTGAAGCTGCATAGGGAAAGGTGCGCGTATCCTCTTCCCCTCTATCCCCACTCTCTCTTATGTTTCGTGGCTTTGCCGCCTTCGCCTTTTCCCTCCGCACTCTCAGGGCGCCGCGCCCCGTGCTTCCGGGTTCTGCGTAGTCGACGTGGTTCGGTATCGGTTGGCGTCGGCGTGCTCTAGCGCGAGCAATCGACACTCCCGTGCTCCCATCCTTTTCGGCTCTGGCGCTTTGGCGTTGCCATCGACGCGACGCGGCGCTCTTTGAGAGTCTTTCCCGTTCTGCCTTGCTTCTTTTGACGCATATTTTAATGCGTGCGCAGTGCATCCTCGAATACGACCACCACTGCACCTGGACCGGGAAATACGTTGGTGCGCGGAACCACAAGTTCTTTATGAATTTTCTGGTGGCTATGGTGCATTCCTTTCCTACATTCGTTTTCGACTCTCCTTGCCCTCCCTCCTCTTCCCCGTCGCACCTTCTCGTTTGCCTTCGACTTTCCGAGCCTTTGAGTATCGAGTCTCATCGCGACGAGGCGGGAACGACTCTCGGGTCCCGCCGAGCGAGGAATCGACTGTTTCGAGTCTTGACTCTGCTTTGATTGCACTCTGCTCCCTCCTTTCACTTCACCTTTTCTTCGAGTTCCTATCCTACTTACGAAACGATATAGGTCTGCTGCACCACCTAGACCTCAATCTCGGTGCTGGTTTTCAACGTCGGGTGGAGGAAAGGGATAGGTAAAGGGGCACAAACCCACCGGAGGTGGTGTCGACCAGGCAAGACGGTGGGAGACGGGAGGAAAGAACAGTGAGGTGCAGGCGGTGGATCCGCGCGAGCGAGACGGGAACGACGCCGTGCATGACGGGGACTGCGGGGTGGGATGGTACACCAATAATCGTGGTTGTGGTCAGGTCGTGCGGCGTCGGAAAGAGCGTGTATCCCTTCGCCCGTCACGGTGGTAAAGGGGACAGGTCGAGGTGCAGGTCGTTGGGAAAGGGGACGATGTGCGAGCGTCCGCCGGTTGTTTGATCTCCAAAACAATGTCGCCGCCATTTGAGATGGTGCATCGCCGCGACAAGACCCCGAATCGAGTGGTTTCATACTAATGTTTATGTATGGTGTATTGAACTATTCGATCAAGATCCGATTGCTCAGGACACTCGAGTCCGTCTGGAACTACTTGGGGGTAAGGCCGTTGCATTTGTACGGCAGGCATGAATACTTCTTTTTTGATCCTCACTGCAGGGTAGTAGTTCTTTGGAAAGAGCCCAAGAACCTTACAATTATTATCTGAGACTGGATACCTGGCCACCGGGGATGTACCAAGTGCGACACACTCACACTCACACTCGGCTAGCGAAATGTACTTACTTGAGACACAGTGTCGCAAGACTCGCTCGAGTCTGCAGTGATGTGAAGACGTGCGACACTCTGCCAGAGCTCGGCCGCATCATAGACGATTGATTCTATCAATCAAACATTCTGACTGTTCGGTTGCTGTTCGGTCAAATCTTGCTCTCTTTCATCACCATCGTCAACGACGAACGACATGCGACGTAGCCAGGCCGCTCACCTTTTTCTGCTAGTTCCAGCGCTCCTCAGGCCATGTGCGATGTTGACAAAGATGAAGGAATTGCCAAAGCGTCGGTCCAGGAGGTGCAACACGTCATGCAGTAGGCGGATGGTTCATATGGTGAGCACTCACTGAACACACACCTGCATGCAGCTCTGATTTCGTTTTCCGCCTACAGCAGTCAGCAGAGATTGACGAGGCCAATGCCAAGTGAGGATCAAGTGGGTTTGTCAGCCAAAGTGTCGGCCGTTCTTGCAGCACGAGGTATGTTGTAGTAATTTAACCCTGCTATTTCAAGATTGAAGCATTCAATACTGATTACCAGGAGGCGCCCACCAGCGAAAACACATGCAACCTCTCTGAAGGTCTTCCTGCACGCACGGTCGCACAATTCAGGTGGCGCGGCGCCTTCCGTAAGCACCTAAAAAAATGCGCTGTTGCGCCTGGGGTGCGGCATGCTCTGCGGTGAACTGCTCTGGCACACTGCACTGTCCCTACGGTTTACGCGCGGAAAACGCAAGATCAAGGTAGGAACGAGATCAATGTACCATACGTCATTATGCTCTAAGGCAGTTTGGCATGCGAAACGAGTGTAGGGTAGAACTGAATTGAATATGTTTTTGAAGTCGATATAAGTCTGCTTCGACTCTACCGAAAAGTCCAGCATTTTGAATGCGGCGCCGAGCCTGCCGTGTCCCGGACCGTAGCCGAAAAGTGGCCGAGCCGCTGCCGCGTGCCAATTGACAGTGTCGCAACATGATCGAGTGTGTCGCAAGTTTGATTTCATCACTCCAGACTGGTGACAGTGTCGCAGCTCACAAGGTGCTAAGCGAGGAGTGTGAGTGTGAGTGTGTCGCAGTTGGTTGATCCCCCTGGCCACCTTAAGGGTTTTCCATATCTCAAATGACCAGGGGCATTCACCTTCTATGCATCTGGGGGACCTACGACGTAGTCTGGGATGTTGTGAATGGATCATGACCGGATGCGACCAATTTGATGATGTTTTGATGGATCGGCGAATATTTTGCCGCGGGTCCAAAAATGGCCAAAACATAGTCTCTGCTACAGAACCGATATACTGATGACGAACAAGTATGTATCAGTATATGGTCTGTTTGCAATCACGATCGGCTTAGGGAGCCACGGACTGATTACACAATCATGTGGCTGTGCTTCTTGCGCCTAGCATTTTTTTACTGCTTTCAAGTGTTCTCTTGTGCTCTTCTTGATCCCAAGCATTTATGATAGGATATACTCGTTATTGGTCAAGTTTTTGGAGTGTCGGATGCCCTTGGTACGATGGAATGAACACTTCGCGGCAAGTGCCGATTCGGCCGATCAGACCGACGCTTTAACATCAAGGCTCAAAATATTGCACAAACTCCCAGTATTTTGTAATCCACGCATTATATGAGCGCGGGACCACCCAGATGCGGCAAACACAGCACACTCCACATGCGGCACACTGCATTCATCTGCGGCACACCGGGTTAATCTGCGGCACATTGTCTTCAAATGCAGCACATTGCATGGCACATCAACGGCACTGTCACCTAGACCGGCAACTGCCGCACATGAACGTGCTGGTGGCGGGCGCTGTCACATACGGTGGGAACTGCCGTTTTTGCCCAACCGGCAATGTTGCCGCTCAAATAAATAAGCACTGCCTGCACGCCTCCGTCCCGCCCTTTCCCGACGCTCAACATTGCAACTAAACTTGGTAGTGCGTGCTTGGTGCTTGCCTCGGCGGGATTGTATCACACCCAGGGGATTGAAAATCAACGTACAATTGCTTGGGGTGAGTTCGAAGGCATCCTGGGTGTCGAAATAAATGCAATAGGACAACAAATCTGTGTGCGACTCGTGCAAAGCTCGATGTTTAAATTTGTAAAAGGGCTCAAAACAGTCAAATGGGCGGTTTGGGTGAATTGTATGAGAAAGCTAAATGGACAGCTGTCATGTTCAAAGCATTGTTGAGTGGATGAAGACCGGAGCTGATAAATATACACAAGTTCCGTCGCCAGGGAGCCTGGAATTTTCCACTCAGAATGACATTCAACTTGTATAATGAAAACTTCCTGGGTGAGCTTTAATTGAGGCTGCCCTTGATGAATTTTCGAAACTTACCGACTTTGGATCCCATGCAAACAGTACTCATTGAATGCAGCTTGGACATTTGTAGCCACCTACTCTACCCAACTAGCGGCGAAGATGTATGTGGTCTCCCCAGATACCAAGCCCCGATTTGAGGTGTTGTCGCTTAGCGCGATAGTTACGCAGGACCTATTAATTATAGTAACTAGCGATAAAGCTATTTTGCGATAATTCAAGCGCCGGAGGGCGGAAGGGCCGCCCTCCATCAATTTGATCTTCCCGTTGTAATTAGTTGTGCTGGACATCATGGCAGCTAGCGCTGGTTGGCTTCAGTTGTGCGACCATTTCAACATGTTCAAGTTTCCATTCTTGGTCCTTATTGAAATTGCTTGAACAAGCTGATATATTTTCCAGCTCCACCCTATTCTTCTGGATGTATGTAAGGGCGCGGGCTTTAGATACGCATCAGTCATGTGAGCCCGGTAGCTTTCCCAAGCCGGGTTTCTTCCCACAGGGTTTACCAGCTTGGGTTTTGATGCACCCGCGGCATAGTCAGTATGTAATATGTATATTTAGCCTTCTAGTTTAGTTACCAGTGACAGCGGGGGTTATTGGCTGTGCCACGTAGTCTACTTCCCTTTTCTTCTCAACGCCAGTTGCCTGCTTGATACCTTGGATCTTCTGTGCTTATTTCTGGTCTCTGTTCTATTCTGGTCTTGGGTAGCCAGCACCATGACAGTTTGAGAAGACCCCAACCCCAGCTTTTAGCTGCGTATCCCTGTTTCTAATTTTGTGCTCTCACTGCCACACCTAGCTTCTATTCTCTCTGTCCCTTCACTGCTTCTTGGATTCTTCTTTCCCACCCTCCAAAAAATGTCCTATGATCACTGTTTGACAACTCCTGGCTGGGGTTCTGATACCTGGGGCAACACTAGCTTAGGATACAGCTCTGGCTTTGACAATGGCTCGTCTCAGCCATCTGGGGACCAACAATACCAGCAACAATTCCAGCAGCCTCCTACTCCTTCCCCTGATGCTGTGATTCACCAGCTCTTCGCTGAGGTTCGCAGCGAGGCTGCTGCGACTTGGCAGTTCTATGAAGCCCAGCAGAATGCAGTCTTGAATACACTGGGGAACATGACCAATGTCCTCAATACCATGCTGAACACCCTTAACCACGGTTTTGCTGCTGCTGCTGTGAATGCTCCTCCTCCTGCTTCTGCCGCTGGTCCTTCCCCTGCTGCTACTGCCCCGCTGGTTGTTCCTACTCCTACTAATGCTGCTCCTGCCCCCTGTACCTGTTGCTCCACGTCCTCTCAAGGGGCGTGAGCCACGCCTGTTTACTGGCAGTACCAAGGACGTCGAGGCCTTCATTGACAAAGTCGAAACCAACATCCGCCTCCAGCAAATGACTGACGATCTGGACAAGACGGGATATTTTTCCACATACCTCAATGACAGCAACCCCAAGTCCTGGTATTATTCCGCCAAGGCCACTGATATGTCCCTTCTTTCTGATTATCCTCGTTTTGTTGCTTCTTTCCACTCACAATTTTCAGATTCCAACTACGCTGCCACTGCTCTTTGTCTGATTAAGGCGTTGAGGCAAATGGGCTTGTGTGCTAACTATGCCGCGAGATTCTGTGAGCTGTTGGCTCATGTGGATTTCTCCGAGCAGACAAAGCTTGATCAGTTCCGCGACGGCCTCAAATTGAGCGTCTAGGATAAGATCGTGGGGGGTTCATCCCAAACCCACCACCTTTGAGGCTTTCGTCACACTTATGATTGAGATCGACAATGACCTGCATGAAAACGAGATTGCCACTCGTGAACGTGCTGGGGGCTCGCGTTCAACCGCAAATTCCTCTCGTCCCAACCATTGCCCAGCAGTGTCCTCTCCCCCGGCGTCATCCTCGACTTCAGACCCCACTCCCATGGAGGTCAAGTCTTTGAAGTTTTGAGGACCCTTGACCCAGGACGAGAAGGATTGCCGCCGCCAGAACAACCTCTGTCTTTACTGCAGAGGTCCCAGTCATGACTCAGGGACCTGTCCCAACAAGTCTGTGAAGGTGAAAAAGCGCGATGCTGCGCAACAGGCTGGTCCTGCCCAGGTGGGAAAAGCCTGACCGAGAGTCCATCTCCTGCCCTAGGGCTCTCGGGTTCTGATGCTAGGGCATGTCCTGATCTCGCTGTGAAGCCCACGTTCATTTGTGCGACGAATGGACACTTTATACCCCAAAACTACGTCATTCCTCATTTTGTCTTTGCTTCTTTCTCTCACTTGAATTCTCCAGATCACTTCTTCATTTCCGTTTCCCTCTCCTTTCCCAGTCGTGCTCCCATTCGCACCTTTGCTCTGGTCGACTGTGGTGCCACCGCTTCCCGCATCTCTGAACGGTTCAGCCAAAGGCATTCACTTCTGCGGACGCCTAAGGATGTTCCTGTCCCAATCACAGCCGTTGACAATTGCCTGATCGCCGGCGGACTGGTCACTCATGACGTTGTTGCGCGTCTCTCTGTAGAGTCCCACTCAGAGGTGATTTGCCTTAGTGTCGTGTCTGTCGGGTATCTGGTTATTCTCGGTCTGGACTGGCTGTGCCGACACAACCCCGAAATCGACTGGACCTCAATGGACCTTTCCCTCTCCTGTTGCAACCTCACTCGCTCGGATCCGATTCGTGTGGGCGCTCGAGGCTTCGGTCTCCCTCGCCCCTCACCGGGTTCTTCCGCTCTCAACTCTGTCTCCTCAACCTCCGTCGGATTAGGCTTCGGTCTTCGCGGCAAGTTGTTTCCCTTTTTCCGTTCTGTTTCCCTTGCTCCACCCAACTCTGCTCCTGTACCCCCCTCCACTCATGTACCTATGATACATTCTCATGATGAGCGTTTGGCTGACGACTTGTCTCTGCGTTTGTCCACAGACAGTGTGCCAACTCCTCTGATGTGCACATCACCCTCTGGTTCCTTCCTCTCTGCGCTGACAGGACTTAACAGCTTCAGTTGCTCTGTTCTTGATCGCACTCACCCTGTTCCTGCTCCCACTCCTTGAATTTGAGTTCTTAATCCGTCTCGTTTTCGCAAACTCAACAAGAATCTTGATATTTCACTGATTCATTTTCATCCTGTAGGCTCCCCTGCTTACACCCTCACCTCGATGGGCTCGACATCCTCGACTCACAACTCTGACCTCGGTCCTGACAACCCTGATGAACCTCACGACTCCTCCGCGCTGCGCGCTCTCCCTCTCAAATATATGCCTTGGGCTTCGATGGTCTTTTCTGACATTGAAGTCAACACTCTGCCTCCCCACCGTCCTTACAACATCTCAATCGATCTTGAAGACGGCAAATCTCCTCCTTTTGGCCCAATGTATCGCCTTTCTCAGGGACGAACGCGATGCTCTGGCAAAAATACCTCGACAAAAACCTCTGGAAAGGTTTTATTCAGCATTCTACCTCCTCTGTGGCCATGCCGATCCTCTTTGCCCACAAGAAGTCAGGTGACCTTCGACTTTGTGTCGACTATCGTGGTTTGAATTCGATTACGAAGAAAAACTGCTATCCTTTACCTCTTATTGACAATCTTCTCGACAGGACTCAAGGTTGCAAGGTTTTCTCAGTTATTGACCTCAAGAATGCCTTCAACCTTGTCTGCATCAAAGAAGGCAACGAATGGAAGACTGCTTTCCACACTCCTCTTGGCTTATTTGAAACTCTTGTTATGCCCTTCGGTCTCTCCAACACACCTTCAACTTTTCAAGCCTTTATCATGGATATGCTGCACGATTATCTCGATGTGTTCTGTGTTGTTTATCTTGATGATATTCTGATTTTCTCTCGTTGCCAGGAAGAACATGATGAGCATGTCAAGAAAGTGCTCGACCAGCTTCAGAGCGCGTCTTTTCGCTAATCCCGAGAAGTGCGAGTTTGACTGGTCTGAGGTTACTTACCTCGGTTATGTTATTGGCACCGACAGTATCAAGATGGACCCCAAGAAGCTCAACACCGCCCGTAACTGGCCGGAGCCGCGTTCCGTCAAGGATATCCAGTCATTTTTGGGTTTCACCAACTTTTATCGCTGCTTTGTGGACCATTCTTCTTTTGTTACTCTTCCACTGACTGCTCTTTGTAAGAAGGATGTCATCTTTCAATTCTCTGCTTCTGCTCGCGCTGCTTTCAACAAACTCAAGGCTGCACTCCTCTCCCAACCTGTTCTCCGTCACTTTGACCCAACTCGGCCTTCCACCCTCGCGACCGACACTTCTGACTTTGCGCTTGCTGGTGTTCTTACACAGCCCGACGATGAAGGTCACCTCCATCCTGTCGCTTTCTACTCTCAGAAATTCACTCCTGCCGAAATCAACTATGAGGTCTACGACAAAGAACTTCTTGCTGTTGTGGAATCCTTCTGCGGCATGCGCGTTTGGCTTATTGGCACTTCTCATCCTGTGTCGGTTATCTCGGACCACAAGAATCTTGAATATTTCATGTCTACTCGGGTCCTTAATCGCCGCCAAGTCTGCTGGTCTATGTTCCTCTCCAAGTTCGACTTCAAGCTTTCCTGGGGTCCCGGTGTCAAAAACGTCGCTGATGCTCCATCGTGTCATCTGGACTTCATCTCTCAGAAGGGGGGATGAGACCTCTGAAGCGCAATTCAAAACGCTTCTTCGGCCTTATCACACTGAGCTCCTGTTTCCTGATCGTACTCTTGTTCCTTCTCCTCCTTCCTCTCCTCCTCCTTCCACTACCCTCTCTGCCCTCACCACACTCTCAATTGACTCGTCCGAACTCCTAAAGTGTTTCCAAGATGCTTGGGAGGTTGACCAGGAGTGGTGTGAAGCTCTCACGAAAGGCGACTCAGACTTTGTTGCTGAATGCAGGATGGTATATCACAAGGGGCGCCTCTTTGTTCCTGAACCTCTTCAAGCAGATGTCCTCCACTCACGTCATGACTCAGTTGTTGCAGGACATCCCGGCCGCACTCGTACTCTCCAAAATGTTCAGCGGGATTACTTGTGGCCGGGTTTGTATACACACGTTCGAAAGTACGTTGACACGTGCGATCTCTGTCATCGGATCCAGGCCGTCCGACACTGTCCCTATGGGCCTCTCCAACCTCTCAATATTCCGACTCGTCCCTGGCTCTCAATCTCGATGGACTTTATCGTTAAACTCCCGGACTCACATGGCTACGATTCTATTTTTGTTGTCTGTGATCAGCTGACTCGTGCTGCTCACTTTATTCCTTGCAAAGAGTCAATAAATGCTCCTGAACTTGCCTGGCTATTCCTCGATCGGATCTTTTGATACCATGGGCTCCCTGAGTCCATTATCTCTGACCGCAGTGCAGTGTTGATTTCTCAATTTTGGTCAGAGCTCACCCGTCTTTTGCAAGTTGATGTGCGCACTTCCACTGCCTATCACCCGCAAACCGATGGTCTCACCGAGTGCACCAACCAAACGCTCGAAACCTACCTTTGTGCCTATGTCTCTTACCAACAAGATGACTGGGTCGACTACCTCCCTCTTGCTGAGTTCGCGTTCAACAACTCGGTCAACTCCTCCACCCAGCAGTCTCCCTTCTTCGCAAATACTGGCTTCCACCCTACTTTTGAACCCTGTATTTCTGAGGCTGCACCTGCAGTTGTCCCTGCCGCAGGTGACTTGGCGACTTGACTCGAATAGATCCATCTCGAGTTACAAGCTGAGCTGAAACATGCTCAAGAAGTTCAAGCTCGTGCTTATGACTGCCACCATGATCCCATTCCTCCTGACCTCCAGCCTGGCTGTCTCGTGTGGCTTCTTCGGTGCAACATCAAAACTACTCGACCGTCTGACAAGCTTGATCATCGGCAACTTGGACCTTACCCTATCGAGTGTGCTGTTGGAACCTGGGCCTTTAAGCTGCGTCTTCCTTCTTATCTTTCTTGCCTTCACCCTGTTTTCCACATCTCCGTCCTTGAACCCTACAATGATCCATCTGAATTCCACCCATACGCTGACCCTCAGCCCTTCGAGCTGCTTCCAGATGATGATCTTGCAACCCGTGTTGCAGCCATCCTTGATGCTCGCAAGACTGGTCAACAATTCAAGTACCTCGTGTGCTTCACTGGAGCCTCTGAGGATGAAGATGCTTGGGTTCCTCTTTCTGACATCCCTCGTACCGCTGACGAGCTGCTTGAACGGTTCCACCGCCATCATCCCCGTGCACCTCGCCCACAACGTCTTGTGTTGGAACAAACTTACCCAGTGGAAACCTCTAATTCTATTTCTCCTTCTTCCACTTCTACTGTTGATTCTCCTTCTGTTCCAGATTCGGTTCCTCCTCCTCCTCCTCATCTTTCGACTTCAACTCCATCTGCCGTTCCTCGTGCCTCCCGTCGTGTCCCAACTCCTCCACCAGTTCAAGAGAACTTACAATCCAACTATGTTCCACCTACCATCACAACTACTCACTTTGGACGCAAATCTCGTCCAGCTGATCATCTCAATCCCATCATCAAAGGTCATGAACCTCGTCCGCCTTGATATTTCGCACTCGTCCTTCGTCCGGCACTAGAAGGGGGATAATGTAAGATAGGCGTCACATCAATCCAGCACGTGGTTATGTAAGCAGAAAGATCACGTCACGAAAATGGTTTCTCCTCCTTGCACAAACACTTTTTTACATATTTGAGCTCATCAAACTGTAGCTAAGAAGGATATCTATCATTTGATGCAGGGGTTTGGGCTAGTATTCTCGTTTCATGAAGTTATAAGGTGATCTTTCCAAAAAAAGTAATCGACTTCCAAAAGCTTCTAAATCACTTTTTGATGCATTTGGCGCAAAGTTGCACAAAACCATCCTTCATATTTGGCGGAGCACAGCCACAACACGTGATACACGTGAACTCTTCACGCGTACGTGTATGGCAATAAATAATGCAATTTCAAAACTCAAAGCCTGTCACTGTGGATGTACAGCTAAATAACAAAGATATCATGCATTTCCAAGTTGATTTAGTATTTTTCCGCGAGGAAGTGGGGATAAACCTTGATAGAACCAACCTTTTCATCAAGACTCAATATCAGCCCAGTTTGAAATATGAAGAAAAAACTCTTTTTTGGTCACTACCTCACATAACTACTGGAATGATCATCAGCAGCACACCATTGTATATCTGAGTGCTTCAATTGAAGCAGCCTTGGGTATACATGAATATAATTGCTCTAAAAGAATGCCTTCAGGCATCTAATACAGAGATCTGAGTGCAATTATATGCTTGAAATGATATTTGCAATTTTTCCATTGCCTCTGGCAGCACTGGAGGAGGTTTAATTTTTTTTGAACCCTCGGGATTTGGCGGTGGCTGTGGCTGTGGCTGTGTGATGACTAAGGGTGCAGGATTGATGTGACGCCTATCTTAAGGGCACGGGCTTTAGATACGCATCAGTCATGTGAGCCTGGTAGCTTTCCCAAGCCGGGTTTCTTCCCACAGGGTTTACCGGCTCGGGTTTTGACGCACCCGCGGCATAGTCAGTATGTAATATGTATATTTAGCCTTCTAGTTTAGTTACTGGTGACAGCGGGGGTTATTGGCTGTGCCACATAGTCTACTTCCCTTGTCTTCTCAACACCAGTTGCCTGCTTGATACCTTGGATCTTCTGTGCTTATTTCTGGTCTCTGTTCTATTCTGGTCTTGGGTAGCCAGCACCATGACAATGTATGTTTACCATGCTTGCACAATCATTTGGTATTCAACAATATGGGCGACGCATGCAAGACGAAGCAAACAGGACTATTGCAAGAGAGTAGGTGAGCATTTTGCATTTGAAATACTTTTCTGACAAGGATCCCCCACTTTAGGCCCTGATCGGAAACCGTGAATTGCCGCGTGAATCTCGTGTGAATCATGAATTGTCACAATGCGTCACAAATGTCACATTCAGTCACAACTCAGCTTTTACTATGCGTTGATGCACTAAATGCCACCTCTCGCAATTATACACCATACTGGCCCACATAAGATTTCGTCTGACATCCTACAGCTCATTCAACGACGCCGACATGCTCTAAACTCTGCTGTTCTGACCACTGTCTATTGTGCCGACAACTTTTTGCATCTCGAGTGCCCAATTCCCATTCCTGGACATACGTCCATTCTCACAGGACAAGACTGGCTTGATGAAATGCTCAATGGCCATCCTGAGCGCTGCTTGGACCAGCTTGGGATGTATCCTGCTGCTTTCTTGTTGCTTTGCTGGGAGTTTGAGAGGAATGGGGAGCTTGGTGACAGCCGTTATATCACTTCCCAGGAGCAGACGGCGATATTCCTCTATTGGATGGTGCACGGAAGCAGCCAGCGAGAGTTGATGGAGCGTTTCCAGAGGTCGAATGACACGATCAGCAAATACACGCACGGTCACCGTGTACTTGATGTGGCCATCACCGAATTTTATAACAAATATGTCCAGAACCCCGCGGACTCTACCCCACCCAAGATAGCCAACAATCCATCATATTTCCCCTTCTTTCGACACTGCCGTGGCACCGTTGATGGTGTACATGTCGATTCGTTTGCGCTGGAAGCTGATGTCGTTCGTTACCGAGACCGCCATGGGAATGTTACGCAAAACGTGCTGGCTGCCTGCGACTTCGACATGTGCTTTGTCTACGTGATGCCGGGATACGAGGGCACTGCAGCAGATGGTCGTCTATTTGACACCGCGCGCCGAAACGGGTTTGCACTCCCGCAGCACAGGTACTATCTCGCAGATGCTGGTTTCCCGAACTGCGATCTTCTCATGATGCCATTCCTCGGTGTCCGGTACCATTTGAACGAATGGGATCGCAGTGGCCGCCAACCCGAAACCCCAGAGGAACTATTCAATCTTCGTCATGCGAGGCTTCGGAATGTGGTCGAGCGTATTTTTGGCATTGATAAGCATCGTTTCAAGATCCTTACATCTAGTCCTGAGTGGAGCTATGATGTACAGGCGAAAATTGTCACAGCCTCTGCAGCTCTTCACAATTTCCTCTGTATTTATGACAGACTGAACTCATTCGACGTAGAAATTGACGACAACGAAGACTATAATTCTGATGATCATCCATTCCTCACGGGCGCAGTCATTCCGGAGCGTCGTGTCCTCGCAATTACAGCGGAGGAGTCGAAGAGGGCAAATGAGCGGCGTCAGCGGATTGCAAAGAGTATGTGGGATCATTACATTGCGGATGACAGTAGCTAGTACAATTGTAACAACAATGGACAACTGGATGACCGTACGAACAGGAGATTGAAAAAGGAAACAATGCAATGAATAATTACCATTCAACAACGACCTCCTGCTCCGTGAAGATGCGCTTCAAAAGTGCAATACGATGAATGCGGTTGGTCGTCTTGACGAAAGCACGTGCACGCTTCTCATTCGAGCTGAGCGCGTCGAGAACAAGAGCATAGTATTGCCCGTCTGGGTCATCGGGGGAGGAGAGTGGGATCGGCGGTGAATACATCTATAACCTCGTCGACATGAGATGTATCGGCCTTTGTGATCAATGGTGCGGACATCCCATCGCCAATACTCTTCAAGCCTCGCGCAATTTGATTGCCGGCTTCTGTCGTGCGCGAGCTGCGACGTCCACCTGATGAAGAACTGGCCGACACGGAGCGATCGTGTCTATTCGACTTGCTGGGTTTCACCTCATTCTCCTCTTCATCACTGTTGATATCGATGGTGGTGCGGGAGTTTCGAGATCGCTTGGTGGGAGGGGGCAGAAGCTCGTCATCATAGGGCTTGGGCGAAGGCGGGGCAGTGGAAAGGTCAATCGTGGATTCAACAGAGGCATCGGCAGAGGGAGTAGTCACGGTCGAAGCAGCGTTTTCGACATTTGCAAGAGGCTCGCGCGCGCATTTGCGGTTGGAGGTAGACGTAGCGGAAGAGGTGGTCACAGAGGACGATGCAGCCATAGCAGAGGAAGCCGTGGATTTCTTGGGCTTGTTTTTCGTCTTCAAGTGCAGGACGTGCGCACCAGTGGCCTTGTTACCTCCGAAGAGACGAGCCAAGCGGTCATAGTACGGACAAGTCTTCTCGAAGCAATTCTTTTACTTGGCGCCATGTTCCTAGGCTGGGTTAGCTAAGCTCAGGGTGCTGTGTAACTGCGCACCTCGATAAAGCGCTTAATAAACTCGGCTTCCGCCGTGGCCTTCTTCTCCTCATCGTCCCACCCTATCCCACTCCTTCCGCGGACGAATTCATACCGTTCATACACGCGTTTGATCTGCAAAGATCAGTTGGGCTTCAAAGACAGCATGAAAGCATGTACGCACATGCCCGAGGCGGTTGCGGATAGACGACTCACTGCGGACCGGCCGATTTGGATATTTCTTCTTCAGGGTGTCCGAAATGTCTGTCAACGCCTTCTTTTCGAACCCGTTACCGCTCATATATGTACTGATGTTCGCTAGAAGTAGATCCAAGGCAAGGATTGTTTCGTCCTCCGAGTAGTTACTGCTGTTGCTAGAAGACACGTCGACGTTTTCTTCTTCGTCCGAGACAACAGTCGGGGAGTTCCCACGGGAAGCCATGTCGTCCTGCGAGTTCCCAGAGTCGTGTAATTGAAGGAGCGGAGCGGCATACCTCCATGGAAACCCTTCCAAGTCGGTGGCACGAACGAGGATGAAGAGGAAAGACGCAAGAGGGCAGCGTGACAACGACGTGACAGAATTCACAATTCACACGAGATTCACGCGGCAATTCACGATTTCCGATCAGGGCCTAAGTTACTCGGGTTTGATATTCTAACCCGAAGTTCAGTGGAGGCTTCCAGACTTATGTTTCTGTTTGTTATGGAAGTCGTCTGACCCAAGGGTGGGCTAGTTGTTCTAACCTCATTTTATCTTCCGCATTTCGCCCCTGCACAGAAGTTGTATTTCTTCCTTCTGTGCATTTCTTCTGTGCACGCTGTGGTTGTTATGACAGTCACTTGGTAGGTCTGATCTCAGAATGCGAGCACAATGATATTGGATGGGGGCTCAATTCAAGATTGGATTCCTTGAATTCCCAAGTACCTGCACCATGTGAGCAACATAGACATGAAGAAGTGATTGCACACGGAACCCGGAGACCTTCTCTGCCGGAGTTAAGCTCGGGCAGGTCTTTTGTTGCATAATCGCATGCACATCACAAGAAGCTGAACCTTATTTGAGGTGGAATACAGGCACATCTTACTCGTCTTGTGCACAATTGGTGGTATAAGAAATGCGTTCAATTTGGAGTATAGATGCTAGTAATGATTCATACCAAGTTCAGAAACATCCCAACGTCTGTGAACTTTACCGCAAAGGTAAGCATTTTTTGACTCAACAAGTTCAGCCTACGGAATTCAACTTCGATTACAGGTACAATGTCTGCGCCTTGTGTGCATCCTTGGCAGAGTCAGAAACATCTTTAATTTGAACTAAAGACGTTGAAGATGGTTCCCAACACCTTTTGAACGGTTCTGACCATGGTCACTAGTGAAGATTAACGTTGCTCAAGGTGCAATATAAGCAGATGGTGTGCGTCTTGTGTGGTGTAAAAATCGATTTCAACTTGGACTACATATGCTCATGATGGGGTTCTTTGTTCACTCATTCAAGGAAGTCAAGTTCGTACAAAGTCTACATGCCATCGAAGACATATGAGGAACACTGTGAGCAAATTGTGTGCTTCCGCCATTGAGAGTTGCACATGTGTATGCAACTGGAGAGAGCGAGAGCAGTTTCCAAGGAGAAAGTGAAAATGATCGCACGCTTGCGACCCGGATTCGGAAACATAAAGCACTTCAATTCAATAAACAATCATAATCTAGAAACCACCAGGATGCGACTACATACATGTACGAGATGCCTGCACACAAGAAACGAAATTTATATCAACATTAGCAGGGCTACCGGACTTGATGGCATCTCACGCACGCCGTCCGTCCACCTTCCGGGCGCTTGGAACAACTAAATTCACACCTGGTAGTGGAGTAAAGAGAAGGGAACTCAGGGAACTCACGTCTCTATCGCCTCCACGAGGGATAACCTCGTACCAGTAAGAGAGTTAGTCGAATGGTGCTGACCTTCGCCAGTATTTGTGGTATCGGGTGGGTTGTCCCAATCTTCTGGGCTCATGGGCGACTTGGAATTGATGAGGCACCGAAGCATCCAAGTGCTCAACGCCTTATAACCCCACCAATCTGGTACCACAATGAATTAGTGGGCCGCGGAATGGACTAAGACACACCCTGAAGTTCCTTTACTGTCAGACTGCGCACAAACTCCTTGAATGAATGAATTGAAATAATCTCGAGTACAGGAGCAAGAATGCAACGTACCATACCTGGGCCCCTGGGAGCATCTTCTGAATCAGTATTCCGATAAAATTCCTCTCTCCCTCCTTCAGGGTGCGAATTTTCACGTCAGGAGTGACCAAAGAATGCAGAATTGACGCGTTCGACGCGTCAGATTCGACTTTGACGCGTGCCGAGTTGATTCTGATGGGTTAGTCGCGTTGCTGAGGAACTTGCGAAGCTAGACGACGTCGATCCAGTCCGTGTCGACCCACAGATCGGAATTATCCTTGATGGATCGTGGGGTAAGCGTATAGGAGCTGAGACACGAGTTTTGGTGGCTTCAGCAGGAACAGAACACGTCGTATTGAGACGCGTCGAGCCCGCACAGCCACATGATTGCGTAATCAATCCGTGGCTTCCTGAGTGACAGTGACTCACTGCCAGTGAGTGATCGGGGTTACTATCAGACTAGCCAAAACGCCGAAGCTGGCCAGGCGTGGGAAAAACCTGATCAACGTCACTTTCGCAAGGGTATGGCGGGCCGTGATTGCCGGACCGGGGGCTGGATGGTTGGTTCGGCCGCCAGGCTGAAATTTTTTTCTGGGAACCACCAAGTTTGGACCTGGAAACGGCTCCTGAAGCACCATTTTGGTGCCAAAAACGTCTGTAGCAGGTTCCAACTCACACAAATTCTGCAAAGCAAAGCCTGAGCGAACATGCCGGATTGGGTCAATATCACGTGCTGGCGAACAGCAAACAAAAATTCTATTGGGGCCATGGCAATCCAGATTTTGAACAGATTGCATATACAGAAAGTGCTAATAAACAATTTTAATACATCTCGCAGCATATAACCCGGCAAATCGCGCTCCAGCTCATAAAGAATAGGGGGGGATTTCCTTATTTGGACATCACGTGGTTGGTTGGTTCAGCGGCGAGGCCTTATTTTCAAAAGGTGGGTCCGGTTCCACTTTTCACAAAAATGTATACCCTTGCACTTTCGTGCACGCTGGGCTTGCAGCCGGCAACCACAAATGCAATTGACAAGTTCTGGGGTTACAATAGACTTAAGCAAGCACCTGAAATCACCCCTCATCCGCCTCAACGTTGTCATTCATTAGGAATTTTATGTAGATTTATGGAATGTTTTTGTTATATATTTTCTGGACTGTGGCGCGTCAGACAGCTCTTCACGGCGGCGCTGACTGTCCAAAACCAATATTCCGTAATTTTACAGGCCCAGGGAGATGCCTTTGGGGCCGTGAACTCAGAATTGGTCTCAGCATCCCCAGGGTCCCCATCAGTCTGTTGATGAGGGAGGCGCTGGACAGCCGAGACATGGTCATATAAAGGCAAAGTGAGCAACATGGCCAAAATAAACGATAGTAAGGCCTAATGGATGTAGACGAACGTACATGGACTTTCATTCTCACCTCAAACCTTCCCAATCGGGTCCAAAAAATTCAAAGTTCTCAGGCTGCCCAAAGTGGTGGTTTGGCGTCATTGGGCAAGCCGACAGAGACGTAAAATAGAGAGAATTGTATTAACATCCTCAAGATAATCGATTTACCATGTAAGATTCACATTCCAAGTTCTAAGACCATAGCGCCACGCTAGGACGAGATACATGGTTGATGATGCCACGGCTGTTGACGCCTGTTTTCCTACTTTGTTGCCGGTATTCAGGTCACTGGGGCCGCGGATTAGGGCTGCAACTGTATTTCGAAAGTCCAGAAGTGTAACTATGCTCTTGCCGAACAGAATGAGCCCAGAACGGCGTGGATCGGTGCAGCGGTTGTGGAGATAGTGGCGGTCCCTTAAGGCTCCAACTGTTTTGTCTTTGTTTACCGATCCGGAGAAACTAAACAGAAACAGTTTCTAGACAGTTTTAAACTGTTTAAAACTGTTTAAAACAGTATTTTTTCAGGCTGAAAATTTTACATGAACTGCTGTAACTATCCCCTGCCACAAGACAATGTCGATTGAAGAAACCCTGCTTTCAGCCACATTTTTGTAAGCATTGCCTCCTTTATCGTCTCCGCCTTGAACAACCCACGAACTTCCCGGCACAAGTGTCGGGAGCTCGAGAACAAGCGCTCGACAGAGACACTGGTACCCGGAATAGCCAAAAAGTCGCGTGCCATTTTTGAAACAATTGGAAAGTAACGTTCATTTTCCTGTGAATGCGGTGAGCCCGTGAATTCTGAATGGTTGGTATTCACCTACCTTCCACCAAGCCAATGGTGCGTGCTTTTCCCCACGTCCGTAAGTATGGAAAGCATCCCACCAACGTTCAGTTCTGAATCACCAGAGGAAGTCACTTCATCCTCGACATCCTCAACGTCGTCCATACACACGTCATAGTCCTGGGGCGTGAGGCTGTAACTGCCTCGGGACGGCTCGCACACTCGGGTGCGGTCGGACGCCATGCCACGCTCTGAGTCGACTTTGTGAAACCAGCTAATACCGAAGGACAGATGAAGTACTAATCACACATCAGTAAATAATCGGAAATATAGGCCGGGACGTATAGTGCAGAATATATATGTAGGGTAAATATGAGCTGTCCGAACTCTTGAATATCAAAGTCGCGAACCGATTCGCCTCCGAGCTAGCTCCCGAACAAACACGCCGAAATCGGAGCTATGTATAAGGTTACTGGAAGCCGAACAAACTTACCGCCGCAGGCCCACGACTCCTCCGCCACTTGCAGCAAAACTGTTTAAACTGCTTTAAACAGTTTGTTTACTGTTTGTAAGCCTCGGTAAACAAAACAAAAATAAAAACAGTTATAACTGTTTTAAACTGTTTAAAACAAAAACAGTTGGAGCCTTACGGTCCCTCCAAGCGATGCTATGGCCGAAATAAGAAATGTAGCGTTCGCTGTTCCCACCCTGTCCGGCACGTCATTTTCTGTGTTCAAGGTCGTCCATACTTGCTTTTTGATATGTGACTAATATCGAGGCAAGATATATGCTACGGTCTTATATTGGTCAAGTGGCCAGCTAGCCCGAGTGGCCAGGTAGCCAGTCGCAGATAATACTTAGTCAGAACTTGGTTTTTTTTTTTTTGTATCTCACTAAATTATTTCCCAGGATCTGCCAGCCTCACATATCAGGCTGGCCACCGTTCGATCTTTTGTTCGAGCTAATTCAAGCAGGTTGCGGACGGAATGAGACTTCGGCTCTTCTTCGGTCTGCGAGTTCCTACTTACGAAAACAATCCAGGTCTGCTTCACGGCCTACAGTCGAATTCCAAATCATACCTCTCGGTGGACGCCAAAGGGTATGGGTTAGCAGGAGATATGGGTTCTAGAAAAGGTCGAATTTCTCTTGATTTACTTACATAATTATCAATATTTCCATATATGGCAGTTCGGCAGGTTTCGGATCCCGAATTCACTGTTTTTTCGCCCCTTCAAGCTCAAAACTGGTCACAAGTGTTAATATGTTCGCCAAATTGCAAGAACCTGCCAGTGAGCACAGACCAAACATGCGACGTCGGTCATTCGCCCGAATGGGGGTCAAATGAGGGTCGACCTATGGTTTTTATCCGCCTTGAAGGGCATGGATCATGGGGTACTGTACCATTTCGTTCAATTTGTAACGCCATTTTGGGTGTGACACCGCTTACGCATTGACCCTTTCGTATGGCGGCTTGCGGCAAGTGTGACTTACAAAAAAATTTCGTAATCCTGCCAGAAGCCCGACTTCGGAGCGCTGACACCGCCTGTGCCGCCGCCTGTTAACAGGTTATTCGGGAGCAAGTTGGTACGGAGGCGAAAGTATTCGGTCGTATGGACAGCTCATATTTATACCACGTATATATTCTGTAGTCACATACGACACTCTTCGTTCCACCCACATCCGAGGACTGTACGACCACTCTCATTTGTCTTTTACTTTATATCTAAAGTAATAGTCGTATTATTCTTGGTAAATAATACATCTGGTTCCACCCACATCCGAGGCTGTGAACGAAGAGCTAGTAAGTAGCCGTGTTACTATAGTTGCACCTGCACATCAAAATGCACTAGAAGTCAAAAATGCGCTCGCTTTCTCTCAGTTCTTGTCCTATTGCATTTAGAAGTGCCGCAAATTGAACCAGCAGATATCATTCAGAATATGTAGAAAGTTTGAAGGAATTCGGATGAATATTGGACGAGATTCTGTTCCGAGCGCATCAGACCATGGATCTACTGCATAAATTGGTCTGGATTTATTTTCTAGTCTACACATTTTTGAAATATGGGAATTTTTTTGAATTTTGAGTGGGAACAAGGTGCGTGGACGGCCAAACCATATGGGTTAGAGGGAATTATGGGTTATCTCGACTATGGGCTATGTGGAATTCGACTGTATACCTTAAGCTCGGTGCGCGCTTTCAACGCCGAGTGGAGGAAAGGGACAGGTGTGGGCGCTACGGACCCCAGAGGGGTGGTGTTGATTGCGCTGTGAGTCCTTCGCTTTATTGATTCTCCCTTTTCTTTTGCTTCGCTTTTTCCTTCCATTATTTGATTCCGTTTCGTCGACCCTCAGTTCCCGTCTCCTAACAAAAGGGCTCTTTCCCCTCTCCCCTCCCGCCCTCCGCGCGCTTCCCCTCCTCGCCTTTATCAAGAGTGGGAAAAAGCAAAGCGGGCGGGTTTCGTCGACCCTCACTTCCCGTCCCCTAACCAAAGGGCGCTCCTCTTTCCCTTCTCCCTCCCGCCCTCCCCGCGCTTCCCTCCTTCGCCTTTATTTTCTCTTATTTTTCGTGGATGCGATTGGCGTGGAATAATACTGACGCACACTCGCACACAGCGCCGCACTCTTCTTCCTCTTCACGCTCCCGCTGGGCGTAGATCACACACACGTGCGCACACTGTCGTCATCGGACTGAATGCGTACCGTTTTCTTTCCTCGTTGAAGAGACGTAGGGTTCAACACGGGTATCGGGTCCACCCGCGGGTTTGTACGCGAGGGTCTACCGGGTACGGGTACGGGTTGGGATTTTTCAACCCGTCGCAATACCGTGGACCCGTGCGGGTAAACCCGCGGGTTTTCAGCCGACAAAAGCTTACCTGTAAGTGAAGTTTTGATCTTCAAACTTCAAGTTTGGATGACGTTCGGGCTGACATTATTTGCATTTTAGACACACACCGGAAATGGAAAATTTTAATAATGTCCCGAAAGCTGATCTGAAAGTGGTAATATCAGATACAATTTCAGCTTTACTGAAATGACTGATTTCATTGGATCTGAAAGTGTGTTAGAAAGACCTTCTTTCAGAGTCACTTTCAAAGACTCTGAAAGCACAACTTTCATAGACGTGCTATTTTCGGAGTCCGCGCCACCTTCGTCACTTCGTCAGTTCGGCTAATAGTGAGAAAGTTCGTCACCTAATATAAATTTAGCAGTTTCGAGGATTGTTCGTCACTTGGGACTCCTGGCTGTGAATGTTCGTCAGTTCAGATTCTCTGCTGCGAAAGCTCGTCAGCTCAACATTTTTGTCACATGGCCGTTCCATGCTACTTGACCAGGTCATGTGCGTGTGACTTTCGTGTACAACCTGTAGGCTGTACGCGCTTGTCACTTGCACATGACCTGGTCACAAGTGCGTCAAAAGCAATCGAAACCAGTGTAAAATTGAAGAGAGAGTAAATTGACAGTTCTATTATACTACACCTCTTCTATTCTCAAAGTACGGTCAACTTTGCAAGGGAAGTGCTCTCCCACCTCCATGAGAACTCCTATATGGGTTGGATATGGGCTCTGTTCAACATCGTCACGGCATACCACTCCATGCTGCATTGTTGCTGCCTCAGGAAATCACACCTAGAGTTTCTTCAACAACCTGGCGCCCGAATTAGCGGAGAACTTGGAATTTGATGCTCGCAACACTCTCACATTATACTTAGGCAAAAGGCATCCTTGATCTTTCAAGACCATGTCAACCGTTCCACTGTCGACGTTGGGAATACCCGTGAGATTAATGAGGAAACCTGTCGGTTCAATGGTGATCGAAATTTGCGACGCCAAGCCCGTTACATGTTCAAGGTAAAAGAATTAAGATTTTCATATGTGAGGACACCAAGAATCCTGCCAGAAAATGTGTGATTTGAAAGACACATCGTCCTCCAGCCAGACTGCATCTGATTTCGTCCATTTTCAGCCCATAGCCGTCGCCACCTCGCCTCCCAATACATCATACACGCTCATATCAACGGCAGGCTCACAATTTTCAGAGAGGGCATGACGAGTCTGGTAAGCTCGCCATCGCACTGGATCAAATATGAGAGTCACGGTGCCCCGACATCTCGGAGGGACTGAAATCGGGCGGTAATGAATCTGAAGTGGGGCAGGAGGCAGAGTTATCGGGCATTAGAGACAAAGGATCTGGTTGAGGGTCTCATCACGACACGCCGTTGATACTAGTGACCGGGCCGCAGAATCTTTCCCAGTTGTCGCAAGCATCCGGGACCTTCGACATGGCGTCAGCACCCAGATAGAACCCGTCATTCAATGGAAGCTGGGAAATATTTGTATCTCTCCAGTGTATAACCACAGATTAATGACGAAACTACCTGTTCTGAAAAGACCATGTTTGAGGGGATGATCAAGCCATCTTCTTGGGGGTTAAAAAGAAGAGTACTATTGAATGAAGCCGCGTCGGAAGTGATGTTAGATCTAAAATATGGGGAATCATTGAATGAGAACGCAAGGGCACAGTCATTTGGTGTCGTCAGGGTCCAGTCGGCGGTAGGTTCGAAGTTTTCATAGCTAATATCTAGAAAACTGGCAGCATTATTAGGACGACACCTCCACCAGTGCATTCGCAGCACACTCACTTGCTGTTAGCACCCTGCTGCATCCACATCTGTGCTTCAAGTGCCTGACCTTCAACCCAGATACTGTTGGGGTACATCAACATCGTGGATGGCGTGTAACGGTTGGTCGAGGGAACGTGGTGGTCGGAGAACAAAGAAGGTGGGTGACAGCAGTGGTATGGAACGTCCACGTGCTTTGTGTGACAAAAATGCTGAACCGACGAACTTCCACAGCAGAGAATCTGAACTGATGAACATTCACCGCCGGGAGTCCCAAGTGACGAACAATCTTCAAAACTGCTAAATTTACATCAGGTGACGAACTTACTCAAAATTAGCCGAACTGACGAAGTGACGAGGGTGGTATAGACTCCTATTTTCGCCATTGGTCCGGTAATTGCCGGACCAATGGCAAAAAAGCCCTCAGCTCTGAAAATCGTTCTTTCAAGCTCTATGAAAGGAACTTCAAAAGTACCTCTTTCTGTTTCTCTTTCAGGCATTCTGAAATTGGTACTTTCAGTAGCTGCTGAAATTGGATCTGATATCATCACTTTCAGCTCAACTTTCAGGGCATTATTAAATTTTTCCATTTCCAGTGTGACACTCAAAAGTGTGATTCAACGCGTTCTGGAGCATCTTTGCTTGATTGGAGGGAATATGTCATAAACTTTGGCAGCTGTCATTCACCCGCGTATCATCTTCTCGGGTCCGCCACGAACATGTAAATGTGGTGGAACAGTGCGTGGAGGATATAACAGCACATAAAAATATATACAGCTTGCCTTTTTGCTTTTTTTGCAGCTGAATACCGCGAGTTGACCCGACGGGTCTGAGGTACCGCGGGTAGTGCACCAACCCGCGGGTGACCTGTACGGTTTGAGACCCGCGGGTCGGTCGGGTACGGTATTGATGGGTACGGGTACGGGTTGCCCTTTGGGTACCCGCGGGTAGACCCGTGGTGAACCCTAAAGAGACGGGCTGATTGATTTTCTTCATCCTTACGTCTTCTCAGACTTTCTGTGCGATTTTATATTTATATGGCGAGGATTTGGGACTTGTGCGGCTGACGGCTCGACTTTGGACCTCGACCTATAGTTTCGACGCTCGTCTGCAGGAATTTCGACGCCTATCTTTATTTAGTCCTGCTGCACCGCAATCGGATACGGCTATAGACGGTGCGGTCGCTATACGCCCGTTCTCTCTCTCCTACGGCGACGATGCGGACTGTAGCGCCGCTGACGAACATCCCGCGTACGAATCCCTTGCCCCGTCCCGCCTGTGCGAACGAGAGGACGCGGGCCTTCCGGAGGACGATTTCTTTACTGTGAATCTTCGGGAAAGTGGGGCCCTTCAAAGAATACACGGAGGGAGGTAAATATGTGGTCAAGACCCTCGAAAGAGGAAAGAGAAGCCTGCAACCGATCAGTACAGTACGAAGACGGGTTCCTATGGCGAGGCTCCAAAGTATCCGCTTAAAGTTTGATCCCCCATTCAAACGCTGGCGGGAGAGTAACATGTTTCAATGACTTTTTGGAACATGATCGTTTGCCGCGTGAGAAACTAAAATCTAAACTTGTCGGCTGCACCGGGTGTGGAATCCTGAACTGGAGTCCTATATATCTTCCTAGCCTGCTACTTCAATTGACTGTTCGTGTTTACCCCCCGGAATAGGGCCTTGGAAATCGTATAATTTCGTTTTTTCAGCGTTGTCCAGGGATCCTTCTGCCATCCAGTCACAGACTCACGGGTGCCGGCGGTTGACGTGAGAAAGATTTTAATTAAATATGGTCTGTGAATACGCCGCCATCATTATGCATCCTATTTCTCCTGTTCCGTTGTCAGGACGCTATTTCTGCCGACTAAATCTCCACGGCTGAATCGAAAATATCCTTGTTTTCTGAATGTCGGCCCATGGTACCATCCCACAGAAGCCTTCCATCTGTTAGAATAAAACCACGCATATATATGGGCCGAACCCCACCTGCCCGAGATGACAACGTCGCTCATGGCCAACACAACTAATTTGCTCAATCCCTCCACACCCCTCGCCTTCTTACCGCCTGCCCTCGCAGATGAAGTTGAGCGATTGCGATATGTCTTCGCGGCAACGCTTGGAGTAAGACCCGTTCAATATTCATCTATACACATTAATACATCTTGAAATGTAGGCGTACGTATGGGACATTGGATTGAACCTCGGAAACGACTATGCCTTGTTGTTCAAACACAGAATTCGCTTCCCAACAGTTGTGTATTTTCTTTCAAGGTAATCTAACGTTTCCTGGATTTCAAGCATCCGCCGTGCTGATAAATTCGGCCAAGAGCATTCACACTCGCTTACATTCTCGCATCCTTCTTCTTCCTAGGTGAACTGGCTATTTGTTTAACTTGACAAAAAGCTGAACATATCGCTAATCACAGTTGCACCAGTTAAAAACTGCACCGCCTTGGCACTTGGCTATAGCATCTGCCTGATTTTGACGCAGACAGCTACTGCGATGCTTTTCTTTTTACGAGTAACTGCGATCTGGCATCCGAGCAAGGTCGCCTTTGCGGTGTTCTCCATTCTTTGGATCGCCGTTCTTGGGGCTGGTATCGCCATCCCACTCGGAATTCGCGGAGGGCACGTAGGAACCACTACGCAGTGCATCAACACAACATTACCAGCCCACACTAATCTCTCCGTAATCATGCCTCTACTCAACGACACCGCCATCTTTCTTGCTATAAATTACCGTATTCTCGCTCATACGATAGTGGCGGATTCCCTCCTGGCCCGTCTCCGAATTTTCTTTGGTGGTGCCGGATTATCCAAATTATCTCAGGCGCTCCTCCGAAGCGGACAGCACTTCTACTTGTAAGTGCATGCGTCATGTTTGGGTCAATTTTCTCTACAATGTTACGCCCAGTGTTGCAGTTGCCGTACAAATCACTGTTCTTGTTTTCTTGAAGCTGCCCCGATTAATTTCTACTTATCCCGAAATGTTCTCAATCCCCGCGTTAGCGCTGGTCAACGCAATGGCTTGCCTTGTCTTCCGCAGGATTAAACTGGGGCTCATCAGTCCTGACGGGATATCACAACTCTCCATGGCTGGTCTCTCCGAGGATTTTCACGCAACGGCGAATCCTAGATCACTTTCCCTTCCCTCTCGTCGGACCGATCCCACTACCACGGGGTCTAGATGGAATACAACTTTTCCATGGGATGTCCGGGTGCAGATGGAGATTGATAAGTTTGAAGACAGGGTTGATGCAAACCAGGAGATCTTCAAACCTACAACGTTGGCATAGTTCTGCATAAGGTTTCAAAACTATGGATGTATATGATCAGAAAATATAGCTACTCTCCTGATGCAAAATTCACCGTGCGCTGTTTCGAGTGCTGGTCACACAATTCTTCCAAGTTCACCGTGGCGTACAACTGTGTATGTAATATATAGATGCCATGTACCCGCGGGCTATGGTAATCAGCGAATCAAGATATCGAGCGCGACAAGGCGGAGGACGACATGGTCACCGTTCTTGAGGTATCTTACCCTCCTTAGATCTGATGCCAAGAAACACGAGTTCAACTTCGAAGCTCCAAATTAAAAACGGCTGAGATGCGCAGTGCGCTGGAATTAATTGACGCACAGGTCTCAAGGAAATGAGACCTGGTGGGGCCACACCCGTTGTAACAGTCAACGTTGGACTCGAAAATGAAATGAGGCAGGAGAACCCCGTCGATTTGGGGACAGATCATTCCAGGTAGCGAGCATATTTGTTTTTTGCTTTCAAATGTACTGTAAGTTTTTTGGAGGAAAGCACATGACATGGACTGTAATTTGACGCGAGGGCGCGATTAGGCTTCAAAGGGCGTTCCGTCCGAGTTGAACCAAATTCCTGACGCCCCGTGTGACATGTCAAGCGTCTCACTGCCAATGCACTCATAACTCAGTCGAGGACTCTCACAAATATACGGTATAAGAAAAAAGATCCGATGGTGCTTGGTATCACACTTGCTGTATCCGGACAAGAACCCAGCCACTTCGTACGCAGGAGAAGCTTGTTCGAATCGGGCTTGGGTCGTTTCCGTGGCATAGAACTTTTCCCCCGCCAAGCTATCTCAAGCGGCAAAAATACACTTTTGCTTTCCCTCCCAGTATGTTGGCGAATCAAAAGTGCAGGATGCAACGAAGCCCCTATTCCCGAACAACCCCGAACAACACAGTGGCGGTGCTGTACGGCATCGTTCCACTTCTTGCTGTCTTCTCCCGTGGACGCGATGCCGCGAACGCGCTCAATGGCGACACCGCCGCGCAATTCAACACCAACCTCAACGGCGCCGCCATCGCGACTAGATCCGAGGACGTCAGGGTGAAAACTGGGTAGGGAAGAGGCCGAGGCCTACCGGACGATCCACGCGAAGGAGGGAGCAGAAACGACTCGCGCAACGACAGAGATCCCGATTGAGAGCATCTCCCCATAACGCCACTGCACGCGATGCGAGGTTGTGAAGCTGCATAGGAAAAGGTGCGCGTATCCTCTTCCCCTCTATCCCCACTCTCTCTTATGTTTCGTGGCTTTGCCGCCTTCGCCTTTTCCCTCCGCACTCTCAGGGCGCCGCGCCCCGTGCTTCCGGGTTCTGCGTAGTCGACGTGGTTCGGTATCGGTTGGCGTCGGCGTGCTCTAGCGCGAGCAATCGGCACTCCCGTGCTCCCATCCTTTTCAGCTCTGGCGCTTTGGCGCTGCCATAGACGCGACGCGGCGCTTTTTGAGAGTCTTTCCCGTTCTGCCTTGCTTCCTCTGACGCATATATTAATGCGTGCACAGTGCATCCTCGAATACGACCACAACTGCACCTGGACCAAGCAATACGTCGGCGTGCGGAACCACAAGTTCTTTATGAATTTTCTGATGGCTACGGTGCGTTCCTTTCCGACACTCTTTTTCGACTCTCCCTTCCTCCGAGCTTCGGAGTTTCGTAGCGACCAGGCGACCGGAGAATCTACGCAAAAGCCAGTCTCGAGCGAGGAATCGACGTGATCCGGCGGGAACGAGGCATCGGCACGCTCGAGGTGTGATTGCTCGACTCTCCTCGCCCTCTCTCCCGTTCCTCGTCGCGTCTGCTCGTTTGCCTTCGAATTTCCGAGCCTTCGAGTCTCAAGGCTCATCGCGACGAGGAAGTGGTGGGGAGCGTCCCGCTGGGCGAGGAATCGACTTGGTGCCGAGTCTCGACGCTTCCTTTCTCGCTCCTTTCTCTTCGTCTCTTCTTCGAGTTCCTACTTACGAACCGATGTAGGTCTGCTGCACGACCTAGATCTCAATCTCGGTGCTGATTTTCAACGTGGGGTGGAGGAAAGGGATAGGTGAAGGGGTACAAGCCCACCGGAGGTGGTGTTGGCCTGCGCGAGCGCGAGGACGCAGCGCTCGTGGAGGAGGGGAGAGCTTGGTGGGATATTGAGTGCGTTTGTGCTTTCCTCCTTCCCATTCCTGCTTTGCCCGATGTCATACCCTCATTTCCTTCCTTGGACTCGCCTTATTCCCGTGTCTTGTTCCCCCGCCTTGGCCCTCACTCCTTTCTCCTTCCTTCTCTTGCCTTGATGTAAGCACTGATAATGCACTCCTAAATCTGAGACGCCGCCGCTGAGTGGGGCGCGCACGAGGGGGGGAACGTGTGGGCGGGGCAGTCGGCATGCCGCATGAGAGGGGTAGATTTGTGAGTGGTATTTCTACACTCTTTTGAGCGTCTGTGTCTTTTCTTCGTTGTCTGCTTCGCGTCCTTTTTTGGTTTTCATGTGCAGTGGAGGATCTTCGGTGCGGAGTGGAACGGTGGATGGAGGGGAGGAGGGGAGACGGTGGGAGACAGGAGGGGAGAACAGTGAGGTGCAGGCATCAACGACACGGCGAGGCGGTGGATCTGCGCGCTCGAGACGGGAACGATGCCGTGCACGACGGGGACTGCGGGATGGGATGGTACACCAATAATCGTGGTTGTGGCCAGGTCGTGCGGCGTCGGAAAGAGCGTGTATCTCTCCGCCCGTCATGGTGTGAAGGCGACAGGTCGAGGCGAAGGTCGTTGGGAAAGGGGACGATGTGCGAGCGTCCGCCGGTTGTTTGATCTCCAAAACAATGTCGCCGCTATTTAAGATGGTGCATCGCCCTGACTTTCATACTAATGTTTATGTATGGTGTATTGAACTATTCGATCAAAGTCCGATCGCTCAGGACACTCAAGTCCGTCTGGAACGACAGTACCAAATTTATACCACAATTATTTTTTTTTCGGGTAGAGTAGGAAGTTAGACTCGCAACCATGCTAGGCTGGAAGGCGGCGAAAAGACAGGCTGACCTCGTGGAGAATCACCCAGGTAAAATCCAACCGCGATCTGGCCACTCTCGCTGAAATGTTGAACTTCAGCATTGATATAAGATAATACATCTTTCTGCGTACAGTATGCACGCCGTGGCTTTCCCCAAGGCTTCATCAACAGATTTTTTCCTGCCAGTCTTGGGAAATAGAAAGATCACACGGGGTGAGGCGCAAATTTGGTCAGAAGAATCGGTTTCGAGTTTCAACCCCAAAATTCAGCTACATAAGACCCTCAAGATAGCACAGAGAAGCGACAATTCATCCGCCACAGACGGGTATGGACCGTATGGTGCGGGGACGGGATCATATCTCCCGCACTCAAACGTTTTAACAGGCTCCGAGAATCATGATATCTTACCGTGTGTGACACAGAAATGCCAAGTGGACTTTGCCGCGTCGGCTTTCGCCTTCTTGAGCTCTGTTTGTCTTTCTACTACATGAAACCTCTTCTCGACAGCTCGTGTTGTATAATTGATTTTATTCAGCGCAGCCTAGGACGACTGCTTCTCCTACCCCCGGTTACAGGGTCTCATGTGCCGGTCGTTGACGCGATAAAAATACTTATATTCCCAGGATACGCCACAATTATTATGCATCTTCTTTCCCTCTCCTCGGGTGCTATTTTTGCTTATGCTATTTGGTAAATGTATGGCCCATGGTACCATCCCACAGCAACTTTCTATTTGTTTCAACAAACTCGTCAGCCAGGCATACGTATAGGCCGAACCCCACCTGCACGAGATGACAATGTCCCTCATCGCCAACGCAACTGAATTACCCAATCCCTTCACCCCCTTCGCTTTCTTACCGCCGGCCGCCGCAGATAAATTTGAGCAGTCTCGATATCTCTTCGCCGCAACGCTTGGAGTAAGAACCGTTCAATATCCATCTGCACAAATTGATACATCTTTAAACCTAGGCATACGGATGGGACATCGGATTGAATCTCGGAAACGACTATGCTTTGTTGTTGAAGCACAGGGTTCGCTTCCCGACAATTGTGTATTTTCTTTCAAGGTAATCTCAAGGGCTTTCTGAATTTCAAGCACCCGCCGTGCTGATGAATTCGGCCAAGAGCATTCACATTGGCCTATATTCTCGGATCCTTCATCTACACAGGTGAACTGACTATTTGTTTGAATTAAACGCAGAGCTGAACATATCACTAACTACAGTTGCACCGATAAAAAACTGCAATGCCTTAGGACTGGGAAACAGTATCTGCCTCGTTTTGTCGCAGACAGCTACTGCAATGCTCTTCTTTTTACGAGTAACTGCGGTCTGGTACCCGAGCAAGATCGCCTTTGCGGTGTTCTCCATTCTTTGGATCGCCGTCCTCGGCGCCGGTATCACCGCCTCATTCGGGATTCGTGGAGCGCATATAGGGCCCACCATGCAATGCATCACCACGACCGTACCTGCCGATATCGAAGTGGCGGTGATTATGCCTCTAATCAACGATACCGCCATCTTCCTCGCTATAACTTACTGTATTCTTGTTCACACGATAGTGGCGGATTCCGTCCTGGCCCGTCTCCGAATTTTCTTTGGCGGGACAGGGCTGTCCACACTATCTCAGGCGTTACTTCGGAGCGGACAGCACTTCTATTTGTAAGTGGCTGTCTTATATGTGCATAATTCTTCAATTCATCCAATGCTACACAGAATTGTAGTTGCCACACATGTCACTATTCTTGTCCTGCCTCAGTCGAAGGGGTTCTACCGGGGCCTGCTTGTAGTCCCTGCCTTGGCCCTAATCAACGCAATGGCTTGTCTAGTCTTCCGGAAGATTAAATTCGGACTCATAAGTTCTAACGGGATATCAAACCCTCCCATCACTGGGCATTCCGAGGATTTCCATGCCACAGCAAATCCTCGGTCGCTTTCCCTTCACTTTCGTCGGACCGATCCCATTACCACAGAATTTGGATCGAATACAATTTATCCGTTGGATGTCGGCGTGCAGAGAGAGATTGACAAATTTGAAGGGGCTGATGGAAGCCAGGAGAGCCGCAAACCTACAACGTTGGCATAGTTCTGCATATAAAATCGAAATTATGGATGTACTATATGATCAGAAAATCTAGCCGGTTTACCGATGCTAAATTCCCTGTGCGCTGTTTCAGATACTGGTCGCCCGATTCTTTCAGATTATTCAACGAAGATCGACAGTTGAAACCATGTTCAAAATCTCTGGCGTACAATGGTCCGCATAGATCGAGCCATCAATCTGATCTTTGCACTTGTTTGTTCCGCAACAAAACCTAAATGCGACTGGTTCCTGCTCCGTAGCATGCCAACAATTGAATGTTTCGATTAGCAATGGCTGGATGATAAACTCAGGACGATATTTCATTGCTTAATTTGATTTTTGCAAATTTATCTGAGCGTTTCTCGTGCTCGTATTGAACAATTCTTCCTTGAGAGTGCCGGCCTCACAGGTGTGACATTCCTGTGCGATTCGTCTTGTCGTCTTGAGTTCAACAGATTTGGCTTAAAATACACCATATTATTGCAAGAGAGCATTCAGATACCTATTTCAGCCCAGAACAACCCCTCAATTCAGCGACTTTTGCTCGCGGAATAATGCGATCAAATAATTCCCACGGCCTTCAGGGAGGAAAGAATGATGTCCAGCATGCGATACGGACCAGATGAGGACTGGACTCAAGTGTATAATTTGTGGATAAGATTTCATAGACCACGAATTCCGACGTGGAATTTTCTAAATCATCCTCAGTCCGACGCAAGGCTGCTTTTTCAGCTTAATTCGACGTTTACTTTGGAACAAACAAGTTTTTAAAAAATCCACATCGGAATTCATGTTCTACGACATCGAAAATAGTGGTTTGCATCTTTCATTTATTAATATCGAGGATATGGAAGCTGGTGGACTTTGTTTCGCGAGCATCAATTTTCGGAACCAGTGCGTTTTCGCAGCAAACACATACGAAACGAAGACTGATGGCTCGATCTATGCCGGTCCCCAGTAATCGGTGCGAAACAGTGTGGACATAATAGATAGGATGCGCAAAAGCCGCATGGGCCGCATGTGGCTTCATGCGGCTTTAGGGCATTGCGCAAAGCCGCACCAGAAATCTTGTTTGAACAAGGTTACAACACCATATTTGGAATTGTAATATATATATGCAATTAAGGCTACTGTTAGAGTCTGGTGTATGGTGATCGCTGCGTCGCTGATCAATCCACTCCAACATGAATGATGTCATGCTGTCAGCCGCACGGCGATATCGGGAATGCCGTCAAAATGTGGCATTTCCCACGCTTGCTTGCAATGATACTTGATACTCAAGAGGCAGGTCTGGAATACAGGTTTGAGATACAATGGGGCGATTTAACTCGTAATTATACATAAACAACAAGATAACAAAAAATCCCGCACGGCTTTGCGCAAGTGCCAAAAGCCGCATGCGGCTGCTGCGCATCCTATCTAATATTCCACCTTCTCGTTTTGGTCACATTCACAGTGGACAGATATACAATTGCATAAAATAACACAATGGTGGTTAGTTGTCATGCCGTTCATAGAAAAAGTGATAAAAAATCTGCGGGGGCTACCCAAGGTATTTTGATCATCGCCGAGAACCCCAAACATATTCCCACGGCTTAAATTTGGTTCTCGGGGCACCGCCTCTATGCTTGATAATGAATTCATATGCGGACCTCACCCTTGCAATTTCGACTTCGCGTAGTTGTGCTCTGATCTGTCGGATTGACTGGTGGGGTGGAGGCAAAGGCGAGGACCCAAGAATTCAGAACTGCGAGTTCAATTTTGCATCTTCTCGATGTCGGTGCACTGGCTACATAGGCGGCTCACTCTTGTAAATATCCCGGGTTCAGCAAGAACAGAATGAGACCTGGTTGTGGATGGCCACACCTGCGGTATATAATATGCTCAAGTAACGCGCCAACATGACTCCCCATTTGACTCGGGGCCAGGTCATTCTAGTTGCTCAGGGATTTTCTCTCTCGAATGACGTTTTTTGCTGCCTTCGTCTTCGGCAAAGTCTGAAACAGCCCTCTATTTCAATTCGTTTTTACAAGTCGGCTTCCATGTTTGGATCTGGAATT
Source organism: Mycena sanguinolenta (assembly GCA_014462675.1). Classification (NCBI taxonomy): domain Eukaryota; kingdom Fungi; phylum Basidiomycota; class Agaricomycetes; order Agaricales; family Mycenaceae; genus Mycena; species Mycena sanguinolenta. The sequence continues at coordinate 9,369,782 of JACAZH010000003.1, read as the reverse complement.
CAATATTGGTTCAACATCAAATCTCGCACCAGGTCATGCATGACAAAAGATACTGACAAGCCTCGCAAGGGGGGCCATTTTCTTCTCTTGGTTTATTTGGAGCGACAGTAAGACCAATACAAATTAATTGAACCATAACTTGATTGTTCCAGTTTCACCCGTTGTCTCAGCTTGCAGATCCTACTCAATTATTATCTGGAAATTTCGGTTTTTACATAATTATCCCATTGTCTCTCTCTCGGGCCTGTTGAAAGTGTCTTGCACTGTTGGCCACATTGGCCCGTTGATCTTAATCAGTGTTGCCCAAGTTTGTTCCAATCAGCCTCATCAGCCTGGAGGACTCCCTCAAAGCTACAATTTGAAGGGGTCTGGTGGTGGATGGCCCACTCCCGCTTCGTGTCACCGGTGTAGCAGTGGTAATGCAATAAGCACGAACCTTCGTTCGATTCGGGGCCAGGTAAATCTGGTTTGCTTGACCTCTTTTCTTCTATCGAAACGCATTATCTTCTTGGTTTGTTTTTGTCTCCAAGGGTGGCGAAGTCCGGAAGTGATTTTTATTTTATTCCATCTTCCACGACAGGCGTGGCGGAGTTGTGGTTGTCAATGATGTTCGATGTTGAATAATTCAACATGAATTTCTGGAAGTTGTCTCGCATCCCTGGAAGGGAAGCAAGAGAGAGAGAATAAGATCTAGTGGCGGGTGGCCCAAGCTTACTTTGCTTCATACTGGTATTGGGCACGTAGATAAACAAGAGTACCCTCGTTCGATTCGGAGCAGAATATGCAATTGCAGAGTATTTTATATTTACCTTCGAAATAGGTCTTTTGGTTGGCTTCGGGGTGGCGCTGGCGGCTGGTTTTCAAGACGATAGGAGGGTTCAAAACCAAGTTGAACCCTGCACAATTGTCATGCCGCAACGAGTGCCTCAGTGCACACTGACTCTCACAAATACATGATGGAAATTTAAAAAAGGCAAGCCAAACCTGGTGGCGGCTGGTACCACTCCTGCTGCATTTACGTGCGGGATGCGTCGTATTCTTCAGCAGACGAGCCTCGTTCGATTCCGCGCGATATCTCGATCCTTTTTACCCTTCAATCGGATTGAAGGGGCATACATACACTGGTCTGTCTCGCTGTTTTCCGTATCCAGTGCGCTGCGCGCTTGAAGCACAGTATGCAACGAAGCGGCTAACGCCTATTCCCGAAGAATCCCGAACAACGCCGATCACCGCAGTGGCGGTGCCCTACGTCAACCTTCGACCATCATCTCCGGCGTCTTCTATTCCGACGCGCTCCTGTGGACGCGATGCCGCTGAACCCGAGTGCGCCCAATGGCGATGCCACGCAACCCAATCGAAAACCCATCACCGACGCCAAAACCGTGACCAAGCCCGCGCTCGATCACAAACCCAGCTTCAGCACGACCACCACCGCGCCGCGAAAGGTGCCTTCAGAAACCGCAGCTGTGGACCGTGCGCAAGCTCGCTGTCGCGCTCATGGGCTATGCGCAGTATATGTATGTGGGCAGGTTTGCGGTGGGGTTGACGAGGGGTGAGCAGAGGGCGGAGGTTACCGGACAACTTTACGCGCGAAGGAGGGAGAAGAAACAGCTACCTCAGTGACGGAGTTACCGACTGGAAGTGCCTTCCCGCCCGCGCACGCATCATTGCGCGCCTCCCGCTGCACTGCTACTGCACAATCGTGAAGCTGCATAGGAGAAGGTATGTTTCCTCTTGCCCTTTACTATCCCCCTCTCTTCCATGTTCGATGACTTTTCCGCCCTTGTCTTCGCTTCACGCTCCGGGCGTGGCGCCCCGTGCTCCCCAGTCCCGGGTTCTCGACGCGGGGCAGTGTCGGTCAGACGTGCTCGAGCACGAACAATCGGCACTCCCGTGCCCCCATCCTTTTCGGCTCTGGCGCGTTGGCGTTGCCATCCACGCGATGTGGCTCTTTTCCCCATCCTGTATTGCTTCCTCTGACGCATATGCTAACGCGCTCCCATAGTGCATCCTCAAATACGACCACTACTGCCCCTGAATCGGGCAATATGTCGGCGCCCAGAACCACAAATTCTTTATTAATTTTTGCTGCTACGGTGCGTTCTTTTTCTCTAGTCTCTTCTTCAACTCTCTCTTTTCTCCGAACCTCCAACCTTTCGAGTGTTGCGGCGATCAGGCGAGCGAGGAATCGACGCTCCCGAGCGCAAAGGCGTTCGAGTCTCGAGCGAGAAATCGACGTGACCGGGCGGAAACGAGGACTCGACGCGCTCGAGGCGCGCTCGCTCGACTCCTCGTTCTCTCTTCCGTTCCTCGTCGCGTCTCCTCGTTTGCCTTCGACTTTCCGAGCCTAGTCCCGAGCCTCGTTGCGACGAGGAATCGATCCGGGAACGACTCTGGAATCCCGCCAAGCGAGGAATCGACTCAGTTTCGAGTCTCGGCGCTTCCTTGATTGCTCTCTGCTGCTTTCTATTCCCTCCTTTCTCTTCGCCTCTTCAGTCTTCGAGTTCCTACTTACGAAACGATGTAGGTCTGCTTCACGGCCTATACCTTAATCTCGGTGCAGGTTTCAACGTCGGGTGGAGCGAAGGGATAGGCGATGATAATACGAATCCGCAGGGGGTGGGGTTGATCGTGCTGTGAGTCTTGCTTCCTCTCTTTCACTCTTTCCGCTTTCCAAGTTATTTTTTCTTTCGGACCAAGGGAAACGGGCAGGCGCGGGTGCCGCGCATCGCGTCGTCTCCTTCTCGCTTTTCTTTCTCGTTCCTCGACCAAATGGACGGGAAGGAACGCACACAGCCTCCCTTTTTCTACTTGCTGGTGTGGGCTGATACGATGCAGGATGGCCCTTCTCCCCCTCTTCACACTTCCGCTGGACGTGGACCGCACGTGCGGAGGTTGTTGAGGTCGATAACGGTGCGTACGCGTTTTCTCTCACGGGAGGGACGGGGCTGATTTATTTTATTTACTTTGTGTGCTCGCTTCTTTTCAGGCTTTCTGCATTTTTGGATCTTGAATGACGGCTATTTGGCACAACTTTCGACGATTTCGGACGACCTTTGACTATTTTGTGCCGCTTGCGGCTTGACTTTGGAGTTCGACCTCGATTTGGGTTACTCGTCTTTGCGGGTTTGGCCACTTTTGGCCGTGACTTGGACCTCGATTTTACTGGACGACCTTTTAAGCGGATTGCGACCGTTTTTTAGCCAATAGCCTATCTGCATCACAATCGGATCCATATCCACGCGACACGTCACGGCTGCGCTCGCCCACCCCTGCTCTCGGTGGCTACTATGAAATCTATCGGAGCCGCTCCTTCTCTATTCCTGCTCGGACGCCAAACGCACAAACGCATCGCGCAATAATTGAATCCTTCGCCGCCGCCGGCCGCGCGAGAATGCAGCCCTCGCGGAGACTGGGGTAGGCTGGTGGGATCTCGAGTGCCTCGCTTGCTGGTTTCTTTCCTCTCCTATCTTTTAACGTGTACTCCCTATCGATTGCCCACACTTCTCTCCTTTTCTCTTGTCTCTTTTTCCCGCATCTTCCAGGTCAACGATGCTGTGGGTCCACATACCCGCCTTAATTGTCGCGTTTGAAGATCTTTCCCCGTAGAAAGTATCTGATGACCGTCCCGGGGACGTGGAAATCGAGAAGCTAACCACATCCCAACAAAATCTACGATTTGTGCTGCACCACTCGAGAGGGTTCCCGCCAGTAAACTTGGAAACATTCAACATTGTCAATGATTTCGGCGAGGAGAAGACGATAAGACTTTTGAACTGAATGACGGAGTCTGTGCCGTCTGGTGACGTATTGTTACTGTTCTGATTTAAATTTAATTTAAACTGTGTTCTCAGGCTCTGTATCCAGACGAGAGCGCCGGACAGGACGTCAAATGTTGTTGATTTCCGGAGAAAATCGCGAAAAGACGCAAATAGGATGGTATACTGAAAGAAAGATAAATAACTCGGTATACTCGATGTGATATATCTATGATTATAAAGCGACTGCACAAGCGACAACGGCATCTCTGACCAAGTTCACGCTCGGGCACCCATCCACCTGGCCGATCTCGGAGGGCTGTGGGATATGCAGCCCGAAAAAAACAACGGAGAATTGGAGCCGTTGTCCATGGACTTGGAGCGGCTGTTTGTTGATCTCCAATACGATGTCGCCGTCAGGGACCGTAGCTTTTTGTGGATGGCGCTGAGACGCAAAATCGAGTGGCTTCACACGAATGGAGTCTGAGACACGACCCTGCTTCAAAGCGGCGCATCATCGAGAGTAGGGAAGCCCGCAACCTGAGAGTAGTACACGGTACCGAGACGGGTTCACATCGCGGGACTCTTCGAAGTGTGTTCCCGCATCCAAATGTTGGTGGGAGGGTAACAGGTTTCTATGGCTTCTTGAAGCATGATATCTTCCCGCGTGCGAGACTAAAATCGGCCGCGCTGGCTTCGGAATTGCTTTCTTTGAACTCTCCTTTCTTCTCAGCCGACTTTCAGCTTTCTGTTCGTGTTTACCTTTCAGAACAGGGTCCTAGACTGCTGGACACTTTTCCATGACTTGGTTTTTCGGCGCTGTCTAGGGCTGCTTCTCCCACACCTGTCACAGACTGCTGTGCCGGTGGACGATAATAATATGGGTTATAGACACGCCACCATCATTATGCAACTCGTTTCTTTCGTCTCCGTTGTCAGGACGCTATTGCTGCCTATGAAATCTTCAAGCCTCGAAAAAATATCCTGGCTTGCCACGGTACCAGCCCCACAGCGTCTTCTGTCTGTTGGAACCACCCATCAACGATGCATACATATAGGCCGACTCCACCCTGACGAGACGACAATGTCCCTCATGGCCAACGCAACCACATCGCTCAATCCCTCCACACCCCTCGTTTTCTTACCGCCGGCCTTCGCAGATCAGCTTGAGCTCTCGCGATATCTCTTCGCAGCAACACTCGGAGTAAGAAGTGTTCAATATTCTTTTGCACAAATTAATACGTCTTGACTTCTAGGCATACATATGGGACATTGGATGGAATCTCGGAAACGACTATGCTTTGTTGTTCGAGCACAGGGTTCGCTTCCCGACAATCGTGTATTTTCTTTCAAGGTAACGCACGGTTTTCTACATTTCAAGTATCTGAATCTGCCATGCTCATTCGTCCAAGAGTATTCACCTTAGCTTATATTCTCGTATCTTTCGTCTATTCAGGTGAACTGTTCATTAATGTTTGTTTGACTGGAATGCAGAGCTAAACACATTATCAATAACTGCAGTTGTACCGGTCAAAAACTGCAATGCCTTGGCACTTGGGAGCAGCATCTGCTTTGTTTTGTCGCAGGCAACCACCGCGATGCTTCTCTTTTTTACGAGTAACTGCAGTCTGGCACCCGAGCAATGTCGCCTTTACGGTGTTCTCGATTCTTTGGATCGCGGTCCTCGGAACGGGTATCACCGCGCCACTCGGAATTCGTGGCGTGCACATAGGACCCACCGCACAATGCATCCTCACGGCCTTGCCAGCCGATACGGAAGTCGCGGCAATTATGTCTGTAATCAACGACACCGCCATCTTCCTTGCTATAAATTACCGTATTCTCGCCCATACAATAGTGGTGGATTCCCTCCTGGCCCGTCTTCGAGTTTTATTTGGTGGGTCTGGATTGTCCACACTATCGCAGGCATTACTCCGGAGCGGACAACACTTCTATTTGTAAGTGTATGCCTTAGTGGGATGATTCTTCGATTAATTCGACGCAATACAGGATTGCAGTCCTCACACATGTCGCTTATCTTGTCGTGCCTCGATCGAACCTTGTTTACCGCATCATGCTTATAGTACCTGCCTTTGCGCTGGTCAACACAATGGCTTGCATAGTCTTCCGGAAGATTAAATTGGGACTCATAAGTTCCGACGGGATATCAAACGCTGGTCTCTCCGAGGATTTTCATGCAACGGCGAATCCTAGGTCTCTTCCCCTTCACTCTCGTCGGACCGAGCCCCTTACCACGGGATTTGGATCGAATACAGCTTATCCATTGGATGTCCTGGTACAGAAAGAGATGGATAAATTTGAAGACGGGGCTGATGCAAGCCAGGAGATCTTGAAACCTACGACGTTGGCATAGTTCTGCATACGATTTCCAAATTATGGATGTATATGATTCTTCCAACTTCACCGAAGACCGACATCTAGAAACCGTTGAAGCCAAAATTTCCGTATGTATAGATGTGACATGTCTCCGTGTGCTATTGGAATCAGCGAATCAGGATATCGTGCGCAACAAGGCTGAGGGAGTCAGTTCAACTTGAACTCTATGACGCGTACTCCCACGAGGCAAGGCAGAACAACCAGTGAAATGTGGTGAAACAAGTACCGTGACTACTGGAAAGTGGCGCCTCATGGAAAATCGACACCGGCACGGTATAAACTCGCAGTGCTATCTGGACAGTGGGTTTCCCATACCCACCTTCGTTCAGCCGTATCTTTGTTACACGCTTTGCTAAGTTGTCTGAAAGTCCCAAGAATGCCAGTGAGTTCGATTTCACCCACAAACTTACGGTAATCAGCTGTCATGCCGCTAATAGAAATGTGATAAAACCTGCGGGGCTTCTCAAGGTGAATTGAACATCGCCGAGAAACCCGAACACACTCCCACCGCCCACCTTTGGTTCTCGCGGCATTGCCTCCCATGCTTGATAAATTGAAGTGCGGACCTTATCCTCAACACCCTCTGTATTCTCAAACCCACAAATTGAACTAGAGTCAGCAAGACCTGGCGTAGATGCCCCACACCTGTGTGTTGTAAGCTCTACCTCAAAGTCAAGGATACCCTTGTTCGATTCGGGGCTAGCTCATACGCCCGTGATATTTTCCCTTTTTTTCTCGGATATGGAATCTGTGCTAAGTAGTATATTGGCGCGACGTTGGGGCTTATTTGAGAAGACAGAGTCAGTTTGCAGAAGATCGATGGAAATTGAATCATAATTTAGCCTGAGAACTCCTTCGAGCACACAATTTAAGGGGGTCAGTGGAGTCTGGTGTGAGATCTAGTGGTGGATGGCCCACACCTGCTTCGTGTCATCAGTAGAAATCCAATAAGCAAGAACCTTCGTTCGATTCGAAGCCAGGTCATGAGAATACTCAGATCAGTAAAACTACAAGTTTGTCTTTGGCGTCTTGGGCAAGACCTCAAAGACACCAAAGACGCGTTTTACGCAAAGACGCACGTCTTTGGCTAAGCAGGTCCCAAAATCTTGGGCAAGACTTTCGTCTTGTGAAAGACCTCCAAGACTCAACGCTGTCTTTGGAAAGACAACTGCAAGAATCCTCAAAGCTCATACAGCCGTTTCAAAAACAATATCCGGGTTTTGATGGAGTGTTCATGCTCGATTTGTATTTACCCTTGGAGTCTCCGTCAGCTCCACCGTGCTCCGTTTACTCCACTGTAGTCCACCATGGCCAAATTCTGTTCCCAACGTCTTCACTCTCTCACTCATGGCGTGCGGCAACGAGAAGAACATTTCCGATGAAACAAAGCACCATGTCATCCGGTAGTGTAGTGAAGTTTGCATATTTACATGGGTATGATAGATGTGTATAGAGAAAGATTCATTTCGACTAGGCTAAATACGCGCATTCAGTGGAGCACATTGGAGTCACACCACCGTGTCGGAGATGTATGACGAAAATAACTGGAGTACAGTGGAGTATTAACTGGACTCACCGTCAAACAGAGGCCAATACAAATCGAAGAGCACCACTTCATCAAAACCCGGATATTGTTTTTGAAACGGCTGTAAAGATGACAAGGATAAAGCAAAAAGACTTGTAGATTTCAAAAAGAACAAGTACAAGACATCGAGTCAACTATATTCTAGCACCACCGGACAACATCCGCACCCCATCCACCATCCCAACCACATTGAGCCTACTCTAGACGTGGACGACTCGTCTCGAGGCGCCGGAGCTTGCGTGCAGATGTGGGATGAGAGAGATGGGCAGCAGTGACGGTAGACGATGTGCGAGACGGGCATGGCTGATGCCTAAAGGAACATGTAGAGTCAGTGGGCGAGTATTTAGCGGGAAAGGGGGGGAAAGAGATTACGGTACACGCACCTCTTGCTTTAAGTATCGCAAAGGCCACTATCGCACAATACGTCCACCGGTGTGTCCGCAAATGTTCTTGACGACCTTGCGGCGACTTGAAAAAGAAAAGAACATCGGAGCTTGCGGCCCGGAAAGCAGCTTGAAGACTTTCAGGCTTGTGAGGATGTCGGTTGAAACGTTGAGAAAGGACTTGACTCTTGAGGGCTTGGGTACTTGGGGCAATGCAACTTGCAGAGATTTGACCCGCCGCTTAAAAGTCATGTCTTGAAGGCATGGAAGCAGGCTAGATGATGGTTGACGAATATCAGACAGGACTTGCGTGACCCAGAGCCAGAGATAGCGGACAGTGAGCGGGCAGGAGAGGTGGAGGTCGCGGCGAAGATGACTCCGAGTCATCTTCGTTGTGGTTAGCATCACACTTGCTGCATGTGGACACGATCCCTAGTCACTTCGCACGCAGGAGAAGCTTGTTCGAATCGGGCTCGGGTCGTTTCCATGGCGTAGACCCTTTTCCCGTCAACTTATGTCAAGCGGCATAAATACACTAAGTAGTCGATTTTCCCTTCTCTCCAAGTATGCTGGCGAATCAGACGTGTAGGATGCAACGAAGCCCCTATTCCCGAACAATCCCGAACAATACCGATCGCCACAGTGGCGGTGCCGTGCGGCATCTACGGCATCCTTCGACCATCATCTTCTCTTCTGACGCGCTGCTGTGGACGCGATGCCGCTGAACCCGAGCGCGCCCAACGGCGATGCCACGCAACCCAATTGCAAATCCAAATCCATCACCAACCCCAAACCGTGACCAAGCCCGCGTTTGACCACAAACACAGCTTCAGCACAATCGCCACGGTGGCCGCGCGAACGCCGCGAGAGCCGCCTTCAGAAGCCGCAGCGTTGACTCGTGCGCAAGCTCACAGTCGCGCGCACTATCGGGATCACAGGGTATGCGGGGTACTGCGAGAAGGCTTCTAGTGGGGTGGATGAGGAGTGGGTGGAGGGCGGTAGTCCACCGGACGATCCACGCGAAGGAGAGAGAAGAAGCGACTCGCTCAATGACCGAGGTACCGAGTTGGAAGCGCCTTCCCGCGCGCGCACGCACCACTGCGTGCCCTCCGCCGCGCCGCTACTGCAAGTGGTACGAGATCTTGAAGCTGCATAGGGGAAGGTGCGCGTTTCCTCTTCCCCACTCTCTTTGGATTTCGTGGGTTTTGCGGCCTTCACCTCCGCTCCACGCTCTCTTCGGGCGCGGTGCCCCGTGCTCCAGAGTCCCGAGCAGTTGACGCGGCTCGGTATCGCTCAGCGTCGGTGTGCTCGAGTACGAGCAATCGGCGCTCCCGTGCTCCCATGTTCGGCATTACGATCGACACGACGCGGCTCTCTGTTTTTCTGCCTTGCTTCCTCCTGCTCCCTCCTCCCCTTCATTTTCGCTATCCTTCTCCCTCTGACGCATCTGCTAACGCGCTCGCAGTGCATCCTCAAATACGACCACCACCCCTCCTGGATCGGGTTGTGCGCCAGCGCGCGGAACCACAATTTTTATTAGTTTCTTGGTTACTACGGTGCATTCTTTTTCTCTAATCTCTTCTCCAGCTCTCCCTTTTCTCCGAACGTCCGAGTTTTCGAGTGTCGAGGCGACCGGGTGAGCGGGGAATCGACGCGTCCAAGATGCAAATGCATCCCAGTCTCGAGTGAGAAATCGACGTGACTGGGCAAGAGCGAGGAATCGACACGTTTGGTGCGGCTTGCGGCTCGACTTTGGAATTCGACCTTCACTTTGGGTGCTCGTCTTCGCGGAATTGGCGACTGCTGGCCGTGATTTGCACCTCTTTGACCAATAAACTATCTGCACCACAACCGGATTCATATCCACACGACACGACACGGCTGTGCTCGCCCACCGTGCTCACCATGAACTCTGTCGGAGCCGCTCCTTCTCTACTCCTGCTCGGACACCAAACGCAGAAACGCACCGGACGCACCGCGCAATAGTTGAATCCTTCGCGGCCGGCCGGCTGCGCGAGGATGCAGCCCTCCCGAAGGCTGGGGTAGCTTGGTGGGATCTCAGGTGCCTCGCTCGCTGGATTCCTTCCTCTCCTATACTTTTATCATGTACTCCCTATTCATTACCCACACTTCCCTCTGTTTTCTCTTGTCTCTCTTTCCAATTCCAATGGCAGATTTCGTTTGTAGCAGCTGGCCAAGTGCGTCGCAGGAACATTGCAGCTTAACAACCGCATCTTCCAGCTCAACGATGCTGTAGGTCCACATTCCCACCTCAGTTGTCGCGTTTGAAGATCTTATCTGATGACCGTCCCGGGGACGTGGAAATCGAGAAGCTAACCACATCCCAACAAAATCTACGATTTGTGTTGCACCACTCGAGAGGGTTCCCGCCAGCAAGATGGAAACATTCACCGTTGTCCATGATTTCATCGAGGAGAAGAGCGACAAAACTTTTGAACTGAATGGCTGAGTCCGTGCCATCTGGTGACGTATTTTTACTGTTCTCATTTGAATTCAATTTAAACTGTGTTATCGCGCTCTGTATCCAGACAATTGCGCCGGAGAAGACGTCAAATGTTGTTGATTCCGAAGAAAATCGTTGAAGGACGCAAATGGGACGGTATATTAAAAGAAAGATAAGTAACTCGACATACGTGATGTGCTATATCTATTCTAAAGTGACTTCACAATCGACCACGGCGTCTCCGACCAAGTTCACGCTCGGAAATCCATCCTGGTCGATCGCGGAGGGTTGTGGGATATGCAGCCCGAAAAAACAACGAAGAATTGGAGCCGTTGTCCATGGACTTTGAGCAGTTGTTTTTTGATCTCTAATACGATGTCGCCGTCAGGGACCGTAGCTTTTTGTGGAGGCCGCTGAGACGCAGAATCGAGTGGTTTCACACGAACGGAGTCTGAGACACGACGCTGCTTCAAAGCGGCGAATCATCGAGGGGAGGGAAGCCCGCAACCGGAGACTAGTATACGGTACAGAGACGGCTTCACATCGCGGGACTGTTCGAAGTTTGTTCCCGCATCCAAACGTTGGCGGGAGGGTGACAGGTTTCAATAGCTTCTTGGAGCATGATATCATACGAAACTGAAACCAACCATCAATGATGCATACATATAGGCCGAGCCCCGCCCAGACGAGACGACAATGTCCCTCAAGGCTAACGCAACCGCATCGCTCAACCCCTCCACACTCCTCGCTTTCTGACCGCCAGCCCTCGCAAATCAATTTGAGGAATCGCGATATCTCTTTGCGGCAACGCTTGGGGTGAGAACTGTTCAAGATTCCTCTACACAAATTAATACATCTTGCAACTCGGGCATACGTGTGGGACATCGGATTGAACCTCGGAAACCACTATGCCCTCTTGTTCGAGCACAGGGTTCGCTTCCCTACAGTTGGGTATTTCCTTTCAAGGTAATCTCGAGGGGCTTTTTGAATTTGAGAGTGACGTTTTTGGCGCGCCAAAGTGGCTTGCGCCCACGCCAAATAACTTTTTTGGGCGTGGGCATGGATTTGGCTGTGATCACACGCCCACGCCCGACAAATTGGCTTGCAAGCCAATTTGTCGGCTTGCGCAAGCCACTTTGTCGCCTAGGTAACAGTCAAAAATAAGAAGTGGCTTGCGCTTCTAACACATCCGTTGGCCTTCAAATACAAATCTGGTACGGTAGATACATCACATTCAACTCAATGAAGGTCCGTGGTACATCAATTCCTGCGTGGTTGAATTATTTCGTTGCCGACGCTGTTGATTATGACCTAAGGTCTTGTTCAGCGTGCAAGCAGGTTGGCTTGTCAGGTGCGATGAATTGATCATACCTTGATGCACTTGTCAGCACAAAAGTCGGGTTCAATGCTATCCAAAGTACGTCAGGAATTCGCAAATCTTAACTGAACTTACATGATTTTTGCACCAAGACAATGGTGCGTGCATATTTAGCGCAGATTAAGTGTTCCTTTCACACAATAGGGTTTCTATTTTTTCTTCACAACATGATATCAGAAATTCAGAGGAGGTGCTCGCTCTTGCCGCTGTGCATGTGAGAGCCGAAGTTCAGCTGATAAATTCAGAGAAAATACTCACCAACTGTGCTCTGTTCACACAAATGGCTTGTATATGTGCAAAACAGATGAATAGTGCTAATAGAAAGTAAAGGAAGGGCTTGGTATCATTCTCGACAAATTGGGTTGCTCAAGCCATTCTGGTGGATATCACAATTTGGGCGTGGGCTGGCTTGTGTCAGAAAACAGGTGTATTTATCCAATTAGAATGTCCTAGTGGCTTTTGATATGTCTAATTCACCTAATACAATCATTTCACGATGATTTTGTGTCGAGGCGGCGCTGCGTTGGAGGGAGTTGAATATGTCACATGCCATCACAAGCCATTTTGTCGTCCGTTTGGCTTGTGTTGATTTGCTTGAGCCGAACCTCAATATTTTTTTCTGGGAAGGCACGGAATGGTGTATAGAATCAATTGAAAGATATAAATGATGTAATTCAGTTGATTTTGGTCCTCTGCTCACCGTAAGCAAAGTGGCTTGTGCAAGCCATTTTGTCTGATCTAATCAAAGTCAGCGTGGGACAACTTGCAGTGAATAGTGGCGAAATTTCAGCAAACAGAGGTGAGAAACTTTGCACATACACTTCACTTGATATGTTATATCATCCAGGAACGAATATATTATGAATTAACACTGACTTGAATGAGGTTGAACATGGCCTAAGCCATCACAAGCCAGTTTGCCTGATTCCATCAAACCAGGCGTGGCTTTGGCTTGGGCCAAATGCGATGGCAAGGGAGTGGTAAGACAAAGTTAGGCAACATCCAATACACATTATTCTACATCACAAATATCTAGATTCACTGTAAGAAAGTTCTGAATATCATTTGGAGGAAAATTGACTTGCCATTGTGTCAAAGTTGAATTTGACTTTGACATTGAATATTGGGGTTGAGATCCAACATGAATCAACAACCATTATTGTCAGTGTTTCTGATGTGGTTTCAGGGCAAAATGAGTGGAGAGCAGAGATGAAGCACACTTGATTGCCAAATTCAGACTGTGAATTTGGCAAAGCAGGTGCCAAGGTGGCAAAAAAAAGCTTGAATGGTGGAAGATCTTGAGAACAGTGAGGAAGAATGACAACACAGCTTCTCATTCAGATAAATGTGATTGGAAGAAGAGCCTCTGTTCTCGTGCGCAAGTGTTCCCTCCGCACAAGACTCATTTGAGGTAAAATTTATCCGACTTGTGTTACCTGGCATTTTTCTGCACTGATGATTTAACATGCGGTGGAAGATCGATACAACAATATTATATAGCCACTTGAACGAAATTCGCACGTCATTGCAGCAAATGCTCGGTCGCTGGTTCAACCGTCATTGATGCGATCAATGACGACATCGACGTTGATCCGGAGGGTGGGGATACAGCCATGAACACTGGAGGGGCGAGGGGAGGTACAATATTGAGAAATAATATAATTATTCACTGCGTAAGGATATACTGTAGTCGAGCGCAAGGAGGCTCACGCCACAAGCCACGCCACACACACCTGTCCCAGCTAATTCAAACTCCGCTAAGCGGCGGAAGCCATTTTGGCACGCCACTCGGCTAAGTCTGTTTTGAATTTCAAGCATCCACCATGCTGATTTGGCCAAGAGCATTCACGTTGGCCTTCCTTCTCGCAACCTTCATCTACTCAGGTGGAGAGACTATTGATTGACTCAAACACAGAGCTGAACACATCTCCAAGTACAGTTGCCAGTTGAAACTGCAATGCCTTAGTGTCTGCGCCGTCTTGTCGCAGACAGCCACCGCGATGCTCTTCTTTTTACGAGTAACCGTGGTCTGGCACCTGAGCAAGGTCGCCTTTGTGGTATTCTCTATTCTTTGAATCGCTGTCCTCGGTGCAGGCTTGACCGCCCCACTCGAAATTCACGGAGCGCACATAGGACCCACGACGCAATGCATCCTCACGGCCTTGCCAGTCGATACCCAAGTCGCGGTGATTATGCCTTTAGTCGATGATACCGCCATCTTTCTCGCTATGACTTACCGTATTCTCGCTCATACAATAGTGGCGGATTCCCTTGTTGCCCGTCTCCGAGTTTTCTTTGGCGGTACCGGATTATCCAGACTATCGCAGGCACTACTTCGGAGTGGGCAGCACTTCTACTTGTAAGTTTGTATCCCTTACACGAGACAGTTCTTCAATTAATTCGATGCTACTTGCACAGGATTGCAGTTGTCACCCATGTCCCTTTTCTTTTCCTGCCCCAGTCGAACACTCATTGCCGAGGCATGCTTGTGAATCCTGCCTTGGCGCTGGTGAACAATGACTTACCTAGTTTTTTAGAGGATTAAATTCGGACTCACCTTTGATAGGACGGTTAGATGGTTGCTACTTGCACAGGATTGCAGTTGTCACCCATGTCCCTTTTCTTTTCCTGCCCCAGTCGAACACTCATTGCCGAGGCATGCTTGTGAATCCTGCCTTGGCGCTGGTGAACAATGACTTACCTAGTTTTTTAGAGGATTAAATTCGGACTCACCTTTGATAGGACGGTTAGATGGTCTCCGATAATCCGCCTGTGGGTGAGGAGATAGCAGGGATATTCAGTAGAGTATTAGTGCTACCTTGAATTGCCAATGAGTTCCACATAAATTCGGACTCACAACAGGATATCAGACCCTCCCATCACTGGTCTCTCCGAGGATTTCCATGCCACGGCGAATCCCAGAGCGCTTTCCTTTCTCTCATCGTACCAGTCCTGCTACCAAGGGATTTGGATTGAATACAACTTATCCATTGGATGTCCTGTTGCAGAAGGAGATGGATAAATTTGAAGATGGGGCTGATGCAAGCCAGGAGATCTTCAAACCTGCAATGTTGGCATAATGTTGCATCACCCTATTTATAAAATAATTTCTGTCTGTCCATCCGAAGTCTTTTCAATCTCCGCTTTCATGAGTTTGAATCTCTGCTCGCATGTCGTCATCTTTCCGCTCTTTCACCTCTCTGCCGCCACTCGCCCACAGGCAATCACATAGCCGGCATTGACAGCACGACATCACCTTCACGGCAATTCTCCAACAAACTTTGCCTTGCGGCGGCTGCGGCCAACAACTAGCATTGAAAACCTCAGTCAAAGTGGGGGACCACTTCGCAGTCCCCCCACGCTCTTGCATCTATATAAGAAATGAACGCAGTTTGTCTCGAGACAAACCGGACCCGGGTTTCGAGCTCCACGCTCCACACAACCACCCCACACTTGCATCCATGTACCTAGCACAACAACTAATATATTGTATTTGCAAATCTCTTACATGCTATTAAGTTGTCTACAAAGCTAACTCACCAGAAAACCCAACTCATAGTCTTTACTTGGTATGTCTACACAAGAAACGAATGTTGTTTGCCTTGCAAGACAAACCGGACCGAGGTTGCGAGCTCCACAAGCTCCGCGCCCGACGCCAAATATGGAGCTGAATTTAAGCGAACTTAAACTCCAACGACTCCACTCACGGAATGGTGGCCGGCCACCGGCTCTCGGCACACCCGCTTTATTTGGTCGGTGTCACTGATCACTGTTGATCGCCGACAGCACCATTACTGTCCAGTTAAACTAGGCTCTAGCTAAAGCCTTCAAATTAAACAATGGGTGAACGGAAATTCATCTCTTCAGGTAAACTCCACCCAGTGAGAAAGTTTGCTATTTATAAAATGCTGGGATGTTGAACAAGGTTGAGCACTCGACAGGATAGAAATTCAAGGATTGATGGAATCAGCGGACCACAAATCAATTGAGGTTTATAGGCTCAGTACTTTGAAATACAGTCCACATGATATCGAGGGATGAAATAGGACCTCCAATGCACGTCCAGACCAAATTTGGACGGAGTATGACGTGCCGATCAAAAGTTATGACCGTCGGAGGACGTGAGAAGACAGATCTCTCGATGTCATCCTGCTGCTGCAACTTGTGGCGGCTCGTTCTTTGTCAAATCTTCGCCGTTTTTTATCCGGGACTTCCGTGGTTCATTCTTTTCATCTGATTTTGCCCTATATCTCTGCCCAGGGGCCCTCAGCAAGCTTGGAGATTTACATGGGCCAGAGCCCTGGGAAGCGCGGGCACTGTTTTTGGGCTCAGATCTTGAGTCACCCTTACAGCGAATGAGCAGTTGGCAAGGGAGGTCTGGGCCTTTCCAGGGCCATTCTGTATTAGTCACAGCTCAATCTTTGCTACAGACCGAAATTTTCTCTTGTGCATTGGTTGTGCACTGGCATCAGCACTCAAAACTCATCCAGGTTTGATGTCTGGAACTTTTAAATTCGTTCAAGCAAGCGGGAGTCTGTTGAGATGGGGCTAGCGTCTTGCTCACTTGTATGCTAGCACACTACATGTAACACCGTCATTAATACAAATTCAATGCGGAAATATGAGGCTAGTGCAAACCCGACACAGCGACACACTTTGTGAATCCGGCACACAGCAGAAAAAGCGACACACCTGGTTCGCATCTCACACAAGTCCGACACATTCTCTGAATACGGTCTTTCCTTCTAAATTATCTTTCGTTCTTACTGAGCTCGCGATCCTCGTGGTGATGGGATCATACCCTCGTCGCATAGTTTCTCCGTATATCCATCACTTGCTACTTCGCTAGTTACCACTAGGGACCAAGAAATTTCGAGTGAGTCATGAATAAGATAATTATTGGATGATATAGGCGAAATAAAATACGTTAAATTAGTGCATTGGGATACTTAGTACTTACTTGGTAAGTACTACTTGTGCGGAGGTCCGATGGCGGTCGTAATTCACTTCAAGTTCCAGCTTGATGTGTACTACCATGCGCCGTGGCGCACCACCCTTCCCATTCCCATTGTTGAGAGCAACCCCGCCTCAGTCTCTAAACCCGAACAACTGAGCTGACCTTGCAGCCCGCCCATCATCAAGGACTCCGCGTGTGATGCTGCAGCGTCAATTTCCGCTGCGCTCGCCAGACGCGATCGCTACGCCTCGCCTTCGATCGTTGTTGGATGTCAGGGCGGGGGCGATAGTACGTGCGGGCATTGTTCTTGCTTGCTGGCTCGCGTATGAGAGCTACACAGATGAGTGTAACACCTGAATAGGGTCTTATTTTAGAGAAATTAATCCACATCGTTTCGGACCCGGCAAGTGTGGCTGGAGACATACTGGCTCCAACAGTCTCACAACCAGAGAGATTTCATCTGTCCTCTGCTTATCGTGCTTCTCGAGGATGTCCGTGCGGCTTCGGAGGCGTTGACGCGGGGCTGCGGGGCGGGACCACCCAGATGCGGCAGCGCGACACATTTCAGATGCGGCACACCGCATTCAAACGCGGCACACCGAGCGAATACGCGGCACACTGTCGTCAGATGCGGCACATCGCGCAGGCACATCAACAACACTATCACATGATTCGGCAGTTGCCGCACACCTCCCTTCCGCTCTCCGTGTTGCTCATGACAGACTTCCCGTGCTACTTACTACCGACGGAACGAGCGTGAGACACCGTCAGATATATACAAGCACGACTAAAATTCAACCGGGAAGTGGGTGCCTCTGGCTGCCTCTTCACACTCCCTAAGTCGGTCGATTCGGCGCGCAGGGACCTTAAATGACGGGAATTCATTCTGGGTCGAAACCTAGTTGGGTCATAGCCATGGTGCGTGCACAAGCCATTGGAATTAGGGGAACTAGTCGGAACAAAGTTATAAATCAGAAACACGAAATTTTGATCCACCGCCGAACCCGACCCGAATGAATGGCAAATGAACAGTCGGTGAACTCAACGTAGTGGAACTGTTATACTGAGGGCTGGAATTCTCCCCCTCTGCTCTGATTTAGAATCAAGAACAACATACCTGCAGCGTAGACAATCCCACAAGGAATATCACTGCGTTCAAGGGGCTCCTACACTCAGTTTCACTAGATACGCATAGGTCTGCGGAGATCAGCGTAGACGGCTAGACAGACTCGGTGTAGCTATGTGTATGTGTGTGTAGCAGCTTAACTAGCCGTCTGTACTCACCTCGACAGACCTATGTGTACCTAGACAAACTGAGTTTAGGTCTGTGTAGGCTTATGTCTAGGACCCCCTTGAATGCAGTGAATAATAAATGTGTCGCCAATCTGAGCCAGAGTTCGTTTTTTGGTTGAATTTCACCACGCCAGTGCGGATTGGAACTGGCTGGAAATTGCCGAAGACGTCTTCGGGGCTTTTTCCCTCTTTGCTATGAAGCAAATCATACTTCACATATGTGTCTTGCCATTACAAGCAGAGTTTGCGATGTTTGTCCAAAGTCAAACTGTCCAGCCAGAACGGCCAACTTATATCATTTCCAGGGCAAATGCGACGTGCGCACGGCCTCACGTGTGGGCCGCTGGGATTGTTCAGGATACAAAAGTTCAATACACTAACTCTACCAGGAGGTAGAATGGTCCATTCTGATCCTCGGAACAAGTTCAACCCAAAATTCAACTCCTAATACCACGAGTACATCGTGCACTCTCAGGGGCATCATAAAGTATTTTAATCTGAATTATGCACGCCAAACGTTCCGTCTTGGGTCAGTATGCTTCATAACCAAGTTTCCCTATTGTTTTTTTCGGCCATCACAAGGATTGGACTCCGATTTCAATTTCGTTCAAGCGCATGGTGCAGCCTCGGTGGCCTCGCAAAGTGTTTTAATCTGAACTATATATACATATCAAAGCGGTACTCACCGACTCGGGAAACATTGCGACACTGGTGAGTATGTTCCATAACCCGAGTTTATCTTTTGTTCGTTCACGTATCACATAGATCTCAACTTCGTTCAACTTGTGCGAGAGCCATTGGTCAGACTTTGAAGGAATGAAGTCAAGGAACACTGGTTGTATGATAGACATTGGTAGTGCTGCGCCTGCGCGTGGAGAATCTGGAGATAGAGGCAGTATTCTCAGAAGGTGAGGATGATCACACGGTTTGCATTCAGAAATATACACCCCGTTAATAAATAATGTACAGATACTATGAACCAACCATACACATGTACATTCCGTATAAGAGATCGACAATAGAATCAGCACAACCCAGGCGATAAAAATGGACTCGTACATCATTGAGAATGGTATAAAACGCAAACCTGTTTTTCAGTGCGCAGAGTTGAAACACCCTCATCCAATCACACTGTGCGATCTCACGAATTAATCAGCATGATTCCGAATACAAAAGAATGAAAGGTACCCATGGATCTGACCCAGAGGTGGGGGGAGAAATATCAAAATCAGAGAGGGAAGAGTCTGAGAAACGATTGAGCGGAGGTATCAGGACTCACGGGTGCCAGTGGCCGCATCCCATGGAGGTGAGTCACTGAGGATGGCAGAAGCAGTGCCGATTGGTGAGCATCTGCTTATCTGGTGTGGGAAACACAAGCGTAATTGCCAACGACATACCTGGGCCGCTGAGAGCATCCGAATCGGACGGTTATCTCGATGCAATCTTTCTCCTGCTTCCAGGTCCAAATCTTGAGCTCAGGGATGAGCGAAGACTGCGTCGCCGGTGCGTTTGACGCGCTGTGTTCGATTTTGACGCGTGCGGTGCCTGACAGGAGAGATTCGTAGCCCCAGTGGTGTTGCCGAGGAATCTGTGAAGCCGGAAATAGACTTACAGATCAGTCAGTGCACAGCTCCGGCCGTGTTCGACCTAGACGTGGGTATGAGAACGCGTACCGAGCTTCGAAATGCGGCGATGACACCCGTTGACACGCTACCGATCAGTTTCTGGTCATCTGGATGGTGTTTGAAGGTATCGCAGCGTATCTTTGAACAGAATGAGCTGGGGAGAAGCGGAGGTGGTGGTGGTAGAGGAAAGAAAACGCTGGTTACGAATACTTATGTAATAAGTAGTCGTTCTTTTTATAAATCGTAAGCGGGTCGATCACCTAGCCAAAAAGACTTGTCTCCGTTTTTTAACAACACTCAATAGTGGCTGTGTTGAGCCCAAATCTAACGGATTTTGAAAATGGAGACTAGATTTTTTGTGATGAGGATAGTGGCTGTGCAACCTCGACGTAGGTTCGAACCACGCAGCTGTTTCTTTTTTTCTTCTCCTCACCTTATTGTTTTGCTGCTTTGGGCAAGATATAGGAAGGTAGAATAGAAAAAACTGTCTGGCTGCATTTTCTGTACGTGAATGCATGTATCATAGAAGAAATTGCATGGGGAGTGACGGCAGCACCGATTCATGCCAGAGAGAAATATGTTAAAGCCCGATGAAGGGCAGCGTACTGATGCCCAGCTGATTGAGTGTTGCGGGAACGCAAGGATGAGAAATAGTTCGGAAAAGAAATCTTACTGCGTGAGTTTTTCAGTTGCTCTCATCCATGACCATATTTTGTGTCAATACAATTGAGCAGCAGAACAACACTATTTGACATTTGCAGTTGCCTGTTTCTGGTCCCGGAACTTGGAAGTCAAAAGCAAGTTTGAAAAGATATAAGTATGAGTGACTGCCGTGCAAATGCAGCGGCCTTACCCACCAAGTCTATTTGGCCCTGTTTCCGTGCAACAATTGCGTGCTTGATGCGACTCAAATCATCGGCACTTCCTTTTTGAGCAGAGTGTCGCACTTGGTTCAGACGCGGCACATGTGCTGCATCTGATCTTGGGTGTGCCGCATCTGGAGTGTGCCGCGCTGCCGCGTTTGGTATATCCTCCCTGCGGGGTCGGTGATAAATGCCAGCGAAGGGTCAGGAACATACTCTCAGTGGGTGTCGGCGTCGCGGGCGGATGATAGTGGTGTGAGAGGAAGAGTTTTGTCACGGTGTGACAATATGGTTCAACCATTGCGAAACCGGACGTGTCGGGATTCCTGAAAGTCTGACACAGATGTGTCGGGTTTTCTGAAAAGCCGCCTTTCTGTGTCGGATTCTATGCCGTGTGTCGGACCTCGTGACGTGTGTTGGATTTAGAAAGTGTGTCGCTGTGTCGGCGTTGGTATATCCTCGGAAATATGGACTCATTCATTTTGTCCACATTGCTGGTTAGTGGAATTGGACAATCACAAGGAAATAAACTCCCTCTGTTAATTTGTGCACATTCAAGCAGGGCCACAAACCACGAGGAAATGTGATGTCATCACCATGAGGATCGCGATGGCACAATCTCCTCTAAAAACTGAATAAAATAAATACTTGTTCCAGCAAAAGGGCAAAACGACAGATGACCTCGCATTTTCACAGAAGGTTTGGAAGTATGGCGTTGATGCGGCATCGGGTTCGTTATGGCAAGAGAAACAGTTGGACAGCATGATGACGCTCGTTTTTCACTCATCGGAGCTTCACACGAACAAAATTGAGAACATGCCGAACTTTGTGTAAAAATGCGAGAATCTCGATCGTTTTGCCCTTAGCTGCCAAGAACATGCTCTAAAAACTCACTGCATACAGTACTTATTGTTGTTTGGAATCTCGCGCTTGGTGTCTGGGTGTCGGTCTTTGGTGAATTTGCAGGAATTGTACGACCAGCACCTGAAACAGCGATTTCATATCGGTAGAGTAGCTATGTTTTCTGCTCATATACATTCATAATCGCGAAGTCATATTCAGAACTATGCCCACGTTGTAGGTTTGAAGGTTTCCTGGATTGCATCAGCCGCATCTTCAATTTAACAATCTCCCTCCGCACCTGAACATCCACTGAATAAGTTGCATTCAATTCAACTCCCATGACGGTGGGATCAGTCCGAGGAGAGTGAAGGGAAAGAGACCTAGGATTAGCCTTGGCATGAAAATCCTCGAAGAGACCAGTCATAAGAGGGTTTGATATTCCATCAGAACTTAAGAGTCCGAATTTGACCTTCCGGAAGACTAGGCAAGCCATCGCGTTGATCAGCGCCAAGGCAGGGACTACAAGTATGCTCCGGTAAACAGGGGTTAAATGAGGGAGCTGCAAGAGAACAAGAAGACCGATATTTGCGGCAACTGCAATACTGGGTGTAATCTCGAATTAATTGAGGAATTATCCACACATAAGACATATGACTTACAAGTAGAAATGCTGTCCGCTCTGAAGCAACGCCCTTGATAGTGTGGATAATCCGGTACCACCAAAGAAAACTCGTAAACGGGCCACGAGCGAGTCCGCAACTATCGTATGAGCAAGAATGCGGTAGTTTATAGCAAAAAAGATGGCGGTATCGTTGATTAGAGGCATAATCGCACCAACATCGGTATCCGCTGGTACGACCGTGTCAATGCATTGCATGGTGGGTCCTATGTGCGCTGCACGAACTTGGAGCGGGACGGTGATCCCCGCCACCAGAACGGCGATCCAAAGAATAGAGAACACCGCAAAGGCAACCTTGCTCGGGTGCCAGACCGCGGTTACTCGTAAGAAGAAAAGCATCGCAGTGGCTGTCTGGGTTAGAACCCCACAGATACCGTAGCCACGTTCGAAGGCGTTACAGTTTTTAACGGGTGCAGCTGTGGTTCGTGATGTGTTCAGCTCTGCGTTTAAGTCAAAAAAAAATAACCAGTTCACTTATGTCGATGAAGGATGTGAGAATATAGGCCAATGTGAATACTCTTGGCCGAATCAGTACGGTGGATGTTTGTAATTCAACAAGGCCCTCGAGATTACCTTGAAAGAAAATACACAATTGTAGGGAACCGAACCCTGTGCTTGAATAACAAGGTATAATCGTTTCCAAGGTTCAATGCAATATCCCATATGTATGCCTAGGTTTCAAGAGGTATTAATCTGTGCAGATGAATATTGACCGGTTCTTACTCCAAGCGTTGCAGCGAAGACATATCGCGACTGCTCCAATTGCTCTGCGAGGGCTGGCGGCAAGAAAGCAAGGGGCGTGGAGGGATTGAGTGATTCAGTTGTGTTGGCCATGAGGGACGTTGTCATCTCGCGCAGGTGGGGTTCGGCCTATATGTATGCATGGCTGATGGGTTTGTTTCACAGAGAGAAGGCAGCTACACGGAGATGGCATCGCGGACCAGACGTTTAGCAAACGTCATAGGCTATAATAGCGTCCTAACAACGGGAGGGGAAGTAAAGATGCACGATGATAGTGGCGTATCTACAGGAGCGGTATCAATCTATGCAGACAGATGAATATTCAACAGTTCTTACTCCAAGTGTTTCCGGGAAGAGATATCACGATTACTTCAATTAATCAGGAGGGCCTGTGGCGACAAAGCGAAGAAGATGGAGGGATTGAGTCTTCAGTTACGTTGGCCATTAGGGACGTTGTCATCTCGTGCAGGTGGGCTTCGGCCTATATGTATGCCTGATTGACGGTTTTGCTTCAAAGGAAGAAGACTGCTTTGGGGATGGTACCGCGGGCCAGACGTTTAGCAAACATCATGGACACCAGTAGCGTCCTGACAGCGGGAGGGGAAGGAAAGAAAATACATGATGATGGTGGCGTGTCCGCAAGAGCGGTATTACTGTAATCTGTGCAGATGAATATTTTAGTTCTTACTTCAAGCGTTACCGAGAAGAGATATCGCGATTGCTCTAACCGATCTGCAAGGGCCGGCGGTAAAAAAGCGAGGGGGGTGAAGGGATTGGGTAGTTCAGTTACGTTGGCCATGAGGGACATTGTTATCTCGCGCAGGTGGGATTCGGCCTATATGTATGCATGGTTGACGTTTTGTTCTGACAGATAGAAGGCTGCTGTAGAATGGTACCGTGGACCGTACGTTCAGCAAACATCATAGGCAGCAATAGCGTCCTGTCAACGGGAGGGGAAAGAACGAAGATGGATAATAGTGGCGGTGTATTCTCAGAGCCCAAGTATTTTTATCGCGTCAACCACTGTCTGGTAACCAAGGGTGGGAGACATTTGGGAGAAGCAATCGTCCTCGGCAGCGCTGAAAAAAACCAATTTGTGCCACACGAGCAGTCGATAGATGGTTGAAATAAGTTGGAAAGTTTCATATATAGAAAGCGCAGAGTTTAAGAAGGCGAAAGCCCAGCCGGTAAAACCCACTTTGAATTTCTGTTCCGCACGCGGCAAGATATCATGACTCTCGGAACCTATCAAAACGTTTGAGTGCGGGAGATGTGATCCCATACCGTACCCATCCCTTGTGGATGCATTGTGGCTTCTCTGTGCCATCTTGAATGGCTTATGCAGCTGAATTTTGGGTTGAAACTTGGAACTGATTCTTCTGGCCAAATTTGGCTCTCGCTCCTTATCTCTCTCCTTCCTAAGACTCGCAAAAATAAATCCGTCGAAGAGAACAAACCTTGGGGAAAACCAAGATGTACTGTATATCGACACTGAAGTTCAAGATTTCAGTGAGAGTAGCCAGATTGCGGTTGGACTTTGCTTGGGCGATTACACATGAGAACTGCTTCCCTCACGGCTTTTCGCCGCCTCATGATTGCGAGTCTTGCTTCTCACTCCACCCTAAAAATCATTGACAAACTTAGTACTCTTCTCTGGCATAGTTCCGATGGAATCGGATGTCCTGCGCGATCGGACCGTTGAATACACCATATATACAGAATGCAGAAACACGACGTTGCGTCACGAGGTTTAAGCCGTGCAAGGGAGCCGTCAGCGTTCACTGGTGAGTCGGAAGAATATTTATTCCTTCCAAAAGATGATCAACGAGACCCACATCAACAAAAGCTCGGCTCGATACATCACTACACTAGACTATAGTGACCGTAGTGAAGATGCCAGCTACGCAGGCTTACGTGCGGATCCACGCATAAAGAGGGACATTGCCGCGTGTGACACTGCGGCAGTGTGGCAGTGTGACATTGCTGCGGCAATCCACAGCATTGCTGCAGCGTAACTGCGGCAAACTCAACTGCCGCAGCGGCACTTTGCCCCTGCCCTGACCAGCCTCTGTATTTTCTCAAGCCCCGAATTCAATCAGAGCCAGCACAACCTGGGTAGATGCCCACACATGTGTGTTGTAAGCTCTACTTCAAAGTCAAGCAAGCACACAGGATACCCGGTTCGATTCGAGACCAGCTCATATATCTGCATCTGTGATATTTTCCCTTATTTTTTTTCGGATATGGATTTTGTGCTGAGTTGGCTTGGGTGGTTATTGGTGTGACATCGGGGTTTATTCGGAGAGACAGTTACGATGGACTTATGTCATCTTTCTTAATAATCGTGCAGGGCTATTTTCTCAACCTCCCCCATCACTGTCTCACTTTTTCAGAACTGATGAAATTTAAACTAGGTGGTATGGGCCGTCGCATTGCGCGGCGTTTACGAGTACTTATGTAATTGCCGACTGTGCCGAGACTTCTCGTGATCTTGGCACAGGCAAACAAGGTGATGTTTTTCTTCCTTTGTTTTAACCACCATGTACTTCTGTGTCGGTCACGGAACATGGCGGGGCTCATGGGAAGGATATAGTGGTCCCTGCGACATCTCTTCCGTGGTAGTGCACAAAATCTCGGTACTCCACCTGCATTTCATCCTTGCATACTCTTCATGCGACTGTTGTTCATTATTGTGTATAGCAGCTAGTAATATAAAATGATGTGCGGTTTCAATCCCTGCTCAACAATTCAGCAATTCAGCTAACGGTTACAAACAATCGAGACCATGTATATATGTTGAGGTTGGTTGCATCCCGAACAATCGGTATATGACTATCAGGATGATTGTAAGTAGAAATTCAAAGCAAGCTACAGTCTTACAAACAGCGTGGCAAATTTTGCAGAGGACAGGCACAACACGCCAAATCCACGTCGATTACAAAGGTGGTATCAGCGGTGAACTGACCAGGAGCAGGTCGGGATTCTCATTGTAAAAAGAGGAAAATATTCCGGACCTCAGCTATGTCGACATGTATTCAGCAACGGCGTGCTCCATCTATACTCGCTGTGGCAAAAAGTAACTGGAAATTGGTCTGCACAGCCACGAAAACTGCATATCAGTAATTCTTGTGCACATATTATGAGACTGGTGTTAATTTGGTGCAGATTGTGGCATATAAAATCACTGTAGAGATTCATACACTTGGCACAGTAATAAATTGAAAAAATAGTCCAGAAACTGGTGATTTCCCTGGTTGTTCCACCTTGGCTCAAGATTCTGGGCCTCTAAAATGAGTTTGAATACACTAAAATGCACACATGAACTCTTGAGAAATGCAAGCTATCCTATAGTGCTGTAGGCTGCAATTAATCACAAGCAAAATGACACCCCTTTGGAAAAGAAATTGTTAATCTGAAAATTTTACTGGAAACAAGGGGATATGCTGAGTTTTTTCTGGCATTTGGAACTCAGTAATGCTGTTAGGAGATTTGGGATACAAAACCTTTCATACAGACCCTATTTTTGGTGCCCAACCAAAATGTGCAGTTTTTGGACTATTTTTTTAAAATTTATTACTGTGCCAAGTGTGTGAACCTCTACAGTGAGTTTATATATCACAATCTGCACCAAATTAACACTAGTTTCATAATATGTACATGAGAATCACTGATATGCAGTTTCTGTGGCTGTGCAGACCAATTTCCGGTTACTTTTTGCCACAGTGAGTAGTACAGAAAATTGGACACGTTCGACTTGACTGAGGACGTGATGCACAATATTCAGCTAGTGTATATGGGGCATAGGTGGATATGCAGAACGATTTTACCAAGGTAAAGAATGACCACTGGCGTTCAAATAATCGACCAATCGACGATGTGCACTCCTTCTACTGTTCCCCTGTTCCTGAAATACAATAAGAATATCCTGAAGGCTGATCTTGTGGAATCGCGTATTTACCCGTCATCCTGCAGATGCCTCTGGAAATCTCGCAGAACTTTCTGTTCAAGGCATCCGAAGATGCCCTTTTTAACTAGGTTGAAGCATCTGACCGCAGTTTCTTGCTATGTTTTGTTTGCACCAAGTGGAGCGATATCATTTATTCCTCCGAATTCTGGTCATCTGTCCCTGTAACTCACGGGCATCCACCCTCGAAGTTGGCCTTCGTAGTGAGAAGGACCGGTAAACACCCATTGTAGGTATACATCCTAACTCACGTCTACAAAGTGTCAAAACGGCCCCAGTTCGTCACTGATACAATGGTGGTGTTGAACCCTATTCTGGAGTAAGACTGCACATAACAATATAGTGTACTGAACCTATTATTGTAGATGGGTATGTGGTTTGATACTGGACTGTGAGCATTCACACCATGTATTACGGTAACATTTGCACTACGATATGTACATAGGTCTATAGAACGAGCAAAAACTCACCTCAGGTTTG
This sequence comes from Mycena sanguinolenta, assembly GCA_014462675.1. Lineage (NCBI taxonomy): Eukaryota > Fungi > Basidiomycota > Agaricomycetes > Agaricales > Mycenaceae > Mycena > Mycena sanguinolenta. Next base: position 9,342,372 of record JACAZH010000003.1, on the reverse strand, counting down.
TGGCAGATGGTTGTAGAAGACAAGCTGGAAAATCGCTCCCGATCATCAATCAATACTTGATTGTTGTTCTGTCTGTGTTAATCGCGATCTTCACGATCACTGACTGATCATTGTAACTCGCAGTTTGGCACGAGTATAATCCTGTTGACATGCCAATCCCAAAATGACTTTCTCCCCTCCAATTCTGTTCACATATTGTGTCTAGATTGATCTTCACAAGACGAGCAACCGCCTGAAATCTGGAATATTATTTTCCTATACTGTACGTCCATGTATGTAGGCAACTGACCTTCCCACCGTGACATCCCGAATAGTCTTCAGCAACGCAACCAGACCTCCCGTTGCCGTGACTGCTGCTCGTTTGGGTAACCATACACTTGGATTCTATCCCGAAAATAGCACGATACATCCCATGAGCCACTGAACCGACTCAGAAATCCCGATTGCATGCTTTTTCGCACAATTCACCATTATTTGTGCCCTTTCAACCACGATTCCAAAAGAAATAAATTTATTTCATTTTTTGTAACGGTCTTCTTCAGGGCAACAGACCCGACCGTTACCGTGACAGGGTTGGGTTTGGGCAACGCAACCAACCCCTCCGTTACCGTGACGGTTGCCTACATACACGGACGTACAGTAGCGTGAATGCTGTCAGTTTGTAAGGCCCCTGACACCCTTGTAACATTAAATTACCTGAAAGATGAGGAGATAACACACTGTCAAGCCTGTCGGCAATGTCAGGGGTGTCAGGTACTAAGGAAGCAAAATGTTGCATGAAGTGTCTATGCTAAGGTTAGTCAAAGTGATTCTCATTCTCATGTGATGAGACGGTATGCCGATTGCATAAAGACTATGGAAAGCGAACAGATTGAGGCAGGCCTGCATTTCATGTTGCATTGTGCTCACAGAGAGATCAAAGCCCCTGTATGCGGGCCTGATAGGGTTTGCTGTCAACAAGTGTCGAGAAGAGCCTTCAAGTTGTTAGCGTATTGGCGAGCATAGGGTTGAACGAGTTTAACGTTGAGGTATCTGGTTTCGAAGTGGACCGGAGAAAGGACAAAAAAGGAAAAATATACGCAATGAAGGCAAATCAACAAGCAATAGACCTGACACTGATAAGGTGACTTCATGAATAAGGGTACCAGGGGGAAGGCACTGCCACTAAATCCGTTAGAGACGTACTGTGATGTTTTAAGGTCAAGGTTCCAACAAGTGAACAATTTGAAATGGTCACAAAATTGAAACAAAATTAGGCACAGCTACTAATTTCATTACATGGGAAGGTGGCGACTGTTAGTGGAGAGGTCAGAATTTGGCCCTACAGAATTACTAAGAACAATTACATAAGTACTCGTAATTTCAATACCTTTTTGTGATCGAAAATTGAATTTCATTAGGTCTGGCCCAGTTTTAGCCGTTTTATCAATAAGTGACTCTAATGAGAATAGTGGCTGTACTGGGAAAGGATTATGTAACAGATTTCACTTCCTTTATTCCACTCCCATTCCTGCTTTTACTTTCCAGGTTCTTGTCGAGATTCAAAGTTCCTCAGCTCTCCCTTCTTTCACAGGCATAAGTTTATTTTTTTATGTCAGTATTTGCCCTGTACTCAGGCGTTTTTTGAACTGTCAGCTCTCCAATCACTTTACGCGCGCCCATCTCATCCTATTTCTTTCAAGACAGTGGTGCCTGGGTCAATACACTATTTCGTCTCCCCCGATCTTTGGGTTTTAACAATCACTTGTGAGTTTTTTTTCCACTCAGACTCTGGACATAAACTGATTGCATTGTTTGTTTGAGACATGCCAGCTTGCTCAGCATTCTCAGTCGCACAAATCTCCTGAATCACATTTTAATTCACGGTGTCCGACGTCTGTCAACTTGAAACAGATATTGATACTCTCTCTCTCTTTGCTACTGTACCATCTCACTCCCATTATGTGTAAACAGCTCGTTTTATGGCTTGCCCTCCTGCTTGTGCTCTGCAACACTACATTGCTCTATGTAGGCCATCATGACACATTGGGTCACAACCCTTTTGACCAATTTCCTGCGATGGCTTGTACAGCCCCCTGAAAACAACCGTGCACAGAGTCTGAGTACTCCTGGAAAACTTTTGGCTCGCACAGCCCACGCAAATGCTTGTCCCCAGAGTCTGAGTACTCTCGGCAAATTTTTGGCTCACACAGCCCACGCAAACTGTTATCCCCAGAGTCTGAGTACTCTCGGCATACCTTTGGCTCGCACAGCCCATGCAGACCCTTGTCTCCAGAATCTGAGAACTCTCGGCTACAATGACTCATCTGCACTTATGGAGATCAGCAACTTTCAATGTTGGATCTTGCTCCCTTGCATTATGCTTGGCATATATTTCGACCCCACCCAGCATTCTATTATGTCCTACGTGCTTGAAGTGCTGCCACCGCCCTTTTTTTTCTGTGCTTTCAATGTGGGTTAACACTCAACATCATTTTCTCTGTGTATATGTCTCCGATTCCGATAGTCACTGCCTCAGGGCTGATACATATTGGGTATGTGTGGCACACCAACGTCTTTAGGACATAAGTCCATTGTAAACACCACGCAAAGCAGTGGCCCATACCCCCTAGTAGTCAGTTTGCAGAAGACTATACAAATTAATCGAACCATAATTTCACTGTTCCAGCTTTCGGGCGCTGTCTCAGCTCGTCATACTTGCAGATTTCATTCAGTTCTTGTCTGGGAATCTTGTTTGCTATACAATTCTACCGATGTCTCTCTCTCCTAGGCCCTGAAAGTGTCTCACTCTTGGCCAAGTCAAGGTCAATTTTCAGTGTTGAATTCAAAATGATGATGAGCCTGGCACCGAGCCTCCTAGCTGAGGACAACCATTTAAATATAAAGTCGTGCATAAATGGCTTATTGTTTCAATATGGGAGCTATTACCAGCCTGGATAGTTAGCTATCAGGGAGATAACGTAGCATGGAACTCTATCAGTGTATTCTAGGCGCAACAGCTCTGGTACAGAGTCAGAGTCCTTCAAGAAACACAAAGGAGACTTTTCACGAAAGGTGTATTCAACCATCCAGATGGATTGGGGTATGCCATATGTCCCATAAACCAAGGGCATGATGGAATTAACATTACAAGGCAGGTATCCGACATGATTAGCACTGGAGGAACGTACTGGTTGGACCAGACGAGACGAACCGAGCCATCAAAAGGGTTCGAGTCAAACCTGGTTCCATTGATCAACCAAGTCATGGTGTACAAACAGCATGGTGGCTGCACAAATACATGAATAATGAGGAAAGATAGCCAAGGGTGTGCCAAGGACTGTTGTGCCTGCTCGGGAAGCTATCATTAGCTACTGGGGCTTGGCTTTTGAAGTTCTGTGACTCAAGCGACAATCACATCATATATTGATGTTGGCTAGTGGATTAGCAACGTCAAAGGTCATTAACTTATTTGTGAGTCCAAATAGACTTGTGCAGCGCAGCAGGAAAGTGTGCTGATTATGGATTTCCTCTCTCTTACTCATTATTACTCGTATATTAAGCAGATGCCCTGATTTCATATGCGCATATTTACATTCTTCCTTTTCTCCCACGTCGCGCCAAATTCCGAGGATGCGACTATTTGTTCTCGACGGAGCGCTCACCAGCGTCAATATTTAAACTTTGGGGTCTCCTCACTCTGACATCACTTCCCTTTTCCAGCGCACCACATGCCCGTGGATTGTCCGCACAACATCCACTCAAAAGGAACACCCGTCGATTCATGCCATCACCCACGCTTGCTTTCCCCCATCATCCCCGCATCCTGCAATCTTCCTTTGCACTCTACTTCTTACAACTGTCTCAAGCTTGAAACTAACTGGAGCCTGTCCGCAAGTGCCTCTGGAGCAAGGGAACACCTCGAAGACTCTCAAGAACGATATGTCATGGTTCTTGACGCATGTTCTGTTCGCGGTGACTCCATGAAGTGCCTCAAACTCAAACGACTCTCGAGACTGGCTCAAATGGCAGCTTCAACTTCAAGTTCCATCAGCAAAGATGCAAATCACTCACAAGCGCTCATTATTCCTCCGGTAACTCATCAAACTATCCTCAAGACTCTGTTTCAAGCTCTCGCGGCCTTCATCTGCGATCTCAAACAATCCTCGAAGCCTCCATCTCATTCTTCATTATCCGCAAGCCCCGCGAACGCGCTCAAATGATCTAGAGGCTGTGTCAAGTTCTCGCAACGATGTCATTGATTTGCAAACTCAAGGTGTGCTCACGTCTTGGGGAATGAGAGACTGTGGTAAATTGAGGGCATTCACGTATTCTTCGTGCATCTCATGCTCCTTTTGGTACGTTAACCACGGTTTTCTCATCACTGTGTCGTTAATGTGATATACGAGCAGCGGCGCGGTTTGTCGAGGCAAGGGTGTCACCGTTGGCTATGTTGACGTCGCAGTTATATGGGGTTCAGATGGCCGCCTCAAGTCTATAACGACCATCCTCTGGTACGCTGTTACTGCCCACCATCTTCCCTCCACTGCTATCTTTCCCTGATCGATATTTTGAGGTTCCATGGTTCTCGACGCTCTAAGAGCGCAGCATGTCATCTCAGTCTCCCCACTAACTCCACACGTGCCACGCAATTCGCCTTACGGCTGTCCGTCGTGCTGAAACACAACATACGACCCTCACTGAGTCTCCGTGCACGCTACAACTACCCAAATTACCTTGCCTCACATGGTACACTGGATGCCGTACGACGCCTGGCGCCTCTCTGCTTCGCACTCTATTAGATATCCAGACTGCTCAGCTACGTCCATTTTACATATTTTACATGTCTCCACTTATTCGCTCACTTAGTTCGGATCATGCCTCTTCTAGGAATTCAAAGCATTCATGGCGGCCAGGCACAGTAAGTCCACAGAGCACTATCGGCAGCATCCTCCGCTCAAACATGCGCAGCTGGCCACACATTTGTTCGCCCAATCAATCATGAATTCCTGGATCATTGTATCTCGTATTTTCCGTCTTACCACTTACATTTGCATGTAACCGGTTTAGTTACAGTAACTGTTCGATTCGAGCTCTTGAATCAAAAGGCAGAGTAGCTTCGGCAGTAAATCCAAGAGATATTTGTAAGGCAGGACAAATTGAAAAGACCTCTTTTCTTTTTTGTAAAAACGACCTTAAGTAGCCTGGCCGGAGCGAAGCGAAGGCATATCTTGTTTGTTCTATTTATTAAGCAGTGTTTACGGTCAGGAAGTTATTTATATTCTGTCATCTATTTGTACAATATTCCATTTATATATATAGTCATAGCATATATAAGGCTTGTATTAGCTCTAGAGACACCAGTGGATCGGACCCCTCTTGTTGCTACAGTTAAGTTTCACTGGAAACTTCTGTGGTATTCTGATTGTGTCAGGCCATTCAGAGAAACCTCTAGAAGCTATAAGATTTCTGTTGTTTTTCTTGCAATACATTGTTGGATTGTGATCAGATCTCTTTTATGTGTGAACAAGTTAAATGAATACGGTTTTGGAGCATGTGAATTGGATTTGGATACAAGAGAACTTGGTTCTAGCAAGATTTGAAGTCTTTTGACTTTTCGCAAAAAGCCTATTGCGAGAGAAATACTGCAAACTCGAACACTTTGCACGGAGTTATCTTCTCCAAACCACCTATACAATCAATAAAAACCTTTTACACAACTTCCCTTTGTTTCTAGAATATGTAAGCACCTAGAAGTGATCAGAAGTTGTTTGTCTGTCTTGTAGAGTTGAAAAGGACTTCGCTCTTGGAAGTTTAGCTAAATTGCAGCAGTCTATACTGGACTGGAACCCCAAACTCAACCAAATGAGTGTGTTGTGTGTTGTGTGTGTAGTGTAGTGTGTGTGTTGTGTAGTGTGTGTATTGTGTAGTGTGTGTGTTGTGTTGTGTTCCAAAGACCTTTTTGTGAATACCTCATTTCACATATATATTCCACCCTAGACGCAGAGCAAGCGTTTCAACGAATTGCAAATTTGTCTCGCATCTGCGGTGTGTGCATTGTGCCAATCAGCCTGAAGAACTCCTTCGAATCCAGAATTTGAAGGGGGCCAGCGGGATCTGGTAGTGGATGGCCCAGACCTGCTTCGTGTCACCGGTGTAGCAGTGGTAATGCAATAAGCAGGATCCTTTGCTGGCTTGCTTGTCCTCTTTTCTTTTATGGAATAGCATTCTCTTCTTGGCCTGTGTTTGTCTCCGAAGGCGCAGATGTCCGGGAGATGTTCATTTCAGTTCATCTTTTGCGGCAGGCACAGTGAAGCTGTGGTTGATAGTCAGTATTGAATAATTCAATGTGAATTTCTGAAAGTTGTCTCACATCCACTTGGGGTAGCTTATACATCAGAGGAAAGCAAGGAAGGAAGGATAAGATCTGGTGGCAGGTGGCCCACCCCTGTTTTGCTATGTAACGGTATTTAGTGGTCTAGATAAGCAGGAGAACCTTGTTCGATCCAGGGCCAGATCATGCCATAGCGACATGCAGAATGCTTTTATATTTTCTTTCGCATTTGGTGAGTCGGTTGGGTGTTTCTGAGACACTTGCGACTAATGGTTTTCGCACAGAGCTGAATGTAAAGGAGGGAACATGATGGGTGGGTTCAAATTCAAGTTAAACCATGCACAATTTCGGAAGGAACCTGGACCAGCTTTCTCCGAGTACTCCCACAAATACATCGTACTTAGCAGCAGCGCAAGCAAGGCCTGGCAGTGGCTGGTATCACAACTGCTGCATTTAGGGGAACATCTTCTATTCCAAAGCAGGAGAACTTCGTTCGATTCGGGGCCAGGTCATCCCGAGATCGTCAAAATTTTTACCCCTTAATCCAACCGAAGCGGCATGTACACCCTGCTCAAATTTTTTTCTACCTTGGGCTCGAAGTACAGTATGGAAGATATGGAACGAAGCAGCTAAGCCCCTATCCCCGAACAATCCCGAATGACGCTGATCGTCACAGTGGTGGTGCCGTATGACCATCATCTTTTCTTCCGACGTGCTCCTGTGTATGCGCTAATGCGCTCAATAGCGACACCACGGTGCAACCCAATCACAGAGCCAACATCTACGCAAACCAAGCCCGTGTTGGACAACAAGAATGCGCTCGACAACAACCCTACCTTCGGCACAATCACTGCCACGCTGATGAGGCGTGTAACGGAACATGCATAAAAACACCAAGTTTTTATTCACTTTCATGACTCGTCAGTATGGTGAAGTGAAGATTAGTTTGGGGGTGTGTGTCCGCCCTAGGACAGCATGCTGCACCATTGACGGCCGAAAGCCAGTATGCCTACCATTAACCGCTGAACGACTTAGTGATCTGGCTGGTAAAGCCAGAGAGCTCTGCCGGGAGGACGTTTTAGTACTGGGCTAGGAGTCGCGGCGGCAAGCCGAGGCTACATGCGCCAGAGGTGAATGTCTAGGGGAGAGAAATAGCATCTGGCGGGGACACCTTCTAGCGGAGACAGGAACGGTCTCTAGAAATGGGATAATAAGGCTGGACTAGGAATAAGTCCACCTCCCGCTAGTCAAATTTACTTTCGACTCGCGGCGGCACGACGTCCTGGCACTCGCCGTGGGGGCTGGGTCGCCTTATTCAGTTGTTGCATCACTCGCAGCAGGTGGCCGACTGGCGGTTGCTGGCACAACGGTTAAGTTGTGACCAGCGGTCGCATGTGGTTCACCTTCTATGACCTCCGGACGAAGGAGAGTACTTAAGAAATCTTTTAGAAAGGAACAGACACTCCAACCGCGGGTTAGGGCGACTCGTGGCGAGACCCACCGACATTGGAAATCTCCGGCATGGGGGACTTCCTGCCGCAGCAGGATCTCCCACCGGAACACTTCTATCAGCACTAGCGGGGACAGCGAAAGTCCTTTCTGCTATTGGAGGAACCCAGACAACGAGCACGCCATAAGGCGTCAGTGACAGAAACCATGCGGGATATCTCCAGCGGGTGGACGGCTCTGTAATACACAGATTGTCATTGGACACCGACCGCTAGAGGTATCAAGCACTAATGATCCTAGATGTTCCTTTTACTCCTTCTTGACTCGAACATTTGTATAAAAGCTAGCAGTAGTTCCTGTGGTAGTCAGTAAACTATCTGCCTGGAAATCAGGGGAATATAGTGGTACTCTTTTGAATTGAAAAGCACGCATCCGTAGCACTCTAAGAAATAGACCGAGTGATTCGATATCTTTGAAAGGGGCCTCCCACCGCGTCTGCCCTTGAGTGCGCCTCTCGCGTAAGAGCCGCCGCTCAAGACCGTCCGTTCATAGTCGAGAGTACTCCTTGCAGGGAGCATCGAGTCGCCGCCAGTGAAATAAAGCCCACTTCTCGAGAAAAGACCTCCAGCCGTTCGAGTAAGAGCCACCGCGCCTTGCCTACGCCGCCACTCGAGTAAGATCCGCCGGGTCTTGGATACGCTGCCACCGGGTCGTTGCGGACGAGCTGAGTAGAATCTCTGTCGACTGACGGTCTGCCCAGTGTCTTCCGACTTCCTTGGCTAGCTGTCGAAGTACTGGTTCTCAACGATCATGGACGGTGTCTTGGATAGGATAAGAGTGTCCTATTGAACCCGAGATCCTCCCACGGTTAGTAGTCCCTGCTACCCAAGACAGAGCATCCTACCGCTGCTGTTACAAGACTGAAATCTACTATCTTGCACACCCTTCTAGAAGGGTGATACGTACCCTACCTCCTCGAACACACACACACCACGAGTATTGGAGTTGGAGTTGTGATTATATAGTACCAGAGGTGATAGATTTTAGAGTTTGGAGTAGGTTTCAGTTGGTGTGCCCCACCACTAGTCCTGCGCCCACTCGACCTCTTTGCATTTCGATACTTTTTGATATCCCGGCTGCACCCCCAGTGCAGCTTCATTAACGCGCCCCGCTGTGCGGCGAGAGGCACCTTCAGAAGCCGCAGCGATGACCAGTGCGCAAGCTCACCATTGCGCTCATGGCAGGGATCAAAGGGTATGTGGAGGATAGGCGGGCAGGTGGGCAGGCCGACCGGACAATCCACGCCAAGGAGGGGGGAGAAACGACTCGCACAATGACGAACGGACCTATTAGGAGCACCTCCCCGCGCACCACCACGCCCCTGCCGCCGTTACTGCACGTGGCGCGAGATCGTGAAGCAGCATAGGGGAAGGTGCGCGTTTGCTCTTCCCCACTCTCTTATGCTTCATGGTTTTTGCCATCTTCGCCTTCGCCCCGCACTCTCCGGGCACGGCGCCCGTGCTCCCGAGTCCCGCATAGTCGACGCGGTTCGGTGTCAGTTGGCGTCGGCGTGCTCTAGCGCGAGCAATTGGCACTCCCGTGCTCCCATCTTTTTTGGCTCTGGCGCGTTGGCGTTGCTATCCACGCGATACGGCTCTTTTCCCCGTTCTGCATTGCTTCCTCTGACGCATATACTAACATGTGCACAGTGCATCCTCAAATACTACAGAAAGTTATAGTTTTCAGCGCCTTTCAAAGGCTGTTGAAGGAACTAGTTTCGGGCATAAAGAAAGGACGTGGCATTTTTGCCATTGGTCCGGTAATTCCCGGACCAGTAGCAAAAATGTCGCAGTCTTTCTTGAGTCTTGAAACCGGCTTTTTCAGCATTCTTGAAAGCCGTGATGAAACTTGGAGTTTCTTACGCCTTTCAAGACACAAAGAAGCTACCTTTCTTTGTGTCATTGGAAATGATTCTGGAAGTACTTATTTCCATTTCACTTCATATTTCAACTGATACTTGTAGTTTCAGCTCAAATAAAAACATGCAATGATACTATCAGGTTCATGGACAGTTTTCATATTACCAAGAACATTTCCTTTTCCAGTGTGAAAGGCGTTCGAGTTCCGAGCGAGGAATCAACGTGACCGGGCGGGAGCAAAGAGCCGACGCGTTCGAGGCGTAATCGTTCCACTCTCCTCGCCCTCTTTCCCGTTGCTCGTCGCGTCTTCTTGTTTGCCTTCGACTTTCCGAGCTCTGCTGCCACGATGAATCAGCGCTCGACGAGGCGGGAACAACTCGGGTCCCGCCGAGCGGGTAATCAACTCAGTCTCGAGCCTTGGCGCTGCCTTGATTGCCCTCTGCTCTACTCCCTCCTTTCTCTTTGCCTTCTCTCTGGTCTTCGAGTTCCTATTGACCAAAACAGTGTAGGTCCTCTTCACGACCTATAGCTCAATCCCAGCGCTGGTTTTCGACGTCGGGTGGAGGAAAGGGATAGGTGCGGGCGACACAAACCCGCAGGAGGTGGGGTTGATCACACTGTGAGTCTTGCTTCCTCCCTTTCCCCCTCCCCGTTCCCCCTCATCTTGCAAGTTGGTTTTTTTTGTCGGACCAGTGGAATCGGGCGCGCGCGTGCACAGCGCATCTCATCGTCTCCTTCCTGCTCTTCTTTCCTATTCTTCGACAAAATGGACGTGAAGGAACACACACAGCCTCCTTGTTTCTATTTGTTGGCGTGGGCTGACACGACCCAGGATGGCCCTTTCCCCCCCTCTTCACCCTTCCGCTGGACATCGACCGCACATACGGAGGTTGTTTTCTTTTCTTTTCTTTGTGCTGGCTTCCTTTCAGGATTTCTGTGTTTTTGGATTGTACATGGCGACTGTTTGGCACGACTTTTGACGATTTGTCCGACTTGCGGCTCGACTTTGGAGTTCGACCCCGACCTGGGTCACTTGTCTTTGCGGGTTTGGCGGCTTTTGGCCGTGACTTGGACCTCGATGTTACTGGACGACCTTTTGAGCGGATTGCGACCCTTTTTTAGCTAATAGCCTATACAATCGGATCCATATCCACGCAACACGACACGGCTGCACTCGCCCACCCTGCTCTCGGTGGCTACCATGAACTCTACATCAGGGAAAACATCCTTTGGTAATTTCCTCGGAATTCGGGGAAATGTGCCAAGTGCCTGTCAAATCAGGTTAATTCGGGGTAACTGGAGGTAATCACCTGGAATTACCAGGATTACCTTCATTACCTTGATTCCACCTTCCTCAACAATGTATAGAACTTTCAGAACAACCAGAATTGGTTGTGTATTACTTGACTGACCCAAATCAAACTTGGTCCAGGTCGTAGTGCAGTTTGAGAAATAGTTCAAAATTATTGGGCAACACGACGAAAAGTACAAGTCCATAGCCGAACTTAGCCGAGCCATCATGATGTCACAACATATACACGTGTCCAAAAAAAAGGTTCATTTTGATGGGATGACCACAAGACCAAACAACTTTCTTCCTTTTCCCTCATCTTCCCCTCCTGCTTTCACTGTCTAGTGCTATTGTTTTCCTGTCAGCTCACGTAGCATATGCCCCCAAGACATTGTGAGCTTCACTTCCCTCATGTTCCCGAAGATTTACTGATTTGTTGGGGATGTAGAACTTAGTAGGCGATGTTGCCAGCGGCGCTTGTCCCTATTCTTTCTTGGCTGACAAGATTGTTTGCATTGCAAGAGCAACTACTCCAACATTCTGGCCCATCCTGGCCTTTACCTCCACAGCTGACTCTCCATCACTGTTGCGTCCACAGCAAGAGGTTATGTACGTACATGTCGGCGTCTTTTATTGTCACGCTGATATCATTGCTACCGTCTCAGGCTACAAGATCAAGGTCAACAGTGAGCTGCAGTACGGGAGGCCAGAACCCTGAGGATTTCTCGTCACTGGGAGCCCGAGCCGTACAGGTGTGCCTTGCCTGTCCCGCTATTCGGCTCCGCTGACCTGGGCTCGGTTCTGGCACAGACAGCGAGCCCGAGCCGTACAGGTGTGCCCTGCCTGTCCCTCTATTCGGCTCCGCTGACCCGGGCTCGGTTTTGACACAGACAGCGAGCCCGAGCGCCCGAGCCATACAGGTGTACCCTGGCTATCCCTGTATTCGTGTCCCTCTATTCGGCTCCACTGACCCGGGCTTGGTTTTGACAGACAGCGACCAGAATGATATCACGACGCCAATCAAAGGTGCGTACATGTCCCTTATCTCACTCGCCATATTGACAGATCCTTTTTTCCCCCAGTCCACTCTCATGCGGATAAGTGGCCGGCCACAGCGGTCTGTGTAGGTGATGTAACACAGGTTCATGCATGTGTTCTTTATTGCTTTTACTCCCACTCACTCTTTTGCAGCTGTATGCACGGTACGTGTACATGATGGGAAATTATATCCCAACACTGATATGATTGCTCGTTGATGTCCGGTGTGTCCGATCTCACTCATTGTTGTCATTCGCATGTACTGACCAAACCCCAGGATTGATGGTGGGTACACCTGGATCTTGAAGGGATGTGGCAGCGAATGTGCAGGATTGTATTCCCTGGATGGGCCCATACTTTGGAATCCCGTACCCAACCATACTTTTGTTTGTAGACTCTTAGTTGCATGTATGTCGATAGCTGGTGAATAAAATATACTTGTTTTGTACCAATTCCAAGTCAGTCAATGAGAAATGTGTCAATAAATGAGCGATAATTTGGTGGTAATACCAGGGTAATGCTCAATAATTCTCCCTAATTTACTGGAATTCAAGAGGGACTATTGTAAAAAAGATAACAAGGGTAACACAGTAATTGTGGTAATTTGATCGAACTTGGGGCTATTCGGAGAAAATTTCGGGTAATCCAGGTGGATTTCCAAAGGCAGGTTTCCCTGATGTATCGGAGCCCCTCTTTCTCTATTCCTGCTCGGACACCAAACGCACAAACGCACCGCGCAATAATTGAATCCTTCGCCGCCGGCCGGCTACGCGAGCGCGAGGATGCAGCCCTCGCGGAGGCTGGGGTAGCTTGGTGGGATCTCGGGTGCCTCGTTCCCTGGTTTCCTTCCTCTCCTATACTGTTACCGTGTACTCCCTAGCCACTACCTACACTTCTCTCCTTCCCATGCTAATGGCAGATTCCGTTTGTAGCAGCTGGCCGAGCGCGCGTCTGTCATCTCGTGTCAATACTCGGATCTTTCTCGGTAGAAAGTATCTGATGGCCGTCCCGGGGACGTGGAAATCGAGACGCCGACCACATCCCAACAAAATCCACGATTTGTGCTGCACCACTTGAGGGGGTTCCCGCGAGCAACTTGGAAACATTCAACGTTGTCCATGATTCCATCAAGAGCGACCAAACTTTTGAACTGAATGGCCGAGTCCGTGCGGTCTAGTGACGTATTTTCACTGTTCCCATTCGAGTTTAATTTAACCTATGTTATCAGGCCCTGTATCCAGACGAGAGCGCCGGACAGGACGTCAAATGTTGTTGATTTCCGAAAACGACGCAATAGGATGGTATATTGAAAGAAAGATAGATAATTCGACAAACTCGATGCGATATATCTATTCTAAAACGACTTCCCAATCGACCACGGCGTCTCCGACCAAGTTCACGCTCGGGGACCCATCCACCTGGTCGGGTTGTGGGATATGCAGCCGAAAAAACAACGGAGGATTGAAGTCGTTGTCAACGGCGCATCATCAAGGGTAGGGAAGCCCACAACCGGAGAGAAGTATATGGCACAGAGACGGGTTCACATCGCGGAACTCTCCGAATTTTGTTCCCGCATCCAAACGTTGGCGGGAGGGTAACAGGTTTCAATGGCTTCTGGAAGCATGATATCTTACCGCGTGCGAAACTGAAATCGGCCGCGCCGGATTCGGAATTGCTTTCTTTAAACTCTCCTGTATATGGAACTTCTTCTCAGCCTACTTTCGACTTTCCATCCGTGTTTACCCCTCATAATAGGGCCCTGGACTTCTGGACACACTTCCATCACTTGGTTTTTCAGTGTTAAGTATATGGAGGCTGCACCACACTGGATAAAATTATGTTCTGTAGACACGCCGCCATCATCATGCATCTTGTTTCCTTCCCTTCAGTTCTCAGGACGCTATTCTTGCCTATGAAATCCTCACGCCTCGGAAAATCTCCTTGCTTCCTAAGCGTATGGCCCACGGTACCATCCCCAGCAGCCTTCTATCTGTTGAAACAAAACTGTCAACCATACGTATATGTAGGCCGAACTTCACCAGCACGGGATGACAACCTCATGGACAACGCAACTGAATCGCTCGATCCTTCTACACCCCTTGCTCTCTTACCGCCGGCCGTCGCAGATCAATTTGAGGTATCGCGATATGTCTTCGCGGCAACGCTTGGAGTAAGAACCGTTCAATATAAATCTGCACAAATTGATACATCTTTAAACCTAGGCATACGTATGGGACATCGGATTGAACCTCGGAAACGACTATGCTTTGTTGTTGAAGCACAGGGTTCGCTTCCCGACAATTGTGTATCTTCTTTCAAGGTAATCTCAAGGGCATTCTAAATTTCAAGCATTCGCCGTGCTGATGAATTCCGCCAAGAGCATTCACATTGGCCTTGATTCTCGCATCTTTCGTCTACGCAGGTGAACTCACTATTTGTTTAACTAAAACGCAGAGCTGAACATATCACTAACCACAGTTGCACCGGTAAAAAACTGCAATGCGTTAGTAATGGGCTACGGCATCTGCCTCGTTTTGTCGCAGACAGCCACTGCGATGCTCTTTTTTTTTACGAGTCACCGCGGTCTGGTACCCGAGCAAGGTCGCCTTTGCGGTTTTCTCTATTCTTTGGATCGCCGTTCTCGGGGCGGGTATCACCGTCCCCCTCGGAGTCCGCGGGGCGCACATAGGACCCACCATGCAGTGCATCGACACAGCCATACCTGCCGATACCGAAGTCGCGGCGATTATGCCTCTAATCAACGACACCGCCATCTTTCTTGCTATCAATTACCGTATTCTCGCTCATACGATAGTGGCGGATTCCCTCCTGGCCCGTCTCCGAGTTTTCTTTGGTGGTACCGGACTATCCGTACTTACGCAGGCGCTACTTCGAAGCGGACAGCATTTCTACTTGTGAGTGCATTTTATCTTTGGGCTAAAAGTTTTTTTTTTCAATGTTGCACCCAGTATTGCAGTTGCCACACATATCACTATTCTTGTTCTCTTTCAGCTCCCTCAGGTGACGAGTTATCGGAGCATGCTCGCAGCCCCTGCTTTGGCGCTAGTCAACGCAATGGCTTGCCTAGTCTTCCGAAGGATTAAATTCGGCCTCATAGCTTCTGACGGGATATCAAACCCTCCCATCACTGGTCTCTCCGAGGATTTCCATGCCACGGCGAATCCTAAGTCGTTTCCCCTTCACTCTCGTCGGACCGATCCCGCTATCAGGGGATCTGGATTGAATCCAGCTTATCCATTGGATGTCCGGGTGCAGAAGGAGACTGATGAATTCGAAGAAGGGGCTGATGGAAGCCAGGAGATCCGCAAGCCTATAACGTTGGCATAGTTCTGCATACGATTTCCAGATCATAGATGTATATGATTCTTCCAACTTCACCGAAGACCGACATCTAGAAAACGTTTAAGCCAAAAATTCCATATGTATAAATGTGACATGTAATCAGGATATCGAACGTAAAAAGGGCTGAGGAAGACATGGTCGCCGTTCTTGATACCCTGCCTAGATCTGATTCCATCAGTTCAACTTGAGCTCCGTTACGCCTGCGTAGGCGCACGAGACAAGGCAGAACAACCAATGAAATGTGGTAAAACAAGTACCGTGACTAATGGAAAGTCTCGCCTCACGGAAAATCGACACCGGCACGGTATAAACTCGTAGTGCTACCTGGACAATGGGTTCCCTAGATTCACCTTCGTTCAGCCGTATCTTTGTGGCACGCTTTTCTAAGTTGTCTGAATGTCCCAAGAATTCCAGTGAGCTCGATTTCACCCACAAAACCTACGGTAATCAGTGCGAAATCGTATGGACATAATATTCCACCTTCTTGGTTTGTCCACATTCACAGTGGACAAATACATAGTTGCATAAAGTAACACGATGATGGTTAGGTGTCATGCCGCTAATAGAAAAAGTGATAAAGCACCTGCGGGGCTTCTCAAGGTGAATTGAACATCACTGAGAAACCCGAACACATTCCCATGGCCTAAGTTTGGTTTTCGCGGCATTGCCTGCTATGCTTGATAAATTGAAGCGCAGACCTTACCTCAACATCCTCTGTACTCTCAAACCTACAAATTCAACTAGAGCCAGCAAGACCTGGTGTAGATGCCCCACACATGTGTGTTGTAAGGTCTACCTCAAAGTCAAGCAAGTACAGGATACCCTTGTTTGATTCAGGGCTAGCTCATATGCCCGTGATATTTTCCTCTTCTTTCTCGCATATGGAATCTCTGCTGAATTGGCTCACGTAGTATATTGGTGCGACGTTGAGACTTATTTGAAGAGACAGAGTCAGTTTGCAGAAGATCAATGCAGATTGAATCAAGAGGGCGCGAGGATTAAATTTTGCCAGGATGAGGCCCCCCTGGGGTGGGGTGGGTGGGGGTTGGGTTTTCTTGAGTTCTGAAATTTTATCTGAGATGCCATAAATTTTATCACTTGGTGCTTTGGTCGCACTTTGAGAGCTTCTCTCTGTGATTGACATCCAAATGGGGGAATTCAGCACTGTTCGCACCATCCTCAATTTCCTTTCTCAGTGCACAATCTAATAATATGCGAATAATTGGAAATCTGGGGCTCGGAAATGGGTGGCACTGTCTTTTCTCAACTTCACTCCAATTTCACTCACACACCATTCTTCTCTCTGACAAGCTCCCTGGCTTTTGGTGCTCCAAGAAATATACTACAGGACCAACCAATGAGGCTGCATCACCCAGCAGTATTTTTTGGTGGTTCTGCAGTGACCTGTGTATTGCATAGTTTGCTTTTTTCAATTGATGATTTCCTAATTTGGAACATTACTAAGCAACACGTGGGGTGGGGTGGGTACTCAGAGCACCGAAAAAATTTCAGAAGCAAAAAATATCTGGGGGGGTGGGGTGGGTGGGTCCCCAGAATCTGCCCAAAATGGAAAAAAGGAGCATAGTCCTTTTAAATTTAATCCTTGCGCCCTCTTGGATTGAATCATAATTTTATTGTTCCAGTTTTGGTCGTTGTTTCAGTCTCATCATACTTACAGATTCCCCTCAATTCTTTTCTAGTATTTTTGTTTGCCAGACAGTTATACTTTTGCCTCTCTCCCAGGACCGTTATGTAAAAGTGACTTGCACTCTTGGCCAACTTGGAGTTGATCTTAATCAATGTTGAGTTCAACACAAAGTTCAAAGTTGTCTCGTACTGCTTGAGTGCGCACATTGTGCTAATCAGTATGGAAAGCCGGAGCAACCAAGGAGCAACAGGCTTTTTTCGCGAGATAGCCGACGTGTGGATCTTTGATCACCGCTCTTGCCGGTGACCAGGACCCCACAACGTTGATTAGGAAAAATAGTTTGCAATTACAGTATGCCATTTAAATAGCTATGAGTTTGCTTAATATTAGCGCAGCCTCGGTATGTTGGTCGTTGCATGTTATTGTCTTCTTCCTTAACGTAGCTATTTAAATGTTTTACTGTACTAATTGCAAACTATTTTCTAATCAACTGTGGGGTTCTAGTCACCGGCAAGAGCAGCGATCAAAGATCCATACGTCGGCTATCTGGGCTAAAAAAGCGGAGACCGTCGAATCCGTTGGGATCAATTCTACACAGAGACTCAGAATGTCGGGTAGAGTGCACAGCCTGTAATCAAAACTTCTGTGATCGACGGCGGCTAGAATTGATGCAGAGCTCAGATCCGAGAAGAACTTATTCCAGCGGCGAGGGTCAATCCCAGAAACAATGCTTCAGGCTGAGGCTCAAACAATTCAAAATGAATACAACACGTATCGGGCTCGGGTGCGAAAGCGGAGCCAGAAAAATATATCGAATAGATGCGGGGCAGCACTGAGCTGCTGGTATCGCAAGAAAGGTCAGACAGGGAGTACTCAAGCGACGTTCTATTTCTAATGTCTGCAAGCAGAGGCAAATGAATTGGGATGATTTGAAGGGTCAAATATCGTGAGTATAAACCCCAAAGAGCAGCTAGCAGCGAAGTCAGCTTATGAGTGAGCCAGCGGCAGTTGCTGAAGCACCAACAGTGAGGGATGGCTAATGTTGCCGTGACTCCAAAAGTCGAGTCACGACTCGGCAAGTCGACTTCATTTTGAGTTCGACTCGACTCAACTTGACTTGGCTGAGCCGAAGTGACTCGAAGTGACTCCGAGTCGACTCAGGTCAGCCAAGTCGGGGTCTTTTTCACAACTCTTTCAAATACCTACCACATTATGTAGGGAGGCTTTGGAAGCCTCTGGAGTGCTTGAAATTGAAACTTCCTGTGCAGAAAGCATCAAAATGGCCTTAAATATATTCACACAGCATCCCTGGGGGTGATTTTATGAGCTGGATCGGCTCAAAACATTTTGAGCAAGATCCTGAATTTTTCCCACATTTTTCCAGTTTTGATTCAGGCTCAGAGCTGTTGAACTCACATCCGTGTGACCAAAGCGTGACATGATCGCATTGTATCACAGTCGTGACATTCTGTACAGAAAAATTGAAAAAATGTTCCAAAACTGTTCTAATCACATCTACAGACACAAACAAACATTTTCCAAAATTACCCCGACTCAAATCACTCAAGTCGGTCCAAGTCGGCGGTCCGAAGTTGACTTGGCGAGCTCAAGTCGCGAGTCGCGGCAACATTAGGGATGCCGTGCAAGCCGGTGGACATAACTTCGGCAGTCAGCAGAGAGCATCATTCTACGCGGATGCGGGATTCCCCAGCAGATTTGATACGCGGCATGGATTCTACGCGAGTCTACGCAGAAGTTTGATCCCAATGCATTCGACCTTCTGAAAAAGCGTGTTGCTCCGGCTTTCCATAAATCAGCCTGAGCAGTGAGAACTCCCTCGAACACACAATTCAAGGGGGCCAGTGGGATCTGGTATGGGATCCGGTGGTGGATGGCCCGCACCTGCTTCGTGTCACCGGTGTAGCAGTGGTAATGCAATAAGCAGGAACCTTCGTTCGATTCGGGGCCAGGTCATGCGAATATCGCCTTGTCTCTTTTTTCTTTCAAAGGTTTTGTTGTTGCTGTGTTATGGGTGTTGCATTCCCTGACGGTGAGAAGATATTTTTTTAACAGAAGGAGTTATTTGTAGGGCGGTTCAAAGTTGTGTTGAAACATGAGCTCAAGTTCGAAGTTTGAAAGTAAAATGCCTGAAATGCGCAATATGCTGGAACTAATTGATGTACAGGTCTCGAGGAAATGAGACCTGGTGGGGCCACACCCGCTGTAGTCAACGTTGGCCTCGAAAATCAAATGAGGCGGGAGAACCTCGTTCGATTTGGGGCCAGGTCATTACAGATAGCTAGCATACTCCTGTTCTGCTTTCGGATCCAAGTTTATTGGAGGAAAACGCATGACGCGGGCTGTAATTTGACGCGAGGGGGCGATTAGGCTTCGGAAGAGGGCGTTCTGAGGTGAACCAAATTCCTGACGCCCCGTGTGACATGTCGAGCGTCTTGGTGCACTGACAGCCAGTCCTCGGACTTCCACAAATACAATGTAAAAACAGCAAGGAGGCACCGATGGTGGTTGGCATTACACTTACTGCATGTGGAGATGATCCCTAGCCTTCACTTCGTACGCAGGAGAAGCTCGTTCGATTACGGCTCGGGTCGTTTCCGTGGTGTAGAACGTTTTCCCGTCAACTTATGTCAAGCGGCGGAAATACACGTTTGCTTTCCCTCCCAGCATGCTGGCGAATCAGAAGTGCAGGATGCAACCAAGGCCGGAACAGTCCCGAACAACACAGTGGCGGTGCCGTACGTCATCGTTCCACTCTTGCTGTCTTCTCCCGTGGACGCGATGCCGCGAACGCACTCAATGGCGACACCGCCGTGCAATTCAACATCAACCTCAACGGCGCCGCTCTCACGACGAGATATGAGGACGTCAGGGTGAAAACTGGGCAGGAAAGACGCCGAGGCCTACCGGACGATCCACGCGAAGGAGGGAGCAGAAACGACTCGCGTAACCACAGAAATCACGATTGGGAGCATCTCCCCACACAGCAGCACCCTTGCCACCGCTACTGCATGCGATGCGAGGTCGTGAAGCTGCATAGGGAAGGTGCGCGTTTTCTCTTCCCCACTATGTTTTGTGGTTTTTTCCGCCTTCAACTTCGCTCCACGCTCTCCCCGGGTGCGATGCCAATTCCGGACAGTCGACGCCGTTCGTTGTCGGTCTGCTGTGTCCGAGCACGAGTAATCGGCGCTCCCGTGCTTCTATACTTTTCTACTCTGGCGCTTCGGCGTTGCCATCGACGCGACGCGGCTCTCTTTCCCGTTCTGCATTGCTTCCTGTGATGCATATGCTAACGCCCTCGCAGTGCATCTCAAATACGACCCTGGATCTGGCGGTGCGTCAATGCACGGCGACAAATTCTGTATTCATTTTTTTGTTGGCTGTGGTGCGTTCCTTTTCTACACTCTTTTTCGACTCTCCCCTTTTCCCAAACCTCCGAGCTTTCAAGTGTCGAGGTGACCAGGTGACGGGGGAACCGACGCAAAAGCTAGAGTCTCGAGCGAAGAATCGACGCGATCCGGCTGGAACGAGAGGTCGGCACACTCGAGGTGAGATCGCTCGACTCTCCTCGCCCTCTCTTCCGTTTCCCGTCGCGTCTGCTCGTTTGCCTTCGAATTTCCGAGCCTTTGGCTCTCAAGCCTCATCGCGACGAGGAATCGATGAGGGAACGGCTGTCGAGTCCCGCTGGGCGAGGAATCGACTTGGTGCCGAGTCTCGACGCTTCCTTTCTGCTCTCTGCTCCCTACTTTCTCTTTGCCTCTTCTTCGGTCTTCGAGTTCCTACTTGCGGAACGATGTAGCTCTGCTTCACGATCTATACCTTATGGGTGTTGGTTTTCACGTCGGGTGGAGGAAAGAGATACGCGAGGGCGACACGGACCCGCACGACGTGGTGTTGATCGCGCTGTGAGCCCTCTGTCCCTTTGTTTATTCAGCTCTTTATTCCCGCTTCTCCTGGCTTCACCTTTTCCTTCTGTCATCTAATCCCCAACGAGCGGGCATGTTTCGTCGACCCTCTAAGCTCCCGTTCCTTAACAAAAAGGCGCTCCTCTTTCCCTTCCTCTCCCCTCCCACCCTCCCCCGCGCTTCCCTTGCGCTTCCCTTCTTCGGCTTTATTTTCTCTTATTTTTCGCGGATGCGATTTTGTTGTGGAGTAGTGCAGACGAGAGATATGATATAGGGCAACCCTCTTCCTCCTCTTCACGCTCCCGATGGGCATGAATCACACGCGCACAGTGTTGGGTTCGATGACGACGGTGCGTGCCTTCTTTCGTTCCTTTCTGTCTTTTGCGCTGATGACTTTTTTTTTTTTTTGCTTTTTTTTTTACTTCACAAGGGAAAGAGCCAGAGAATCCAGAACCCAGAGTTCAATTTTCCACGTGCTCGGTGTCAATGCGCCTACATAATCAGCGTACTGTGGCGAATACTTACCCTTAGGTCAGAAAGAATAGAACAAGCCCTGGATATACCGAACATGTGAGCAGGAGCCCCGTTTGATTCGGGGCCAGGTCATTCGTCCAACTGGAGCGTGTTTTTTTATCCTCAAATTTGGATTTTGCCGTTGGCTCGTCTCGTCTCCGATGAATGTTGAAAGTGGCTTTTGGAAAATATGTTATTTTATTTACAGTTCGATGTCGAGTGTTCAATTCAACACAAATCTCCAAATTGGCTGGCATCTGAAGCGTGCATATTCTCCTCTAGTGAGTAGCCTGATCATTCACTGCAATCAATTCAAGATTGGTTCAACAACAAGTTTAAGCGTCTCGCACCAGAGATCCATGCATAGTGGACTGAGGAGCTTTCGTACTCGTTCAAATACAGGTTTTAAAAGGGGTGTCGCAAAAACCCGATTTGGCTTATAACCCGTTATAACGTCTTTCCGAATCTTATTAAAAAAATATGCTGGTCTATAAGCACTTCGGTAAGATTCAAGAGACGTTATAACTCCAATCGGACTTTTGCGACAGGGGACCAAGAGGAAGACCCTTATCCGCTGCTTTTGAACAATTGCTACATTGAGCAGGGGTACCTCGTTTGATTGGTACAGCGGTCGTGGAAATCTGTCCAACTTGGACAGTCAAAGCGGTGCCATGGCCAAAATAAGAAATGCTTCGGCGTTCCGGAAATCGCCACAATGGCATCACATCAACTCCACCATTTTTGGTGCAATGTTGGTGTTCAAGGTCAATACTCGCCTTCAACAGCAGTCGTGGAGATCTGTTCAACTTGGACAGTCCAGACGGTGCCATGACCAAGATAAGATATGGTTCGGCGTTCCGGAAATCGCGGGAATGGCATCACGTCAACTCCACCGCTCAAGGTCGTCAATACTCGCCTTCGATGCGCAACCAAGATATATATTCCACACCCTAATATCGCTAAAGTGGCCGGTTAATCCGATTGGTCAGGAAGGCAGTTGGAAATAGTATGTGTGCAAACGCACTGTTAAAGCGTCCTGAGCATTTGTGGCTCCCTACCGCATAGGGCTGTGATTCGGCGTCTTCAAGTTCCGGTGCTGCCCCTTGATGACGGCAAACGCTCGGGAGATCGGACAGCTAATATATTCTCTATGCATATATTGCGTGCTCACCCTCGACATTCCTCGTTTTGCCCACCATCTACAGCCGTGCGAAGAGCGTACGTCTAACATTCGTTACATTCTCTCTATCTCATACTTACAATCATAGTAGTAAGTTCTATATTATTCACTGGCTACACACCAACAGGACCTTTGCCACGCCCGTGCCTACCACATTTCCCTCCGGCCTATCTCTCCAACTTCAACAACATATAGGCCGAACTCCACGAGATGACAATGTCCGTCATAACCAACGTAACTGAATCGCTCAATTCCTCCACACCCCTCGCTTTCTTGCCGCCGGCCCTCGCAGATCAAGTTGAGATATTGCAATATCTGTTCGCGGCAGCAATGGTGCGGCTTAAGCTTAAGCCACAACGTTGCCAACGTTGGAGGTGGCTTAAGCCATTGCTTAAGCTGGCTTGAGCCGTGGCTTAAGCCATCACTTAAGCCAGCTTGAACTGTGGCTTAAGCCGGCTTGGTCTGTGGTTCAAGTTGCTTTGAGCTGGCTTAAGCCATCACGCTTAAGCTGGCTTAAGCCCACTTGAGTCGTGGTTTGAGTTGATTTGAGTGGGCTTAAGCCAGCTTAAGCCATCAAGCTTAAGCTGGCTTAAGCCAACAAGCTTAAGCCAACTTAAGCCATCGCACTTGAGGCAGCTTCAATCAAAAAAAGTGCATCCCTTTCTCACCTCAATTTTCACACCCTTCAAGCTCCCAAGAGAGACACTTCAAGTCTTGTATGAAAAGTTTCAGGTGCGGACACAGAAAAATGTATCATTATTACTTTACTTTGAATTGCTACTGTACAGGAGATAAAGGGATAAAAAACACTATGAAGGAGGAATTTACCAATGCTGGCGAATATTGCAAGGATTGCTGAGGGTGCAGCCTTTGGCATTGTGAAACATTTTGTCAGTGCCCTTGCGAAACTTTTGCTCAACTCCGAAACTTTCTGCATGAACTTGTTTTACATGATTTAGGGAGAGGGTTAGGGACTTGTTTAGATACTCAGAGTAGCAGTTAGATATCTTATTTCTTGTGGCTATGATGCAGTACACAAGCTTGTATGTACAACATGCTCATTGACATCGCCGAAGGATTCCCACAGTTTAACTTATACCCTTTCTATCACTGTCTCACTGGCACCATGCTCCCAAGTGAAGCAATTGATCTATATTTCCATGGTCTCACTGTCTCCAAGCTCTCAGCTTCATTTCCGCTTCAATGTAGAGCTTCTGTTGCTACTGGTGCCATGAGTTTGATCTTGGGTAATTAGACTACAGTGCAGCATTGGTACAGTATGGCTTTGTCACAGCTAGACCTGCGTAGCTCTCACTTCGGGAATTCAACCTTGCATGATTTCCTGGTTACTTATCCATTTGAATACTGACCATGTGCAGACTGCTGCAAAGTGCAAGTCTACTGAATTACTTGGCTAGGTCAACTTCCGAGGAGGTCAGCAGGTTTTTCATGTTTTTTTCTCAGTATATTGGATCCTGCAGTAAGTTCTGTTTACCCAGACAGTGACAGGGAAGACACGGCATATACAGGAAGGCTGGCACTGAAAGTGAAGCAGAACAGGTGGAATGCACCCAGGGGAAGTGGGACTGTGGGAATATAAATCAATTGCTTCACTTGGGAGCACGTTGTTGGTGAGACAGTGATAGAAAGAGTATAAATTAAACCATGGGAATCCTTTGGCAATGTTGGCAATGCACGTTCTACATATGAGCTTGTGTAGTGCATTGTAGCCACAAGAAATAAGATATCTAACTGCTACTCTGATTATCTAAATGAATTCCTCACCCTCTCCCTAAATCATGTAAAACAAGTTCATGCAGAAAGTTTTGGAGGTGAGCAAAAGTTTTGTGAGGGTACCGGCAAAATGTTTTGTGATGCCAACTAAATGTTTCATGGTGCCATCTAAACGTTTTGTGATTGTCCGACTTTATGTTGAGGAAATCAATGATTTCCCCAAAATATAAATACAATGATGAACAGCTGTGTTTTTCACAGGGATCACATCAAACGGCTATTTGTATCGTGGATCATTCAAATGTTTTGTGGTTTATTAAATGTGCATTTGGACCGCCATACGAATTCCTTCAATTCTTTGCATGCTGGTTCAAGTGAAACTGAAGCTGAAGATAATATAAAAGAGCGCTTGAGTTCCATGTTCAACAGCATCAAGCTACCCGGCTATTGTGCACATAAAGTGTTAGGAGACATACCTGGGTGATCTCTCAAATTTAACTATTGCAAATCAACTTTTTTTTTCTTTTGGTTCACACATGGTTCACACATGGCTTAAGCTGGCTTAAGCTGGCTCAAAGCTGGCTTAAGCTGGCTCAAGCTGGCTTAAGCTGGCTCAAAGCTGGCTTAAGCTGGCTCAAAGCTGGCTCAAGCTGGCTCAAAGCTGGCTTAAAGCTGGCTCAAAGCTGGCTCAAGCTGGCTCAAAGCTGGCTCAAGCTGGCTCAAAGCTGGCTTAAAGCTGGCTCAAAGCTGGCTCAAGCTGGCTCAAAGCTGGCTTAAGCTATGTTGGCTTGAGCAGGCCTAATTAAGGGCACATTGGCTTAAGCCAGAAGTCGGGCTGCCTATAGAGCTGGCTTAAGCCACGGCAACGTTGGCAACGTTGTGGCTTAAGCCCAAGCCACCCTACGGTACCAACTTTATGTATTCAATCTTAGCCTTATACCCTCAAAGAGACGAGAAAATTTGGTCAATAGCATCGCAAGATATACCAGATGAGAATAACATGGCTAGAGACAACAAGGATTCATTAAAGGCAGATTTGAGCAGCTATGGGATGTTATCAGGTTAATAATCGAGAACAGATATATCATGTCATCTGGTTATTCGGGTACCCGGCAACAAAGTAGTGCTGTTAAAACCATTTTTCATGGAGTGGTCTACGGCAATGGCGACATGATGTTTCTAGGCATGGAAAATAAATTCCCTCTAGTATTGGGGCCAGCAAAATCGAACAGATTGAGAGCAGATAGAACAGAGAAACAGTCAGTAAATCGAGCTGAAATTCAATGGTTCACATACTCGCAAAAGATCCCAAGAGTACTCGGGAACAGAATTTCAATGGAGGGTTTCACTTGCACAGGAACTTGTACTGGGGAGTAGAAGGTTATCACTGCTTGGGAGCAAGTAAAGTGTGAAGCTCAAAAAACTGCAGAATTGATGTCAGCACTCAAGCGAGTTAAATGTCCGATGGTCTCATACTTACCCTGAAAAGGAGATGCAATCCAGAACTTATTGCTGGACTTTTTGAAGCGCGACCGTCTCGCCTACCGTAATCACATGGGGTGAGGGGCAAGTTTGGTCAGAAGAGTCGGTTTCGAGTTTGAACCCGAAAATTCAGCTATATAAGACCTGCAAGATAGCACAGAGAAGGCACAATGCATCCGCGACGGACGGGTACGGTACGGAAACGGGATCATGTCTGCCGCACTAAAGCATTGTTACACGTTCCGAGAATCATGATATCTTACCGCGTGTATCTTACTGCGTGCGGAAGAGAAATTCAAAGTGGGCGTTGTCTCGCCTTTCGCCTTCTTGAACTCTGCAGGTCTCTCCCGCTATATATGGAACTTCTTCTCGACTGTTCATATGCATGTTGCATAACTTGCTGTTGTTCAGCGCAGCCTAGGACGACTGCTTCTCCTACCCCCCGGTTACAGGGTCTCATGTGCCGGTCGTTGACGCGATAAAAATACTTATATTCCGGGGGTACGCCACAATTATTATGCATCTTCTTTCCTTCTCCCGTGCTATGGTTACTTATGTTATTTGCTGAATGTATGTCCCATGGTGCCATCCCACAGCAACCTTCTATCTGTTGGAACAAAGTTGTCAACCAGGCATACATATAGGCCGAACCCCACCTGCACGAGATGACAATGTCCCTCATGGCCAATGCAACTGAACTACCCAATCCCTTCACCCCCTTCGCTTTCTTGCCGCCGGACGTCTCAGATCAATTTGAGAGATCGCGATATCTTTATGCGGCAACGCTTGGAGTAAGAAACGGTCAATGTTCATTTGCACAAAATTAACACCTCTTGAAACCTAGGCATACGTATGGGACATTGGATTGAATCTCGAAAACGACTATGCCTTATTGTTCAAGCACAGGGTTCGCTTCCCGACAATTGTGTATTTTCTTTCAAGGTAATCTCACGACGTTTCCTGGATTTTAAGCATCCGCCGAGCTGATGAGTTCGGTCAAGAGCATTCACATTGGCTTATATTCTCGCAAATTTCGTGTACTCAGGTGAACCGGCCATTGGTTTCAAGTCGACTTGAACGCTGAGCTAGACACATCAATAACGCCAGTTGCGCCGGTGAAAAACTGCAATGCCTTGGTGCTTGGCATCAGTATCTGCCTCGTTTTGACGCAGGCAGCCACCGCGATGCTCTTCTTTTTACGAGTAACTGCGGTCTGGTACCCGAGCAAGATCGCCTTTGCGGTGTTCTCCATTCTTTGGATCGCCGTCCTCGGCGCCGGTATCACCGCCTTACCCCGGATTCGTGGGGCACATATAGGGCCCACCATGCAATGCATCACCACGACCATACCTGCCGATATCGAAGTGTCGGTGATTATGCCTCTAATCAACGATACTGCCATCTTCCTCGCTATAACTTACCGTATTCTCGCTCATACGATAGTGGCGGATTCCGTCCTGGCCCATCTCCGAATTTTCTTTGGCGGCACAGGACTGTCCACGTTATCTCGGGCGTTACTTCGGGGCGGACAGCACTTCTACTTGTAAGTGGCTGCCTTATATGTGGATAATTCTTCAATTCATCCAACGCTACACAGAATTGTAGTTGCCACACATGTCACTATTCTTGTCCTGCCTCAGTCGAAGAGGTTTTACCGGGGGATACTTGTAGTCCCTGCCTTGGCCCTAATCAACGCAATGGCTTGTCTAGTCTTCCGGAAGATTAAATTCGGACTCATAAGTTCCGACGGGATATCAAACCCTCCTATCACTGGGCATTCCGAGGACTTCCATGCCACAGCAAATCCTCGGTCGCTGTCCCTTCACTCTCGTCGGACCGATCCCATTACCACAGAATTTGGATCGAATACAATTTATCCGTTGGATGTCCGCGTGCAGAAAGAGATTGACAAATTTGAAGAAGGGGCTGATGGAAGCCAGGAGAGTAGCAAACCTACAACGTTGGCATAGTTCTGCATATGAAATCGAAGTTAGGGATGTACTATATGATCAGGAAATCTAGCCGGTCTACCGATGCTAAATTCCCTGTGCGCTGTCTCAGACGCTGGTCGCCCGATTCTTTCAGATTATACATAAACAAGATTAAAAAAAATCCTGCACAGCCTTGCGCAAGTGCCAAAAGCCGCATGCGGCTGCTGGGCATCCTATCTAATATTCCACCTTCTCGTTTTGGTCACATTCACAGTGGACAGATATACAATTGCATAAAAGAACACAATGGTGGTTAGTTGCCATGCCATTCATAGAAAAAGTGATAAAAAATCTGCGGGGCTACCCAAGATAATTTCATCATCGCCGAGAACCCCGAACACATTCCCACGGCTCAAATTTGGTTCTCGTGGCACTGCCTCTATGCTTGATAACAAATTCATATGCGGACCTCACCCTTGCAATTTCTACTTTGTGTAGTTGTGCCCTGATCTGTTGGATTGATTGGTGAGGTGGAGGCAAGGGCGAGGACCCGAAAATTCAGAACTGTGAGTTCAATTTTGCATCTTCTCGGTGTCGGTGCACTGCCTACACAGCCCGCTCACTCTTGTAAATATCCCGGGTTCAGGAAGAACAGAATGAGACCTGGTTGTAGATGGCCACACCTGCGGTATATGATATGCTCAAGTAACGTGCCAACAGGAATCCCCATTTGGCTGGGGGCCAGGTCATTCTAGTTGCTCAGGGATTTTTTCTCTCGAACGACGTTTTTTGCTGGTTTGGTCTTCGGCAAAGTCTGAAACAGCCCTCTATTTCAATTCGTTTTTACAAGCCAGCTCCAATGTTTGGATCTGGAATTCAATATTGGTTCAACATCAAATGTCGCACCAGGCCATGCATGACAAAAGATACTCGCAAGGGGGGGGCCGTTTTCTTTTCTTGGTTTATTTGGAGAGACAGTAAGCCCAATACAAATTAATTGAATCATAACTTTGTGTTACAGTTTCGCCCGTTGTCTTAGCTTGCAGATCCTACTCAATTATTATCTGGAAATTTCGGTTTCCACATAATGATCCCATGGTCTCTCTCTCGGGCCTGTTGAAAGTGTCTTGCACTGTTGGCCACATTGGCCCGTTGATCTTAATCAGTGTTGCCCAAGTTTGTTCCAATCAGCCTCATCAGTCTGAAGGACTCCCTCAAAGCCACAATTTGAAGTGGTCTGGTGGTGGATGGCCCACTCCCGCTTCGTGTCACTGGTGTAGCAGTGGTAATGCAATAAGCATGAACCTTCGTTCGATTCGGGGCCAGGTCATTCTGGCTTGCTTGACCTCCTTTCTTCTATCGAAAGGCATTATCTTCTTGGTTTGTTTTTGTCTCCAAGGGTGGCGAAGTCCGGAAGTGATTTTTATTTTATTCCATCTTTCACGACAGGCGTGGCGGAGTTGTGGTTGTCAATGATGTTCGATGTTGAATAATTCAACATGAATTTCTGGAAGTTGTCTCGCATCCCTGGGAGGGAAGCAAGAGAGAGAGAATAAGATCTAGTGGCGGGTGGCCCAAGCCTACTTCGCTTCATACTGGTAGTGGGCACGTAGATGAACGAGAGTATTCTCGTTCGATTCGGAGCAGAATATGCCATTGCAGAGTATTTTATATTTTCCTTCGAAATATGTCTGTTGGTTGGCTTCGGGGGGGGGCGCTGGAGGCTGGTTTTTAAGACGATAGGAGGGTTCAAAACCAAGTTGAACCCTGCACAATTGTACAATTTTGGGAATCCGAACATGCCGCAACGAGTGCCTCAGTGCACACTGACTCTCACAAATACATGATGGAAATTTAAAAAAGGCAAGCCAAACCTGGTGGCGGCTGGTACCACTCCTGCTGCATTTACGTGCGGGATGCGTCGTATTCTTCAGCAGACGAGCCTCGTTCGATTCCGCGCGATATCTCGATGTTTTTTACCCTTCGATCGGATTGAAGGGGCATACATACACTGGTCTGTCTCGCTCTTTTCCGTATCCAGTGCGCTGCGCGCTTGAAGCACAGAATGCAAGGAAACGGCTAACGCCTATTCCCGAAGAATCCCGAACAACGCCGATCACCGCAGTGGCGGTGCCCTACGTCAACTTTTGATGATGATCCTGCGTCTTCTCTTCCGACGCGCGCCTGTGGACGCGATGCCGCTGAACCTGAGTGCGCCCAATGGCGATGCCACGCAACCCAACCGCAACCCCATCTTCCTGTTCTCCAAACCTCCAAGATTTTGAGTGCCGAGGCGACCAGGCGAGCGGGGAATCGACGCGTCCGAGACGCAAAGGCGTTCGACGTGACCGGGCGGGAACGAGGAATCGACGCGCTCGAGGTGTGATCGCTCGACTCTCCCCGCCCTCTCCCTCGTTCGTCGCGTTTGCTCGTTCGCTTTCCACTTTCCAACCTTCGTCGCGACCAGGCGGGAACGACTCAAGTCCCACTGAACGAGGTATCGACTCATTCTCAAGTCTTGGCGCTTACTTGACCGCTCTCTCCTCTCTACTCCCTCCCTTCTCATCACCTCTTCTTTGGTCTTTGAGTTTCTACTTACGAAACGATGCAGATCTGCCTCATGACCTTGATCTCGGTGTTGGTTTTCAACGTCGGGTGGAGGAAAGGGACGACATGAACCCACGGGAGGTAATTAATTGCTCTATGAGTCTTGCTTCCTCTCTTTTACTCCTTCCCTCTCGCCTTGCAAGGCATTTTTCTTTGGACCAGCGAAAACGGGCAGGCGCGAGCGCAGCGCATCTCGTCTCCTTCCTGTTCTTCGTTCTCGTTCCTCAACAAGATAGAGGGGAAGGAATACACACCATCTCCTCCCACCCCTTCCCTTGGTTTGTTTTACTCCTTTCTCTTATTTTTCGTGGATGTGATTGTATTGCTGACGAAAGATATGGTGTAGGGCAGCCCTTTTCTTCCTCTTTACGCTCCCGCTGGGCATGGACCATACACGGATGGTGTTGAGATTGGTGACGACGTTGCGTACGCGTTTTTTTTTCAAGGGACGGGGCTATTTTATTTTATTTGTGCTCACTTCTTTTCAGCCCTTGCTTTCCGCGATTTGGTTTTTCCATAGCGACGATTTGGGACTTGTACGGCTGGCGACTCGATATAGCCTCGACCTCGACTTCCCCCCTCATCTTTGCGGGACTGGCCACTTGGCAGTGGTTATACGCGCCGTTCTTTCTCCTGCGGCTACGGCTGCGACGCTATGAACTCTACCGTCACTTACGAACATCCTACGGTCGCGCATACCGGTCGAATCCATCGCAGCAGTACAAAGCGCCGCTGCCGCCGCCGCCGCCACCACCACCTCGCCACCGACGCGGAGTGGGGCCACCCTGAACGCTTGGTGGGAGCGCGCGGTGTGGGAGCACTGTCCGAAGATACTCCGTACCGTAGCGTACGACCTTTGGAATTGGGTTTCACCGCGTTTACGCTTATAGCTATGTGAGTAGTACTACGCGATGCTGACAGGCGGTGATCTTCACCCAGCATGTCCGAAGAGAAGCTGTCTCGTGGGAATGACACTGCCCAAGCGAGATCCTTGAAACTTGTCTCGAGTTAGGCCACCACCCACCCCTGGTTTGCCCTGGTTGATCCAATGTCAGATTTTGTATTGTAGCAGTTGGCCGGGTGCGAGCTCTGCCATCCGGTCGGTGTTCGGGCTTCTTGAATCATGATATCTTACCGCGTGCGAAACTGACATCTAAACCTTTTGGCCGCACCAGCTTGGAATTCTATTTAAAACTTCTTCTTAGCCTACTTCAACCATCTGTTCGTGCTGGCCACTCAGAATAGGGTCCTGGACACCTTTCAACCAAGTCAGACTCTCGTGTGCCGATGGTGGACGCCATAAAAAAGAGTTCTGCAGACACGCCACCATCATCATGCATCTTGTTTCCTTCCCCTCCGTTGTCAGGACGCTATTTCTGCCTATGAAATTTCCACGGCGGGAAAAATCTTGTTTCCTGAGCGTGTGACCCACGGTATCATCCCCACAGCATCGTTCCATCCGTTGGAACAAAATCATCAACCACACACATATATAGGCCGAACCCCACCTGCACGAGATGACAACGTCCCTTATGGCCAACGTAACTGAAGTACTCAATCCCTTCATCTTCTTCGCTTTGTTACCGCTGGCCCTCCCAGATTAATTGAAGCGATCGCGATGTCTCTTGTCGGAAACACTTCGAGTAAGAACTATTTTAATATTCATCTGCACACATTAATACCGCTCCTGCGGACACGACACTATCATCATGCATCTTTCCTTCCCCTCCTGTTGTCAGGACGCTATTATTGCCTATGATGTTTGCTAAACGTCTGGCCACGGTGCCATCCCCGTGCAGCTACCTTCTATCTGTTGGAACTAAACCGTGCATACATATAGGTCGACCTCCACCTGTGAGAGATTAAAACGTCCCTCATGACCAACGCAACTGAATTACTCAATCCTTCCACACCCCTCGCCTTCTTACTGCCGACTCTCGCAGATGAATTTGAGCTATCGCGATATCTCTTCGTGGCAACGCTTGGAGTAAGAGTTATTCAATATGCATCTGCCCAAATGCATACCTCTTCAATCCAGGCATATGTATGGGATATTGCCCTGAACCTGGGAAACGACTATGCCCTGTTGTTCAAGCACAGGGTTCGCTTCCCGACAATTGTCTATTTTTTTTCAAGGTATCCTCGAGACGTTTCCTAAATTTCAAGCATCCGCCGTGCTGATTCGGCCAAGAGTATTCACATTGGCCTTCGTTCTCGCAAGCTTCGTCTACACAGGTGAACCAACTAGTTGTTTGACTAAAACGCAGAGCTCAACATACTTATCACCAACTACAGTTGCACCGGTTAAAAACTGCAATGCCTTAGTACTGGCCTACAGCATCTGCGCCATTTTGTCGCAGACAGCCACTGCGATGCTTTTCTTTTTACGAGTAACCGCGGTCTGGTACCCGAGCAAGGTCGCCTTTGCGGTGTTCTCTATTCTGTGGATCGCCGTCCTCGGTGCCGGCATGAGTGCCCCACTCGAAATTCGCGGCACGCACATAGGACCCACCATGCAGTGCATCAACACGGCCCTACCAGCCAATATCGAAATGGCGGCGATTATACCTCTAATCAACGACACAGCCATCTTCCTTGCTATTAATTACCGTATTCTTGCTCATACGATAGTGGCGGATTCATTCCTGGCCCGTTTCCGAGTTTTCTTTGGTGGTAGAGGATTATCCACACTATCGCAGGCGTTACTTCGAAGCGGGCAGCACTTCTACTTGTGAGTGTACTTTATATTTGGCCTACTTTTTTTCAATGTTACACCCAGCATCGCGGTGGCCACACACATCACTCTTACTGTTCTCTTGCAGCTGCCTCGGTTGACCCCGACCTATCGCGGCATGTTCACGATTCCAGCCTTTGCGCTAGTCAACGCAATGGCTTGCCTAGTCTTCCGGAGGATTAAATTCGGACTCATAAGTTCTGACGGGATATCAAACGCTCCCATGACCGGTCTCTCCGAGAATCTTCATGCCACGGCGAATCCTATGTCGCTTTCCCTTCACTCTCGTCGGACGAATCCCACTACCATGGGATCTGGATCGAACACAGCTTATCCATTGGATGTCCAGGTGCAGAAGGACATTGATAAATTTGAAAACGGGGCTGATGGAAGCCAGGAGATCCGCAAGCCTACAACGTTGGCATAGGCCTGTATATAAAATCGAAATTATGGATGTACTAATTGACCAGGAAATCTAGCTGCTTGACCGATGCTAAATTCCTCGTGCGCTGTTTCAGGTGATGGTCGTTTTTTGCTGTCTTCATCTTCGGCAAAGTCTGGACAGCCCTCCGTTTTAATTCCTTTTAGCAGGTAAAGTCGGCCTCAGTGCCCGGGATTCAACATTGGTTCAACATCAGATAGATGGCTCGCATCACAGATCTTGCATAGCGAAAGATAATGACCAGCCTCCGCATTTTCTCGAACCCACGAATTCAACCAGCGCCAGCACAACCTGGGTAGCCGCCCACAGCTGTGTGTTGTAAGCTCTACTTCAAAATCAAGCAAGCACACAGGATACCCAGTTCGATTCGGGACCAGCTCATATATCTGCATCTGTGATATTTTCCCTTATTTTTTTTCGGATATGGATCTTGTGCTGAGTTGGCTTGAGTGGTTTATTGGTGCGTAATGGGGGTTTATTTGGAGAGACAGTAGTCAGTTTGCAGAAGACTATACAAATTAATTGAACCATAATTTCATTGTTCCGGTTTCGGCCGTCGTCTCAGTCTCATCACACTTGCACAATTCACTCAATTATCTTTGTCTTGGATCACGGTTCACCATACAATTATACAGTTGTCTCTCTTCCGCGCCCGTTGAAAGTGACTTGCACTCTTGGGCAAGTTGAGGTCATTTTTCGGTGTTGAATCCAACACGAAGTTCAAATTTGTCTCGCACTCGAGGTGTGCACATTGTACCCTTCAGCCTCTAATCAGTCTGAAGAACTCCTTCAAACCCACTTGATCTGGTGGTGAATAGCCCACCCCTACTTTGTGTCGCCTGTGCAGCAATGGGAATGCAATAAGTAGTAACCTTTGTTCGATTCTGGGCCAGGTCATATTGGTTCTTTGTATTGGAATCAAGAGACTGGAGGGCGAACGACACGCATGACGCGAGACGATGGTGGTCAAAGACAATGGGAATGATTGGCATGTGTACATCCAAATCTATTCTAGTCCATCTCAGCTCGATCCACTCCAACACACTCTCTGAGCCGAGACACTCCCTGAATCCCTACATTCAATACTCTCCCTCGTCATCCATCAAAGCGAGCCCATGCATTGCGGTTTGCACCGCAGAAACTGGGGATGGAGAGGTAGGAACCTTCTTTGACTTCTTATTTTTCTTCTTCTTAAAGGGTGTGGATGCAGGTGTAGAGGCAGCTGAGAGGATGATGGGAGTTGCAGTGTCAGCGACAGAAGCGGACGACGAGTGCTGTGCTTGGACGTGAGCGAGGAGTGCAGTGTGGAGCTTATCTGTGTGCCCTGTCATGATTTTGCCCTTTTTCACGACATCTTATCTAAGCGCCGAACATGTGACAAGATACCACAGATAGACGCCAGACAGATTTGATGTACTGTACTTTTTCGTTCAAATCGACATGGGCTGTAACGCGTGACTCAATTTAGCTATTCGACATTTCGGCAACCGCCAAATTTCGGTGTGACACCTGGAAATTTTTGACATTCAAACCGAAAATTTGGCTGTTTTTCGCACCTGTTCTAGACTTTCGAACAATTTTAGGACCTGCGTGACCGCCGGGTAGTTCGACAGAGGTCTGCGTGACGCGTGACTCCGACTGAAATTTGTGATCGATACAGGGGGTGCGTGACGCGTGACTGCCGAATTGAATGAAAAAGTACAGTATGTAGACGAAGGATAAGTCAACGTCAGAACCCTCAAAGGGCAGGCAACAGGGCGTGTTACACGCAGTGGCTCTATCCTTGCGAGTACAAGGAGGCAGCGCCAGAGTTTCAGATATTAATTAACGACACATGTCAAACGTGTTGTCATGGCGTGGTTATTATTCAGAACACATGTTAACGGAACGATATTTGATCGGACCATACATACAGTCGCACGGTTTTATTGTCCTAGTATATTTTCTCACGACTCGTAGTACAGTATTTAAACAGTAGTTATTCGACTGTAGTCTTTAGTCTTTTATTCCATCTCTTTCGAGCCTCATACCAAAGAGCCCACCAAACCCTTCTGCTTTGCCAGAGTTCGACCTCTAAACACTTGAACGTGACATAATAAAAGACTACCCTTCATACCCTCGTACCGTCCCTATTCAACCTCCTTTCCTCTTCCTCCCTACCTTTATCCACTACTTGGGCTCATACTCCTTTGCTCTTACCCTGAAGATCCATTTCCGCATTTCCCAACATCTCCCTCGTCCACAACGAGGTTAAATAATTGCAGCGACCCTTGTCGTCGGATCAGATTGATCTGACTGCACCGCACTATGGGAAACGTTGAGTCCGTCCCTGCGCAACGGTAGCAACAAGGCCACAGAGTTAATCCTCAGAGAGGCTCTGGGCGTCGTCATCGGGTGTGTCGTAGAAGGCCCAGGGCGATTCAGACAGCAACAGTCCAGGACAACTCCACCATCCGCTTAGTGCGGTATTCATACCATTGACGCGAATTTCGCGCCCCCTCCCAATCCTCCTCGTCATCGAACGAGTCTGTACCATCACACCTCTAC
This sequence comes from Mycena sanguinolenta, assembly GCA_014462675.1. Lineage (NCBI taxonomy): Eukaryota > Fungi > Basidiomycota > Agaricomycetes > Agaricales > Mycenaceae > Mycena > Mycena sanguinolenta. The sequence goes on along the minus strand of JACAZH010000003.1, from coordinate 9,306,258 downwards.
TTTTCCGCCTCCTCCCATCACACCTATCACACCGCTTATACCCATCCACCGACTACTTCGGTCCCCTTTCATAACCTCCTCTCCTCCATATTTCCACACCACCTCATACCAGCCATGTCTCACCATGGCTCTCCTGTCCGTCAAGGCCGTTACGGTCTTCCCCCTGCCGCCACTCCTGAACACCATGCCGCCTCTCGGCAACAATCTCCAGTTCACCCCCCCGCCTATTATGGCGAACCAGGAGGACGTGTGGCATCTCCACCGGATGTTGCATTCCGAGACACCTCCCGATTACCATCCCCCGTCCGGCCCCTTCCCCAAAGACCCGATGGCCGGGCACCTTCACCCAATCAGTGGGCCAACATACTCGTTCGGCTTGCAGAGCATGCAGCTGGGCAAGCTGCAGAAGAAACACTTGCGGCAGCCCCCTGGAGCAACGGAAGCTCCAAAATAGTTCTCGCCAAACAACCACCAATGTTTGATGGCAAGGACAAGACCAAGTGGGAATCTTGGTATGAGGCCCTGACCGATTATATCGGGGCCTATTCATCGGAGTTCATTACCGATGAAAGGAAAATTCATTACACCCTTTCCCTTTTGGGAAAGGCGGACGGTTCTCCCAGTTTAGCAATGAACTGGAAGAAAATTTGGAAAAAGGACAACACTCAGGACAGAGTTATTATTCCGGGCCTGAATACTTTCAAGGGGTTCCTTCGGGACCTCGCAAACTCGTTCAAGGATCAGAACGAGATTCAGTCGGTGCATTTGCGCCTCACCACCACCGTACAGGGCAAGATGGACTTGCCGGGATTCCTGCAGGTGTTCGAGTTGAATGCCGGGCAGGCTGGATATTCGGCAGCAGAGCTGAGGGATAACGTCTTCATGGTGGAGACGTTGGAGACACTCTTGAATAAGGAGTACAGGGCGAAGTTGTACGCGCCGGGAACAGAAATCCCGACGATGTACAAAGACCTAAAAGACCGGCTGTTGGTAATTCACTGCAGCATTGAGCGAGAGAAGCTCAGGAACGCCCAAGCGGTGGCAAAGGGTACCCCATTTTGGGACCCTGCAAGACAAGTAGCGCCGCCGGGGGCAATGGTGACAACCCCCAAGAATTCGGGTGGAGCCCTGAATTTGTCCAAGAAACCGGCTCCAGGAAAACTGGTGGACATGGACATTGATCGTTCGCAAGCCAGGACGATCAAATGTTACAACTGTGGCAAAGAAGGCCACATGAAACGGGAGTGCCCGGAGCCTCCCAAGAAGAAGTTTAATATTCGATCGCTGCAATATGATTGATATTCTCGCGAAGACCTCGAGGCTGTCGCGGCTGCTCTTCGCGAGCGGGGTTTTTAAAGAGGGACCCGGTCAAGGCCAAACCAGCTAACCCTCCTGATACGAACAATCGCGGATATGGACAATATGACATTCTTACTACCATGCCTGATACAGATTTATGTATTAAAAATGTATTAGAAAAAGATAAAAAAGACGATGTAGCCACGGTTTCTCCTGTTTCATCTTTTCGTAAATTAAAGGACTGTGATGGACTCCATAAATTACGTTCCACGATCAAGAAAAAAGGCCCCCAGAGCTCCCACCGGTAAAACAAAGGTTGAGAAGAAAAAGGTCGTCATTGATGTCGGGATGGCTCAATCCTCGCAAGAGGAGGAAGCGCCAAAAGTAGAAGTTGACAAATATGGAACGGTGTTGACACCGAAACCCATGGAAAGCCCTCAAATCAAGGGTGATCCTCGAAAATTCAAATGGGTTCCTATTTGTGAACTAACCAGCCGTCAGCCCTGGGTGGCTAAACGTATTTGGGAGAAAACGCCTGTTGGAATTAAGGCAAGAGAAACGGCTTGCTGGATGGCTAAACGAGCTATAGGGGTTACTCCCGAAAGATTGGCGGCAGAAATGCGCGCCTTCCAAGCACAACGTAAACATCATGAGATGCTGGTCCCGATGTTGCTGCAGGATGCCAGTATGGGTAAGACCCGGAAAATTCGCGCGTTGTTGGACACCGGGTGTACCACAACGTGTATTGATCGGGATTTCGCCAAGGCTTCGGGCTTCGAATTTAAGAAGTTACCGGAAGCAATCCCAGCAAAAAATGCCGATGGTACCGAAAATATCAAAGGCAGAATTACCCACTATGTTGACATGGTGATGACAATTGGCAAACATGTGGAACAAATAAAGCTGTTTGTCACGGGACTTGGAAAATCCCGAGTATTTATTGGATTTGATTGGATAGAGCATCACAATCCGGATATTGATTGGCGTGCCCAAACAATCAAATTTAGTCATTGCCCTGAAGCTTGTAATATGAAAGGTGACGAGACTGTTCAAGGAACAGAAAAGAACGATCCTATAGAGGAGGGTGAATCTATTTTATTGGTTGACTTCGCCCCTGCGATTGAATTGTGTGCGAAGGGTTCCCAGGCACAACAGTTTGCAGAACAAGCTGATGCCGAAAAAGATAAAATGACGGAAGACAAGATCCCGGAACAATATAGGGATTACGTCAAAGTATTTGTGAAGGAATCCTTTGATTCTCTTCCAGAGAAACGACCGTGGGACCACGCGATCGAATTAAAACCGGACGCAAAAGCCATCGATTGCAAAATATACCCTCTTTTGCTGGACAAGCAAAAAGAAGCTTGACGAGTTCTTGGATGAGAACTTAAAAAGTGAACGGATTAGGCCATCAAAGTCACCAATGGCCTCGGCATTCTTCTTCGTAAAGAAGAAGGATGGATTGCTTAGGCCGGTCCAGGATTATCGTAAATTAAATGAGATGACAATTAAAAACCGTTATCCTCTTCCCTTAATTTCGGAGTTGGTCAACAAACTCCGAGGCGCAAAATACTTCACGAAACTGGATATTCGTTGGGGTTATAATAATGTCCGGATCAAGGAAGGCGATGAATGGAAGGCCGCCTTCAGAACTAATCAAGGCTTGTTTGAGCCGCTCGTGATGTTTTTTCGGCCTTACCAATTCCCCGGCCACGTTCTAAACAATGGTGAATGATATTCTTCAGGACCTCATCAACGAAGGACGAGTCATCGTTTATCTGGACGATATTCTTATTTTTATGGAAACTCTTGAAGAGCATAGGGCAATTGTCAAACGAGTGTTGGATACACTCCAAAAACATAAATTATATTTAAAACCCGAGAAATGCGATTTTGAAAAAACGGAAATCGAATATCTTGGAGTAATTATTTCCCAAAACTCCATGCGCATGGACCCTGTGAAAATTAAGAGCATCATGGAGTGGCCGGTCCCGAAATGCGTTAAACATGTTCAAGCATTTCTGGGATTTGTTAATTTTTATAGACGATTCGTCCAAGGATTTGGCGACGTCGCAAAACCGTTAACGTTATTAACTGGAAAGGCCAGGTTCTCCTGCGGAGAAACACAAAACAAGGCATTCGCTATGCTTAAACAGCGAATCGCCAATGATGTAGTGCTGGCACTTCCCACAGACGACAGCAAGTTTTGTGTTGAAGCAGATGCCTCTGAGGGTGCCACAGGTGCCGTCCTTAGCCAACTCCAAGAAAGTGGTGAATGGCGACCTGTCGCATTTCTTTCCCACAGTCTCAGTGAGACAGAGCGAAATTACGAGATCTATGACAAAGAGATGCTTGCGATAATGCTCGCGTTGGAGGAATGGAGACTGATGCTCCTAGGAGCTCGACAGACATTTGAGATCCTGACGGATCATCAGAATCTGCAATATTTTAAACAACCGCAGAAATTGAATCGGTGGCAAGCACGCTGGTTGTCTGAGCTTGCTCAGTACGATTTTACTTTGCAACATTGGCCTGGAAAGCTTAATAAGCAAGCTGATGCTTTATCCCGCAGGGCGGATCATGATATGGGGGGGAGTGATAATGAAAATGTCACTCTTCTTAAACCCGAATATTTCCAAGCAGAAGATATTATACTCGAGGGACCCGAGAAGGCGATTAAGGATCAAATTCTCGCGGAAAAGAAGATCGATAAGACTGTCAAGATCGCTCTTCAAAAGAAACTCCCTGGATGGGGAAAAGAAGGATGATGGCATTATTTATTATAAAAATGCTATTTATGTCCCACAGAACAAGGAGCTTCGCAATAACATTATCAGTCTACATCATGATAATCCCTTGCTTGGTCATCCCGGAGAGAACCGTACGCAAGAAATGATTGAACGTAATTATTGGTGGCCTAGACTTGGCAACCAAATATCAGAATATATACACGCTTGCGAGGCATGTCAGCGGACAACTATACACCGCTATAAACAGGGCAAATTACATCCGCACAAGATTGCGGAAGGTCCCTGGCAAATCATATCTATGGATTTGATCGGTCCGTTGCCAGTCAGCAATGGGTTCAACGCCATACAGGTATGGGTTGATACCTTTACAAAAAATGATACATGCGGAACCTGTGAGTTTCGACATCGGCACAGAGGGAGTCGCACGCTTAATGCGTGATCGGATAATCCGATACCAAGGCGTACCTCGTAAAATTATCTCAGATCAAGATAGGCGTTATATATCGGGCTTTATGACGGAGCTTAATAAATTATTGGGTGTCGAGATGAATCCCTCAACAGCTCATCATCCGATCACCGATGGACAAACGGAACGGATGAATCAGGAGATCGAGAAATATCTCCGTATCTATGTAAACTATCGGCAATCAGATTGGGCTGAATGGCTCACCTTGGCGGAATTCGCACACAATGACAAGGTCTCGTCATCGACCAAGTCATCGCCATTCTATTTAAATACTGGCTATCACCCTTGGAAGGGAATCGAGAATGCCGTGGAAACACGAAACGAGGTGGCGCAGGACTTTGCCGACAAAATGAAGAAGGTTCGCGATGAAGCATCAGTGGCCCTTAAAAAGGCCCAGGACAACATGAAGAAATATTATGATGCCAAACATCGCGACGCCCCAGTATTTAAACCCGGAGACAAAGTCTACGTTGAAGGGAAAGATATCAAATCAGATCGACCTTCTGAGAAGCTTGAGAATGTACGGCTTGGACCGTACGAAGTTATAGAAAAGGTCGGTGAAGCCGCCTATAAATTAAAACTTCCAGAAACGGAAGGAATGCATGATGTATTTAACGAAGCGAAGCTTTCGCCTTATGTGGAACCACCTGAGAAAAGGCGTGAGAAACGACCACCACCGAAGTTGATCGGAGAACACCTCGAATGGGAAGTAGAGGAAATCCTTAAACATCGGAAAAGAGGCAAAGGTTATCAATATTTAATCAAATGGAAGGACTGGCCGCTGGCAGAACGCACGTGGGAGCCTACTTGGCATCTCACACATGTCAAGAAAATGTTGTCTGAGTACAACAAAAAACACAACATTAAGATTAGGGCTGTGCCCGTTTTACCCACTGGATATTGGGATTATTTAATTAAACGATATAAACCGCGGGAGGAGTCCCAAGAATACTCGACGAAGAAATTGTTCAACCCAGTATTGAATACTTTTGTCGAACAAAGGGATAGCAGGATTCGTTATCCTTCGGTCGAGATACCGGAAAGATCCTCAGCATGGATCACTGAGATCGCCGAGGACGTCGATCCTTAAGAGGGGGGGTAATGTCACGATTTTGCCCTTTTTTGTGACATCTTATCTAAGCGCCGAACACGTGACAAGATACCACAGATAGACGCCAGACAGATTTGATGTATGTAGACGAAGGATAAGTCAACGTCAGAACCCTCAAAGGGCAGGCAACAGGGCGTGTTACACACGGTGGCTCTATCCTTGCGAGTACAAGGAGGCAGCGCCAGAGTTTCAGATATTAATTAACGACACATGTCAAACGTGTTGTCATGGCGTGGTTATTATTCAGAACACATGTTAACAGAACGATATTTGATCGGACCATACATACAGTCGCACGGTCTTATTGTCCTAGTATATTTTCTCACGACTCGTAGTACAGTATTTAAACAGTAGTTATTCGACTGTAGTCTTTAGTCTTTTATTCCATCTCTTTCGAGCCTCATACCAAAGAGCCCACCGAACCCTTCTGCTTTGCCAGAGTTCGACCTCTAAACGCTTGAACGTGACATGCCCAGCCTCCAAGTTGGCCATTGAAATGGGTGGAATTGCGATGGTGTTGGGAAGGGAGTTGGTAAAGCTGACTAAGGTTTCATGATCCATTGTGTTGAGATTGAGCTTGGTGGGGAGATCCAAAGCAGTAGCAGCAAAGTGGTCCTGTGCTGTGAAGTGGACGTGTTCCACATCCGAATCGTCATCAGAGTTCACGGCAACGCTGGCCATCTCTTTGTGCTCTTGAATGATGCGATGTCGAACATCATCAGGCATTTATGAGACATAATACTGCGCAAAATGACTGGGGAGGCCACACCTGTAGCAAATGTTGGTGCGATTCTTCATATTTGTCCAGTCATAGGCCGGGGTGGAAGCAGAACGTGAGTGTGAGTGCAGGTGTGAGCAGTGAGGACGATCACGAGCAGCAAAGGCAGTCGGATCTTCAGCCCTGACACTCTCTGGATTCAAACCAAGGGATGATGTGTTGGACAAACGCGCAGCCTGAATGAGAGAATCTGTCTCCTGAAGATCCGTGCTCTCCCAGTTGTTGATCACATTGATCATTGACGGGACGTCATGCTGAGGAGATTCATTCTGGAGGATAGCCATGATGGGGGAATAAACCGATGAAAGACCATTAAGGATTTTATCCTGGACCGTGAATGTAAGAAGTGAGACCGCAATAGTGGCGAGATTTCTCTCAGCCATAACGACAGCCTGCAGGAAAGTATTGGCGGGTTTGGAAAGGTCATGCATGAGGTTATGGAAGCGCGCCATGAGAAGAGCGCGATTGGACGGGTCTGGGGTGGTAAAAATCGACTCAAGTGTACCCCAAAGGAGGCCACCACTCCTCTGGAGATTAGCATTGTTGACCTTGGTTTTAACAGGGTCATCCAATGTGAGATACAGTAGACCATAGACCTTGGCATTGTTCTCAGTCCATTTACGGAGCTAGACTACACCAGCAGGAACAGCCTGGTTGGGGTCGACAGTGTCAAAGAGACCTTCAGCCATAAGCAGAACTTCGGCATCAGGTTTCCAGGTCTAGTAGTTGGTAGATGTAAGTTTAGGGATGTCTGGTGGTTTAACCATGGTGAAACAGTCGAAATTGGGGTGATAGACAAAGAGGATGAGACGAGTGGCACAAAGACCAGATAGCTATTCCGATAGAACAGCAGGCACAGAAAAGCGGACCAGTGGGTGATTTGTTTAGGCAGTGGTGCATGGAAGGCCCATAACCTATTGGAATCAAGAGACTGGAGGGCGAACAAAACGCACGACGCAAGACGATGGTGGTCAAAGACAATGTGAATGATTGGCATGTGTACATCAAAATCTATTCTTGTCCATCTTGGCTCAATCCACTGAAATGGTGCACTTGTCAAACGTGAAAGGATAGCGATAGAATGCGATGGGCAACAACCACACCAACAACTACCAAACTACACCAACACTACTACTCCCAAAGATTAAGTGCTTCTCCTTGTGAGTTTGGGTCCAAGCCGTAGTATGCGGCTAGCTGGTTCAGAATCGAAACCAAATAGAAATCCAAGACACACAGTACTTCGTATGTTCGTCTTTTTACTTCAGATGAGTGCTTCCAACTGAAGGAAAGTCCGTCTAGGCACCTCAATGAACGAAGTAAATAGGTTGTTTTTATAATAGGTGGATACAAAGAGGTTTAGACGATTAAATCTAAGGCTCCAGAGCAGAGGTTTTGATAACTTGCGAAAATCCTCACTCCAGTGGTCCGTGAGTATCCGAGGCTAACTCCAAGTGAACAAAGGCTCAAATGGTTTGTTATGCCATCAACCTAGGCTTTCCAATGCACTAGGAACATTTGTCTACTTTGTTATCAGGACCTAGGGACACTGCACGCGTCCAGATGTCGATCCAACACACTACAACGAGGCTCCTAGGCAACAAGTTGGGGTGAAGGCAAAGCGCCTGACAAGGTACAGTCAGTCGCCTAGGGGTAGTACCGGTTCAAATCTTCTTCTGTTAAGGCCTCCTGCCAGCTACCGCAATTCCAGTCAAGATCCAATACACTACAACAAGGCCCTTTGCACAGGTTGGGGTAGAGGCAACTCAACATTCAAATACGACTTCTTTCAAGAGGGAGAACACCCAATCAATTTTATAAGTGAAGACTCAATCTTAAGTCAACAACTGAAGGTCTCTTTCTCAAGTTCAAACTCTAAGTCCAGAGTCAAACAAATATCCAGATTCCAAGTAAAGACTAACACAAGCAGAGTTTTGGGGTACCAAAATCTCCACATATAGCCTGAGAAACCCGCACCAGTACTTAGGTGGGATCAATCTGGCGTTGTGGTTATTCTACTGGGTTTTTATACATATGAGCAATGATGGATGAGATAAAGTGAAATGAGTCAAAATAAATATGCCGAGGCCATTCGCAAGTGTCCAAGGTAGGATAAGTCATGTTGAATGACCACCTAGGTCTATAATTGGTATATGCGTGATCGCAAGTGCTGCTGTCTGCACCTACAAGTACGCGTCTGTACGGCAGGAGTTGAATCCTGTCTAATAATAGTTTTGTTTGCTGATTCATGCAGTCTGGTGATGTTCTGGACTTGCAGATCCCAACCACCAAGACTACCGATGCTTGGTTCCAATGAGAACTGTCCGATCGTTCTCCTATATTTGTCTATGTTTGTCAGGTCACGCTCGGGCTTGACCATCACGTGTGTTTCTTATGCCAAAGTCTTCGGATCAATGCCTCAGCCATCTCCTCGGCCCAATGGTTCCGTTCAAAGTCAACAATCGTCCGCCTAGGCGCTGGTAACCCTACTAAGTCCCATATGGTGTTTCGTACCATTGGTCCCTAGCCGCCTAGGCATTGGTCTGAATATGTCTGGTGATCTCTCTCAGCCTGCTCTTCGAACCACTGCACTTCTGGTTGAACATCTTGTCTCCAATATCGCTCCTAGGCATGGATGGGCTTCCAGGTATATCTCCTTAGTGGTCATGTATAAGTGCCTAGGCAAGTGCGTCCCACTTGTAAGACCCAAATACTACAGCTAGCCGTCGGAGTCAACGCTAACTCTCCTTTATATCACCGAACAGGGTCCTAGCGCACTTGTATAAGTAACCACCTAGGTGCATTCCTACACTTCCAGATGGTTTGCATTCTGGTCTGAAAAAGCACAAAAATACCAGAGGATCAACACTTTATTTGTTGCGCCATCTCACCGCTCCAACACTTTGTCCTCTTTTCTTTTATCAAATGGCATTATCTGCTTGGCTTGGCTTTGTCTCCGATGGCGGTGAAAGCCGGAACAGATGTTTATTTCACTTCATCTTCAACGACTGCCATAAACGATAGGCACGGAGTTGTGGTTGGTAGTCGGTGTTGAATAATCCAACATGAGAGCATAAGATCCAGTGGCGAGTAGCCCACACCTACTTTTCTTCGTAACCGTGTTTGGGATCTAGAAAAGCAGGAGAACCCTTGTTCAATTCGGGGCCAGATCATGCCATACCAACATGCAGAATGCTTTTATATTTTCTTTTGGATTTAGTGAGTTCGTTGTGTGTTTTGGAGACGCTTGCGACTGATGTTTTTAAGCAGAGCTGGATGTAAGGAGGAAAGACGAAGGGAGGGTTCAAATTCAAGTTAAACCATGCACAATTTAGGAAGGAACCGGACATGCCGCTCAGTGCACTGACAGCTTTTTCCGAGGACTCCCACAAATACATTGTACTTAGCAGCAGCACAAGCAAGGCCTGGCGGTGGCTGGTATCACAACTGCATTTAGGGGAACATCATCTATTCCAAAGCAGGAGAACCTCGTTCGATTCGGGGCTAGGTCATCCTGAGACTGTCAATATTTTATCCCTTGATCCAGCTGAAGTGGCATGTGTACACTGCCCAATTTTCTCTCCCTTTCGTACCCTGTGCTTGAAGTACAGTATGGAAAGAAGCGGCTAAGCCCCTATGCCCGAACAACGTCGCCACGGTGACGGTGCTGTGCGCCATCTTTCGACCATCATTCTCCTCTGTCTTCTCTTCGACGCTCCCGTGGCTGCGATGCCGCTGAACGCGAGCGCGCCCAACAGCGATGCCACACAACCCAATCACAAATTCAACACCAAAAAAACTGAGCCCACGCTGGACAATAGAAATGTGCTTGACAACAAACCCAAGTTCTGCGACAGATTCACCGCCGCGTGCCTCACCGCGTACGGCAAACCACAGGCTCGGCTCGTGCGCATGCCCACTGTCGCACGCACCATCGGGATCATGGGCTATGCAGGGTATGTGTATGCGGGGCACTTTGCGGGGCGGTTGACGAGGGTGGGTGGAGGCCAAACCTACTGGAAGATCTACGCGAAGGTGGGAAAGGAAACGACTCGCTCAATGATGGAGAAGCCGATTGGGAGCGCCTCCCCGCACGCGCACGCATCACTTCGCCTCCCGCCGCACCGCTACTGCATACGGTTCGAGATCGCGAAGCCGCATAGGGGAAGATTCGCGTTTCCTTTTTCCCTCTACTATTCCCACTCCCTTTTGTTTACCGCCTTCATCTTTGCTCCACACTCCTGGGGTGCGGCGCCCGTATCCCCGAGTCCCGCGCAGTCGACGTGGTCCGGTGTCGCTCGGCGTCGGTGTGCTCGAGCATGACCAATCGTGCTCCTGTGCTCCTGTACTTCTCGGCTCCGGCGCTTTGGCACTGCCATCGATGCGACGTGGCACTCTCCCTTTCCATCTCACTACCTCTGACGCATATGCTAACGCGCTCGCAGTGCCTCCTCAAATAAGACTATTCCTGGATCGGGCAGTGCTCCGCGGCGCGGAACCACAAGTCCTTTATGAGTTAACAGTACGTTCTTTATCTCTACTCTTTTTCCCCTCTCGCTTTTCTCCGGACCTCCGAGCTTTCGAGTGTCGAGGCGACCAGGCGAGCGGAGATTGACGCGCCAGAGTGCGACGTGACCGGACGAGAGCCAGGAGTCCACGCGCCCGAGGCGTAATCGCCCGACTCTCCTCGCCCCTCTTCCATTCCTCATCGCGTCTGCTCGTTTGCCTTCGACTTTCAGAGCTTCGGCCCGACGGGGAACCGGCGCTCGACAAGGCGGGAACGACTCTCGAGTCCCGCCAAGCGAGGAATTGACCAAGTCCCGAGTCTTGACGCTTCTTTGATTGCCCTCTGCTCTGTACTCCCTCCTTTCTCTTCGCCTCTTCTTCGGTCTTTAAGTTCCTACTTGCGAAACGATGCAGGTCTGCTTCACGACCTATACCTCAATCTCGTTGGTGGTTTTCTACGTCGGGTGGAGGAAAGGGATAGGTGATGGCGACACGAACCGCAGGAGGTGGTGTTGATCGCGCTGTAAGTCCTCCTTCCGTTTCTTTTACGTTATTCATTTCTTTAGTCCCACTTTCCCTGGCTTCGCTTTCTCCTTTCACTATTTCATCCCCAGTGAGTGGGCGCGTTTCGTCGACCCTTAGTTCGTATTCCCTAAGAAGAGGGCACTCCTCTCCTCTTTTCTTTCTTCTCCCCCTCCCGCCCTCCCCTCGCCTCTCTTCCTCGCCTTCATTTTCTCTTATTATTCGTGGATGCGATTTTGGTGTGGAGTAGTGCTGACAAGAGATATAGGTCGGCCCTCTTCCTCTTCATGCTCCCGCTAAGCATGGATCACACGCGCACATCGAGATCAATGACAACGGTATGTGCCTTCTTTCAATGCTTTCTGTCTTTTTCACTGATGTAGCTTTTGCGTCTTTGTACTTTGTGGTTTTTTCGACTGAACTTCGGCTTCAACTTCCGACTTGCGACCGCCGGCTTTTATCATTTTACAGCTCTTTGTGGAACTTAGGGCGCAGTCTGTTTTTTTTTCTGGTTTCAATGCTTTTCACCAGGTCTGCTGCCCTGGCATCTACATACATTATTGTATGTCAGAGATTTTGGAATATTGCACATGGCTTCAACAGCGTCTAGGTTTGGTCTTCGGTGAATCTGGAAGAATGGAATGATCAGCACTTAAAACAGCGCATTGCAAATGTCGTACCAGCAGTGTAGCTATATTTCCTGGGTGTATCTATCCATAATCTGACCTATGCCAACGTTGTAGGCTTGCAGATCTCTCGGCTTGCATCCGCCCCCTCCTCAAATCAATCGATCTCCTCTCGACTCTGCTTCAATCACTTCGAGCTCTATCGGGAACTCTTTGAGACTTGATCCCTTTGGCCGCTGGCCCACTACGGCTCGTGGGGCCCCTATAATATCATCCTCACGAAGTCTGAATACTGCCGCAACTGAATGTATGGCTTTCACAGCCTATACCTTCCCCATGAGCCTGAGAAGTCTGGGATATGATAAGAAATCTTCCATGGTGTAAAACCGCACCATGACCCGACACCTTTCCGCCTGTACATCAGATAAGCTCATTGTAAACGCCGCGCAACACGATGGCCCATACTGTCGTATTAATTGGATTCATGGGAAGAAGTGATCCACAATCTACCCGACCTAGAGAATTCACTGCGTTCAACCCCATTAGGACACTAAGCTTGGCCTACCTCGGTCTACCCTCGGTCAGCTTCGAGCCAATGGATGACGGGAGCGCTCTGATCCTTGATTAGTTGACAGTTTTTATATTGTAGTCATCAGGAATCCCACAGCTAGTAGTGGGATGGCTTGACCGGATACCTTGGATAGATGGGATCTGACGGGATGCTCAAATGCCCTGGATGCTGCACTTCATAAACTATATTCTGCCTGAAAATGGATTCCTCAGATATGCGCAGCCGTGTCTGAACACAACTGTGGGTTATTCCCGTGTCGTGTGGCGCGTGATGTAGGTCCGTAACACACGATTGATATCAGCCATCCCTTGCCTATAAGAACTGCCATTCTCTTTCAATCCACCCAAAATTCGAGACAAGTTAACATGCAATTCCCGTCATTCTTCACACTCGCCGCCCTCGTCGCCGTTCTAGCTCTAAGCGCGCAAGCAGCTAATATCAACCGGCAATCGTGCTGCCATTGCAGGACTCTTCCCAACGGGGAGGTTGAATGCGGAGGCTGCTGCGATTGAACATCTTGTACGTCTGCGGCTATATCGGCTGATGTTTTTGAGTTCTAATGCACGAACAGCCCCATTATCTCCATTTCAAGTCGCACTTGGGGGGTTGAAGTGGGACGGAGGGGGGGTAAAGAGAAGAAATTGCTATGCGTAGTTGTAGAGTTCGGGTGGCATTCACAGCCTAACCTTTCAAAGTCCAAATCTATATATCTATATAAGAAATGAACACAGTTTGTCTCGAGACAAACCGGACCGGGGTTCCGAGCTCCACGCTCCACAACCAAACAGCTGCACCACGACACCGCCACACGGCTTCTTCGCTCCCACCACACTTGCTCCCCACAGCAACACGGCTTCTTCACTCCCACCACACTTTACCCTATAGCACTCTGCCCACTCCACACTCGCATCCATGTACCTAGCACGACGACTAATATATTGTATTTTCAGATCTCTTACATGCAATTAAGCTGTCTACGAAGCTAACTCACCAGAAAACCCAGCTCATAATCTTTACTTGGTATGTCCACATAAGAAACGAATATTGTTTGTCTTGCTAGACAAACCGGACCGAGGTTCCGAAAGCTCCGCAGCCACAACAAATGTGGAGAGCTGCACTCAAGCGAACTTGAACTCCAACGACTCCACTCACGGAATGGTGGCCGGCACCGGCTCTCGGCACACCCACTTTATTTAGTTGAGATCACTGATCACTGTTCATTGCCGATTGCACCATTGACCAGTTGAACTAGCTAAAGCCTTCAAACTAAGCATTGGGGGAACGGAAATTCATCTCTTCAGCTCCACCCAGTGAGAAAATTTGCTATTTATAAAATTCTGGAATGTTGAGCAAGGCTGAGCACTCAACAAGATGGAAATTCAAGGATTGATGGAATCAGCGGGCCACAAATTGATGCCGGCTATGGTTCCAACCTGAGTTTGCTGATTATTTATAGAGTGATACATACAGTGGTGGCAAAAAGAAATGAGCAGGGTCATTCTTGCTCAATTGGTGATCAAATTTGCTCAAATAAAATTCTATAGTGAACTATGATTGATTTCAGGTCGAGGATGGTGGAGCAGCCAACCAGCGGCTGAGTAAAATCTCGGCTAAAATCTGCAAATAAGGTCAATTTGGGGAATGGAAATTCATCTCTTCAGCTCCACCCAGTGAGAAAGTTTGCTATTTATAAAATGCTAGAATATTGAGCAAGGTTGAGCACTCGACAAGATGAAAATTCAAGGATTGATGGAATCAGTGGGCCATAAATTGATGCCGGCTTCCTGAGTTTGCTGATTATTTATAGAGTGATACATATTTCTAAACCAAAGATGATTGAAGTCGCTCAATGAGAGATTGCAAACTGCCTATGAGGCCGCGAGGAGCCAACCGAAGGTTGGCAACGAGCGGCATCTTCAGCTTACAAAAATTTCGGCTTTCTGTGAGCCCAAAAGCATAATGTATCTGCCGTAGCGTGGCACGGGCTAACTGCTAGTCTATATAAGAAATGAATGTAGTTTGTCTTGCCAGACAAACCAGACCGGGGTTCCGAGCTTCACAAGCTCCGCACCCCATACCAAACATGGAGCTGCACTCAGGAGTCGAACTCCAACAACTCCCCATCATTCTCAGCCGTCCCCGAGCGCTTCAAGAGCGCCGCAATCAGCGAAGTGGAAGATTCTGATCATCGGCCGTGTGGCAGCATTAGCGATGCCAGTGGCGGGAACAGCATGAAGAGCTGGACACCTACGTCGTCAACTACTCGATTCTTACCCAACCGACCGTTCTGTGGTGTACTTCAGAGGTCTGCGTCCACAGAGCGTGTCGCCATGCGCGAGAGAAGTGCGGCAGTGAAGACTGCTCCCGGGGCGGGTCTGCATTCGGTTTAGTTTATGGTGCGTGTCTAGTTCCTGCTCAACGAAGGCGAAACTTCATTAAAGAATGCGGCGGGCCATTCCTGCACCAAATCCTTCGATGGAGGGAGCCACTAGAGCAGTCAGCTCTGGCTTAGTTCAAAAATGGAACTTGCGCCCTTCACTAAGCTCAGTAGTACATCCCCGTGCA
Organism: Mycena sanguinolenta; assembly: GCA_014462675.1. Classification (NCBI taxonomy): domain Eukaryota; kingdom Fungi; phylum Basidiomycota; class Agaricomycetes; order Agaricales; family Mycenaceae; genus Mycena; species Mycena sanguinolenta. The sequence goes on along the minus strand of JACAZH010000003.1, from coordinate 9,291,067 downwards.
GGAAAGATAGAATATTTTCCAATAAACTTGATAGATTTCTTGCTTTTGCCCCCTGAAATGCACTCCAATATGTCTGAAAATACAACTTTGTGGTGAGATGGAGGATCCGGAGCGAACAGCACTTCTACTTGTGAGTGCATGCTTCATGTTTCGGTCAAATTTTTCTACAATGTTACGCCCAGTGTTGCAGTTGCCATACAAATCACTGTTCTTGTTTTCTTGAAGCTGCCCCAATTAATCTCTACTTATCCCGAAATGCTCTCAATCCCCGCCTTAGCGCTTGTCAACGCAATGGCTTGCCTTGTCTTCCGCAGGATTAAACTGGGGCTCATTAGTCCTGACGGGATATCAAACGCTGGTCTCTCCGAGGATTTTCATGCAACGGCGAATCCTTGGTCACTTTCCCTTCCCTCTCGTCGGACCGATCCCACTACCCCAGGGTCTGGATGGAATACAGGTTGTCCATGGGATGTCCGGGTGCAGACGGAGATTGATAAGTTTGAAGACAGGGTTGATGCAAACCAAGAGATCTTCAAACCTACAACGTTGGCATAGTTCTGCATATGGTTTCGAAATTATGGATGTATATGATCAGAAAATATAGCTACTCTCCTGATGCAAAATTCACCGTGCGCTGTTTCAAATGCTGGTCATACGATTCTTCCAAGTTCACTGTGGCATACAACCGTGTATGTAATATATAGATGCCATGTGCCCGCGGGCTATGGGAATCAGCGAATCAAGATATCGAGCGCGACAAGGCGGAGGACGACATGGTCACCGTTCTTGAGGTATCTTACCCTGCCTAGATCTGATGCCAAGAAACACGAGTTCAACTTCGAAGCTCCAAAATAAAAACGGCTGAGATGCGCAGTGCGCTGGAACTAATTGACGCAGGAAATGAGACCTGGTGGGGCCACACCCGTTGTAACAGTCGACGTTGGACTCGAAACTGAAATGAGGCAGGAGAACCCCGTTCGATTTGGGGACAGGTCATTCCAGGTAGCGAGCATATTTTTTTTTCGCTTTCAAATGTAAGTTTGTTGGAGGAAAACACATGACATGGACTGTAATTTGACGCGAGGGGGCGATTAGGCTTCAAAGGGCGTTCCGTCCGAGTTGAACCAAATTCCTTACGCCCCGTGTGACATGTCAAGCGTCTCACCGCCAGTGCACTGATAGCTCAGTCGAGTACTCCCACAAATATACGGTATAAGAAAAAGATCCGATGGTGGTTGGTATCCCACTTGCGGTATCCGGACAAGAACCCAGTCACTTCGTACGCAGGAGAAGCTCGTTCGATTCCGTGGCGTAGAACTTTTTCCTGTCAACTTATCTCAAGCGGCAAAAATACACTTTTGCTTTCTCTCCCAGTATGTTAGCGAATCAAAAGTGCAGGATGCGAGGCGCCAGTGCCATGTCCTGGCACCTATTTGAAAAAAAAAAATTCAAATAGAAATGAGAGGAAAGAGAAAAGGACCACCTGAACCCACCCACGAATTATGGTATTAAGTCTTGTTCGTGTTAACACGTCGGATCTTTTGTTCGCGGAGCTTCTCCCATGACGTCGCGCGTTCGACTCCCTGCGTCACCTGCTAAATTTCTTTTTTCCACGTTCAATTCCAGTTCTGTTCTGCCGATTTTTCTTCGAGGTAAAGTATGAAATCAATACAGTCTATACTCTTGCTGAGCTTCTTTTGCTCAGCTGCTCCGTCAAGTTTGCAGACGAAACATTCTGGTTGACGGAGGTGCGGTTTTTGCTGTACAAGGTCCCGACGCAGGAAAATTAAAATATGTGTTGATCAGGAACATGAAGTCGAATTTGTAGTCTACATAACGAGCGAGAACTTGAAATTGAAGTCTGGGATAAATTGTACATACAAGACATCTCCAGTGGGAAAAAAATTGTAGTCGGAGAGGGTGCGCCCATTATCGAGCCACTCGCCAGTGAAGATCGAGTGTTGCAGGTGGAGAGACATCTGCTCCATGTGCTGGATCTTGGCCAGCTAGATGCCAGCAATACTACCATGGAGATCTGCATATGGGCACGAAGATCACGGAGACAGAGGGGAGGATACCCTCCTTGTCCTGGATCAGGGCCTTGACGTTGTCAATGGTGTCGGACGACTGGAGCTCAAGAGCGATGATCGTGCCGATGAGGGTCTTCACGAAGATCTACATCCCGCCACACAAACGGAGGACGACGTGAAGCTTTGACTCATTCTGGACGTTGTAGTCGGAGAGGGTGTGACCGTCCTCGAGCTGCTTGCTGAGAGCGATGATCGTGCCGATGAGGATCTTCACGAAGATCTGCCACACAGACGGAGGACGCCGTGAGGCTTTGACTCATTCTAGACGTTGTAGTTGGAGAGGGTGCAACTGTCCTCAAGCTGCTTGCTGGTGAAGATCTGGCCCTGCTAGTCAGGGAGAACGTTAACAGGATCTGACCATCCGTTGCATTACCATATGCAGAGTAAAATAGTTGGTTTGAGCTACTAATTTTCAGTATGCCAATGTCAAAATCCCGCACAGTACGTACCATTCCTAATAGCAAGATGGCTGAGGACAAAGAACTCATCCGACCTGTGGACATACATTATCAACGTCGACACAAAAGGAAATAACAAGAAACTCACTGTGGATGCAGCCATTGACTAATGGCGCACGCACTTCAAACGACTGCTTGTATGCCAAGGCGTGCTCTGTCAAGAAATTGTTCGGCGTGGTACAGGTTGATCCCTATGAGCAATTGACATCGGAAGTAGTGCTACAATATGCATGGCCAACTGTACAGCGCACGCGACCCTCTGTTGTTTCGTCCAAGATCCAGAACCAAAGGACCCTAATTCTGCTGCCGTCTGAAGAATTTCCGTTGGACCTTGACTACTTCCCGCAAGCTGTCAGACATTTGTTTGAGGGCAGAGATGAGAGTAGAGGCGAGCGAGGATACATGCATAGGCGCCACCGCCGTCAACGACGGCGGCGAGACACAAGCGCCAAGTCGGGTAGGCGAGGTCAGGTCTTGAAGGACTTGGCAGGACAAAAAGAGGAGCGTGGGAGATTTTTCTCAATAAAGACAAGATGACATGCTAAGTATATATCATACTATAATATATGGGCATGACATGTGCCAGGGCACTGCACTAGCGTCGGATGCGACGAAGCCCCTATTCCCGAACAACCCGAACAACACAGTGGCGGGGCCGTACGTCATCGTTCCACTCTTCTTGCTGTCTTCTCCCGTGGGCGCGATGCCGCGAACGCGCTCAATGGCGACACCGCCCTGCAATTCAACACCAATCTCAACGGCGCCGCTATCGCGACTAGATCTGAGGACGTCAGGGTGACAACTGGGTAGGAAAGAGGCCGAGGCCTACTATAGACAAGATGGAGGGAAGGAATACACACCATCTCCTCTCACCTTTTCTCTTCGTTTCCTTTTCTCATCTCTCTCATTTTTCGTGTACACGGACAGTGTTGAGATCGATGATGATCGTGCGTGCGCGGTTTTCTCTTCTGAAGAGAGCGGCGGGGCTGATTCATTTTCTTCGAGCTTGCTTCTTTTCAGACCTTGCTTTCCGCGATTGGAGTGTTTTTATATAGCGACGATTTAGGACTTGTGCGGCTGGCGATTCGATTTCGTCTCGACCTCGATTTCGCCGCTCGTCTTTGCTGGGCTGGCGATTTGGCGGTAGTTATCAGCCTCGTTCTCTTTCTACTACGGCTACGGCTACGACCCTACGGACTCTATTTCTACTTGAGATATCCCACGGTCGACGCATACCAGTCGAATCCATCGCAGCAGTACGAAACGCCGGCGCCGGCGCCTCGCCACCGACGCGGAGTGAGGCCACCCTGAACGCTTGATGGGAGCGCGCGGTGTGGGAGCACTGTCCGAAAATACTCCGGCGTACGACCTTTGGAATTGGGTTTTACCGGGTTTATGCTGAGAGCTACATATGTATGTAGTACTACGCGATGCTGACATAGGCGGTGGCTGTAAGAGTCTGGAGGGACCGAAGCCTGGGAATAGGGGAAGCGGAGGATGGCCTGGAGGATTAGACTGTGGGAATCCGGAGGTGTGGAGGTTCTGAAAGGAGGACTGGAGGAAAACCCAAGTGAAAATGGGAGTGGGCTTGTTGGGGAGGAGGTATTTAGGAGCTCTTGGGTGCACGGATATAACATACGTTCTCTTACCTACTTTATGTATCTCTCCCACTAACATACTCTATTAGCATTACTTCACTTATTATTTCTGAAGGCTATGATCTATCAATGTAGCACGATTGTCTTGGGACGGCATGCGACGCAGCAGCAGCAAGCAGAGGTAAACACAAATCGAGCAGTAAGAAATTATGAAACCTACCTATTGTTTCCTAAACAGCTGTAAATTTGTGCATGATGTCCTTGAATTATTCTATGCATCGCCAATGTATTGGGGGTAGTTGTTGGATGTAGAGGTGTGGGGCCGTTGAGGTGAACTTATTTGCTTCTGTGTCTTAGCCAGGATGTACCGTGGGGCATGGGGTTTCTCATGGTATCTGCGACCTTGTTCTGGAGAGGGCATGGAGGTCCAGGGGCGGTGGTGTAATTTAGCTTGTTTTGTACACTGGGATAATCCCTGGAAACTGGTGTTCGTTATCTGGACCATGCTGTGTAATTCTACCTACTGTAGTATTTTGTTCAAAAGATAAGTCACGTGTCACAGGCCCCCTCAACTTACGAAAATTTTTCGTAAGTCACACATTTCTGGAGGGCCTTACGAAGGATTTCGGTGGGATCAACGCTCCGGAGCGGCCCTGCGGGGCAGTATTTACGAAATTTTTTCGTATGTCACGCGAGCTCTCGGAACCTTATGAAAGGGTCAGTTCGTAAGGCCCTGTCACACCCCAGGCACCCTTATCAATTGAACAAAATACTACAGTACCTACCTACCGAACGCACCCTAAGCGTTATCTGATTGCGGGTGTTTGGCACCGGCGTGCGCAATCAATCACGATTACGGCGAGCCTGAACGCGCGTCGTCCGCGTGTCTACTCTATTGAAGTCGTCCGTCAGCAGCTCGGCTCGACTCGAGCCTCATATCATCTCAGTGTCTTTCCCTCGTCTGCTACGAAGCTCGTATCCAGCCCGTGTGTATCTCAGGCGGCACGCGAGCTGTCGACATCGACCCGCAAGTGGGACTTGAGTGGTGCTTAGGAGGGTACTTTGCTTTGTTTAGTGCTGGGCGAGGATAGAGGTGCGTTGCAATGTTGGTTTATCTCGAGAGGCCGATGCTCACCAGCTGCAGATGGGCGAAAAGAAAGCTCACCGCGCGATGGCCCGTGCGCAGAACGGGGACCTGAACCTGAAGGAAGCAGACGACACGGAGCTGACGGCGGCCGCACTCGCTGCGACGAACGAGCTGCTTGCGACGGCGAAGGAGCTGTACCGTTCATTGGGCGGTGAATCTCCCGACGGCGACAGCGGCGAGTACGAGGCCGAGGACGACGAAGAGGTGGAGAGTGTGGACGGGTCCGGGGAGGCGACAAAAGACGTGGCGAATTACTGGCGGACCCACATGCGGTCTGACCCGTACATTTCGAGTCGGGTGCGTGAGGCGGCGGCCGAGTTCACGCCTGCAGACGGTGCGTGTTATTTAACTCGGAGGAAATAATTTATTTTATATTTTCGCGGATATTCTGGTGTATTTGATTTCGAAGGATCAGATTGCTGACGAATAGTTTTCAGCGCCTGAGCCTGCACCGGCGGGTGGCGGTGGCAAGCAGCCTGCAAATAGCAGTAATAGTTCCAATGCGGCGAACAACAAGATATGGAGCACAAGCAGCAGCGAGGAGCGGGAACGGATCCGCGATTTTTGGCTAGCGCTGGCGGAGGAGGAGCGGAGGGATTTGGTGCGGATAGAGAAGGACACAGTGTTGCGGAAGATGAAGGAGGAGCAGAAGCATAGTTGTTCGTGTGCGGTGTGTGGACGGAAACGGTGCGTGGCGTTCGTTCGTCTGTCTTTCTATCGCTATCTTGCAGCTGTCGGTGTGGTCTGTGTCGTGTGCCTTTCATCGCCCGCATGGATCTCGCGTGCATGCTCCGTTTTGTTTCCGGCTCCGTTTTGCGGCTTTCGGTGTCGTCTGCACCGATGGGATGGCTCGTATTGACTTTCATGCCCATGCGCCGGTGTCCTGCATCGATCGCATTCGTCTCGTTCCTTTCATCTTCGTCTCATCTTATGTTTCCGTCTATCTAATCTAACGCCACAGAACCGCCATCGAAGACGAACTGCAAGTGCTCTACGACGCGTACTACGAGGATCTCGAGCAGTACGCGCTCTACCAGCAGCAGTACCTCTCCTCCAACCGCACCCTCCCGCCGCCCCCCGGGCCTGGCCCATTCCCCGGCAGCGTCGAGGTCGACCGCTACGGCGCTGTTGTGGCAGGGTACCCGCCGCATAAACTCTCTCCGGCTGCGCTCAATAATCCTAATAACCCCGCCCTGAACGGGGGAGTGGGAGGCGGAGGAGGGAAGAAGCGCGGCAAGGGACGGAGAAGGCCGCCGCCCTCACAGCGACAACCTCAACCTCCGCCTTCGCAACGCCAGACGCAGCGCAAAGACCCGCCGAACGGCGCGTTGGATGACGAGCTGGACGAGGAAGAGGAGAAGGACGTGTACGAGGATGAGTTGGACGGTGAGGAGGGGGAGGATTTCGAGGAGGATGGGGACGGAGAGGGCGAGGATGGGGAGGATTTCGATGATGAGGAGGACGATGGGGAGGAGGGGGAGGAGATGCCGGTTAATGGTGCGTGCTGCTTTCCCTCTCTTTTACTCTTGATTCTGACGAGTTATCATGCGACAGGCCGCACGCGCCCCGCACCCGTCGCACCCACACCCACCGCCGCGTTCTCCCTCCCGCCGAATTCCCGAAACGCCAACGCACTTGCTGCGAATCGAGGGAATCCGCCTGCAAGAGGCAACCCTAACAACGCGCGGGGCGGAGTAGGAGGGAGGGGGAGGAAATGAGGGAGGAGCGGTGGATACGAAGATCACTGCCGGGGTTGGGGCTGGTGTGGGCAGTGAGTCTCGTTCCTTCCTCCCCTTTATTTTCTTCGCTTCTATTCTGCTTTGGTGTCTTTTAAGTTCTGGTCGTTTCCAATTTTTTCTCGACTTGTGCATTCGGAGGTCCCGTTTCTCCCTTCGCTTTACTTTATTCTCACTTTCTTGCTGTGGCCTGCGTGCTCATTCTGGTCGCCACGCCGGACGACGACGGCACGTGCACCCCAAAAATCCAATCCCAGTGCGAGTGCCAGCACACAATGGACGCAGATAGCCCTTTGCGTTGCGTTGGTCCGTTGGCCCGTCCTCCCGGGCCGCGGCGCAGCTGTTCCTCTCGGGCCTTATAATTTTTCTCTCCGGCCTCGGACTTGTAGCTGTCGTCACTCGGGCCTTACCGCTGTCGTCATCTCAATCATCAATCAATCAATCAATCAATCAATAACTTAAAAACACGAAGTCACGGGGTGGTCACGGGAAAGTCATGGGGGGTCCCCGTGACTTCCTGATATCCCCAGGTGCGAGGAGGAGGGCGTGAGTTCGGCGGCGAGCGCTAGCGAGCCGTCGAACGAAGCGTCCAACGACGAGCCATAAGCATGCAGGAACCTCCGCGCCGAAGGCACGGGTTACATCTTGTTCAATCAATCAATAACATAAAAACACGAAGTCACGGGAAAGTCACGAGTAGTCACGGGGTGACCACATGATCCTCCCGTAACTTCCTGATATCCCCGGGTGCGAGAAGGAGGGCGCGAGTTCGGCGGCGAGCGCCAGCGAGCCGTCGAACGAAGCGTCCGACGACGAGCCATAAGCATGTGGGAACCTCCGCGCCGAAGGCACGGGTCACATCTTGTTGACATCGAATTGTCGGTGTCTGCGGATGTGTCCGCGGTGGTAGTTGCGGCTATTCGTGTCGTATGCGTTGTGGCGTCGTGTGGTCGTGTGCCTGGGAGCTTCTGTTCTTTTCTTGGATTTTTACATTGTTTGCTTAATCGGGGTTTTTTACCTGCATTGGGTGTTATCCTTTCTTGGTTTCTTTCCTGGGTTGGATGGATTTCGATTTTATTTTTATTTCCTTGGATTGTCGACAGCGCACTGTCTTTTTCCTCATTTCTTGAGCCATTTTTACTTTCCATTGTAAAAATACCGACTAATGCTCCCCCCGTACAGGCCCGACCTCGATCCTCACCGTCGCAGACGACCTGCTCAAGAACGATGGCCGCAAGTTTTTGGCGGCGATGGAGCAGTTGGTGCGTTTCCTCCTCCGCTTCCTACTTTGTCCCCTTCTGCTCCCTTGGTGGATTTTTTTGTAGACAGGATTTGGTTTTTATCCATTTGTTGCGGGGGATTGCTTCGTCGCCGGATTTATTGGGATCGAGTTTGTTGGGGCGTTGCCCAGGTTGCTCGTTCTTTTCGCGTTTCTTGGTTTTCGTCGTTGGATTGCTTATTGGCGGCGGCGGCTTTCTCGATTTATGCGGGATTGGCTGGGGTTTTTTCTTTCCTGTCGGGGTCCTTTGCCGCCGGGTTTCGTGGTTCCCCGCTTTTCGCGGTGTCGATTTCCGGGGGGCATTGGTCGTTGGGCGGCGGTCGCGGATTTTGCTCGACCGCGAGCTTGGTGCCAATTTGTTCTGTTTTTGGCCACCGTTTTTTGGAGGTCCAGTCGTTTTGAACTGGGTTTATCGTCGGTGGTGGTGGGGTTTGGCGCTTGGCAGCCGTCTTGACCGGTTATCCCCGTCCCGTCCCATTCATTCTGTCTGGGCTGTCTTTCGTTCTTAATTCCTCACCGGGCTGGCACTTGCCTTTACCTCCGCTTCGTTCTACTCTACTCTTCCGCCAAAACCAGACGAGAACGAGGCTGACTTGCATTTCTAGGCCGAACGCAGACTAGCACGCGAAGAGGAGGCCGCGGGTGGTGTTAGCGGGGATGAGGACGACTCCTCTTCATCCCTCGATGGCGACGGCGACGGCAGCTCTGAAGACGGCGAGGACGAGAGCGACGGGGACGAGGATGAGGACAGTGATGGGAGTGTGTGAGTTGCGGTTCCTGTTTTCATGCTTGCGCGTTGGGTTGGGCTCTGCGTCGGGTTGGGCTTCCCGAGTCGGGCTGGCGTGAAGTCCCGACTCGACTCGGGGACAGGCTGCCTTGGGGGAGCACCGACCTTTGTGGAGACCTGACTGGACGGTGCAGGTTACTATCGGAGTCAAGCTGACACCTTTTTCTTTCACAGGGACGACGGGGAAGACAGCGACGCGGAGGATGAAGAAGACGAGGAGGGGGAGGAGGTGAGTTTTCTTTTCGATCGGTCGTTTCGGGCGTAATTCGGGTGAGGGCAACTGTGGCGCCCTCGACGGGATGACAAAATCACCTCCTTCTGCTTTTCTCCCTTCCCTCCCTTCCTTTTCCTCGTCTTCGTCTCCTCGTTGACTGGACCGCACAGGCCATGACGGAGGAGCAAAAAATGGAGGAGGGCAAGCGCATGTTCAGTATCTTCGCCGCGCGCATGTTTGAGCAGCGCGTTTTGAAGGTGCGTTTTTGTCGCGTGACTTGTGTGGAGAGGATGCTGATCATGTCTTTTTGTATTTTTCCCTTCTGCGTTTCCTCCTCGATTACTCGGCGTTTTCTCGACTATCTTGCTTGGCCTTGCGTTGTTCGTCGACTCATTTCGGCTGGCTCGCTTTCCGACCCCGCACGATCCTCCGCCGCTCGCTTCGCTCCCGCGTGCAACCATCCGACCAACCACAACGATGCTACTCGCGTGGCTCGCCCAGGCGTACCGCGAGCGCGTGGCGCAGGACCGGCAGCTGCAGCTGCTGCGCGAGCTCGAGGACGAGAATGAACGCAAGCGCGAGAGGGAGATCGAAGACGAGAATGAGCGTGAGCGCGAGAAGGAGATGAAGAAGGCGACGCAGAACCAGAAGAAGAATAAGAAGCAGTGAGTTTTGTTTCTGAGTTTGTACTCGTCCTGCCCCTGCTCCTGCTGGAAGAAAAGGAGGAAAGTGCTATGAATTCGATTGCTGATTGATGTCGGTGCAGGCAGCAAAAGCAGGCCAAAGAGGAGCGAGAAGCGCAACGGGCAGCGGAGAAGGCTAGAGATACCGAGGAGGGAACGCGCCAAATGGCAATCAGTACGAACCACCGCTGATTCCTTCTTGATCGCATAATTAACTGGGCGCAGACGAGCCAAGACAGAGTCGTCCGCAATCACACGTCGCGGCACCCGAATTCCGACTCCAAATTTCTGGTATGTGCATAAATCTCATTACGATAGCTGAATCGTTATCAATGTTCGTGGATTACATTTTCCAGGAGGCAGGGGCGGCGATGGTGGCGATGGTGACATACTAGGCGGCCAAGGGGGCCTCGGGGAGGGCCCAACATTGGGAGTCCGCAGCATTGTCGTGAACCCCTCGTTCCAAAACATAGTCGAGCAGCCAGGCGCTGTCCTTCAGGCGTCCCTGCTCGCGGTACTGCAGCTCACCACCAAGGTCATGGACAAAATTTTCCAGCATTTCGATCGCACATCTCTCTTTTCTATGATATCGTCAAACGAGTTCCTGCTTGACGCATTGCGAATCGTTTCGTTTGCTTACTCATTCGGGATTGCCGACTTGGTGTATACTCGAATTGTACTTCCCCCGTCTAGCCTCGCTCGCCGGCGAGCCCAGGCGTCCCGCATTACCCTGACCACCTACATTACATTATAGCGGCTATTCTATTTCCACCTGTATTTTGTTGCCTTTATATCGTTCGCTACAGTTCAACGCAATTCGATCCTATTAGTTCGGGACTACGACAGCGTTTCCGAAGAGAAGCTGTCTCGTGGGAATGACACCGCCCAAACGAGATCCTCGAAACTTGTCTCGAGTTAGTCCACCACCCACCCCTGGTTTACTGATCTGATGTCAGATTATTGTACCAGATGGCCCTTGTGCGAGATCTGCCATCTAGTCGATAGAGGCCTCTTGAATCATGATATCTTACCGCGTGTGAAACTGAAATCTAAACTTTTCGGCCACGCCGGCTTTGGAATTACGTTCCTAAACTATGTATGGATCCTCTTCCCAGCCTAATCCAACTATCTGATCCTGTTTATCACTCAGAATAGGGTCCTGGACATTCCCATGATTTTCTGAGCGATACCTAGGACTCCTTCTTCCACCCCCGTTACAGACTACTCTTCTGTGCCGACGGTTGAGATAAAAATATCTATTCTGCAATCACACGGGCGTCATCATCCCGCTTGTTTCTTTCCCTTCCGCTTTCAGGACCCGATTTCTGCCTATGAAATCTTCTCTCCCCGCAAAATATCCTTGCTTTCTAAACGTATGGCCCAGGTACCATCCCCACAGGAGTTTTCTATCTGTTCGAACAGAATCATTAACCATGCATACAGAACATAACTTTTTCGACGACGCCGGCTTTGGAATTACTTTTCTGGACTCTCCCTCTCTATATGGATCCCCTTCCCAGCCTGCTTCAACTATCTATCTGTGTTTAACACTCAGAATGACGTCCTGGAAATTGCATAACTTGGTTTTTCAACGCTGTTCAGGGCTCCTTCTCCCACCCAGTCACAGACTCGTGTGCCAGTGGTTGACGCGATAAAAATATGTTCTGCTCACACGTCGTCATCGTTATACATCTTGTTCCCTTCCCTCCGTTGTCAGGACGCTATTCCTGCCTATGAAATCTTCACGACCGAAAATAGCTTTGCTTCCCAAACGTAAGGACCAGGTACCATTCCCACAGGATTCTATAGGTGAGGACAGAATCATCAAATATGCATATATAGGCCGAATTCGACCTGCAAGGGATGACAACGTTCCTCATGGCCAACACAACTGAATCGCTCAATCCCTCCACACCCCTCGCTCTCTTACCGCCTGCTCTTGCAGATCACTTTGAGCAAACATGATATCTCTTCGCGGCAACACTTGGAGTAAGAGTTGTTCAATGTTCACCCACACAAATCAATTGTCTTGACTCCTAGGCATACGTGTGGGATATCGGAATGAACCTCGGAAATGACTATGCCTTGTTGTTTAAGCACAGGGTTCGCTTTCCGACAATTGTGTATTTTCTTTCAAGGTAATCGTACGTGTTCCGGATTTCAATCATCCGCCGTGCTGATAAATTCGGCAAAGAGCATTCACATTGGTCTACATTCTCGTATCTTTCATCTACATAGGTGAACTGGCTATTTGTTCGACTTGAACGCAGAGCTGAACATATCAACTACAGTTGCACCGGTTAAAAACTGCCATGCATTAGCACTGGGCGGCAGCATCTTCTTTGTTCTGTCGCAGACAGCCACCGCGATGCTTTTCCTTTTACGAGTGATTGCGGTCTGGCACCCTAGCAAGGCTGCCTTTGCGGTGTTTTCTATTCTTTGGATCGCCGTTTTCGGGGCTGGTATCACCGTCCAGCTCGGAGCTCGCGGAGCGCATATAGGACCCACCGCGCAGTGCATTAACACTGCCTTACCAGCCTATACTGAAATGGCGACGATTATGCCTCTAATCAACGACACTGCCATCTTCCTTGCTATCAATTACCGTATTCTTGCTCATATGATAGTGGCGGATTCTCTCCTGGCCCGTGTCCGAGCTTTCTTTCGAGGTACAGGATTATCCGCACTATCGCAGGCGTTACTTCGAAGCGGACAGCATTTCTACTTGTGAGTGTGTTTTATGATTGGCCTAATTTTGTTTCAATGTTACACCCAGTATTGCAGTTGCGACACATATCACTCTTCTTGTTCTCTTGAAGGTGCCTCACTCGACCGTGAATTATTGCGTCCCTGCCTTGGCGCTGGAAAACGCAATGGCTTGCCTAGTCTTCCGAAGGATTAAATTCGGCCTCATAGCTTCTGACGGGATATCAAACGCTTCCATCACTGGTCTCTCCGGGGATTTCCATGCCACGGCGAATCCTAGGTCGCTTTCCCTTCCCTCTCGTCGGACCGATCCCACTACCACGGGATCTGGATGGAATACGGCTTGTCCATGGGATGTCCGGGCGCAGATGGAGATTGATAAGTTTGAAGACAGAGTTGATGCAAACCAGGAGATCTGCAAACCTGCAACATTAGCATAGTTGTGTGCATACAATCGAAATTATGGATGTATTCTATGACCCTAGCTACTTTACCGATGCAAAGGTCGCCGTGCGCCGTTTCACGTGCTGGTCACGCCATTCTTCCAGATCCATGGAAGACCGACGGCGACATCTAGACACCATTGAAGCCATGTGCGAGACTCCGAACTGTCCGGCATACGGCGGTGTATGCATCGATATACACCGTCGTATGCCGGACATGGCAACTATACGCCGTGCCATTGGAGTCTTTGACTCAGAATATCGAACGCGACAAGGCAGTGGAAGATATGGTTGCTGTTCTTGAGGCATCTTACGTTGCTTCGATCCGATGTCCATCAGTTCAGTCTGAAAGCTCTAAGGCCTACTAACCCGCACAAGGCCAGACAGAACTCGATAACGTACCAGTGGAATGTGGTAAAACTTGAAGGGTGACTCTGACAATTAGAAATGATCGCTTTATCTTCATGGCGACAAGCCGCTCAAATGGTTGCCTACATGTGGGTCGCCGAGGAGAGGTACCTATTTGATGATAGGATTGTTCAAGTTCTCTGAAAATTTCAAGAATGCGAGTCAGTCTGATATACACCAGTGAATCTAATCAGTGCGAAAGCGTATGAACCTCGTTTTGTCCGCATTCAAGACAGTGTAAAAAATGCAATGCATAGGATAAGGTAGTGTGGCCATGCGACAGAATGCCCTTCATAATCAATGAAGTGACGAAAAAAAAAACTGCGGCATTTCCAAGGGTGAATCGAACATCGCCGAGAACCCCGAACGGGTTCCCACGGCTCAAGTTGGGTTCGCTGATCGCCCAAACTCCTTCCTGAAATAAATTGAAGTGCGGACCTTATCTTTGCGATTTAGACTTCACCTACTTGTGCTCTGGTAATTAGCTCCGTGTAATATACACCGAGGGACTGCATGCCTTTCAGCTTTTGCCCTGATCGCCGACCTTCAAGTTTCTCGAATTGTGTGCGCCTTCATTACGTTCTTCTTGACTTTTTTGACTTGAATGCTGATCCCCACCAGTGCTTCACCGGCGATGGATGCTGTCCCCGCCCTCGATTCATTCCGTCTCTTTCGTTCGTCAATACATCGAGTTCGCAACTCGCCGCTACGGCGGACAAACCCTTACTGATTAAATTCCTGTTCGCATTGTCTTAACACTCATCATAAGACCAACCTGCTCTCACGATGTTAATCTTGCAGCGGCTCTCGACCGTTGGGTCGTCCATAGTCCTCATGTTTGTCTCGAGTCTTACATTGGAAGTCAGTCAATCCGACGGATTGTCAGCCTGTGCAGTCTTCACTCGGCCCAACTAAATAATGCAATCCGAATGGTATCTTTTCTAAGCTGTCAAGTTTCTTTGGCTGTTGTGAACACATTTTATCCCTTTCTCTTTTGGTGGTTGGAAGATTATTCCCTATATGAACAGAGCTGAATAGGACCTGGTTGTGGGTTATGCCGTTCCAAATGCACTTTTATTATTTCCCAACACACATCACTTTTTCCAAACACACATAGCAAATTTCATTTTTTCCCAATACACATAGACCTTTTTTTCAGCTGAGTATGAGATGGGATTTTGAGTTGCTTTTCCCAACATTCATTCAAAAATTTCCCAATATATATTCAACAGTTCAAAAATTCCCAACACATTCAAGGGTGAAAAAATTTCCCAACACACATTCAGGGTCAAAAATTTTTATTGCTCCAATCAAAGCCTATATCCAAATACAGCCAGGGAATAGCCCTGGCGAAGGCCAAAAGGCCGTAGTTATGTTGAACGAACACAAAGAAGATAATGATGAACTTCCAAAAATGGAAATCCCACGCCAAGAACGTAAGGTAGACGACAGTCACTCCCCACTAGCGGTCACATGACTTTTGTGACACAAACTTGCCGACGATACTCCTTCATGCCCAAAGATTATATAGACCATTTACGACCAGGAACACGTTCTTTTGCCTTCCTGTCTACCCATCCCTGGTTTCGCTTTGTAGAATTTTGCTTCTCTGGTGGAGTAGTATAGTGAAAAAAAAAAGTTTTTTCTTTCAGCACAGAAACTCATTTTGACGCGTTTGGACACTACTTGTAAAAAAACGCGACGCGCTTTTGCCATTACATAATCAACACACGTGACCCTACCCCTACCCCTCCCCGCCGTTCTGACGCGCCAAAAGCACCAGAAAATGCCCAAATTGAAGCGGAAAGCATGTGCTGCTAATCTCGGCGCGTTTGCCAAGGTTTTTCTCATGGATTTCACTCCTGGAAATGAGTTTTTTATTCGACCCATAGAAAAAAACAAAAAATCGACCAGACAGTGTCTTCCTCGCCTCCAGAGTCTCCGAGATCCCTGTCCCCCATGTCTGTACACGCAGAGCAACAAGATCCAGACAACTTTAGCTTGGACTGTCCCTCGGATGATGGAAGCTCGGTTCTATCAGATCTCTCAGAAGATCTTGACGACATTCCAGCATTTGAAACAGAACAAGGGCTGCTAAAATGGCTCCAACTAGGAAAGGAGCAGCTAAAGAAGCTTGCTATAAACTTGAAGCCAGCAGAGAAGCCTTTGCGAGGCCCTTATTTCAAGTCGAAAATAGGCGGAGTACCGTCAGATCGGACAGCGCGATTGAAAAGAGCCGAGGACAAGAAAAAAGCTGCAGGACATGGGAAGGGGCTGATGGCTTGGTTGGGACGACCGACGGCAGCACTGCAGCAAGCAGCTGAAGTTGGATCTGGGTCCGCTGTGACACCGCTCCAAGAAACAATTGATATGCCCGTGATTTTGCCTGCCGATGCAGCTGTCGAGATGCTAATTGGGGACGAGGTAGAGGAGGAAGATGAAGATGAAGACTGTTTGTCGTTGTCACTGTCGGAGCAGGAGGAGGAGGGATTGGGAGATGTCGAAGAAATATTCTCACTTGTTTCCAATGCGACATCACTTCCAGTCAACACTCCATCTCCACCACGCAGCTCTACACCGCCCGTTCCCATCCCATCGTCTTCTCATGTCGTCCAGCCACCTGCCGAACTGGGTCCTTCACCCAGTCGACAGTATTCGGCGGGTCCAATAGCGTTTACTCGAGCAGATCAATCGTTCCACTACACACCTGTCGCACAGCCAGCAGGACCGCCGAGTCGACCGCCATCGAGTCAGAAGGTTGAGCAGGCGATTATCAAGCTCAATTCAATCCTTCATCCATCCCGCGGGCCCAACACGAAGGGATATAAAAATATGGACCTGAATATGATCCTGCGCGCTCGACTGGAATTGATGATCAGTTTCCTTCGACTTTACGCGTCGGATGGCTACGCAGAATGGGCCAAGTGCGCTGATATCATTGCCAAATCAGCGGGGAAGGGGTCCTGGCTCTCGCGGCGTATCCGTGAATGGACCGTCGATTTTATTCGGGACGAAAATAATTTGCCGACAGCGGAGTATGGAAAAATGAATGGGACCATTTTGGAGGACGAAGATTTAGCCCAGGAACTGCATCTGCACCTCCAGGGAATCGGGAAGTATGTCGCCGCCCAGGATATTGTGAACTACATGGCCACAGACGAGATGAAAGCGCGCTTGAAACTCAAAAATGGCATATCACTCCGGACGGCGCAGAGATGGATGAAACGGATGGAATATCGATGGACCAAGGAGCCGAAGGGCATGTACAGCGACGGGCACGAGAGGGAAGATGTTGTGGATTACCGGCAGAACCAATTTCTACCCCGGTGGGCAGAGCTGTCCAGATACACCCGGAAATTCACAGAAGACGGAGACGAGATTGGTTCACCAGAGGCCGCAGCTGCAAGTGCTGTTCCAAAGCAGAAGAAGAAAAGCAAGAAGCGGACAGCGGAAGAGATTGACGAGGTGTGGGATGATGAAGAGATGGAACGAACATTTGTTGTGGCACCTGATGGGCGGGTTGTCGTGATTTGGAGACACGATGAATGCATATTCTATGCAAATGATCGCCGGAAAATCAGATGGGTCCACGCCGGCGAAAAGGCCAAGCCGTACGCCAAAGGAGAGGGAGCATCAATGATGGTTGCAGCTTTCATTTCCGAGCATGGATGGCTCGCTCGCTGGACATTCCGGCCAGGTGGTAAACGGGACGGCTACTACACCACAGCAAAAATTCTGGAGCATGCAACCGAAGCCATGGATATTTTGGATAAAACCCGCCCCCCACGAGCGCCATGTCTTTGCCTACGACAACGCAACCACTCACACGGCTCGGCCTCCAGATGGTCTTAGTGCTCGTTATATGGTCGTCAAACCCCCGACAACAAAAAGCAAAAAGACCAACTTTCTGTGTACAGTGCAAACTGCGAATGGTGTCCAATATGTTCGGATGCGTGATGGCACATTTGCGGACGGTACCCCGCAGTCACTGTACTTTCCCGATGGACATCCGCAGGCGGGGATATTCAAGGGCATGCGAAATTTGATTCACGAGCGCATTGCCAAAGGGGCCGCGCTTCCGAATCCAGACAACCTGAAGGCCGAATGCAAAGGCTTCAAATGTCCACCTGGGCGTACAGATTGCTGCTGTCGTCGGATTTTATTCACACAGCCCGATTTCGTCAATCAAAAGTCGATGCTTGAAGAGCATTGTGAAGCACGTGGTTACGAAGTTATTTTCTTCCCGAAGTTCCACTGCGAGTTGAACTGCATCGAGCAGGCGTGGGGATTTGCTAAACGGATCTATCGAATGTTTCCCTCGTCATCAAAAGAAGAGGATTTGGAGCGCAATATGAATGCTGCACTTGATGCTGTTCCAATTAAAACTATACGGAAGTAAGTTCGTCAATTGACTTGACCATTCTGGACCTGATTCAGAGTTATTGAAGATTTGCCCGGCGATCAGATCGCTTCATGGACGCATATCGGAAAGGATTGGATGGTGTGCAGGCCGTGTGGGCAAGCAAAAGATATCGCGGCCACCGTATCTTACCAAAAAACATCATGGAATTGTTCGATAAATTCTTCAAGAAGAAGAATTAGTTTCATCTAATGAATACATGTATTTTGCTTTTCCTTGGGACCCAGTCCTGCTTTAAAAAATAGATTTTTTTTTCGACTCGACGATTTTTGCCGCGTTACGCGTGACGTGACAATACCACGTGACCGCTAGTGGGGAGTGACTGTCGTCTACCTTACCGCGTATGCTGTCAATATTCGCCAGGGCTATTCCCTGGCTGTATTTGGATATAGGCTTTGATTGGAGCAATAAAAATTTTTGACCCTGAATGTGTGTTGGGAAATTTTTTTCACCCTTGAATGTGTTGGGAATTTTTGAACTGTTGAATATATATTGGGAAATTTTTGAATGAATGTTGGGAAAAGCAACTCAAAATCCCATCTCATACTCAGCTGAAAAAAAAGGTCTATGTGTATTGCGAAAAAATGAAATTTGCTATGTGTGTTTGGAAAAAGTGATGTGTGTTGGGAAATAATAAAAGTGCATTTGGAACGGCATAGTGGGTAGCCTACCCTGCTTCATGTGTGTGGCGTCTGAGCAGAAGACCCTTGTTCGATTTCGGGCTAGGTTAAGCTCGGAATGAAGTATTTTTTTTTGGTATTCTGAATTTTAGTTGTGCTCGGGCTACGTGTCTACCCAGAGAAGATGGTGTTTTTTTTGGATCGAGAGTTCATCCGCAGAGTGAGCGAGGCAGGGCATGAGCCAGAGAATTCAGAATTAAATCCCAAGTTCATTGCACGTTCTCGGCGTCGCTGCACTAGCTACGTAGTCCGCATACTTTCGTAAATACCCCGAGGTCAGAAAGAATAGCACAAAACCTGGTTGTGGATGGCCCACCCCTGCCGCGTGTGATATACTCCAGTACTCGTTAGCAGAAGTCCCTGTTCGATTCGGGGCCAGGTCATTCTGCTTGTTCGGGAATTTTTTGAGTTGCCTCAGCCTTCGGCAAAGTCTGGAACAGGCTTTCATTTCTACAGGTATTAGACTGAGGTAACGTTGGCTTCAATGTTCGGATCCGGAATTCAACGTCAGATGTCTCGCACGTGATACTGAACACCCTCCGTACTCTCAGACCCACGAATTCAACCAAGGCCAGCAAGATCCCATATGGTTGCCTACACTTGTGTGTGGTAAGCTCCACTTCACAAAGTCAAGCAAGTGCACAGGATACCCTCGTTCGATTCGGGGCCAGCTCATATATCTGCATCTGTGAAATTTTCCCTTTTTTCTCGGATATGGAATGTGTGCTTAGTTGGCCTAAGTGCGCGACGTTGGGGCTTATTGCTTATTGGAGAGCCAGTAGTCAGTTTGCAGAAGACCGATACAAATTAATTGAATCATAATTTCACTGTTCCAGCTTTCAGGCGTTGGCTCAGCTCGTCATACTTGCAGATTTCACTCAATTCTTTTCTGGGAATCTTGTTTGCCATACAATTATACCGATGTCTCTCTCTCTCCTGGGCCCCCTGAAAGTGTCTTGCACTCTTGGCCAAGTCGAGGTCGATTTTCAGTGTTGAATTCAAGCCGAATTGCAAATTTGTCTCGCGTCTGCGGTGTGTGCATTGTGCCAATCAGCCTGAAGAACTCCTTCAAACCCACAGTTCGAAGGAGGTCGTGATCTAATGGTGGATGGCCCACACCTGCTTCGTGTCGCCGGTGTAGCAGTGATGATGCAATAAGCAGGATCCTTCGTTCGATTCGGGGCTAGGTCATACTGGCTTGCTTGTCCTCTTTTCTTTTATGGAATGGCATTCTCTTCTTGGTTTGTCTTTGTCTCCGAGGGCGGCGAAGTCCCGAAGAGATGTATATTTCGGTTCATTTTTCATGGCGGCCGCGGGGGAGTTGTGGTTGTCAATGATGTTCAGCCTTGAATAATTCAACATGAATTTCTGGAAGTTGTCTCGCATCTGCTTCAAGGAAGGGAGCATAAGACCTGGAGGTGATGGCCCACGCCTGCTTTGCTTCGATATTTCGCATTCTAGATAAGCCGCATGATCCCTTGTTCTCGGTGCCAGACCATGTCGCACTGACATGTAGAGTATTTTTATATTTTCCTTCGAATTTGGTTAGTTCTGGAGTGTTTTTGGGACGCTGGCGGCTGGTGATTTTTGCAAAAAGGTGCGTGCAAGGGAGGCCAGACAAAGGGAGGGTTCCAATTCAAGTTGAACCATGCACAAGTTCAGAAGGAATCCGAACGTGCCGCTGAGTGCACTAACAGTTCTTTTCGAGTACTCCCCAAATACATTGTACTTACCAGGGCAAGCAAGGCCTGGCGGTGGTTGGTATCAAACTGCTGCATTTGGTTGGGGAACATGCTGTATTCCAAAGCAGGAGAACTCGTTCGATTCGAGGTCAGGTCATCGCGAGATCTCGATGTTATTTACCCTTCGATCCAATTGAAGGGGCATACATGTGGGGTTGGGCATCAGCCGATTGAAAGCTGTGCAGTTTGCACTTGTTTGTTCTCGATTAAATCCAAAATCAGACGGTTTTTGGATCTTTTCGTTTGCACCATTGAATCTGCTTGACGTCTATCCAACTTTGAGAGACAAAAATGTTATTTACATGCCACAGTATGTCACTGCCAAATATTGAAGCCTCAGACCTTCTCGTTGCATTTTTGTTGGCCCATCCTTTAACTGTCTTGTAGTGTGTTCTTCCCGCATATCAAGCTTGGGTTACTTGTGTCCAAAAAATCTGCTAAATTCAGGAAAGCTTGGATTTGGTGTGATGATATAGCATGAAAAACTTCAGGTGTATCGTGCAGACCGTCTTCGAGTAAGCTTCCAGTCAAGATGACGAGTAGTAGCCTGTGCTGCAGATATAAATGGAGTAAATGAATGCAATATAGGCCATTCCAAGGCTTTAGAGTTGATTCTGAATGATATGTGTACTGATTTTGAGGTCAGGAGGTGCTAAAATGTTCAAGATCTTGAGGCGACGCGTCTGCTCTTATGAGGTCGCGGCCACAGCATGTGTGCACGTGACTGCGTACCGCCAAAATCATTCCGGTTGCCATGGCGCCCCAGGTTCTAGGCGCTCGGGAATCACCGAATGTTCTTAACTCGGCAGGAAGATCAGATGGTTAACCCCAAAATGGACAGAGGAATTTTGACGGGACGCATTGCTCGTAAAATGGCGAGGGACACAAGCAATAAAATGCATCGTATTTTATCATTTTTCAAAATTTCAAAAATCCCTCTTTACATTTTAAAGGAAAGTCGTTTTTTAAAATGGGGAAGATGTTGGCTTAATTTTCGTGGGTGTGTGGAAAGTCTGGGGCGCGGTTTAAGACTGGCCAAAATCAAAAACCAAGGTGCAATCGAGAACAAACAATGACAAGCTGCACAGCTTTCAATCGGCTGATGCCCAACCCCAATACATGCACTGGTGGGTGTTTTTCTCTCTCGTTCTTTTTCGTGCCCAGTGCGCTGTGCGCTTGAAGTATAGTATGCAACGAAGCAGCTAAGCCCCTATTACCGAACCCCGATCAATCCCGAACAACGCTGATCGCCACGGTGGCGGTGCCGTGTGTGATCTTTCTTGTCTCTCTTCCGACGCGCTCCCGTGGACGTGATGCCGCGAATGCGCTCAATGGCGACACCGCCGTGCAACTCAATGGCGAATCTAACATGAACGCAACAACAAAGCCCACACTGGACGCTCCATAATAAACCCACCTTCGGCACAATCATCCTCGCGCGCCTCGGTGCGCGCGAGTGGCGCAGTTGCAACCTGAATCCTTGCCTTGTGCGCAAGCCCACCGCCCTCATCATCGGGCTCATAGGGTATGCGGAGTATGTGTATGTGGGGCGGTGCAGTTGGCGGAGGGCGGAGGCTTACCAGACGATCCACGCGAAGGAGGAAGAAACGACTCGCGCAATGACGGAGCACACCTCCCCGCGCGCTCCCGCGCGCCTCTCGCTACTGCACGCGGTGCGAGATCGTGAAGCTGTATAGGGGAAGGTGCGCACTATTCCACTCTCCTTCATGTTTGGTGGTTTTTTTCGCCTTCGTCTGCGCTCCACATGCTCCGGGCGCTTTCCGTGCCCCCCGAGTCCCGCGTAATCGACGCGCTTGGTGTCGCTCGGTGTCGGCGTGTTCGAGCACGAGCACGAGCAATCGGCGCTCTCGTGCTCCTATACTTTTTGGCTCCGACGCTTTGGCGTTGCCATCGACGGGACGCGGCGCTCTTCCCATTCTGCCTTGCTTCCTCTGACGCATACACTACCGCGCTCGCAGTGCATCCTCAAATACGACCACTGCCTCTGGAGCGGGCAATACATCGGCACGCAGAACCACAATTCTTTCTTATTAGCTTGGTGGCTACGGTGCGTTCCTTTCCTACTTTTTGTGGACTCTCCCTTTTTCCGAACCTTCGAGCTATTGAGTGCCGAGGCGGCCAGGCGAGCGGGGAATCGACGCGTTCAGGATGCAGTGGCATTCGAGTCCGACGTGCCGGGGCGTAAGCGAGGAGTCGACGTGCTCGAGGCGTGATCGCTCGACTCTCCCCACCCTTTCTCCCGTTCCTCGTCGCGTCCGCTCGTTTGCCCTCGACTTTCCGAGCCTAGTCTCGAGCCTCGTCGCGACGAGGAATCGGTCTGGGAACGACTCTCGAATCCCGCCGAGCCAGGAATCGACTCAATCTGGAGTCTTGACGCTTCCTTGATTGCTCTGTGCTCTCCGCTCTCTATTCCCTCCTCTCTTCTCTTCTTCACCTCACCTAGTACTGAGACGATGCGCAGGTTCACGACCTACGCCTTAATCTCAGAGTCTGCGCTGGTTTTCAATGTCGTGTGGAGGAAAAGAATAGGTGGTGGCGACCCCAACCCGCAGGAGGTGGTTTTGATCGCGCGGTGAGTCCTTCGCCCTCTTGTACATTCTTCCTACTCTTCTCCTCACTTTTATCCTACTTTCTTTTATTCTACTTTCTTTGAGAAAACGAGCGGGCACCTTGTCTCGTGTCCGATCTCTGCTGTCTGTTTCCCTCAATAAAGGGACGGGAAGAGAGGAACATGTACGCCCTCTGCTTCCCTTCTTCCCTTCCGCCCTCCCCGCGCTTCCCTTTTTCGCTTTTATTTTCTCTTATTTTTCCTGGATGCGATTTCGGTGCGCAGTAGTGCTGACGAAAGATATGATATAGAGCGGTCCTCTTCCTCCTCTTCGCGCTCCTGCTGGGCATATATGACCCACCCCCGCATGCTGTTGAGTTCGATGACGGCGGTATGTGCGCACTTGCCTTTCTTTCTGTCTTTTGCGCTGATGAGGTTTTCGTCTCTTTTTATATGTGGTTTCTTCTTTCAATGCATTTCGACTTTCGGTCTCGACTTGCGACTTACCACCGCCGACGTTTAATACGTGCCTGGTGACTTTCGATTGACGACCGCCGATTTCTAATACGCGCGCGGGGAATCGACTTGCGACCCTTGGCGATTTGGAACTCTGCATCGACTCAACTTTTCGTGGATTGGATGGATATGGATATGGATCGCTCGGCACGGCGCTCGGCCGACGCACGGAAAAGCAAATATGACAACAGGTCGAGGCTTTCGCAGCCCGTTGCCTACGCGAGCGCGAGAACGCCGCGCTGGCGGAGGAGAGTGTGCCTTGGCGAGATGTTGGGTAAGTCATGCTCTCCGTTCCCACTCGTTCCTCTTTTTCTCCTTCCCCCTCTTCCCTTATCCCGCTTACGCTGACACCAACGCCCGCAGCACGAAATGCCGCTCCCGCCTCACACTCGACGCCGAGTGAGGCCACTCCTGCGCGAGAGAACGTGTTATGGGCGGGCAGTCGGCGCGCCACATGAGGGGACGTGATGGGGCGGGATGGCTTTGGGTTTGTGAGTACTTTCACTTCTGGTTTTCGTTTTTTTCCCCACGGCCTCTGCGGCGTTTTACTTCAAGGCGTTCTTTCTCCATTGCCATTCGTCTTTGTTATTTCGGGTGTGGCGACTGTTTTTGCTGGGTTCTGCGGCTTGCGCTTCGCTTTTTGAGGCCGATGCGCTGCGCTGCGGCCGCGGAGCGGAAGGTTTGAGTGGACGAGGAGAGGGCAGACGACGGGAAAGCGACCGGAGGATTGTGGGATGATATCGGAGAAGATGACAGAGCATTAGAGACATTTCCGATAAGCGCTTTTCAATACGACCTCACCGTCCGGAAACCGCAGCTTTTTGAGGATGGTGCAGTGCCGCGACACGACACCGAATCAAGTGGCTTTGCACGAGCGAGCGCAGTCCGAGACTCGACGTCGCTTCGAAAGTGGCATATCATCACGGATAAAGAAGAGCGCAACCGAAGGGAACGGTACAGAGACGGGTTCCTATCGCGGGCTCCAAGGTATTCGATGGAACCCAAACGACGGCGGGATGATAACAGCCTTCGATGTCTTCTTGGATGATGATATCTTACCGCGTGCGAAACTCAAATTTAAACTCTGCGCCCATGCCGACTTTGAGAATATTCTCCTTCCATATGTAGAACTTCTTTCTAGTGGACCTCAACTATCTGTTCGTTAGCACTCAGAATAGGGTCCCGGACAATTGCATAACTTGTTTTTCAACTTGGTTTTTTTTAGCGCTGTCTAGGGCTCCTTCTCCCGCCCCAGTCACAGACTCTCCTGTGCCGATGGTTGACGCCATAGAGATATGCTCTGCTGACACGCCGCTATCATCATGCATCTTGTTTCCTTCCCCTCCGCTGTCAGGACGCTGTTTCTGCCTATGAAGTCTTCACGCTCGCAAAATATCCTTGTTCGCTGAACGTATGGCCCACACGGTACCATCCCTTCTATATGTTGGAACAAAACCGTCAACTGTGCATATATAGAGGTCGAACCCCACCTGCACGAGATGACTACGTCCCTCATGCCCAACGCAACTGAATCACTCAATCCTTCCACGCCTCTCGCTTTCTTGCCGCCGGCCGTCGCAGATCGACTTGAGCGGTCGCGATATCTCTATGCAGCAACACTTGGAGTAAGAACTGTTCAATATTCATCTACACAAGTTAATGCTTCTTGAAACCTAGGCATACGTGTGGGACATTGCATTGAACCTCGGAAACGACCATATGTTGTTGTTCAAGCACAGAGTTCGCTTCCCGACGATTGTGTATTTTCTGTCAAGGTAATCTCGAGACATTTCCAGAATTTCAAGCACCTGATTCGGTCAAGAACATTCACATTGGCCTACATTCTTGTAAACTTCATCGATACAGGTGAACTGATTATTTTTTAACTCGAATGCAGAGTTGAACATGCAGAGTTGAACATATCACGGATCACAGTTGCACCGGTTAAAAGCTGCAATGCCGCAGTGCTTGGCTACAGCATC
Source organism: Mycena sanguinolenta (assembly GCA_014462675.1). Lineage (NCBI taxonomy): Eukaryota > Fungi > Basidiomycota > Agaricomycetes > Agaricales > Mycenaceae > Mycena > Mycena sanguinolenta. The sequence continues at coordinate 9,265,609 of JACAZH010000003.1, read as the reverse complement.
TGCCTCGTTTTGTCGCAGGCAGCCACCGCGATGCTTTTTTTTTTACGAGTAACTGCGGTTTGGTATCCAAACAAGGTCGCCTTTGGGGTGTTCTTCATTCTTTGGATCGCCGTTCTCGGGGCTGGTATCACCGCGCCACTCGGAGTTCGCGAAGCGCATATAGGACCCACTACGCCATGTGTTCTCACGGCCTTACCAGCGGATACCGAAGTCGCTGCGATTATGCCTCTGATCAACGACACCGCCATCTTCTTTGCTATAAGCTACCGTATTCTCATTCATACGATAGTGGAGGATTCCCTCCTGGCCCGTCTTCGAATTTTCTTTGGTGGGAGCGGATTATCCGCACTCTCGCAGGCGTTACTTCGGAGCGGACAGCAGTTCTACTTGTGAGCGTATTTTTATGTTTGCACTGATTGCTTCTTCAATGTTACATCCAGTATTGCAGTCGCCACACATATCGCTCTTCTTGTTCTCTTGAACCTGCCTCATTTGACCCCGACCTATCGCGGCATGTTCGGAATCCCCGCCATTGCGCTGGTCAACGCAATGGCTTGCCTAGTGTTCCGGAGGATTAAATTCGGACTCATAAGTTCTGACGGGATATCAAACGTTGTCATCACTGGTCTCTCCCAGGATTTTCATGCCACGGCGAATCCTAGGTCGCTTTCCCTTCCCTCTCGTCGGACCGATCCCAGTACCACGGGATCTGGATGGAATACAGCTTGTCCATGGAATGTCCGGGTGCAGACGGAGATTGATAAGTTTGAAGACAGAGTTTATGCAAACTAGGAGATCTGCAAACCTGCAACATTAACATAGTTGTGTGTATACAATCGAAATTATGGATGTACTATATGACCAGAAAATATAGCTACTCTCTCGATGCGGGACTCAACGAAGATCACCTAGACCATAGTTGAAGCGATGTGCGGGATTCCAAAATCTCTAGCATAAATGGTCCAGGTTTATAGGTGTCATGAGTAATCAGGATATTGAGTGCGACATGCCCGAGGAAGACATGGTCGCTGTTTTTGATACCCTGTTTGGATCGATATCTGATTCCAATCAGTTGAACCTAAGAACTGTGAGGCCTGCCCACTCGCACGAGGCCAGGCAGCGTTTCAAATGGGATACGGTAAAACAAGAAGTACCGTGACTAATGGAAACTCTCGCCTCATGCAGAATTGACGCCGGCAGAATATAAACTAGTAGTGCTACCCTGACGGTGGGCTTCCCAGATTCACCTTCGTTAAGCCGTATCTTCGTGGCATTCTTCTCTATGTTGTCTGAAAGTCCCAAGAATGCCAGTGAGCTTGATTTCACCCAAAGAATTTACAGTAGTCATTACGAAACCGTATGGACATAATATCCCACCCTCTCGTTTTGGCCACATTCACAGTTGACAAATATACAATTGCATAAAATAACACAATGATGGTTAGGTGCCCTTCCGTTAATGGGAAAAGTGATAAAACCCTGCGGGGCTTCCCAAGGTAAATTGAGCATCGCCGAGAGACCCGAATACATTCCCAAGGCCCAAGTTCGATTCTCGTGGCATTAGAGTGTAGCACGAGTATATATTCGCGAATATGAATATTCGCTGAAACCTAGAAATTGATATTCGCATTCGTACGAATATTGATGGCGAATATTCGTTGCTTAGTCAGCAATATTCGCGAATATTCATGAATATGAATATTCAGTGAATACATTGGAGATTCAGGGGTTTAATAGCCACCAATGAGTTGCTGAGGACACTTTTATGTTATCTTGTGTGTTTAAACATTGTTGAAGACTCATACAAGCCCTTGTCTTGCATGTTCAACCATTTAATTGACCATCATCACATTTGCTGTCAACCTGTCAAGCAGTTGTCAAAGCAAATATGTCTCTAAAGTGGTTGGATTGCATATGAATTACAGATCTAATTGGTGTAAATGAAGTGTGTTATGGTTCCAGAGAGGAGATGTGTTAAACAGACCCAAATGTACTATGCTTGATTGAAATTTTAGCTGTGTATTATGGCTGCAAATATTCGCGAATATCAACTTTCCTGAAAACTGATATTCGCATTCGTGCGAATAGCACAGCCACAGCCATTCGCGAATACAAATATTCGCTATTCGCAAATGGCTTGGCACGAATATTCGTGATACTCACTATTCGTGCTACACTCTACGTGGCATTGCCTCCTATGCTTGATGAATTTATGTGCGGACCTTACCCTTGCGATTGCAGCTTTATGTATGTGCTCTGATCTGTTGGATTGACTGGGGAGGAGGCAAGAGCCAGGGCCAGAGCATTCAGAACTATCGGTTCAATTACGTGTTCTCGGTGTCGGTGCACCGACTACGTAGTCCGCATACTTTCGTAAATACCCCGAGGTCAGAAAGAACAGCACAAGACCTGGTTGTGGATAGACCACCCCCTGCCGCGTGTGAATAACTCCAGTACTCGTCAGCAGAAGTCCCTGTTCGATTCAGGGCCAGGTCATCCTGGTTGTTCGGGAATTTTTTGAGCTGCCTTAGCCTTCGGCAAAGTCTGGAACAGCCCTTCATTTCTACAGGTAACGTTGGCTTCAATGTTCGGATCCGGAATTCAACATCAGATGTCTCGCACCAGGTCATGTATAGCAAGTGATACTGAACACCCTCCGTATCCTCAGACCACGAATTCAACCAAGGCCAGCAAGATCCCGTATGGTTGCCTACACCTGTGTGTTGTAAGCTCTACTTCACAAAGTCAAGCAAGTGCACAGGATACCCTCGTTCGATTCGGGGCCAGCTCATATATCTGCATCTGTGAAATTTTCCCTTTTTTCTCGGATATGGAATGTGTGCTTAGTTGGCCCAAGTGCGCGACGTTGGGGCTTATTGGAGAGCCAGTAGTCAGTTTGCAGAAGACCGATACAAATTAATTGAACCATAATTTCGCTGTTCCAGCTTTCGGGCGTTGTCTCAGCTCGTCATACTTGCAGATTTCACTCAATTCTTTTCTGGGAATCTTGTTTGCCATACAATTGTACCGAAGTCTCTGCTTGGCCCCCTGAAAGCGTCTTGCACTCTTGGCCAAGTCGAGGTCGATTTTCAGTGTTGAATTGAAAACAAATTGCGAACTTGTCTCGCGTCTGCGGTGTGTGCATTGTGCCAACCAGCCTGAAGAACTCACAATCTAAAGGGGGCCAGCGGGATCTGGTAGTGGATGGCCCACACCTGCTTTGTGTCGCCGGTGTAGCAGTGGTAATGCAATAAGCAGGATCCTTCGTTCTAGGTTATACTGGCTGGCTTGTCCTCTTTTCTTTTATGGAATGGCATTCTCTTCTTGTTCTGTGTTTGTCTCCGAAGGCGCAAAGGTCCGGGAGATGTTCATTTCAGTTCGTCTTTTGCGGCAGGCACAGCGGAGCTGTGGTTGATGGTCAGTATTGAATAATTCAACGTGAATTTCTGAAACATCCACTCGGGGTAGCCTATACATCAGAGGAAAGCAAGGAAGGCAGGATAAGATCTGGTGGCGGGTGGCCCACGCCTGTTTTGCTACGTAACGGTATTTGGTGTTCTAAATAAGCAGGGGAACAATGTAAGTTACTTCGGGATGTAAATAACTTCGAAATCGCGCGCATTTGGTTCTGAAATTTCCAATTGATCTTTTTTGTCTTATCCTTCATGCCCGGAGCTGTGGGAACGACGGTTTGAGCATCTGTGGCTGCACCACCACCGTCAGGAGTAGGGCCTAGGGGTGACAAAGTCGAGTAACGCGGGTCCCGAAATATTGATATCCGGGTCGATCTTGAATGCTGAAGGAGTCGATTGGTTGAATAGGTTGGAGGCGGCACTCACTGTAGCTGCCCCGGCCCCAAGTTATTCACAGTTATTCACAGTTATTCACAAGGATTTTTGAGCAACTTCCAGGGGGTGTGTAAATAACCACACCAGAAATGGAAAAATTTAATAATGTCCTGAAAGTTGATCTGAAAGTAGTAATATCAGATACAATTTCAGCTTTACTGAAATGACTGATTTCATTGGATCTGAAAGTGTGTCAGAAAGATCTTCTTTCAGAGTTGCTTTCAAAGACTCTGAAAGTACAACTTTCATAGACGCACTATTTTTGCCGTTGGTCCGGTAATTAATTGCCGGACCAATGGCAAAAAGCCTGCAGCTCTGAAAATCGTTCTTTCAAACTCTATGAAAGGAACTTCGAAAGTACCTCTTTCTGTCTCTCTTTCAGGCATTCTGAAATTGGTACTTTCAGTAGCTGCTGAAATTGGATCTGATATTATCACTTTCAGCTCAACTTTCAGGGCATTATTAAATTTTTCCATTTCCGGTGTGAACATGTTCCTAACTGTTATTAACATGATGTTATTAACAACTGTTAGTAACACAAGGGTTGTTAACAGAACCCTAAGCGACATGCAGAGTATTTTTACATTTTCTTTCGAATTTGGTGAGTTGGTTGGGTCTTTCTGAGACACTTGTGACTGATGTTTTTCAAGCAGAGCTGGATGTAAGGGAGGGAAGACGAAGGGATCAAATTCAAGTTAAACCATGCACAATTTGGGAGGGAACCCGAACGTGCCGCTCAGTGCACTGACAGCTTTTTCCGAGGACTCCCACAAATACATTGTACTTAACAGCAGGGCCAGCAAGACCTGGCAGTGGTTGGTATCACAACTGCTGCATGTAGGGGAACACCTTCTATTCCGAAGCAGGAGAACCTCGTTTGATTCGGGGCCAGGTCATCCCGAGATCGTCAATATTGTTACCTCTTGATCTAGCTGAAGCGGCGTGTATACCCTGCTCAATTTTTTTCTACCTTGTGCTCGAAGTACAAAATGGAAAGAAGCGGCCAAGCCCGTATTCCCGAACAATTCCGAACAACGCCGATCACCGAGGTGGCGGTGCTGTGCGCCATCTTTCGACCACCACTTTTCTTCGACACTCCGTGGCCGTGATGCCACCCAGCGCGAGTGCGCTCAACAATCGCAAATACAACATCAACGCAAACCAAGCCCGCGTTGGACAATAAGAATGCGCTCGACAACAACCCCACCTTCGGCACAATCACCACCACGCGCCTCGCTGCGCCGCAAGAGGCGCCTTCAGAAGCCGCAGTGGTAACCTGTGCGCAAGCTCACCGTTGCGCTCACGGCAGAGCACCTCCCCGCGCACCACCGCGCCCCTGCCGCCGTCACTGCACGTGGCGCGAGGTCGTGAAGCTGCATAGGGGAAGGTGCGTGTTTGCTCTTCCCCACTCTCTTATGCTTCATGGTTTTTGCCATCTTCGCCTTCGCTCCGCACTCTCCCCGCGCGGCGCCCGTGCTCCCGAGTCCCGCGTAGTCGACACGGTTCGGTGTCGGTTGGCGTCGGCGTGCTCTGGTGCGAGCAATTGGCACTTCCGTGCTCCCATTGTTTTCGGCTCTGCCGCGTTGGCGTTGCCATCCACACGATGCGGCTCTTTTCCCCGTTCTGCATTGCTTCATCTGACGCATATGCTACCGCGCTCGCATAGTGCATCCTCAAATACGACCACTACTGACCCTGAATCGGGCAATATGTCGGCGCCCAGAACCACAAATTCTTTATTAATCTTTGTTGCTACGGTGCGTTCTTTTCTCTGATCTCTTCTTCAATTCTCTTTTCTCCGAACCTCCAACCTTTCGAATGTCTAGGCGATCAGGCGAGCGGGGAATCGACGCTCCCGAGCGTAAAGGCGTTCGAGTTCCGAGCAAGGAATCAACGTGACCTGGCGGGAGCAAAGAGCCGACGGGTTCGAGGCGTGATCGTTCCACTCTCCTCGCCCTCTTTCCCGTTTCTCGTCGCGTCTGCTTATTTGCCTTCGACTTTCCGAGCTCTGTCGCCACGAGGAATCGGCGCTCGACGAGGCGAGAACGACTCGGGTCCCGCCGAGCGAGTAATCAACTCAGTCTCGAGCCTTGGCGCTGCCTTGATTGCTTTCTGCTCCCTCCTTTCTCTTCACCTCTTCTTCGGTCTTTGAGTTCCTACTTGCGAAACGATGTAGGTGTGCTTCACGACCTATACCTTAATCTCGGTGCTGATTTTCAACGTCGGGTGGAGGAAAGAGATGGATGAAGGGGAGACAGACCAGCAGGAGATGGCGTTGATCACACTGTGAGTCTTGCTTCCTCTCTTTCAAATTCACTCTTTCCCTTTTCCCGTTTCCCCGCGCCTTGCAAATTATTTTTTTGGGCCAGGGGAAACGGGGAGGGGTGGGCGCAGCACATCTTGTCGTCTCCCTTCCGCTCTTCTTCCTCGTTCCTCGACCGAATGTATCGGAAGGAGCACACACAGCCTCCTGTTTCTACTTGCTGGTGTGGGCTGACACGACGCAGGGTGGCCCTTTTCTGCCTCTTTAGCCTTCGTGCGGAGGTTGTTGTGGTCGATGACGCTACAAGAAAAGCTGCCTTTCTGCTTTGCTTCCTCTGACGCATATGCTAATGTCCTCGTCGTGCATCTACGAACACCACTGCACCTGGAACGGGCAATACGTCGGTGCGCGGGAACATAAATATTTTATTAGTTTCTTGGTGGCCACTGCGGTGCGTTCTTTTTCTCTACTCTTCTCTTCCACTGCCCCTTGTCTCCTAACCTCCGAGCTATTGAGTGCCGAGGCAACCAGGCGAGCAGGGAATCAACGCGTCCGAGATGCAAAAGCGTTCACGTCGCGAGCGAGGAATGGACATGACCCGGCGAGAGCAAGGAGTCGACGCGCTCGAGATATGATCGTTCGATTCTCCTTCCCATTTCCCCCGCGACGCGTCTGCTCGTTTGTCTTCGATTTTCCGAGCTCCATTGCGACGAGGCGGGAACGAGTCTCGAGTTCCACTTAGCAAGGAATCCACTCAGTCTCGAGTCCTGACGCTGCCTTGATTGCTCTCTGCTCTACTCCCTCCTTTCTCTTTGCCTCTTCTCTGGTCTTCGAGTTCCTATTGACCAAAACAGTGTAGGTCCTCTTCACGACCTATAGCTCAATCTCAGCACTGGTTTTCGACGTCGGGTGGAGGAAAGGGATAGGTGCGGGCGACACGAACCCGCAGGAGGTGGCGTTGATCGCACTGTGAGTCTTGCTTCCTCCCTTTCCCCCTCCCCGTTTCCCCTCACCTTGCAAGTTGGTTTTTTTGTCGGACCAGTGGAATCGGGCAGGCGCGGACGCCGCGCATCTCGTCCATCCCGCTCTTCTTTCTCGTTCCTCGACCAAATGGACAGGAAGGGACACACACAGCCTCCTGTTTCTATTTGCTGGTGTGGGCTGACACGACGCAGGGTGGCCCCTCCTTCCACTGGACGTGAACTGCACGTGCGGAGGTTGTTGTGGTCGACGACGATGGTGCGTACGCGTTTTCTCTTGAGGAAGGGACGGGGCTGATTTCTTTTCTTTTCTTCGTGGGTATGTGTCCGCATCATCAGGTGATGACAGGGTGGTGTGTAGGAGCGAGTGGACAAGCAGACATGTGCATATATCCGGGAAAGCCTGGCGTACCATAATCCCCAGGGGGCATTGGAGGGAAGTACAGATAAGGTAGACGACAGTCACTCCCCACTAGCGGTCACATGACTTTTGTGACACAAACTTGCCGACGATACTCCTTCATGCCCAAAGATTATATAGACCATTTACGACCAGGAACACGTTCTTTGCCTTCCTGTCTACCCATCCCTGGTTTCGCTTTGTAGAATTTTGCTTCTCTGGTGGAGTAGTATAGTGAAAAAAAAAAGTTTTTTCTTTCAGCACAGAAACTCATTTTGACGCGTTTGGACACTACTTGTAAAAAAACGCGACGCGCTTTTGCCATTACATAATCAACACACGTGACCCTACCCCTACCCCTCCCCGCCGTTCTGACGCGCCAAAAGCACCAGAAAATGCCCAAATTGAAGCGGAAAGCATGTGCTGCTAATCTCGGCGCGTTTGCCAAGGTTTTTCTCATGGATTTCACTCCTGGAAATGAGTTTTTTATTCGACCCATAGAAAAAACAAAAAATCGACCAGACAGTGTCTTCCTCGCCTCCAGAGTCTCCGAGATCCCTGTCCCCCATGTCTGTACACGCAGAGCAACAAGATCCAGACAACTTTAGCTTGGACTGTCCCTCGGATGATGGAAGCTCGGTTCTATCAGATCTCTCAGAAGATCTTGACGACATTCCAGCATTTGAAACAGAACAAGGGCTGCTAAAATGGCTCCAACTAGGAAAGGAGCAGCTAAAGAAGCTTGCTATAAACTTGAAGCCAGCAGAGAAGCCTTTGCGAGGCCCTTATTTCAAGTCGAAAATAGGCGGAGTACCGTCAGATCGGACAGCGCGATTGAAAAGAGCCGAGGACAAGAAAAAAGCTGCAGGACATGGGAAGGGGCTGATGGCTTGGTTGGGACGACCGACGGCAGCACTGCAGCAAGCAGCTGAAGTTGGATCTGGGTCCGCTGTGACACCGCTCCAAGAAACAATTGATATGCCCGTGATTTTGCCTGCCGATGCAGCTGTCGAGATGCTAATTGGGGACGAGGTAGAGGAGGAAGATGAAGATGAAGACTGTTTGTCGTTGTCACTGTCGGAGCAGGAGGAGGAGGGATTGGGAGATGTCGAAGAAATATTCTCACTTGTTTCCAATGCGACATCACTTCCAGTCAACACTCCATCTCCACCACGCAGCTCTACACCGCCCGTTCCCATCCCATCGTCTTCTCATGTCGTCCAGCCACCTGCCGAACTGGGTCCTTCACCCAGTCGACAGTATTCGGCGGGTCCAATAGCGTTTACTCGAGCAGATCAATCGTTCCACTACACACCTGTCGCACAGCCAGCAGGACCGCCGAGTCGACCGCCATCGAGTCAGAAGGTTGAGCAGGCGATTATCAAGCTCAATTCAATCCTTCATCCATCCCGCTGGGCCCAACACGAAGGGATATAAAAATATGGACCTGAATATGATCCTGCGCGCTCGACTGGAATTGATGATCAGTTTCCTTCGACTTTTACGCGTCGGATGGCTACGCAGAATGGGCCAAGTGCGCTGATATCATTGCCAAATCAGCGGGGAAGGGGTCCTGGCTCTCGCGGCGTATCCGTGAATGGACCGTCGATTTTATTCGGGACGAAAATAATTTGCCGACAGCGGAGTATGGAAAAATGAATGGGACCATTTTGGAGGACGAAGATTTAGCCCAGGAACTGCATCTGCACCTCCAGGGAATCGGGAAGTATGTCGCCGCCCAGGATATTGTGAACTACATGGCCACAGACGAGATGAAAGCGCTTGAAACTCAAAAATGGCATATCACTCCGGACGGCGCAGAGATGGATGAAACGGATGGAATATCGATGGACCAAGGAGCCGAAGGGCATGTACAGCGACGGGCACGAGAGGGAAGATGTTGTGGATTACCGGCAGAACCAATTTCTACCCCGGTGGGCAGAGCTGTCCAGATACACCCGGAAATTCACAGAAGACGGAGACGAGATTGGTTCACCAGAGGCCGCAGCTGCAAGTGCTGTTCCAAAGCAGAAGAAGAAAAGCAAGAAGCGGACAGCGGAAGAGATTGACGAGGTGTGGGATGATGAAGAGATGGAACGAACATTTGTTGTGGCACCTGATGGGCGGGTTGTCGTGATTTGGAGACACGATGAATGCATATTCTATGCAAATGATCGCCGGAAAATCAGATGGGTCCACGCCGGCGAAAAGGCCAAGCCGTACGCCAAAGGAGAGGGAGCATCAATGATGGTTGCAGCTTTCATTTCCGAGCATGGATGGCTCGCTCGCTGGACATTCCGGCCAGGTGGTAAACGGGACGGCTACTACACCACAGCAAAAATTCTGGAGCATGCAACCGAAGCCATGGATATTTTTGGATAAAACCCGCCCCCCACGAGCGCCATGTCTTTGCCTACGACAACGCAACCACTCACACGGCTCGGCCTCCAGATGGTCTTAGTGCTCGTTATATGGTCGTCAAACCCCCGACAACAAAAAGCAAAAAGACCAACTTTCTGTGTACAGTGCAAACTGCGAATGGTGTCCAATATGTTCGGATGCGTGATGGCACATTTGCGGACGGTACCCCGCAGTCACTGTACTTTCCCGATGGACATCCGCAGGCGGGGATATTCAAGGGCATGCGAAATTTGATTCACGAGCGCATTGCCAAAGGGGCCGCGCTTCCGAATCCAGACAACCTGAAGGCCGAATGCAAAGGCTTCAAATGTCCACCTGGGCGTACAGATTGCTGCTGTCGTCGGATTTTATTCACACAGCCCGATTTCGTCAATCAAAAGTCGATGCTTGAAGAGCATTGTGAAGCACGTGGTTACGAAGTTATTTTCTTCCCGAAGTTCCACTGCGAGTTGAACTGCATCGAGCAGGCGTGGGGATTTGCTAAACGGATCTATCGAATGTTTCCCTCGTCATCAAAAGAAGAGGATTTGGAGCGCAATATGAATGCTGCACTTGATGCTGTTCCAATTAAAACTATACGGAAGTAAGTTCGTCAATTGACTTGACCATTCTGGACCTGATTCAGAGTTATTGAAGATTTGCACGGCGATCAGATCGCTTCATGGACGCATATCGGAAAGGATTGGATGGTGTGCAGGCCGTGTGGGCAAGCAAAAGATATCGCGGCCACCGTATCTTACCAAAAAACATCATGGAATTGTTCGATAAATTCTTCAAGAAGAAGAATTAGTTTCATCTAATGAATACATGTATTTTGCTTTTCCTTGGGACCCAGTCCTGCTTTAAAAAATAGATTTTTTTTTCGACTCGACGATTTTTGCCGCGTTACGCGTGACGTGACAATACCACGTGACCGCTAGTGGGGAGTGACTGTCGTCTACCTTACTGAGGATGAGATTGAACCGGAAGCGGAGGCGGCGTGGGAACTTTGGCAGGTCTATGGAACATACTGAACAAGGCACCGGCGTCGGGCGGAGTTGTTTTTGTCACTCCTTTTATTCTGCAGGCCTAAATGAAATGATAAGTAGTAAATCGGCATAAATGGCTCCTTACCAAGCTAACGGCCCATGCACGACGCTGCGGAAACGACAAGCTGATGTGGTTATCGCCCCGGTCAAGCTTCCACATCACCGACGGCCCACAGCGAACACATTTACGGTATTCTGCATCAAGTTCCGATAATGCTCTCTTCTCGCCAGCTTCTACATCTTCGTCATCGTCACTCTCGTCCACCGTCATTGTGGTCAAGGTCCATAACAGTTAACTTATCCTTGCCCTTACCTGTCTTGTTCGTCGGTGCTTTCTTTTTTGTTCCTCGCGCGCAAAGAAACCATGTACTGGAGGGTTTGAGATTGTGGAAAAGTACACAACTGGTATACGTACATTCACAGGAAGCACGGAAATGTTGATTTGGATGTCTTTCTTGGTCTTTATCTTTGTGAGTACATCAGTCACCAAACCCTCCCAGTCTTATTCAGTACAAAGATTGATTGTGCTAGCCATCTTATTCACCGTCGAAACACGCTGGTGGCCCTCTGTGGCGGCCTCGGGGATCATGAACACCATTTCTGTGAATCAATCAGGACATTCCCCGCGCTTCTAATACCTAGATGCAAAGACATACTCGGCACCACGGTAGCAGGTGTCACAATCTCATATCCTCTTCATCAGATTCAACATCCTCTGGCAGGTAGGATTAGTCTATATGCATTCAGATCGCAGAATAAACACACACTATTCGATTTTTTGGGTTTTGGTACTGGTTTGGCTTTAGGCTTTGGCTTTGGACCCGGTTTCTTCCTAGGGAGGCTTGGCCGGCTCGCTAGAGTCGCCTTCTGAGCTTGGCTTGACAGTCTGGACCTTTGGTTTCGGTCCTGGCTTCTTTTTGGCAGGTGCAGCGAGATCGGTGTCAGAAAGGTCTGAAGTCACCTCTGATTTCCGCTTGCTCGATCATGTGGCCCGGAGAGGGACAGCGACAGAGCGGGGGGAATTCCTCGTCTGAAGGAGGGTCCATAGGCGTCGGAGAGGGAGAGAATTCGAGGTAGGAGACGAAAGTGAAGTGGGCTGTGAAGGGGTTTGAAGTCGAGTACTGCCGATATCTAGTGCCTTCTTGCACTGTACAACAAATTCTGTCTTGGCAGTACAAAGCGCTGTCGAACGGAAGAGGGACAAGGCAGATGGGAAATATTGATACTTTTAACTCTATCATATTACTTCCTACACGTCGAAGTGCTTGGTATCAAAAAATCAGCTCGTTCCAACAAGAACTGAACCAAGTAGCGCCAATTTATGTTGACATGAGCCTCAGGTGTCAGGAGATACAAAATATGATATTTTAAAAATTCCCTTTCTATCGCTAATTGCATATGAATTAGTAAGAGTTATCTAGCTAGGTTTCAGCTCGATCAGTGCAAAACTCAGAGAGTTATAGGCAAATCGGTCGCGAGGGTCAAAATCTGCCCAAAACAATAATTTTCTGTTCGCGCCTTCGGTACTGCAGCTAGCTGTAAACAGGTATAAACCTGTGCTATCTGTTTTTATGCTGGCTTTAAACCTTGAAACAGCTCAAACCCATTTCAACCATGCCAGTTTGAATCGGTTTAAACTGGTTCTAACTGTTTCTATGGAAGCGTAATTCGCCTGACTTTAGACCAGCTCAAACCTGTTTAAATCATACAGGGTTGACAGAGCTTCGACCCTCTCAGTGGTTGTCTGTCCATATTGACCCCCATATTCTCCAGGAATGCTCTCAATACTTCATTTCTCAAGGCAACTGGACCAAATTCCGGTAGCATGCTGATCTGATCGCAGCTCTGCCGCTCCTAGTGCTTGAAATCAACATGAATAACCTCATTCTCCATGATAACCTCTTGTTCACAGTGAATGACATTGAAGAGAACAAAAAACACATCAATGTCAATGTGTATGTACAGTCCCCAGCAGCCATTCCATCACTCAGATTCTGCTGAACAACCGTTAGTTCAGAGCCGAATACTAAACTCCAGAATCACCTTACCGTGCCTATTGCTATACGGACAGCTCTGAACCAATTGCATCAGCTTTCATCTTCTCGAGTTGTTCCCATGGAGGCAATCCGTAAATTTTCGGAAGCTTGTCCCAAAAGGCCTGGCAGGCGCCGTGGTGCGCCTTCAGGCAGTAGGTCAGACAGCTGGGGCACATCCCAGAATCTTTGATCCATTGTTCTTTGAATGCGTGGAGGGGTGCATTCGCGATCGCAGCCCAGTCCGGTGTGCATGTTAACTTGAACGCATTTAGTCTGATCTGAAGACATTGCGCTGTATTCGTGCAACCTTGAATTTTATCTGTCGACCAAAGAAATCGGAGAATTTCGTTCCTCAGACTGTCCCGCTGGATGAAATAACCATGCAAAAATGCATCCTGATCCTCTCTGGAAAGCCCGACGGTGGCATCATTGTAAACCGCGCCATGGAAGATGGCCGAACCCAACCTCCCGAAATTGGAACCAAGCAGATAAAACGTATACGGAAGGAACCAGACCGCATCAACCTCCCGAAAGAGCGACATAAGGAAGATACGATAGGAACCATTCCTGGGCCGCTTCCACGTGAAAAATGGTATTGTATTTGTCTCAAGGGCATCGCATTCAGACAGGGTGGTAGGAAAGCGAGATGAGAGATGGACGAGAGCACGACGACGAAGATAGTCGACTCCGTACTTGTGGCCGAGTCTGAGACAAGCGCAAATCGTGTCAAAATCGGTTTCGTTGGGGAATGCTGGCATGGAGGACCTGAACTGATTATTGGGATGTACATATATCACGAACAGAGAAGACCACATACTTTGGATCAAATATTGCGCGAAAAAAGGCCGTCACTTCTGTCGATGAGTCCGAAAGATGTACGATAGGACATTCCTCGGACTCGGGAGGCTGAGGGAATGAGAGCATGTCCTTGAAGACCGAGGACTGCGCTGCCAAGATGCCCCGAAATACGCGATACTGCCTGTTTCCGGCTTGGATTATGAGGTTTCCATCGTCGAACCAGAGATCCTGGACTCGCTCTATGGTGGGGCTCGCTGCCTCCATGATGGGTTGGGCAAAGAATATGAGGAGTGGCACGGTGGTGAAACAGTGACCGATCACCAGATGGGTGGCCAGTCACTGTTATATTTTCTGTTCGTCCGACGAAGAGGACGTTGCAAGAGCAGAGATGCATCAAATTTCATTAAATGATCGACAACAAGGCGCTCCGCGGCCCACGCTTGGGAACAAAGTGGGCCGCGGCGAACATTCTCTCATGTTTCGAGAAGGGAAGCTGATGCATTCAATGTGCCGGATACACTGCCAAATGCGATCCGTTTGCGGCTAGCTGGGTAAAACCGTGAATATTCAAAAGAATATCTTTGCCATTAGGCCAACACTTGAGATGGGAAGATGATTTACAATCAGGAGGGGTCAATCCGCGACTAGGAGTCGCTGCCAAGAGCTGCGAAATGTCACGACTGTATTTCAGCCAGCCAAGCTGAGGAGCCGAGTTCAAGTCTGAGTGGCGGAGTTTAAGATGATTCGGTGTCAAAGAAAATGTCCGTGTGAGCTGCAGACGTTATTTAAGGAACAAGGTGAAGATCTGACTATTTTTGGAGAGCATCCACGACTGTGACAGCATCATGGGGCAGCTGCCGCAGTGCATAATCAAGGGCCTGCGATCGACAACAGAGGTCACGTTGAATCGGTGCGCTAGTCAATTAAATGTCGGAGCGCTAATCAAAGCCTTTGAGAGATAAGCGCTGGAATGAGCGCCTTCGGGGAAAGTTGAACCTGACATATTCCGTATTAAAAAGGGGATAATTCTATTCAGAAACCCGGGCTTCCACTATCCTTGTTTGGAAACCCGGGTTTGAGAAACCCTCCCAAATGCGGCAGCTGCAGCCGAGAAGTGCCAAACTGATTCCTCTTCAAGAAAATCATCTGAAACAGCTTCCAGCTTGGGACCTGCCTGAGGGGTGACTGTAATATCGTGTCTTGAGTATTTCTGCCCCTGATTAGGTGTCCCATCAAATTCGATTGCCGATCTGGCATCAGCCGGCTGCATGGAATAAATACCACCGTTTTCGGAGTGCCCGGACCAAGTCTTGGCTCTACAAGTGTGGAAGGTCGACCGTTAATGACTCTGAAAGGGTCGTGCATGCAACTCGATGTCTTTCTATGCCCGCCAGAGTGGTGTGTTTGGCGTGCAGCAGCCATCGAGGACTGCCGAACGGTCGGCACAGCTCGGCTCGTCCGCCCCGATGGCGGATAAGACAGTAGAACAGCCAGCGCCGCAGCCGGGACATGTGAAGGCCTGACTATCAAGGAATGCTTTGTTTTACTATTATGACCGTTGGGTATGACAATGCACAACAGGTCTGATAATCCAATTTCTCTCCCTCAATTCTCAACCTTTGCCCTCGGAGTTTTTTGTAGTTGATAAATATACTTCTTGAGTATAAATGTACAAGATACTTAAGGGATAGCGCAAGAGGAAGGTATTGAGAACAAGATCCCGGTCCATCAGTGATCCTGAAGCAGTCATCCATGTACTGGGCTCACCACTCACCCGGCAGACCCGGAAAAATTTGAGGGCTCTCATGTACACTAAATCTCACATTTGGCTTGTTCAGAATGCTTTTCCAGGGAGGAGACAGCGTGCTTTGAATGTCAAGTTGCATCTGTCACAAAAGGTCACAAGTTGAATCAATCTCCGCTTTGATTGACACGATTTCCGCTTTCGGACGGCTCTGCATTCGTGCTTGGCATGCGCGACGCGTCAAAGAAGGATGGTGCACGTGTCCAGACAAGCCGACGCATCCTTATATGGGAGGGTTTCTGTCTGCATCTCAATAGAATTATCCTTAAAAGGGCTTCAGAATGCTTAATTTTATGAAGAGGTACGGATCTCGGCGTTACAACGTTACGTACTAATTCTCGCAGATGTGTCTCCGCACCATTAAATTGCGGGGAACGGCTCTGACTCGAATGATGGGGGTACAAACGAAGAGCGAATGGAAGGACCACCTGCAATTTGAACCGATGTTGAGCGGTTGATCCGCCAGGTCGAAAAACAAAACGCTCATGGCTTCTCTAAGCTAATCAACGGTCAGGTGGCCGAGCCAAAAAGGTGGTACAAACGGCGAACAATCGGCAGAATAAATATGAGTAATCTGATTCACACCATTTGCTTAATATAACCAGAATGGGAAAGAGATCAACCAAAAAGATGCCAACGCTTGCGCGATTCTACACCGAGTGTGGTGTTGGCGGACGCCGCGGTCCCCCGAGTGCTTGTGGTTGATAACAATAACGTCGGAACTGTGAGGGAACCGGTTCCCAGATCATGTCAGTATGTATGTCAGAAAAATCGGTTTTCGACCTTGTAAGGGATTGAGGCGAATCCCAACACCTTGTCAGCAGTGGAACATGGCTTGTAGCAGATAGTTTGAATCATACTCAAGCTGTGGCAAGCGAAATGTGGTTTTTTCGACATAGCGTGATTTACGGCTGGCACTGCCTCGCTCGGCGGTCCCCCGAGCGCTTGTGGTTCATAACAATAACATCCGAGCTGTCAAGGAACTGGTTCCGAGGCTCCAAAATCGTGTCAGCATGTGAGGTCGTCAGCATGTCCGTGGGTAGGCCCCGGTGTGGAGGCGCGTCGCGCCATCTAAACTCCGCGGAGTCTAGAATGCCGTTGCGAACCTCAGCGGGCCTCGACTCCGGCTGTGGCTCGGCAATCTACGCTAGCCGAGGCTAGCTGCGTGAGACCGTCTCTATGGCCATCACCACGCCTAGCCGGCGCTTCAGCAGGCCTAGACTTGGGGCAGCTCAACATAGTGATCTGACATATATAAGATTGACTTCCCTGCCTCCAAGCTTCTTGACCTTTCCTCTCGCAATCATGTCCAAGTTGAAAACAGTGTGAGCATTCCGGACCTCGTGTCGAGACTGTTGATTCAATTGATGCCCTTTAATTAGCATTAAACTTCACAGTAAGCACTTACCTGTGTTGATGCTGACAAAGCATAAATAGTCCTTTCACAGGTATCCATATCACGTCCTTAACTAACCCCCATGATGATCTTCCGGCTGACATGAAAATGTTTGCCCAGCTCATTATTGAGGGGGATATTTTTGTGCAAACCTTGCCAGTGGCATCAGAGCACAATCAAATGAGTTGGAAACTTCCTTTTGGGTGCAATATGTGCGTGTATGATGACTTTGCACTATACACATGGGATTCACTGTAGCTCACTTCCTCCCATAGTCCACCCTATGCTGTTACTTTCTCAGTGACCATTTTGCGCCACAGTGAAAGTGATGGAACACGACTTCTGGGCTATGTTAAAATCAGGCAAGGTGAGGTTCTTGAATTTGTGGAATCAAATAGGTCTAGTAGGTGCAGTCCCCTTAGTGTGAACACCATCACTGAATAGTGCAATGTAGCCTTTGAGCTCCAGCTCAATAGAGTGAATCTCAATGGCCCTTCTCTCAAATTCAGTACCAATTTTGCAGTGTCCAAGATACCATATCAGCAGGTATCTGGCTTAGGTGTCATTAACATCCTAGAAAATACAAGTGAGACTGTTTGGCTGGATACTGTTTGATCATTGCCTGAAGTCATCCATAGTTGCTTCAGTCAAATGTCATGGGATTGAGGAGGAGCTGCAGAAGATGTACAAAGACTCCAGGAAGACCCACTTTTCTATAGATGCTATGCAGCTTTGGGTGATGCATGAGAGGATTCTACTGTGCTGCCAAAGCAATGTCAACAGGGCTCGATTGCTGAATATACTTGGGGATATTAGTTTACAGGCTTACAGAGTATCTGGGACTGTGGATGACCTGAACCAGGCAGTCTCTGTATACAATGATGCAGTGCAGGATGCCCCAGAGTCTGTCCTTTATCTCACGCAACTTGGAATGTCATTGCGACATCGCTTTGAGCAGCTTGGTAGCTTGCTGGATGTCAACAGAGCTGTCAAGATGCTGCAGGATGCTGTCCGACTTTCTCCAGATAGCCACCCTGTGAGACCTAGAATATTGAATAGCCTTGGGGTTTCACTCATTAGGCGCTTTGAACAACTTGGTGATCTCAATGATCTCAACCAGTCTGTGTTGAGATTTGAAGCTGCTGTTGCTCTCACCCCAGATGGCCACCCAGACAAAGCTTCACAGCTGAGTAACCTTGGGAATTCACTTGTCAAGCGCTTTGAACGACTTGGTGATCTTGATGATCTGAACCAGTCTGTATTGAAGTTTGAAGCTGCTGTTGCTCTCACTCCAGATGGCCACCCAGACAAGCCTTCATGGCTGAGTAACCTTGGGGGTTCACTTGTCAAGTGCTTTGAACAACTTGGTGATCTTGATGATCTAAACCAGTCTGTATTGAAGTTTGAAGCTGCTATTGCTCTCACTCCAGATGGCCACCCAGACAAGCCTTCATGGCTGACTAACCTTGGGGATTTGCTTCTCAGGCGCTTTGAGCAACTTGGTGATCCCAATGATCTCAACAAGTCTGTATTGAGAACAAAAGCTGCTGTTGCTCTCACTCCAGATAGCCACCCAGACAAGTCTTCACAGCTCAATAACCTTGGGAATTCACTCTTCAAGCAATTTGAACTACTTGGTGATCTCAATGATCTGAACCAATCTGTATTGAGATATGAAGTTGCTGTTGCTCTCACTCCAGATGGCCACCCAGACAAGCCTTCATCGCTGAGTAACCTTGGGAATTCACTCCTCTGCCGCTTTGAACAACTTGGCAATCTCAATGATCTCAATCAGTCTGTACTGAAGTTCGAAGCTGCTGTTGCTCTCACCCCAGATGGCCACCCAGAAAAACCATCATGGCTGAATAGCCTTGCAGGTTCACTCTTCAGGCGCTTTGAACAACTTGATGATCTCGATGATCTCAACCAGTCTGTGTTGAGAGCTGAGACTGCTGCTGCTCTCACTCCAGATGGTGACCCATTCAAGCCTTCACTGGTGACTAATCTCGGGAATTCACTCCTCTGCCGCTTTAAACAACTTGGCAATCTCAACGATCTCAACCAGTCTGTATTGAAGTTTGAAGCTGCTGTTGTTCTCACTCCAGATGGCCACCCAGACAAACCATCATGGCTGAATAGCCTTGCAGGTTCACTCTTCAGGCGCTTTGAACAACTTGATGATCTTGATGATCTCAACCAGTCTGTGTTCAGAGCTGAGACTGCTGTTGCTCTCACTCCAGATGACCATCCAGACAAACCATCATGGCTGAATAGCCTTGGGGGTTCACTGTTCAGGCGCTTTGAACAACTTGATGATCTTGATGATCTCAACCAGTCCGTGTTGAGAGCCAAGGCTGCTGTTGCTCTCACTCCAGATGACCACTTAGACAAACCTTCACGGCTGAGTAATCTTGGGGTTTCACTTGTCAAGCGCTTTGAACGACTTGGTGATCTTGATGATCTGAACCAGTCTGTATTGAAGTTTGAAGCTGCTGTTGCTCTCACTCCAGATGGCCACCCAGACAAGCCTTCATGGCTGAGTAACTCTGGGGATTTGCTGCTCAGGCGCTTTAAACAACTTGGTGATCTCAATGATCTCAACAAGTCTGTATTGAGAACAAAAGCTGCTGTTGTTCTCACTCCAGATGGCCACCCAGACAAACCATCATGGCTGAATAGCTTTGCAAGTTCACTCTTTGAGCGCTTTGTACGACTTGATGATGTTGATGATCTTAACCAGTCTGTGTTGAAAGCTGAGGCTGCTGTTGCTCTTACTCCAGATGACCATCCAGAGAAATCTTTACGGCTAAGCAACCTTGGGATTTCACTTGGCAAGCGCTTTGAACGACTTGGTGATCTTGATGATCTCAACCAGTTTGTGTTGAGAAGTGAGGCTGCTGTTGCTCTCACTCCAGATGGCCACCCAGGCAAGTCTTCAGGGCTGCACAACCTCGGAATTTCTCTTGCCAAACGCTTTGAACAACTTGGTGATCTCAATGATCTCAAGCAGTCTGTGCTAAAATTAGAAGCTGCTGTTGCTCTCACTCCAGATGGCCACCCAGACAAGCCTTCACAGCTGAGTAACCTTGGGGGTTCACTTTTACAACACTTTAAACAACTTGGAAATCTCAATGATCTCAATCAGTCCATACTGAAGTTTGAAGCTGCTGTTTCTCTCATTCCAGATGGCCACTCAGACAAGCCTTTATGGCTGAGTAACCTTGGATTGTCACTCCTCAACCGCTTCAGACAATGTGGTGATCTCAATGATCTCAACCAGTCAGTGATGAGACTTGAAGCTGCTGTTGCTCTCACTCCAGATGGCCACTCACACAAGGCTTTACTGCTGGGAAACCTTGGTAATGCACTCCTTCAGCGCTTTGTACGACTTGATGATCTCAATGATCTCAACCAGTCTGTGCTGAGAAAGGAAGCTGCTATTGCCCTCACTCCAGATGGCCACCCACACAAGCATTTATGGCTGAATAACCTTGGGAATTCACTCTTCAGGCGCTTTGAACGACTTGGTGATCTCAATGATCTCAACCAGTCTGTGTTGAGAAATGAGGCTGCTGTTGCTCTCATTCCAGAAGGCCACCCAAACAAGTCTTCAGGGCTGCACAACCTCGGGGTTTCTCTTTTCACACGCTTTAATCAACTTGGTGATCTTGATGATCTCAAGCAGTCTGTGCTGAAATTGGAAGCTGCTGTTGCTCTCACTCCAAATGGCCACCCAGACAAGCCTTCACAGCTGAGTAACCTTGCAGCTTCACTTGCCAGGCGCTTTGAGTGCTTCCATCACTCTGAAGACTCTCAGCAGCTGCTACTTCACTATGCTTCAGCTGCATGCTCAGTAACAGGCCCTGCCCACATACGATTCAAAGCAGCTAAAAACTGGGCAAAATATGCCCGCATTCACCAACCCTCATCTGTGCTCCATGCATATACCACTGCCATTGAACTTCTGCCTGAATTGGCATGGCTGGGGCTGTCTATAATTGATCGGCATCATCGCCTCTCAGAGGCAGGCCAAGTTGTGAGAGATGCTGCTTCAGCTGCAATTGTGGCACATGACTTCCAGCAGGCAGTGGAGTGGCTTGACCAGGGTCGTTCAATTATCTGGGGTCAGCTTCTCAATCTGCGCACACCAGTAGATGAACTCAGGGAGAGCCACCCTGAGCTTGCTACCCAGCTTGTCTCCCTCTCCACCTTATTAGAAACTGCTGGCACCCAGAGCGATACTATGGCTATTGACACAAAACCACAATCACTTGAGTTCATTGCAAACCAAGCTCATGCCTTTGCTCTTGAAAGAGATCATCTCCTACAGCAGATCAGAGAGCTGCCAGGGTTTGAAATGTTTCTCCTCCCAAAGTTAATTTCCGAGCTTTCCCTGGCTGCAAAGAATGGCCCAGTTGCTATTATGAATATCAGTAGTCTCAGGTGTGATGCCCTGATCATTGTGCCAGACCTTGGAGATCACATTATTCATGTCCCACTCCCTGACTTCACAATGCACGAGGCACAGGCCTTGGCTGAATCTGTGGCATCAATTACAGGCACTACTGGACGTAGTGATAGGTTCTCTGTTGCCTTTGAGGGAGAGCTAGCTCCAGATGATATATTTTCCTCTATGCTCTCTGAGCTCTGGTTCAAAATTGTCCATCCAGTCCTAGATGCACTTGCAATCACAGTAAGTTATTTCAATCAACATATTCAATTCCAATTCTCATAGTATTTGTAGACCCCAGCAAGCCAAGCTTTGGGACGTATCTGGTGGTGTCCAACAGGCCCACTTGCATTTCTCCCCATTCATGCAGCAGGACTCTATGGTGAAGATGAAGCACCTGGTTCAAAATTATCTGACTTCCTGATCTCATCTTATACACCATCATTGACTGCCTTGATTGAAGGCTTTCGCCCACAATCTGAATTTCAGAAAGAGCTTCAACTCCTTGCTGTCACCCAACCATCAGCTGATGGACAGCTCTATATCCCAGGAACTCGGGAGGAAATCAAAGGCATTAAGCAGCATGCTATGGGAAAGGTTCATGTTCAGTGGTTGGATGAAAAAATGGCCACCATAGAAAAGGTTGAGAAGGGCATGAAGGAGTCCAGATGGGTCCATTTTGCCTGCCACGGTGTGCAGAGCCCCTCTCCAACTGAGAGTGCACTCCTTCTTGCTGGGAGTTCGCACTTGACACTCTCAAACATCATTGAACTATCTCTTCCAAATGCTGACTTGGCATTTCTTTCTGCATGTCAAACTGCTACCGGTTCCCAACAGCTCCAAGATGAGTCAGTTCATCTCACTGCTGGCATGTTACTAGCAGGATACCGAAGTGTTATTGGAACAATGTGGTCCATCAGGGACAATGATGCTCCACAAGTTGCCAGTGATGTTTATGCCCATTTATTGGAGGCATCACCCCCCAGATTTTACAAGGGCAGCAGAGGCATTGCATCTTGCTGTTCAGAAGCTTCAAGCACAGCTCGGAGTAAAGGATTCATTTCTACACTGGGTGCCCTTCATACATTTTGGGGTTTAAATTGGGAGACATAACAACTGTGTAGGATGTGGGTGGCTGTGGTAGTTTGGTCACCCCTGTTTTTTTTACAAACTGCAATTGATATGAGAATCTGAACAAGTCTTATATATATATCATGTCTGACTTGATGTTTGTCTATCACATCCAGCCCAAGAAGCTCAGTGACTGGAAGAACACAGTGTCAGAGATGCAAATTCAACATATCCGAGATCAAGCATTTGGTGGTCAAACTGTGCATTATTTCACCACAAAGGTTTTAGGTAAGGTCCCAACCTTTTTCATATACAAATGTTTGTACACCATTTTAACCATTCAGTGCCTGCAGTCAACAGTGCCCTAAGTGCTAGGCCCCCTATATTTGATTAATCTCTAGAGTTTAGGGCCCACCAAAATCTGGCTAGATCTGGGCTGACACCCAGTGTCTAGGGCAGAAATAATATTTTCTCCAGCTACAAATAATGTTATCTGCCCTTATAATCAAGATCTGGCTGGTCATATATCTGAAGGGTGGAGCACTAGGGTTTGGAAAAAGATTATGGGTGAGGATGCCTAGAAATGACTGAACAGAATATTATTTGCCCAGATTCATAGGGATTGGCATTGGGATGGAGAGTAATATCCTTTCACCTGCTGTTTTGGACATGGCTGATCACTCCTCTCAGCAATAATTTTATTTGGTCTGACTTGCTGGCTCTGGCTGACCTGACCAAGAATATTCCAGACCCCATTGTTGTAGATTGGGCTGCTTGTTGAGACAATATTATGTGGCCTGTGCTCCTAGATTTGGCTGGAGCAGTCCATAACATTATTGAGACCACTTGTGTGCATTGGGCTGATTATGAGAATAATATTCAGCTCTGTGCTGTTCTTGGCTTAGCTGCTGGGCTAGAGAATATTTTGTTTACTAGATCCTTGGACTCAGCCAATCATATCCTGTTATATCCATGTCAGCAACAGTGGCCAAAGGGACGGAGGCTGGAGACAGAGAATAGAGGATAGAGCTGAAGTGAAGACAAAGGTTGATGGAAGTCAGAGGCAGCATCATGTTAAGATGGTCGGGTGTGCTAACTAACTTGGTGGCATGACAGCAGAAGATCCAACAACAGAGTATTGTGGAGGCAAAGCACCTTGATTATCAACTGAAGTACATCTGGAAGTAAATATGTATTTATACTAAATACAGAGGTATTCCAGATGCAGACAGAGAAATAAAGACAATAAGAACAATAAGAAGAATACATGTGGGCATATGCCATATGGTACATAGAGGGGTTGCTCAGTAAATCTTCATTGCATAAAAACTCTGAGAGGCATGCATCAATGGTCAAGCTGGATGCATCAGCAGATATAAGGATGCAAGCCAGAAGTATGGAGACATGTCCTGGACAAGGGATTCAGAGAATCCAGGATGGAGGTTGCTGGAGCAGTGAAATGCTTGCTCTGCATCTGCAGGTGCAAATATATATTTATACAGACTATTCAATAAAAGTTCTCAAGTCCAACACACAGACACACACAACACACTTGTTTGGTTGAGTTCAGGGTTCCAGTATGGTTGCAGACCAAACTTCATGACAAGCCGCATTTTTGACCCAGAACCCTTAAGATTTGAGATTAGGCAGAAAAGTAGATATGGTTTATAGGTAAAATTTTCATTTCAGAGGTAGTTGGAGCATGGGGAAAAAAAACGCAAAATTTGGACCAAAAAGTTGAAAAAATTCAGTGTACCTATCTAGCAATCTTCTTGCCTTTCCCCTTCACATGAGACACCCCTTGAGACATTGCCTTTGCCTTGACCTTCCACTCTGCTGCTGCCACATCCAACTCTGCTGCACACACACCATGGTGTGATCAATATTTCTTGACAGCAAACTCGGCAATTGGCCCAGTAGCACCCAGTTGATAGACACTTGCATAACGATCTGCACACCGATAAAATTGGTGGATGGTTGGAAGTGGGCACAAGCAAAGGCCCTCGTCAACAAGGTCCTTGGCCTTTTGCCAGGTTCCTTTAGAATGCTCTCAGAACCATTGCTTTACCCATGCCCAAAAATATTTGATGGGATTCATTTCCAGGTGAAACTTGGGCAGGAAATGACACACGTTGTCATCTCATGGAGTTCAGCCTATATGTTGTTGAAGTTGGAGAGAGATAGGCCAGAGGGAAATGTGATAGGCACGGGTGTGCCAAAGGTCCTGTTGGTGTGTAGCCAGTGAATAATATAGAACTTACTACTGTGATTGTAAGTATGAGATAGAGAGAATGTAACGAATGTTAGATGTATGCCCTTCGCACGGCTGTAGATGGTGGGCAAAACGAGGAATGTATATGCATAGAGAACATATTAGCTGTCCGATCTCCCGAACGCTTGCCGTCATCAAGGGGCAGCACCGGAACTTGAAGACACCGAATCACAGCCCTGTGTGGTAGGATCGGTCCGGGAGCCACAAATACTCAGGATGCTTAAACAGTGTGTTTGGACACATAACATTTCCGACTGTCTTCCTGGTCAGTCGGGCTAGCCGGCCACTTCAGCAATATAAGAGCGTCAGATATATATATCTTGGTTGCGCATCGAAGGCGAGTATTGATGACCTTGAACGGTGGAGTTGACGTGATGCCATTCTGGCGATTTCCGGGATGCGGGACCATTTCTTATTTTGGTCATGGCACTGCTTGGACTGTCCAAGTCGGACAGATCTCCATGACTGCTGTTGAAGGCGAGTATTGACCTTGAACACCAAAAATGGTGGAATTGACGTGTGAAGTCATGGTGGCAATTTCCGGAACGCCGAAGCATTTCTTATTTTGGCCATGGGACCGCTTGGACTGTCCAAGTTGGACAGATTTCCACGACCACTGTATCAATCGAACAGGCTACCCCTGCTCAATGTAGCAATTGTTCAAAAGCAGCGGATAAGGGCCTTCCTCTTGGTCCCCTGTCGCAAAAGTCCGATTAGAGTTATAACGTCTTTTGAATCTTGTTGAAGTGCTTATAGACCAGCATATTTCCCTTATAAGCTTCGGAAAGACATTATAACAGGTCACTGTACCATTTCGACTGTACATTCAGTGATTTGCAAATTTTCGATGTCCGGGATAGCCGATAAATTTTCTTTTGAATAAAGCAAGGGGGATCAAAGATAAGGATAGCCGACATGACGTAAGGGGGGGAGGGTCCGCCGAGGTCTGGAAAAAAACTTTTGTAGGTCAAAAGTTTTTTGGGTGGGAATGGATCCTAGAGCATCCCAAATAGCTCAGATGTATCAAAATAATGTACTGCGTGAATTAAGCACGCAAAAATGAGCTTCGGTGGTCGTAAAACTTGATCGTGACTCGGCGCGGCAGAGCAAATCTATTTTTGGTCGAGACTACCGCGAATCACTACTCTAAATTTTTCACAAAGATGACTTCTCTGAAACTCCTGGCTGTCCAGACTGGAGGCTGTCTTCTTTTACCTATTGGCTGTCAGTCACTCTGTCATGAGTGTCCAGGCACACACTCACCTGGACCGGATTCTTATTTGTTGTGTCACTGCCAAGTCGGTACATGATCAAAGACTGCTGCAGGGCCTCCTCATCTTGTGGAGCCTGATGATACACATTTTGCACTGCCTGCTTATATGCCTGGAAAGTATTGGTGATGGACGGCATTTGTGCATTTATGATTTGTCGCAGCTTGGCTGGATCCATGGTTTTTGCAGCTTCTTGCAATTGAATCTAGCAGGAAAATTATGATTAGCTCTTCTATTTTCCTTTGCACTCAACTCACTCTATCTGATGGTGGCATATTGAGAAGGGAACGCTGGTGTGTAGGACGTGAGTGTGGTGGCGCAGGACTTGGACGCGTCGGCTAATTGCCGGCGTGATCGGGCCGTCGCTTAGGGTGGGAACTACCTTCCCGATATGGAAGGAGGGAGGGAGGGAGGGTCCGCCGGCGCCTGGAAAAAAACTTTTGTAGGTGATATCTTTTTTTCCTTATCTTTGATCCCCCTTGGAATAAAGGCGATTTTTGCACAGATCAAAAAAAGTCCAGTGTGACCTGTGACTGAACCTACGGTCGAAATGGTACACATCAGGTTTTTGCGACACCCCTTTTGAAACCTGTAGTTGAACGAGTACGAAGGCTCCTCAGTCCACTATGCATGGATCTCTGGTGCAAGATGCGTGAACTGGCCATGCGCAGGTTGCCGTCGCGATGGCGTTGGGGATCATGGGCTGTGTGGGGTATACGTGTGCGGGCAGGTTTGCAGTGAGGTTGATGAGTGCGAGGAGGGGGAAGCCTACCGGACGGTCCACGCGAAGAAAAAACGACTCGATCAACGAGGGAGCTACCGATTGGTAGCG
Organism: Mycena sanguinolenta; assembly: GCA_014462675.1. Taxonomy (NCBI): domain Eukaryota; kingdom Fungi; phylum Basidiomycota; class Agaricomycetes; order Agaricales; family Mycenaceae; genus Mycena; species Mycena sanguinolenta. The sequence goes on along the minus strand of JACAZH010000003.1, from coordinate 9,238,739 downwards.
CCTCCCACCCGCGCACGCACCGCGACGCGCCTACCGTACTGCACGCGGTGCGAGATCCTGAAGCTGCATAGGGGAAGGTGCGCGTTTTCTCTTGCGCTCTACGATCCCCGTTCTCTTTTATGTTTACGTCTTCGCCTTCGCTCCACTCTCTCCGGACGCGGCGCCCTGTGCTCCTGAGTCCCGCGTAGTCGAAGCGGGTCGCTGTCGGTCGGCGTCAATCGGCGCTCCCGTGCGCCTATACAGCCTTACTCTTCGGCTCAGGTGCTTTGGCGTTGCCATCGACGCGAAGCGGCGCTCTTTCCGGTTCTGCTTCCTCTGCCGCATATGCTAATGCTTTCGCGGTGCATCTACGACCACCACTTCCTCTGGATCGGGCAGTGCGTCGGCATGCGGAACCATAAGTCCTTGATGGATTCTTTGTTGGCTGCCGTGCGTTCCTTTCCTACTCTCTTGCCCCTTCTCTCCGGGCCTCCGAGCTTTCGAGTGTCGAGGCGACCAGGCAAGCGGGTAATCGACGCGTCCGAGTACAAAGGCGTTCGACTCTCGAGCGAGGAATCGACGTGACCGGGCAGGAGCGAGGAGTCGATGCGCTCGAGCCATGATCGCCTGACTCTCCTCGCCCTCTCCTGTTCCTCGTCGCGTCTCCTCGTTTGCCTTCGACTTTCCGAGCTTCGTCGCGACGAGGAATTGGTGCTCGACGATGCGGGAACGACTCTCGAGTCCCGCTAAGCGAGGAATCCACTCAGTGTCGAGTCTTGGCGCTGCCTTGATTGCTCTCTGCTCTCTACTCCCTCCTTTCTCTTCGCGTCTCCTTCGGTGTTTGGGTTCCTACTTACGAAACGACGTAGGTCTGCTTCACGACCTATACCTCAACCTCGTTGGTGGTTTTCTACGTCGGGTGGAGGAAAGGGATAGGTGAGGGCGACACGAACCGCAGGAGGTGGTATTGATCGCACTGTGAGTCTTGTTTCCTCGGTTTCACTCTTTCCCCTTCCTCGTTTCTTCTCGCCTTGCAAGCTTATTTTTTTTGAGACCAAGGGAAACGGGCAGGCGCGGGCGCAGTGCATCTCGTCGTCTCCTTCTCGCTCTTCGTTCTCGTTCCTCGACAAAATGTACGGAAAGGAACACACACAGCCCCCCTGTCATCTATTTGCTGGTGTGGGCTTACACCTCCGCCTCTTCACCCTTCCGCCGGACGTGCACCGCACGTGCGGAGGTTGTTGAGGTCGATGACGACGATGCGTACGCGTTTTCTTCCAAGGGAGAGACGGGGCTGATTTATTTTATTTTCTTTGTGCTCGCTTCTTTTCAGGCTTTCTGCGTTTTTGGACTATTTGGCATGACTTTTGGCAATTTTGTGCGGCTTGCGGCTCAACTTGGGAGTTCGACCTCGACCTTGAGCACTCGTCTTTGTGGGTCTGGCGGCTTCTGGCCGTGACTTGGTCCTCAAGTTTACTGGACGACCTTTTGAGTGGATTGCGACCCATTTTTTTTGGCTATTTGCCTATCTGCACCACAATCGGATCCATATCCGCGCGACACGTGTCACACGACACGGCTGCGCTCACCCGCCCTTCTCTCGGTGGCTACCATGAACTCTATCGAAGCCGCTCCTTCCCTATTCCTGCTCGGACATCAAACGCACAAACGCACCGCGCAATAATTGGGTTCTTCGCCGTCGGCCAGCTGCGCGAGCGAGGATGCAGCCCTCGCGGAGGCTGGGGTAGCTTGGTGGGATCTCGGGTGCCTCGCTTGCTGGTTTTCTTCCTCTCTTGTACTTTTACCGTGTACTCCCTATCTATTGCCCACACTTCTCTCCTTTTCTCTTGTCTCTCTTTCCCGCATCTTCCAGGTCAACGATGCTGTGGGTCCACATTCCCGCCTTAATTGTCGCGTTTGAAGATCTTTCCCCGTAGAAAGTATCTGATGACCGTCCCGGGGACGTGGAAATCGAGAAGCTAACCACATCCCAACAAAATCTACGATTTGTGCTGCACCACTCGAGACGGTTCCCGCCAGTAAACTTGGAAACATTCAACGTTGTCAATAGGGGGGGGTCAAAGATCCCTTAAGAACGCGATTCTCATGTCGATTCAGGTGTCGATTCAGCCATGGATTCAGAGGTTAATTCCCTTAGATTCTCGACCAAGAATCAATGGAGAATCGAGGTTGTTGTCAATTCGTCAAGAATCGGCATGAGAATCCAACCGAGAATCCGCCTGTGAATCGACCTCTTACATCAGGGAAACCACTCTTTACTAATTCAGACGAATCTGGACCAAATTAGGCCTAATTTTTCCTAAATTACCCATTTTAGGCACATCAGTTCAATTAGTACCATTAGATTAGTCCTCTATTAAATTAGACCAATTTTCACTGAATTAGGGCAGAATCAGTGGGAGTTTGGAGTGTGTTATTGCAGCCAAATGCACTTGCGAACTCAAGTCGGACCAAGAAATACAAGGAAAATAGTGTATATTCAATGGTACATAGATAGACATAAGGAGTACTACATAGATTGACACTAGGTATCGAGTGAATCAATGAGTTCAATATTGAGTCGAGAATCTAGACCCCGAGACATGTCAGCGAGTTTTCATCTCATGCCTGACAAAGTTTTCTCACCGACGATTTTAGCTGCGTTGGACTTGGTGGGGAGCGCACAAATAATCTGAGCTAACATCAATTTAAGTTGTGCATCGATAAAAACAGGCTCGAAGGACGACTTACATACTGACCGTTGCGGAACTAGTGTGATGCGATGTGTTAGCACATAGCATAACTCTCAGGTAAGGATCCTCACCTCACGTGTGGCATACGGTCATACATACGTACGGTACGTACAATGTCTGTACCTGAGATATGTGCCGAAGAACCCATACGTATACGGGTTACGGATTCGTATGAAGCCGTATCCAGTCAAGCTTGGCTCAGCGTCGTCTGGTGACCGCCATCTCGCTCGGACTTCGTCAGAACTGTGGTTTTGTGATCTCGGATGTGTGGATTGAACTCACCGACCCGATACCGCGGATGACTTCCTCTGAAAAAAGCCGAGTGTAATCCGTATTGACCCGTGCCCGTACGTACTCCGGTCCGTATCGTCAACGTACGGAAGATTGATATCATCAAGCCGTACGTATATGAATACGTGTCCATACGTATGCTGCGGAACCCTACTCTCAGGTTGAGAAGTGAGGTAGGAATAGTACGAGGAACGAAAGTAAGCTTACTTGAATGCCGTACAAAGGAACTCCACAAGCCCAGCACATGCTGTCATGGTTTTGCAAGCCGTCTTGTATCCGAGTGCTATTGGGTGGGTGAATAGGTGCGCAAGAGGAGACAAAGGGAAAGAGGTCAATGATACATCCTCAATGAACATTCAATGCACTTACTGACACTGTGATTTTCACACCCCCCGCGCTGCCTGTGCTTGATATGGTCATGATGTTGTTTATGAGCACATGATGGATGAGGCGGGAAACGGCAGTAGGTACCAAGTGACTGGAAAAAAAGTACATGAGAAGGTCCCTGGAATGAAGTCAATCTCACCTTGAATATCGGATGTGCTGCAGACATAGCCAATTCTGTTCACCAATGTTAACACACCGACGAGCCAAATGGATGCAAAGTGCACATACCAGAGGGTCGTGAGCAAGGGCACATGAGGCATAGAGGAGTGATTTGTGGACCGTTTCCGACCCCAAATGCACAAGGATAGGCATGATAGCAAGCAGAGAGAGCAAGGATGAGAGTACGAAGATGGGGGGAAAGGAAGGAAGTTGTTTGATTGTGTTATGACAGGATCAGCGCCGACGTGTACTTTACGATCTGGTTACGAAAACTTTTACGGGAACTTCAGGGCAAGTCTCGGCAATGCGCTTAGCGACTTGAATTTCGTTGCAAGGTTCGGGCCCATTCTTATTGCATCCCAGCGAAGTGGCCACTCGCACAATGCTAAGTATAACAATCCTCACAGTACTTGACTGATCACACTGCTAGTTTTGAGGTTGAATCAATTGGTATGTGCCCCAGGCACCAGAGATCTTTATTCGGATACCGTCAAGTTGAATATTCTCTCACAGTTTTGTGGGTATACCACCAACCTAATTCACCTGAGTTTCCAAGATTTGACCAAATTGATGCAGATTTGGCCAAATCTGTCAAATTTAGAGACCGCTTGTCTAAATTATCCGAGATTCGGCTAAATTAGCGAAGAACGTTTTCCCTGATGTAAGCGATCTTTGACCTCTCCTAATGATTTCGGCGAGGAGAAGACGATAAGACTTTTGAACTGAATGATGGAGTCTGTGCCGTCTGGTGACGTATTGTTACTGTTCTGATTTTAATTTAATTTAAACTGTGTTCTCAGGCTCTGTATCCAGACGAGAGCGCCGGACAGGACGTCAAATGTTGTTGATTTCCGGAGAAAATCGCGAAAGGACGCAAATAGGATGGTGTATTGAAAGAAAGAAAGATAAATAACTCGGTATACTCGATGTGATATATCTATGATTATAAAGCGACTGCACAAGCGACAACGGCATCTCTGACCAAGTTCACGCTCGGGCACCCATCCACCTGGCCGATCTCGGAGGGCTGTGGGATATGCAGCCCGAAAAAAACAACGGAGAATTGGAGCCGTTGTCCATGGACTTGGAGCGGCTGTTTGTTGATCTCCAATACGATGTCGCCGTCAGGGACCGTAGCTTTTTGTGGATGGCGCTGAGACGCAAAATCGAGTGGCTTCACACGAATGGAATCTGAGACACGACCCTGCTTCAAAGCGGCGCATCATCGAGTAGGGAAGCCCGCAACCTGAGAGTAGTACACGGTACCGAGACGGGTTCACATCGCGGGACTCTTCGAAGTGTGTTCCCGCATCCAAATGTTGGCGGGAGGGTAACAGGTTTCTATGGCTTCTTGAAGCATGATATCTTCCCGCGTGCGAGACTGAAATCGGCCGCGCTGGCTTCGGAATTGCTTTCTTTGAACTCTCCTTTCTTCTCAGCCGACTTTCAGCTTTCTGTTCGTGTTTACCTTTCAGAACAGGGTCCTAGACTGCTGGACACTTTTGCATGACTTGGTTTTTCAGCGCTGTCTAGGGCTGCTTCTCCCACACCTGTCACAGACTGCTGTGCCGGTGGACGATAATAATATGGGTTATAGACACGCCACCATCATTATGCAACTCGTTTCCTTCGTCTCCGTTGTCAGGACGCTATTGCTGCCTATGAAATCTTCAAGCCTCGAAAAAATATCCTGGCTTGCCCACGGTACCTGCCCCACAGCGTCTTCTGTCTGTTGGAAACACCCATCAACGATGCATACATATAGGCCGACTCCACCCTGACGAGATGACAATGTCCCTTATGGCCAACGCAACCACATCGCTCAATCCCTCCACACCCCTCGTTTTCTTACCGCCGGCCTTCGCAGATCAGCTTGAGCTCTCGCGATATCTCTTCGCAGCAACACTCGGAGTAAGAAGTGTTCAATATTCTTTTGCACAAATTAATACGTCTTGACTCCTAGGCATACATATGGGACATTGGATAGAATCTCGGAAACGACTATGCTTTGTTGTTCAAGCACAGGGTTCGCTTCCCGACAATCGTGTATTTTCTTTCAAGGTAACGCACGGTTTTCTACATTTCAAGTATCTGAATCTGCCATGCTCATTCGTCCAAGAGTATTCACCTTGGCTTATATTCTCGTATCTTTCGTCTATTCAGGTGAACTGTTCATTAATGTTTGTTTGACTGGAATGCAGAGCTAAACACATTATCAATAACTGCAGTTGTACCGGTCAAAAACTGCAATGCCTTAGCACTTGGGAGTAGCATCTGCTTTGTTTTGTCGCAGGCAGCCACCGCGATGCTTCTCTTTTTACGAGTAACTGCAGTCTGGCACCCGAGCAATGTCGCCTTTACAGTGTTCTCGATTCTTTGGATCGCGGTCCTCGGAACGGGTATCACCGCGCCACTCGGAATTCGTGGCGTGCACATAGGACCCACCGCACAATGCATCCTCACGGCCTTGCCAGCCGATACGGAAGTCGCGGCAATTATGTCTGTAATCAACGACACCGCCATCTTCCTTGCTATAAATTACCGTATTCTCGCCCATACAATAGTGGTGGATTCCCTCCTGGCCCGTCTTCGAGTTTTCTTTGGTGGGTCTGGATTGTCCACACTATCGCAGGCATTACTCCGGAGCGGACAACACTTCTATTTGTAAGTGTATGCCTTAGTGGAATGATTCTTCGATTAATTCGACGCAATACAGGATTGCAGTCCTCACACATGTCGCTTATCTTGTCGTGCCTCGATCGAACCTTGTTTACCGCATCATGCTTATAGTACCTGCCTTTGCGCTGGTCAACACAATGGCTTGCATAGTCTTCCGGAAGATTAAATTGGGACTCATAAGTTCCGACGGGATATCAAACGCTGGTCTCTCCGAGGATTTTCATGCAACGGCGAATCCTAGGTCTCTTCCCCTTCACTCTCGTCGAACCGAGCCCGTTACCACGGCATTTGGATCGAATACAGCTTATCCATTGGATGTCCTGGTACAGAAAGAGATGGATAAATTTGAAGACGGGGCTGATGCACGCCAGGAGATCTTGAAACCTATGACGTTGGCATAGTTCTGCATACGATTTCCAAATTATGGATGTATATGATTCTTCCAACTTCACCGAAGACCGACATCTAGAAACCGTTGAAGCCAAAATTTCCGTATGTATAGATGTGAAATGTCTCTGTGTGCTATTGGAATCAGCGAATCAGGATATCGTGCGCAACAAGGCTGAGGGAGTCAGTTCAACTTGAACTCTATGACGCGTACTCACACGAGGCAACGCAGACCAACCAGTGAAATGTGGTGAAACAAGTACCGTGACTACTGGAAAGTGGCGCCTCATGGAAAATCGACACCGGCACGGTATAAACTCGCAGTGCTATCTGGACAGTGGGTTTCCCATACCCACCTTCGTTCAGCCGTATCTTTGTGGCACGCTTTACTAAGTTGTCTGAAAGTCCCAAGAATGCCAGTGAGTTCGATTTCACCCACAAACTTACGGTAATCAGTTGTCATGCCGCTAATAGAAAAGTGAGAAAAAAACCTGCGGGGCTTCTCAAGGTGAATTGAACATCGCGAGAAACCCGAACACATTCCCACCGCCCAAGTTTGGTTCTCGCGGCATTGCCTCCTATGCTTGATAAATTGAAATGCGGACCTTACCCTCAAACCCACAAATTCAACTAGAGCCAGCAAGACCTGGCGTAGGTGCCCCACACCTGTGTGTTGTAAGCTCTACCTCAAGGTCAAGCAAGTACAGAATACCCTTGTTCGATTCGGGGCTAGCTTATACGCCCGTGATATTTACCCTTTTTTTCTCGGATATGGAATTTGTGTTAACTAGTATATTGGCGCGACGTTGGGGCTTACTTGAGAAGACAGAGTCAGTTTGCAGAAGATTGATGCAAATTGAATCATAATTCAGCCTGAGAACTCCTTCGAGCACACAATTTAAGGGGGTCAGTGGAATCTGGTGTGAGATCTAGTGGTGGATGGCCCACACCTGCTTCGTGTCATCAGAATAGCAGTAGTTATGCAATAAGCAGGAGCCTTCGTTCGATTCGGAGCCAGGTCATGTGAACATCGCCTTGTCTCTTTTTCCTTTCAAATGTTTTTGTTGTTGCTGTGTTATGGGTGTTGCATTCCCTGACGGTGAGAAGGTGTTTTTTTAACAGAAGGAGTTATTTGTAGGGTGGTTCAACATTGTGTTGGCTCAACTTCGAAGTTTGAAAGTAAAAATGCCTGAGATGCGCAATATGCTGAAACTAATCGATGTACAAGTCTCCAGGAAATGAGACCTGGTGGGGCCACACCCGCTGTAGTCAACGTTGGCCTCGAAAATCAAATGAGGCTGGAGAACCCCGTTTGATTTGGGGCCAGGTCATTACAGGTAGCTAGCATACTCTTCTGCTTTCGGATCCAAGTTTGTTGGAGGAAAACGCATGACGCGGACTGTAATTTGACGCGAGGGGGCGATTAGGCTTTGGAAGAGGGCGTACCGAGTTGAACCAAATTCCTGAGGCCCCATGTGACATCTCGAGCACCTCACTGCCAGTGCACTGGTAGCTCTCTCTCACAAATACACGATATTCCCAAAAAAAAAAAAAAAAGGCCCCATTGTGGTTAGCATCACACTTGCTGCATGTGGACATGATCCCCACTCACTTCGCACGCAGGAGAAGCTCGTTCGAATAGGGTTCGGGTCGTTTCCGTGGCGTAGACCCTTTTCCCGTCAACTTATGTCAAGTGGCAGAAATACACTGGTCGATTTTTCTTTTTCTCCCAGTATGCTGGCGAATCAGACGTGCAGGATGCAACGAAGCCCCTATTCCCGAACAATCCCGAACAATACCGATCGCCACAGTGGCGGTGCCATACGGCATCTACGGCATTCTTCGACCATCATCTTCTCTTCGACGCGCTCCTGTGGACGCGATGCCGCTGAACCCGAGCGCGCCCAATGGCAACGGCGATGCCACGCAAACCAATTGTAAATCCATCACCAACGCCAAAAACCGTGACCAAGCCCGCCCTCGACCACAAACCCAGCTTCAGCACAATCCCCACCGCGCCGCGCGCAAACGCCGTGCGAGGCGCCGCAGCGATAACTCATGCGCAAGCTCACGATCGCGCGCACTATCGGCATCACGGGATATGCGGGGTATGTGTATGCGGGGCGGTTGGCATTGCGGTTCATGAGGGGTGGGCGAAAGGCGGGGGGTCTACCGGACAATCCACGCGAAGGAGAGAAGCAGCGACTCGCTCAATGACCGAGGTACCGATTGGAAGCGCCTTCCCGCCCGCGCACGCACCACTGCGCGCCTTCCGCCGCACCGCTACTGCACGCGGTGCGAGATCGTAAAGCTGCAGAGGGAAAGGTGCGCGTTTCCTCTTCCCCACCCTCTTTTATGTTTCGTGCCCAGGCAGTGGATGCGAGCCAGTGTCGGTGGGCGTCATTCGGCGCTCCGGTCCTCTCACACTTTTCGGTTCCGAACTTTGACGTTGCGATCGACGCGACGCGGCTCTCTTCCCCCTTGTTCTGCCTTGCTTCCTCTGACGCATATGCTGACGCGCTCGCACAGTGCATCATCAAATACGACCATCACTGCCCCTGGCTGGATCGGGCAATATGTCGGTGCGCAGAACCACAAGTTCTTTATGAATTTTCTGGTGGCTACGGTGTGCCACTGCGTTTCTTTTCTACTCTTCTCTTCCACTCTCCCTTTTTTCAAACGTTCGAGCTTTTGAGTGTAGAGGCGACTAGGCGAGCGGGGAATCGACGCGGTCGAGATGCAAAGGCGTTCGAGTGTCGAGCGAGGACTCGACGTGACCGAACGGGAGCGAGGAATCGACGCGCTCGAGGTGTGATCGCTCGACTCTCCTCGCCCTTTCTCCCGTTCCTCGTCGCGTTTGCTCGTTTGCCTTCGTCTTTCCAAGCCTTTGAGCCTCAAGCCTATCGGTGCGGGAACGACTCTCGAGTCGCCGAGCGAGGAATTGACTCAGTCTCGAGTCCTGACGCTGCTTTGATTTCTCTGCTTTCTACTCCCCCTTTCTCCTCGCCTTTTCTTCGGTCTTTGAGTTCCTACTTACAAAGCGATGTAGGTCTGCCTCACGACCTATATCTTAGTCTCGGTCCTGGTTTCAACGTTGGGTGGGGGAAAGGGATAGGCGAGGGCGACGTGAAACCGCAGGAGGTGGTGTCGATCGTCCTGTGAGTCTTGCTTCCTCTCTTTCACTCTTTCCCCTTCCTCGTTTCATCTCGCCTTGCAAGCTATTTTCTTTCGGGCCAAGGCAAACGGGCAGGCGCGGGGGCAGCGCATCTCGTCCTTCCCGCTCTTCTTTATCGTTCCTCGACCAAATGGACAGGAAGGGACACACACAGCCTCCTGTTTCTACTTGCTGGTGTGGGCTGACACGACGGAGGGTAGCACTTTCCCCCCTCTTCACCCTTCCGCCGGACGTTGACCGCAAGTGGGGAGACTGTTGTGGTCGATGACGATGGTGTGTACCCGTTTTCTCTCAAGGGAGGGACGAGGCTGATTTATTTTATTTGATTTGTGCTCGCTGCATTTCAGGCTTTCTGCGTTTTTGGATTTTACATGGCGGCTATTTGGCACGACTTTCGACGATTTGGGACGACTTTTGAGGATTTGTGCGGCTTGCCGCTCAACTTGGGAGTTCGACCTCGACTTTGAGCACTCATCTTTGTGGGTCTGGCGGCTTCTGGCCGTGACTTGGTCCTCAAGTTTACTGGACGACCTTTTGAGCGGATTGCGAGCCTTTTTTTTTTTTAGCTATTTGCCTATCTGCACCACAATCGGATCCATATCCACGCGACACGTGCCACACGACACGGCTGCGCTCACCCGCCCTTCTCTCGGTGGCTACCATGACCTCTATCGAAGCAGCTCCTTCTCTATTCCTGCTCGGACATCAAACGCACAAACGCACCGCGCAATAATTGAATCCTTCGCCGCCAGCCAGGTGCGCGAGCGCGAGGATGCAGCTCTCGCGGAGGCTGGGGTAGCTGGGTGGGATCTCGGGTGCCTCGCTTGCTGGTTTCTTCCTCTCCTACACTTTTCCCGTGTACTCCCTGTCTATTGCCCACACTTAAAATTCTCTCCTTTTCTCTTGTCTCTCTTTCCCGTTCTAATGGCAGATTCCGTTTCTAGCAGCTGGCCAAGTGCTTTTGTGGAGGGCGATGAGACGCAAAATTGAGTGGTTTCACACGAACGGAGTTTGAGACACGACGCTGCTTCAAAGCAGCGCGTCATCGAGGTAGAGAAGCCCGCAACCGGAGAATAGTATACGGTACAGAGACGGGGTCACATCGCAGAACTCTTCGCAGTTTGTTCTCGTATCCAAGCGTTGGCGGGAGGGTAACAGGTTTCAATGGCTTCTTGGAGCATGATATCTTACCGCGTGTGAAACTGAAATCAGTCGCCCCGGCTTCGGAATTGCTCTCTTTGAACTCTCCTGTATATGGAACTTCTCTTCAGCCTACTTTCGACTTTCCATTCGTGTTTACCCCTCATAACAGGGCCCTGGCCTTCTGGACACACTTGCATCACTTGGTTTTTCAGTGTTAAGTGCATGGAGGCCGCACCGGACTGGATAAAATTATGTTCTGTAGACACACCGCCATCATCATGCATCTTGTTTCCTTCCCTTCAGTTCTCAGGACGCTATTCTTGCCTATGAAATCTTCACGCCTCGGAAAATCTCCCTGCTTCCTAGGCGTATGGCCCACGGTACCATTCCCGCAGCAGCCTTCTATCTGTTGAAACAAAACTGTCAACCATACGTATATATAGGCCGAACTTCACCTGCACGAGGTGACAACATCTCTCATGGACAACGCAACTGAATCGCTCAATCCCTCCACACCCCTCGCTTTCTTACCGCCGGCCCTCGCAGATCCATTTGAGGTATCACGGTATCTCTTCGCGGCCACGCTTGGAGTAAGAATTATTCAATATTCATCTACACAAATTAATGTGTCTTGACTCCAAGGCATACGTATGGGACATTGCATTGAACCTGGGAAACGACTACGCCTTGTTGTTCAAGCACAGGGTTCGCTTCCCGACAATTGTATATTTTCTGTCAAGGTAATCTCGCGACGTTTTCTGGATTTTAAGCATCCGCCGAGCTGATGAATTCGGTCAAGAGCATTCACATTGGCTTATATTCTCGCAAATGTCGTGTACTCAGGTGAACTGGCCATTTGTTTCAAGTTGACTTAAACGCTGAGCTAAACACACATCAATAACGGCAGTTGCACCGGTGAAAAATTGCAATGCCATAGCACTTGGTTTCAGCATCTGCCTGATCGGGACGCAGACAGCCACTGCGATGCTGTTCTTTTTACGAGTAACCGCGGTCTGGCACCCGAGCAAGATCGCCTTTGCGGTGTTCTCCATCCTTTGGATCGCCGTTCTCGGGGCCGGCATTACCGTCCCCCTCGGACTTCGCGCAGCACACATAGGACCCACCATGCAGTGCGTCATCACGGCCGTACCATCGGATGTCGAAGTTGCGGTGATTGTACCTCTAATCAACGACACCGCCATCTTCTTTGCTATCAGTTACCGTATTCTCGCTCATACGATCGTGATGGATTCCATCGTGGCCCATCTTCGAGTTTTCCTTGGGGGTACCGGATTATCCACACTATCGCAGGCGCTGCTTCGGAGCGGACAGCACTTCTACTTGTAAGTGTATGCCTTATGTGTTGGACAATCTTTCAACTCATCCGATGTTACACCCAGGATTGCAGTTGCCGCACAAACTACTCTTCTTGTTCTCTTGAAGCTGCCTCATTTGACCCCGGTCTATCACGGCATGTTCTCAGTTCCTGCCTTGGCGCTGGTCAACGCAATGGCTTGCCTAGTCTTCCGGAGGATTAAATTCGGACTCATATGTTCTGACAGGATATCAAACCCTCCCATCACTGGTCTCTCTGAGGATTTCCATGCCACGGCAAATCCTCGGTCGCGTTCCCTTCACTCTCGTCGGACCGATCCCATTACCACAGAATTTGGATCGAATACAATTTATCCGTTGGATGTCCGCGTGCAGAAAGAGATTGACAAATTTGAAGAAGGGGCTGATGGAAGCCAGGAGAGCCGCAAACTTACAACGTTGGCATAGTTCTGCATATAAAATCGAAATTATGGATGTACTATATGATCAGAAAATCTAGCCGGTTTACCGATGCTAAATTCCCTGTGCGTTGTTTCAGATGCTGGTCGCCCGATTCTTTCAGATTATTCAACGAAGACCGACAGTTGAAACCATGTTCAAAATCTCTGGCGTACAATGGTCCATGTTTATAGAGATGCCATCTATCCGCGTGCTATTGGAATCGGCGAATCAGAATATCGGGTGCGACAAGCCGAGGAAGACATGGTCTCCATTCTTAATACTCTGCTTAGATCTGGTCTCGATCAGTTCAACTTGAAATCTGTGAGGCCTACCTACTTGGACCAGGCCAGGAAGAACACGGTACCAGTATGATGCGGTAAAGCAGGATTCAGAAGTATCATGATCAATGGAAAGTCTCGTGGAAAGTCTCGCGTCTTGCAAAATTGATGCCGGCACGATATAAGGTTGACGTGGGCCGCCGTCGGTCGAGCTCCGCCGATCCTCATTGGCTGAGTCCGTCGCCACCATGTCGGCTGAATTTGGCCGACTTGGCCGACGCTCACTAATACACGCGGAGCTATCAAACGGCTGATCGGCATTGTTCGGCAGTGGTTGATGATGGTTTCCACCCCGAGTTCAATGGTTTGCACCGGAATCCAGCAGAAACCGGTGGCTTCGCCGGTCTCCAACGGATTCCACTGAATTCCACTGGATAATTCCCTTCTGGTTTCTACTGGTTTCCGTCGGAATTGAGGCTGGTTTCCCTGATTGAACCATGCTCAAAAAAAACGTTAAAAGGCTTTCACCTGCTCAGCCGAGAAAAGCAATCTATATTTATATCCCGTGAAAAGCTTTACCAGCAGCCAGCAAGGCTCGCAGAGATTTGTTTGCGTCGTGGTGAAGCGCGCCTCTGTTCTGGTTCAACTTCAAGAAGAATTATCGCGTACTGTACCTTTTCATTTAGATATAGGCTCAATACTACACCCAGTGGCGAGGCCTATTGTTCAGTTATAATGCCCTGATCATGAAGAACCCTGAAACAAGCCTTTTTTGGCCCAAATCCGTTGAACTCCAGCAAAATCCGCTGGAGTTCATCGGGTTGGATCACCGGTTATCCCTGGTGATTGGTGGATCAGTTGGAGATGCCCACTAACTTTAGGTAGTGGGTCCTGTGGTGCTCGGCGTTAACTTTTTCGCAATAAATCACACTTTGATGTTGAATCTTGTTTGGTATCTGATTGATTTCACGATTGCCGGCAAAATTTTGTCAAACTCGATGACAGAATTGCCTTTTCTAGTGAGGGTACCGTACTTTGGGTTCACTGCTAGTCATTTTGGATTTGTAGAGGCTTTCACGTGTCTCCGACAATCGCAAAGCTCTGTAAGGCATTTCTCTTTCATCCTTGATCGCTACTGTACATCTAGTGCGCTACATTCTGAACTCAGTCCTTTGTACTAGAAAACTTGCTGGTTTCAAGTTATCCAAGGCTTGTCATCGTCTCAACCTACAAGTACGTCAAGCACTGTTTCATCCACTGTGGTGAATTCTCTCGTTTTGTCATACTCCGATCAACTCAGTGTCTGGTCCCAATGAGAGCTGGTTGGCGTGGTAGCGCCAACCGAGCGAGCTTTGGGACCTGAAATTATTTCATTCCCACTGAAAATTGGACAATCTAGCTTTCCGCATGGTTATCACTGCTGGGTAGAAAACTCATCAGAATTTAGGCCTGCAGTACAAGTGTTATCTGAGTGAAGTAGTTCTGACGATGCACAGAAGGTGCTTTCAGTTCAGTAAATGAGGAAGTAATTCAGGCAGTTAGTGGGCTCTGCCGCGGAGCGTGCTACAATTGTTATTACCGAACCACGCCAAAGAACGCCGCCAATCACGATCTAGTGATGGTCACCAATGACCATTGGTAACCACCGGGAACCACAAATTGTTTATCAATTTTTGGCTGCCAGTGCTAAATTAATTTCGTGATGGCTATCGTGCGTTCTCTTTTCTCTAGTCTCTTCTTCAACTCCCCCTTTCTCCGAATGTCCGAGCTTTTGAGGGTCGAGTCGACCAGGCGAGCGGGGAATCGACGCGCCCGAGCGTAAAGACGTTCGAGTTCCGAGCGAGGAATCAACGTGACCGGGCGGGGAGCAAGAAGTCGACGCGCTCGAGGCGTGATCGCTCGACTCTCCTCGCGCTCTCTTCCATTCCTCGTCGCATCTGCTCGTTTGCCTTTGACTTTACGTGCTTCGTCGTGACGAGGCTGGAATTGCTCGAGTCCCGCCAAGCGAGGAATCTAAGTCTTGACGCTGCCTTGATTGCTCTGTTCTACTCCCTCCTTTCTCTTTGCCTCTTCTCTGGTCTTCGAGTTCCTATTGATCAAAACAGTGTAGGTCTTCTTCACGACCTATAGCTCAATCTCAGCGCTGGTTTTCAACGTCGGGTGGAGGAAAGGGATAGGAGAGCGTACACGGACCCGCAGGAGGTGGTGTTGCTCGCGCAGTGAGTGCTCTTCCACTCCTTCCCCTTCCCCGTTTCTCCTCGCCTTGCAAGTTATTTTTTTTCGGACCAGGGAAACGGGCTGGCACAGGCGCAACGCATCTCGTCGTCCTCTTACCGCTCTTCTTTCTCGTCCCTCGACCAAATGGGCAGGCGCGAACACACACAGCCTTCTCTCACCTTTCCCTTCGCTTGCTGTTCTCTTCTCTTTAATTTTTTGTGGATGCGATTTTGGTGTGGAGTAGTGCTGACGAAAGATATAAGGCAGCCTTCTTCCTGCTCTTCACACTCCCGCTGGGCGTGGACCACGCGCGCATAGTGCTGAGATCGATGACGACGGTATATACGCTCTTTCATTCCGTTCTGTCTTTTGCGCTGATGACGTTTCTGTTTGCTGTTTTTTTTTACTTCACAAGGGCAAGAGCCAGAGAATCCAGAACCCAGAGTTCAATTTTCCACGTGCTCGGTGTCAATGCGCCTACATAATCAGCGTACTGTGGCAAATACTTACCCTTAGGTCAGAAAGAATAGAACAAGCTCTGGTTGTGGATGGCCACACCTGCCACATGTGATATACCGAACATGTGAGCAGGAGCCCCGTTCGAATCGGGGCCAGGTCATCCGTCCAATTGGAGCTTGTTTTTTATCCTCAAATTTGGGTTTTGCCGTTGGCTCGTCTCCGATGAATGTTGAAAGTGGCTTTTGGAAAATATGTTATTTTATTTACAGTTCAATGTCGAGTGTTCAATTCAACACAAATCTCCAAATTGTCTGGCATCTGGAGCGTGCATATTCTCCTCTAGTGAGTAGCCTGATCATCCACTGCAATCAATTCAAGATTGGTTCAACAACAAGTTTAAGCGTCTCGCACCAGAGATCCATGCATAGTGGACTGAGGAGCTCTCGTACTCGTTCAACTACAGGTTTCAAAAGGGGTGTCGCAAAAACCCGATTTGACTTATAACCCGTTATAACGTCTTTCCGAATCTTATTAAAAAAATATGCTGGTCTATAGGCACTTCGGTCTCCAAGGGGCCCGTAAGGACTCTAATGGAAATTGAAATGAAATGAAGTGAAAAGATTCAAAAGACGTTACAACTCCAATCGGACTTTTGCGACAGGGGACCAAGAGGAAGACCCTTATCCGCTGCTTTTGAACAATTGCTACATTGAGCAGGGGTACCCCATTCGATTGGTACAGCGGTCGTGGAAATCTGTCCAACTTGGACAGTCCAAGCGGTGCCATGGCCAAAATAACAAATGCTTCGGCGTTCCGGAAATCGCTACCATGGCATCACGTCAACTCCACCATTTTTGGTGCAATTTTGGTGTTCAAGGTCAACAGCAGTCGTGGAGATCTGTCCAACTTGGACAGTCCAGACGGTGCCATGACCAAAATAAGAAATGGTTCGGCGTTCCGCAAATCGCCGGAATGGCATCACGTCAACTCCACTGTTCAAGGTCGTCAATGCTCGCCTTCGATGCGCAACCAAGATATATATCTCACGCTCTTATATTGCTGAAGTGGCCGGTTAGCCCGACTGGCCAGGAAGGCAGTCGGAAATGTTATGTGTCCAAACGTACTGTTGAAGCGTCCTGAGCATTTGTGGCTCCCGGACCGAGCCTACCACACAGGGCTGTGATTCGGCGTCTTCAAGTTCCGGTGTTGCCCCTTGATGACGGCAAGCGTTCGGGAGATCGGACAGCTAATATGTTCTCTATGCATATATTGCGTGCTCACCCTCGACATTCCTCATTTTGCCCACCATCTACAGCCGTGCGAAGAGCGTACGTCTAACATTCGTTACATTCTCTCTATCTCATACTTACAATCATAGTAGTAAGTTCCATATTATTCACTGGCTACACACCGACCGGACCTTTGCCACGCCCGTGCCTACCACATTTCCCTCCGGCCTATCTCTCTCTAACTTCAACAACATATAGGCCGAACTCCACGAGATGACAACGTCCGTCATAACCAACGTAACTGAGTCACTCAATTCCTCCACACCCCTCGCTTTCTTGCCACCGGCCCTCGCAGATCAATTTGAACAATCGCGATATCTCTACGCGGCAACACTTGGAGTAAGAATTGTTCAATATTCATGTCTATCCAAATTCATACATCTTGAATCCTAGGCATATGTCTGGGACATTGGATTGAACCTCGGAAACGACTATGGCTTGGTGTTCAAGCACAGGGTTCGCTTCCCGACAGTCGTGTATTTTCTTTCAAGGTAATCTCAAGGGGCTCTTTGAATTTCAAGCATCCGCCGTCCTGATTCACCCAAGAGTATTCACATTGGCCTATATTTTCGCATTCTTCATCTACACAGGTGAACATACTAGTTGTTCGACTTCAACGCAGAGCTGATCATATCGCGAGTCACAGTCGCACCCGTTAAAAACTGCGATGTCTTAGAACTTGGCTTCAGTATCTGCGTCGTTTTGTCACAGGCAGCCACTGCGATGCTTTTTTTTTTACGAGTAACCGCAGTTTGGCATCCAAGCAAGGTTGCCTTTGCGGTGTTCTCGATTCTTTGGATCACCGTCCTCGGAACGGGTATCACCGCATCACTCGGAATTCGCGGGGCGCACATAGGACCCACCGCGCAGTGCGTCACCACAGCCGTACCAGCCGGCACCGAAGTCGCGGCGATTATGTCTTTAATCAACGATACCGCCATTTTCTTTGCTATAAATTACCGTATTCTTGCTCATACTATAGTGGCGGATTCCCTCCCGGCCCGTCTTCGAGTTTTCTTTGGTGGGTCTGGATTGTCCACACTATCGCAGGCATTACTCCGGAGCGGACAACACTTCTATTTGTAAGTGTATGCCTTAGTGGGATGATTCTTCAATTAATTCCACGCGATACAGGATTGCAGTCGCCACACATACCGCTTCTCTTGTTCTCTTGAACATGCCTCATTTGACCCCGACCTATCGCGGCATGTTCGGAATCCCCGCCTTCGCGCTGGTCAACGCAATGGCTTGCCTAGTCTTCCGGAGGATTAAATTCGGACTCATAAGTTCTGACGGGATATCAAATGTTGTCATCACTGGTCTCTCCCAGGATTTTCATGCCACGGTGAATCCTAGGTCGCTTTCCTTTCCCTCTCGTCGGACCGATCCCACTACCACGGGATCTGGATGGAATACAACTTGTCCACGGGATGTCCGGGTGCAGACGGAGATTGATAAGTTGGAAGACAGAGTTGATACAAACCAGGAGATCTGCAAACCTGCAACATTAACATAGTTGTGTGTATACAATCGAAATTATGGATGTACTATATGACCAGAAAATATAGCTACTCTCTCGATGTGGAATTCGCCGTGCGCTGCTTCAGATGCTGGTCGTCCGATTCTTCGGGACTCAACGGAGACAGACCCCTAGACATAGCTGAAGCGACGTGCGGGACTCCAAAATCTCTTGCGTAAATGGTCTGGGTTTATACAGGTGCCATGTATACTCAGGATATTGAGCGCGACAAGGCCGAGGAAGACATGGTCGCCGTTATTGATATCCTGCTTGGATCTGATTCCAATCAGTTCAACCTAAGAACTGTGAGGCCTGCCTACTGTAGTATTTCGACCAAGTGTTCAGGTGACGGTAACGGCCAGGATTTTTTGATGTGTCCAAAAATCACCATAATTCGAAAGTATATTTTTCGGCCTTCTCGGTGGGTGAAAATTTCCAAAATCGTGAACACTTGGTCGAAATACTACAGTACTCGCACGAGGCCAGGCAGAATACGGTTCAAATGGGATATGGTAAAACAAGTACTGTGCCTAATGGAAAGTCCCGCCTCATGCAAAATTGACGCCGGCAGAATATAAACTAGTAGTGCTACCCGGACGGTGGGCTTCCCAGACTCACCTTTGTGAGGCCGTATCTTCGTGACATTCTTCTCCATGTTGTCTGAAATTCCCAAGAATGCCAGTGAGCTTGATTTCACCCAACAAATTTACAGTAGTCATTGTGAAACCGTATTCCCGCTACGGGTTCTTAGGGAGCCCTAACTTCAGCCACTTGCAGAGCATCACATTTTGGTCAGCGTTTTTTGCGTAAGTACTGATCTCTCCCCTAGTTTTCTGACTTTGCCGTGCAAGCCGGTTGATGGACTACCTGTGCTCGTAATATCGCTGAGGTCCTAGTTCGCTTCCGTGACACTCGCAACCGAACTAGGATTGCTCCGGAGCGAATTGCAACTGCCAGCAACCCAGTTCGCTCCAAACTCGCTTTCCTGTCCCCCACCCTCATGCCACCCTGAGCCACTTTTTCGCAACGAACCTCTCTCCTCTTCCCATGGATCCCAGCTCTTAAATTTTCTCTCTCATCTCTTGGGCCTTGGCTGGGTTCTTGTTCTGGTGTCTCTGGTTCCCAGTCTTTTGCTTCCATGTACATCAAGCTACGTGTCTGCTCAGATGTCCTTTATGATCTGTTTGTTTGTCGTCACTGACCGCAAACTCTTCTGTATACCTTACTTGTTCTTTCCTCTGGAACACTGCCAAGTGAGTACAATCTTAGTGGTGTTACCCGTACCGATGATTGATATTTTGTGGACACAGAGCACTCCCTTCCTTTGCCTGCCTGTACCGATTGCGTATGCAGTCTCGACGATGCGGCACACGCCCGAATACACTGGTATGCACGTCCTGCCAGGTTGTTTGATCTGTATTGATATCCTGAACAGCGTCACCCCAGGTGTCAATGCCAGCTGTGTGGTTTCTCCTTGCAAATGTCTTTCTATGTCTGCTGATATATCATGCCCAGTGACCGTTTCATCCGTATCCATATTATTCGTGACATTGCTCCGTCCTCATGCACCTATTCCTATTCAAATTTGGCTCCAATGCAAAACCCTTCTCTCGAGTTACACGCTACTGCTCTTGACATGATGCAGACATATCTTCCTGCACCACACTGTCGCATGTGCGTGTGATGTATGGACGGCCACGCCGCGTCCCGGTTGCTCTACTTGTTTAAATTCAATAAGCTCTGGACCACAATTCGGTTTTGCTGCTGCAGCAAAACCATTTTGGATATCATTCGCCGATCCAAGCTGCGTGCTGCCTTGCATCTCTCAGTACCCTCTGCTCTATTGTGTCGGAGATGCTCCTAGGCCCATGATAGCCTAGGGATCAACCCGTCGACGCAGCTGGCTTGTGTGAGTTGATTTCGAGGTGTGTGAATTGATATTTTTTCTGCCACGTCCACAGATGTCAACATGGGTGAATCTGTCAATTATGATTGTGAGCAGTCAGGGTTTTCGGCTAGCGAGCGAATGTTGACCTTTCGAGCATCGATCTCGCATCAGTCCGAGATCCAAAACGTACCGTGCCGCGTACCGTCAGGGTCAACTTAAAGGCTGATCCGGGCAAACCGAATATTTAGTTAGTACCAATTGAATGAAAAACAACGACTCATCAAGTTTCGGAAGAACGCATCTCGGAGGGTTGCATTCAAATTCCGTCGCGTACACAGTATTGATGGCGGCTATTTCGACCTCAAACATATTGCCCAGAGTGATTTGTAGATATTCTTCATGTGCGGGTCACTAGTAGGAGCAAAGTTAGTTGGTTCTGTACTTTATTCAATTGAAAGAGCGCAAACTGCAGACTTGGTACTTAGCATGCAGCTGCATGCTCATGTCCTCATTCTAGAACCATTTCCCCCTCGTTCCTCTCAATCACTGTACTATGCAACCTCAACTCGCTCACCCTCGGGGTTCTCGACGGGTTGTACAGTTAAGTAATTTATTTCAACATTGCAACAATGCATTATATATTGGATGATTCTATTCGGCGGCCCGGGGCGCTGCTTAAAAATTTGACGCCCTCTTTCAACTCTAGGCATTTCACCAGGAGGCGCACGGCGCCACATACTGTCATAAGCCCGGATGCGAAAGAGTGACTGATGAAAGGACGCCGGCAATGCGTCCTCACTAATTCAGACAGACAGACAAGAACAGGGATCTAGATTGTCGTAGTGTAAGTGAAAGACAAGATAGGAATACATGAAAAGAATAATAACCTAGATTGTCGTAGTGTAAGTGAAAGACAAGATAAACAAGTACAACTAATGGGAAAGGTTTAAATACTGGGATCATCCATCAAAGATGGCTAGTTATAATTGGGTTTTGATTAATTGTTGTAAGTGTCTGTGGTAAGTGTCAGTTGTAAGTGTCAGACTTACAACTGACCACCGACTCATTTATAGATATGTTTTCAGAGTATTGCTATGTGAAATCTCTTACCAATTCAAGCCCTACAGTGTGCAGGATAAATCAAATAGAAAATTCTGTGACAATTTCTGTGACACCGCCGCATTGTTCGAGGCATCCTTGAAACATTTATATCCCGCTGGAAGCATGCTCAAAAAATCTGAGAATATTTCAACGAGGTACTGAAGAGGGGAGTCGGTGAAGAATCAATTATTTGATATTTAATACCACTTGTCTGCCTTTCAGATGAGTCTAACACGGCCGGCCTTCGCCTAAACCTGGTCACTGGGATATTACTCAAAATGGAAGAGGTGTTGCAGTTGTAAGCAGCGCCCCGGGGCGCCAAATAGAATAATCCTTATATATTCCTTACCTCAAAACTGTGGGCATCATCCCTGTCCGTTCCTTGTCGCTCTTTCTTGAGCTGCCGCCGCTTACTTCCCACTTCCGCTTCAGAACTTTCTGTTCGAGAGCATGTACTACATAAGGTCTCAATTTGCTTTCCCAAAGTTGATAATTTTTTGAAACAGGCTTTTTCCAGTGCTATAAACCCGCAACCAGCCATCAAAACGTCTACAGGTCGTGTCTCCTGCAACATTGTGTGCCATAGCTGATGTGACTCATGTGACAAACCACCTATTCAAGCACCCTCACAGTTCACATACATCTGACGAGCTTGCCCATTCACATGGTCGAAAGCAGCAAGTGACAAGATTGCTCAGGAAAGTGACAAACTTACATCTCAGGTGACGAACTTCCGCGATCCTACGAAGTGACAAAGTGTGTGAGGATGCCTCCCTTCAGCATCTACGTATTGCTGGCTTTTTCAATTACCAATTTCCGGAGCTGTGTCTATGTGCGGAATCGAATCGACCCCGACATCAAGTCAATGGTGCGTACTGACCACAGTTCATGGCAGCGAGATCTGCAACTCACAAAATCCACATGTCTGGTTGAAGGCTCACAACCCGAGCAGCCCTGCCTTCGATGCCCAACGACTTCCCTGGCTGTTTGGTAAATTCTGAGGATTCTGCCCTGTTTTAAAATCTTGTGATAACTCATCTCCATTTTACCTTGAATTATGCAATGCCACTTTCTCTGAACCACCATGTACATGGAACACCTGTTCGTTCACGCCGAGCCAGGTGCACGTTTCCAACTCTCAAGAGGAAGTTGATCTTGCGAATTTTGCCTCTATTGCATCCTAATTTGCGTCTGCTCCGCCGGTTGTTTGAAAAGCGGTCGAACGCATTGAAAGCAGCGGATCCCTTTCACCCGAGAATTAAGAGGAGCGCCGTGTTTTAAATCCGATGAATCAAATGAATCGTGTTACTTTTTGTGTATGTGGCTCATCTTCTGCTCATGCTCCAACAAGGAATGAATCTTGTGTGCTCATGATTAAAAGGGGTCATCCATTGGGTCTTCCAGGCCAAAGCTACCCAGCCACAAATCCCATACAGGTTGATAATGTAACTGTTTGTGAGGTTCCTCTACTGTATCTTTTCCTTCAATTCGACATGGGGGGTGACGCATGACCCAATTTAGCAATTCGACATTTCGGTAAAGGCAAAATTGTTGCGTGACACCTCAAAAATTTCGGTATTCAGGAACAGAAAATTTCGAAAATTTCGTCTTTTTGGCGTTTTTCATGCGATTTTGAGGCCTGAGTGACGGTTGGGAGGTTCGACAGAGGCCCGCGTGACGCGTGACCACGACCAAAGTTCGTGATCGACACAGGGGTGCGTGACGCGTGACTACTGAATTGAAGGGAAAGATACAGTATTGGCAAGAAACCCAGCAAATTCCTTGCGAGGCGACTCAACGAAGCAGGCAGACTGTTGAATAACATTCAGATCAATCTGCGGTGTTTCCAATATTCCGCTGACCAGTAGCGGGCTGTGCCACTCGCCGGCCCTACCACCTTATGGACATAATATCCCACCCTCTCGTTTTGGCAACATTCACAGTAGACAGATATACAATTGCATAAAATAACACAATGATGGTTAGGTGTCCTGCCGTTAATGGAAAAAGTGATAAAACCTGCGGGGCTTAAGGTAATCGCTGAGAGACCCGAATACATTCCCAAGGCCCAAGTTCGGTTCTCGTGGCATTGCCTCCTATGCTTGATGAATTTATGTGCGGACCTTACCCTTGCGATTGCAGCTTTACGTACTCGTGCTCTGATCTGTTGGATTGACTGGTGAGAAAGAAGCAAGGGCAAAGGCCAGAGCATTCTGAACTATGGGTTCAATTACGTGTTCTCGGTGTCAGTGCACCGAGGCCACTTTGCGGTCTTCGTCATGAGTTATTGCCTGTATATTTTTTCATAGTTCAACTTGGTGAATTGCTTAGTACATCCTGGGCTACAATTTGGGGGATTTAGATCTTCTCCAAAAAAAAAAAAATTATCAAGCTTGAACCCCTCAAAAATACGTATAATACAGGTTCTGTATTCAGCATCTTATGATGGCCCATCGAGATACTGTGATGCAACTGACATGTGCAAAATGCTGGTGCTGGCTCTCTCGACAATGTGACATTTTAGTTTGGCTCAAAATCCGAAGTGGTTCCCAAATTACAACCAAGTTACTGTATCTTTCCCTTCAATTCGACATGGGGTGTGACGCGTGACCCGTTTTACCAATTCGACATTTCAGTAGCCGCCAAATTTCTGCGTGACATCTGAAAAAATTTCGACATTCGGGACAAAAAATTCAAAAATTTCGGCTGTTTTTCACCTTTCAAGTATTTTTGAGGCCCGCGTGACAGTTTGGAGGTTCGACAGAGGCCTGCGTGATGCGTGACCTCGACCAAAGTTCGTGATCGACACAGGGGTGCGTGACGCGTGACCACTGAATTGAAGGGAAAGATACAGTATGACGGAATGGGGGTGCGCATTTTTTTAGTGACACTGTAGTCCACATACTTTCGTAAATACCCCGAGGTCAGAAAGAGCAGCACAAGACCTGGTTGTGGATGGCCCAGGCCGCCCACCCCTGCCGCGTGTGATATACTCCAGTACTCGTTGGCAGGAGTCCCTGTTCGATTCGGGGCCAGGTCATTCTGGTTGTTCGGGGATTTTTGAGCTGCCTTAGCCTTCAGCAAAGTCTGGAACAGCGCTTCATTTCTACAGGTAACGTTGGCTTCGATGTTCGGTGATGTGCAGGAAATAAGACTATACCTAAACACCACACATTTTGCGCGTTTTAGTCTTACTTCCATGCGTATTGCCTTCTTTCCAGAGTCAGTGTATAGTCTCAGTACACTCGGCTGGGCAATGATCACGGAGTAACGGGTACAATGGGTAGGAAACTACTCAGTGGACTGGCAGGTGCTCGCTCCAAAACACGTAGGGGATGTGTAGCCCATAAAATAGCAAAAGGGGACTATTGCGTACTTGGGCCTTACTAAGGAACAAGCGTGGGATAATTGAAATCCGCATGTGGGTTTGCTGGGTCTTATTTCTGACTTGACGCATTCGCGTCTGGGGGCACGTGATGGCACAGGAAGGTCTGGAGCCTTCTTCCCGAGATGTTCCGGGTTACTATGAAGGGAGTGGTCATCCTTGATGGGATTGATCGCTGATCGGACTAGTATTACTCTACGGAAATAAGGGACCACTGTAGGAAAGAGTCCGGTGTGGGGTACCGTTCGAGAGCTAGAGAGCTCAGGAACTTATTCCGACAACTCAGTAAGAAGGGACAGGACTTAGAGGGAGGATATACCACGGAAGAAACAAGACATCAGTTTCGATCGGACAGGATTTCCAATTCTTGGGTTACGGGCTGGCCGGCTTAGGGCTTACCCATTGATCGGGCCAATGGCATTACTCACGCTAGTAACCCTTTAACGGATAAATGGCCTTAGGGCAAGGGCGGAGGGCTTTGGAGTCTTATTTCGGAAGAAGTTTCTTATTTCCATGTGATTGCGGACACTGTATAAGTAGTTAGAGTTCTTTCTTTGTACGACACAGAACTACCCGTGTACTAGTAGGCTTAACGCTTGCGATTTGGGCTTATTTCTGGGATCGGCGCATTGTGCATAGTCAGTTGTTGGACTTGGCAATTGTGAGATCTTCTGTTGGAGTTTGGAATAGAAGCTTGGTTTATTGGAAACACTTTGACGTGATTGAGTGAACATTGTACGGATTGTACGGAACTGCACGCTTGCACGGATTGTTGGATTATTGTTGGACCACCTACCTTCTGAGGAACAGCCTCGCTTGCATACAACACTTGGGAATCGCTATTTCCCGATTTGCTTGCTCTTTCTGGTGTCTAGTTTCTGGACATTGGATATCCATCGTTTGGATATCGCTTGGAGTGTTCTTTCCAGCGGTTCTACTCAGTGAAGGTTGATTCTCTCGTAGAGGACCTTAACCTTTCCCTTCAACCTACGTCTAGGCCCTGATCAAGGGACTGACACTCGCCTGGTCTTGTACTTTGGCAGCTGCGTTCGCTCTTTCTCAGTCCTTGGCTTATTTCCAGTGGCGTTTCGCTATTTCTGGGAGTCTTGGATCTGTGTTTTGAGTGTTTGTTGGTTGTTTTGGTATAGGTTCGGAGCACATCGATCATCGGATCCGGAATTCAACATCAGATGTCTCGCACATGATACTGAACACCTTCCGTACTCTCAGACCCACGAATAGTGGGGGGCCCTCCGGGCGAACCTGACCACGTTTTGGAGGGAATTTCTGGAATTCTAACAGAAAACACCAACAATCTTCTATTTGTCCTCATAGATACATTTACCGACAATTGTTTCAATGGATTTCTGATCTCTCACCTTTGTAAATTGGCATACCTTTGGAAAATAAAGTAAAATTCTTCTCTGACCTCATTTTGCTCCAATTTATCTGGATAAATATGGAGTAGTAGTCCTGGTTCCTGAAAATGCAACAAGGCCTAATTCAGAGGGTAACACGACAGATTGAGCTAGCATCAAATCGAAACTTCTTTTTGCAAAGGTACGTATCTTTTCCATGGCTGGCTCGGCAACCCCATTGCGAGCTCAATTCTATGCCATCTAACCACGCTGAAGATCTTATATATCGATTCCGAAGTTCATCTGGCAAGATTTAAGCTCATACAGACTGAGACAGTAGATGGGCTTAAGCTGCTTTAGGATCGTGAGAGATTCGACCCAGTACCAACGGTTGAAAGAAGAAAAAAATCCCAGGATGGCCAAGAAGCATTGAATAATCTCAATGCATCGAGTGGCAGTGTTCGCCCAAAGGGCCAAGGCCTTAAATCTAAAGGCCTTAAATGAGGCCTTAAATAAGGCCTTAAAACTTTTCAATCGAACTTCGAGCCCTTGTTAAGGCCTTAAATGGTCACATGTGTGGAATTATTTAATTTTTGTTAACGATTTATTCGGGAGAAAGTCGGCACGAAGGCAAATCGGTACGCAATGACAGTAAGTATTCGGTAGTTCTGACAGCTTGTATTTACTTTGCAATGTCGAGAAGGGTGCAAAAACCATAAGTCTCCCAAAACTCTACTAACTGTTCTGTGATATCGTGATCTGCTCAAAGATCAAGAACCGGCTCCCCCACCTGGAGGGCAATGACCCTTGAAATCCTATTTGGAGAAGCCAAGAAGCCTTGTACTCGTTGAATATCGACCCAGGGGCGATGGACAAGGAGGAGCGAATGATGCAGGCCATTGGCATTTGCTGAAGAGGACACAATTCCCGATGATGGTGCAATAGAAAATTGAGTCAGAAGACGAGTATCGAGGGTAGCTTACGGCTCTGATGTCCACCGTGAGAGATTTGATTCCAAGGCCTTAAGTTGCGCTTGGGTTTAAGCCCTTGGCCCTTTAAAGCCCTTAAATGCTCGGCAGACCTCATTTAAGCAGCCGTATATGGGGATCTGATATATCAGATCGTCGCTGACCAGCGGAAAGCGGTGATATATCAAGAACTCTGGCTTAGCGGTGAGGCTGATATATCAGCTCACCTTCATTTTGCCCACACACCGAGCGCCGCCCCATTTTCGCGCCCACCGTATGCCCGCCAGGCCCCCTCAATTGATGGCGCTCATGGCGCGTCCCAAATGGGTCAAGTTGTTTGCGCATGTTACAATCACATCGCACTCCATCACTCCTCCTTCCTCCTCCCTCCGCCCGCTGCCCCTTCGCTCCTGCCGTTCTGCTGGCCCTCCCTCTTCGCCAGGCCGTCACCATTGGTCCCCCACAGCACCTCGCTCTGAATCTCATGTAGCCCAGCATTGTTACGACATCAGCACGCGTCTCGAGGCAGCATCCTTCATAAAAGCTGCTAGTAGCGCTTGGGGCTTCTGAAACTCGACCTCAACACTCTTCTCGATCCTTTTGGTGATATCCTCGTGCCATACTTTCAAGGACCCCAAAACTACGCTTGCAATCGGCCTCGCTGTCCCCACTCTTCTTGCTCGCTTCTTGGCGGCGCTGGTTCTCCTCTGGCTTTGACACTCTTCCAAAACAACGCTGCACTGTGAAACATATTACTCCCACATGCTTGGCGCCGTCCATCCCGCCGCTCTCCCGCCGCTTCCTGCGTGCGCTCCCTGCCGCACCGCATATCTTGGGAATATTAGCCACAGCTTGTTGCGCGACCCCATGGGGTCTGGCCCGCTCGCTGAGCTGCTTATGCGTCGAATTTTCCGCCTAATTGCGTGCAGAGCTTCCTACTGCAATCATGCGGAATTGCAATCACGCGCCGTGTCCTCGCTGGTCGATCTCTGTGAGCCTTCCGCATACTTGCCGCTGCATATATACCTGTTGCATTCGCTCGCTTGCCCCCATTTGTCTCACTCGCTCAGCACGTTTTCGAGCACCCTCGTCCCCCGTGTTCACCCTGGATGCTCGCCTGTCCCCGCCTGGCCCCCCGCCTGGCCCCTCTTCCCACTCTTTTCGGGTCCGCCTCCTGCCTCATTTGTTTGGCTCTCGCAGTAGCTTCCAACAGCCCGTGCTCGCTCCTCGCGCTCGGGTGCACTGCAATTTCGGGTGCCCGCCCTCGCCGCCTGGCAATTCTACCATCTGTACTCACTCTTCATTTTTCTGCTGGTGTTCTCTTCGCACTGCCCCTCAGATATCGCCCCATCTGGCCCCGCTCGCTCCTCCCAGTACCAACTCTTCACAAATTTCATTCCGCCTGCATTCGCAATCGCTGCTCATCTCTTCTCTTCCCGCATGTCTGCTGCACACTAGTACATGAGTTATAACTACTTTCAATCTATTGATGCTTTTCATACATTATTACTGATCTACGATTTGCTTTTCTCCTCTATTTACTCGAGCAGTGGTAAACAGTCTCCAACACGGAAAGAAAGCATTCTATGAAACTGTTAACAATTCATTTCAAAGGTCTCGAGGACTATGACTTTGTCCTCCATCTTCAGTGGGTTTGTCGTTTGTGCCTTGCATTTGCCTGAAAAGCAAGAGGACTTGGGAACGAGAGAATAAGGATGAGCACCTCCACAACTGTCGAGCCACTGTGTCAAAGGATTCGGTTTGCATCTCTCGTGAACTGATGATAGAGTGTTGTCTCCATTTTACCGTTTGCTTTTTGAAATCCATTTGCTGGTGAAGAAGGAAATAGCTTCAAGTACCAACAATCACCATCGGTTGACCGTGCCAAAGCATTCGGTTTGAATCTCTCGGGAACCGATTTGGGTCGCGAACTGACTGTTTGCGGGATTTTACCTACACCTCCAGAGTAGTGCAGCGGTGATTCAGATTACTCTTTTGCATCTAAATAGTCTATTTCTGATTTTTGCAGGAGTTTAGAGCACCTGTGAATGGAGCTAGGAACAAAACGACTAGCCATTTAGCTCGCGAACTGATATGACAAGTTGGATTCAGTTCGAACTTACCAGTAAATATCAGGATCTCTTCAACCCATCTCCCATAGCTCAATTTTGATCAGGTCAGTAATTTATTCCTACCACCATCAATACTTCCGCCATTGATTCTTCAATCTACAGCAGCTGAGAGAGCCCCAGGGAAGTGTTATAATACAAAAACCAGTGAGTCGATCTCTCTGCAACAGACATCAGTCCGCGAAACATGCTTTGCTCTCGGATTGTAACACAATATACAATGGATTTCTGGGTCCCTGAATACATCCAGGTACTCCCTCTCAATTCTCAATAACTGGAACTGCTTCAGGAAAAATGTGCAATGCGCAAACCGGACGGTCAACTGGTTCGCGATAAAATCAGTTTGCGAAACCAATTTCATTCTCCCATTTACATCGACGATTTGTCATGAATAGCGATTCTATTTTCCACACAGAACACATATGTTACTCATCGAAATAGATATAGGGCCAGGTGGAGGATATTGAAGCTGTCTATTGGGCTATGGCCGCCATAAGCGCCCATGAAGCGTCCATTAGGACAATGTCGGTGCTATAGGTGCACAAGTTGATTAAATCTTTTGACCATCAACATTCGACAATTTGGCTAGTCATTAGGAAGGAATTCCTCGACTTCAAATTGTCGAAAATTGGGTGAATGTTCAATATGAGCATGAATGT
Organism: Mycena sanguinolenta; assembly: GCA_014462675.1. Taxonomy (NCBI): domain Eukaryota; kingdom Fungi; phylum Basidiomycota; class Agaricomycetes; order Agaricales; family Mycenaceae; genus Mycena; species Mycena sanguinolenta. Next base: position 9,208,760 of record JACAZH010000003.1, on the reverse strand, counting down.
TGTGTTAGCGACGTTTTCGGACATCTTTCCGAGCTTGTCGGCACCGTTACCCGACGTGACCAATGTGACAATTTCTCTTCTCACTTGCGACCACTGTTCTTCAAAACATCTTCTCTCTGTTGTCCCTCCCCTATGGTTCATCCACTATCTCGGTCTATGGGTCCATAGCCTCTTCTACTTGCATTTTAGGCACTTTTCGCGATTGGGACGGCTTGCTGGGGGTTCTTTCGCCCACGCCATTATCTCTGGCTCCGGATTCACCATACCGCACCTCAGATTCGCCCAAACCTTGACAATATGCCTTCGGGGACCTCTTGCATTCTCCCGCCGCTTCATCTTAGTTTTATGTGGCTGTAAAATTTGGAATATCAACTTTCCGGCACAATCCTGGTATCCGATGGAATCCAGGCAATGGTGGGTAGGAACTCGGGGGTTCTTTTCGCCCATGGTGCGTCCGCAGTCGCTCTGCAGCTTTCAAACTTACTCATTCGGGATTTGGCCCGACATTCATAGGAACGAGCTAGATTTTGGCGCCACTTCACAAAGCGCGGCATGCCACGTCAGCGTGTCAGCCCGGCATGCAGACGGCGTACTTTGGACACATGTGCATCGTTAGAGCGGGTGATTGGGGCGCTCCCAGCAATGGTGGGACGACCAGCGTCCTGCACTGTGGCGGGCACGGCCACACGTTCCCCCGGCATGTCCCGGCCGCTCGCTGTAGCATGCTGCCCCGGACTCGGACTCAATTCCTTGCGGCCGGTGCGATAGTCGATGCTAGCGCACCCGGAGTGCGCAGGGATTGGTGCTCGCCACGGAGAAGTGAAATGCAGAGCCTGGCGGCATTTTGAGCATGGAGGGCGCAGTGTAGTGCGCTCCACAGGCACTTTTTATCCCTCCATCAGCCACACCCACCCCCGCATCCGTATTGGGCTAGCCCCGCTGTTTCAACGCGCACAATACTCATCGAGACACAGCAGTTGACGTGGTGGTCACCGCCTGAACGCGACGAAGCGGAGCCAGAGGGCTTTGGACACCATGGTGGCATGTGGTTACCGCCTGCTGCAAAGGTCCACCGACCAGGATGGCGGTGCAGAGCTGCTGTGCTCACTGATGGTGCTGGGTGCAGCCGCGGCTTCAAGCCTGTGTGGCGCAGCTACGGCTGCGTGCCCAAGGCCTTCATGCGCTGTACATAGGCACCATCAAACTATTTGCACGCTGCACTGCACAGCTAGCCGCTCCAACGCCTGGCAGGGTACGCAAATCTCACTGGTAGACTTATATAAAATGTCGATTTCCACCCTAATTATATGTTGATTTCCCTCATCATTGCTTGAATGTATATTGTATATATGTGTTCCGTATCCCCAGTTTTTTTCGTGATTTTTGAGGCACATTCCGTCGTCGTCGTCGCCGACAATGTCGCCGAGTTCTGATCGTATTTGATCGCGATGTTGAGAGAGGTTGATGGACGCCGTCTAAATTTAGGATGTTCCTGATCGCTATGCAACATGGCGACGGCCGTATATGTGAATATTCAATCATGTGCAAGAAGGACCCTGCCATGATATATCAAAAGCGCCTCTAACTCAGCGGTTTTGATATATCATGGCTCTACGCTTATTAGAGGCAACTGATATATCACTCCGCCATACTAAGGTGATTTAAGGCCTTTAGGGCGTACACTGTCGAGTGGTGTAACCCGGTACCGACCAGTGCAAGAGAAGCGACAGGTTCTGACGGACGGCTTGAAGGACGGAGCAAAATGACCGCGAGGAATCGGAGTCGGATCCGATGCCGATGTGGTCCCGTGATGAAACAAGACAAGATCCTCCAGGTAAACCTGCTCACTCACGTGATCAGGAATTCAACCAAGGCCAGCAAGATTACGTATGTGTGTTGGAAGCTCTACTTCACAAAGTCAGGCAAGTTCGATTCGGGGCCAGCTCATATATCTGCATCTGTGAAAATTTCCCTTTCATCTCGGATATGGAATGTGTGCTTAGTTGGCCGAAGTGCGCCACGTTGGGGCTTATTGGAGAGCCAGTAGTCAGTTTGCAGAAGACCGATACAAATTAATTGAACCATAATTTCACTGTTCCAGCTTTCGGGTATTGTCTCAGCTCGTCATACTTGCAGATTTCACTCAATTCTTTCCTGGGAATCTTGTTTGCCATACAATTATACCGATGTCTCTCGCTCCTAGGCCCCCCGAAAGTGTCTTGCATTCTTGGCCAAGTCGAGGTCGATCTTCAGTGTTGAATTCAAAACGAATTGCAAATTTGTCTCGCGTCTGCGGTGTGTGCATTGTGCCAATCAGCCTGAAGAACTCCTTCAAACCCACAATTTGAAGGGGGACAGCGGGATCTGGTAGTGGATGGCCCAGACCTGCTTCGTGTCACCGGTGTAGCAGTGGTAATGCAATAAGCAGGATCCTTCGTTCGATTCGGGGCTAGGTCATACTGGCTTGCCTGTCCTCTTTTCTTTTATGGAATGGCATTCTCTTCTTGGTCTGTGTTTGTCTCCGAAGGCGCAGAGGTCCGGGAGATGTTCATTTCGGTTCATCTTTTGCGGCAGGCACGGCGGGGGCTGTGGTTGATGGTCAGTATTGAATAATTCAACGTGAATTTCTGAAAGTTGTCTCACATCCACTTGGGGTAGCCTATACATCAGAGGAAAGCAAGGAAGGAAGGATAGGATCTGGTGGCGGGTGGCCCACGCCTGTTTTGCTACGTAACGGTATTTAGTGGTCTAGATAAGCAGGAGAACCTTGTTCGATCCGTGGCCAGATCATGCCATAGCGACATTCAGAATGCTTCTATATTTTCTTTCGGATTTGGTGAGCTGGTCGCGTGTTTTGGAGACGCTGGCCACTGATGTTTTTCAAACAGAGCTGGATGTAAGAGAGGCAAGACGAAGGGAGGGTTCAAATCCAAGTTAAACCATGCACAATTTCGAAAGGAACCCGAACGTGCCACTCAGTGCATTGACAGCTTTTTCCGAGGACTCTCACAAATACATCGTACTTGGCAGCAGCGCAAGAAAGGCCTGGCGGTGATTGGTATCATAACTGCTGTGTTCAGGGGACATGACTCATTACGAGCAGGAGAACCTCGTTCGATTCGGGTCCAGGTCATGTTGAGAACGTCAATGTTTTTACCCTTTGATCCAGCTGAAGCGGCATATGTACGCTGGTCAATTTTTTTCTCCCCTTCGTACCTTGTGCGCTGTGCGCTCGAAGTACAGTACACAACGATGCGCCTAAGCCCCTATCCCCGAGCAACGCCGATCGCCACAGTGGCGGTGCCGTACGTCATCCTTCGACCATCTTCTCTTCCGACGCGCTCCTGTGGACGCGATGCCCCCAACGCGCTCAATGGCGACACCGCCGTGCAACCCAATCCCAGATCCGCCACCAACGCAAACCAAGCCCGCGCAGGATGTTAGCATAGTACTTACGCTATGTAGTTACAGCATAGTGTACTTTCGTGTACATCACGTGCCCCTTATGCGTTTGCAATAGAACCACTACGTTCTGGGCCAAACGCAAGTTCTGAATCTTCCTCGTTACCTCAAGATCGATATGGGCGATACCTCCAGCGGATTTACGCTGACACAGGACAATAAGAATGCGCTCGACAACAACCCCACCTTCGGCACAATCACCACCGCGCGCCTCGCCGCGGGAAGCACCTTCAGAAGCCGCAGCGGTGACCCGTGCGCAAGCTCACCGTTGCGCTCATGGCAGGGATTATAGGGTATGTGGAGGATAGGCGGGCAGGTGGGCAGGCCGACCGGATCCACGCCAAGGAGGGGAAAGAAACGATGCGCGTAATGACGGACGGACCGATTAGGAGCACCTCCCCGCGCACCACCGCGCCCCTGCCGCCGTTACTGCACGTGGCGCGAGATCGTGAAGCAGCATAGGGGAAGGTGCGCGTTTGCTCTTCCCCACTCTCTTATGCTTCATGGCTTTTGCCATCTTCGCCTTCGCTCCGCACTCTCCGGGCGCAGTACCCGTGCTCCCGAGTCCCACGTAGTCGACGCGGTTCGGTGTCGGTTGGCGTCGGCGTGCTCTAGCGCGAGCATCGGCACTCCCGTGCTCCCATGCTTCTCGGCTCCGGCGCTTTGGTGTTGCCATCGACGCGACACGGCGCTCTCCCCTTCTGCCTTGCTTCCTCGGACGCATATGCTAACGCGCTCGCAGTGCATCCTCAAATACGACCACCACCGTCCCTAGATCGGGCAATATGTCGGCACGCGGAACTACAAATCTTTTATTAATTGGTGGCTACGGTGCGTTCTTTTCTCTAGTCTTTTTTTCGACACTCTCCTTTCTCCGAACCTCCGAGCTTTCAAGTATCGAGCCGACCAGGCGAGCGGGGAATCGATGCGTCCGAGTTTCGGGCGAGGCATCAACGTGACCGGGCGGGAGCGAGGAGTGGACGCGCTCGAGGTATGATCGCCCGGCCCTCCTCGCCCTCTCCCGTCCATCGCTGCGTCTGCTCGCCTGCCTTTGACTTTCTGAGCCTTTGAGTTTTGAGCCTCATCGCGACGAGGAATTGGCGCGGGAACGGCTCTCGAGTCCCGCCAAGCGATGAATCGACTCGGTCTCGAGTCTGGCGCTGCCTTGATTGCTCTCTGCTCTCTACTCTCTCCTTTTCCTTCGCCTCTCCTTCGGTCTTTGGGTTCCTACTTACGAAACGACGTAGGTCTGCTTCACGACCTACTATACCTCAATCTCAGTGTTGGTTTTCAACGTCGGGTGGAGGAAAGGGATAGGTGAGGGCGACACGAACCCGCAGGAGGTGGTGTTGATCGTGCTGTGAGTCTCTTCTCCCTTTCTTTATTTCTCTTTATTCCCCCTTCCCCTGGCTCCAACATTATTTCATTCCCAACGAGCGCGCGCGCTTCGTCGACCCTCTCAGTTTTCGTCCCCTAACCAAAGGGCGCTCCTCTTTCTCTTCTTCTCCCCTCCCCGCCCTGCGCGCGCTTCCGTTTTTCGCCTTTATTTTCTCTTATTTTTCATGGATGCGATTGGTGTGGAATAATACTAACGCACACTCGCACACAGCGCCGCGCTCTTCTTCCTCTTCACGCTTCCGCTGGGTGTAGATCACACACGGACGGTATGCATTCAATCCGATGACGACAGTGTGTGCACATTTTCTTTCCTCGTTGAAGAGACGGGCTGATTCATTTTCTTCGTCCTTGCGTCTTCTCAGACTTTCTGTGCGATTTTAGATTTTATTGGTATTTTCTTGGCTGTGCTCATTTACTTAAATTCAAGTTAACCTCCGGTGTATGATACAGTACCCAGATGAGAGCGCCGGATAGGTGGAATGTCGTTAGTCTAATCGCAGAAAGAAGTTGAGACAAGATTTTGAAAAGTGGATGAATCGACGTACTCACTGGTATATATTCATTCTAAAGTGACTTCGCAATCAACCACGGCGTCTCCGACCAAGGTTACGCTTGGGCACCCATCAACCTGATCGATCTCCGAGGATTGTGGGATGTGCAGCATATCAAAGAAGATAACGGAGCACTGATTCTTGAAGATGTTTCCGATGGACTTTGAGCTGACGTTGTTCGATCTGCAATACGATGTCGCCGACATGGGACCACAGCCTTTTGTAGAGCGCGACGGAACGCCAAATCGATTGGCTTCACACGAGCGGAGTCTGAGACACAATGCCGCTTCAAAAGCGGCACATCATCGAGGGGAGGGAAGCCCGCAACCGACGGATACCATCGGTTCACATTACGGGTCTCTTCGAAGGTTGTTCGCGTATCCAAACGTTGGCGGGAGGGTAACAGGTTTCGACGGCTCCTTGAAGCATGATACTTATCTTACCGCGTGCGGAACTGAAATCGGCAGCGCCGCCTTGAAGCGCTGAATGGCGGCGAAATGTTGGGAGGGGGGCGCCGACAGCGGAGTTTGAAAAGGCCTCGGACAGACATGCGTAATTTTATAAAGAGGGAGATATCCATTCTAAATTGACTTTCCAATTGACCATGGCATCTCCGACCAAGGTTACGCTTGGGCACCCATCAATCTGGTCGATCTCCGAGGGTTGTGGGATGTGCAGCATATCAGAGGGCTCGGTTACGGTGTTTGTTGGTGCCAAAAAGAATTGCAAAAAATGTGCCAAAAAAGGAAAGAGGAAAAGAAAAGGGAAGAGAGAGAAAGAAAGATTTCAGGCCTCATTTACTGACTGAAATTCTGAAAAAAATCCCTGTGATGCTGAAAATTTTCGGCACTGCAGGGCCATCATTTCTTATAGAGATTGTAGACGTTCAACTCACCCAAATCTCATTGCTCAGGTCATTTGAAACACAAAAATGTACTCATTTGTTGATGTGATTATATGAAACCACAAGTTGATGCCTGAAGAATCATTGCAGCAACAAAGAGCTCAAATGTTTCAAACTCACTGTCAACTCACTTGGATGCCAGATTGGACATAACAGTCTGATGTAATAAATGATTTGAGTTAGTAGTGCATTAGAAGAGGGTGATATCTCACAACTTCAACTTGAACCTAAGGAAAATATCCAAAATTGAGTGAGAACGAACCAAAACGATTGTTGAGGGTTGAGGTTGATTTGATTTGATCAGGATACCACGTGAATTATTTCCTTGATCGGTTTCACCCGACGACCCACGTGAAAAATTTCCTTATTTGGTCAAATATAACTGAGTAGACTATTCTATTCCTTTATGCCAAATTTTGATGTATGAATAAGATATGAGTTGCAACACAATATAGCTATGAATTTTATCTCTACACAGCAGCTTTAACTGAAGGAAAACATCCAGAATTGACCAAGAACAAAATAAAACAATGTTCAAGATCTCAAATCAAACGTGATGTAAGGCGGAGAACACGTGAATAATTTCCTAAAAGGATCTCACCCAAAACGGGTTTACCCCATAGGCTCTCACCCATATATGGGTTTACCCCATAGGCTCTCACCTATATAAGGGTTATCCCCATAGGCTCTCATACAAATAAGGAAATTTGATCCAACTAACACCAGAACCGCGCCTATCAGAGAGGATAACGGAGCATTGAGGATGTTTCTGGTCGAGCAGACGTTGTTCGATCTCCAATGCGATGTCGCCGGCATGTACGTATACGGGCTAGGGATCCGTATCAAGCCGAGCGTGGCTCTGCGTCGTCTGGTGACCGCCATCTCGCTTGGACTCGGTCTAGTTTTCTCCCGCATCCAAACGTTGGCGGGAAGGTAACAGGTTTCGATGGCTCCTTGAAGCATGCTATTTTACCGCGTGCGAAACTCAAATCGGCCATGCCGGCTTCGGAATACCTCCCCGAACTCTTCTTCTATATATGGAGCTTCGTCCCAGCCCACTTTTAATTCTGTTTGTGATTGCCCTTCAGAACAGGGTCCTGGACTGCGTGGCACTTTTGCATCACTTGGTTTTTCGGCGCTGTCTAGGGCTGCTTCCCCACGCCTGTCATAGACAGAGTCTTCTGTGCCGGTCAATGATGCGATGAGTACGGTCTGTAAACATGCCGCCATCATTCTGCATCATGTTTCCTTCCCCTCCGTTGTTCTAGGACGATCTGTGGTAACAAGCCGTCAACTATGCATACATATAGGCCGAACTCCACCTGCAAGATGTGACAACGTCCCGCAGGGACAACGCAACTGATTCGCTCAATCCCTCCACACCCCTCGCTTTCTTGCCGCCGGTCCTCGGGGATCAATTTGAGGGGTTGCGATATCTCTTCGCGGCGACGCTTGGAGTAAGAATTGTTCAATATCCAGCCCAAATGCATACCTCTTGAATCCAGGCATATGTATGGGACATTGCCCTGAACCTGGGAAACGACTACTGTACGTCCATGTATGTAGGCAACTGACCTTCCCACCGTGACATCCCGAATAGTCTTCAGCAACGCAACCAGACCTCCCGTTGCCGTGACTGCTGCTCGTTTGGGCAACCATACACTTGGATTCTATCCCGAAAATAGCACGATACATCCCATGAGCCACTGAACCGACTCAGAAATCCCGATTGCATGCTTTTTCGCACAATTCACCATTATTTGTGCCCTTTCAACCACGATTCCAAAAGAAATAAATTTATTTCATTTTTTGTAACGGTCTTCTTCAGGGCAACAGACCCGACCGTTACCGTGACAGGGTTGGGTTTGGGCAACGCAACCAACCCCTCCGTTACCGTGACGGTTGCCTACATACACGGACGTACAGTATGCCTTGTTGTTCAAGCACAGGGTTCGCTTCCCGACAATTGTGTATTTTCTTTCAAGGTAATCTCACGACGTTTTCTGGATTTGAAGCATCCGCCGCGCTGATGAATTCGCCCTAGAGCATTCATATTGGCTTACATTCTCGCATGCTTTGTCAACGCAAGTGAGCTGGCTCTTTGTTTGATTTGAACGCAGAGTTGAACATATCACTGACCACAGTTGCACCATCGCCACCGCATCGTTCTAATATCTGTTAGAACAAAATCATTAACCATGCATCAATATAGGCCGAACCCCACCTGCACGAGATGACAACGTCCCTCATGGCCAACACAACTGGATTGATCTTGTTGAATAGCATTCTTCCTCTCCGTTGTCAGGACGCTATTCTTGCCTATGAAATCTTCACGCCTCGGAAAATCTCCTTGTTTCCTAGGCGTATGGCCCACGGTACCATCCCCGCAGCAGCCTTCTATCTGTTGAACAAAACTGTCAACCATACGTACATATAGGCCGAACTTCACCTGCACAAGGTGACAACATCCCTCATGGACAACGCAACTGAGTTGCTCAATCCCTCCACACCCCTCGCTTTCTTGCCGCCGGCCCTCGCAGATCAATTTGAGCTATCGCGGTATCTCTTCGCGGCCACGCTTGGAGTAAGAACTATTCAATGTTCATCTACACAAATTAATGTGTTTGACGCCTAGGCATACGTATGGGACGTTGCATTGAACCTGGGAAACGACTACGCCTTGTTGTTCAAGCACAGGGTTCGCTTTCCGACAATTGTGTATTTTCTTTCAAGGTAATCTGGAGAGACTTTTGGATTTCAAGCATCCGCCGTGCTGATTCGACCAAGAGTATTCACATTGGCCTTCATTCTCTCATCCTTCATCTACACAGGTGAACCGACTATTTGTTTGACTTGAAATGCAGAATTGAACATATCACCAACTACAGTTGCACCGGTTAAAAGCTGCGATGCCTTAGTACTGGGCTACAGTATCTGCCTCGTTTTGTCCCAGACAGCCACTGCGATGCTCTTCTTTTTAAGAGTAACCGCGGTCTGGCACCCGAGCAAGATCGCCTTTGGGGTGTTCTTTATTCTCTGGATCGCCGTCCTCGGCGCCGGCATGATCGCCCCATTCGGAATTCGCAGCACACACATAGAACCCACCATGCAGTGCATCAACACGGCCCTACCGGCCAATATCGAAGTGACGGCGATTATGCCTCTAATCAATGATACTGCCATCTTTCTTGCTATCAACTACCGTATTCTTGCGCATACGATAGTGGCGAATTCCCGCCTGGCCCATCTCCGAGTTTTCTTTGGTGGTCCAGGATTATCCACACTATCGCAGGCATTACTTCGAAGCGGACAGCACTTCTACTTGTGAGTGTATCTTATGTTTGGGCGAATCCTTTTTTCAATGCCATACCCAGTATTGCAGTTGCTACGCATATCACTCTTCTTGTTCTCTTGAAACTGCCTCAGTTGACCCGTATTGATCACGCCATGTTCGGAATCCCTGCCATAGCGCTGATCAACGCCATGGCTTGCCTAGTCTTCCGGAGGATTAAATTGGGACTCATAAGTTCTGACGGAATATCAAACGCTCCCATGACCGGTCTCTCCGAGAATCTTCATGCCACCGCGAATCCTATGTCGCTTTCCCTTCACTCTCGTCGGACCGATCCCACTACCACGGGATTCGGATTGAATGCAGCTTATCCATTGGATGTCCGGGTGCAGATGGAGATTGATAAATTTGAAGGGGCGGATGGAAGCCAGGAGATCCGCAAACCTACAACGTTGGCATAGTTCTGTATATAAAATCGAAATTATGGATGTACTAATTGATCAGGAAATCTAGCTGCTCGACCGATGCTAAATTCCTCGTGCGCTGTTTCAGGTGATGGTCGTTTTTTGCTGTCTTCATCTTCGGCAAAGTCTGGAACAGGTCTCCATTTCAATTTATTTTGGCAGGTAAAGTTTACTTCAACGTTCGGATCCGGAATTCAACATTGGTTCGAAATCAGATGTCTCGCCGTGACCATAGGTCTTGCATAGTAAACGATACTGACCAGCCTCTGTATTTTCTCAAACCCTCGAATTCAACTAGGACCAAGACTTGGGACACCTGTGTGTCGTAAGCTCTACTTCAAAGTCAAGCAAGTACGCCGGATACCCTCGTTCGATCCGGGGTCAGCTCATACATTTGCAAGATTCTCTCCTTTTTCTCGGATATGAAGTTTGTGCTGACTTGGCCTAAGTCGTTTATTAGCGCGAGGCTGGGGTTTATCCGGAGAGCCAGTCAGAAAACCGATACAAATTAATTGAACCATAGTTTCATTATTCCAACTTTCGGCCGTTGTCTCAATCTCATCCCACTGGCAGTTTTCACTCGATTCTTTTTTCTGGGATCTTCGGTTGCCGTACCATTATATCATCGTCTCTCTCTGGGGCACATTGAAAGTATCTTCTTGCAAGTTTGGGTTGATCTTAATCAGTGTTGAATTCAACACGAAGTTCAAATTTCTCTCGCACTTGCGGCATGCACATTGTGTCAATCAGCCTTTACTCAGGGTAAAGAACTCCTTCAAACCCACAATTCAAAGGGGGCCAGTGGTCTGGTGGTGGATGGCCTACACCTGCTTCGTGTCACCGGTGTGGCAGTGGTAATGGAATAAGCAGGAACCTTAGTTCGATTCGGGGCCAGGTCATACTGGCTTGTTTATCCTCTCTTTTTTTATCGAAGGGAATTCTCCTCTCGGTTTATCTTCGTCTCCGAGGGCGGCGAGCTCTGGAAGAGATGTTTATTCCAGTTTATTTTTGCGGCAGGCGCGACGGAGTTGTGGTTGATGGTGAGTGTTGAAGAATTCAACATGGATTTCTGAGAGTCGTCTCGCATCTGGTTAAGGGCCTATACCTGAGGGAGAAACAAGGGAGAGGAGACAAGGTTGGATGCAGGGTGGCCCACGCCTGCTTTGCTTCATACTTGTAGCTCAGCAGGGGAACTCTCGTTCGATTCGGGGCCACATCATGCCATAAGCGACATGCAGAGTTATTTTTATATCTTCCTTCGGATTTGGCCGGCTCTGGGGTGTTTTAGGGATGCTGGCAGCTGGTGGTTTTTGAACAGAGCTAGATGTAAGGGACGCAACCCGAAGGGAGGGTTCAAATTCAAGTTGAACCATGCACAATTCCGGAAGGAACCCCAACGCGCCGTATCGAGAGTCTCAGGGCACACGGACTCCTAGAATATATAATTGAAAAAGTAAACAAGACTTGCTGGTGGGCGATACTACGTCTGCTGCGTTTTCGTCGACGATACGTCGCATCAATATTCACGAGCAGAAGAACTTCGTTCGGTTCGGGGCCAGGTCGTCATCCAGAGAAATCGTCAGTGTTTTTTACCCTTCGATCCGGGATAAATACATTTTTTCCTCTCTAGCTCTCTTTCATATCAGTGCGCTGTGCACTCAAAGTACAGTGTGCAACGAAGCGGCTGAGCCTTTATCGATACTTTATCCCCGAACAATCCCGAACAACGCCGATCGCCGCAGTGGCGGTGCCGTACGTCATCGTTCGACCATCATCTCCTCCGTCTTCTCCCGACGCGCTCCCGTGGACTTGCCGTGGACGCGATGCCGCGAACGCACTTAATGGTGACACCGCCGTGCAACCCAATCGCCCCACGCAAAAACCAAGCCCGCGCTGGACAATAACCATGCGCTCGACGACAAACCCACCTTCGGCACAATCGCCACCGCGCGCCTCGCCGCACGCGAGTGGCGCGAACCCAAGCCGCAGCCGTCGCTCGTGCGCAAGCCGGCGAGGTTGATGAGTGGTGAGCGGAGGACGGAGGCCTGCCGCACGATCCACGCGAAGGAGAAGAAACGACTCGCGCAATGGCGGAGGACCCGATTGGGAGCGCCTCCCCGCGCACCGCCGCGCCCCTCCTCCCGTTACATCGCTACTGCACGCGGCACGAAATTGTGAAGCTGTATAGGGGAAGGTGCGCGTTTCCTCTTCCCCTCTATCCCCACTCTCTCTTATGTTTCGCGGTTTTGCCGCCTTCGCCTTTTCAATTCGCACTCTCCGGGTGCGGCGTGTTCCCGAGTCCCACTTAGTCGACGCGGTTCAGACCCTTTTTGTTCCCGGCGCTTTGGCATTGCTATCGACGCGATACAGCTCTCTCCCATCTTCCTTGCTTCCTCTAACGCATATGCTAACACGCTCGCAGTGTCTCCTCAAATAAGACTGTCCCTGGATGGGGCAGTGCTCCGGGGCGCGGAACCATAAGTTCTTCATGAATTTCTTGGTGGCTACAGTGCGTTCTTTTTTCTCTACTCTTTTTCCCCTCTCGCTTTTCTCCGAGCTTTCGAGTGTCGAGGCGACCAGGCAAGCGGGGAATCGACGCGTCCGAGTACAAAGGCGTTCGACTCTCGAGCGAGGAATCGACGTGACCGGGCGGAAGCCAGGAGTCTGCGTGCTCGAGGTATGATCGCCCGACTCTCCTCGCCCTCTCTCCCGTTCCTCGTCGCGTCTGCTCGTTCACCTTTGACTTTCTGAGCTTCGTCGCGACGAGGAATCGGCGCTCCACGAGGCGGGAATGACTCTCGAGTCCCGCCAAGCGAGGAATCGACTCAGTCTCGAGTCTTGGCGCTTCCTTGATTGCTCTGTGTTCTCTACTCCCTTCTTTCTCACCGCCTCTTCTTCGGTCTTTGAGTTCCTACTTACAAAACGAGGTAGGTCTGCTTCACGACCTACTATACCTCAATCTCGGTGTTGGTTTTCAACGTCGGGTGGAGGAAAGGGATAGATGAGGGCGACACGGACCTGCAGGAAGTGATGTTGATCGCGCTGTGAGTTCTCTGTCCTATTCCTTATTCCCGCTTCTCCTGACTTCACCTTTTCCTTCCGTTATTTCATCCCCAGCGAGCGCGCGTGTTTCGTCGACCCCCTCACTTTTCGTCCCCTAACCAAAGGGCGCTCCTCTTTCCCTTCGTCTCCCTCCCGCCCTACCCGCGCTTCTCTTCCTCGCCTTCATTTTCTCTTATTTTTTCGTGAATGCGATTTTGGTGTGGAGAAGTGCTGACGAAAAACGTGATATAGGACGGCCCTCTTCTTCCTCTTCACGGGCGTGGACCATACACGGGTGGTGTTGAGATGAGATCGATGACGACGCTACGTGCGCTCTTTCGTCCCTTTCTGTCTTTTGCGCTGATGACTCGGAGGTTTTTGCGTCTTCTTACTTTGTGGTTTCTTCGACTGCACTTCGGCTTCGACATCCGGTCTCGACTTACGACTTGTGGTATCGACTTGCGACCGCCGACTTTTAACATGCGCCTGGCGACTTTTGATTGGCGACTCGACTTGCGATTCTTGGGACTCCACTTTGGGTGACTGGCGCTTTGGAACTCTGCGTCGAGTCAACTCCTTCGTGGAGTGGATATATCTGGGGTATGGATCGCTCGACTTGGCCTTCGACCGGGGCACGGAAATGCAGATACGACAACAGATCGAATCCTTCGCAGCACGCTGCCCCCGCGAGCATGAGGACGGGCCCTCGTGGAGCAAGGGCTAGCGTGGTGGGATGTTGGGTGCGTTTGTGCCTTCCTTCCCTTCCTAAAGCCTATTCTCGCCGTCCTGCCCTCATTTCCCTTCCTCGGACTCGCCTTATTCCCGTGTCTTGTCCCCGCACCTTGGCCCGCACTCCTCTCCCTCCGCTTGCCCTGATGTAAGCGCTAATCATGCATCCCCATAGCACGAGACGCCGCCGCTGCCTCGCCACTGACGCCGAGCGAGGGGGAACATGGGGCGGGCAGTCCGCGTACTTCATGAAGGATGAGGTGAGCGTGGGGTGGGTTTGCGAGTACTTTCGCTTCTGGTCTTCCTTTTCCCCCGTCCTCTGCGGCGCTTTGCTTACGCCCTCGTGTTTCAGCTATATATGATAGCGTTGATGAGGGACCATTCCACTTTTATCCCGGGATCATTTCGAAGGCCATTCTCATCTATGTCTGAGTGCGCTGACAAGAATCCACATTTCCCTTGGGACATCTCGGTGCGTGTACATTTCCAATCTCGTCCGATTGTTTCTGACTTTTCCGTTACTCCCTTTCTCCTTGAAACGGTTGTGTCAATCGACGCTCAGGACAACTCGCATTGTCGTGCCAATAATAGAATTATTCTGTGTAAGTCTGTGGATAACATGTTCGAAACGAGAACTCAACTTGCAATTCACTCACAGTGCTGTCGTACTAGATATACAAGTAGAGTAGCACTCCTTAGTCCTAAAGAATAATATATTTGGATGCACAAAATTATCAGCCCTCAACTTTCGCTCCGGCATATCTCTTTTTTTTTAAAAAAATGCCGGATGCTCCTTGTGAAATTGACGTCTTTTCAGCCGTCAGCCGTGAGCCTGGTCCGACCGTTTTCAGATTTCGTTCGTATTCATTCCAACCTCGGTTTTCCGACCCAATAGCCTGGCCAATTGCAAAACTTAATCAGGAAACCCCCATTTGTATGTATATGAATCGAGCTGAGCAGTTTTTCGAATATTATAGCACTGTGCAAAGCCCACAACCATTAATTCGACAGTTCTTGCATCGGACCGGCCAAGCGAAGTTGTTTGATCGCAGTTGATAGTCGGCGTTTGCGACAAAACTTTCGCTGTGGAGTGCTGTCCGTAGGCGGTCGGACCGATCACCGAGGGGGAGGAGAACAGCCACCTTCTAGATTTCGGAGGTTTATTTCAAGAACTTCCGGCCCGCAGACCTCTTGGCGAGACTCTTCGAAGTTTGTTCCTGCATCCAAACGTTGGCGGAATGGTAACAGGTTTCGACGGCTCCTTGAAGCATGATATCTTACCGAGTGCCGCTGCGTGCGAAACTGAAACCAGCCGCACCTGCTTCGGAATTACTTTTCTGAGCTCTCCTTCTATATATCGAACTTCAAGTTCGTCTTAGCCTACTTTCAATTCTGTTCGGGTTTACCCTTCAGAACAGGGCCTTGGGCTTTGCATCACTTGGTTTTTTTGGCGCTGTCGAGGCTACTTCTCCCGCGCCGCGCCGCTATAAAAATATAGGCTGTAGACATGCTGTCAGCATTATGCATCTTGTCTCCTTCCCCTCCGTTGTCCTAGGACGATCTGTCGGAACAAGCCGTCAACCATGCATACATATAGGCCGAACTCCACCTGTAAGAGATGACAATTTCTCTTATGAACAACAAAACTGAATCACCCAATCCTTCAACGCCCCTCGCTTTCTTACCGCCGGCCCTCGCAGATCCATTTGAGGTCTCGCGATATCACTTCGCGGTAACGCTTGGAGTAAGAACCTTTCAATGTACATCTGCACAAATTAATGTGTCTTGACTCCAAGGCATACGTATGGGACATTGCATCGAACCTCGGAAACGACTACGCCTTGCTGTTCAAGCACAGGGTTCGCTTCCCGACAATTGTATATTTTATGTCAAGGTAATCTCACGGCGTTTTCTGGATTTTAAGCATCCGCCGAGCTGATGAATTCGGTCAAGAGCATTCACATTGGCTTATATTCTCGTAAATGTCGTGTACTCAGGTGAACCGGCCATTTGTTTCAAGTTGAACGCTGAGCTAAACACATCAATAACGGCAGTTGCACCGGTGAAAAACTGCGATGCCATAGCACTTGGTTTCGGCATCTGCGTGATCGGGACGCAGGCAACCACTGCGATGCTGTTCTTTTTACGAGTAACCGCGGTCTGGCACCCGAGCAAGATCACCTTTGCGGTGTTCTCTATCCTTTGGATCGCCGTTCTCGGGGCTGGTATTACCGTCCCCCTCGGACTTCACGCAGCACACATAGGACCCACCATGCAGTGCGTCATCACGGGCCGTACCATCGGATGCCGAAGTCGCGGTGATTATGCCTCTAATCAATGACACCGCCATCTTTCTTGCTATAAATTACCGGATCCTTGCTCATACGATCGTGATGGATTCCATCGTGGCCCGTCTTCGAGTTTTCCTTGGGGGTACCGGATTATCCACACTATCGCAGGCGCTGCTTCGGAGCGGACAGCACTTCTACTTGTAAGTGTATGGCTTATGTGTTGGACAATCTTTCAACTCATCCGATGTTACACCCAGGATTGCAGTTGCCGCACAAACTACTCTTCTTGTTCTCTTGAAGCTGCCTCATTTGACCCCGATCTATATTGGCATGTTCTCAGTCCCTGCCTTTGCGCTGGTCCACGCAATGGCTTGCCTAGTCTTCCGGAGGATTAAGTTCGGACTCATAAGTTCTGACGGGATATCAAACCCTCCCATCACTGGTCTCTCCGAGGATTTCCATGCCACGGCAAATCCTCGGTCACTTTCCCTTCACTCTCGTCGGACCGATCCCATTACCACAGAATTTGGATCGAATACAATTTATCCGTTGGATGTCCGCGTGCAGAAAGAGATTGACAAATTTGAAGAAGGGGCTGATGGAAGCCAGGAGAGCCGCAAACCTACAACGTTGGCATAGTTCTGCATATAAAATCGAAGTTATGGATGTACTATATGATCAGAAATCTAGCCGCTCTACCGATGCTAAATTCCCTGCACGCTGTTTCAGATGCTGGTCGCCCGATTCTTTCAGATTATTCAACGAAGACTGACAGCTGAAACCATGTTCAAAAAAATCTCTGGCGTACAATGGTCCATGTTTATAGAGATGCCATCTATCCGCGTGCTATTGGAATAGCGAATCAGAATATCGGGCGCGACAAGCCGAGGAAGACATGATCTCCGTTCTTGATACTCTGCTTAGATCTGGTCTCGATCAGTTCAACTTGAAATCTGTGAGGCCTACCTACTTGGACCAGGCCAGGAAGAACACGGTACCAGTATGATGCGGTAAAGCAAGATTCAGAAGTATCGTGATCAATGGAAAGTCTGGTGGAAAGTCTCGCCTCTTGCAAAATTGATGCCGGCACGATATAAGCTACACTTTCACTGCATTCCGGACCCCCGTCGGCTAAGCGGGTTGACGTGGGCCGCCGTCGGTCGAGCTCCGCCGATCCCCGTCGGCTGAGTCCGTCGCCGCCATGTCGGCTAAATTTGGCCGACTTGGCCGACGCTCGGTCGACATCCCAGTAATATGATCGGCATTGTTCGGCAGTGGTTGATGGTGGTTTCCACCCCGAGTTCAATGCTTTGCACCGGAATCCAGCAGAAACCGGTGGCTTCGCCGGTCTCCAACGGATTCCACTGAATTCCACTGGATAATTCCCTGCTGGTTTCTACTGGTTTCCGTCGGAATTGAGGCTGGTTTCCCTAATTGAACCATGCTCAAAAAAACGTTAAAAGGCTTTCGCCTGCTCAGCCGAGAAAAGCAATCTATATTTATATCCCGTGAAAAGCTCTACCAGCAGCCAGCAAGGCTCGCAGAGATTTGTTTGCGTCGCGGTGAAACGCGCCTCTGTTCTGCTTCAACTTCAAGAAGAATTATCGCGTACTGTACCTTATCATTCAGATATAGGCTCAATACTACACCCAGTGGCGAGGCCTATTGTGCAGTTATAATGCCCTGATCATGAAGAACCCTGAAACAAGCCTTTTCTGGCCCAAATCCGTTGAACTCCAGCAAAATCCGCTGGAGTTCATCGGGTTGGATCACCGGTTATCCCTGGTGATTGGTGGATCAGTTGGAGATTACCGAACCACGCCAAAGAACGCCGCCAATCACCATCTACCGATGGCCACCAATCACCATTGGTAACCACCGGTGGCCGCCAGCGGCTTTGCTAGTTAAGGGTGTATTAGTGTATTACTCCGACATCCATAGGCCGGCCAAGCTTTGGCCGATGCACCCTCGGAATGCAGTGTTTACTTTGGTGCGGCTACCTGGACGGTGTGTTTCCCTGACATACCTTTGTTAAGCCGTATCTTCGTGGCACGCTTCTCCAAGTTGTCTGAAAGTCCCAAGAATGCCAGTGAGCTTGATCTCGTGCACAGAACTTACAGTAATCGGTGCAAAACAGTATGGACATAATATTCCACCTTCTCATTTTGGTCACATTCACAGTGGACAGATATACAAGTGCATAAAATAACACAATGGTGGTTAGTTGTCATGCCGTTCATAGAAAAAGTGATAAAAAATCTGCGGGGCTACCAAAGGTAATTTGATCATCGCCGAGAACCCCGAACACATTCCCACGGCTCAAATTTGGTTCTCGTGGCACTGCCTCTATGCTTGATAATAAATTCATATGCGGACCTCACCTTTGCAATTTCTACTTCACGTAGTTGTGCTCTGATCTGTCGGATTGACTGGTGAGGTGGAGGCAAGGGCGAGGACCCGAGCGAGAATTCAGAACTGTGAGTTCAATTTTGCATCTTCTCGGTGTCGGTGCACTGGCTACATAGGCCGCTCACTCTTGTAAATATCTTGGGTTCAGAGAGAACAGAATGAGACCTGGTTGTGGATCGCTCAAATCCCAATTGGCACGGATATCCCCGCCGCGACACCATCTTCATAGACGTATAATCCGAGATCATGGGCGGCATCGTAATCGGCCGCGTCCACCTTGTTTTCTCATTCTCCTTCGCTGATTGGTTGTACGAGTGTGCACTTGTGAATTGGCTCACCCCGGTCGGAAATAGCCCAGATCCAGACACCGGCATGTGAGTAGTGGAGCCCGAGCGCCATCGGGGTGCATTGACCGCACGGGCTGCTCATTGAATCAGAGTTTACGGCTCCCAGAACATTTTCATTTTTCCGATTCGCTCATATATATGGAACTTCAAGTTCGTCTCAGACTACTTTCGATTCCGTTGGGGTTTACCCTTCAGAATAGGGGCATCACTTGGTTTTTTGGCGCTGTCTAGAGCTGCTTCTCCCGCGCCTGTCACGGATAGACTCTGTACCGGTGATCGACGCGATAAAAATATAGGCCGTAGACATGCCGCCATCATTCTGCATCGTGTTTCTTTCCCCTCCGTTGTCCTAGGATGATCTGTTGGAACAAGCCATCAACTATGCATACATATAGGCTGAACTCCGCCCGCAAGAGATGACAACGTCCCTCATGGACAACGAAACTGAATCGCTCAATCCCTCCACACCCCTCGCTTTCTTGCCGCCGGACCTCGCAGATCAATTTGAGGGGTTGCGATACGTTTTCGCGGCGACGCTTGGAGTAAGAATTGTTCAATACGCACGTGCCCAAATGCATACCTCTTGGATCTAGGCATATGCATGGGATATTGCAGTGAACCTGGGTAATGACTATGCCTTGTTGTTCAAGCACAGGGTTCGTTTGCCTACAATTGTATACTTTCTTTCAAGGTAATCTAGAGACGTTTCCTGAATTTCAAACATCCGCCTTGCTGATGAATTCGGTCAAGAGCAATTACATTGGCCTACATCCTCGCATCTTTCATTGACGCAGGTAAACTGACTATTTGTTGACTTTAATGCAAAGCTGAACATATTACGAACCACAGTCGCACCGGTTGAAAACTGCAATGCCTTGGCACTTGGCTACAGTATCTGCCTCGTTTTGACGCAAGCAGCCACAGCACTGCTTTTCTTTTTACGAGTAACTGCAGTCTGGCATCCGAGCAAGATCGCTTTTGCCGTGTTCTCCGTTCTTTGGATCGCCGTTCTCGGGGTTGGTATCGTCATCCCACTCGAAATTCGCGGAGCGCCTATAGGACCCACTACGCAGTGCATCATCACGAACCTCAGACCGGTTCGCAGCGAAATCGCCGTGATTATGCCTCTGATCAACGATACCGCCATCTTTCTTGCTATAAATTACCGTATTCTCGCTCATATGATAGTGGCAAATTCCCTACTGGCCCGTCTCCGGATTTTCTTTGGTGGTCCAGGATTATCCAAACTATCAGAGGCGTTACTTCGAAGCGGACAGCACTTCTACTTGTGAGCGCATACCTTACGTTTGGGTGAATTTGTGTTTCAATGTTACACTCAGGATTGCAGTTGCCGCACATATCACTCTTCTTGTTCTCCTGAAGCTGCCTCATTTGACCCCGATGTACCGCGGCATGCTTGTGATCCCTGCCTTTGCGCTAATTAACGCAATGGCTTGCCTAGTCTTCAGGAGGATTAAATTCGGTCTGATAAGTTCTGATGGGATATCAATCCCTCCCATCACTGGCCTCTCCGAGGACTTCTATGCCACGGCGAATCCCAGGTCGCTTTCCCTTCACTCTCGTTGAATCGATCCCACTACCACGGAATTTGCATTGAATACTGTTTATCCGTTGGATGTCAGGTTGCAGAAGGAGACTGGTAAATTTGAAGACGGGACTGATGCAAGCCCCGAGATCTGCAGGCCTACAACGTTGGCGTAGTTCTGCATATAAAATTGAAATTATGGATGTACTGCACGATCAGAAAATCCAGCTACGGCACCGATGCGAAATTAGACAGATTGCGCCAAAGCCGCATGAACCGTATGCACCTTTTGGACATTGTGCAAAGCCGGCCAAGAACAAAATTGGTTCGGGGCTGAATCCAATACATTTTATGTAATAAAATCCATTGGATGCGGAGGTCAGCTGATCCGATAGATTTTCAACCTGCGTTCTTCACTCGATTGAACGATAAACATAATGCGAAAAGTATTTTTTTGTCTAAGCTGTCAGGTTTTAGCTGCGCTGAATACATCTGCCTTCGGAGTCCGCAGAGAGGACGGTGTGTATTGTCTTTGACAGTTGATTGCAGATGAGAGGGAGGCAAGGGCAAGGACCAGAGAATTCAGAACCATGAGTTCAATTTTGCATGTTCTCGGTGTCGGTGCACTAACCACGTAGTCCCCATACTCTCGCAAATGCCCCGAGGTGAGATAGAACAGCGCTAGCACAACTTGGTTATGGACGGTCGCACCTGTCGCATATACTCAAGTAACACGTCAGCAGGAGTCCTCGTTCGACTCGGAGCCAGGTCATTCTGGTTCCTGAGGGACTTTTTTTCGGACGGTTTTTTGAAAGTGTCTTGTACTCTGGGGTTGATCTTAATCAGTGTTGAATTCAACGCGAAGTTCAAATTTGTCTTGCACCCAATCAGCCTGAAGAACTCCTTCAAACCCACAATTTAAGGGAAGAAGTGGGATCTGGTGGTGGATGGCCCACACCTGCTTCGTGTCGGCGGTGTAGCGTGGTAATGCAATCAGTAGAAACCTTCGTTCGACTCGGGGCCAGGTCACCACTCGGCTGCTTGTCCTCTTTTTTTTCAACGAATGGCATTCTGTTCTCGGTTTGTCTCTGTCTCTGAGGGCGGCGAAGTCCAGAACTGATGTTTATTTCAGTTCATTTTTCACGGCAGGCGCGGCATAGTTGATGTTCGGTGGTTGAATAATTCGACATGAATTTCTGGAAGTTGACTCGCATCCTGTTATGTACCTGGGAGGGAAGCAAGCGAGGGAATAAAATCCGGTGGCGAGTGGCCGCGGCTGCTTTGCTACGTAACGGTATTTGGTGTTCTAGATAAGCAGGAGAACCCTTGTTCGATTCGGGGCCAGATGATGCTGTCGCTGCTTACATGAAGAGTATTTTTATGTTTTTCCTTTGGGTTTGATTGGCTCTCAGGTACTTTGAGGACGTTGGGGGCTGGTGTGTTTTGAAGAGAGCTGGATTTAAGCCAAGCAAACGAGGGGAGGGTTCAAACAATTTTTGGAATCCAAACGTGCCGCATGGCTTCCAGAGATCGTCAATGCTTCGACTAGGTGGGTGCGGGCCGTCGCAAGCGCGGCGGCGGTCACGAATACTTTTATTTTTGTCCTTCTTTGAAATGAGGTCATGACCACCGACAAATGGTTCAACCAATCACTGGTTTTGTATTGGGTTCTGCGCGCACATCTTAGCTGATGATACACGAAAAAGTAAGAGCTAATATATACAGCTTGTCGCACCCTCCGCAGTTAGCGTGCACATCGCGCGCGAGCGCCGTCCGGCCCTGAAGCACAAGAGATACGTATACAAATGATATAAAAAGGATGAATCCAACGGAGACAGAGAACACCGAAAGCCAGCAAAACACTCACCGTAGGGGAGAGATTGACGCGGCGTGGTTGATGTGCACGGTATGTCGTTCTCTATTCAAAAAAATTAAGATGCTGACAAAAAAGTACAGAAACTTCTTGACCTCATCCCCGAATCGCTCGTGCTCGTGCGTAGCATTGAACGGTGCTCGCATGCATGCACGGCATGCTGTACCTTGGCACGCTCACCGTCCGTTTCGCCGCAGTGTTCGGACTGCCGCACGCGAGCCCTGCACTGTACAAATAGACGAACATGTAAGTAGTTGTTTTGTGCCGGTTGCAGTAGTTTCTGGGACTTGCCGTGTGAATCGTGGCGAAATCGTCACACTACGCATCACCACGCCGCACCCATGTTGCTCATGCACCTCCGAAAAGCTGTTCGAGTCAGGCACCAGCATCCGTTGTGTCGCAAACTGCGCCAATGGCATGCAGGAAGTGTGGCAGTGCCACACCCGCAGTGTGGTGCTCACGGGACCTAAAATGCGCTGCGAGGAGCATACAAAAATATCGAGAGATAAACTGTGAGTTTAACAAGTACCGTACCTGACATCCTAATTTTTCCGGTTGTGTCGACACGCCCATTGCACGAGTAAAGCGCCGCTCGTTGCCAACCTTCGGTTGGCTCCTCGCGGCCCGTTACGAAGAAGGTTGCTCCAAGTCCTCCAGCACTGGCAAGCCATGGCATCACCTGGCCAGAATGAAGGTCAGCATGAGTGAAAGTGTTGTGCACCTTGTTGGTCTCCTTGATCTCCCATCTCTCAAGTTCTCATACAACCGTGCTGGCAAGGACCGCGATGCCGCCAGCGAAGCCCCTTGATAAGCACAGTGAGTAATCATACATGATCCATGGATGAGCCCTCCGATGTAGTACCACACCTTTGAAACCAAAAACAACAGAATTCCGGCTCGACACGATGCCACAAATTGCAGTGGTGGTCGTGGTGCAAGAAAGGAGAAAGTTTGGTGCTGTTGATTGATAGGCGCAATGTTTAGACCGAGAATCTGTGGAATAGAATGCACGACTGTGATAAAAATGAACCAATGAGATGAATCGATAGCTTGAGCTTCCAACATTGAAAATCATCCGAAATTTGGGTACAATAGGCCAAATTGAAGGAAGGAAGATAAAAGTGAAATCTGTGACATAAGCAGTTCCCACACTGCCACTAAAATCCATTAGTTTTTAACACTGATGATCCGGATCATCTTTGTTCCTCCTAACGGATTTTGAAATTCAATCACAAAAATCTAATGAAAAATGAGCACTGCCACTAATTTCGTTTGTTGGATTCCTGTCTACCGTGAGGGGAGAGGTCCTTTGTTTGGCATGTACAAATTGTAAGAACGAATACATAAAGTATTCGTAATCCAGCCGAACCGGTATTCATAGGGTGGTCATTTTTTTCTTTCTCTCTTGCTGTGTGCTCGAAGTACAGTACACAACGATGCGCCTAAGCCCCTATCCCCAAACAATCCCAAACAACGCCGATCGCCACAGTGGCGGTGCCGTACGCCATCCTTCGATCATCTCTTCCGACACGCTCCTGTGTACACCACCAGCCCGGCATGGCACCGGTGTGACTCCAGGGTATGAGGTCAAAACGAGGTTGATTGTCAATTCCAATTTGTCCCCATTTTGATACCGATGTGAAATCAAACTTTAGACCTCAGTTCGACCTCAAATTCAGGTCTCATTGAGACCTATACAGATCTCAATCCTGGTCCTTGAATTGAGTCCGTATAAAGACCTCAAGATATATTTATTTTATGATGGCTCTTTCCGGCCGAGTGCCGAGGATATCGAAGCTGTAGCCAAATATTGTCACATTCAACTCGGACATGAAGGTCTAATGTCACTCAGAGAGGAGGGGGTTTCGAGAAAATCAGGGAAAAATAAGGTACACAGTATTCCCAGTTAGGACATGGACCACAAGGTCATTACAATCGGCAGACCTCTGCTTCAGACATATATACCCAAAGTACGCGACACAGTGGTACTTCTCATGTGATTTGATTGACATGACTGCTTATGATCCCCGTTTCCGCTTCCTTCCCCTCCGTCCTCGTGCCGCATGCTGTTCTCCATCGTCCATTACAACATTGCCGTCGCCGTCTAGCTCATCTTCTGACTCGGGTCCATCATTTTCTTCCTCTGGGCTGCCAGCATCACTTTCATCGTCGTCGTCCTCAAGATCTCTGCCTTCTGTCACTGCCTGTTCAGCTTCTCGAGCAGCTCGCTCGGCCTCGGCTGCCTCCCGCTTTTTGGTCTCTGCATTATGGCGACGTGTAGCTGCTGTTTTTCTCCGACGTGCATCTCTGCCTGCTCTTGCCTGTTGCGAAACTCTGGCATGGAACTGTTTGCGTTCCGGGAATAGCGGTTTCAGCTGAGTTAGAGTGCGTGGAAGCACACGACAGAGCCTGGTAAAATTGTGAAAAGCACCCAAGTTAATGACGAAGTGGTCATCATCTGTGTGCTTGATCAAGCTCTTGTCTCTGGTTGTTTCTTCGCGTTCCTGTCGTTCTTTACCAGCTACTGCAGGTTGACAGCCTCCCATTCGACAGTCGTGTTGTACTGATATAATGAATTGGATGCTGGTTGATGGGAGAACAAGGTGGGATCGGACACCTTCCACGATCTCGGGTCCATTTGGACGTCGCAAGATTGGCCAAGAGAAGTCCCGATGGAGTTGTTGACTGCATACAAACTGCTCGAGGGTTACGAATGCTGTCTTGTCGGCAGTCAACAGCTCGCTTATTCGTCCGAAAACTGTACGTTCCTGGAGATCTTTTGCAACGACCCAATTGCTGACTGTTACTGCATCCCCGCTTTGTGCAGAAAGAGTACGTCCCAATCGCCAGAGGCTGCGTGGTTGTGGCGAGGGCCCATTTGCTGCACTCCATTGCTTGAATGCTGCTGAGCGCTCCCACTCCACAGTGGGGTTCTTTCTCAACGGTTTTGGTTCCACTTTCCCAGGAACTGCAGCTGTTTGCGAAACCCAGCCAAGATGACGCTGAACTCCTCGATCACTCTGCAGGACATCGAGGACAGCTCCTCCTGCCTGCACCCACTGCTTCGACTGTGAGTCCGCCCAGTATCCACCGGACAAGATATGCTTGACACGATCCATAGATGCGAATTTCCGTGCTATATCACGGCTCGGTGCAAGGTGATTGCTATACACGGAGCATAGCCGAAATACTCCGTTAAATGCTTCATAGATTTCCGTGGAGGATCGAATCAATGGTCCGAAACGTCGAACATCCTCCATGGTGTGTGCAAGCAAATGGAGTTTGATTTTTGTGAGAATTCGCAAAGGGTCGACAGCGTCGAATGCATCGAGAAGGTTTGCGACTGCTATTTCGACCTGTGCAAGATAATCATCCATGTCGTCGATTTCAGGGACCCAAAGTCTTGCACACAATTCGGCAGCAGCCTTGATCAGTGTGAACTGCTCAGGCGTCGAGATTTCGTGAATGTGGAATACAAGGATCTGCATCAAGGTTTTGAAGTGCTTCCCGATCAGATTGTTTTTATACTGAATCATGTATGCAGCACGGATGGGCGGAATGGTCAACCCAGTGATATCCGTGGACTGAAGACGAATTGCCAGGAGGTGTCGGTCAGTATCTGACCATTTTTCCGTGTTCATGTGGTGCCAAATATATTTGATCACGCCCAGCAGGATCGTGTGCAGCAGCTCGAGGGGAGTATCCTGGGACGGGTCAAGGCCAGCAATATCAAGGAGGGGGTTCATTTTGTCGCCAGGCTGCGCTAGAAACCACTGTAGCACATCCGAGGCAAGGTCATCCACAGTTCGTCTTCGGCTTTCAGCCTTGAGTTCCTGAAATTTCTGGACGAGTAGCTCAATCCAATATTGTGCGATCTTGTCCTTCGTGCCCGTTGCCCGCTGCAACTGCTTCACTCCCTCTGCATCTCCACGCATTGCCAGCTGCAGTTGCTTCTGGAGGTTTGTCCGGATCTCCTCTGCGCTTCGTAAAGCTCCGGCCAAATGACATTCATGGTATATTTGTTCTGTCTCTTTCTCCTTTGTCGTGCCTCCCCCAATGACACTTCCGACAGGGATGGTTGGCATTGCTCCCCATGTGCGACGCCTCTTCGGACTGCTGCGGGTTATCTGCTGGTAATCCCGGAACCCGAAGAATGAATCGGCAGTTCCGTTTTGTGGCGGCATTATATGTCTTCACGGGATTAGCTTCCGTGCTTTTGACATGGTCGCGGAAAGCGGCGAATTGTTCCGCAGATGATGCATGAGGTGAGGACGAAATGTAATGAACGTGAAACTCCTGCTGAAGCAGACGTCCTGGCAGGCAACCGTTCCCAGTATACATATTCATGTGTTTGTTATATTGTTTTGATTTGTTGCCAGAGACGTCGTCGGCCCACGGAGAAACCATGATAACGAACAAGTCCTCATCGTCATCGACAAGTGTTCGCATGCGATTTGGCATTTCAGGAACTTGTGAGTCGTCCACCCATTCTAGATTCCCATACTCCTCTATAATTTCATCATAGCTGCGCTCGAATTCAGAGGCTTTTTTTGACTTCAAGTCCTCTGTATCGAGTTCCCACCGTCCATCCGCAGTTTGTCTGACCCCCGAAGACGTCGGCTTCCAGGTCATTGTTTCGGACAATCAAGAGCTGCGGAAGGACAAAGGTCCCATCTTCAAGTTGAGCGATCTCGTTGATCCAGAACCTTCGCCGGCCCTTGGTAAACATGGGTGTGAGCTGGTCGGGTGCGTATTCCGTCCACCTTTCCGCTTGGAAGACCTCTGAAATAGGCCCATCTGTCTCCTCCGGGTAGAAATGCAAATGAGGTGCGACAAGTGGGTTGGCCAGATCACGGGCAATGGTGTCGCGGATATCATTCATATAGAAGATATTTCCCTGGGCTGATTCTATTCGTGTCGGTACAGCTCCACAACTCGACTGGAGAGACTGTTGAATATTCCTAGAGCTTTCATTGATGGGACATTTGGGACCCCGAGATTCTTTGCGAACTGGATTATTAACGACATCTGCGCACTCGTGAAACGACAGCGCGGAAAATTATCCATTATGTCGAGGAGCATGGCCTGGGAATCAGAGTAAGCACAGAAGATTGAAGCCAGTGTCAAGTGAGCTTACCGCTTTACTTGGGTAGGGATGATATGCAGATGAAGGTAGTGCCGACGGATCGAAGCATCGCTCTTCCTCCTCATCCCCTTCCATGATGTTTGAGTTTTTTGGCATTTCGTCGCCCATAAACTGATCATCAACACCATCCTCATTCTCCAGATGGTCTGCCTGGTAGGCGTCCAAGAGCATTTGCTCGAACTGCTGCCGGAGATTGGACTGTTTTTCCTCGACAGTCAATGTTTCTTCCTCCGAGTTTGCACCAAGCTCTTGGACTAGTTCCTCGGCGCTAAAGACACGATGATAACCAGTAAAGTCATCCTCTGATTCGCAGGTTCCAAACATCGAAGGAGGATAAGACGGAACCGGAATCTCAAAGTCCGGAAATGCAGAGACTCCAAGTGCATTCGAGACTTCAGCAAACTCCTCCATATCGGCGGCACGCGCTCGTTCGCGTTCCAAATGGTTTTGCCAGCCAGTTTGGTGTGATGCGCATGCAAGGTGTGTTTTCAGTGACTTTGAATCAATTCCATATCGACCGAGCCCGGCTCCAGATCTTCCATGACAAATGGTGCAGCGGACTTGTCCTCTGTCTTGCGAGTATTGAAGGTATGGAATTATTTCTGTCCTCAGTGTCAATGATAAATAACCACAGTGTACAAGAGACATGTATTCTCACCTTCGGGGGGTTCCCAAGCTATTCGAGGCATGTCTGACAAGAATTTGCCACCGCGCCGCGATTCCACTTCAAAATCGCGATCACGTGTGTGACACTGTCACGACACTCTCTTTCGTCTTGCCTTCATCCTCCATGGCCCTCTCCACCAAAGAACTCCTTGAGCGCTCCAGGCGCAAGAGAGCGAATCGAGAAAATCCACCCCCCACATCAAGCACCCCATCCAGTCCAAGTTTGCCTCCGACACCAGGCCTTCAGCCGCTGCCACCGCTCTTCAACCTCAATTCCACCCCTGCCCCTGGGTCCACTGCTCTCAGCATCCGTGGAACATCCATGGTTCAGCTCAAGAACTTTGGTGAACGCGAATTGAAGCGAATCAAGCTCGAGCCTTCCACGGAGAGCGACTTTCGGACTTATTTGGCTGTGAGTAACAATGCCACCAAGTTCACCTCGTCTCATTTGCCTTCCAGACCACCAGCAAAGATGAACGTGATGCTATGCAAGCTATCTGGACCCTCCGAGTCTGGGACCAGCTCAACCGGCTTACACAGAATACGGCAGAGGCGTGGACTCCATCGGCCGGCCTTGAAGTGCGTGCTCTTCATTTTCCCTCGCTGTATCTGCTGTTTCTGATATTCTGCATATTTGTAGAAAGCTGCACGTCGCAACATATATTCCCTTCTCCTGCTTCCCAATGTCCAGCTGTATGCTGGGACAGTGGGAGATATAGTTCTGGTAAGATTCTCTTGTCCTGCTGTGTTCTTTTTGATCATGGGCTATTTTGCATAGGCGGCGATGCGTGCCGTTGGTACAGCTGATCTTCCTGATGCGGACAGTATTCACGTCGACGAGCTTATTACATGGCTCGGTGAAGAAGTCTCTCAAGCACGTTATGCAATTAAGAGAAAGGTGCGCTATCCAATTGTTTCCTGACAGTGTTCTGATATTCCTGATATCTGCCACTCAGATCATCGACAATGCTCGCAGCAATGTCGCGGATATGGCTGCAGAGCTCTTCTCCATTACTCATGCCCGTTACGTTCCACACACGCTTGGCCTTTACATGCGTCTGGCACTGCTGGTGAGTTTATATTCCTCACTGTATTCATCATGTCAATAACTCTTCTAGCGCCGGCACCTCGGACTCAAGCACAGTGTCAACGCATTCTGGGGAAAAGTCGATGACGAAATGGAAGAATTCCGCAAAGGGGGCTCTCAGGCTTTTGTCGAGTGAGTAATTCCTTGCCACTCCGCTTTCTCATGTATTCTGGAGTCTCATTTCCCTAAATAGTCTAATGGAAGATATTTACGAAGACGACGTGCGGGATTTCAAAGACCCATCGACGACTGAGCACGTGCTCAAGTCTTTCAGCGACCCAAGCTTCGTCTGCCCACAATGGCTCCGGGAGCTGCACAAGCTTGCCCCTCAGGTCAAGCGCCTTCCAAAACAGAAGAGCAAGAAGCGCAAGCGCGTGGTTCCGGAAGACGACGCAGGGGACGACGAGACACCCAATAATCTCTCTCACCACGATGAAAACCAAATTCCCGAGGCTGACGACCAACTTCCTGAGAGTGAAGAAGCATCGGGTGCAGGGCAAGAATTAGAGGAGAGTTAAATATGCGATGTGTATTGAAATAAATGTCATTTTTGTGCTATTACATCAGTGCGAATACCCCACATTTGCGTCAATTGGCACCGGCAAAAATTTGAATGTGGTCCCAGATAAATGACCTGTGGATGTCTCAAGCGATGTCAATGTGGGTCTACTACGTGATCTCAAATTGAACTCGTCCTCAAAACTACTTGGAAATGAATCGCGATTTAGTATCATTTTTGACCTCAAAACTATATCCATTTGACCTCAATCACTGACCTTGATTGATGTTCGCTGCTGATTTCAGACCGACCTCAGATCAGGTCTGTGGTGTACGCGATGTCGCCAACGCACTCGATGGCGACACCGCCATGCAACCCAATCGCAGATCCAACATCAACGCAAACCAAACCCGCGTTGGACAATAAGAATGTGCTCGACAACAACCCCACCTTCGGCACAATCACCACCACGCGCCTCGCCGCGCAGCAAGAGGCACCTTCAGAAGCGGCAGCGCTGACCCGTGCACAAGCTCACCGTTGCGCTCACGGCAGGGATCATAAGGTATGTGCTCGGTGCTGATTTTCAACGTCGGGTGGAGGAAAGAGATGGATGAAGGGGAGACAGACCAGCAGGAGATCACAGTGTGAGCTTGCTTCCTCTCTTTTAAACTCACTCTTTCCCGTTTCCCGTTTCCCCGCGCCTTGTAAGTTATTTTCCTTCGGCCAAGGGAAACGGGCAGGCGCGGGCGCAGCGCATCTCGTCCTTCCCGCTCTTCTTTCTCGTTCCTCGACCAACTGGACAGGAAGGGGCACACATAGCCTCCTGTTTCTACTTGCTGGTGTGGGCTGATACGACGCAGGGTGGCCCCTTTCCGCCTCTTCATCCTTCCGCTGGACGTTGACCGCACGTGTGAAGGTTGTTGAGGTCGATAACGGTGCGTATGCGTTTTCTCTCACGGAAGGGACGGGGCTGATTTATTTTATTTTATTTGTGCTCGCTTCTTTTCAGGCTTTCTGCGTTTTTGGGATTTTACATGGCGGCCATTTGGCACAACTTTCGACGATTTGGGACGACCTTTGACCATTTTGTGCCGCTTGCGGCTCGACTTTGGGTACTCGTCTTCGCGGGTCTGACGGGTTTGGGCCGTGACTTGGACCTCAACCTTACTGGACGACGTTTTGAGCGGATTCCGACCTTTTTTGAGCCAATAGCCTACAATCGGATCCATATCCACGCATGCTCTTGGTGGCAACCATCAGCTCTATCGGAGCCGCTCCTTCTCTATTCCTGCTCGGACACCAAGCACATAAACGTACCGCGCAATAATCGAATCTTTCGCCGCCGGCCGGCTGCACGAGCGCGAGAATGCAGCCCTCGCGGAGGCTGGGGTAGCTTGGTGGGATTTCGGGTGCCTCGTTCGCTGGTTTCTTCCTCTCCTATACTGTTACCGTGTACTCCCTAGCCACTACCTACACTTCTCTCACCTATACGACCCACATTTCGCCACTAATTAGTGTGGGGATCGCGGTGCAATCCCCACAATAGTTATTGGCAAAAACGGCAATCTGGGGCTAACTTCAATAATTCTCTAGATAACTTTTCGATATCTTTTGATATTTTGGAGTATATAGTACTGTAGAGGTAGTCTAGGGCTATGCTCAATAGCTTTTGATAACTTTGGACTTGTTGCTACTGTAGGTGGTCTGTGCTACCAAAAAAGGAAAAAATCTTTATATTTAAGTAAAATACATGAAAAAATAGCGAAAAAATAGCTAAAAGAAATTCATCTATAAAGCCCACCCAACACCATTAATTAAACATGGAGCCAGTTGCATACTGTACCCATTAATTATCATAATTCTAGATAGACCTTTAAATAACTTTCAACAACTCAGGCCGCAAGGCCAAGTCCTAAGCTCATTTGGATAACTTTCAATAATTTTGGGACTTGGCAGTGCTCTACCACACGAAGGTCTACCCAAAAGGAAATATAGCTAAAAATAGATAAAAAAAAAACCAAAGTTATAGAGCCTATTTAGATGAGTTTGACTGTACAAACAGTTTTGTTATCAGAGGCTTCATTTAGCTACAAAATACCAAATACTTGCCCAAACACAAGTTTTTTCTTACCAAAAAGGCAAATGTTCTAAAAATAGACCAAAAAAAAAACAAAATTGTAGCCCTCTTCAATGTGAATCTAACCGTATAGGAATTATTCTTATTGGATACTTTATCACATCACAAAACACAAAATACTTGAGCAAATGCGAGTCTTTGCAGCTGTCAAAGTGTATTATAGTGGTTATCATTGGTCTAACTGACCTTATCTCATTGACCTCTTGTCTAGTATCACAAGCAAGACCCTATCTGACTAACTAAAAGTGTCAATATGACCTAGCATTCACCTATATGGCCCAGAAAACTCCAATAATTAGTGTGGTCGTTGTGACAAGCTTCCTGCAATAATTATAGGGCAATTTGCTCGTTCACCGCTTACTTCAATAATTATATCTATAACTTTCCAATAACTTTCAGAAGCTAAGGCATATAGCCAAGTCCCAAGCTTATTTCAATACCTTTGGATAACTTTAGCACTTGGTGGTGGTCTGTTGTACCAAGGCCTACCAAAAATGGAAATATAGCCAAAAAATCAACCAAAAACTAAGATAGTAGAGCCTATTTAGATAGCTTTGACCGTATACATGATTTGTGTTATCAAACACTTTATTTAGCTCTAAAATGGCATGTATTACCAAAAAGGTAAGTGTTCTAAAAAATAGACCAAAAAAATCAAAGTTGTAGCCCTCTTCAATACGAATCTAACTGTATAAGAATTATTCTTATCGGATACTTCGTCATGTCACAAAACACAAAATACTCGAGCAAACGCGAGTCTTTGCAACTGTCAAAGTGTATTATAGTGGCTATCATTGGTCCAACTGACCTTATCTCATTGACCCCTTGTCTAGTATCATAAGCAAGACCTTATCTGACTAACTACAACTGTCAATATGACCTAGTATTAGTGAAGAAACCTTACATTGTTATAAGTTAGTTAATCTGACAAAGTGTCAATAAAAAAACTTACCTGGTCAATTCACTGATAACCAGTAAGAAAGCTACTGACTCTAGGTTAATTTGACCTAGTGTCTTCATTGATGGCTATAACAAAACCTTACTTTCTTAGCTACAGTACCGGTCAGTGAAATTGATAACATATTATTGACTTCAAGTCAGTGAACATAATCTATTGACTTCAATCTACTGACCTGAAGTCAGTAAATGACTTTATTGACTCCAATTCAGCAGTCTATCAACCTCAAGTCAGCAGACTACTGACTTGAAGTCAGTGAATTTATTGACTTTATTGACTTTGATTCAGCAGTCTATTGACACCAAGTCAGTGAGTCTATTGACTCCATTGACTCTATTGATTTCAATTCTACAGTGTGTTGACTTCATTGACTTTAATTGAGTAGTGTATTGACTTATTGACTTCAATTCAATAGTGTATTGACTTTATTCATTTTGCACTTTGTGGGCCAACCAGACCTTGGATGAAAAAATGTTGTATATGAATCTTGTAGCCCTTGATAAGCTCTACAAGATGAGGTTAGGCATCAGATGGATTTCGAGTGTCTTCCTCTTTTGGGACACTAACGCTTCGCACCCAA
This sequence comes from Mycena sanguinolenta, assembly GCA_014462675.1. NCBI lineage: Eukaryota > Fungi > Basidiomycota > Agaricomycetes > Agaricales > Mycenaceae > Mycena > Mycena sanguinolenta. The sequence goes on along the minus strand of JACAZH010000003.1, from coordinate 9,175,379 downwards.
ATAAAGGAAATTATGCTAAAATCTCGCTATCTTGCTCAATATTTGACCGTTTTGGATGATCTAACTTCACAGGGCCAATGTTCTATATCCTTTATGAATTTTAAGGGCCTTCCCTGACCTAATACAACACTGTAATGCGGTGATAAATGCCCAACAACCTGGATAATCACTCAGCATATAATATGTTGTTCAGTATGTGATATCTATGGCTTCCAACCACATCATATTGGTTGGAGCACTACTTAGAACAGTTCTGACACCCTAGATCAGGTCTTGAGAGCTACAACAGCCTTATCTTAACAAGATCAAAGAATCCAATCTTTCCTTGATTCCAAGAGATCTCAAGGTCTGATAATGGTTCTGGATGGTGTCCTAGTACATTTTAGACTATAATAACCCTTCTAGAGCACATGTACTGCAGGGTCTTCTCACAGACTCATGATTTACACTGATCAAATATGAAATGTGTGTTAATGATATTCCATCTTGCCCAAAGTCATAAGAGTGTGGCCAAGTGCATGGAAACAGTTTTACAGTCCATTCAAAGAATCTGAGAACAAAAACTGACCCAATATACCATTCTAAACATGAGTTTTGCTGAGTGACATTTTTCACTTGTTTGATGAATAGGAGGGCAACCAGACCAGTGAGTGTGAAATAGAGGCCAGAAATGAAAAGAGGCAAGAAAATAGTACAAGATACAGCCTTGGTTGAAGTGATTTGGTTGAGATTTGACCAGTTGGTGTTTTTGAATATGGCTATACTATATACCTTTAGAGTGTGGTTTGAACCCACCTGCTCAAAAACACCAACTGGTCAAATCTCAACCAAATCACTTCAACCAAGGCTGTATCTTGTACTATTTTCTTGCCTCTTTTCATTTCTGGCCTCTATTTCACACTCACTGGTCTGGTTGCCCTCCTATTCATCAAACAAGTGAAAAATGTCACTCAGCAAAACTCATGTTTAGAATGGTATATTGGGTCAGTTTTTGTTCTCAGATTCTTTGAATGGACTGTAAAACTGTTTCCATGCACTTGGCCACACTCTTATGACTTTGGGCAAGATGGAATATCATTAACACACATTTCATATTTGATCAGTGTAAATCATGAGTCTGTGAGAAGACCCTGCAGTACATGTGCTCTAGAAGGGTTATTATAGTCTAAAATGTACTAGGACACCATCCAGAACCATTATCAGACCTTGAGATCTCTTGGAATCAAGGAAAGATTGGATTCTTTGATCTTGTTAAGATAAGGCTGTTGTAGCTCTCAAGACCTGATCTAGGGTGTCAGAACTGTTCTAAGTAGTGCTCCAACCAATATGATGTGGTTGGAAGCCATAGATATCACATACTGAACAACATATTATATGCTGAGTGATTATCCAGGTTGTTGGGCATTTATCACCGCATTACAGTGTTGTATTAGGTCAGGGAAGGCCCTTAAAATTCATAAAGGATATAGAACATTGGCCCTGTGAAGTTAGATCATCCAAAACGGTCAAATATTGAGCAAGATAGCGAGATTTTAGCATAATTTCCTTATTTGGGTGCGAAGCGTTAGTGTCCCAAAGAGGAAGACACTCGAAATCCATCTGATGCCTAACCTCATCTTGTAGAGCTTATCAAGGGCTACAAGATTCATATACAACATTTTTTCATCCAAGGTCTGGTTGGCCCACAAAGTGCAAAATGAATAAAGTCAATACACTATTGAATTGAAGTCAATAAGTCAATACACTACTCAATTAAAGTCAATGAAGTCAACACACTGTAGAATTGAAATCAATAGAGTCAATGGAGTCAATAGACTCACTGACTTGGTGTCAATAGACTGCTGAATCAAAGTCAATAAAGTCAATAAATTCACTGACTTCAAGTCAGTAGTCTGCTGACTTGAGGTTGATAGACTGCTGAATTGGAGTCAATAAAGTCATTTACTGACTTCAGGTCAGTAGATTGAAGTCAATAGATTATGTTCACTGACTTGAAGTCAATAATATGTTATCAATTTCACTGACCGGTACTGTAGCTAAGAAAGTAAGGTTTTGTTATAGCCATCAATGAAGACACTAGGTCAAATTAACCTAGAGTCAGTAGCTTTCTTACTGGTTATCAGTGAATTGACCAGGTAAGTTTTTTTTATATTGACACTTTGTCAGATTAACTAACTTATAACAATGTAAGGTTTCTTCACTAATACTAGGTCATATTGACAGTTGTAGTTAGTCAGATAAGGTCTTGCTTATGATACTAGACAAGGGGTCAATGAGATAAGGTCAGTTGGACCAATGATAGCCACTATAATACACTTTGACAGTTGCAAAGACTCGCGTTTGCTCGAGTATTTTGTGTTTTGTGACATGACGAAGTATCCGATAAGAATAATTCTTATACAGTTAGATTCGTATTGAAGAGGGCTACAACTTTGATTTTTTTGGTCTATTTTTAGAACACTTACCTTTTTTGGTAATACATGCCATTTTAGAGCTAAATAAAGTGTTTGATAACACAAATCATGTATACGGTCAAAGCTATCTAAATAGGCTCTACTATCTTAGTTTTTGGTTGATTTTTTGGCTATATTTCCATTTTTGGTAGGCCTTGGTACAACAGACCACCACCAAGTGCTAAAGTTATCCAAAGGTATTGAAATAAGCTTGGGACTTGGCTATATGCCTTAGCTTCTGAAAGTTATTGGAAAGTTATAGATATAATTATTGAAGTAAGCGGTGAACGAGCAAATTGCCCTATAATTATTGCAGGAAGCTTGTCACAACGACCACACTAATTATTGGAGTTTTCTGGGCCATATAGGTGAATGCTAGGTCATATTGACACTTTTAGTTAGTCAGATAGGGTCTTGCTTGTGATACTAGACAAGAGGTCAATGAGATAAGGTCAGTTAGACCAATGATAACCACTATAATACACTTTGACAGCTGCAAAGACTCGCATTTGCTCAAGTATTTTGTGTTTTGTGATGTGATAAAGTATCCAATAAGAATAATTCCTATACGGTTAGATTCACATTGAAGAGGGCTACAATTTGTTTTTTTTTTTTGGTCTATTTTTAGAACATTTGCCTTTTTTGGTAAGAAAAACTTGTGTTTGGGCAAGTATTTGGTATTTTGTAGCTAAATGAAGCCTCTGATAACAAAACTGTTTGTACAGTCAAACTCATCTAAATAGGCTCTATAACTTTGGTTTTTTTTATCTATTTTTAGCTATATTTCCTTTTTGGGTAGACCTTCGTGTGGTAGAGCACTGCCAAGTCCCAAAATTATTGAAAGTTATCCAAATGAGCTTAGGACTTGGCCTTGCGGCCTGAGTTGTTGAAAGTTATTTAAAGGTCTATCTAGAATTATGATAATTAATGGGTACAGTATGCAACTGGCTCCATGTTTAATTAATGGTGTTGGGTGGGCTTTATAGATGAATTTCTTTTAGCTATTTTTTTCGCTATTTTTTCATGTATTTTACTTAAATATAAAGATTTTTTCCTTTTTTGGTAGCACAGACCACCTACAGTAGCAACAAGTCCAAAGTTATCAAAAGCTATTGAGCATAGCCCTAGACTACCTCTACAGTACTATATACTCCAAAATATCAAAAGATATCGAAAAGTTATCTAGAGAATTATTGAAGTTAGCCCCAGATTGCCGTTTTTGCCAATAACTATTGTGGGGATTGCACCGCGATCCCCACACTAATTAGTGGCGAAATGTGGGTCGTATAGGTGACTTCTCTCCTTTTCTCTTATCTCTCTTTCCCATTCTAATGGCAGATTCCGTTTCTAGCAGCTGGCCAAGGAGGCGCATCATCGAGGTAGAGAAGCCCGCAACCAGAGAATAGTATACGGTACACAGACGGGGTCACATCGCGGAACTCTTCGAAGTTTGTTCCCGAATCTAAACGTTGGCGGGAGGGTAATAGGTTTTAATGGCTTCTTGGGGCATGATATCTTACCGCGTGTGAAACTGAAATCGGCTGCGCCGGCTTCGGAATTGCTTTCTTTGAACACCCCTGTATATGGAACTTCTCAGCCTACTTTCAACTTTCTGTTCGTGTTTACCCCTCAGAACAGGGCCTTGGGCTTTGCATCACTTGGTTTTTTGGCGCTGTCGAGGCTACTTCTCCCGCGCCGCGCCGCTATAAAAATATAGGCTGTAGACATGCCGTCAGCATTATGCATCTTGTCTCCTTCCCCTCCGTTGTCCTAGGACGATCTGTCGGAACAAGCCGTCAACCATGCATACATATAGGCCGAACTCCACCTGTAAGAGATGACAATTTCTCTTATGAACAACAAAACTGAATCACCCAATCCTTCAACGCCCCTTGCTTTCTTACCGCCGGCCCTCGCAGATCCATTTGAGGTCTCACGATATCACTTCGCGGTAACGCTTGGAGTAAGAACCTTTCAATGCACATCTGCACAAATTAATGTGTCTTGACTCCAAGGCATACGTATGGGACATTGCATCGAACCTCGGAAACGACTACGCCTTGCTGTTCAAGCACAGGGTTCGCTTCCCGACAATTGTATATTTTATGTCAAGGTAATCTCACGACGTTTTCTGGATTTTAAGCATCCGCCGAGCTGATGAATTCGGTCAAGAGCATTCACATTGGCTTATATTCTCGTAAATGTCGTGTACTCAGGTGAACCGGCCATTTGTTTCAAGTTGAACGCTGAGCTAAACACATCAATAACGGCAGTTGCACCGGTGAAAAACTGCGATGCCATAGCACTTGGTTTCGGCATCTGCGTGATCGGGACGCAGACAACCACTGCGATGCTGTTCTTTTTACGAGTAACCGCGGTCTGGCACCCGAGCAAGATCACCTTTGCGGTGTTCTCTATCCTTTGGATCGCCGTTCTCGGGGCTGGTATTACCGTCCCCCTCGGACTTCACGCAGCACACATAGGACCCACCATGCAGTGCGTCATCACGGCCGTACCATCGGATGCCGAAGTCGCGGTGATTATGCCTCTAATCAATGACACCGCCATCTTTCTTGCTATAAATTACCGGATCCTTGCTCATACGATCGTGATGGATTCCATCGTGGCCCGTCTTCGAGTTTTCCTTGGGGGTACCGGATTATCCACACTATCGCAGGCGCTGCTTCGGAGCGGACAGCACTTCTACTTGTAAGTGTATGGCTTATGTGTTGGACAATCTTTCAACTCATCCGATGTTACACCCAGGATTGCAGTTGCCGCACAAACTACTCTTCTTGTTCTCTTGAAGCTGCCTCATTTGACCCCGATCTATATCGGCATGTTCTCAGTCCCTGCCTTTGCGCTGGTCAACGCAATGGCTTGCCTAGTCTTCCGGAGGATTAAATTCGGACTCATAAGTTCTGACGGGATATCAAACCCTCCCATCACTGGTCTCTCCGAGGATTTCCATGCCACGGCGAATCCTAGGTCTCTTTCCCCTTCACTCTCGTCGGACAGATCCCACTACCACGGAATTTGGATTGAATACAGCTTATCCATTGGATGTCCGGGTGCAGATGGAGATTGATAAATTTGAAGAATGGGCTGATGGAAGCCAGGAGATCCGCAAGCCTACAACGTTGGCATAGGCCTGTATATAAAATCGAAATTATGGATGTACTAATTGACCAGGAAATCTAGCTGCTCGACCGATGCTAAATTCCTCGTGCGCTGTTTCAGGTGATGGTCGTTTTTTGCTGTCTTCATCTTCGGCAAAGTCTGGAACAGCCCTCCGTTTTAATTCATTTTGGCAGGTAAAGTCGGCTTCAATGCTCGGAATTCAACATTGGTTCAACATCAGATAGATGGCTCGCATCACAGATCTTGCATAGCGAAGGATAATGACCAGCCTCTGTATTTTCTCAAACCCACGAATTCAACTAGAGCCAGCACAACTTGGGTAGATGCCCACACCTGTGTGTTGTAAGCTCTACTTCAAAGTCAAGCAAGCACACAGGATACCCGGTTCGATTCGGGGCCAGCTCATATATCTGCATCTGTGATATTTTCCCTTTTTTTTTTTTCGGATATGGATTTTGTGCTGAGTTGGCTTGAGTGGTTTATTGGTGCGACATTGGGGTTTATTTGGAGAGACAGTAGTCAGTTTGCAGAAGACCGATACAAATTAATTGAACCATAACTTCATTGCTCCAGTTCCGGCCGTTGTCTCAGTCTCATCACACTTGCAGATTTCATTCAATTATTTTTGTCAGAGATTTTCGGTTACCATAGCATTATACCATTGTCTCTCTACCGGGCCCGTTGAAGGTATCTTGCACAGTTGGGCAAGTTGATCTTGATTATCAGTGTTGAATCCAACACGAAGTTCAAATTTGTCTCGCACTTGAGGTGTGCACATTGTGCCAATCAGCCTCTAATCAGCCTGAAGAACTCCTTCAAACTCACTTGATCTGGTGGTGAATAGCCCACACCTACTTTGTGTCGCCTGTGCAGCAATGGGAATGCATTAAGCAGCAACCTTCGTTCGATTTTGGGCCAGGTCATATTGGTTCTTTGTCCTCTTTTCTTTTATCAAATGGCATTATCTGCTTGGCTTGGCTTTGTCTCCGATGGCGGCGAAGGCCGGAACGGTTGTTTATTTCACTTCATTTTCCACGACAGGCGCGGCGGAGTTGTGTTGTGGTTGGTAGTCAGTGTTGAATAATCCAACATGAGAGCATAAGATCCAGTGGCGAGTAGCCCACGCCTACTTTTCTCCGTAACCGTGTTTGGGGTCTAGAAAAGCAGGAGAACCTTATTCGATCCGGGGCCGGATCATGCCATAGCAACATTCAGAATGCTTTTTATATTTTCTTTCGGATTTGGTGAGTTGGTTGGGTGTTTTGGAGACGCTAACGACTGATGTTTTTCAAACAGAGCTGAATGTAAGAGAGGGAAGACGAAGGGAGGGTTCAAATTCAAGTTAAACCATGCACAATTTCGAAAGGAACCCGCGTGCCACTCAGTGCATTGACAGCTTATTCCGAGGACTCCCACAAATACATCGTACTTAGCAGCAGGCGCAAGCAAGGCCGGCGGTGTTTGGTATCATAACTGCTGTGTTCAGGGGACATGACTCATTACGAGTAAAGAGAACCTTGTTCGATTCGGGTCCAGGTCATGTTGAGATCATCAATTTTTTTACCCTTTGATCCAGCTGCAGCGGCATATGTACGCTGGTCGATTTTTTCTCCCTTTCGTACCCTGTGCGCTGTGCGCTTGAAGTACAGTATGCAAAGAAGCGGCTACGCCCCTAATCCCGAACAACGCCGATCGCCGCGGTGGCGGCATCAGAAGTTTGACACTTTTCGTTGTCATGTTGTACAACACGTGAAAACGCCAAAAAAACACGATAAAACGCCATAAAACACGGCAACGCGTTTTGACGACAACATGCATCAAAATTTTGACAACACGGTCCGATTTGGCGGGGATCGACACTCGAGTTTGGCGGGGCTCGTGTTGTGGACAACATGACAACGCGAGAAAACGCCCACAACACGACAACGAAAATGTCAAGTTACTGATGGGTGCTGTGTGCCGTCTTTCGACCATCACTTTTCTTCGACACTCCGTGGCCGTGATGCCACCCAGCGCGAGCGCGCTCAATGGCGACACCGCGGTGCAATCCAATCGCAAATACAACATCAACGCAAAACCAAGCCCGCGTTGGACAATAAGAATGCGCTCGACAGCAACCCCACCTTCGGCACAATCACCACCACGCGCCGCCTCGCCGCGCGGCGAGAGGCACCTTCAGGAGCCGCAGCGGTGACCCGTGCACAAACTCACCGTTGCGCTCACGGCAGGGATCATAAGGTTTGTGGAGCATAGGCGGGGCAAGTGGGCAGGCCGGACGATCCACGCCAAGGAGGGAAAGAAACGATGCGCGTAATGACGGACGGACCGATTAGGAGCACCTCCCCGCGCACCACCGCGCCCCTGCCGCCCGCTACTGCACGTGGCGCGAGATCGCGGCTGCATAGGGGAAGGTGCGCGTTTGCTCTTCCCCACTCTCTTATGCTCCATGGTTTTTGCCATCTTCGCCTTCGCCCCGCACTCTCCGGGCGCGGCGCCCGTGCTCTAGAGTCCCGCGTAGTCGACGGTTCGGTTTCGGTTGGCGTCGGTGTGCTCTAGCGCGAGCAATTGGCACTCCCGTGCTCCCATCCTTTTCGGCTCTGACGCGTTGGCGTTGCCATCCATGGGATGCAGCTCTTTTTCCTGTTCTGCATTGCTTCCTCTGACGCATATGCTAACGAGCTCGCATAGTGCATCCTCAAACCACAAAATTTTTGTTAATTTTGCTGCTACGGTGCGTTCTTTTTCTCTATTCTCTCTTTTCTCCGAACCTCCAACCTTTCGAGTGTCGAAGCGACCAGGCGGCGGGGAATCGACGCTCCCGAGCGCAAAGGTGTTCGAGTTCCGAGCGAGGAATCAACGTGACCGGGCGGGAGCAAAGAACCGACGGGTTCGAGGCGTGATTGTTCCACTCTCTTCGCCCTCTTTCCCGATGCTCGTCGTGTCTGCTTGTTTGCCTTCGACTTTCCGAGCTCTGTCGCCACGAGGAATCGGCGCTCGACGAGGTGGGAACGACTCGGGTCCCGCCGAGCGAGTAATCAATTCAGTCTCGAGCCTTGGCGCTGCCTTGATTGCTTTTCTGCTCCCTCCTTTCTCTTCACCTCTTCTTCGGTCTTTGAGTTCCTACTTATTGAAGCGATGTAGGTCTGCTTCACGACCTATACCTTAATCTCAGTGCTGGACGTTGGGTGGAGGAAAGGAGTAGGCGAGGGCGACACGAACCCGCAGGAGGTGGTGTTGATTGCGCTTTGAGTTCTCTGTTCCTTTCCTTATTTCTGCTTCTCCTGGCTTCACCTTTTCCTTTCATTATTTTATTCCCAACGAGCGGCGTTCCGCGACCCTCTCAGTTCCCGTGCCCTAAGCAAAGGACACTCTTCTTTCCCTTCTTCTTCCCCTCCCGCCCTCCCGGCGCTTCCCTTCTTCGCTTTTTGTTTGCCCCTATTTTTTCGCGGATACGATTTTGGTGTAGAGTAGTGCTGACAAGAGATATAGGTCGGCCCTCTTCCTCTTCACGCTCCCGCTAAGCATGAACCACACGCGCACATCGAGATCGATGACGACGGTATGTGCCTTCTTTCAATGCTTTCCGTCTTTTTTTCGCTGATGTAGCTTTTTGCGTCTTTGTACTTTGTGGTTTTTCCGACTGAACTTGGCTTCGACTTCCGCCTTGCGACAGTCGACTTTTAACATTTTAACATGCGCCTGGCGACTTTCGATTGGCGACTTGGCTTGTGCCCATTTTGTGCGGCTCACAATGTGGAACTTTGCGTCGGGCCAACTTTTCGTGAAGTGGATAGATATGGATATGGATCACTGACACGGCCCTCAACCGACGCACGGAAACGTAACGCTCAAATCAGGTCGGATACTTCGCAGCACGTTGCATGCGCGCGCGCTTCCGTCGGGGGAGGGTGTGCCCTGGCGGGATGTTGGGTGCGTTTGGGTGCGTCTGTGCTTTCCTTCTTCCCTTTCTAAAGCCCATTCTCGCTGTCCTGCCCTCATTTTCCGTCCTCGGACTCGCTTCTTTCCGCGTCTTGTCCTCGCGCCTTGGCGCCCCACTCTTGGCTACGTTGCGTTTCTTCTCTTTCATCTCTCTAGCATTTTTTCTTCCAATCTGGGAGTCTCGATGCGTTCGAGCCGCAAAGGCATCCGAGCTTTTGTATGGAAACCCGGAGCACCACGCTGATAAACGAGTTTGCCGATGGCGTGATGAATGATGGCCGTCCTCACCCGTCATCAGGACCCCGAGTAGTCACAAACATGATGTACAGAATATTAGTTTGAGGGTTTGTTGTACCCTGTTCTTATTATTTTGTTTGGGCATATAACCAGTGTAAGTGCGCTTCACAGCAGAGAGCCCACAAACATCTCGCCTCAACTCTCTGAAGTGTCCAATACTATTTTAGCCCCCCATGGGTCCACGGCGCTGATCGCGTGCCATAAATTTTTATCCTTGGGCTGGGTTGCTCTCAGCTGTGCAGCTTGAGTTCATTGAGGCCTTTCCTACACCCTTCAATATTTTCAGATTTAATGCAGGACGAGTGTTGGAGATATGAACCTCCCGAGCCGGTGACAGGAGGTGGAATCGATTTTGGCGTACGTTTGGCAGTGTCACAAACTGTCACAAAATTGTCCTTTTCGTTTACTTTGTGCGCTGTAGGCGTTCTATCCAGGCTAAAGCTTGTCAGTAGATAGCTAGTGTATATTTACTTGTCTCAGATTTTTCTTGGAGCCAAAGAGCTCGAATTGCGCCTGAGATCAACGAAATTCCACGTCAGGGTGCGTGGACACATCAGCGGATAAAATAGTAATGATATTTATACCACAAAATACCATCATGAACGACTCGGATGTGCACGAGTTGGACAAAGTAGTGGTGTGACAGACTTGTTTGCTTTCCACCGCCGATGTGGCCTCTAAAAAAAGGATATTGATGGCGGCCACCTCGACACAGTCTGATGACGGCATGTTCGGCAAAACAATGTCTCAGCTGCCAAGTCGCGTTTGTATTATAATATCAGCGGCAGAATTTCAAGAGTGGTGTGACAGCTTCTGGTTTATTATCGAAAAATCGGAGGGGAGCCCCAATGTTATAGCAGTCACCACTTTCAGAGAGCTCCCACTTTTTACCAGTGTAACTCCCTGCACTGTCAAGCAGGACAAATTTCCCACAAGGATGGCGAAAGGTCTTTTTGTTTGGTCCCTTCAGGCCAGCTTCATGGTCGGAGGAAACACTCAACAAATTCATAATTACATCCAAATGTCCAGATAAAAATACTTAGATTGAAATCCAAGGATTTGACCTAGAAACTGACAGTACTTTATGGGAGCGAGATCTGGATGATGGTGAACTCCGTCGCTTGATCACTAATGAACAAATAACTAGGTTCCAAATTGGGATGAACAAAACCTGTAGTGCGCGAACATTGCACGGGCGCATTCAAATACAAGCACGGCACATGTACCCAAACCTGGCATATCTGGTGAAGGTATGCCGTACGGTGACTGAAACACGACACGTCCAACAGGACCTGCTGTCGTTATTGCCGACTTCGGCACTGTCCGAAACCTTCGAAGAACGTGTGGTAAATTGGCCCAGCACATCACTAAGTATCTGCCGTTACTATTCATCAAGTTCAGTTAATATACTGTTCTACTTATATCTCGTCCAAAAAAAATAAGAACGGGGCACAACAAACCGTCAAACTCACATTCTGTGCATCATGTTTGCGACTACTCGGGGTCCTGATGATGGGTGAGCACGGCCATCACTCATCATGCCATCGGCAAACTCGTTTATCAGCGTGGTGCTCCAGGTTTCCATACTTTTGTGTCGGCACCGTATGAGGCAGGAGCGAGTTATTTCGACGAGGGAGGCAAGGGCGCGCTGAGTGAGAAGTCGACGCTCGAGCCTCGAGTGTCGAGGGGGGAGGTTGTTGCGAAAGGGGCGATTTGCGAACGTCAGCCGTCGGCGCTGAAGTGGAATTTATGGAAAGGGTGTAGAAGTATGAGAAAGGAATTTCGGAGATATTGCACTGCTGCAAGGTTGATGGCCTCCGGAAAGTTGAAACGAGGGCAAAGAACAATGCACCGGACAAAGAGCGAAGAAATGCAGATGATCGCACTTACGGCGTGGGGCAAGGCGTTTAAACACATACACGCAACGTCTACGGGCCACCTGGAGAGGTGCTCCTGGATTGCACAACACCGTAGGTCGCCGATTTCATACTTGGTCGGAATACGGAGAGCACCGGATAGAGCGTCGAATGTTGTTGCTCTGGAGATAATGGGTGGAGGATGCAGTTAAGACACGATGTGAAAAGAAGGATAAAAAAATCGGCGCGCCCGATACTATATGTCTATTCTGAAGCAATTTGACATTTCGGCAGCTACCAAATGTCTGCGTGACACCGGAAATTTTTCAACATTCGAACCTAAAATTTTGGCGTTTTTTGCACCTGTTTGAGAGTTTCACACAATTTTAGGCCGCCAGGAGGTTCCATAGAGTCTCGGACAGAGGTCTGCGTGACGCGTGACCGTGAAAGTCGACAGGTCACGCGAGAAGGGCAGCAGCCGAAGATATATTCGAGGTACAGAGAATGTACGTCGGGGGATAGAGGGAGTTACTAAATAGGTCTTGAATAGGTCGATACGAGTCTGAATATAAGGTGTAGAGTGACAAATACTAGGGGGGGGAGGGGGGGTAGGTAGGATATGGAGCACAAGGAACAAATTGGAAATAATGGGGCTGCGTGCAACGGGCTCTATCTGTAACAGTGACTCCAACCAAAATTCGTGATCGACACAGGGGTGCGTGACGCGTGACCACCAAATTGAATGAAAGAGTACCAGTATATTATATTGAACAGTCCGATCGCGCAGAACACTGGAGTCCGTCTGGAACTATGCCTGAGAAGAGTACTAAATCTGTACAATAGATTTTTCCGGGAAGTAAAACTCACAATCACAAGAGCGCGGTGGGCCGCACTTCAGCTAAAAAAGTTGAATTCAAAGCTTTCAAAGTCTCTCTTTCGAAAGTACTATGTGCGCATGTCATCCGATATTGGCGCCGAGGCAGTGTCTGTCAAAGGTTAGAAAGGTGTCGGAAGCAGCCGCTATACGGCTTACCGGCCTGGTACGGCTTGTTTAATTCTGTGATGGTCGGTTGTTAGGTGACGGAGCGGCAACTGATGGCCTGACACTGAGGATGTCAAAGCTAATGAATTTCATGCCATTGGGTTCATGAAATTCACCTGTCAAACGCTGACTTTGAGGTACTTTTCGAAAGATTTCATGTACTTTTGCATGAAATTCATGGACAATGTGTCAATGGAGTTCCCGAAAACAGACTTTCATGCACTTGAGTCATGTACGTTTGAAAGATTTCATGCACTTTTTGTGAATTTCCAAAGTTCACCCTTGAAATTCATTAGCTTTGACATTCACAGTGTGAGCGGAGTATCAGGGAGAATTTGGCAGAGATAAAAGGCTTCGGATGGACAGACAGGCTTAATTTTATAAAGAGGGTGATGATAGGCTGGAAGGCGGTGAAAAGATGTCCTCATGGAGAATCACCCAGGCAAAATTCAACCGTAATTTGTCCACTCTCGCTGGAGTGTTGAACTGCAGCATTGATATAGGATGATACATTTCTTTCCGCATACAACATGCACATCATGGCTTTCCGCAAGGCTTGTTTTCCTTGGCAGATTGCTTTTCTGAGAGTCTTGGAAAAGAGAGATACAGTGCCAGACAATCAAAGCCAACAAATTTTTTGAGCTATTTATGTGAGGCCCTGAAAGTAGCTAATAAGCTTCTGAATGATAAAAATGATGTATCTGCATCAAAATGGTTCAAATTCCACAAGCCAATCCCGTGTAAACTCAATTTTTAGTTTTGAGGCCCAAAAAATTGGCCAAACACCGAAAAACACCCCCAAAATCAGAAAGAAAATAGGAATCGATTCCTTTTCATGAGCACGTTCTGAATCCATTTGAACCAAGAAATTTCAACAAGCCATTCTTGAGAAAAATGCCTTTCTTTTTCAGGATCGTATGTGAGCCAGACTGCCAATAATTAGGTCACATGGTTGTGCAGCATAGATGCAGTATGGATGCCTTGAGGCACAATGTGTGCCCAACCCTTTGTACCCAGTGCGTTGTGAGCTCAGGTACAGTATGAGTGGGGTAGGCCCCTATTCCTGGGCAATCCCGAACAACACCAATCACCACAGTGGCAGTGCCATGTGTCATTCTCATCTCTGCCTTCTCTTCCAGTGCTCCTGTGAACACAATGTTGTGAACAGACCCAATGGCAAATCCAACAAATGCAAAAACCAAGGGCACAATAAACAGTAAGAACACTGGATGACAAACCCACCTGCACAATCCCCACCACATGCCTTGCCACATGTGAGAGGTGCAAACCCAAGGCACAGCTGTGGATTGTGCGCAAGCTCACTGTTGTAATTGCTATCAGGCTTATAGGCTATGTGGGCCATGTGTATGTGGATAGGTCTTGCAGTGAAGTTGATCAGGGTGGGCAGAGACTTACCAGGCAATCCAAAGAAGCAAAAAGAAATAACTCATGCAATGATGGAGGTGCCGAATGGGAGTGCCCCCTCCTGCAATACCGCTGCTGGATGCAGTGCAGGATTGTGAAGCTGTGGAGGGGAAGATGTGCATTTCCTCTTCCCCACTCTCTTTTTATGTTCAGTGGTTTTGGCTGCCTTTGCTCCACACTCTACAAGTGCACCATCCTGTGTTTCTGTGTCCTGCATAATTGGCACAGTTCAGTGTTGGTCGGGGTCAGTGTGCTCAAGCATGAGCAATTGGCACTCCCTTGCCTCTAAGGTAGGCAACATCTGCAAACTCTCTAATGAGGAACAATAGCCGAGGGTGTGCCAAGGAATGTTGTGCCTGCTCAGGAAGCTATAATTACACCACTGTTGGCCAAGAATGTGCATGAGACATGTGAATCACACCGAAACTACAATGGGAGCAGTTATGTCCGTGGCACATCTAAGCGACCATTGTTCTTGTACCAACATTAAAATAAGCACAATGTAAATAATACACATCCCATTGTTCTGATGTCTCCTTCCGAAGCATCAACCTGACGTTTTACACTAGGCGCCCTCATGGCATCTCCTCTACATTTGGCCTATGCATGTCTCGCATCCATGTCATGGTGTATACAGCCAGGATTTCAATGCCATAAATAATATACTGCCACTTTCATGCAAAATATATGGGCGATTCAGAATGAAATAAATTACATAAAATACAGATGTACATGCTTATCCAGACGTTGACACCGTATCGGAAGGGGGCGTCCCAGATTGACGAGCCGGTGCCTCCCCTTCGTCCTCAATCCCCCGCTTCCGCTTGCCACCGGACACGTTAGTAACGATGATGTGTGCTGCATGAGTATTGATCGTCTCCTGGGCTGGGTCAATTGAGGCTGGGTTGATAAAATGGAGCTCCTTCGGTGAGGGACCGAACTTGAAGACATCCTTCTTGTAGATGAACTCGAGGCAGCTGAAAGTGACATGTCAGTACAGAAACTCCTGAAAGAATACAAGCTTGTTGCACACCTGTTCAACTGATCCGCCTTCCGCCACTTGTCAGTCTCATCATCCACATCATCCCAAAACTTCTTCTCGTCGATGTTAGGATGGGTCGAAATGTAGTGACGCTATAGCAAAAGATACATTAGCAAAGAGAACAGTTCATAACCCTCCAGCACTGACAATGTGGGCAGAACGGTAGCACATGTTGAGTGTCAAGGCAATGTTGGGACGGTTGTGGATAATGCCACTGGCAGTCGTGGCAATGTTGTGGATATCGTGATCAATGTCGGTGTTGTATTTCGGCGGTGTAAGCTGTGAACAAAATTTAGCCACAGATTTAAGAAGTGTACTTAGGACTTGCAAGTTTTTTTGAGAGAACTGCGGGTGGTACGAAAGATGCTGGCGAGCTCAGACATGAGCACTTGGACAGCACTGAGATCGGTGGCTTTGGGAAGACCGGGAACTTTTAAATCACACAGCATTTTCTTTTGGAGACGTCAGGGCAGCAGGGCCAGGAGGGGAGAATCTCACAATGAACACTTCAATATTGTTTCCCTTCTTGTATGCGATCAACGTCCAGGAGCATAGGAAGCTCCAGCAATATGCTGCAAGAGTTTTCTGGCAAATACTTGTCATGGGTGGCAACAGTCCGACGAAGAAAACACACCTTCATTTCCGATGTCAATGTGAAGGAATTTTTTGAAAGCTCCGGGATACTGTCCAGCCATTCGAGCAGATGTGTGGTTGACTTCGAATAACATGAATGCTCGCTCCTCTTCGCCAGCCTGCAACAAGGAGCAGTAAGATAGGTGGTAATCGCATGGAGATGGATAAGGAGAGCAAGGAATACCTCGAAATACCGGTCCAGGCTGTCTTTTGATGTGTTTGTTATTCCTTTGCGCCATTTCGCCGCATTAAGGAGTGGCAAGAGCTGTGACCGCTGATTAAGAGCACGTTGGGAGCGAACCCAGTCATGGGTGCTGTAGGATGCACGCAGATCATCTGAGAAGGCATCTTCACCAAGTTGTGAAGGTGAGGAGTGCAGGTCGGGTTCATGGTCTGGTCCATCTGACCCACTTCGGGCAGGCCGTCGTTGAATGTCCTTGGCGTTCATATACTCTTCATATTGAGCTTCAAATTCGTCATCAGACATGGGTTGAGCTGAGAGAATTGCTGGCAAGGGAAGACGAGATCGAGATGATGGTGGCAAGAGCAGAGAAGCGAGATGATGGTGGCAAGATAGGAGACGCGACGCGTTTGTCACAAGCTGTGACACATCAACTTGACCCCTGTCTTCAAAGTTGCAACTGGCACTTCCCTTGTTCTCTGTACTCCAAACACCATAATGGGCCGTATTAAGAAGCCATTACCAGATGGTTTGTATCTTTCGAGTTCTTGAATTTGCTGAATAAGTTATAACTGAGTCGTGTTAGAATTCAAAAAAAATGAAGATCAAACTAAAGCACGGTGCCGCATTTGCAATGAAAGTCGTTTGGAGGGTGGAGAACTCTGGATTACCCGTGCCGCTGCCCGATTACATCTCGAAACGGAAAAACATGCTCATTCCGTGGATCGTCCGGCCAAACTCAATCTGCAGCGACTTGAGACTCAGTGCGTCCAGGCGCAGTATGATTTTTCTGCTCCAGCAGCACTCCCAGATCCACTGGAAGTTCTGGCACCTGCTCGATGTGCGATGCAAATACCAGAAGACCCAGATTTCTTCATGCCCAACTCATTTGAAGAACCTGTTGACCTGGGCATCCCAGGCCCATGCAATATAACTCAAGAGGAGCATGAGGCTCGTCTTGAGCACCTAGCCCAAGGAATTCGAGATCGGCCGCTCATGAATTCGTTTTCGGCGAGACACACCCCTTCCTGATGATCTGCTCGACAATCTGGAAGGGGATTACAAAGACAACAGTAAAAATGACCAAGAATTCGCAACCTATCTCCAAAACTTGGGTAACCTTTGTGGGAGCCAAAGTTACTCACTCTGGCCATCGTACCTAGTATAAATTTTGCCACCAGCCATATGCAAAGTCTAATCTTTCGTTAGATCATGCTCCTTGATGTCCTCGACAACTTGCCGCGCATGCGCATGTCCAAAGCCGTCATACAAATGATTCTGTGGCTTCTCACTGAAGTTGGCGTACCCAACGTTCCCTCCTATTATCCATTTTGTAAAGCTCAGGCCACTGCACGCACAGCAACTACAAAATCTATGGAAACTCGACATGTTTCAACAGATGGCAATATTTTTTATGTTAATGATATTCGTCAAAGTTTCTCTCAGGTGTGTGGCCCCTCTGTCACCGAAAGTGAAATCTCAAATCGTCCCATGTATACAGCAGTTTCCAATCCTTTGGTTGCCCCGCATCTCTATTTATATCCGGAACGAGCACAAGGCTTTGTTTCTGAGGCTTGGCAGGCTGAACGATGGAATGAGTTTGGGCCTGAAATGCTTACTCCAATGTATGCACAAGGACTTTGTCATTTCTATATCAACGAAGTCGCTGAGCTCTCAAATGGAACCATGGTGATTCCAATAGCATGGTTTACCATGCGACCTTGCGATTCCGAGCCATCAACTCAGGCACCTCTGCCACTTTACATGGAATATTATGAAGTCGAAGTTGATGTTGTGAGTCTTTTTTTTTTTGAACTGCCTGTGTCTAACATGTCATGAAAATTGCCTTAGGATGTATGGCGCATTAATAAGCAAACACGACACCAAGACATGGCGTCGAAGCTTCAGCGTAATTTTCAGGAAGTCTGCCATGAACATGGCATGATCCCGTGGGAAGGTCTGTGTTCACAGAAATTCTGTATTCTCCGCTCATTGACTTTCACATGTGTACCAGATGATACATGCCCCATGCCAAACCTGTTGCAAGAGCTCTCAGGAGGTGATGAACTTTATGTTCTCATGGCGAACGTGTGGGTCGATGACGTCTCTGGGAACCGATCAAAGCAGTACAACAAGCATCTCAACGTTTACATCCAGAATACATGCTTACCTGGGTGGTTGAATAACCAAGAATACTCCGTTATCTTCACTTCAACCTCGCCCACTGTCTCGTGGTCTGATCAGCTCAGGGCAATTCGTGATCAAGTGAAGTGAGTGTCTTCTGCTGTACAACCAGATTCATTTGGCTAATAAATCCAACAGGTCAACTGCTGTGAGAACTTACAATGCCCACACACGTCGTCCTTGCCGGTTCATCATTCGTGTTCCGTGCGAGCCTGCTGACAATCCGCAGCAAGCAGAAGAGGCGTCCCATATGATCGGGAATGCCCTGTGCAAATGCCAAAAATGTGTTGCAGGTGGTCCCGCCGCTCTTACAGAGTCAGACGAGGGGTATCATCAGCTGCATTTGGTGTGCAAATTTTCTATGTCAGCCCTGGTTGTAATACTAACTGCTTCCCTAGTCGAGCGCACTTTGTAGTGCTGCGGAGAAGAAGCAGCAACTTCAAGAGCAGCTCAATGCTGCGAGGCGAAATGACGCAGCAGAAGTTAAAAGATTTCAAACTGCAACAGGAACTAAAGACAGGATAACCGACTTTTGGATCAAGAAGCTCCTCGAGAAAGCCGACGATACTCGGCATTCATGGAATATGTCTGAGGTATTGAAAGAATGGCTGGAGTCGCAGCCTGGAGATAAAATGAATCCCTTGTTGGACATTGCAGGCGGGTATCTTGCTGAGTTGGTGATGCATTCAAAAACTCTTTCAGGCGTTGATCCAATGCAAGACACTCCAGTCGAAATACTTCACACGATTTTATTGGGGATTGTGAAGTATGCTTCATCTGAAAATAGAACTTTCAGTGCTTCTGAAAGGTGCACTGAAATTTGAACTTTCAGCATGACTTTCTTTGTTTCTGAAAATAGGTCTTTCAGTGCTTCTGAAAGGCATGCTGAAAGTGGTCCTTTCAGAGCACATTTCATAAGCACTGAAAGTCCTTTTTTCAGTGAGTCTGAAATGGAATATGAAATACATATTTTCATTTCACCTTTCAGACACAAAGATATTCCTAATTTCTGTAGATGTGAAATATAAAATGAAATTCAAATTTTCAGGTAGACTTTCAGTGCATTATATATGTGAAGTATTTCGACTGGAGTGTCTTGCATTGGATCAACGCCTGAAAGAGTTTTTGAATGCATCACCAACTCAGCAAGATACCCGCCTGCAATGTCCAACAAGGGATTCATTTTATCTCCAGGCTGCGACTCCAGCCATTCTTTCAATACCTCAGACATATTCCATGAATGCCGAGTATCGTCGGCTTTCTCGAGGAGCTTCTTGATCCAAAAGTCGGTTATCCTGTCTTTAGTTCCTGTTGCAGTTTGAAATCTTTTAACTTCTGCTGCGTCATTTCGCCTCGCAGCATTGAGCTGCTCTTGAAGTTGCTGCTTCTTCTCCGCAGCACTACAAAGTGCGCTCGACTAGGGAAGCAGTTAGTATTACAACCAGGGCTGACATAGAAAATTTGCACACCAAATGCAGCTGATGATACCCCTCGTCTGACTCTGTAAGAGCGGCGGGACCACCTGCAACACATTTTTGGCATTTGCACAGGGCATTCCCGATCATATGGGACGCCTCTTCTGCTTGCTGCGGATTGTCAGCAGGCTCGCACGGAACACGAATGATGAACCGGCAAGGACGACGTGTGTGGGCATTGTAAGTTCTCACAGCAGTTGACCTGTTGGATTTATTAGCCAAATGAATCTGGTTGTACAGCAGAAGACACTCACTTCACTTGATCACGAATTGCCCTGAGCTGATCAGACCACGAGACAGTGGGCGAGGTTGAAGTGAAGATAACGGAGTATTCTTGGTTATTCAACCACCCAGGTAAGCATGTATTCTGGATGTAAACGTTGAGATGCTTGTTGTACTGCTTTGATCGGTTCCCAGAGACGTCATCGACCCACACGTTCGCCATGAGAACATAAAGTTCATCACCTCCTGAGAGCTCTTGCAACAGGTTTGGCATGGGGCATGTATCATCTGGTACACATGTGAAAGTCAATGAGCGGAGAATACAGAATTTCTGTGAACACAGACCTTCCCACGGGATCATGCCATGTTCATGGCAGACTTCCTGAAAATTACGCTGAAGCTTCGACGCCATGTCTTGGTGTCGTGTTTGCTTATTAATGCGCCATACATCCTAAGGCAATTTTCATGACATGTTAGACACAGGCAGTTCAAAAAAAAAAGACTCACAACATCAACTTCGACTTCATAATATTCCATGTAAAGTGGCAGAGGTGCCTGAGTTGATGGCTCGGAATCGCAAGGTCGCATGGTAAACCATGCTATTGGAATCACCATGGTTCCATTTGAGAGCTCAGCGACTTCGTTGATATAGAAATGACAAAGTCCTTGTGCATACATTGGAGTAAGCATTTCAGGCCCAAACTCATTCCATCGTTCAGCCTGCCAAGCCTCAGAAACAAAGCCTTGTGCTCGTTCGGATATAAATAGAGATGCGGGGCAACCAAAGGATTGGAAACTGCTGTATACATGGGACGATTTGAGATTTCACTTTCGGTGACAGAGGGGCCACACACCTGAGAGAAACTTTGACGAATATCATTAACATAAAAAATATTGCCATCTGTTGAAACATGTCGAGTTTCCATAGATTTTGTAGTTGCTGTGCGTGCAGTGGCCTGAGCTTTACAAAATGGATAATAGGAGGGAACGTTGGGTACGCCAACTTCAGTGAGAAGCCACAGAATCATTTGTATGACGGCTTTGGACATGCGCATGCGCGGCAAGTTGTCGAGGACATCAAGGAGCATGATCTAACGAAAGATTAGACTTTGCATATGGCTGGTGGCAAAATTTATACTAGGTACGATGGCCAGAGTGAGTAACTTTGGCTCCCACAAAGGTTACCCAAGTTTTGGAGATAGGTTGCGAATTCTTGGTCATTTTTACTGTTGTCTTTGTAATCCCCTTCCAGATTGTCGAGCAGATCATCAGGAAGGGGTGTGTCCTCGCCGAAAACGAATTCATGAGCGGCCGCATCTCGAATTCCTTGGGCTAGGTGCTCAAGACGAGCCTCATGCTCCTCTTGAGTTATATTGCATGGGCCTGGGATGCCCAGGTCAACAGGTTCTTCAAATGAGTTGGGCATGAAGAAATCTGGGTCTTCTGGTATTTGCATCGCACATCGAGCAGGTGCCAGAACTTCCAGTGGATCTGGGAGTGCTGCTGGAGCAGAAAAATCATACTGCGCCTGGACGCACTGAGTCTCAAGTCGCTGCAGATTGAGTTTGGCCGGACGATCCACGGAATGAGCATGTTTTTCCGTTTCGAGATGTAATCGGGCAGCGGCACGGGTAATCCAGAGTTCTCCACCCTCCAAATGACTTTCATTGCAAATGCGGCACCGTGCTTTAGTTTGATCTTCATTTTTTTTGAATTCTAACACGACTCAGTTATAACTTATTCAGCAAATTCAAGAACTTCGAAAGATACAAACCATCTGGTAATGGCTTCTTAATACGGCCCATTATGGTGTTTGGAGTACAGAGAACAAGGGAAGTGCCAGTTGCAACTTTGAAGACAGGGGTCAAGTTGATGTGTCACAGCTTGTGACAAACGCGTCGCGTCTCCTATCTTGCCACCATCATCTCGCTTCTCTGCTCTTGCCACCATCATCTCGATCTCGTCTTCCTTGCCAGCAATTCTCTCAGCTCAACCCATGTCTGATGACGAATTTGAAGCTCAATATGAAGAGTATATGAACGCCAAGGACATTCAACGACGGCCTGCCCGAAGTGGGTCAGATGGACCAGACCATGAACCCGACCTGCACTCCTCACCTTCACAACTTGGTGAAGATGCCTTCTCAGATGATCTGCGTGCATCCTACAGCACCCATGACTGGGTTCGCTCCCAACGTGCTCTTAATCAGCGGTCACAGCTCTTGCCACTCCTTTAATGCGGCGAAATGGCGCAAAGGAATAACAAACACATCAAAAGACAGCCTGGACCGGTATTTCGAGGTATTCCTTGCTCTCCTTATCCATCTCCATGCGATTACCACCTATCTTACTGCTCCTTGTTGCAGGCTGGTGAAGAGGAGCGAGCATTCATGTTATTCGAGTCAACCACACATCTGCTCGAATGGCTGGACAGTATCCCGGAGCTTTCAAAAAATTCCTTCACATTGACATCGGAAATGAAGGTGTGTTTTCTTCGTCGGACTGTTGCCACCCATGACAAGTATTTGCCAGAAAACTCTTGCAGCATATTGCTGGAGCTTCCTATGCTCCTGGACGTTGATCGCATACAAGAAGGGAAACAATATTGAAGTGTTCATTGTGAGATTCTCCCCTCCTGGCCCTGCTGCCCTGACGTCTCCAAAAGAAAATGCTGTGTGATTTAAAAGTTCCCGGTCTTCCCAAAGCCACCGATCTCAGTGCTGTCCAAGTGCTCATGTCTGAGCTCGCCAGCATCTTTCGTACCACCCGCAGTTCTCTCAAAAAACTTGCAAGTCCTAAGTACACTTCTTAAATCTGTGGCTAAATTTTGTTCACAGCTTACACCGCCGAAATACAACACCGACATTGATCACGATATCCACAACATTGCCACGACTGCCAGTGGCATTATCCACAACCGTCCCAACATTGCCTTGACACTCAACATGTGCTACCGTTCTGCCCACATTGTCAGTGCTGGAGGGTTATGAACTGTTCTCTTTGCTAATGTATCTTTTGCTATAGCGTCACTACATTTCGACCCATCCTAACATCGACGAGAAGAAGTTTTGGGATGATGTGGATGATGAGACTGACAAGTGGCGGAAGGCGGATCAGTTGAACAGGTGTGCAACAAGCTTGTATTCTTTCAGGAGTTTCTGTACTGACATGTCACTTTCAGCTGCCTCGAGTTCATCTACAAGAAGGATGTCTTCAAGTTCGGTCCCTCACCGAAGGAGCTCCATTTTATCAACCCAGCCTCAATTGACCCAGCCCAGGAGACGATCAATACTCATGCAGCACACATCATCGTTACTAACGTGTCCGGTGGCAAGCGGAAGCGGGGGATTGAGGACGAAGGGGAGGCACCGGCTCGTCAATCTGGGACGCCCCCTTCCGATACGGTGTCAACGTCTGGATAAGCATGTACATCTGTATTTTATGTAATTTATTTCATTCTGAATCGCCCATATATTTTGCATGAAAGTGGCAGTATATTATTTATGGCATTGAAATCCTGGCTGTATACACCATGACATGGATGCGAGACATGCATAGGCCAAATGTAGAGGAGATGCCATGAGGGCGCCTAGTGTAAAACGTCAGGTTGATGCTTCGGAAGGAGACATCAGAACAATGGGATGTGTATTATTTACATTGTGCTTATTTTAATGTTGGTACAAGAACAATGGTCGCTTAGATGTGCCACGGACATAACTGCTCCCATTGTAGTTTCGGTGTGATTCACATGTCTCATGCACATTCTTGGCCAACAGTGGTGTAATTATAGCTTCCTGAGCAGGCACAACATTCCTTGGCACACCCTCGGCTATTGTTCCTCATTAGAGAGTTTGCAGATGTTGCCTACCTTAGAGGCAAGGGAGTGCCAATTGCTCATGCTTGAGCACACTGACCCCGACCAACACTGAACTGTGCCAATTATGCAGGACACAGAAACACAGGATGGTGCACTTGTAGAGTGTGGAGCAAAGGCAGCCAAAACCACTGAACATAAAAGAGAGTGGGGAAGAGGAAATGCACATCTTCCCTCCACAGCTTCACAATCCTGCACTGCATCCAGCAGCGGTATTGCAGGAGGGGGCACTCCCATTCGGCACCTCCATCATTGCATGAGTTATTTCTTTTTGCTTCTTTGGATTGCCTGGTAAGTCTCTGCCCACCCTGATCAACTTCACTGCAAGACCTATCCACATACACATGGCCCACATAGCCTATAAGCCTGATAGCAATTACAACAGTGAGCTTGCGCACAATCCACAGCTGTGCCTTGGGTTTGCACCTCTCACATGTGGCAAGGCATGTGGTGGGGATTGTGCAGGTGGGTTTGTCATCCAGTGTTCTTACTGTTTATTGTGCCCTTGGTTTTTGCATTTGTTGGATTTGCCATTGGGTCTGTTCACAACATTGTGTTCACAGGAGCACTGGAAGAGAAGGCAGAGATGAGAATGACACATGGCACTGCCACTGTGGTGATTGGTGTTGTTCGGGATTGCCCAGGAATAGGGGCCTACCCCACTCATACTGTACTTCGAGCTCACAACGCACTGGGTACAAAGGGTTGGGCACACATTGTGCCTCAAGGCATCCATACTGCATCTATGCTGCACAACCATGTGACCTAATTATTGGCAGTCTGGCTCACATACGATCCTGAAAAAGAAAGGCATTTTTCTCAAGAATGGCTTGTTGAAATTTCTTGGTTCAAATGGATTCAGAACGTGCTCATGAAAAGGAATCGATTCCTATTTTCTTTCTGATTTTGGGGGTGTTTTTCGGTGTTTGGCCAATTTTTTGGGCCTCAAAACTAAAAATTGAGTTTACACGGGATTGGCTTGTGGAATTTGAACCATTTTGATGCAGATACATCATTTTTATCATTCAGAAGCTTATTAGCTACTTTCAGGGCCTCACATAAATAGCTCAAAAAATTTGTTGGCTTTGATTGTCTGGCACTGTATCTCTCTTTTCCAAGACTCTCAGAAAAGCAATCTGCCAAGGAAAACAAGCCTTGCGGAAAGCCATGATGTGCATGTTGTATGCGGAAAGAAATGTATCATCCTATATCAATGCTGCAGTTCAACACTCCAGCGAGAGTGGACAAATTACGGTTGAATTTTGCCTGGGTGATTCTCCATGAGGACATCTTTTCACCGCCTTCCAGCCTATCATCACCCTCTTTATAAAATTAAGCCTGTCTGTCCATCCGAAGCCTTTTATCTCTGCCAAATTCTCCCTGATACTCCGCTCACACTGTGAATGTCAAAGCTAATGAATTTCAAGGGTGAACTTTGGAAATTCACAAAAAGTGCATGAAATCTTTCGAAACGTACATGACTCAAGTGCATGAAAGTCTGTTTTCGGGAACTCCATTGACACATTGTCCATGAATTTCATGCAAAAGTACATGAAATCTTTCGAAAAGTACCTCAAAGTCAGCGTTTGACAGGTGAATTTCATGAACCCAATGGCATGAAATTCATTAGCTTTGACATCCTCAGTGTCAGGCCATCAGTTGCCGCTCCGTCACCTAACAACCGACCATCACAGAATTAAACAAGCCGTACCAGGCCGGTAAGCCGTATAGCGGCTGCTTCCGACACCTTTCTAACCTTTGACAGACACTGCCTCGGCGCCAATATCGGATGACATGCGCACATAGTACTTTCGAAAGAGAGACTTTGAAAGCTTTGAATTCAACTTTTTTAGCTGAAGTGCGGCCCACCGCGCTCTTGTGATTGTGAGTTTTACTTCCCGGAAAAATCTATTGTACAGATTTAGTACTCTTCTCAGGCATAGTTCCAGACGGACTCCAGTGTTCTGCGCGATCGGACTGTTCAATATAATATACTGGTACTCTTTCATTCAATTTGGTGGTCACGCGTCACGCACCCCCCTGTCGATCACGAATTTTGGTTGGAGTCACTGTTACAGATAGAGCCCGTTGCACGCAGCCCCATTATTTCCAATTTGTTCCTTGTGCTCCATATCCTACCTACCCCCCTCCCCCCCTAGTATTTGTCACTCTACACCTTATATTCAGACTCGTATCGACCTATTCAAGACCTATTTAGTAACTCCCTCTATCCCCGACGTACATTCTCTGTACCTCGAATATATCTTCGGCTGCTGCCCTTCTCGCGTGACCTGTCGACTTTCACGGTCACGCGTCACGCAGACCTCTGTCCGAGACTCTATGGAACCTCCTGGCGGCCTAAAATTGTGTGAAACTCTCAAACAGGTGCAAAAAACGCCAAAATTTTAGGTTCGAATGTTGAAAAATTTCCGGTGTCACGCAGACATTTGGTAGCTGCCGAAATGTCAAATTGCTTCAGAATAGACATATAGTATCGGGCGCGCCGATTTTTTTTATCCTTCTTTTCACATCGTGTCTTAACTGCATCCTCCACCCATTATCTCCAGAGCAACAACATTCGACGCTCTATCCGGTGCTCTCCGTATTCCGACCAAGTATGAAATCGGCGACCTACGGTGTTGTGCAATCCAGGAGCACCTCTCCAGGTGGCCCGTAGACGTTGCGTGTATGTGTTTAAACGCCTTGCCCCACGCCGTAAGTGCGATCATCTGCATTTCTTCGCTCTTTGTCCGGTGCATTGTTCTTTGCCCTCGTTTCAACTTTCCGGAGGCCATCAACCTTGCAGCAGTGCAATATCTCCGAAATTCCTTTCTCATACTTCTACACCCTTTCCATAAATTCCACTTCAGCGCCGACGGCTGACGTTCGCAAATCGCCCCTTTCGCAACAACCTCCCCCCTCGACACTCGAGGCTCGAGCGTCGACTTCTCACTCAGCGCGCCCTTGCCTCCCTCGTCGAAATAACTCGCTCCTGCCTCATACGGTGCCGACACAAAAGTATGGAAACCTGGAGCACCACGCTGATAAACGAGTTTGCCGATGGCATGATGAGTGATGGCCGTGCTCACCCATCATCAGGACCCCGAGTAGTCGCAAACATGATGCACAGAATGTGAGTTTGACGGTTTGTTGTGCCCCGTTCTTATTTTTTTTTGGACGAGATATAAGTAGAACAGTATATTAACTGAACTTGATGAATAGTAACGGCAGATACTTAGTGATGTGCTGGGCCAATTTACCACACGTTCTTCGAAGGTTTCGGACAGTGCCGAAGTCGGCAATAACGACAGCAGGTCCTGTTGGACGTGTCGTGTTTCAGTCACCGTCACGGCATACCTTCACCAGATATGCCAGGTTTGGGTACATGTGCCGTGCTTGTATTTGAATGCGCCCGTGCAATGTTCGCGCACTACAGGTTTTGTTCATCCCAATTTGGAACCTAGTTATTTGTTCATTAGTGATCAAGCGACGGAGTTCACCATCATCCAGATCTCGCTCCCATAAAGTACTGTCAGTTTCTAGGTCAAATCCTTGGATTTCAATCTAAGTATTTTTATCTGGACATTTGGATGTAATTATGAATTTGTTGAGTGTTTCCTCCGACCATGAAGCTGGCCTGAAGGGACCAAACAAAAAGACCTTTCGCCATCCTTGTGGGAAATTTGTCCTGCTTGACAGTGCAGGGAGTTACACTGGTAAAAAGTGGGAGCTCTCTGAAAGTGGTGACTGCTATAACATTGGGGCTCCCCTCCGATTTTTCGATAATAAACCAGAAGCTGTCACACCACTCTTGAAATTCTGCCGCTGATATTATAATACAAACGCGACTTGGCAGCTGAGACATTGTTTTGCCGAACATGCCGTCATCAGACTGTGTCGAGGTGGCCGCCATCAATATCCTTTTTTAGAGGCCACATCGGCGGTGGAAAGCAAACAAGTCTGTCACACCACTACTTTGTCCAACTTCGTGCACATCCGAGTCGTTCATGATGGTATTTTGTGGTATAAATATCATTACTATTTTATCCGCTGATGTGTCCACGCACCCTGACGTGGAATTTCGTTGATCTCAGGCGCAATTCGAGCTCTTTGGCTCCAAGAAAAATCTGAGACAAGTAAATATACACTAGCTATCTACTGACAAGCTTTAGCCTGGATAGAACGCCTACAGCGCACAAAGTAAACGAAAAGGACAATTTTGTGACAGTTTGTGACACTGCCAAACGTACGCCAAAATCGATTCCACCTCCTGTCACCGGCTCGGGAGGTTCATATCTCCAACACTCGTCCTGCATTAAATCTGAAAATATTGAAGGGTGTAGGAAAGGCCTCAATGAACTCAAGCTGCACAGCTGAGAGCAACCCAGCCCAAGGATAAAAAATTTATGGCACGCGATCAGCGCCGTGGACCCATGGGGGGGCTAAAATAGTATTGGACACTTCAGAGAGTTGAGGCGAGATGTTTGTGGGCTCTCTGCTGTGAAGCGCACTTACACTGGTTATATGCCCAAACAAAATAATAAGAACAGGGTACAACAAACCCTCAAACTAATATTCTGTACATCATGTTTGTGACTACTCGGGGTCCTGATGACGGGTGAGGACGGCCATCATTCATCACGCCATCGGCAAACTCGTTTATCAGCGTGGTGCTCCGGGTTTCCATACAAAAGCTCGGATGCCTTTGCGGCTCGAACGCATCGAGACTCCCAGATTGGAAGAAAAAATGCTAGAGAGATGAAAGAGAAGAAACGCACCGTAGCCAAGAGTGGGGCGCCAAGGCGCGAGGTCAAGACGCGAAAATAAGCGAGTCCGAGGACGGAAAATGGGGGCAGGATAGCGAGAATGAGCTTCAGAAAGGGAAGAAGGAAAGCACAAACGCACCCGACATCCTGCCAGGGCACGCCCCCCTCCGACGGAAGCGCACGCGCAGGCAACGTGCTGCGAAGGATCCGACCTGATTTGCATGTTACACTTCCATGCGTCGGTTGAGGGCCGTGTCAGCGATCCATATCCATGTCCATCCACTTCACGAAAAGTTGACCCGACGCAAAGTTCCTCATCATGAGTCGCACAAAGTGGGCATAAGTCGAGTCGCCAATCGAAAATCACCAGGCGCATGTTAAAATGATAAAAGTCGGCGGTCGCAAGTCGGAAGTCGAAGCCGAAGTTCAGTCGGAAAAACCACAAAGTACAAAGACGCAAAAGCTACATCAGCGAAAAAAGACGGAAAGCATTGAAAGAAGGCACATACCGTCGTCATCGATCTCGATGTGCGCGTGTGGTTCATGCTTAGCGGGAGCGTGAAGAGGAAGAGGGCCGACCTATATCTCTTGTCAGCACTACTCTACACCAAAATCGCATCCACGAAAAATAAGAGAAAATGAAGGCGAGGAAGAGAAGTGCGGGTAGGGCGGGAGGGGAGACGAAGGGAAAGAGAAGCGCCCTTTGGTTAGGGGACGAAAACTGAGAGGGTCGACGAAACACGCGCGCTCGTTGGGGATGAAATAATAAAAGGAAAAGGTGGAGCCAGGAGAAGCAGAAATAAGGAAAGGAACAGAGAACTCAAAGCGCAATCAACACCACCTCCTGCGGGTTCGTGTCGCCCTCGCCTACTCCTTTCCTCCACCCAACGTCCAGCACTGAGATTAAGGTATAGGTCGTGAAGCAGACCTACATCGTTTCGTAAGTAGGAACTCAAAGACCGAAGAAGAGGTGAAGAGAAAGGAGGGAGCAGAAAGCAATCAAGGCAGCGCCAAGGCTCGAGACTGAATTGATTACTCGCTCGGCGGGACCCGAGTCGTTCCCACCTCGTCGAGCGCCGATTCCTCGTGGCGACAGAGCTCGGAAAGTCGAAGGCAAACAAGCAGACACGACGAGCATCGGGAAAGAGGGCGAAGAGAGTGGAACAATCACGCCTCGAACCCGTCGGTTCTTTGCTCCCGCCCGGTCACGTTGATTCCTCGCTCGGAACTCGAACACCTTTGCGCTCGGGAGCGTCGATTCCCCGCTCGCCTGGTCGCTTCGACACTCGAAAGGTTGGAGGTTCGGAGAAAAGAGAGAATAGAGAAAAAGAACGCACCGTAGCAGCAAAATTAACAAAAATTTTGTGGTTTGAGGATGCACTATGCGAGCTCGTTAGCATATGCGTCAGAGGAAGCAATGCAGAACAGGAAAAAGAGCTGCATCCCATGGATGGCAACGCCAACGCGTCAGAGCCGAAAAGGATGGGAGCACGGGAGTGCCAATTGCTCGCGCTAGAGCACACCGACGCCAACCGAAACCGAACCGCGTCGACTACGCGGGACTCTAGAGCACGGGCGCCGCGCCCGGAGAGTGCGGGGCGAAGGCGAAGATGGCAAAAACCATGGAGCATAAGAGAGTGGGGAAGAGCAAACGCGCACCTTCCCCTATGCAGCTTCGCGATCTCGCGCCACGTGCAGTAGCGGCGGCAGGGGCGCGGTGGTGCGCGGGGAGGTGCTCCTAATCGGTCCGTCCGTCATTACGCGCATCGTTTCTTTCCCTCCTTGGCGTGGATCGTCCGGCCTGCCCACTTGCCCCGCCTATGCTCCACAAACCTTATGATCCCTGCCGTGAGCGCAACGGTGAGTTTGTGCACGGGTCACCGCTGCGGCTCCTGAAGGTGCCTCTCGCCGCGCGGCGAGGCGCGTGGTGGTGATTGTGCCGAAGGTGGGGTTGCTGTCGAGCGCATTCTTATTGTCCAACGCGGGCTTGGTTTTGCGTTGATGTTGTATTTGCGATTGGATTGCACCGCGGTGTCGCCATTGAGCGCGCTCGCGTTGGGTGGCATCACGGCCACGGAGTGTCGAAGAAAAGTGATGGTCGAAAGACGGCACACAGCACCCATCAGTAACTTGACATTTTCGTTGTCGTGTTGTGGGCGTTTTCTCGCGTTGTCATGTTGTCCACAACACGAGCCCCGCCAAACTCGAGTGTCGATCCCCGCCAAATCGGACCGTGTTGTCAAAATTTTGATGCATGTTGTCGTCAAAACGCGTTGCCGTGTTTTATGGCGTTTTATCGTGTTTTTTGGCGTTTTCACGTGTTGTACAACATGACAACGAAAGTGTCAAACTTCTGATGCCGCCACCGCGGCGATCGGCGTTGTTCGGGATTAGGGGCGTAGCCGCTTCTTTGCATACTGTACTTCAAGCGCACAGCGCACAGGGTACGAAAGGGAGAAAAAATCGACCAGCGTACATATGCCGCTGCAGCTGGATCAAAGGGTAAAAAAAATTGATGATCTCAACATGACCTGGACCCGAATCGAACAAGGTTCTCTTTACTCGTAATGAGTCATGTCCCCTGAACACAGCAGTTATGATACCAAACACCGCCGGGCCTTGCTTGCGCTGCTGCTAAGTACGATGTATTTGTGGGAGTCCTCGGAATAAGCTGTCAATGCACTGAGTGGCACGTTCGGGTTCCTTTCGAAATTATGCATGGTTTAACTTGAATTTGAACCCACCGTTCGTCTTCCCTCTCTTACATCCAGCTCCGTTTGAAAAACATCAGTCGCCAGCGTCTCCAAAACACCCAACCAACTCACCAAATCCGAAAGAACATACAAAAGCATTCTGAATGTTGCTATGGCATGATCTGGCCCCGGATCGAACAATGTTCTCCTGCTTTTCTAGACCCCAAACACAGTTACGGAGAAAAGTAGGCGTGGGCTACTCGCCACTGGATCTTACACTCTCATGTTGGATTATTCAACACCGACTACCAACCACAACACAACTCCGCCGCGCCTGTCGTTGAAAATGAAGTGAAAAAAAAATCCGTTCCGGCATTCGCCGCCATCGGAGACAAAGCCAAGCCGAGCAGATAATGCCATTTGATAAAAGAAAAGAGGACAAAGAACCAATATGACCTGGCCTAGAATCGAACGAAGGTTCCTGTTTATTGCATTCCCATTGCTGCACAGGCGACACAAAGTAGGTGTGGGCTATTCACCACCAGATCAAGTGGGTTTGAAGGAGTTCTTCAGACTGATTAGAGGCTGAATGGCACAATGTGCACACCTCGAGTGCGAGACAAATTTGAACTTCGTGTTGGATTCAACACCGAAAAGTAACCTCAACTTGCCCAAGAGTGCAAGACACTTTCAACGGGCGCGGAGAGAGACAATTGTATAATTGTATGGTGAACCGTAATCCAAGACAAAGATAATTGAGTGAATTGTGCAAGTGTGATGAGACTGAGACGACGGCCGAAACCGGAACAATGAAATTATAGTTCAATTAATTTGTATAGTCTTCTGTAAACTGACTACTGTCTCTCCAAATAAACCCCAATGTCGCACCAATAAACCACTCAAGCCAACTCAGCACAGGATCCATATCCGAAAAAAAATAAGGGAAAATATCACAGATGCAGATATATGAGCTGGTCCCGAATCGAACCGGGTATCCTGTGTGCTTGCTTGACTTTGAAGTAGAGCTTACAACACACAGGTGTGGGCGTCTACCCAAATTGTGCTGGCTCTAGTTGAATTCGTGGGTTTGAGAGAATGCGGAGGCTGGTCATTGTCTTTCGCTATGCAAGATCTGTGATGCAAGCCATCTATCTGATGTTGAACCAATGTTGAATCTTGGGCATTGAAGCCGAATTTACCTGCCAAAATGAATTAAAACGGAGGGCTGTTCCAGACTTTGCCGAAGATCAAGACAACAAAAAACAACCATCACCTGAAACAGCGCACGAGGAATTTAGCATCGGTCAAGCAGCTAGATTTCCTGGTCAATTAGTACATCCATAATTTCGATTTTATATACAGGCCTATGCCAACGTTGTAGGCTTGCGGATCTCCTGGCTTCCATCAGCCCATTCTTCAAATTTATCAATCTCCATCTGCACCTGGACATCCAACGGATAAATTGTATTCGATCCAAATTCTGTGGTAATGGGATCGGTCCGACGAGAGTGAAGGGAAAGTGACCGAGGATTTGCCGTGGCATAGAAATCCTCGGAGAGACCAGTGATGGGAGGGTTTGATATCCCGTCAGAACTTATGAGTCCGAACTTAATCCTCCGGAAGACTAGGCAAGCCATTGCGTGGACCAGCGCAAAGGCAGGGACTGAGAACATGCCGATATAGATCGGGGTCAAATGAGGCAGCTTCAAGAGAACAAGAAGAGTAGTTTGTGCGGCAACTGCAATCCTGGGTGTAACATCGGATGAGTTGAAAGATTGTCCAACACATAAGCCATACACTTACAAGTAGAAGTGCTGTCCGCTCCGAAGCAGCGCCTGCGATAGTGTGGATAATCCGGTACCCCCAAGGAAAACTTCGAAGACGGGCCACGATGGAATCCATCACGATCGTATGAGCAAGGATCCGGTAATTTATAGCAAGAAAGATGGCGGTGTCATTGATTAGAGGCATAATCACCGCGACTTCGGCATCCGATGGTACGGCCGTGATGACGCACTGCATGGTGGGTCCTATGTGTGCTGCGTGAAGTCCGAGGGGGACGGTAATACCAGCCCCGAGAACGGCGATCCAAAGGATAGAGAACACCGCAAAGGTGATCTTGCTCGGGTGCCAGACCGCGGTTACTCGTAAAAAGAACAGCATCGCAGTGGTTGTCTGCGTCCCGATCACGCAGATGCCGAAACCAAGTGCTATGGCATCGCAGTTTTTCACCGGTGCAACTGCCGTTATTGATGTGTTTAGCTCAGCGTTCAACTTGAAACAAATGGCCGGTTCACCTGAGTACACGACATTTACGAGAATATAAGCCAATGTGAATGCTCTTGACCGAATTCATCAGCTCGGCGGATGCTTAAAATCCAGAAAACGTCGTGAGATTACCTTGACATAAAATATACAATTGTCGGGAAGCGAACCCTGTGCTTGAACAGCAAGGCGTAGTCGTTTCCGAGGTTCGATGCAATGTCCCATACGTATGCCTTGGAGTCAAGACACATTAATTTGTGCAGATGTGCATTGAAAGGTTCTTACTCCAAGCGTTACCGCGAAGTGATATCGTGAGACCTCAAATGGATCTGCGAGGGCCGGCGGTAAGAAAGCAAGGGGTGTTGAAGGATTGGGTGATTCAGTTTTGTTGTTCATAAGAGAAATTGTCATCTCTTACAGGTGGAGTTCGGCCTATATGTATGCATGGTTGACGGCTTGTTCCGACAGATCGTCCTAGGACAACGGAGGGGAAGGAGACAAGATGCATAATGCTGACGGCATGTCTACAGCCTATATTTTTATAGCGGCGCGGCGCGGGAGAAGTAGCCTCGACAGCGCCAAAAAACCAAGTGATGCAAAGCCCAAGGCCCTGTTCTGAGGGGTAAACACGAACAGAAAGTTGAAAGTAGGCTGAGAAGTTCCATATACAGGGGTGTTCAAAGAAAGCAATTCCGAAGCCGGCGCAGCCGATTTCAGTTTCACGCGCGGTAAGATATCATGCCCCAAGAAGCCATTAAAACCTATTACCCTCCCGCCAACGTTTAGATTCGGGAACAAACTTCGAAGAGTTCCGCGATGTGACCCCGTCTGTGTACCGTATACTATTCTCTGGTTGCGGGCTTCTCTACCTCGATGATGCGCCTCCTTGGCCAGCTGCTAGAAACGGAATCTGCCATTAGAATGGGAAAGAGAGATAAGAGAAAAGGAGAGAAGTGTAGGTAGTGGCTAGGGAGTACACGGTAACAGTATAGGAGAGGAAGAAACCAGCGAACGAGGCACCCGAAATCCCACCAAGCTACCCCAGCCTCCGCGAGGGCTGCATTCTCGCGCTCGTGCAGCCGGCCGGCGGCGAAAGATTCGATTATTGCGCGGTACGTTTATGTGCTTGGTGTCCGAGCAGGAATAGAGAAGGAGCGGCTCCGATAGAGCTGATGGTTGCCACCAAGAGCATGCGTGGATATGGATCCGATTGTAGGCTATTGGCTCAAAAAAGGTCGGAATCCGCTCAAAACGTCGTCCAGTAAGGTTGAGGTCCAAGTCACGGCCCAAACCCGTCAGACCCGCGAAGACGAGTACCCAAAGTCGAGCCGCAAGCGGCACAAAATGGTCAAAGGTCGTCCCAAATCGTCGAAAGTTGTGCCAAATGGCCGCCATGTAAAATCCAAAAACGCAGAAAGCCTGAAAAGAAGCGAGCACAAATAAAATAAAATAAATCAGCCCCGTCCCTTCCATGAGAGAAAACGCATACGCACCGTTATCGACCTCAACAACCTTCACACGTGCGGTCAACGTCCAGCGGAAGGATGAAGAGGCGGAAAGGGGCCACCCCTGCGTCGTATCAGCCCACACCAGCAAGTAGAAACAGGAGGCTATGTGTGCCCCTTCCTGTCCAGTTGGTCGAGGAACGAGAAAGAAGAGCGGGAAGGACGAGATGCGCTGCGCCCGCGCCTGCCCGTTTCCCTTGGCCGAAGGAAAATAACTTACAAGGCGCGGGAAACGGGAACGGGAAAGAGTGAGTTTAAAAGAGAGGAAGCAAGCTCACACTGTGATCTCCTGCTGGTCTGTCTCCCCTTCATCCATCTCTTTCCTCCACCCGACGTTGAAAATCAGCACCGAGCACATACCTTATGATCCCTGCCGTGAGCGCAACGGTGAGCTTGTGCACGGGTCAGCGCTGCCGCTTCTGAAGGTGCCTCTCGCCGCGCGGCGAGGCGCGTGGTGGTGATTGTGCCGAAGGTGGGGTTGTTGTCGAGCGCATTCTTATTGTCCAACGCGGGCTTGGTTTGCGTTGATGTTGGATCTGCGATTGGGTTGCATGGCGGTGTCGCCATCAGTGCGTTGGCGACATCGCGTACACAGGAGCGTGTCGGAAGAGATGATCGAAGGATGGCGTACGGCACCGCCACTGTGGCGATCGGCGTTGTTTGGGATTGTTTGGGGATAGGGGCTTAGGCGCATCGTTGTGTACTGTACTTCGAGCACACAGCAAGAGAGAAAGAAAAAAAATGACCACCCTATGAATACCGGTTCGGCTGGATTACGAATACTTTATGTATTCGTTCTTACAATTTGTACATGCCAAACAAAGGACCTCTCCCCTCACGGTAGACAGGAATCCAACAAACGAAATTAGTGGCAGTGCTCATTTTTCATTAGATTTTTTGTGATTGAATTTCAAAATCCGTTAGGAGGAACAAAGATGATCCGGATCATCAGTGTTAAAAACTAATGGATTTTAGTGGCAGTGTGGGAACTGCTTATGTCACAGATTTCACTTTTATCTTCCTTCCTTCAATTTGGCCTATTGTACCCAAATTTCGGATGATTTTCAATGTTGGAAGCTCAAGCTATCGATTCATCTCATTGGTTCATTTTTATCACAGTCGTGCATTCTATTCCACAGATTCTCGGTCTAAACATTGCGCCTATCAATCAACAGCACCAAACTTTCTCCTTTCTTGCACCACGACCACCACTGCAATTTGTGGCATCGTGTCGAGCCGGAATTCTGTTGTTTTTGGTTTCAAAGGTGTGGTACTACATCGGAGGGCTCATCCATGGATCATGTATGATTACTCACTGTGCTTATCAAGGGGCTTCGCTGGCGGCATCGCGGTCCTTGCCAGCACGGTTGTATGAGAACTTGAGAGATGGGAGATCAAGGAGACCAACAAGGTGCACAACACTTTCACTCATGCTGACCTTCATTCTGGCCAGGTGATGCCATGGCTTGCCAGTGCTGGAGGACTTGGAGCAACCTTCTTCGTAACGGCCGCGAGGAGCCAACCGAAGGTTGGCAACGAGCGGCGCTTACTCGTGCAATGGGCGTGTCGACACAACCGGAAAAATTAGGATGTCAGGTACGGTACTTGTTAAACTCACAGTTTATCTCTCGATATTTTTGTATGCTCCTCGCAGCGCATTTTTAGGTCCCGTGAGCACCACACTGCGGGTGTGGCACTGCCACACTTCCTGCATGCCATTGGCACAGTTTGCAATCTGGCGGATGCTGGTGCCTGACTCGAACAGCTTTTTGGAGGTGCATGAGCACCAAGTAACATGCGTGCGGCGTGGTGATGCGTAGTGTGACGACTTCGCCACGATTCACACGGCAAGTCCCAGAAGCTGCTGTAACCAGCACAGAACAACTGCTTACATGTTCGTCTATTTGCACAGTGCAGGGCTCGCGTGCGGCAGTCCGAACACTGCGGCGAAACGGGACGGTGGCGTGCCAAGGTACAGCATGCCGTGCATGCATGCGAGCACCGTTCAATGCTACCCACGAGCACGAGCGATTCAGGGATGAGGTCAAGAAGTTTCTGTACTTTTTTGTCAGCATCTTGATTTTTTTGGATAGAGAACGACATACCGTGCACATCAACCACCCCGCGTCAATCTCTCCCCTACGGTGAGTGTTTTGCTGGCTTTCGGTGTTCTTTGTCTCCGTTGGATTCATCGTTTTTGTATTATTTGTATATGTATCTCTTGTGCTTCGGGGCTGGACGGCGCTCGCGCGCGATGTGCACACTAATTGCGGAGGGTGCGACAAGCTGTATATATTAGCTCTTACTTTTTTCGTGTATCATCAGCTAAGATGTGCGCAGAACCCAATACAAAACCAGTGATTGGTTGAACCATTTGTCGGTGGTCATGACCTCATTTCAAAGAAGGACAAAAATAAAAGTATTCGTGACCGCCGCCTGCGACGGCCCGCACCCACCTAGTCGAAGCATTGACGATCTCTGGAAGCCATGCGGCACGTTTGGATTCCAAAAATTGTACATGGTTTGAACCCTCCCCTCGTTTGCTTGGCTTAAATCCAGCTCTGTTCAAAACACACCAGCCCCCAACGTCCTCAAAACACCTTAGAGCCAATCAAACCCAAAGGAAAAACATAAAAATACTCTGCATGTAAGCAGCGACAGCATCATCTGGCCCCGAATCGAACAAGGGTTCTCCTGCTCATCTAGAACACCAAATACCGTTACGTAGCAAAGCAGGCGTGGCCACTCGCCACCGGATTTTATTCCCTCGCTTGCTTCCCTCCCAGGTACATAACCGGACGCGAGCCAACTTTCAAAAATCCACGTTGAATTATTCAAGGCTGAGCATTAACCACAACTCCGCCGCGCCTGCCGTGAAAAATTAACTGAAATAAACATTTATTCTGGACTTCCCCGCCCTCGGAGACAGAGATAAACCGAGAACAGAATGCCATTCGTTGAAAAAAAAGAGGACAAGCAGCCGAGTGGTGACCTGGCCCCGAATCGAACGAAGGTTCCTGCTTATTGCATAACCACGCTACACCGCCGACACGAAGCAGGTGTGGGCCATCCACCACCAGATCCCACTTGCCTCCCTTAAATAGTGGGTTTGAAGGAGTTCTTCAAGCTGATTGGGTGCAAGACAAATTTGAAATTCGTGTTGAATTCAACACTGATTGAGATCAACCCCAACCTGGCCCAGGGTCTCGAAAAAGCCGTGCGAAAAAAGTCCCTGAGGAACCAGAATGACCTGGCTCCGAGTATGACGAGGACTCCTGCTGACGCGTTACTTGAGTATATTATATGCGACCATCCACAACGAAGTTGTGCTAGCGCTGTTCTATCTCACCTCGGGGCATTTGTGAGAGTATGGGTACGTGGTTGGTGCACCGGTACCGAGAACATGCAAAATTGAACTCATAGTTCTGAATTCTCTGGCCCTTGCCCTTGCCTCACTCTCATCTGCAATCAACTCTCAAAGACAAAACACACCGTCCTCTCTGCGGACTCCGAAGGCAGATGTATTCAGCGCAGCTAAAACCTGACAGCTTAGACAAAAAAATCCTTTTCGCATCGTGTTTGTCGTTCAGTCGAGTGAAGAATGCAGGTTGAAAATCCGTCGGATCAGCTGACCTCCGCATCCAATGGATTTTATTACATAAAATGTATTGGATTCAGCCCCGAACCAATTTTGTTCTTGGCCGGCTTTGCACAATGTCCAAAAGGCGCATACGGCTCATGCGGCTTTGGCGCAATCTGTCTAATTTCGCATCGGTACAGTAGCTGGATTTTCTGATCGTACAGTACATCCATAATTTCGATTTTATATGCAGAACTACGCCAACGTTGTAGGCCTGCAGATCTCCGGGCTTGCATCAGTCCCGTCTTCAAATTTACCAGTCTCCTTCTGCACCCTGACATCCAACGGATAAACAGTATTCAATGCAAATTCCGTGGTAGTGGGATCGATTCGACGAGAGTGAAGGGAAAGCGACCTGGGATTCGCCGTGGCATAGAAGTCCTCGGAGAGGCCAGTGATGGGAGGGATTGATATCCCATCAGAACTTATCAGACCGAATTTAATCCTCCTGAAGACTAGGCAAGTCATTGCGTTAATTAGCGCAAAGGCAGGGACAACAAGCATGCCGCGGTACATCGGGGTCAAATGAGGCAGCTGCAGGAGAACAAGAAGCGTGATATGTGCGGCAACTGCAATCCTGAGTGTAACATTGAAACACAAATTCACCCAAACGTAAGGTATGCGCTCACAAGTAGAAGTGCTGTCCGCTTCGAAGTAACGCCTCTGATATTTTGGACAATCCTGGACCACCAAAGAAAGTCCGGAGACGGGCCAGTAGGGAATTTGCCACTATCATATGAGCGAGAATACGGTAATTTATAGCAAGAAAGATGGCGGTATCGTTGATCAGAGGCATAATCACGGCGATTTCGCTGCGAACCGGTCTGAGGTTCGTGATGATGCACTGCGTAGTGGGTCCTATGGGCGCTCCGCGAATTCCGAGTGGGATGACGATACCAACCCCGAGAACGGCGATCCAAAGAACGGAGAACACGGCAAAAGCGATCTTGCTCGGATGCCAGACTGCAGTTACTCGTAAAAAGAAAAGCAGTGCTGTGGCTGCCTG
Organism: Mycena sanguinolenta; assembly: GCA_014462675.1. NCBI lineage: Eukaryota > Fungi > Basidiomycota > Agaricomycetes > Agaricales > Mycenaceae > Mycena > Mycena sanguinolenta. Next base: position 9,135,741 of record JACAZH010000003.1, on the reverse strand, counting down.
CGTCAAAAAGAGGCAGATACTGTAGCCAAGCGCCAAGGCATTGCAGTTTTCAACCGGTGCGACTGTGGTTCGTAATATGTTCAGCTTTGCATTAAAGTCAACAAATAGTCAGTTCACCTGCGTCAATGAAAGATGCGAGAATGTAGGCCAATGTAATTGCTCTTGACCGAATTCATCAGCAAGGCGGATGTTTGAAATTCAGGAAACGTCTCTAGATTACCTTGAAAGAAAGTATACAATTGTAGGCAAACGAACCCTGTGCTTGAACAACAAAGCATAGTCATTACACAGGTTCACTGCAATATCCCATGCATATGCCTAGATTCAAGAGGTATGCATTTGGGCAGGTGCATATTGAACAATTCTTACTCCAAGCGTCGCCGCCGCGAAAACGTATCGCAACCCCTCAGATTGATCTGCGAGGCCCGGCGGCAAGAAAGCGAGGGGTGTGGAGGGATTGATCGATTCAGTTGCGTTGTCCATGAGGGACGTTGTCATCTCTTGCGGGGGGAGTTCAGCCTATATGTATGCATAGTTGATGGCTTGTTCCAACAGATCATCCTAGGACAACGGAGGGGAAAGAAACACGATGCAGAATGATGGCGGCATGTCTACGGCCTATATTTTTATCGCGTCGATCACCGGTACAGAGGAGTCTATCCGTGACAGGCGCGGGAGAAGCAGTTCTAGACAGCGCCAAAAAACCAAGTGATGCCCCTATTCTGAAGGGTAAACCCCAACGGAATCGGAAGTAGTCTGAGACGAATATGAAGTTCCATATATATGAGTGAATCGGAAAAATGAAAATGTTCTGGGAGCCGTAAACTTTGATTCAATGAGCAGCCCGTGCGGTCAATGCACCCCGATGGCGCTCGGGCTCCACTACTCACATGCCGGTGTCTGGATCTGGGCTATTTCTGACCGGGGTGAGCCAATTCACGAGTGCACACTCGTACAACCAATCAGCACCTCTGCCACTTTACATGGAATATTATGAAGTCGAAGTTGATGTTGTGAGTCTTTTTTTTTTTTGAACTGCCTGTGTCTAACATGTCATGAAAATTGCCTTAGGATGTATGGCGCATTAATAAGCAAACACGACACCAAGACATGGCGTCGAAGCTTCAGCGTAATTTTCAGGAAGTCTGCCATGAACATGGCATGATCCCGTGGGAAGGTCTGTGTTCACAGAAATTCTGTATTCTCCGCTCATTGACTTTCACATGTGTACCAGATGATACATGCCCCATGCCAAACCTGTTGCAAGAGCTCTCAGGAGGTGATGAACTTTATGTTCTCATGGCGAACGTGTGGGTCGATGGACGTCTCTGGGAACCGATCAAAGCAGTACAACAAGCATCTCAACGTTTACATCCAGAATACATGCTTACCTGGGTGGTTGAATAACCAAGAATACTCCGTTATCTTCACTTCAACCTCGCCCACTGTCTCGTGGTCTGATCAGCTCAGGGCAATTCGTGATCAAGTGAAGTGAGTGTCTTCTGCTGTACAACCAGATTCATTTGGCTAATAAATCCAACAGGTCAACTGCTGTGAGAACTTACAATGCCCACACACGTCGTCCTTGCCGGTTCATCATTCGTGTTCCGTGCGAGCCTGCTGACAATCCGCAGCAAGCAGAAGAGGCGTCCCATATGATCGGGAATGCCCTGTGCAAATGCCAAAAATGTGTTGCAGGTGGTCCCGCCGCTCTTACAGAGTCAGACGAGGGGTATCATCAGCTGCATTTGGTGTGCAAATTTTCTATGTCAGCCCTGGTTGTAATACTAACTGCTTCCCTAGTCGGCGCACTTTGTAGTGCTGCGGAGAAGAAGCAGCAACTTCAAGAGCAGCTCAATGCTGCGAGGCGAAATGACGCAGCAGAAGTTAAAAGACTTCAAACTGCAACAGGAACTAAAGACAGGATAACCGACTTTTGGATCAAGAAGCTCCTCGAGAAAGCCGACGATACTCGGCATTCATGGAATATGTCTGAGGTATTGAAAGAATGGCTGGAGTCGCAGCCTGGAGATAAAATGAATCCCTTGTTGGACATTGCAGGCGGGTATCTTGCTGAGTTGGTGATGCATTCAAAAACTCTTTCAGGCGTTGATCCAATGCAAGACACTCCAGTCGAAATACTTCACACGATTTTATTGGGGATTGTGAAGTATGCTTGGCATTTACTTCACACTTCCATGGACGAAAATGAATGAAGTTTGCTTGCCACACGACTCTATTCTGCAGATCTCAGCGGGCTATCCATCCACAATTCGGCAATCCAGACACACCTTGGCTGGGCACCAAGCTCGAAGTCTTTGAAGCTAGGTCTGCCGAAAGTCTCATACATGTTAACTTTGATTTTACAGTAGTTTTCCAGGAACTGTGACCATGGAATCAAGGAAGAAGGCAGAGAAGGTAAAATTTTCGAGCCTGTCCGCTTCACCTAGCTCCTTGCTTCTGCTGTTCGCACCATCTCCAACATCACTCTGGTTTCCGGTTATCTCTTTAATTCTTAATTCCGGCAACAAGTGCTGCTCGGGGACCTGGGTTGTTGCTGACCATGAAAATGTGAGTAACTTTGACTTGAATGTCTTTGACTGGCTTATGCAACTATGTTTAGAAAGCCAAGTTCAGACGTATTTCCAAAATGTTCACTTGCATTGATCCTTCAGAAGGGCCTTCCTCAAAGTTTTTGATGTTGGGCCTGCACGACATAGAGAGTTTGGGCTCCCTATTTTGACACGCAAGAAGGCTGCCAGTGGGAACTCAGAAAATGCCCTGTTGGCGGCATCAGTGAGCCTGAAAACCTTTTATTTTATGAGGATTCAGATTTGATTAATCAGTCTGCATACAGTCAATATTGTTCCACTTCTCTGCACAACATGATTGTCGACTATTCAACTGTGAACCGACCAGCACCCGTGTTGTGTGCCAAGAACATGAAGATACATCCTGAATGCTCACTGTTCTTGAACACAATGATGACGACCACTTTGTTATCAACTTGTATGCTCTCCACAACACAAATCTCATCCGAGGTCACTTACCCCGGGAGCTTATTGCGCCTGTTGCACTGTATGCTGACTGGAAACAGCATCATCAAGAAATTGCAGTTACACTTCATTCCACCCAGACAGCGAACTCAGGAGCGCCGTAAAGCGACCATGGAGATGAACAAGAAGCTCGGCCTTACTAAGTCACGGCGAAAACACAAAGCTGGCCCAAAGGCAGCAATGCCTGCAGCAACTGGCCTTGGGGAAGGTGACAACTTGGAAGGGGGTTCCGATGCCGATGAGGAAGGCAGCGGTGATGAGGATGGCAGTGAAGGGGACGGGGACAGTGAGGGTGAGCTGGAAGAGGCTGAGGAGACAGTAGCTCGGCCCAGCAAGCGCCGCCGGACAGCCGAATAGGCTACATCTTGTACACTATGTCTTGTCGCTCATATTTAGCAGACATCTGATCAACGACATGAATTTAATGTTTTCCGAAACATGTTTAACTCGTGCAACAGGCATACAATGGACAAAATAACGAAGACATCACAGTGCCATTGTACAACCGGGAGAACAATGCTTTGATAGAACAATGGGCTGACATCATGCATTGCACATCGGCTCATTGTTCATTTCCATCGGTGGTGTAGCTACCAGGACTTGGCTTCCAATGTTCTGTGACTCAAGTGACAATCACATCATATATTGATGTTGACCAAAGGATTAGCGATGTCAGAAGTCACCAACTTATTTGCAAGTCCAAATAGACTCATGCAGGAAAGCACAAAGGTGTGCTGATTGCGAATCTTTTATTTCTTACTCATTGTTTGTTCTATTTATTTAGCAGTATTTATGATTCAAAAGTTGTTTGCATTTATCATCTATTTGTACAATATTCTGTTTATAGAAATTGTTGTAGTGTATATAAAGCCTATATTAACTCTAGAGACACCAGTGGATTGGACCCCTCTTTTTGCTGCAGTTAAGTTTTGTTGGAAACTTCTGTGGTAATCTGATTGTGTCAGGCCATTTGGCAAAACCTCTTGAAGCTATAAAAGTTTCTGTTGTTTTTTATGCAATACAAGGTGGTCCGGCGGCCTGCGGCCGCCTCCCCCCTTCATGCCGAATTGGCCAGTCAAACTGGGTCACCTCCATGTGCTGGCAACTGACGACCCAACAGTGCCGAGCCTTTCCCGAGAAGTGCCGATGGGGTGATCCTCCACAATGGCATCTCAGTATCTGAATCAATTGTCAATAAGTTGTGATCCCGAATTGTTGTATCAGGGGTCGCTGTTCGGCTTGCGGCAGGTGGGCTAGATTTCAAATTTGAGCGATCGCAAAGATCGCGATTGAGAGAAAAACAATTGTTGAACGACCTTCCCGACATTTTTCAGCGTTCGAGCACGCAAAGTGTGTGTGTGGATTGTTATCATGTAGAAATTGAGACACAAAGTAGATTCTAGATTTTATGTCGGGAAGTGGTTTGCAATGAGGGGCGATCGCAACATGACAATAATGAATCAAATGATGAAACCGGAAATAAAGCGAGCACCCTCCGAAAAAGGAAATAAAAAAAGACGCCCAAATTTTATAAAGAGTTTGACATTGTTGGATTGTGATCAAATCTCTTTTATGCATGAACTAATTAAACAGATACAGTTTTGGAGCATGTGAATTGGATTTGGATATGAGAGGACATGGTCTTTGTGAGAATTGAAGTTTTTGCAAAAAAGCCTATTGTGAGAGAAATACTGTGAACTCAGTCACTTTGCACAAAGTAACCTTCTCCAAAACCACCTATACAATCATTATCACCCTCTTTATAAAATTAAGCCTGTCTGTCCGTCTGAAGCCTTTAACCTCCGCTACAATCTCTGCTGATACTCGGACATCCCATCAGCTGCCATTATACATTTATCAAGATTGGCGGGTGCCGAACTATTTGCCAATCTGGCCATCACTGCTGGTTGCGTCACCTTTCCAATAACCTCTGACAGACACCGCCTTGGCGCTAATGTTGACAACAATGAGGGTGATAATGTGCTTTATTTCCTACTCCTTCGAGGAGTCTTGAACGGCTCGCGCTGTGGTCAGTTCCTTTAGTCGAGGTGGTGGGCCGCAGAGCGGCCCACCGCGCTCTTGTAACTTTTAAAACAACTTCATTTTGTTTCTGGAACTTGTAAGCACCTAGACATGATCAGAAGTTGTTTGTCTGTCTTGTAGAGTTGAAAAGGACTTTACTGTTGTGTGTGTTGTGTTCTGAGACTATGCACAAATACTTCATTTCACATATATATTCCACCCCAGATGCAGAGCAAGTGTTTCAGCAAGGTCATGCTTCTGAAGATCGAGGAAATGGAAGACCTCTTCTGTCTAGCAAGGCTCAAGTGGGAGTGATATTTTAGAAGAGCTGGTGACATGGTGCTACTTCCAAAAAGAGTGAACAATAGTGTCAGCCAGCACAAGGTGACTTGATCCATGATTGTCTCTTCAATGGGGTGAGGCAACCAGCATGCAATTGATGCAAAAAGCATGCAGAATATCTCCAGCAGGACCAGATTCTGCAATAGCAGCAATATTACTGGACTTTGACCTGTGCAGGGAGTCTCACAGCTGTTGGAACAGATTGAGCCAAGATAGATTAGAATAGATTTTGATGTACACATGTTAATCATTCACATTGTCTTTGACCACTATCGTCTTGCTTTCCATGCGTCGTTCACCCTCCAGTCTCTTAATTCCAACAGGTTATAGGCCTTCCATGTACTACTGCCTAAACAAATCATCCACTGGTCTGCTTTTCTGTGCCTGCTGTTCTATCAGAATAGCTATCTGGTCTTTGTGCCACTCATCTCATCCTCTTTGTCTATCACCCCAATTTCGATGCTGATAAGGTGTGAATTAAAACACACCTGAAATACCAATTTTTGCGACCTTTCAGTTGACTACAGCTGATAAAACCCGTGAATAAGGTCATAGGGTGCTAGTCTAATCCCAAAGACTGAGTACTAGGCTGTAGTACGCATCTAAAAGCCAGTGACATTATTATCCCTCCTACTACACTGGTCACAACACTGCCTTGCAATCTGTACAATTTGTACAGCGAGCTCGAGTATCTTGTGGATGCTAGGCCATTAAACATGAACTGGGACATCTGGAGGACATTAAACGAAGTTACTTAACCTAAAGAACCATTGTCTGTGGCTGCCTGAAGTTAAAACGATGAAATTGCCTAATTAGGAATCTAGTGGTTCAACTTCGTGATCTCTGGGTCGCTCCAGGGGTTCGGTTACCACATGGTTCGAAGTAGGAATGTCCAGAGAGGTCTGGAGCATTGTTCCATTGATCTGAATGGTCTAGAAGCTGTCAGAATAAAAGGAAATAAGCTGTGCAAAGATGTGAGTCAGAATGCTGTACATCCTCCTTGGGGAATGTTTATTTGGGGAAAGCGGACCAAAGTGGGCTCGGACTTTGCTTGGGACGAACCTGGCTCAGTCAGCACTGCTGCGGAACTGTCAAACACGGAGAATTGAGGCCGAAAACATGTTATTTTTAGTAATATACTTGTCTTGGCATTAGTATTTAAACTCTGCATGTATTGTATGTACTTCAGTGAATACCACCCCACTCTGTTGGCATTATAGACCTCTTGGGATCGGTTACCCAACGTCTACTTGATTCTGAGCTTATTCTGGTCAACCAAGGCTCTGTCCCTTGTGTTACTCAGTGCTAAGTCTCTTGTTGGGGCCTTGTGCCATTTTAAAAGTCCAACTAGTGGTTCTGTGGTTAGTAACTGGAGAATAAAGTTATTTTGAAGTCGTTTCTGCGCTATAAGTGTTGAATCGCAAGGATTTGAGAAGTTCTTATTGAGATTGAAGGCCGATACGGCTGTCCTACTTCCCCGAACACACACGAAGCCAAGGTTGTTAGTGGTTGGATATTGAAGATATCTTTGAGCTTAGACTTTGTCTAGCTCTTTTGTGATTTAATTCCACTGCTGCACTTTGGTGCATCGTTTCAATGCTTTCACCATGGTTAAACCCTCAGACATCCTTACACTTACATCTACCAACCACTGGACCTGGAAACCCGATGCCAAAGCTCCGCTTATGGCCGAAGGTCTCTTTGACACTGTCAACCCCAACCAGGCTGTTCCTGCTGGTGTAGTCCAGCTCTGCAAATGGACTGAGAACAATACCAAGGTCTATGGTCTACTCTATCTCACGTTGGATGACCCTGTTAAAACCAAGGTCAATAATGCCAATATCCAAAGGAGTGGTCACCTCCTTTGGGGTACACTTGAGTCCATTTTTACCACCCCAGACCCATCCAATCGTGCTCTTCTCATGACATGCTTCAATGGCCTCAGGCACAATCTTTCCAAACCTGCCGATACTTTCCTGCAGGCTATCATTATGGCTGAGAGAAATCTTGCTGCTATTGCAGTCTTGCTTCCTATATTCACAGTTCAGGACAAGATCCTGAATGGTCTTTTATTGATTTATTCCCCCATCGTAGCTATCGTCCAGAATGAATTTCCTCAGCGCAACGTCCCATCAATGATCAATGCGATCAACAACTGGGAGAGTATGGATCTTCAGAAGATGGATTCACTCATTCAGGCTGCATGTTCACTCAACACGTTGTGCCTTAGTTCGAATCCAGGGAGTGTTGGGGCTGAAGATCCAACTGCCCTTGTCACTCATGATCACCCTCACTGTTCTCATCAATCCTCGCACCCTCATTCACGCTCAGCTTCTACCCCTGCCTATGACTGGATGAACACAAAGAATTGCACTGTTGTTTGTTACAGGTATGGTCTCCCTGGTCACTTTGCTCAGTATTGTGTCTCAGAGATGCCTGATGATGTTCAATGTCACATCATTCATGAATGCAAAGAGAAGGCCAGCATTGCTGTGGACACTTCACTGCTGCTGCTTTGGATCTCCCCCACTGAGGTCAATCTCAACACAATGGATCACAAAACCTTAGTTGGTTTTACCAACTCCCTTCCCAACACCACCATGATTCCACCCATTTCAGTGGCTGACTTGGAAGCTGGACACACAGATAAGCTTCACAATGTGCTCCTTGCTCATGTTCAAGCACAGCACTCATTGTCCCCTTTCATCGCTGACACTGGAACTCCATCTGTCCTCTTGGCTTGCTCTACCCCAGTATCTACACCCTCGAAGAAGAAGAAAAAGAAATTGAAAAAGAGAATCCTATCTCTTCACCACTGGTTACTGTGGTGGAAACTGCGATGCATGGGCTTGGTCTGGCAGATGATAAGGCCGAGTATTCAACGTAGGGATTCAGGGAGTGTGTTGGAGCAGATTAAGCCAAGATGGATTAGAATAGATTTTGAGGTACATATGCCAATCATTCACATTGTCTTTGACCACCATTGTCTTGCTTCACACACGTCATTCACCCCCCAGTCTCTTGATTCTTGATTCCAATGTCATGAAATCCAGAACCCGATAGAACCCGATCACCTGTAACCTGATCCCTACTCCTTTTTTCTCCTGTTACCACTCCTGATCTCTAATGAACTCCTTATTTTCATGATTGGGTTATCGATTGTCCTCCTTTATGCCTTTACCCCTGTATTTATTATTTATTTACCCTAACTGTTCAGCATTGACATAGTACCTTAATCACTCCTATGGACTCTAGTATTTAATCCATCTTTACTTTAATGTACAGTATGCTATTCTAGTCTAAACTCCAGATCCATTCATCTCTTAAACTCTTCGGTGCTCCAGTCGCCCTTGTCATCCCAGAACCCAGAATTAGCTCTGTGCTGACAAAAGAATAGCATCTCTACTACGACAAACCCAACTGGATGAGCAGAACCAAGTTTGTGCTCCCAACAGTGGAAGAATTTGGGCAGTTGAATGCGTATAGAAGAGATTTGACCCTTCTCCAAGCCTTGGGCCACATGGGACAACGATTTGGTATGATGTAGAACACAATGGACAAGTTGCAAACCAGCTACACCCAGGTGGAAAACGAGCTGATTAATCTATGCGTCGAGAACCAGCAGGGACAGGAGCTCCTACACTTGGCCATTGAGGCCTTAAATAAAGCGACCATGGGAGGATCCAAGGAATCGAAGAAGACTGCTCTGGTTACAGCTCCCACTCCCTTCAAGGGAGACTCAGAGCTGGTGGACTTGTATTTGGCCGAGTGCTGGTTGCACTTCTTGGACAACCCGACATACAAAAAGGACAGTGCAAAGATTGTGTTTGTCCTGTCTTACATGAAAGAAGGGTCAGCTGCAGCATGGGCCAACAATGTGGTACAGACCATGTGCAACCCGAAGGATCCGGACAACAACAAGATGTACAAGATGTACAAAGAGTTCGAAAAGGCTCTCATTGATGCCTTCAAAGGAGGAGCACAGGTGGAAATTGTGCAAGCCAAGATCAAGAAATTGCATCAAGGTGCTGGAACAGCTACCAAATATTTCACCCTCCTTGACACCTACTCAGGGTTACCAAAAGTAACCGGGCACCAAGTTTTTCTGCTATTTTCAGACAAGTAGCAATAATTTATTGGGAAGACTGGTGCATCAAGACATTGTCAGGTATACCCCAATCATCCATAGGAAAAAGGACCAGCCATTGCCTCTGGTTTGTGTTAAAATCATCAGAGATCAATTTTTTACAACAGAGGTGCAACCACTGTGAGAATTAATTTACATCTCCAGCTCCATGGGCTGGGTGATATTCTCTGAGATTTTGTTTGTGTACTCTGGCATATGTAAGCCTATTTTAGAAGTTAAAAGATCTGGGAAAATATCATCTGAAATTTTATAAATGTGAAGATACCGAAATTTCAGAAATTTAATATTCTGCTACATATAGGACCTTTTAACTTGACATTTGCTATTGCAACATACACTGAATGTGCTCCAAATTCATAATCTATTTACAAGAAAGGACAATATTTCAATTGTCCAATGGTGGATGCAAATGCTCGGTTACTTTTTTGTAACCCTGAGTATAACAACACCACAGGTTATAATGAGACGATCCTCATTCGTCTTCTTAAACAGAGAATCGATAAACAAGTTCTACAGGCTGTTTACAGGCAGAACTCTTTGCCTATCAGCTGCGCAGGATGGAAGGCTGCTGTCATCAAACACAATGGGCTTCGCTGCACGTTCCATGTTATGGATGGTGCTTTGCACGACAGAACCATCCCAGTAGCACAGGTTCAATCCAACAATACGCACTCTGGAGGCTTCTAGTGGAAACCAGATTTGAAACTCACTATGTCTCTGGCTCCTTTCCCCATGACCTTTTCCAACCCGCTGGTCACTACAGGAAGTGCGTCCACCTCGGGGCTTGCCCCTATGGACTTGGATAGAGCAATTAGCAAGAAGCCAGTGCCTAGGTGTTACCAGTGTGGAGAACCTGGCCACTTAGCCTGCAATTGCACCAGCTGAGGACTGACTAATCCTCAATTCTGGGCTCTAGTCGCAGAGATGATTCAGGAGCAGCTTGATAAAAAGGATTTTCCCGCCGAATCCGAGTGAGGACTGCGCCCTTGGATTCGCATATACCCCCTACACTTGTAACGGCTTCGAAGAATGCATTTTCTGTTTTAACTATCAAAGAAACCGGTGAAGGATAAGAAGACGCAGTACAACCCGAGAGTGGGGGGACCAGAATCTCTCCTCACTCTAAAAAAGACCACAAGCCTCAGAGACTGAGGGAGAAGAAAGCAGAATGGCATAGACTCCCCCTTGGAAGTGTGGATCGAGTTGCAGCACAGATAAGAGTGCAGGACTGGAAAGCTAGGCAGATTATCCATAATTGGACTCATCCTGCCCAACAACAGGAAATAGATGAGGAGATGGTAGAGGAAATTCGGACCGCCTACCTTCCCGACATACTAGACATTCTCGACAGTCTCAAGAACCCACTGTTATACATATAGGCCACGGGGAACTCCATGATGATACCTATGACCTTGGAAGGACTTAACAGCCTTCGGGGGTACTCAGTAGCAGGATTAGTGGATAGTGGGGCCACTAATGGGTTCATAAATCAGTGGTTTGTGGACGAACAGGGACTAAAGGTGGAACCTCTACCAATTGCCATGCCAGTGTATAACGCCGATGGGACCCTCAATAAAGGAGGGCAGATTACCCACGTAACCTGAATGTGGCTCCGAGTACAAGATCACTCCAAAGTATTCATGTTCGCGGTTACCGATGATGAGGTGTGTAATGAAACACGCATAAAAACACGAAGTTTTTATTCATTTTCCGTGACTTGTCAGTATGGTGAAGTGAAGATTAGTTTGGGGGCATGTGTCTGCCCCAGGACAGCATGCTGCACTATTGACGGCTGAAAGCCAGTACGTCTACCATTAACCGCTGAACGACTTAGTGATCTGGCTGGTAAAGCCAGAGAGCTCTGCCAGGAGGGCATTTTAGTACTGGGCTAGGAGTCGCGGTGGCAAGCTGAGGCTACATGTGCCAGAGGTGAATCACTAGGGGAGAGAAATAGCATCTGGCAGGGACACCTTCTAGCGGAGACAGGAATGGTCTCTAGAAATGGGATAATGAGGCTGGGCTAGAAATAAGTCCACCTCCTGCTAGTCAAATTTACTTTCGACTCGCGGCGGCACGACATCCTGGCAATCACCGTGGGAGCTGGGTCGCCTTATTCAGTTGTTGCGTCACTTGCGGCAGGTGGCCGACTGGCGGTTGCTGGCACAGTGGTTAAGTTGTGACCAGCGGTTGCACGTGGTTCGCCTTCTACTGTAATATTTCGTTCAATTGATAAGGGGGTTTGGGGTGTGACAGAGCCTTATGAACTGACCCATTCGTAAGGCCCTGAGAGGGGGGCGTGACTTGCGAAAAAAATTTCGTAAATACAGCCCCGCAGGGCCGCTCCGGAGCCTTTTTAGGCACCGGTCCCACCGAAACCCTTCGTAAGGCTCTCCGGAAACGTGTGACTTACGAAAAAAATTCGTAAGTTGAGGGGGCTTGTGACGCGTGACTTATCTTTTGAACGAAATACTACAGTATAACCTCCGGAAGAAGGAGAGTACTTCAGAAATCTTTTAGAAAGGAACACAGACACTCCAACTGCGGGTCAGGGCGACTTGCGGCGAGACCCACCGACATTAGAAATCTTCGGCATGGGGGACTTCCCGCCGCAGCAGGATCTCCTGCCGGAACACCTCCATCAGCACTAGCGGGGACAGCGAAAGTCCTTTCTGCTATTGGAGGAACCCAGACAACAAGCACGCCATAAGGCGTCAGTGACAGAAACCATGCGGGATATCTCCAGCGGGCGGACGGCTCTGCAATACACAGACTGTCATTGGACACTGACTGCTAGAGGTATCAAATGCTAATGATCCTAGATGTTCCTTTTTACTCCTTTTGACTCGAACGTTTGTATAAAAGCTAGCAGTAGTTCCTGTGGTAGTCAGTAAACTATCTGCTTGGAAATCAGGGGAATATAGTGGTACTCTTTTGAATTGAAAAGCACGTGTCCGCAGCACTCTAGAAATAGACCGAGTGATTCGATATCTTTGAAAGGGGCCTCCCGCCGTGACATAAGAGCCGCCGTGTCTGCCCTTGAGTGCACCCCTTGCGTAAGAGCCACCACTCGAGACCGTCCGTTCATAGTCGGAGAGTACTCCTTGCGGGGAGCGTCGAGTCGCTGCCAGTGAAATAAAGCCCACTTCTCGAGAAAAGACCTCCGGCCGTTCGAGTAAGAGCTGCCGCGCCTTGCCTACGCCACCGCTCGAGTAAGATCTGCCGAGTCTTGGATACGCTGCTGCCAGTTGTTGCAGACAAGCTGAGTAGAATCTCTGTCGATTGACGGTCTGCCCAGTGTCTTCCGACTTCCTTGGCTAGCTGTCGAAGTACTGGTTCTCAACGATCACGGACGGTGTCTTGGATAGGATAAGAGTGTCCTATTGAACCCGAGATCCTCCTGCGGTTAGTAGTCCCTGCTACCCAAGACAGAGCATCCTACCGCTGCTGTTACAAGACAGAAATCTACTATCTTGCACACCCTTCTAGAGGGGTGATACATACCCTACCTTCTCGAACACACACACCATGAGTATTGGAGTTGGAGTTGTGATTTTATAGTACCAGAGGTGATAGATTTTAGAGATTGGTGTAGGTTTCAGTTGGTGTGTCCCACCGCTAGTCCTGCGTCCGCTCGACCTCTTCGCTTTTCGATACTTTTTGATATCCTGGCTGCACCCCCAATGCAGCTTCATTACTGATACCGGGAAAAGCAATGTAATTATTGGATTCAACTGGCTCAAGCAACACAACCCAGAGATCGATTGGCAGAAGCAAACCCTCCAGTTTACATGATGCCCTCTGGCGTGCAAAAGGGCGCAACTGTGGGAAGAATGGGAAGAGGAAGACAATGCTCCTTTACAGGAAGGAGACCAGGTCTTTGTCACCCAGATATACCTGGAGGATGTCGGGGACTTCTTGGAACCCCCTACACCTTTGGGCTACCAGGAGTGTGGCCACCCAATTGGCAGCTGTGGTGCATGAAGCCAAAGGGAAGACCACGCTCGAGGAGAGTGTGCCTGCCCATTACTTGGCAGCAACGGTGCGGCTTAAGCTTAAGCCACAACGTTGCCAACGTTGGGGGTGGCTTAAGCCATTGCTTAAGCCGGCTTGAGCCGTGGCTTAAGCCATCACTTAAGCCAGCTTGAGCTGTGGCTTAAGCCATCACTTAAGCCAGCTTGAGCTGTGGCTTAAGCCAGCTTGGTCTGTGGTTCAAGTTGGTTTGAGCTGGCTTAAGCCATCACGCTTAAGCTGGCTTAAGCCCGCTTGAGTCATGGTTTGAGTTGATTTGAGTGGGCTTAAGCCAGCTTAAGCCATCAAGCTTAAGCCGGCTTAAGCCAACAAGCTTAAGCCAACTTAAGCCATCGCACTTGAGTCAGCTTCAACCAAAAAAGTGCATCCCTTTCTCACCTCAATTTGCACACCCTTCAAGCTCCCAAAGAGAGACACTTCAAGTCCTGTATGAAAAGTTTCAGGTGCAGACACAGAAAAATGTATCATTATTACTTTACTTTGAATTGCTACTGTACAGGAGATAAAGGGATAAAAAACGCTATGAAGGGAGGAATTTACCAATGCTGGTGAATATTGCAAGGATTGCTGAGGGTGCAGCCTTTGGCATCATGAAACATTTTGTCAGTACCCTCACAAAACTTTTGCTCACCCCTGAAACTTTCTGTATGAACTTGTTTTACATGATTTAGGGAGAGGGTTAGGGACTTGTTTAGATACTCAGAGTAGCAGTTAGATATCTTATTTCTTGTGGCTACGATGCAGTACACAAGCTTGTATGTACAACACGTTCGTCGACATCGTCGAAGGATTCCCACAGTTTGATTTATACCCTTTCTATCACTGTCTCACTGGTGCCATGCTCCCAAGTGAAGCAATTGATCTATATTTCCATGGTCTCACTGTCTCCAAGCTCTCAGCTTCATTTCTGCTTCAATGTAGAGCTTCTTTTGGTACTGGTGCCATGAGTTTGATCTTGGGTAATTAGACTACAGTGCAGCATCGGTACAGTATGGCTTTGTCACAGCTAGACCTGTGTAGTTCTCAATTCGGGAATTCAACCTTGCATGATTTCCTGGTTACTTATCCATTTGCATACTGTCCATGTGCAGACTGCTGCAAAGCGCAAGTCTACTGAATTACTCAGCTAGGTCAACTTCCAAGGAGGTCAGCAGGTTTTTCATGTTTTTTCTCAGTATATTGGATCCTGCAGTAAGTTCTGTTTACCCGGACAGTGACAGGGAAGACACTGTATATACATATATAACAAGGCTGACACTGAAGGTGAAGCAGAACAGGTGGAATGCACCCAGGGGAGGTGGGACTGTGGGAATATAAATCAGTTGCTTCACTTGGGAGCACGTTGTCGGTGAGACAGTGATAGAAAGAGTATAAATTAAACTATGGGAATCCTTTGGCAATGTTGGCGATGCGCGTTCTACATACAAGCTTGTGTAGTGCATCATAGCCACAAGAAATAAGATATCTAACTGCTACTCTGAGTATCTAAATGAGTTCCTAACCCTCTCCCTAAATCATGTAAAACAAGTTCATGCAGAAAGTTTTGGAGGTGAGCAAAAGTTTCATGAGGGTACCAGCAAAATGTTTTGCGATGCCAACTAAATGTTTTGTGGTGCCATCTAAATGTTTTGCGATTGTCCGACTTTATGTTGAGGAAATCAATGATTTCCCCGAAATATGAATACAATGATGAACAGCCGTGTTTTTTGCAGGGATCACATCAAATGGCTATTTGTATTGTGGATCATTCAAATGTTTTGTGGTTTATTAAATGTGCATTTGGACCGCCATATGAATTCCTTCAATTCTTTGCACACTGGTTCAAGTGAAACTGAAGCTGAAGATAATATAAAAGAGTGCTTGAGTTCCTTGTTCAACAGCATCAAGCTACCCAGCTATTGTGCACATAAAGTGTTAGGAGACATACCTGGGTGATCTCTCAAATTTAACTATTGCAAATCAACTTTTTTTTCTTTTGGTTCACACATGGCTTAAGCTGGCTCAAAGCTGGCTTAAGCTGGCTCAAAGCTGGCTAGGGTTGGCTCAAAGCTGGCTCAAAGCTGGCTTAAGCTGGCTCTAAGCTGGCTCAAAGCTGGCTTAAAGCTGGCTCAAAGCTGGCTTAAGCTGGCTCAAGCTATGTTGGCTTGAGCAGGCCTAGTTAAGGGCACATTGGCTTAAGCCAGGTTGGCTTAAGCTGGCTTGAAGCTGGCTTAAGCCACTATGGCTTAAGCCAGAAGTCGGGCTGCCTATAGAGCTGGCTTAAGCCACAGCAACGTTGGCAACGTTGTGGCTTAAGCCGAAGCCACCCTACGGTACTACTTGGAAGAGTTCCAGAGCATGTTCAAACAAAAGGATTTCAACAAACTACTGGAACGTCATAAATGGGATCATGCTAGCAAGTTCAAACCCGGGGCAGAACCCGTCAAAGGAAGGACGATTCTGTTGTCAGTGCCAGAGCAAGAGGAACTGGATGCATCCATCAACGAGCATGTTGAAACTAGCAGGATACAACCGTCCAAATCCCTGTGGGCATCCCCTTTCTTTTTTGTAAAGAAGAAAGACAGGAAATTATAGCCAGTTCAGGATTATTGAAAACTGAACTCCCTCACTATAAAAAAATGATATCTGTTGCCCTTGATTTCAGAAATCATGCATATGCTTCAGAAGGCCACCTGGTTTACTGAATTGGATGTTTGTTGGGGCTACAACAATATCCAAATTAAAGAAGGGGACAAAGAGAAGGGGACCTTTATAACCAACTGTGGGTTGTGGGAACTGTTGGTGATGTTCTTTTGGCCTTGCCAATTCTCCTGCAACCTTCCAATCGATGATGGACGACATCTTTGCAGACCTTATTGCGGAAGGATGGGTTATCATTTATTTGGACAATATTCTCATCTATTCTGGCAATTTAGAGAAACACCAACAAACGGTCAAAGAAGTCCTACAGATTCTAAAGGAACACGACCTATTTTTGAAACCCAAAAAATGTGAGTTTGAGAAACAAGAAGTGGAATATCTGGGCATCATTGTAGGTGACGGCAAAATACAGATGGACCCTATCAAAGTGGAGAGTGTACGATAGTGGGCAGTGTGCAAAACAGTGAAGGACATTCAGAGCTTCCTTGGATTCCTGAACTTCTATAGGTGGTTTATCAAGGCATTCGGAGATCATGCCAAACCATACCCAACTCACTCAAAAAGACTACAAATTGTGATGGGGGGAACCCAAGCAGAAGGCATTTGAAGACCTAATACTGGCGGTTACTTCAGAACCCATTCTGAATTTCCCAACAGACGATGAGGAATGGAGGGTGGAAGCCAATTCCTCTGACTACGCCACAGATGCATGTTTGACTCAATGCCAAAACGGGGTATGGGTACCAATTGCCTTCATGTCAAAGGGCCTCAATGACATGGAGCGCAATTACGATATCCACAACAAGGAAATGCTAGCGATAATGCGGGCTCTATACGAATGGCGACACTATCTACAGGGAACCCAGAAAAAGTTTGAAATCTGGATGGACCACAAAAATTTGGAATATTTTACAATGACCAAGAAGTTAAACTGTCACCAGGCTCACTGGTTGCTAACCAGGCTCACTGGTTGCTAACCAGGCTCGCTGGTTGCTAGAGCTAAGCGAATATGATTTCGCTTTGGTACACAAACTGGGAAAACAACATGCAAAAACTGACGCACTTTCGAGACGAAGCAGTCATGAACAGGGGGCAGAGGATAATGTGAATTTAACCCTGCTACCCACACAATTTTTCAGGAAAATGGATGGAGAGGAATTT
The DNA here is from genome assembly GCA_014462675.1 of Mycena sanguinolenta. Taxonomy (NCBI): domain Eukaryota; kingdom Fungi; phylum Basidiomycota; class Agaricomycetes; order Agaricales; family Mycenaceae; genus Mycena; species Mycena sanguinolenta. The sequence continues at coordinate 9,118,344 of JACAZH010000003.1, read as the reverse complement.
TTGAAAGCTATGCCAGCAGTGTTGGATGACACCACTGGGGATCATTTCATGGAGGATATTCAAAAAGGGAAAGATGACTGGGAAGAGGTGGTACAAAAGGCGCTAGAGGAGAAAGCCAAAGGATGGGAAACACACAACACCGGGTTTGTAACCTGGTACTGAGCAGTATATATTCCCCCAACAGGAAAACTACACCACCGGATTATACAAGCACACCACGATGACTATATGTCAGGACATCCAGGACAGTTCCACACTGCAGAACTTATAACCCGAAACTATTACTGGCCTACCCTGCTGCAAGACACTAAGCACTATGTGACAGCGTGTCCTACTTGTCAGCGGACCAAGTTATTCCCCGCCAAACTCCAAGGACCTCTACATCCGAACACAGTCCTGGAACAAGTATGGCAATACGTGTCAGTGGACCTTATCACCAAACTACCAAACAGTCAAGGATACAATTCCATTGCAGTGGTAGTGGATCAATTAAGCAAAGGGATATGGGTGGTCCCTTGCACAGAACACTTGAGAGGGGAGGGAATGGCCTGGATATACTGTGACCATGTGTGGAAGGATTTTGGATTGCCAGAAGTGGTTATCAGGGACCAAGGAACGCAATTTGTGGGACACTTAATGCAGGACCTGTTAAAACTACTGGGGATCAAGTCCAACGCATCCACTGCTTATCACCCCCAGATGGATGGCCAAACAGAACAGGTTAACCAAGATATTGAACAGTATCTTCGGGTCTTCACCAATTTCCTGCAGGACGACTGGGCAGATTGGTTAACATTGGCAAAATTCAACCATAATGACAAAGTCAGTCGGACTACGGGTTACAGTCCTTTCTTCCTCATGATGGGCTATCACCCTCAAAAGGGTACGGAACCCTGATTGGAAGTGCCCACAGAGGAAGCCACAAACTTTGCAAGCTGGATGTCCCAAGTACGAGAAGAAGCCGCCGCCGCCATGTGGGCCACACAGGAAACCATGAAGTGGTTCTACAATGCGAAGAGGCAGGACGATCCAGATTATAAACCCGGAGACAAGGTGTATCTTTCTGGCACCAACCTGGTGACCCATCAGCCCACAAAGAAGTTCGAAGACCGTCAATATAGACCCTTCCCTGTTGTACGGAAAGTTAGCTCCATCTCTTATGAACTAAAGTTACTGGCATCATGGAAGGTACACCCTGTGTTCAACACCATTTTCCTTTGACCTTGGATACCTCCTTTTGCAGATCATCAATGTCACAATGACCCCCCTCCACCAGACGTGGTGGCTGGGGCAAACCTTTACAAAGTGGCAGAAGTCTTAAAAATTCGGGTTAACAAATGACACAAACGCCTCCAATATCTTATTCATTGGGAAGGATACAGGCCTGAAGATAAGACTTGGGAGCCACTCAAACACTTGGGAGAGTCCACCGAATGTTTTGATGACTTCTACAAGAAATACCCAACTGCTTTGTGAGAAACTCGCAGTGGTACCAAATGGGTAATTTCGGGAGAGGATCTGTGGAAGAAGAAGCACCCCAAGTAGAACCCGAGACAGGTTCTATCCTAGAGGTGGGTAATGTCATGAAATCCAGAACCCGATAGAACCCGATCATGTGTAACCCGATCCCTACTCCTTTTTTTCTCCTGTTACCACTCCTGATCTCTAACGAACTCCTTATTTCCTCGATCGAGTTATTAATCATCCTCCTTTACGCCTTTACCCCTGTATTTATTATTCATTTACCCTAACTGTTCAGCATTGACATAGTACCTTAATCACTCCTATGGACTCTAGTATTTAATTCTTCTTTACTTTAATGTACAGTACACTATTCTAGTCTAAACTCCAGACCCATTCGTCTCTTAAACTCTTCGTGCTCCAGTCACCCTCGTCATCCCAGAACCCAGAATCGGCTCTGTGCTGACATCCAACAACAGCTTGATCCTAGGAATTCCTCTTTACTCCTTCATGCCCCTCTAAAAAGTATAAACCCACTGTAGAGTTTTGTGTAGCTAGTAAACTCTCTACCTGCAAAATCAGGTAATATAGTTGTACTCTGTATCCTGAATAGAAATCCATGTGCAGCACTCTAGAGAAATAGACCAGGTGATCAGATATATTTTAAAGGGATCTCCCACCATGATATAAGAGCCACTGTGCCACCTATGAGGTCTTGCCCCTCACCTAGGAGAGCTGCCATTCAAGAGACTCCTCATACTCAAGAGAGATCCTCCTCCGAGCACTCAGGGTCCCACTGCCAGTGAAACAAAGCTCGCCTTTCTCAAGGACTCCCAGCTGTTTGAGTAAGAGCTGCTATGCCTTGCCTACACCACCATTCAAGTAAGATTGATGTGTCTGGTTCCACCACCACCTGTCAAACCAGATGAGCTGAGTAGAATCCCTGTCTGTTGATGGTCTGCTCAGTTCTTCTGACTTCAGTTGGCTAGCTGTTGAAGTTCTAGTTCTCCACAATCATGAACAGTTCTAGGATAGGGCAAGCTATTTGAGAGCTTGTGCAAAGCTGCATGCAGAAGTGCAGTCTTTTTGCCTCATGTGTCATGAGAATGGTTAATTATTGCTTCCTAAACCATCGGAAGGCAACCTGGAAAAGCTGCATGGAAAGACATTGTGCACCAAAAAAAGCTGCATGTGGTTTTGCACAACCTGTCTATTCAAACTTTGACACTATAATGGTCAGCAGTCCCTGCTTTAGCAATCAAGTCTCAGATGTCTTGCACTGTTGCACACCCTTCTTGAAGAGTGATATGTACCCTACTACCCTGAACTCGCCTGCACATTGTACTGGAGTTGGAGTTCAGATTTTTATTTGAAGTGTTTGAGTTGGTGATGTATTGTCTTCAGCTTTCTCACCTTGCTAAATATCTTTTTTAGACACCTGCACCTCCAGTGCAGGCTCATCATCAGTGCAAACAACTATGCAAAAATCACACTCAACACATCTTCTGCAGCACAATCACTGCCACCTGGACCAGCCTTGTCTTGCTTAAGCTTGCCACAATTTGTTTTTTCTTCTGTCCTCAGATGCTGTTGTACCAGCATTTGAGTCCAGATCCTGATAGGCCTGTAATGCAAAAGGCATTTGAGCTTTTGATTGTCAAGGGAGTCAACATGATGGGGTGGGAGTGTTGGAATCTTGATGGCCATCTCAGGTTTTCTCTCCTAGCTTTTAGTATTGATAGAGATGAGGTTGGAGGAAGTAGAGAGCGCTTGATGGGAAAGGCATGAAGGTGAGAGGAGAGTGAGCAGCAGGAAGAGACAGAGTTGAGAAGCAGAGACTTGCTTAGTGTATCCAAGCAGGTGAGAGGCCAAGAAGGGTGTTGAGGACATGAATGCTCCCACCATACTCTCCTTCCAAAGATACACCCAAATCTGCATGCTCGTCTTCAACATTGAGTGGAGCTCAGGCAAGAGGAGGAACAGAGCTGCAGGAACTGGTCACAGGCTATATCTTCCTTTGCTCTCCTACTTTTCTATTTCTCCTTGTCTCCTCCTTACTTGTATTAATCTATTTCAGACTGACAGGATACTGAGCAATGTGGCACAGGGCAGCACATTCTGTTCTCTCTCTTTGTTTCTATTTCTCAACAACAAGGAGGGGGGCACGTCCCTTCTCATTTTCCTTTCCTTCTTTGAGGATATATTAGTCTTCAGCCTTCTCATCCTGCTTGATATCTTAGACACCTGCATCTCTAGCACAGGCCCATTAACAAGTCTTGTTCAGGTCATCATCAACAGGGTCCATGGTTTGCTTCACATTCAAATATATCCAAATAACTGAGTCGATTGCACGCATAGCTACAACTTCTGGTGTTCCCAGCTTTTTCTGACATTCTGGGCTTGCCAATGATCAGAAAAGGTCAAAGTGAGTCTGTTGTTCAGATGAATTAGTTGTCAGGTGGTTCATCCACAGGAAACTCACATGATAGAATGAACTGTATCAGTTCTTTGTCTGTGTGGTTGGAAGAAGTAGCAAGCCAATTGTCCACTCTGGTCTTCATGTTGATTGTGAGGTATAAGCTGTATGCCTGCTCCAAGGCATCAATAGCACTGATTTGAGAACGAAGATAGAAATATGTGGTGTAGCGCAGAAGTATGAGTGTGACTGTGAAAATATGTGAGAATGAGTACACAAGTATGGAGATATTGGGTCAAATACCAATGATTGTCTGTGTACTTGAAGGGCTGTCTGTGGGGGCTGTTGACATGCTCAAAGTCTGGAGAGAATATGGAGAGGGGATGAACAACAGTAAGGAAGAACATACACTCTCTTGGAAGTGTCCAACAAGAAAACGTGATTGTTTCTGAATTTGATCACTAGAGAGGAGAGTAGGCAGTAAAGGTACACACAAGCTGTGGGCAAATGGGCAAATGAGCAAATGAGACTGGGGATGTGAGCAGGCACTTGCCAGCTAAACCACAAATGCATGTCAGCTAAACCTACTGAGTGGTGGAACAGGGGACTCACAGTCTGAATAATAATGCAAGTCAGCATGCTGAGCTGTGAGAGCAAAAATAGAGACTCACTTGCTGGACAGAAACAGAGGGTCAAATCAGTGCACTGAGCAGCAAGAGCAACCAAGACTTGCAGCCTGGACAGTGGTAGACATGATTGAATGAGGATGCTGAGTACAAGATCAGAGACTCACTCTCTGGACACGGGTAGAGTGATCAAATTAACACACTGAGCAACCAAAATGACAAGGAACTCACAGCCTGGACAGGGGTGGATGGGGTCAAATCAGCACACTAGGGTGGGAGAGTAAAATAAAGAGTCACTCTCTGGTGGCAATGGTTGAATCATGAGGCTATGAGAGCAAGAACAGAAACTTACTCTCTGTATGGCAGTGGAAGAGTTGAATCAGCATGCTAGACTGCAGGAGCAAATACAGATACTTGCTCTCTGGATAGTGGTGGAGGGGGTTGAATCAGTATGCTGGGCTGCCAGAGCAAGAACAGAAACATACTGACTGGACAGCAGTGAACATAGTCAAATCAGCATGCTGGGCTATAAGATGGAGAACAGAGACTCACTTTCTGGATGGCAGTAGAGGAGGTTGAATTAGTATGCTAGGCTGTGGGAGCAAGAACAAAGATTCACATCCTGGATGGCAATACAGTGGGTTGAATCAGCATGCTGGGCAGTAAGATCAAGCACAGAGACTTACCGACTGAATGGTAGTGCAGGGGGGTTGAATCAGCACACTGGACTGTGAGATGCAGAAGAGACTCACCACCTGGACAATGATGAATGGATTCAAATCAGTGTACTAGGTGGCAAGAGCAAGAACAGAGACACACCGGCTAGACAATGGTGGATGAGGTCAAATCAGTGGGCTGAGCTGTGGGAGAAAGAACAGAGACTCACTTGCTGGATGGTGGATAGGATTGAATCAGGGCACTGTGCTGCAAGGGCAAGAACACAGACTCACATACTAGTTGTACATTGTACAAGGGGTCAAGTCAGGGCATTGGGCTACAAGACTGAGAACAGAGACTCACCGACTAGATGTTAGTACAGGTAGGTTGAATCAGCATGCTGGGCTGTGAGAGTAAGGACAGAGACTCGCTGGCTGGATGGTAGATAGAGTCAACTCAGTGCTCTAGACTGCAAGGACAAGAATAGAGGCTCACTGTCTAGATTGTGGTGAAGGAGGTCAAATTAGCATGCTGGGATGTCAAAGCAAGAACTGAGACTCACTCTCTGAACAGTGGTGGACAGAGTTGAATCAGCACACTGGGCTGTAAGAGCAAGAACTGAGACACACCAACTGGATGGCAGTGGTTGGAGTCAAATCAGCACATTGGGCTGTGACAGCAAGGCCAGAGACTTACCGACTGGACAATGATGGATAGACTCAAATCAGCATGCTGGGTGGTAAGAGTGAGAACAGAGACACACCGGCTAGACAATGGTGGATAGGGTCAAATCAGTGGGCTGATCTGTGGGAACAAGAACAGACTCACTCTCTGGATAGTGGTAGAGGGGGGAAATCAGGGCACTGTGCTGCAAGGTTGAAGAAACTCACTGGCTGGACAGTAGCACAGGGGATTGAATCAGGGCACTGAGCTGCAAGACTGAGAATATAAACTCACATTCTGGACAATAGTGTACACAGTCAAATCAGCATGCTGGGCTGCAAGAGCAAGAACAGAGACTCACCACCTGGATAGCAGTGAACAGGGTCAAATTAACACAGTGGGCTCCAAGAGTGAGATCAGAGACCCACCAACTGGACAGCAGTGAGTAAGGTTAAATCAGCATGCTGGGCTGCAAGAGCAAAGACAGAGACTCACCAGCTGGATAGTGATGATTAGGGTTGAATCAGTGTGCTGGGTTTCAAGAGCGAGAACAGAGACTCACCTCCTGGACAACAGTTGAATCAGCATGCTGAGCTGCGAGAGCAAGAACAGAAACTTACATTCTTAAGAGTTGTGGAAGGGGTAAAATCAGCTATTAGGCTTTGAGAACAAGAACCAAGACTCACGAACTGGATAGTGGTGGAGGGGGTTGAATCAAAAGGAATGCTGGGTTGTGAGAGTGAGAATAGATACTCACTGACTGGATGGAAATAAAGGGGTTAAATCAGCATGCTGAGCTGTGAAAGCGAGAACAGAAACTAACCCACTAGATGGCGGTGCAGGAGGTTGAATCAATGTGCCTGGCTGCCAGAGTGAGAACAGAGACTCACATCCTGGACAGCAGCACAAGGGTTGGATCAGCACACTGGCTGTGAGAGCAAGAACAAAGATTCACTTTCTGGATGACAGTGCAGTGGGCTGAATTGGCATGCTGGGCTCTGAGAGCAACAACAAAGACTCACATCCTGGATAGCAGTGCAGGAAGTTGAATCAGCATGCCAGTGGCAAGCCTGAAAACAGACTGACCGACTGGATGGCAGTGTAGGGGGGTTGAATCAGTACACTGGGCTGCCAGAGTAAGAACAAAGACTCACATCCTGGATGGTATTGTGGGGTATTGAATAAGTGTGATGGGCTGAATCAATGTGCCTGGCTGCCAGAGTGAGAACAGAGACTCACATCCTGGACAGCAGTGCGAGGTGCTGAATCAGTGTGTTGGGCTGTGAGACTGAGAACAGTGACTCACTGACTGAATAGCAATGCAGGAGGAGTGAATCAGCATGCTGGGATCTGAGAGCAACAATAAAGAGTCACCGACTGGACAGTGGTGGAGGCAGTGGAATTAATGTACTGAGCTGCAAGAGCAAGAACAGAGACTCACATCCTGGACAGCAGTGTGGGGGGTTGGATCAATGGACTGTGCTGCAAGACTGAGAACAGCTACCCACCCACTGGAGGGGCCAAATCAATATGCTAGGCTATGATGGTAAGAATAGAGACTCACCCACTGGACAGCAGTGTAGGGGGTTGAATCAGCCCACTGGGCTGTGGGAGTGAGAACAGAGACTCACATCCTGGATGGCAGTGCAGGAGGTTGATTTTGTGCTGGGCTGCAAGAGTGAGAACAGAGACTCACATTCTGGATGGCAGTGCAGAAGGTTGAATTAATGTGCTGGACTGCAAAATTACAAACAGAGACTCACCGACTGGATGGCAGTGCACCAGGGTCAAATCAGTATGCCAAGCTACAAGAGCAAAAAAACACAGTCACCAACTGGATGATAGTGAATCAGCATATTGGGCTGCCACACCATAAAACAGAAACTCACATCCTGTATAGTCATGGACACAGTCAAATCAGCATGCTGGGCTGTAAGAATGAGAACAGAGACTCACATCCTGGATGACAATGCACAGGTGAAATCAGCAAAGTGAGCTGCAAGAGTGAGACCAGAGACTCACCGACTAGACAGTGGTGGACAGGGTCAATGAGCACATGTGCTGGGCTACATGAGCAAGAACAGAGACTCGCCAGCTAGATAGCAGCAAATAGGGTTGAGTTAGCATGCTGAGCTGCAAGAGCAAGAACAGAGACTCACATCCTAGATGGCAGCAGAGGGTATTGAATCACTGCACCAAGTGAACCTTGGAAAAAAAAGGGGACTCACCCACTGAACCACAACACAGCATGTCACATTAGCATGCCCAGAATCAATAGCAGGAGAGAAACTTACAAACTAATTGGCAGTGCAGACAATTAGATAGCCTATCTGCAGGCGAGTATGTATTCCTTACCCATAGCACAGGGAATGCGGCCAGGCTTTCTTGAACTATATCCTGACTCCTGTGGTACCTGATTTTTGAATCAGTTCAAGTTCTATGTATATCCTTTATGACTTATGATTGCTACTCACCGCTGCACCACGAGCCGTATACTCAGTTCCACATTCCCTTGTTGCACTGCCAAAAGCATAAGTGAAATCACAGCTGGATTCAATGCAATCATGGTCGCGTCAACCAGCTCCTGGCATTTTTGATTGATTTTATGCATTTCTATAATTCTCGATATCAGCATCAGCAGACTGTTTAAAACAATCTTTCCCACCCTCAAGCTGCACATAGGGGGCACTTCCGATCTTGCTCAAGCACTGGGTCTCGAAGAAGTTGTGACATTTCCTCTGTGTCAGCTCCTCGATATTTTCGGCAATGACTGCACCCTTTTCCTCTGCCGCATCCTCGAGGTTGAACTGCATGTTCGACTTAAAAGCTTCGTACTTGGTGAAGAGCACAATCACAGGAACTGTTCAAGCACAAAATCGGAAGCTGTCATCATTAATGCAAGCATGACGCACCATTCTTGTCTGGGCAGATTTTATCGAACGTCTCAATGTCGAGGCAGGCTCGTTGATGCTGGTCCATCGGAACGCAAAACCTGGGGAGAAAATGGTCAACTGATGGCACTGAGTGTTCAAATAGGGATTCAAACCAGATGGCATGTAGCCGCTCACTGAGTTTGGCTCTTCTCGATCTATCGCGAATGAATTCTTGAACCTCCTCCCACTGTTTGGTATCGCCGCCCTCGAATCCGCGGGAGTCGTGAAAGACATAGCCACGGTGATTCGCAAATATGTACTCGTCCGTGATGGTGTGATGTCCACGCTGCGAACGAACAGTAAGAACTCACTCATCACCGTGTACTTATCCCATACCTGAGACGTAGGATTCAGTTGAACCTAGATGTATTACGGATCAATATACCAAGAACGCGTGTAGACCAGATATCCAACCTTTTCTTCTCTTCTGCCGAAAAAGCGGCTGCCAACCCGGCGGTAGATCTCTGGACTCTCCGTGGTTTCGCAAACCCTCTGAAGAATGGAGGTTTTCCCTGCGTTCGCTCTTCCCAAAATCAGGACTCGAAACACAAGATTCGGGAGTGGTCTCAGGGGAGCGATTTGTTCCATTGGAAAAGGGGAGTGGAGGAGTGCATGCACAACGAGGCTAAAGCTCTTATGTCCCTCCCGGATGCTGTCACTGAAGACCGCAGACCACGTTGGGACCACGATTTGACCCGGATCCAAAAGGCTCCGAGTCAGGAAACGTAAGCAATCAGACCTTTTTTGGTATGGTGAGGCGTATGTAGTGGTAGTAATTACGCCGCACGCCGGCGGTGTCAGCTAAAGTGTGACCCCGTGGTCAAAGAGCAACCACAAGACTCGCTTTCAGAAACAGGTCTAGGTCTTGGATTCTGATTTCTCTGGGCAATCCCGATTTTTTTTTCCCCATGAAGCATGAAGCATGTTGTGACTTCGAGTTTCCACAAGCTGGCCTATTCTAGACGTGTCCGAGAAGCTGTTCATGACTTGTCGGAACAAAGCCTAAAAATGCTCTCTCATTAAAGCCCCTCTAGGAAAATTCTACTCCGCAGATCCCACGTCGAGATCAGCCGCTGTACCCCCGACCTACCTGAGGTCCACTCTCCAGCATTTGCATGCCGTCTGGGTGCTTCACTTCGACCATGTCAACTGAAGCCACCATCTCAGAGATCCTCGCAACTTGTGAAAAGTGAGCTCTTTGCCCACCTTGGTTTGCCCTGACTGGTCCAAACGCAGATTTCGTATTGTATCCGTTGGCCGAGTACGAAGTCTGCCATCTAGTTGTTGCTCAAAGTTAACGAAGGCAGTCTGGCGCAGGAAAATCGCAACTTATCAACCACGTCTTCCAGGTCAATGACGCTGTAGGTCTAGATTTCCGCCTCAATCCTAGGTGTTTGAAGAATCTTCTTGAGTAGAAGGTATCCGATGATCGTCCCGGGGACGCTGAAATTGAGAAACCGATTACCTCCCAACAAAATACACGATTTGTGCTGCACGACTCGAGAGGGTTCGAGCCGGCAAACCTCGAAACATTTAATATTGTCCGTGATTTCATCGAACAGAAGAGCGACCGCAACCTCGAACTGAGGGACCGAGTCCACGCCGTCTGGTAGGGTATTTTTCCCGACCCCCATTATCCAAACCAAATTTGATTTGCGCGATTAGGCTGTGCATCCAAACGCCGACTCATGGTGCACGTGTTTTGGAGACTGGAGATGAAGAGGTTCTCAAGCTGGCACATCGGTGTCAAAGTATGCCCATTCATTTCACGCCATCGATATGATGTGACCTATTTTAACTATAGTCCCCGTGGTGGTCGTCTTTACTCAATTCGACAGGCTTGTCCGGCAGCCTGGGTACAAGGAGGGTGACTTTGAAGCCTCCGTCCAGATCCTTCAAGATGCCGCTTCCAAGCTGAGGATCCCAGTGCCCCGCTATATTACTGTCTCAGGTCAGTTCATTGAATGAAATCGATGTAGCATCTAACAGACTGAAGTCCGGAAAAAATACGACAAAAATATTCCCGTGCTCGTCGACATAACACGCGAGGTGGTCGATGAACATGTCAAGGGTGATGCGTGGGTCATCTGGAGTGTGGCGCAACGAGCAAGTGTCCCTCTAAAAATTGAAGCTTGCATTGCGTACGTATTGGTATTTTGCTCTGCAGTATGCTTCCGCTCACGTACCTTTCTTGTCGTAGAAAAGGCATGAATTGTAGGCAATTATCTTGAATTTTATTGTTGCTGTCGATTTTGATCTTCCGTCGGCAGCTTACTGGCAGGCCTTGTCCGGAGCAATTCCTGGGGTCGGACACATGTTATTGCACCAGTGTCTCGCCACCGTCCACCGCGAGATCATTATGTGCTGGAACTTCCCCGACGCGGAGAATGTGAGTGTTCTGTCGGAGCTCCGCCAATCGATGTACTCAAAGATTAGCAGCTCCTCATCGACGACAAATTTAGACACTTAATGCTGTATGTCGTTCAGGACATGCATACAGGCTCCGGCGCAGCATCGTGCGTCCCAAAACTTTGGCTCCGGTGACCGCGTGTGACCACTTCCCTAGCGCTCATGGCCCGGAGGAGGGCAAGGTCAATTTGGAGAAGATCACTCAATTCCTCGACCTATGTACTGCCATAACACCGGCAATCGCGCCGCCTGCCGCTATCCTTGGATTGGCGTACTTATTCTTGAAGTGGCTCTCGTCCGAGGTTCTGGAAAACACGTAAGTACTGACCGTCTATTTCCTTTATTTCTTAAATGCCGTACTCAACATCCTCAGGTCCGATGTTCAACGGGTCCTTATCGCATATACCGTGGATTTGATTCTCGTGCTGGTGGAGCTTCTGAATTTTGCGCTGTTGAAGACGTCAACGTCGGGCAAGATGACCTGGACGGAACTCGATGAAGCATTCCAAGCCTATTATCGCTCGCCGTTGCAGCCCAGCGTCCACAAGCGCGTCCGCGACCTCGTCGGCCAGCACGGACGACCCAATTTGGACTTGGTCATTATCCGCGAGAAGATCGAGAGCATCGTAAAGGAGTGTCGCAGCTGAATTTAGGGCCCAAAAAATTGTATAACGAGCACGCAGTCGGTAGTACATTTCAACCCGAGCCTCGAAAGAGCCCCTCCGCCATAGGTTTACGAGGACTAAAAATTTATTTTTAGTTCTCGTTTTACGGCTGCGAAGCAGCCAGCTTTTTGGTCACATTGGAACGCTTTCTCTTGTATATCTCCTTTTGGAGTGTCACAATTGATCGATCAGCTGTCATCTGACTGATGCGACCAATTTCCCCGAAATCTATGTGAGGAGAAACGAACTGGCGGGCGTACGAAACACGGCAGGCAATAACGGAAGTATGCAAAATATGGTGTACAGATATCGGATAAGCCGGTGACTCGGATTTTGAAGAAATTCCCCTCATCCCACGATTCGGATATTAAGGTAAGTAACTGTACCGGCAGTTCCAACTCTCTCTCTGGAATCTATGGCAACGTAGAGTGAGCTGCTCTGTTGTGCAGTGAGCTGCTGATGATCCGTGTGATTTTCAGTTGATCCTTGATGCGGTAGAGCTTTTGGGACCCCAGATACCTATTTCTAGTACTCAAGTACTCATCGCCGACGCCGCTGAGCTCCCGCTTCCACATCTTCCTGGCCTACTGTGAATGGAATAGTGACTGAAGCAGCATCAAGATGGAGCTTGCAGGATGGTATGGAGGTTGCGCACCGAGGACGAATACGTTGGCGTGCCGAAAGCGGAGATAGGGGACTCGGAAATGGAGGCCGGATGGTGCGCGAACGAGGTCGTCGTCCGGCGGCGTCGAACTGAAAACCACGCGCCCTGGTTTTCAAATACACCAAATGCACAGGAATCAAGGGTGAGCAACACTGGACGCGATCAGATTACACCTTTTACTATACTTTTTGTGCTATATACCATCTGCATTGTCAAATGCACTCAAACACATTCCACACAAAAATTAATACGTCTTCGGGCATTGCACGGAATAATGGATCACACCTGAACAGAGTCTGACAAAGGATATAATATGTACTTGCCGCACACTCACCGTATCCTCAAGGCCTCAAGGCTTGATACGTTCGTCGATCTTATTCTACATACAAGGGATTGACAAAGGATATTCCCGGTCAACAGTACATGTCTATGTGCGGGATGTCATCTTTTACTATGTGCGCTGCTGAGAGTTTGCTGTGATTGCTAGGTGAGGTTGAGTCAGATTTTGCACTGTCTGACGAGAGATAGCGAGGAATTTCATGGACGTTGAACTAGATTTGAAAGCTATTGAAACTGTGTGTGCAAACCAAGCAAAATAACATACCTATTGTTATATGCGAGCATAGCAAAACCACAGACTCGAGTAGAAACCTTAGATCGACAGCCGATTGATTTTCCCTGGCCGAAGTGCGTGGGCAACCACCTGTGAAACCCGACCAGCGATGACAAGGAACAGAAAGAGCAGGGACAGACGACGCGCCCCTGTTGCGGACAGCCACTACCGTCTCGCTGGTGAGTACTTTGATGCAGCTCTTCCCAGCCTTGGAGGACATGCGTGTGCCAGAAGATTTTACCCTTGAAGGTTCAACTTTTGGTATATGGCGACATCGTAAAAGACATTGTTAAAAAGAGACAGAAAAATAATGGACATCAGGTAGTCCCTCTGGGATTTTCGAGCAGCTGCCGGAGGACCGCTGTCGCCGCCAGAGGAGGAGGAAAGACACACCCTCACACCGAGGCTCTTCAGCGTATCTGTCATGAATGACCTTGCCGAATCGTTTTCAACGTCTGAATCTGAGGGACACAGTGCAGCCCTTGAGAATGGTGGACAGCTGAGGTGTGGGACAAGTTTGCCGAGCCAATCCCGTTCAACGTTGCCAATAGATGTCTCCGCTACAAAGCCCAAGCTCCGTGAATAGGTATCTGGGGTCCCAAAAAGCACTGCCGCGTCGAGGATCAACTGAAAATCACACGGATCATCAGCAGCTCACTGCACAACAGAGCAGCTCACTCTATGTTGCCATAGGAATCTCTTTGCGTCATTGCTTGTAATCTGATGAGATCGGACTTGTTGGTGTGACTCTGAGTCAGCTACAGCCTGTAGCTGACTCATTCGGGTTGAGCGCGCCTCCTTAGCACTGGTTGCGAAGTGTTCTATGTTAATTTGCCGAATGCGGACCCGATGGGGTTTCGCGGGCATTGACGAGCGCTGTTGTCGCAAATAATATCTATGCAAATCTTTTGAGAAATGACCAGAAGGATGGGAGTGGGACTCGCCCACTCCCACTGTTCACCATTTCAACCTCATCTTCCCCAACATCTGACAGAGTTTTATCAATTGTATAGGTGGTTTTGGAGAAGGTAACTCCATGCAAAGCATTCAAGTTCGCAGTATTTCTCTTGCAATAGGCTTTCACAAAAAGTCAAAAGACTTCAAATCTTGCTAGAACCAAGTTCTCTCATATCCAAATCCAATTCACACGCTCCGAAACCATATTCGTTTAACTTGTTCACATGTAAAACAGATCTGATCACAATCCAACAATGTATTGCAAGAAAAACAACAGAAACTTTATAGCTTCTAGAGGTTTCTCTGAATGGCCTGACACAATCAGATTACCACAGAAGTTTCCGGCGAAACTTAACTGCAGCAACAAGAGGGGTCCGATCCACTGGCGTCTCTAGAGCTAATACAGGCTTTATATACGCTACCATAATTTCTATAAACAGAATATATACAAATAGATGACAGAACATAAATAGCTTCCTGACTGCTTCATAAATAGAACAACTGATGAGTAAGAGAGAAAATCTATAATCAGCACGCTTTCCTGCTGCACTGCATGAGTCTATTTGGACTCGCAAATAAGTTAATGACCTTTGAAGTCACTAATCCACTAACCGACATCAATATATGATGTGATTCTCGCTTGAGTCATGGAACTTCGGAAGCCAAGTGTAGCGGAAGCAAGACTAGCTTGAGTTCCGATACATGTAGTTGAGTTGGCGAACAATAACTGACTGTTGCAAGTAGTAATATTCACCAAAGAAAAGTACAAAACAACCATCTACATATATATATATACTACAATCAAGTGGCTGTACGCTACGGACCAAGGTCCAAATAAAGTAAGAAGAATTCAAACCGTTACATCCGCCCTCCAGCTCGACACGTGTGGGGAGCTTACACAGTAATGTCCCTGTCCTTTTCGACTGCGCTACTCACAATGCCTTTAATAACCTGATGGTTTTCAGGCTCATTGGGCTTGACCGACGCGGCTGCGAGATCCGCAAGGGCAGCGACGCGTGCGCCCTCCAGCCATTGAGACATGTCCGTGTTGGGGTCAAACCACGCGAAGGCGGAGGACATGTTGCTGTACTCGTGCATGACATTCGCGAATTTGGTGTAACCAGGAAGATGAGTGCTTGTGTCAACGTCGAACTGATAGACGGCGACGGGAGCCGATCGCGATTTGGATTTCATGAGGCCGGTTCCCATGTCAAAAATTGTTGGACAAGGGATAAGGCAAGAATTGGAGTTGCTCGGTATAGACGTGGAAGCAACGGAGGAGGGATTTGAAGGATCGCGAAGATATTCCGTATTTATTCCCTTGCCTCCGTAATCCACATCCAGGGAAATTCTAGTGACACGCATCGTGGCAACATCGTGAATGGGACCTGTAACCGAGTCTCGGGCGTTCATCCGACACGAAGAATTGATGCGCTCGATCACGATGTTGCTTTCGGGGTGATAGGCTCTCAGCACATTGATTTCCACTCCGTTGGCGACGGGAAACAAGGAAAAATCCAGTTGCTCGAGATCAAAATCAGGATTGAAAGAGTTTCGAGCTGAAAAATTTGCTCCTGCAATGCGAGCAGCGGAAATGACCTTGCCAAGATGGACCGGAGGTTCGGGATCGGCTTCCGCGTTCGGTCCGCCATTTCCGGATGATGGAGGCTGTGCTTTTCCCGCCCTCCTTTGCTTTGCGTTCACACGAAGCAAATCGTACTTGGCTCGCCCTCTGTTCGGGCTTCACATTCGACTCGTCCATTGGGACGCCTTCACTCTGGTCTGTAATGTGCAAGCTTAGCATCTTCGAGCTCCAATCCAGCTGATGTCCCCGCGCCACCTTCTCGACATCTGCCAATTCGGGTGTCTTTGCAACATCTGTCGGTTCAGGCGCTTTTGCGGTGGCTGCTTGAGCGCGAGACTGCGACCTCAAAACACGGTCCAGAGAGGTCTCCACGGCCTCCAATCCCACGAGAACGGGCATTGACACTGGACCAATAACGAGTGTGTAGTTATCCACAACATCATGACATGTGGACTGACTCCTCTCGGGCACCGTACCAGGTGCGTAAGTGCAATCAATGTGGGTGTTCTCGTTGTATACATAGTCCGATGGCTCGCGGCTCTGCTCGTACAAATCGTGAGCGATTCTTTCCCCAACTCCCAGCGCGAACTGAGGCGGGCAGGGCCATTTAAAGGATGCGGTGTCGCCATTCAGACGGGCAGAGTGGCCCATCAACAACTCGGTATGCGATAGAGCATCGTTCGGAATCCCAACTGATTCGAGAGATTCCTCGCATAGGTCCGGATTTGCAGGCATCTGCCATTCCAGTACTATGATGTTCACCTTGTCTGGATCCATCTGAGTCCCTCCATTATCGACGACGCGACTCAATGCCTTCTGGATGAGCTGCAGAACCTCGAGATCGCTTCTGCCCACATAGAGCAATTTTCTGTTAAGCACGTCGATAATCAATTCAATATGCTTGATCAGCTCTGGCAGACTTTCTGAGTAAATGACGATGTCATCAAGATAAATCTCAATGAATCGACCCAAATAGTTGGAAAACAAGCTGTGCACATCTTCACCGATGCTCAGCGAGTTCGTGGGCAAAGGCACTACGAGCACGAAGGGCTTTTCGACTACCTTCCCAGGGTCGCGCGGCGTTGAAGCACCGCACGACAGTGCACCAATTTCGGCTGAGAGGTCCGGCGGCTCACCGAGCGCGACGGCGCAGGCATCTCCGAAGTCAGCGATGATAACAGGAGACACAGCCTCGCCTTCATCCTCTGAAGAATCACTAACACTCCGCAAGTCGTTAACAGAGTCCGAATCATCGCACTTGTCGCCGATATCATGATCGCTCAAGTCCTCGAAGGTGCTGTAGTCATCGTTGTCGCTGATGTCCAGTTCCGACTCTGAGTCGAATTGCAAGACAGATTCGAACTTCTTGTCGAACCAACCAGTCAAGTCGAACTTGGGGTTCCTCAGGTATGCTTTCGGCAGCTTCCTTTCCACTTTGCACTTAGGTTCATAAACAATGTACAGCTCGAGATTTTCGGGATCATCCTTGATCTCGAAGTCATCCATGCACTTGTAGAAGACGTCTTCGTACAAGTTCTCCAGAAGAGTTGCGGCCATTGTCGCGTAAGCATCCCCAACTTGGGCTAAATAACGCTGTCTGACTTTAACCTCTCGGGGATTAGTTCCCAGAGCTATTTGGCGGCGTCGCGCGTACCATAATCCCAATTTGAACTTGGGATTTTCGAGGTATGACACCGAGAGAAGAGTATCCTCCATTGTCAGTGTCTTGTTGTCTATCACAACAAAGTGTTCCAGCGACGTTCGGTAAACTGTAAATCGACGTGCAATCTGACTCTCGTGGTCATCTCCTGGGAAAGGCTGGGCCATGTGTAGCATTAATTCGGTGTATTGTGCCGGTAAGTCACCAATATAATTTGGAGGTAGTCTGCTCTCAGAACCATCGGACTCGTCCTTGCGAGACTTGTCATCAGAGATCCAAGAGTGCTCGTCGGTCTGGAAGCCAGTTTCCGACAAAAGTTCAAGAACTTCAAAAACTTCTGTGGTACTCTCTCCCCATTCGGCTTCGAGACTGACTGCGCCAACATCCAAAGTTTTGGAGACCTCGGTCGTTTCAAACAATACAGAATTCGATAGTATTCCTACACTGTGGGCACCAAACCCAGGTGGTTTTTCCTTAACCTTTGAACTCATCGAGTTTAACTCAGGGCATTCGCGAGCAATATGTCCAGGCTGTTCGCAGTTGAAACAGAGTCCTGCACCAAGGAACTTGTTGCGTTTCTTTTGCGATAGTTTGTGCTCCCACGGTTTGGGGTCTGTGTGTGTTGCAACATCAGGTTCACTGCTTGAGCCCGAATAATTCTCGTCTTCTTCAGAAGTTGATACTTCTTCCTCGAGTGTGTTCGAAGTATATGCCTTAGCTGCCGCAATCACAATTTCTGCAGCCTCGGCTCCAGCAACGACTTTCTTCCAAGAAGATTTCTCGGGATTCAACCTCGCGCGATACATCTCAGATTGAATCTCGGGGTTCAAGCTGCGCCACAAGCACACGACTTTCTCCTGGTCATCAGGCAGTCCAACCATCTGCCAAATTTCGTCTAACTCGGCAATGTGAGTTGTGACGTCCTTGTCGTTCTGGTAGCAGCGCGCTAAACGGTCGCGTTGCTGCATGCGATAGTCATATGGGAAACAATAATTCAACATGCTGATGAAAAAGCTCTGCAAAAGTCCATTCGCTTTCGCTTGCCGCAACTTTGCGGTTGTAAAATTCTTGTGCCCTACCACTCAAATGGTACGAAAGCATGAAAATCTTTCGATTCTCGGGTACTCTGCCCATTTCCAACCATGCAATAAATTGCAGGTAGAGGAATGGCTCTGGAACCCCGTCATAAACGGTAGGCGGAATTGGCTTCAGCCTCATGCCAGCTGAACGGCTTCTAGAGCTCGGCTGGTCTTCCTCTTCCGAGGGGTTATTCTCATCCTCATCGGCATCACTGTCGCTCGACGCCTCGCCATCGTCGTTCTCGGAGTCGGAATTCGAGTCCTGATCAGACGAACTGGACGAACTGGGTGGAGACGGCGGATCACCGCTGCTCTGACGAATAACTCGTTCCATAAAACCTCCAGCAGGAATCCTAGCTCTTGCTATCTTATTAGGTATGGAACGACTTTTAGATCGACTTTGTGATCTATCATTCCCTTCATAGTCATGTATCTGACTAGAAACGGTCTTGCGAACGGCTGCTTCAGCCTTACTGGATGACTCTTTCGGTACAGAGTCGCGAGAGTTTTTCAACTGCTGTAAGGAGTTTAATTTTTCCATTAACTCCTTAATTTGCTCATCGAGCGACTGGCCAGTCTGCGCACTGATTTTCTTGGTCAGCATCGCTTTTTCAGCAGCACAAGGGGTGGTCTTTTTCCCTTCTCTCTCTGTTTTGGTCTTCATAGACACTGATTCACGAACCTTAGGAAGTCGAACTTCGGGTTTCTCGGCAAGGACCTCACCCTCCGAGTGCAATTCAATGTCCATAAGATGGATGGTGACAGGGCTGGAGTCCCCGTCCTCATTCTTACTGTGCGAGGATCGCATTTCGGGCCGCTTGGGCACAACCGCGTGGTTCACAATCACGCGGGAGCGGCCCGCAGATGCATCATCACTCACGGGGTTGATCTCCATAGAGAGATCACCACTGTTGCGGTGTTCCGCCGCATCGGCCATGCGGCTGTAGTGAAGGGCCATGATGCGCAACTGCGCAGGAGTCATCTCAGACTCTGGCTGGAGAATGGGGAGCGACAAGAGCTCCTCCACCAGGCTACCTGCATCGAGTGCAGGCAGGGCACCTGGCTCCGCAGACGGAAGCGCAGGTGAGGCAGACACAACCCGGCTGTACAACAGCTCGGGAGTGACTGGGCGCGACTTGGGTGAACCCAAGTCGATCAACGATTCTCCCGAGGGAGATGCCGCTGGGGATGTACCATCGCGAGAGTCCGGTGGATTCAAAGGGATATCCTTGCGAGCCGCTGAGCGAATGCGATGGTGGGAAGCACGAGTAGCAGACATAGTAGATTGTAAAATTCTTCGAGGGGTGTCAGTAGCAAAGACGGCGTTGGCGGTTGATCAGACCACATAGACCAGAACAGAGCAGCAACAAGAGGGCTTTAGTCAAAAAGATGTAGCGGAAGCAAGACTAGCTTGAGTTCCGATACACGTAGTTGAGTTGGCGAACAATAACTGACCGTTGCAAGTAGTAATATTCACCGAAGAAAAGTACAAAACAACCGTCTACATATATATATACTACGATCAAGTGGCTGTACGCTACGGATCAAGGTCCGAATAAAGTAAGAAGAATTCAAACCGTTACACCAAGCCCCGGTAGCTAATTATAGCCTCCCGAGTGGGCGCAACAGTCCTTGGCACACTCTCGGCTATCGTTCCTCATTATTCATATATTTGTGCAGCCACCACGCTGTTTGTACACCATGACTCGATCGATCAATGGAACCAGGTTTGACTCGAACTATTTTGATGGCTCGGTTCATCTTGTCCGGCCCAACCGGTACGTTCCTCTGGTGCTAATCACGTTGGATACCCGCCTCATAATGTTAATTCCATCATGCCCTTGGTTTATGGGACGTACGGCATACCCCAATCCATCCGGATGGTTGAATACACCTTTTTGTGAAAAGTCTCCTTTGTGTTTCTTGAAGGACTCCAACTCTTTACCAGAGCCGTCGCGCCTAGAATACACTGACAGAATTCCATGCCACGTTATCTCCCTTATAGCTAACTACCCAGGCTGGTAATAGCTCCTGTATTGAAATAATAAGCCATTTATGCACAACTTCATATTTAAATGGTTGTCCTTAGCTAGCAAAATGAAAAATTGCTAGGGTGGCTCAGTGCCAGGCTCATCACTGGCATGCTGTCGCTCGGCGTGTCAGTGATTCAAGTGTCATTGAGCGTGAGCCTTGCGCTTTCAAAGGGCAAGGAACACTCTGCTCCTCTCACCCCGTCGGCTCATCATTGAACTCAACTAGGTACCATCTGTATATAGAGATTATTTCAAAATAAATTCAGTATTTAATGTGCATCGTGTTTGGGCAGCGAAAATGCTTGATAAGCTACAAAGAAACTACACTATTTACCTCCATCAGTACTGCCATGGTCGGTGGCTACCACTGCTGGCGCAGAGTTTGAGGTCTTTCGAGGGGAACTGTACTGAGTTCATCGAGAACTCTGCAAAGACCCCAATGTCTTTCGGAACTCTGCAAAGACCTGAGGTCTCTGTAGAGTTAGTTGAACCTTCTCTACAAAGACCTCACATCTCTGGGTTTTGGCAGGTCTTTGAGGTCTTTGAGAACTCTGCAAAGACCTTAAAGACCTCAGAGACCAACATGAAGTTTTACTGATGTGTGGTTCAATTTCCTTCACTTGGAACACATTCCACACAGCGACGGACGTCCTCTGCCACTCCGCTGTCGCGTGGTGTGTAGGAATTGTCGATCTTGATCTGGGATAGTTAGTTGAGCCCTGGAATGTACCGACTCTACCTCTAGAATGTTAATCTTTGCTCTGTTTAGGTTTCAATAGTTGGCTGACTTTCATAATGTCTCACGAGACGACGAACATGTCCGCTTCATGGATGGCTTGTCTCAGCTTCACACGGCACGGTATTCACTTGGCAAGTATCATACTTCGACTATCCATTTTCTTCAACTGTTTTCACATACTGGTAGGTTGACTTGCACCATTTTCACACAGGGACAGATATACCCATTGTTTTGAATATGTGTTGGTTTTTGCAGACAATCCTTGCCACCCGTGCACACCTCCACGGCAGCGGGCACATGTACTGTATTGAGGGAACTCATTCTCCACCGACTGCGAATGAAGTAGCCCTGCATCTCGACTTGCCAGTGGATGGCAATTCAAGCAAACATGCACCGTCTCTGCTTTCGGATCTCTCCGCATGGAAGTCTACAACGGCTTCACAGCGTTAAAGGAAATATGCATCGTTCTTGGCCCCAATATACACACCATCCTTGATTCGCGCGCCAACACTGCCGAATGGAGACATTGATTTTCCACCGGCTGCAAATGCCTCTTCACTCCCTCAATTTTCATGGATTAGTTCTGCACTTGGGCTCATGTCTTCCGCATGGGGCACTGCTGAGCGGTGAGAGTCCAACACCTCTTCCATTTCTTACGTTTTTCTTTTCTTCTTTATTTCAACATGGCTGTTCATCTCTTCAGCGCTATAGCCCAATATTTTAAGCATCATCAATTGACAGTACACCGTGCATGTCTGCTGCCGTTCCAAAAATTGTACTCACAATTTTGCTTAATTTATTTCATTTAGTGCGATGACCGGCGCACGCCGAACTTGAACCGTGGGAACATGCAGAGAGGCCATTCAATTGGGTTCGTGTGTACAGAATACCTTCAAATTGGAGTGGTCAGTACGTGAAAGAACTTGGAAGAATAATGTCTACAAAATGAACCAACGAAATAAACGAGGTGTACGGACAAGAACATTTGAATGTTCATCTCCTGATGATGGTTGTAATATCATCGTTCAACTTTCAGGACACTTACAGAGTGGTGCGATAGACCCCATATGTATACTAAAAGATGTATCAGGTCATACATAGCCCAGGATTCGGGTCAATGCAATATTCAACTCAGTTCACATGGCGGTTCACAAAAGTGGTACTGTACTTGCCAAGGGTGAAGTTAGCACAAAACAGTACTGACATTTCTGAGGCTTTCGTGCACCAAATTTTAAACACAATACAGAAATCTGAAATAAATCAGAGATGACGGGGGAGTCCCCAGGATTGGCTGGCATTCTTTAGATCTGGGAAAACCACGGGAAATGAGAGCGGCTGAAAGAAAATCCATTCAGACGAACTTTATTCAACTCCTGATTGGTGGATTTATGAGGTAAAGTGCCGGCGGCACTTATGTTGAAGACGTTGACAGGCGCTTGCTGTGACGCGACAGACACATGGACACATCCGACTGTAGCCCAGACCGGCTGACGGAGCTTGAAAGAACATGTTGCCGTTGTTAAAGTATGGGCCATGCACAGTACACAGTAGTTTCACGCTCCCAAGCCATTCTAGTTTCGTTGAATCAGGGGCTCAACAATAACAGACACCTACGAAGGACGGTCTGAACTGGGTCTACTGAATATGAGCTTTAAACATTTGATTCATATTGGAGGAAGAAGAGTTGATGAGTTGAGGTTTAATTTGGATGGAGAATATTGAATGAAAATTTACTGCACAAAAGCCGCGAAGCTAGAGAAACCTGATAGAGGCTAGTCTCTGTAACAGAACCGATATATTGACGATGAACAAGTAGGTGTCAATATATGGTCTGTTAGCAATCACGATCACCTCAGGAAGGGACCGATTGATTACGCAATCGGGTGGCTGTGTCACTCGCCTCGACACCCTGGAAATGTAGCTTACGGTGCGTCTCTTGCTTTCTACTTGTGCCGAGTGGTATGTATTGCCCTCAGAACCATATTCCCAGCATTTACTGCATGAATTTCCATTGAGTTTTCATATTTCGGGAAGAGCCGCAAGCATCGGGATGATCGGCTGAATCGGGCTTGGATAATGGCTCTTGCCCGAAATACGTACCATTCCTGTTCCAAATATTCTACTACTTTCCCAGACCTCGCAGGCGACGTTCTGAAGGCTTCCTGGGACAGAACGCCACGAGAAATCCCTACAGTGGGCTTGGTTTTGGACGCGTCGACCGCACACAGCCACCCGATTGCGTAATCAATCGCTCGCTTCCTGAGATGATTGAGATTGCTACAAGACTAGATAGAGGCCACGGGTCCCTTTGCAAAAGTTCCAAAGGGATAAACAGGGGTCCTGGAGTCCATTGCCGTCACTCACCAGTGATCCGGTCGCTACCTCGTCTTGATCTCCCGATGTCACATCTTGATTTAATGATGAACTGAGTCCCACTGGTGGAAGGTTCACCAGTGCGACTCAAGCACTGACAGTGGGACTCGCTTACCGACAGTGGTAGTGGCTGAGTCCCACTCCCACCCTTCTCGTATATACTCAAATCTTTTCCATCGTGCTGATATTGAAAATGTCCCATGTGAAACTGTATGGTGGAAAGTCGCAATCGGAGGTGGTGGCCGACGTGAACTGAAACTAACCGATCGTGACGTCCTGGCAGGTGCGAATAATATCAATGCGGTTCCCGATTTGGATGTAGCACGTTTCAGATTTGAGTTTCAATGCACTAAGGATGAAGTTCCTGATGCTCTTAGCAAGAAAGTTACTTTCATGGCCTTGGAAATTCCCTTGCATGATCTTGTGGCTTGTTTGACTTTACTTGAGCTCAAAGCCGTCGCTAAAAGGCATGGATGCTGGATCTTCTCGAGGTTGAATGTTGCAGGTGCGAGAGAACAGTTGCTGACACATTCCTGTGAAGTCGCCCGATGCAAACAGTTCTATTGCATAGTTTCCGTTGACTATCCTCGTGATCTCGCCGCTGTAAGGAAGGCTAGATTCAATGCAAAACAACAATTGATAGAACCCTCATCTGCGTTTAGGTCTCATGCAGACCAGATTCGGAGAACAGAGGCTGGACGTTACCGATTCCATCGAAAATTTGCAGACAATACTTTGCAGAACTCCGAATTCCCGCCAGCACCTCTTAGCGATGGTGATTTGCACCGAATATTAGAGAGTTTGCGGTGGAGCCACCCAGCGCCACCGGGTGGCTCATCAGGCATGCGGTACTGGGTGGCTATATGATCTGGTGGCTGCTGGGAACCTGTCTGTTATGACATGTATCGGGTGCGTAACACCTTAGTGAATCCTACTGCTCTATCTGGCTGTGCAAAAGGCCACTCTCAAGTTTCGTGTCAGCTGTCTGAATTGCAGTTGCTCTCGGAGTTTGGAGAAGAGCTCAGAAAATTAGCATCCAGCACTCTGCCAGGGCTCGCATGTGTATGAGAATGTGTTTGTATAGGCATAGTGCATGTACAAAAGTCAAGAGTCAATTTTATTCATGCCACTTAATCAGCCACCAAGTGACGTAGCCACCCAGTACCACATGCCTGATGAGCCACCTGGTGGCGCCAGGTGGCTCCACCGCAAACTCTCTATTGACGAATTCTTCTATGGCTGTTCAACCGGATCATTTCTTGGAAGCTGGATGTGCAGTATGTGGGCGTCTAACACCCTTGAGCAGGCTGTCCAAGTTAGCAGAGTTCAAGCCATCTCTGGACTGCTTAATTGCAACTGATGTTACGCGGAAGGAGCAGTTCAATGTCAACCATCCTGTAGAGGAATTTGAAGGTCCAGTGCTAGCTGCGGGTTGCGAGCATGCTTGCATCGACTGTGAGACAGCTCTGATGGGAGGAAAGAGACCGAAATATGCTCTTGCTAATCATGGATGGATTGGTGAAGTACCACCTCAATTGCAAGACTTGAGCTATGCAGAACAGGTCATGATTGCAAAAGTCAGACACAATAGATGTGTTATGAGGGTGAATTCTGGTCGAGTGCGTATGCATGCGAATACAATTATGTTTCTGCAACCTGTAGTCAAGATCTACCACAAACTACCTCCTTCGCAAGAGGAGCTGAGTGAAGTTTTGGCTTTTGTTTTCATTGGCAGCGCCGCTCCTACACAGAAGGATTTTGATAGAACTCCTATGTTAGTTCGCAAACAACGCGTCTTGGATGCTCTTGAATGGTTAAAACTTAACCATGCAGGCTATCGGGACTTGGAAATTGATCGAAAGAATCTAGCCGCATATAAGCACATTGACATACCAGTCAAAGTTGACTTTCGACGATCAACTGGTACTCCAGATGAGTCAATTCCTGCAGAGGCACGTAGTTTGAATGACGACAATGAGGAATATGGAACATCTCAAGGCCCATGCACTTTTGCAGTCCATGGTCTGACATCCACTCAGCATTCCCATTTCATTACGAAAGGAATGGAGGAGATCAAACGGTTCGCAGTTGCACATTTGAAAGACCACAGGGACATGTTAGGAATAGGCCGTGGAAAGGAACCAGAATCCATGTATGATAATGTGGATGCATATCCCGGAATGTTTCCTTGGTTGTTTCCATACGGTAAAGGCGGAATCACTGCGTTCCGACCCCATGTAGACACACCCTCAGCGCATGTCATGTACCTTCGTCTCCCTTCGTCTACTGGGGTAGAAATACTTGTACCTCTGTCAACAAGCCGATATCGACACGGGTTTGGCGCTGTTCATGTACCTTTGACTTCCTTCGTCTACGTCGGGTATATTACCTTTGCCCAAGGTTCGGTTACCTTCAGCTACCTTCATGTACCCCAGTATACAAACTTTTTCCAGTTGTTCTGGCCCAGTTTCAATATTGTTTCGATGTTTTATGATCTAAATGGGCTTGCAATGTGTTCGGGGATCTCAAACAAGCGTGTGGCGGTGCTCCACGCGTGTCCGGAAGTATTTCGAGACTGATCAACCTACGCGATGTCGTAACGCTCTCACACCGCTCGGCAAGAAATCCTTGGCAGCCGGCACTGAAGCAATACTCTAGTGAACTCACCAGGAATCAAGTTCAATTCAGTATTTGAACATCCAGCTCTAGATCAGCTCCATCTACCCTTGGTCTACCTTGGATAAAGTTCGTGTACATGGGTCCACATTGGTCCACCTCCGTGTACACTGGTAGACCAAGGGTAGACCTAGCGTAGAACAACTCCGTCCTCAGGTTGAGCATATGGGTAGCCATAGGGGTATGTGTACCCTGTGTCTACCCCGGTAGACAAACCCCCTGTGTACGGGGGGTCGGAACGCAGTGAATAGGTCATCCTAGCCACAAGGGTAAAATTTCTGACATGACTCGTAAGCGAAATTTATTGTTGTATCACGACAAACGATTTCAGATGGATATGTATTTCCCCATGATTGCCTTCAATCAACAGCAGATGAAGGGCTCAGCAATAGGGAGCAATATAACAGTGAAACGCTCGAAATTTCCTGAAATATCGAGAAGGCTCTTGAATATGGACATGTCAGTTGTAGAACGTTTGGCCAACAGAATGTCGGAAGGAGAAAAGGTCAAGCCAGAAACCGACGAGGAGAAACAGTGTTTTTGCACTTTTGACTGATTTAGACGGAATTGGAGCTCATGTAATGGGTTCGGCTATAGCCAAAAAAACTCAGCGTAATCAAATCTGGTCTATGATTTATTTCATTGGTTCTCCAACTTAGTTTATAACCCTGGCCTGTGGCGACAGTTGTCACCCGTTGGCTTTATACTATGCACAGACAGGAACAACATATTATCCGGAAATCTTCACCTCCGATCAGCGATATAAACTCATGTCAAAGAATCCTGTAGCTGCGGCTCGCTTCTTTCATTACATGGTTACAGTGTTTTTAGAACACGTTCTATGTTGGCAGTCTATGGAGCCAGGCTTGTATGGTCAGACAAGGGCATTCTTTGGAACGGTTGAACAACAAGGTAGGCTGACATTGCACTTACATATATTGATATGGATTCTGAATGCATTGTCCCCTCAAGATATCAGGGATCGACTACTGAGTAAAGATTCAGTGTTTCAGAAAAAGTTGGTGGAATATCTAGAGTCGGCGCACCAAGGAGAATTCATTCATGGATCAATGCGGGATATCGAAACACGGATAGGTTTCAAGCTGCATCCTACCCCCGGAGGAACTGGATCGTCAGTCCACTGACAAATACAAGGTGCCTCTTTTTACGCTGCCCAGAGTACCACCACCTTTGTGTAAAATCAATCATGCTGACAACACAGCTGCTGCGTGTTCTGCCTGTGACGTATGGAGAAAATGGAAACTAGAGTATGAATATGAGATAGATGACATATGGATCAGAACGAACTTGCATTCGTGTAGGGCCTCAGTCCAAGATGCATTCGAGGAAGCGAGAAAGAAAGACTGGAAAGGAAAAGAATCTCACGCGAGGACGAAGCCATTCTGGGAACGACGCGGTTGTATGTCCTCCAAAGGTATATGTAAAGCCCGATTCCCTAGAGAAACCTTTGCAGAAACAACGGTCGACGGAGATGGACACATCAACTTGAAGAAAAATGAACCGTACCTGAACACCATGTCAAAAGCTGTCACGTATTTCTGCCGATCCAACACGGACGTGACGAGCCTATTGTCAGGGACAGCTGTCAAGGCAGTAGTGTCCTATGTCTCTGATTATGTCTCTGATTATGTGTCTAAAATGGGATTAAAGACATACCAAGCGTTCGCTTCTGTATATGACGTGTTTGAAAGGAACTCCGAAATTTTGGACTCAGGAGCAACAGGTTTGGAGACGTCTAAGACTTTGATGAGACAAATGATCAACTCAATGACCACAAAAATGGAGATTGGCAGTCCAATGGCATCCATGTACGTACTGGGATTTCCTGACCATTATAAAAGCCATGAATTCGTGAATTTTGCATGGCGACCTTACGTTTCATTTGTGAAAAGATGTTGGATGCTGTTGGAGGGAAACGATGTGGGAGATGATGTTGACGACTTTGTAACGGTGAAAATGCATGAGGACGGAACTTTCGTTGCTGGGTCCGATGTGGATGACTATCGCTATCGACCATCAGTGTATGAGCATATGAACCTTTACGAGTGGGTGCAAACTTCTGAAAAGAAAGCCAGAACACGGGTAGAATTGCGAAAGTTTGATGAGGAAGTAGCAAGCGCGGAAAAAATGAAAGCTGCCGACTCAGATCCAGTAAACGTTGAAGATGAGTCCAGTGAAGAAGACGATGACTTTATTGATGACGACTTGGGATCCGATAAGGATTGTGCTGCTTCGGACAGCTCTGTTAGCGATGTGAGTGACTGGAGCAGTGAAGATGACGACGACACGGTGACCAAGAAGATGTCCCGGAAAGAAAAAAAATATAGACGCACTCGTCATGATTTCCTGCCGGTGCATAAGTACACTTACAGGACCCACACTGTTCACTGCGACATGCGAAAGATCAAGACCATGATTCCAAATTTTCTGGGAGGAGCATTACCACGTTCGGATAAAGGCGATCGTGAATATTATTGTATGACAATGTTGACTTTAGGGCATCAAACCGTCCCCGTAACTTTACGGAATTACGTGCCGTAATTACGGTTACGGGGCCGTCCCGTTTGAGCATTCGGGACAACTCATTACGGTACGGGATACGGTACGGGTTGAGGCGTATTACGCCCCCCCGTACCCGTCCGTTTACGCGTAATTACGGGTGCAAAATTAGCGTAAGGCGGCGATCAATCTTGACGAAACAACTTGCCTGCAACCCCTACACGTAGTGCTGTCCATTAATAATATGAAATAATATATTATTAATATATTAATGATAATATGGATACAATATGGCTTCGGGATGGCCTGCATAATATTGATATAGCATAATATAATACGATATGATATTGATATAATATGATATGGTGGCCACCATATTATTGTATTATTTTCATACCCCAAACCTGGAGCTGCACACAGATCATGGCAATTGCTGGTGAGCTGATCCCATCGAGGCCGTGAGAAAGTCATTTCGGACCTTGAAACGACCGGCAAATTCTGAACAGCGACCCAAAAAAAGTAACTCACCCCTATGTGAGGTTCAAACCACACATCACAACAGACATTCTTGAAATCCCAAGGTGATTAAATGTGTCTGACTGGTCATCTATACACAGTGTAACAAGAGAGCAGCTGAAATAGCACCTTTCCAAATACCTTGACTACATAAAACTGCTCAACATAGAACTGGAGAAATATTATTAATATATTGTCAATATATTATAATACGTATTAATACATATGCAAATAATATACTACAAATACGATATGGAGGGCTAGGAGCATAATATGATACTAATATAATATGATATGGCAAAAACCATATCAATATCATATTATGGACAGCACTACCTACACGCCCCTGACGATTTACTATCAGTGGAGCTCACTGACAACTGCAGCTCGGAGGGCACATCACGACACAAGCCGAACTTCCCGCGCTCCTTGCCATGCAAGTTGTGCTCTCTGTCTTACTTGAGCTCTGAGATTGTCAATCCAATCTGCCTTGTGTTATGTGACCTATCATATACAATAAGTTCAGAAAGTCTCCAGAGTTGCCACAACATCTATGGGACTTGTTCGCCTCAGACTACCGAAGATTGTTTCCCTTTGGGTTCATGACCGACCGCTCCAGCTTCTGTAATTTTTCTGCTCCATTTCCATTCTTTGCACTCCACTTGCCATTGTTTTTTACAGGAAAAAATGAGATAGGCCCGATTTCGATGTCCGATCGAATCGTTTTACTGCAAGGTATTTAAGCCCGTGCAATTCCCTGGAGCACTTCACAACTCTCATGTCTGTCGACATGCACTCTGTAGTGGTTGAGTACCGCAAATGTGGTACCAACAAAAGTCTACCGAGTACGCTGCATTTATTATACTTATCCATATGCTTCGTTGACATGTCTGTCTTTGACCAGAGCGCAGAACTCTCTTCACATCACGCCCTGACGCTGTCGTCTTCAACTGCCTCCAATGGTTCCTTGTCAATCTCCTCTTATTTTTGCTCCCAAGCGTGACTGGCATTGGTGCCATTTTTCTGCTCGGCTCTCGCCTTGGTATTTCAGCATATGAATCTCCTCAAGAGCTTGCATACTTCCTTGCATATCTCTCGGTATACAGCGGATGTCTTCTGCTACTTTTTGGCAAGCCTTTCTTCCCCACATCCTAATTGCTGGACGTAAGTGAAATCCACTTCTGAATTTTCTCTCGCCACTGATTTCGGATTTTCAGTTTTAGACCCCCGCATTTCATATGAAACTTTACGCCAGGATTATGCTGATGATTTGTTGATGCTCAGTGAACTGGAAAGTTCTAAATCAGATTTGCATGTCCACTACGACCTCGAGTATGCACCGGCGGCAGTCTCTGGCCCGAGTTCAGTGCACGCTGATATCTCCGCTGGCAGCTCTCCTCAAAAAATCGACTTTCTAGCTCGTTATCGAAAGCGCGGCCAACTGTCACAGTCAGACGAGCTCACAGAATATTTCAGGATCACTAGCATTCCCGAGCACCCCGACATCGATCCTATTCAGTGGTGGTATGGCCGCCGCCATCAATTCCCTAATTTGTATTGTCTTGTTCGCAATGTTCTCAGCATTCCAGGTGTGCACTTTGTACATCTTCCAATCCGATATTCAACTATTTTAGGCTCCGCGGTTGCCGTCGAGCGGATTTTCTCGGGCGGTCGTGACACAATCGGGCTCCGCCATGCCAGTCTAAAGGCGGAGACAATCAAGACACTGATGTTTGTCAAGGCACGCCTTCGCATGTCGCGCAGCGCTGTTATTGATCTTGTATCTTGTCGGGGATGATACGGACTAGAGTACTAGGTTACTACACACATGTCAGTAACACATTCGAAATTTCCTCATTTTTTTTCTGTAAACTACCCGTAATTACGCCGTAAACGGGTCTTACGCACGGGTCCCGTCCCGTCTGAGCCCTTCGGCCTCACACTTTACGCACGGGTCGACCCGTAGCGTAAGCCAAAAACGGGCGTAATTTTTACGCCCGTGGGCGTAATACGCACGGGTTGATGCCCTAGTTGACTTTGTTCAAGGCATGGCGAGACCCGAATGACTTGAAAGACACCTTCTCAACTTGGGACCAGACTTTCCTTGAACACGAGTTCACTGAAAGACAGGCACAATTGCTCAAGAATTTCAACCTCCGGTACGAATGCAATGATGCCCGTGATGACTATTATGCTATCATGAAGCGAAAAGAAGCTGAAAAGACGAAAGGATACTCACATCCAACTTTAGGAGCCGAAGATATATTTGACGGAGATCTAAATGACTTTGATTTTGCAGACGATGAAAGGATATATGGGGAGGACGTGTCATTCGGTAAGAAGACGTTGCGAATGATCCGGGAGCAGGACGTAATGCGGTCCGTTTTGCAGAATGCAAGGTGGCTGAACAAGCTCAAAAACGGACCTGCAGCTTCATTATCATCTGGCTTCTCAGCACCGTACAAGAATCGTCAAGGGTGGACCGAATTAGTGAAGATGGAACGTAAAAAATTGACGTCTAACAAACTGATTGACATACCGCCTCAACGAGCACGTCCGAATGTCAACGAGGATACGGACAGAGTTGAGGTTGTTCCTTACACGTTTTTTAATCCTAGTCGCAATTTTTCATCCCAGGAAACGACGGATATATTAAATGAAATTACCGTCAAATGGAAATTGAATACTGAACAGGAAAGGGCGTTTCGGATATTTGGGTCTCATGCATCATCTCCGCAGAAAGAGCCATTAAAAATGTACCTAGGTGGCATGGGAGGGACTGGGAAGTCTAATGTATTCAAAGCGATATTAGACTTTTTCCGTTTGAGAAATGAAGAATATCGGTATCTTGTACTTGGACCGACCGGGTCTACAGCTGCACTGTTGAACGGATCTACTTATCATTCAGTGTTTAGAATCCCTCATGAGAGCAAAAGCAAGAATCGCGATGACATCAATGGGTTTCCAAATGATGCTGCGGCCATGGCAAATGTCAATGAGCGCCTCCGCGGAGTGGAGTACATTTTAATCGATGAAGTTTCCATGATGTCTTGTACAGATTTGCATGTGCTCGTTACTCAAGCAGCAAAGGCTAGAAATCTACATCATTTGGAATTCGGAGGTTTGAGCGTACTGTTTGCAGGGGATTTCGGTCAATTGCCTCCGACAACAGGTAAATCTCTGTACGATGGACAAGTAGGCTTGAAGACTGAGAGCCTCACCAAAGTGGCTGATCAAAGCGCAGTCTTTGGTAAGATCCTGTGGCATCAGTTCAACACAGTCGTCCTTTTCAGAGAAAACATGAGACAGCGAGAGCAGACTGAGCTGGACGACAAACTGCGCACAGCGCTGGTTAACATGCGTTTTGGAGCGTGCACTGAAGAAGACATTGCTTTCTTGAGGGGTAGAACAGCCAGCAATCGTCCGTCCCATCCGCATTTGGATGACAAGAAGCTGAGAAATGTATCAATCATCACAGCACACAACGTTGATAAAGACATCATCAACCAATTGGGACCTGAAAGGTTTGCCAGAGACACTGGTAGAGAGTTGATATCTTTTTACAGTGTAGATCGGCTGAGCTCCTTGGCCGTAGATAGGTGGAAGTGGAAACAATGTCACCAGTCCTTTTTTAGAGCAATTGGACCAAAATTACGCCAAGCATTGTGGGACTCCCCCCCTTCGACAACAGTGGAACAAGTGCCTGGATGTCTCAAATTATGTGAGGGAATGCCAGTCATGATTAAAAGTAACGATGCAACTGAACTTTGCATTACGAAGGGCCAGGAAGCTGTAGTCGTGGGTTGGGATAGCAATGTTGGCCCAGACGGGCAAAAGATTCTGGATACTTTATTTTTGCGCTTGGAGAAACCACCTCGCACGATAAATATACCTGGGCTTCCTGAAAATTAGACCGGTGACCGTCTGTCGTATCGAAACTATGTGGTGAGGTTGTGTCGATAGACAGACCGGTCGATCGGAGTTTAAATTCTCGATACGCGCGAGTTGCCCCAAATAGGCTATTATATAAGCGAACTTTGGCGGAGCGGTGCCGTTAGCATTTGATGTAAACAACAACAATGCGAATCGAAAAATAATCCACAGTCTTCAGTCCAGTTGAAAATGACCACAAAAATTTCCCAGTAGCCTTGAATATCTTTTTTTTTAACCTCGTGTATCTTCCATATATTCAATTCTCGTCACTAAGGCCTAGACGACACTTGCTTATCTAATAGCCTTTTATGGTATCTCGCGCGTATTGGGAATTCAAACTCCGATCGACCAGCCTGTCTATCGACACAACCTCACCATACAGTTTCGATAGAACAGGCTGGATTCGAGCCTACCTGAAAATGTAGTGCCGATGACGAGGACATCGATTCACGTTACAGCGTTGCTTCAGGTGACTCCTTGCTTTCTATTACTCGCGAACAGGTATTAGTGCTTCCGAACTTTTCAATGACCGATTATGGGTCACAAGGAAAGTCCCGGGATCCGAACGTCGTTCACCTCAATAATTGCAGAGATCATCGTGCTTATTATGTAGCACTATCGAGAGGCTTCAAAGCGGAAAACACTGTTATATTGCAAGGCTTTGACGAGGGAAAAATCACTAGAGGTATGAACGGACATTTGAGACAGGAATTTCGTGAACTTGAGTTATTAGACGAAATCACGAGACTGAAATACGAAGGCAAGTTACCTGAATCCGTGAATGCCATCTATCAACGTCGTTTGATTCAAAAGTATAAGGCCTGGAAGGGTCCGAAAGTGCTGGCTAGTGAGAAAAAACTTCATAAAGCTCTCTGCTACGACGAAAACCTAGATCGCGAAGAGCTTCCTTCAGATTACGGCACTTGGGCAATTAAGGCTGGCCTGAGGTCCAATGTAAAGCGCAAACTAGAAGGCGCTGCAGTAGAAGGTTGAGAAGTTGCAAAGACGAAGTTGAAAAGACCGAAAATAGGCCATCCACCGCCATCAGATTTCATGCAGCGTCAGAGCTTTAATGCGCCGAGAGGCACAACATGGGACGATCAGAATTATAGCTGTGCGTACGACGCGTTATTCGCTTGTCTATTGAATGTTTTCGAGGAGGATCCCGAATTTTGGTCGAATGCATTCGGGGAGAGTAGCTTGTTCTTGAGCGCATGGACCTCGGTTCTGAACTTGTCAAGCAATAATACACCAGAAGAAGCGCGAGATATGGCAAGGAACTTACTTCATCGCGCTGACTCGTCGTCATTCCCAACAGGTCTTGCTCTGATAGCAATAGATCCTTTATTCAAGGCAGTAACTGACGACAAGGCGTACGCAATCTTCCAAACCTTTTGTGAAAGATGTCAGTTCAGTGAAACTCCGATACCTGCTTTCAATCAATACCACGACATCGGATCGTCTGAGCTGAATACTACGCATCCCAACGGAATCGGCGTTCGTGAATGGTACATGATTCACCGATCCAAATACGTACATAATTGCGAGAGGTGCGGTCTACAAGGGATTCGTCAACAAATGCTGAAAAGCTTCGCTTTCACTGGCCTTCCGTCGTGGCTGATAATTGGGATAAACAGCCCACAGATTAGATTGGAAGCTCGTTTCCATCTGAATGAATATACTGGTTCGTCAGAGAATTAAGACTTGCCGGTTTGATCTACCATTCCGCACTCAGGAATCATTTCACCGCAGTAGTAGTTGACAGGCAAGGGAAGCTGTGGTACTGTACTTTTTCATTCAATTCGACAGTCACGCGTCACGCACCCCTGTGTCGATCACGAATTTTGGTCGGAGTCACGCGTCACGCAGTCCTCTGTCGAACCTCCCGGCAGTCACACAGGTCCCAAAATTGCTCGAAGGTCTGGAATAGGGCGAAAATCAACAAAATTTTCGGCTTGAATGTAGAAAACTTCCGGGTGTCACGCTGAAATTTGGCGGTTGCCGCAATGTCGAATAGCTAAAATGAGTCACGCGTCACACCCCATGTCGATTTGAACGAAAAAGTACAGTATCACGACGGGATGACAACCCGAAACGAAACAGCTTTGATAGGAGACCTGGCCGTGTTGCAGGATACTCGAAGTCTGCATTACCTTGATGGAGACATTAGACTTTGCGCCGTCATATACTGCGACAGCCGCAACGGTCAACCCTTTGTGGATTAGTTCCGAGTGACGAGAGTTACTCGGAGAGTACCCAAAGAAGCCAGCACGGAGCTCAGCGATGGCTGGGTGATGGTTGCCGGCCTTGAGACGGCCTGGTCATTGCAAGATTGAAAACAGAGGAGTTGGACCGTCGACGTTGGTGGAAGCGAAAGAGCGAATTAAGCCTAGAACGGATATCGGGCCGCACGGCCCGTATCGAGCTCTGGAGCAGGGCAACATAGCTCTAGAAGACTTTTGGCGCTGCAGTAAAGTGAGTTCTTTTCGTTTTCCTTGTTCTATCTATCGATCTCGAGATCTCATTGATTGTAGAATCAAGTCGCGTGTTCTGTTAAGGTCAATATTCAAGACCTGGCAGGTAAGTTTTCATTCTGAGCGATACGCTTGCATTTAACTTACCTCCAATTTCAAAAGTAGACGACTCAAATGCACGCAGCCGTGTTTCAAGTTGTCAATCGGCGGCTTGCTTTGTGTTTGGATGGTACGGGAAGCAGAGGAAGCAGATCAGACTTAGCCGAGTGGCTTGCCAAAATGGCTTGTGCCCCTCAGCGGAGTTTAAATTAGCCGTGACGGGCTTGCGTGGCTTGGCTTGTGGCTTGGCTCTGCTTGTGCTCGGCTACAGTACATCTTCACACTGTGGATATTTCCATTATTTCTCAATAATAAAGCTCCCTTGGCCACTCCTGCCTTCATGGTTGTCTTTATACCTTCCAAATCAACGCCGTCGCCGTCATTGATGGCATCTGTAGCGGCGGCAAGCACCGGTCCCCTACTCTGTGGCAGTGCGACTCTCTCGGCATCATCATTAACTCACTGCTCAGGCTTTTGAGGTTTCAACTTGATATCAATATAGAAAGGCTCTAGGAGTCTACTGGCAAGTTGGGGAATATTTGAAATTTGTTTCTGCAGGCTAAAGCTCGCTCGCTCGACACTGCCGCATCAATCAGCTCTCATGGTTGCGTTCATCTGAGATAATTTCAACCCCTGGACAAGAATACGCTCGGATTTTGGGGGGTTTAGCCGTCACAGGGACCTGACAGGCGACCTGAATTTTCTCAGCAAACTTCAACATGCCCTGAATGTCAGAATGTCCTATCGTTTCCCATGATTTGCCGGAATACTGATGATTGTATTCATACCAATATTTCAGTGAGTGCTGTTTTTCATTAGTATTCACTGGGTGGTTCTCACTCATAGTCATAGTTGAAGCCATCTGGGACATGACGTCAAGAAACGATGTGAGTGGAGCGATGGAGCGTTACATCATATCACGTGACCGGATTGATGGTCGCGGCACTTTGGCGTGTAGAATCAGGTTTCAGGATCACAGAACCCTTCTTTGTTGCACAGAGTAGGGGATCAACGATGGTTGAAACAGCGACGACGTATTTGGTGCAATAATCCACGAATTTTCCGTCAAAAGTCATAACATGGTGCTTCGGGGATCCCCCATTGCTGACCAGAGCATAAATGTAGAGCAACCTCATGCGGCGCGCAAGTTGAATTAGTTCACCTTCAAATATTATGTGGACGGACTACTTGCGCGCACAAGTGTCTTGCCGTTTTGCCTAGTGCAAGTACGCAGCTTACCAACGATCACTACCTAATACTTCCAAAGTCTCAACGGTGCCCAAGGGAGTTGATTCGAACATTCACTGGCAAGAGCTCGTGAACGTCCAAATTTTGCTGGTGAGTCTTCATTCAACAGCGCTGCCGGAGTTGATCGTACCATTATTGATCTGTACTTTTTATTCAACGCATCTCAGCTGTCTTCCCGACAAAGGACTAGAAACCAAATTATTCTCACACCTGTTCAGAGCCGTGATGCTGAAATACTTCAACTATGAATTTTCCCACAAATAACATTCAGAACTTCACTAGAATCAATCAAAGTACTTGGGATGTAACATAGTTTGTACTGAACATAGACCGAGCCCTTCTAACTACTCCCTTGCTATCGTGTTTGCTCCTTTGATGGCATCAGACAAATTGGCTTGTGATGGCCTAATCCATGTTCGATCTCGCTCAATTCGGTGTTAATTCTCATTAATCCGACGCAGATTTATGATAGGATTACTATGGGACATTTTCCATGTTGCTAGGACCTTCTCATCAAAAGAATACGTCTACTTTTCGACACAAGCCAGCGCAAGCCTGAATTGATGGCATCAGCCAGAATGGCTTGTGCCCGCCATTTCATCGACAATGGGGAAATGGCCCTCCCCTTGTAGTATATTAGCTCTAGTAAGTGACTTCACACCTCGCAGAGCCAATTTCAAACCATTGAGGTCAAGAGTTTTGGATTATTTCATATTTAATCCAAATGTCTGGTTGAACTCAAGTTCCACTGGCGACGAGAACGGGAGAGGCTGCCGGAATTGGTCACAGTGTGATTTAGAGAACTCATAGTAGCAAAGATACAAGAGGGCAACGGTCAAATTGCATTGGCTACATCAGACTTTTGACATGAAACTTTTTACCTTTTTCAAGCTTGAAAAAGGTCAAAAAAGGCCGATAAAGGCCCAAAAGGTCGCCAAGGGGACAAGGCCCCAAGGACTAGACCGATTTTCACAAGGTCCGCAGATCCTGCTAAAAATAGTTTGATTTCGGGCTGTTTCCGGTGGTTTTGGGAGTGCTAAAGCTTGTTTTGAGCGACATGTAGACTGGCACAAGGCCACTGCATGTATATTCCACAAGTATCTACATAATTGAGAGGGTGAAATATTTAGGTTTTTGCCTTTTTGACCTTGCGAGCTTGGCGCCAAGCCGAAAAGGTCACAAAGGTCACAAGTTATTTGTCAAAAGTCTGATGTATACGCAAACAGCTATCTTGGTTTGAAATTCTTCACACCCAGCCATTGCTTGCAGATTTTTGAGCTAGTCTGAACACCTTCGAGAATCGTGCTTGTGTACCTAGAAACAATGTTGTGGAATATATTCATTGAGCCTCACAAGCCAAGTGGCTTGCGGAAGGGACATGAGTGGGCGCGCTATCAGCCGCGACAGTGACAGGTAATCGTGGGAATATATGGATTGCGCGAGAAACGGTGACGCGGGAACCTCGAGAGAGTTCAATACAACATACCTATCATACAGGATGTGTTCCCAGTGGCTTAGACGAGATGCTAGGAGCACAAGCCACTTTCCAATTTTGGCTGGTGCCAAGGCGCCAAAATGGCTTGCCAAGCCAACAAAATGGCTTGCCAAGCCGACAAAATGGCTTGCACAGCCAAATCCAAGCCCAAGCCAAAAAAAGCCATTTGGCGCGGGCGCAAGCCATTTTGGCAAGCCAAAAACGTCACTCTCGGAAGCAGATAGATAGAGCAGACTTGAAACTCGAAAGGTGTGTCCAGTTTTTTTTTCTTCATGCGCAAAGTTGCTCAAAGTAAAATGCAGTATTGTCTGCTCATAGTACATACGATGCGCCGTAGCGGCGATATGACGTGCTGCGTCCACACACACTCCCGAATCAAGTCAACTCATGTAGCTGGGACTGGGCGCACTTTCGGGAACGCGCGGCTTGCGAGGAATAGGTGATTTCAAGAATCGTGTATTCAACTTTGACTTACAGCCTATTCTGTCCACTGCTTTAGGCTCCCGCACTCGCCAGCACCTCCCGTCGCTCGCGAGCCACTAGCCGGGTGTATCCACCTTCTGTATCACGAGACTGGCGTTTAAGAACACCTGGCATTGTCCTTCCAAAATGGCAACAATCATCCCTCAGCGCGTCCCAATCCCGGAATAGCTAATATAGTTTTTGGCTGTTCTGCGGAGGACGACGCTCTTGGCGTATGCATCTACAACTCCGTTTGCCTCTGACATTCCGTCCGCCCCGCATCTTTCGACCGCTTTGCATGGCACTCGAGAAGTTAGCCTACTCCACCTCATCAGGACGGTAGTTCGTACCGCCAATATCATTCCGTCTAGTGATATCTTTCGGCCTACCGGGCACGGGATGGTCGAAACCTCTTCTTCAAGCCCACATCGGCGCAATACCTCATCACAGCCTTTCATACCTCTCACCGCCGCCTGTTCCGCGCGCGCTCGACGTGCCGGGCAACGAGGCGGCTGATCGCAAGACGGCGCTTTATCTGCGCTTGCGTCATACAGTATGCTATCGGCAAAGCCGGCAGCGCGACTTTCAAGGAGAAATTACTCCACCGAGTGGAAGACCTCATCGTTACATTCTCGTCTCACCGCGCCACTTCCCTCGCTATCCAGCGCATTTACGAGGACCTCAGCCGACCCGATGCAGCATATTGACGCAGCTACGCGCGCGCCACATCAGGCTCGACCTCTTTCTCCACCGCTTCGGACTTGCTTCCTCTGCCCAGTGCCCATTGCATGCGCTGCGCCACCCCCGAAACCGTTCACCACTTCCTCAATGCATGCTTGGAGTACTCCCACCAACGTCTCTGCGTCACAGATTGCATAGGCACAGCGTGGCTGAAGCGCCTTCTCTCTGCGAAATCGAACCACAACCCAGTTCCCAAGTTCATTCGAGACATCAACCTTGAATTGCCTCCCGCACAACGTTCTCTGATACTGCTTTACTAAATTTCTCATTGTCTGTTGTCGTCTCTTAATACATACTGCCATAGATATCTCCAGGAATATTATATATACTACTTACAGCCTCATAGCCTACCCATGCCGTCGTTTCGACAAGCTCCAGCTAGTATCCTTCATGTACTCCACTTAGTGGCGCTTAGGACCCGAAGGACGCGCACGTCTAGTAGTTGAATATGAAATAGAATTGAACACGTCTTGTACGGTGCTTTTCTTGGTTTACTATGCACGATTTCCTTTGGATGTTTGCCTCTAGTACAACCAGGATATAGCTTGAGGTGTTTAGTATGGCCGGAAAGTTGAAAGAATCCCTTGGATCAGTCCGAGTACCGCCATGCGCAGCATTGGCCCAAATTCTAGTACGTTGGACGCCAGGTTTTTCGAATGAAGAATTTTCCTTTAAATTTCCTCGGTTGCCAATCGACCAGTGCTTGAAATAATCTGAGCTAGTATGCGTGCGGGAAACTTTCAGCAGAAGGTGAGACTACAGAACTGGGAATACCTCGCTGAAACTCGATGTTGATGGGGGGAGCCAACTTCCAAGTTGCAGAAGTGTTTGAACGTGTTGATGCCACGGCTTGCCGTTTGCCAACAACCACAACGGCTTCTTCAGTTTACTCTGGACCGAGTGCGACATATTTCTATTCATTTGAGTACTCCAGGTTTTGACCTGAAAGGGATGCGGCAGTTCGTGAATTGCGCACCTTGAAGTTGAAGTCTTGTCGAAGTCTTCGTCGCCCGACACTCAATTATCCCACTGGCATCTCGAGACCGAATCAAATCGAATGAAGACCTAAGCGCCATATCATCGACATCCGATCGTTTTGAAAGCAGAATCGAAAAGCTCGGCGCCGTCTCGGTTACAACGAAGATTTGACGAAGATCCGAGTCTTCAAGTCGCGGCCAACGGTATGGGCATAGCGATGAAGCAGGAGCCTCTGATTTAAAGTCAGGTCATATGGGATGGCGCCGGATGTCCTTTTTTACGACTCCTTCCTGGAGCAAAATGTCGATGGGCTGGTTGAATTCCTTCTTTCACCGGCTGCCTATTCCCGAATAATCCCGATCGCCACAGTGGCTGTGCAGTGGCGTCAACCTCTCCCTCTTTCGTCATCTCTTTCCTTTTCTCCGACGCCGCCGTCGACTGATGCCGCCGAATGCGACCGCGACCAATGGTGATATCACCCACGCCAATCCCAAGGATAAAGCCAAGGACACCAAGGTAACCCTCGACAAACCGACATTCTGTGGCACAATCACCACTGCGCGCGTCGCTGCACGCGAGCGGCGCGAGAAGCGCCTTCAGAAGCCGCAGCCGTGGGTCGTGCGCAAGCTTACTGTCGCGCTGACGGTGGGGATCATGGGCTATGCGGGGTATGTGTATGCGGGAAGGTTTGCGGTACGGTTGATGAGGGGTGGGCGGAGGGCGGAGGGAAGTGAGTATTTTCCTTGCATTTGCAAGTGTGAGGTGGGAAATGGAGGGCTGATTGTGCTTTGTAGTAGGGTTGCTCGTAGGCGCGGCAGTGTTGTATGCATGGATGGTGTGGGCGTACGTCAAGGTGTGTTTCCCCCCTTGCTCGTTTGCCCCTCTTCACTCAATAATAATCCCCAGGTAGTCCTGACCCCGCCCGGTACCGCTAATGACGTGCGTCTTCTCTTTCCTTTCATCCATAAAAAATGTCTGAAATGACTTGTTCGTCGTGCACAGTACATCTCCAAAACTCCACAACCGCTCTTCCCCGCGCCGACGCGGACACAGGCCGACTGGGACACGTATGACGCGCAGCGCGAGCAAGATCGGAGAGAGCAAGCGGACGCGTGGGCGGCTTCGCATCCCCCTGCGAATGTGGATGGAGAGCAAGATGTAGCAGACAATACGTCATCCTTCGACTGGCGAGACCGAGCCGAGCGCGACGAAGACGGGATGGGGGAAGGCAGGATCGGGGGGCCGGTGTATGCTCCTCCCAATCCTGCCGCCAACGACGTTGCGAACCCGACACCACCGTCGGCCGCCGCCGCCGCCGCACCACCACCGGCAGCGTCGGCTCCACCTGCGCGCAAGTCTTCCGGTCGTGCCCGATGGGGCCGGAGGGATACCCTTGACCGTGGGGATTCAAGGAGAACGGATGAATGGAATAACGGAGGATATAGCGAGGGAAGCAAACTCCCCGCCCGTGCACGCACCACCGCGCCCCTCCTCCCGCCGAACCGCTACTGCATGCGTTGCGAGATCGTCAAGCCGCATAGGGCGCATCACTGTCGGGCGTGTGGGAAGGTGTGTTTTCCTCTCTCTCATAATCTACGTGGGCGTTGTTTTCGGGGAATTGGAGAGGGAGTCGACCCCACCCGGTGTCGGCGTCTACTTGCTCCTTAACGTCAGCCTCGGCGTTGGCGTACATGACTTGCCCTCGCCCTCCGCCTCCCTCGTATGATTGATGTTCCTCATGGTTTGGCTTTTGGCCGGAGTAGGGGAAGCGTTAGCGTTGTGGTCTTCGGAGTTTGTGGCCCGCGCT
The DNA here is from genome assembly GCA_014462675.1 of Mycena sanguinolenta. Taxonomy (NCBI): domain Eukaryota; kingdom Fungi; phylum Basidiomycota; class Agaricomycetes; order Agaricales; family Mycenaceae; genus Mycena; species Mycena sanguinolenta. The sequence goes on along the minus strand of JACAZH010000003.1, from coordinate 9,075,862 downwards.
CCGGCGTGTAGTCCTCGCAGCTCGGCGTCGGGGAACGTTCGCTCCCCTCGTGCTCCCGTGCTCCCCTTGGTGGCGTTGGTGTCGTGTCGAGCAGTGATATCGGCTGGCGGCTCCTACCTCGACATCGAAGCCGGCCGTGATGCTGCCACAGGCTACGTCGACGTCAGAAGCCCTATCGGCCCTGTACCGGCGTTCGCTAGACGTCAGCGCAGTTCGCGTGGCTCATATTTTCGCTGTCCCCTTTGCCCCTCTTTTCCCGCTTCGTGCTTTCGTGCTTTTCGTGTCCCCCAGTATCCATGTGATGCTAACGTCCTCGCAGTGCATCCTCAAATACGACCACCACTGCCCCTGGATAGGGCAGTGCGTCGGCGCGCGGAATCATAAATTCTTTATTAATTTTCTGTTGGCTACGGTGCGTCTCATTCCACTGTCTCTTTTTTTCCTAGTCTCGAGTGCGGAGTCTCCGAGGTTTTGGACGCCGGTGCCACGAGGCAGCGACGAGCGTACAATCGACGTGACCGAGATGAAAAGGTGTCCGAGACTCGAGTCTCGACGCCACGAGGAGACGAGGCGGGAATGTCCGAGCTTTGAAGGCTCGACGCTTCGCACTCGACACCCGACTGCCGAGTCGTCTTGACGCGCTGTGGGGGAACGAGGCGGCGACGAGGGAGGAATCGACTCGCCGAGACGGGAGCGCTCGACGCCGAATCTCCGAGCTATCGAGTGTCGGCGCAACGAGCGAAGAATTGACGCTCGAGCTCCTTCCTGCTCCTTCCTGCTCCTAGCTGACGAACCCAATGCCTAGATCTGCTTCACAAGCTACACCCTAATCTCGGTGGTCATTTTTAATACCGGGTGGAGAATGCATATTGGGGAGGGGGACACGGACCCGCAGGAGGTGGTGTTGATTGCGCTGTGAGTCTTGGTCCTTCTTGTCTTCTTTCCTTGCTCTTGTTCCTCGCTCCCCTTTTTTTCCTTCAAGTCTTCTTTGGGTGGGGTGATGCTGACGAAGACCATAATGTAGTGCCGGCCTCTTCCTCCTCTTCACGCTCTCCCGCTGGGCGCGGACCACACGCGGATGGTGTTGACCTCGATGACGACGGTACGTGCCTCTTTCGTTGTTAGGAAGAGGCGGAAGGGTACTGATGCCGTTCTTGCTTTTTTTTGCTTTGCTTTGGTTTTTTCGCGACTTGTGGACACGAATCGATACTCGACGCGGTACTCGACCGATCTTCGGCTTCGGCTTGCGGCACTTGCGGCGGGCGATGGCTGATTTTGCGACCTTGCACTTTGGACGGCCACTTGCAACGCTCGCGTTTATAACGACGGACGATGGACGACTTGCGCACGTCGACTCGACTTCGTTTACGACTTCCGGCCTGCGACTTCTTCATCTGCACGCTGCACCCATGCCCCCGACCCTGGCCTGCCCTCGCCTCTCGCCCCGTCATCCCGGACCCGCCCGACCGCCACGACCTACTGCAACCTCGGACGCCGTACGCCTTCCGCCTATCCAACCCCGACGGACAACGCCACAGGTCGAATCCCTCGCCGCCCGCCGTCTGCGCGAGCGCGAGGACTTTGCCCTCGCGGAGGAGGGCGTGAGCTGGTGGGATGTCGGGTGAGTGGTACTTTCATTCTTCCCCTCCCTCTTCCCGCTTCCCCTTTGCCTCCGCACCCTGCCCTCCACCCCACCCTGCTTCCCCTCTCCCTTCACCTACCTCCTGCCCTCCTCCCGTCCGCCTCGCACTGTCCGCCTTCCCTCTTGCACTTCCACAAGTCGCGCTTCCTACCCGCTTCTCCACTCACCCTCCCACCTCTCATCTCACTACCCGAAGCTAACGACGCCCTTGCAGCACGAAACGCCGCCGCCGCCTCACGCTCGACGCGGAGTGGGGCCACCCCGCGCGCGAGGGGAACGTGTGGTGGCCAGGGAGTCGGCGCGCCGCGTGGGAGGACGTGATGGGCAGGAGGAAGTGGGGGGTGGGTTTGTGAGTGTCCTTCGTCTTCCCATACTCTTTATATTTTCCGTGATTTGGGGTGGGGAGCGGCTGAAGAGAAGGGGTACGTGGACGGTGGCGCAGCGAGGGGATGGAGGCCGCGGCGGGCACTAGGCGCAAAATACTCGGCGTTGCGTTGTCTCGCGACCGCCGATGATCAGTTAGCGTGCGGCGGGGGCAGCCCATGCAGCGGCCCGCGATAGCATGCGGCGGTGGATCCAAGCGACTGGGACCGCAAGGATATCGTGCGGGACGATACTCCTGTATTCTGGACTTGCCGAGAGGGCGGGGAAGGTGCCCCCTTGCTCGTCACAGTGGTGACGGCTGTGTGCTGCGGCGAATTCGAGACGCAGGGCAGGGGAAGGTGCCATCGCCTGCTGCTTTCGTACTCTCGCTGAAGTCGCCGCTTGCTCGTCTTCGAGGCGTTTCGTATCCTCCTGTTCCCCGCCTCCCTGCTTGCGCATCGACTGTGATCCCTGCAGCGACCTGTGTGTCGCTTGGTGCGCCGGCAGGCACAGGTAGAGGGACCGCCATAGGCGTACCCCAGGGAGGCAGAGAAAATACAGCATATGACGCCTCGGATACGCGAGGGGGTATCCGAGGATCGGCGGGTCTGCAGGTAAAGCTAAGTAACCTGCCGTGCGTGTAGCCGGTGCGTTTTTCGGCGTCTCGTGCGATGCCGACGAGCTACGAGCTGCAGAGTGGAGGAGTGGGTTTGGTGATTTGCGAAAAGACGATGTCGATGGGGAGAGCGAGACAAAGCGAGGAGGGAATGAAGATAGAGTCGGAGGGTGAAGTCCAGAGTGGGCGGTCATACGCAGTGCCGATGTCCATCGCGTCGCACCGATATAAAAGCACCAGCAGGATCCTGCAGATCAGGCAGTGGAACAGCGGGTCGCGATGGCGGGACAGGGAGGACGGGACGGGGCAAGGCGGGGAAGGGCTCCGCTTTCTCTTTGTGTTTTTCGTTTTGAGGGGGACGGGTGTGGCGGGAGATCGATGTAGCCTGCAGGAGGAAGCGGAGGCGGAACCAGAGGGGAGCCTGGAGGCGGAGTGGGACTTGCGAGCTGGACTGGGCTGTGGTGGGCATTTGCGCATCGATGGCGATGCTCGTCGTGACGATCAGACAACGGCCAGGGGGCGATGCGGCCTCGGTGTCTGGGCGCGTGGCGACTCAGAGCGAGCAATATGGGGCAGGATGGTAAGGGGAAATGTCCTCTTGCTGGTCCCGCTGACGTCGCTGCGGTCATTTGCTTGCCAACGCTTCTGAAAGGCTTCATAAGCTCTTCTTCCCGTTGTGCTGCTTCTCCCTTCGCTGTGCGGTACCGCTCGTGCACGACTCGCGCACTTTTCATCACATTCAGCTCTCCCCCGTCTCCCTGCCCAATTTTTTTCCTTGGCGCGCCCTCGTCCTTTTGTCACATTTCATTCACTTTTACTGCTTCCCCCTTCCTCTCCTCGCTTATCCTCTTACTTATGTCTTCGCAGTCCCCATCGGCGCCCCCCCTCGGCGACGGCCTACACTACGTCCCCAACCCACGCTTCGACGAGTCTGGGCGGTGTAAACGGAGGAGCGAGTGGCCGGAGGGTGTACAATGACGTTCCTTGGCGGTCCTGGGCGCTATCGCTTGTACCGGTACTTATCATTCTAGCGCGTTTCATGGCGACGTCCGAGGGCAAGGAGGATTTATGCACCCGGGATGCGAGGAGGATTGGACGAGGCGAGGATGGAAGGACGCGGATGGGGTGGAAAGATATAGAATTCGCGACAATATGCACGGATGGAAATCACACACTCAATGTACCATGAACATGCATTTTGCTTTCGCTTTGAAATCCTGTGATTCAGCCTCGAGGTGGAGGAAGAGAGGCGGATCTCTATTCGGGAATGACAGGCGGATCAAACTTCGGTCATTTCCCTCTCTCCATCTACTCGTACTACCCCCGTCCCGCGGCGCACGACGAGCTCGACGCGTCCCTGATGCGTTCCTGACGCGTCAATTCAAACCTCTGACCCGCCCCTGTCGGTGCATACCCGTGGCTATCCTGCCTTGCCATACCTGCCGTGGCTTATCGCGGCCCTCCCCCTGTGGTCTGGACGCGGCCGCAACGCGGACCGGTGATTACTGGTGCTCACTGTATCCCCGCAGCCCAGTCCAGCTCCGCTTCCAAGCCCCTCCCGACTGCACTCTGCTTTTGCCTCCGCGCTCCCTCCGCGCCTGCGCATTCACGCCGTCTTGCGCACCCTAGATCTCGGATCTCCCGCCGCATCGACACTCCCCCCACACTACAATCCTCTCGGAACAAAGACAGGAAGACGGAGCAGAGCCCTTCTCCCCCCCGCTGTCTTTCCGTACGAGCCCCTCTCTACGTCCTTGTCCCCTCTGTATCCACACCAACCATCTCCGCGACGTCATCTCGCGATGCGCAGCTCGCACGCGACATGAAACAACATCCGCCGCACCACGACGAGCATCGACATCACCGCGCAAACCAAGCCGTGTCGCCTGTTTCACTCCCTCCGCACTCCGCGCCCCGTCTACCTTCGCCGATCGTCCCCACCGCCCGCTCTCAGCTTCACTCCGCACTCCTCCCCGCCTGTCCATGTTCCATCTGGCTCTCCCACCATCGCTCCTGACACGCTACCCCCAAGCCTCCACTCGGATTCGGATCCAGTCCATCGGTCGATTTCACGAGAGGACGAAGAGCAGACCCCAGGCAAAACGCCGAACCTCTACTCCGCACAAAAGAACGAAAAACCGGAACCTTTGATGCAAAAGCCCTCCAGAAAGAGAAATACTCCTGATTCAAATTCGATTGAAGGCGCATTCTTGACTGACTACCACCTGTCCACCCGGGTCGGACAGCCAAATCGTGTGATTTACACCGGAACGCACCATTTGAGGTAACCCGGAGAGACAGCCGTTACAAGTTGTGTTCTAGGAATGTTCACTGCTATACAACATGTGGACATAGTACCCACTTTTTCTTATAGTATGTGGCTTCAATTCAAGCGATAGAAGTCAGCTCATACCGTCTAAATTTTGCTCCCTTCGCACCGCAATCGCAACTGACTGTTGCGAATAATAAGTGGACTTCTAGAAAATCACTATGAATAGTTGTTCCAGAGTGGTTCTACGCGCATGTCCCGCACAAAAACGAACATGTGTATTCCCTGGCTGCTTCGGCGTAAAACCCACGCCGCCGATTGACCCTGACTCCTGAATTAATGATCTCCAAAGCCTCGGTCGCTTTTAATTCCTCCCTGTCGCCAGCCTCTTCGTATCACGGATCTCCGTTCGCCAACGCCACTCTCAGGCAATATTAGTGCGTCCACGCTGCTGAGAGCTGCCCTCTCTCTATCTATGGCTTTATAATCGAGTCGTCCTTCAAGTTGATTGCATAGATATGTGGTCCTTGCATCGCTACTGGCTGTGCGGGCTGGTTCAAATGCCGTGCTGCAATGCCAGCGCCGTGTATGGCGCCGATAATGTAAATCCGTTGATTTTCGTTCACAACCCTCCGATATCTTTCCATGGGTTCCACCACTGAGCGGACAGTTGCCAAACGAGCATTTGTTGCGTGGCATGAGTTTTATGTACTCGGGGCCTTGATTCACGCTGGTTGAATTTGTCAAGGCTGAATTGGAGCATTCCAAAAAGCAGTTCATCGAGGTTTAAACTGTACAGAATAAGCCACTGATGTTGAAACGGGCCCTAGTGCGTTCAAGACCATCCTAGACTCAGTTGGTATAGAGACACGCAGGTCTGTAGAGATGAGCATAGGTGACTATACGGCCATGCGTGGCAGAATTGGACAAACTTCCGCCCGTGGCTTTATAATTCATTCATTCCATTCATTGATTGCATAGATCTGCGACCCTTGCATCGCTACCGGCGTCCTGGAATTTGAACCATGGGAACGTCGGCCAATGCAGTGAAACGGACTTCGGACACACGGAAAGACTTTCTGCCGGCTGCCCTGAAGCACTGGTTAACATTTTTCTATACAGAATGTTTTTTGAAGGGTCAAACATCCGTTATATATGTTTTATGGACATCTATGCCTAAAATGCTAACAAGTCCGGACTCCGCGCTCATTGGCCCTTGTTTCCCTGCCGGCCGCGCAACTTTGCTGGTGGGGGAATGCTTCATTTCAGCCTTGCCGAATTCAACAAGCGCTGAATGGACTCGAGGTCCTTAGTCCAATAGTTCGTTTGACAACACCGCCCAATGGCAGATCCCCTGCAAGGAAAGCAGAACCGGTTTTTGCGAACCAAAATCAACGACAGGGACAAACAGCGCAACAGTTTGAACTCGCAACTGATGAAGTGTGAATGCTCACCGAGATTCTCAAGTGCCCCAAGACGCGGAATCCTGCTTCGATCGCGTCCCGCACTGCGCCAGCCCCTATTTTGTAGGCTCGACTCCGGTCTGACCTCTCTCAATCTATGGCATTGAAGTTCATTCCAGTCATTGATCGCATAGATCTGCGATCCTTGCATCGCTACCGGCCACGCGGGCTGTTTTAATTGGCCGTGTTGCAATGCTAGCGCTGTGTGTGTGTGATGCCGATGATGTAAATCCGTTGATTTTGATTCACAAAAACCGATTCCGATCTCCTTGCAGGGGTTCTGCCATTGAACAGTGTTATCAAACGAAACGAACCTGGGTTGTGTCTGCTATGGATTTTATGTACTAGAGACCTCGAGTCTAATTCACGCTTGTTGAATTTGCGAAGGCTGAATTGGAGCGCTCTAAAGTAAAATCTATTGAGGTTGAATCCTGTGATGTTGTATGCCCTTCATCCCGCTAGCAAAGTGACGTGGCTGGCAGGAAACAAGGACGGGCGAACGCGGAGTCCGGACTCGGATGGCATTCCAGGCATGAATGTACAAAATATGTACAAGGTATGTTCTTTGCGTGAGTCCACCACCACAATCCCTACCCTCTGGCCCTTTTCATCTTTCCTTTTCTCTCGATACTTACATTACACACATCTAATAATCTCAACATTACCATGAATGACCCCACATATACCTTCCAATCTCCCTCTCGCACTTTCAAAAACAGAAGATTACGATTTCTTTAAACCCCCTACTTTACCATACCGTAGATAACTCTCATACCTTCCTCTTTATTCATCAACATCTAAAAACCGTGACTTTACTACCCCATACAATACAATACGCACAAGCCCCACTTTACAGACTGCTACCATAGCCTACAGGCCTTATGTAGTAACACATGACTTTCAAATCAAATGTTCTTTGGTTGAACTGCAAACTGCAAAGATGTCAAGTTGGACTGACTGATGAAGTATAAATGTCACTGAGATTTTCAAGTATTGCCCTGCCCCTGGGAGAAGGGCGCCAACCAAAGTACCTGTAGGAAAGCACAGGCCGATTGCTTGTCATTCATCAGCTTTCAACTGGGAAAAAAAATTTTGAACAAAGGTCAACTGGCAGTTCCCTTTTCGGAAATCTTCAACCTGCTTCAAAAATGCGGATGGAAAAGCAAGGCGGGAGCACAAGGGGGTAGTGGAGGCAAAACACAATGCAATAAGGAAAGGAAAATAAGCAGAAAATGATTCCGAACTTGCTCAAAAAATACACTGAAGGGGAGTCGAACCCCTGCCGCTTGCTACCATCACGTGATTTAACCCATCACAAATATGGAAGGCAAGCATGATAACCGCTTCACCATCAGTGTCATGTTTGTGTACAGGAGAGGAGGAATCAGGTGGAGGATGAGAGGAAGAAGAAAAAACGAAGTTGATCGATTAATTGAAGATCAAACCAGATTAAAACAAATGTATAGCACTTTTATATGCTCTGGAGACCCCAGCAATTGAGGAGAGGTTAGGTGTAGCATATTCCCCCACCTGTGGAAAAAGATCTCTGCAAAACCTGCAATCATTGTTGAATTATTGCTGTTTTCAAGTTGATCAGCCTTTTTCGTTTTGTTGAAAGATATACAAGATAAATTAAATAAAAGTAGTGTTTCTCCAACAAGCATGATAACCGCTTCACCATCAGTGTCATGTTTGTGCAGAGGAGAGGAGGAATGAGGTGGAGGATGAGGAGGAAGAAGAAGAAACCAAGTTGATTGATTAATTGAAGATCAAACCAGATTAAAACAAATTTATAGCACTTTTATATACTGTAGACACCCCAGCAATTGAGGAGGGGTGCAGGCCTAGCCTATTCTCTCTTTTGTGCAAAAAGATCTCTGCAAAACCTGCAATCATTGTTGAATTATTGCTATTTTCAAGTCAATCAGTCTTTCTTTTTCTTTTGGTTTGTTGAAAGACATACAAGATGAATTAAATAAAAGTAGTGTTTCTCTGGCATGCATGATGACTGCTTTACCGTCAGTGTCATGTTTGCCAAGAGGAGAGGAGGAATGAGGTGGAGGATAAGAGAAAGGAGAAAAAACCAAGTTAATTGATTAATTGAAGATGAAAGCAGAATAAAACAAATGCTCGATGCAATCACGTGTCATGAAGACCCCAGTAATGGAGGAGGGGGTTGGGGCCCAGCCTATTCTCTATTTTGTGCAAAAAGATCTTCACAAAAGCTGCAATCATTGTCCAATTATTGCTGTTTTGTGGTTCAGCTTTTTTTGTTTGGTTGAAAGATATATGAGATAAATTAAATATACATGTGTTTCTCTGGAAAGTATGATAACTGCTTTACCATCAGTGTCATGTTTGTTGAGAGAAGAGGAGGAATGAGGGGGAGGAGGAGAAGGAAGAAAAAACCAAGTTGATTGATTAATTGAAGATCAAAGCAGAATAAATTGAGTTTAAACTGGGTTTACTCAAGTTTAATTGCTGAGTAAGTCCCAGTACACTCCCTACTCTAGCAGCTTATCTGTAGTGTCCTCACCTACTCGGGTCATAATGAGGATGCAGGAGCACGACCACCCACTGGGCCGCAAGTGTTGTCACTCCTTCTGGTAAGTGAAACTGTGCCTAGCACTTGCAGCACGTGCTGACCGCCTTTGCCCCAGCAGCCAAAAGAAGGGCTTGAGGTTAAGTACACATCTCAAAAATTCAACAATGTAACTGCAATTGTCACATAAAAAACCCTGGCAGGTCAAGTGGAAATCCAATTTTTCACTCAGTCTCACCAGGTATGCAACTCTTGAATAATCAATCTCTAATTCCTCATCCAGTCTTGCTAGTGCCTGTATTCACTCTCCCACCCAATCTTCAATCACCCACCCCTATACATTCACTATATATTCACTACATACTGTTGATACCACATCATGTATGTGCCTCTTTGGCACTTGTGCGCACTCCTAATGCACTCCCAGGCCCATCAGGGCCGATTTTGGCTAAACAACCACTCTGCATTTAAGATGACAAGGACAATTAGACAAATGTACAGCACTTTCACATGCTGTAGAGACCCCAGCAATTGAGCAGTTGGGGCCTAGCATATTCTCCCACCTGTGGAAAATGATCTCTGTGAAACCTGCAATCATTGTTGAATTATTGCTGTTTTCAAGTCAATTAGCCTTGTTTTGTTTTGTTGAAAGATATACAAGATGAATTAAATAAAATTAGTGTTTCTCTCATGCATGATGACCACTTTACCATCAGTGTCATGTTCATGTAGAAGAGAGAAGGAATGAGGTGGAGGATGAGGAAGAAGAAAAAACCAAGTTGATTGGTTGATAAAAGATCAAAGCAGAATAAAACAAATGTTCAGTGCAATCACATGCTGTGGAGGTCCCAGTAATTGAGGAGGGGCATAACATATTCCGTCTTCATGCAAAAAGTTCTCTGTGAAACCTGCAATTTTTGTTGAATTATTGCTGTTTTGTGCATCAGCCTTTTTTTTGTGTTGTTGAAAGCCATTGATATAAGATAACTGGTGTTTCACTGACCAAGCATGATAACTGCTTCACCATCAGTGTCATGCCTGTCCAGAGGAGAGGAGGAATTAGAGGGAGGATGAGGAGGAGGGGGGAAAGGAAAAAGCCAAGTTGATCAATTGATCAAAGATCAAAGCAGAATAAAACAAATGTGCAGCACAATCACATGCTGTGGAGGCCTCAGCAATTGAGAAGGGATTGGGGCCTGGCCTATTCCCCTTTCTGTGCAAAAGTTCTCTGTGAAACCCACAAATTGTTGTTGAATTATCTGTTGAATTATTGCTGTTTTGTGCATTGGCTTTTTTGTTTTGTTTTTTGTTTGTTAAAAGACATACAAGATGAATTAAATAAAACTAGTGTTTCTCTGGTAAGCATGATAACTGTTTCACCATCAGTATCATTGGCTGAACCAGAGGTTTAGCTACCCTGGAGAACTTGGATTTCACCCACTTTTGCTACAAGTACAAACAAAGAGTGTGTCATACAAAATTGGTTATCCCTGAAAATCAGAGCAGCAGATGATTGAGTGGAAGAAACTTTGCATCCAACTGGTTGAAACCCCTCCAAGTCTGCTGCCTTGCAGTTTTAGTTGCATGTATGATTTGTTAGCGCTCAAAATGTTGTCCCATTGATGTGTCATTTCCGTTTAGTGTTTACAGAACATCTCCAGGATCAACTGCTATGTCTACGATCAATCCATCCCCATTGGACTGCTGTCTTTGTGCCATCTCCAGCCAGTCTCAAGATTAGCTGCTGGTTCAACGACAGTCAACATGGGATGTATAAAGATTTGAGAGTTCACAGAGCTGAAAACAGTGCCGGACATATTGGTGATGGTCACATACTTGACAACAATTAGAGCCTGGAGCTCTGTTCAAATGTTATAAATTCAACAATGCTGTTTCTGAGTTTGACCAAAGTACTCCAGGACTGCTGCCTTGCTGTCTCAAGATCACAGCAGAGTTTGTGCTTGAAGAAAAGTTAAATACCTATTCAACCAATTTCAGCCCCTGTGCTCCAAGTGCTCTTCAGAACAACAGCAGCACCATAGTTTCTCTAGACAGTTACTGTGATGTCACCAGCTCATTCCTCACTCATCAAAACAGCACTGTTGCTCAGTACATATCTCGTTCTGATCATAACAATAAATTCATCTATGTCCATTGAGAGCTGGTCAATGTGGCAGTATTGACCAGTGAACTTTGACACCTGAAAATCCATTGCCTAGAAATCATAGATAGGATAACTGACATAGATTCAACATAGATTGAATAAATTGGGCAGCAGACTCGACTCTTGTGAATGCGATTTAAAGACAATCAATTCACCTTTTGTGCCTCCCCCCCCTCTCCGTCATGTTTATCTAAATGAGGAAAGTTGATTGATTAATTCCTGTAACCGACCTAGGTTACAGGGCTGAAAAACAAAATGTCCATCAGCACCATCAGTACAGATCATGGACTACATCATTGATGCACTTTTGAAAAATAACCAAAATAATAATATGATCCTTGTATGGCACAGGGCTCAATATGAGCTGGTCGATGTGCTTGCACATTGACCGAGCAAATCTTTGAGCCGTGTAATATTTTTATGAACCACCATGAGATGGAACCCTCCTGGGAGGTTACAGGTATGCCCGGAGGGCCAATGTATCAAAGATCAAAGCAGATTAAAACAAATGTATAGCACTTTTATATGCTGTAGACACCCCAGCATTTGAGAAGAGGTTAGGGTGTAGCATATTCCCCCACCTGTGGAGAAGATTTCTGCGAAACCTGTAATCATTGTTGTTGAATTATTGCTGTGTTGTGGTTCAGCTTTGTTTTTTTTGTTAAAAGACATGCAAGATGAATTAAATATACTGGGCTTTCCTAGCTAAGCATGATAACCACTTCACCATCAGTGTCATGTTTGTGTGAGGAGGGGAGAGGATGAGGAAGAGGAAGAAGAAAAAACCAAGTTGATTGATTGATTGATCAAAGATCAAAAGTGAATAAAACAAATACACAGCACTTTCATATGCTGTATAGACCCCAGTGGTTGAGTATGGTGTTCTGTTTGTAACATTATTAAAACTTTTCAAAGGTGAAAATTTTTTGAGTCAAAGTTTAAAAATACCTTCCTACTGTGTTCATACACACTAGGTGAGTGTAGAATGGCTCATTCAGAGCCAATAGCAGTATAGTGGATGCCACAAGGGTCAAATAGGAACTTTGCGGCCTTTCGGGCTTGTTGGCCCACCAGATCTGGCCTGATTTGGTCATGATTGACACTGTCATGACTTGGCACATCAGCGGGTTTTTATTTCAATGTGCTGGGTCTTGTGACGAGGAAACACGAAAAAGAAATTGAAGAAGGAAAGAGAAGAGAGAGAATTCAGGATTTCATAGCAGAACAACAGACTCAACTTGAGGATTGTTGAAGCCATGAATTGTGATGATTTCGATTGAGTTGCATTGAAAGAAGTACAAAAAGAACTAAAATACAAACGGGAAGACTTCGGAAATGAACCTTCAATTAGATAGTGTGAATACAATAATTCTTGCTTGCAACACCTACCTCGGATGCAACTAGATGAAGGGTATGATGTTGGTAAACAAGGCAATCACAAATTGAAGGCTCGAGTGACATGGCAGAAATATATATGCAGATTGCAGTGAGAGAATCAATGGACAGAGGTTCAAGAAGATCTGGATGGGCAGAGATCTAGAATTGTGCAGAACATCAGCAAAGATTTAATGTGTCTGAAGACAGTGAAGTAAATGGCCCAATTTGGAGGCAGTATGATGCTATGGTGTGTGGTGCAAATAGAAATATTGAGGCATGAAGGGAGACCAACAGATGTGTTGTTAGGCTTGCTATTTGCCTGATCAGTGGCTTTCAATAGTTGCAGCACCAAGGTTACTGAAATTTGAAAATGGCCTTGCAGAGGTAATATAATAGATATGGATGTGTTAAAAAATGGAATAGTAAGAAAAAAATCCTATATATGCGCTGGCATATCACCCTCCATACCACATGATGGCATATTGCTTCTTCAACTTGCAGTTCACATCATGGATCAAAGAAAAAGCCAGTGAGAATCCACGTGTTCTATCAGTGTTGTTGCAGCTCTCAATTGCCAGTTTACCCGGAGCAGCAGGTACAAATGAGAAAACAGTGGGAATTGCTCATGATAGACTCAACTCCCATATTGCTGGGCAGGAATCTGGGTGAAGAATGTCAAAGCTTTTCATAAATCCATGTGGAGTGGTGTTTGTGGCAGTTTGAGTCCAAAGATAGTACCAAGAGCAAGGGGGCAGTATCAAAGCTGTCCTAGAAGTGGGAATCCAGTGTCCAGCAGGGCAGAGTGCAGCAGACAAGCTGGGCAGCATCGATGTGGTGCGAAATGGCAGATAACTGCGGCGAGGGAATGTTATCTGTCATGTTGTGTTATCTGCCATTCAGAGATTTTGAGAACTATCAAAGCTCGTCTGGGAATTCTGAGGAGATAGAAAGTTTCTAAATTTGCTCTTACATCTACTCGATTATTTTACTGATTTTAGATAGCGCATATATGAAGTTTCAAGCAGCCATTGGCAGATAACTGTACAGCCACTGGCAGACAACACCCAGCTGATCGGAACATGAACCCATCAGTGTCAGCATGTTGAACAAGATGCAGGGATCTGATCGTGATCAATACTAGTAGAGGGAAGAGAAAAAAACAAATATTCCTGCATCCTCTGTATAAAGGAAAATGTAAAGGAGGAGGATAGTGACAAATCAAATTAATTTTGCTCTTGAAGTGGCACTGTGCAACAATCTCATCATGGTTGCTGCAATTGATCATGAGAATATGGCACTCTGCCATCTGTCTGGCTAATGATGATGAAGCCAGGCAAGAGGAAAAAATTAACTATACTGTAGCATTATGGATACTGAAATGCCTGGAAAGTACCTTGAACACAAGGTGAGATACCAAAGATGGATAATTCCATGCAGTCAAATGTGGATGGGACGTGTCCACCAGTGGCAGTGTCAATCATGACCAAATCAGGCCAACAAGGCCAAAAGGCCCCAAAGTTCCTATTTCGGCCTTGCAGTGTCCACTATACAGCTATTGGCTCATTCAAAGCCATTCTACACTCACCCAATGCATGTGAACATGGTAGGAAGGTATTTCAAACTTTGACCCAAAAGATTTTCACCTCTTAAAAAAGTTTTAATAATAAAAGGCTACAGGAGATGCACCTGTGATGCCATGCTGCAACTACATAGATGTACACAAATGTCAGGTAGAGGCAGCGGGTCCCATTAGTGCATGGTAGCACTTGGTGTTGAATTAGGACCAGTGCTATGTATCCTGAAGGAGCTAAATACCTACCTAAGCACTACTGATGCATCTGAACAATGGCTCTTGGTGCCGTGGCTCCTAGTTTATGGGCAAAGTGCGAAATGAGTGCAAAGGTGATGGTGAAAGGCTTTGCATCGGTTTCCAGAGTAGCCTTGCGATTGAGGCAATCAGAAAGCTTGGGTAGAGGCCTGGGGTGATGATGCAGCCCGGGGCAAAAGTATTTTGTCAGGTTTATAGAGCCTTGGAAGATTGGGTTTCGCTCACAAGAGCTGATAAAATGTGTCATTGTTTGTAAGTGTGTTACAAGGCCCTTGTGATGCTCTTGTAATGTCACGCTCTTGTAAGGCCAAGAATAAATTTCTGACATAGCCTGATTCTGGCAGTAGGTTGAGCTGCTAGCCATATACTCAATTCAATCATGACCATGTCAGTCTTTGCTATGCTATACCTTTCCAATTAACTACATTTTCTTGATAAGCTAGCTAATTTCAAGCCTCTTGTATATCCTTACTACTGATAGCAGGTACAAGTATGCTAAGCTGATTCTGAAAAGTAATGAAAACATAGGTAAGGAAATTGTGTCAGAAATCCACATCACCTGGGTATACAAGTACTGATTATCACAGTCTATGTTCAAGCTATCTGTGCATTTGAGGCTATTTCCTTTCTGACATTAACTCCCTGAGTTTAGCCATTTGATGTTCTCCCGGATTGGAACGCATAAAGGCCAGAAACTGCATGACAGGCACCAGACTAGGATGCGTGTCACCTAGAACCTGTCTCTGTTTCTCCAGCACAATGGATGCAAGCTCTTCAGCTTCTTGATATTTTTTCAAATGCCAGCATGTGATCACTAGATTACTCATAGTACGCAGTGTCTGTGGATGATTGTCACCAAGAAACTGCTTCAGTTTCTCCAATGCAGTGACCTGGAGCTCTTTGGCTTTCTGGCACTCTCCAAGGCCAGAGTATGTTGTTGCAAGATTATCCATGGCCATCAGCGTGTCTGGATGATTCTCACCCAGAATTTGTTTGCGTTTCTCCAGCACAATGAGTTCAAGGTCTTTGGCCTTTTGACGCTCTCCAAGGTCATAGTATGTTCTGGCCAGATTACTCATGGTATGCAGTGTCTCTGGATGACCATCACCAAGGATTTGTTTCTGTTTCTCCAGTGCACTAATCTCCAGGTCTTTGGCCATTTGATACTCTCCAAGGACAGAGTATGTTCTGGCCAGATTACTAATAGCAAGCAGTGTGTGTGGATGGTCTTCACCCAGAACCTGTTTCCTTCTCTCCAGCACAATTATCTCAAGGACTTTGGCCTTTTGACACTCTCCAAGGTCAGAGTATGTTACAGCCAGATTAGCTATAGCATGCAGTGTGTCTGGATGATTCTCACCCAGAATTTGCTTGCGTTTCTCCAGCACAGTGACTTCAAGTTCTTTGGCTTTTTGATACTCTCCACGGTCAGAGTATGTTCTGGCCAAATTACCCATTATAACCAATGTGGATAAATCTTCATTGCCTAGGAGCTGTTTCTGTTCTGCCAGCACAGTTTCTAATATCCCCGGAACTTGTGAATATCTGCCTGCTTCTCTCAAAAGCACTGCAAACCATTGTCTGAATATTGGAGCCACATGTCTCTCATTCTGCATAGTCAATTCCACATGTGGGCATAATACTAGACTAGGCAATTCACTGTCCCATTGAGGGCGTTTTGAAATTGCCATGCCAAGCATAGCACCTATAGTAATGATGCATCTCTCAGGATTGAAGCTTGCTGCTTGACTCCAAGCATGTACCAGTGGGTGAATGGAGAAAAGCCTTGTCTCTTTTTCAAAGTTTATCAACAAATATGTTTGGACCTCATTCATAGCAACCTTGAACTGCAGAGAATCCCATTTACCGGTTGGGCTGAGGAAATGTGAGAGAAATTCCAAGGGTGCTTTCAGTTCTTCTTTGGATGGACCACTGGATGGAAATGTGTATTCTGATGCATAGCGAAAGATATGCTCCGAAATTCCATGATAATGCAAAAACAAGCAATGCTGGAAAAGTGTGGCAGCTTGTGGGCTGAGCTGTTCAAAGCTCATTTGACATATTGTGTAAACTGCCCATTTGTAGCAGTCTTGAGATTGAGCAGGTAGTTCACTGAGTAGTTGTGCCTGATTCTTTTCATAAAGCTTGAGATAACTGCCAAGGTCCCGAGATTTTGCTATGAATGCCCCAGCCAGAACAATTGCAAGAGGAAGATAGTATAATGCCTAAACATTCATCAGAATTGAATTGTTTTGTGCCCTCAATCATCTGACCTTTACTATTTCTGCTGCAATTTGTTCAGTACCAGCTGTAACCTTTTGTGTGGCATTCCTGAGTAACAAGGTCACTGCATCCTTCTCCTCCATTTCTGACACAATAGACTGTGATCCAGCATAACGACATAGTCCAGAGTTTCTAGAGGTGATAATAATGTTTCCATGACCACATTCTGGAATAATATTGTGCAGATCAATGCTTGGATCATTGGCATTGTCTAAGATAAGAAGCCAGTCTTCAACTGTGTTGGTCAGCGAGAGTAATCCATCTTGACGGGAATCCCCAAAGTGTTTCATGACAGCTATGTTCTTAAGACCTGTATCGATTGTGGTTACAGTGCTCATGTCAATAAAGAAGATATCTGAGAAACTAAGGGAGAGTCAACAAACATTTCAATTGGATAACCCAGCTCACAGAGATGATGAGTCCTTGATGAATTTCAAAGCAATTTGGGTCTTTCCAGTGCCTCCAAGTCCATGTAGCAAATAAATCTTCTGCATATTTATGTCTGAAGCGAAAAAAATCATGCATTTTTTCAAGAATATCCTTTCTCCCCTGGAATATTCGAGATGGAGGAGGACAATGGCTGCTGATTTGAGCTGCTCGGACTCTGCTTTGTAGAGATGCTTGCTCCAAAGCAGGTGTGGAAAGATTCAATTGTTGTGTGTTGATATGGAATGTAGGACCCAATCCATCCCCACCATGACCACCAGTGGCACCATTGGAGTGAGCCGGGCCCCCATCACCACCTTGGCCACCTTCTCGACATTAATAATAATTCCAGCAGAGACAGATTGTCTACACACCGGTGATGCTCAGCGGCAATGGTCGAGAAAGCTCTGTGTCGGAAAGCATGGTGCCTTCAAGTTGTTGCGAGAGTTTGAAAATAAATGTTTCCTGTGAGGTTCCAGCCATGCTAGAAGTTCTATGAGAGCAAGGACTGGTATCAAAGAGAGGACGAGGGCAGCAGAGCTGGAGGATGTAGATAAGGTGCTGTCACAAGCACTGCCCCATTGTCGCCAACGTCTCATTGTGCCGAGTAAGCATCAGCCTTTTGACAAATCCCTTGGGAATTTTTCCGCCTTTTTGGCTTGGCGCCAAGCTCGCAAGCTCGAAAAGGTCAGTCTCATTTTTACCCTCCCAATTTCGAGAGCACATGTACTATTCATGTAGTATGATCCAGCAGTACCCAATATATGCTCATTGCCAGCAGTTGGAACCCCCGAAAGCACACGAAACAGTCCGAAACACGGCTCTTTTTAGAGTGACTTGCGCACCTTGTGAAAATCTGGGTTGTCCTTGCGGCCTTCTGACCTTTTTGTGATTGGTGGGACCTTGTGTGACCCTTTTCGGCCTTTTTCAAGCTTGAACAAGCCAAAAAGTTTTCTGTCAAAAGTCTGATGAGGAATTATTTGGGAATCATCAGTTCGTAGTTGTGGCAACTCGGATCCATAAGGAATTGGTCAGGCATGAACAAGTTCGACCAAGGCTCAGTCATGTTTTAGTTTTCAATGATGCTGAAGCGAGGCCAAGAGAGAATGAAAAGAATCAAGTTAAACCCACATCAGTATCGTGGAATATTGCTGGACGAAGACAAACCTGTTGGGATACAAGTCCGCCGCTCCCTATCTCCGATGTCGTTGGTTGTCGTATCAAAGCCAAACAGGTACCGTCTCTTGCCTCTCTCCCTTCATTCTAGTTGCCATTAGTTAAGAATGTTGCATTTACCGTAATTCGTCGTGCCGAGTTTGATATATGTAAGCCTTAAAAAGGATTCCCCGTCTGTTTGTGACAGGTTCACTGCTAATATTGGAATTACAAGGACGGGTGGAAGCCCTATAAAGCAAGGTGATTCTGCCTGGCTTAATTAGTTTCTGTTACAGAACCAATATACAGACAATGAACAAGTAAGTATTACTCGTATATTAAGCAGATGTCCCGATTTTATTTTGACACTGTTTACATTCTTCTTTTTCTCCCACACCTCACCAATTCCCGCGATATGGCTGTTTGGTTTCGACGGAGCGCCCACCAGCGCTCGATTTGTCCCCACATCAACTGGGTGCTCGCAAATTCCCGAACTTCTCAGATTGGTATCAGATTCATCTTTTACTTTTTATTCCGCCCTTCCATTGTCTTATCAGACCCAGTGAACTGCATGGTGTGCTACTTTCATTGTATTATTTCCCTCCCGACTCCCGGCTTTCTCATTCTCAATTGAATTTCAAGTTCAACTTTGACCGAGGAAAGTGGCTTTGACTTCTTTAAGTTTAAGCTGTGGTATGACACATTGTCCCAAATTTAAACGAACTACATGCCATTTGATCGCGCGCTCAAGGCCCGCTCAAAAGAACAATGTCTGGCATTGGCCCTGCTTCAAGAGGCGCGCGATCTCTGGATCTGACACACTATCAACAGCGCGTGACCTTTTGATGCCAGCCTTGGAAGAGAGCTTGAGCGAGCACGGAGACTCTGCAGTAAAAATTCTTGAAAAGGCAGATAAAGATTTGGAAATGATCCCAGTATAACTGTACATTTTTGCAGTCATCCAGGTAAAACGGGCTCGAAAGTAATGGGATGGCTGGATTTATGTCCCGATTTGGTAGACAGCGCTTCAACCCATAATGTGTACCAAGGAAAGGAATGGTCTCTTTCCACATGGCCAAAATGCATTGAAATCATTTATAATCCATATCCATCTGGTTTGTCCACCACCTGCAACACTTGAGGTGCATACGGGCTTGAACGAAGGTTTTGATTTCAGATCAAAGGACAAATATTTGGTGGGGGGGGGGTCTCGCACATGCTGTTGATAGTGGGTCAGATCCAGAGATCGTGCGCCTCTTGCCCTGCTTTGTTCTTTCTCCCCACTGTCATCCCACTTCCAGCCACTTCCTACTGCCCATCTTCACTGTCCTGAAAGGCCCTCTGCAACGCCGAATCAAATCCAACCACCCGGACGCGTGGCAAGATGGTACTCGCTTGTCCCGACCAAGGTCGCTGTGCCTCATTGTCCAAATCAATTGTCAAAACAGCTGTTCATCGTTCTCTTCCTGCCTCACTGTCTTTGTATTCCCCAGCTCTGTCAGAACTCCATCATTCAAGCTGACATTGTGGCAAGACTCAATCGTAACACTGGTCATGCTTCCATCTCGCCACATCAAGCAACGCTCCCGGGTCATTCAACGTCTGCCAGATCGAGCCTTCGTCTGGGGGATCAAGACTACTGAATTCTGAGACAAACATATGAATCAAGTGAACTCCATTTAACTGAATCACAAATGAGAACCAGGTTCATGATGCCATAGGAATCATCGCCCCGTCTTCTGTGTCTGTAATGTGATCTCTAATCGTACATCAAGCTATCCCCGTCGTTCTCAGTGATTCAACAAGCTCTGTCAAGCTGCCATCCCCCTAGAAGAATGGTATAACGGTATGTAGTGTGCCCTTATTTTCTTCAGCGCTTTCCTGACGAGTAGCAAACCAGGCTTTAGTCCTATAGTCCTACAATCAAACACGCCCCAGCACCTCCGATCCGGATCCCAGAGTGCATGATATTCCACGTGCAGCTCTATTACTTTGGTCATATCCTGTGTACCAGCGGCTGAGCGAATTCCGGGTTTGACTTCGCAGTGAGCAACCATTATTTCTTCCAAGTACACCTTCCTTGATCTGTAGTCAGGTTCGAGTTATTTGTCTCGTAGATTGCAGCATTGTACTGACAACATTGGCTTCTCGGTCCATTTATGTGTGGCCAAAATGTGAATTACTGTGGCCAAATTTCAACTCCGAGGAGGTTGGTCTTCGAGCGACCCGTCCCCATCTACCGTCCTCCAGATTCAATTTCGGTTGAGAGATTTGATATCATACTTTGCAATTTTTGTCCATTACATATTTGATAGCGTATTTTCTGTCCCACTCTATTACACTGTACGGGGCAAATTCAACTGATTCCCTTGACGAGAACTCAGACACCCCAGTAGTAATTCAACCGTTTCAATCTGAATTACTTTCCCTTGCACGTTGCAATCGGCCAGAGCGAAGCGACGACACATCTTGTCTATATATATGGCTTAATGGCCTGAAAATAATTCTGCCCATGGCACTAAAGCAGAACAAAACAAGTGCTCAATGCAATCACGTGTTGGAAAGACACAACATTGATGTTATATTTTCCTCCTGTCCATAAAAAAGATGCTCTGAGAAATTGAAATCATTGTAGAATTATTGCTGTTTTCAAGTGCATCATGAAATGAGCGAATAAAAATCAATCAACTCATCTATGCATGGATCTGGTGGGACTAAGCTTGAGCTTGAACCTGCAACGACTTGGTGCTTCATGCTCTTCAGGAACAGATCCTTTCTGGTGCATACTTCCTCATTCATATGTGGGAAATGGAGATCGTGATGTGCCCCTCGCACATATCACCCCGGTTACCTCCCAATCCGTCATCCCCTGACCTGTATATAAACCCTGTGTGTCGCACCTTTCTGTAATCCTTTTGTATCGCCTGAATACTATTCCCTGCGACTCACCTTTGTCCCGTGACCTGAGTTTATCATCATATTCACTTGGATTCAAGGATTCAGAACAGCTACCAGTTGTCCCAAGCGGACCAGGCATTGACAGAATTTCATCTCTTGGTTCTGTGGCATATTTCAGTGCCACCATTGAATATTGAACATTCCTGATGTCCGATTTCGTGGTTCATTGATCGGCTGTTCCTCTGTACAGCTCAATTATCATCTCAATCGGAAAGACGCAATTTTACGGAGGAGTCTAGACAAAAAAGCTTCGCCAAAACCCTTTGTTGTAGCCAAAAAAGTCTTTTCATGAAAGCTGGAAATCATTTTAGGTTGAATATAATTCACGTGATATGGTTCATCAAAAGTAGCCTCTTCCGCCCTGGTTTTGTGGAACGGTTACAGAACACCATCCTTTTGTACGGCCGCTAACAATGATAAACTCCTGAAACACCGGGACAACACAATTTGTGAACTTGCGGCCGCTAAGCTTTGAATAGCCGCCGGTGTTGAATCAAGGTCTGTGGCTGGTTCATGGCACTTGGTCGCAATCCCGAATGCAGTGTCGCTCACGAAGCGTAGTATGAAGCTTTCTGTTTTTCCGTTTTGCACTTTGCAGTCTCGCGGCGAAGTAATCGCGACAAGCAAAGTTTGACATCCGAGAACAACGGAGCAGTGCGGATCCAAGTTGTTGCACCGGTCCGACCGAGCCCAAAAGGCCTATAAAGTCGAGTCCTGGACACTGCTGTCAGTAAAATTCCTCGCACACGAGGATCGCCCCAACCCTCATCACCATGCACAGCAGCCAACTCATCTCCTTCATCCTCGCTTCTTTGCTCTCTGTCGCGGTGGCAAAACCTCTTGTGGCGGAGCGCGACTTGATCTGCGACTGCATGTCGCCAACCGGATGTCCCGGGATTTGCACTGAAGGTTTCCAATGCACCGGATATTGCGGGACGGACACCTCATTCTTCTGCAACGCCTGCACATCATCGGGTCTTAGCTGCATTTTGAATCCTGATGGTAGCTGCTTCACAGGTACGGCCTCAGTGCTATTTGGTTCCCTGAGAGAAAGCTTATCTGTACCCTTAGTCTTCGAGTGATAGAAATTACGGGGATTACAGAGCTGCAAGATCTGGTGGCGAAGTAGATGTACTCGAGATTATTTGAATTTGATAAAAGAATGTTGACAGAATGACCTCGAGAGATCTGAGCATACTCAGGATCAGAATTCTGAATGTCAAAGAAAATTTGAGGCTTCTCTTTCGGTGGTTTTCCTGAAAATATTTTCTTTCCATTTTCTTTCGACTGTTTCGTCGAGGTTGAACTGAGTAGACGCGGGCGGCCCGTCGGCCCGCGATCACCCGTGGCCATTCCGATCAATCGGCTACTTGGACCAAACACCCATGGCGAAATAGACAAAGCAGTGGCGACCGGTGCATCCCTCCCAAATCTTCTTGAACTGTGGAATCTGGTTTTTCATCGTATTGGCAACAAGCCATCGCTAAGTAGCACCGTCCAAGTTTCAACGAGTCTCGTTCGGTCGGCAACTCAGCTAAAGACCTCTGGCACGAAGTCTGTACTGGCTCAATCCGGGCAAGAATACCAACTCTGGATTTGAATGCCTGTGGTATTCTTCCGGTCTCATGTGGGATTATATGCGCCACCTCGCACTCCTCTGCCCAAGTCAAAAAATCACGCGAACACTCTGGGCTTTGGCCCCTCCCGCGGGTTGGGTCGGGGAAATTACGGTCTCCCAGCGGCTAATGAACCGTTCATATGGCATGACATGGGTTCAGACTTGAATTTCCAGATAAATATGCCGCCGGTCCGCCGCTGCTATCAAACCATTGAATGAATATTCAGTCCCCAGATCCTCGTCAGGAAACTACTCGGGATAATCAATCCCGCTCTTATTGGACACACATCAGCCACTAAACCCTCGGTGAACCAGAACAATGTGATCAATTTGATCTCCACGGTGCGCGATGGCCTCAAGACCGCATTTTAATCCCACCGGTACAAATTTAGGAATTACTTCGGATGCGGGCTCGTACAAAATGCTGATTGCTTCTCAGTTCGACTTTGAATAACATGAAGTTTATCACAGCCTCTATTGCGGTTTGTCTTTTTGCTGGCAGCGTTCTCGCGGATAGCTGGGGAGGGTGAGCACGTCTTTGTCTGGAGCTCTTCTTCGATCATATATGTTCAGAGCTCTCTCTCTTGGCCCGTCCACAACCAACATTATCCATGCGACAACTACACTCACACCCGGTACCGCTCCCTACCCTCAAACGGGTGAGCTTTTCCTGTGGCCGGTATGTCTCTGGCTGCCTGATGTCCCTATTTTACGAACGAGAAATTCTAGGGCATGAGCAACGGCACTGGCGATCTTGTCCAGGTAAGCACCTCTTAGTCCTCTCCATTTCCCATAATCACCGTATCCAGTCCACTCTCGAGTCGTGGCCCGACAACTCCTGGTGCGGCGCCGTTCCTGGCGAGTGGTGTGTGCGTGCCTCCGTCTTCGGCAGCTTCGGCCAAATCGACAGTACCATGGCGGGAATAGTGAAAGGCACTGACGCGGTGTTGATCGACTAGTGCGCAACATTCTCAACGCTACTCGATCAAACAAGATGCGATTCCATTTCAGCGCACTCCAGTCTGACCACAATACATGGCTCCAGACCGTGTCCATCAATGGGAAGGTCGTCTCCACGGTGCGTCTGGTCGTCACCCTTCGTGCTGACGGAGTTTTATTTCTTTGTACAGCTGAGCCACGCCGACGGCCCGTACATGAAAGGTGAATCATTTTCCACGGTAATATTTTAGCAGTTACCCATGGCTCCCAGGGTATGGCACGGGTACGGAATGCGACAGCAACTGCTCAGGCACGATCGCGGAGCAGACATATACCAACACGGTCATCACGTTCGACGCTCCGGACCCGAATTTTGGAAACACTCTTGTGCTTTCTGGGGGGGACGACCTATACCGGTCTCACGAGTTCGCAGGGCGGACTCGTGTGGAGTATTGCCAGCATTCACATCCCTGCTATGGTTGTCGGTAGCTCTCCTCCAACTTCCACCACTACCACAACCAGCTCTCCACCAGGCAACACCGGCACGGTTAGCATCTACTTTCATCCGTACTTTATTGAACTTGCAGCTGATTCATTCGTGTTAAAGTGCGTCGCTGAGTACGGCCAGGTCCGACGAATGCCTTGATTTTTCCTCGTCCTTCACTGATTGGCTCTTCATAGTGCGGCGGTGAGGGGTATACTGGAGCCACTTGCTGTGCTTCGGGGTTCACTTGCAGTGAGTAGATTTCCAGCCACAATGTTTGAAACTCATGCCCCCGTTCCAGCGTTCTCAAATGCTTGTGAGTACTTGAGAGTATTTCTTTGCTGTATGACACCGACGTTCCCTAGTCTACTCCCAATGTCTATGAAGGTTGCGACCGGCAAAAATTCTTTATTGTCCACAGCTTTGTGTATCTGTTGCTATGCGACCCTACTCTCCCAGTTCCGAGCTTATAACGAGCGCGATCGAATGTCTTTTTCTAAAAGAAACCGCCGGAGCAGTCCTAAATGTTTCGAGATATTCATCTCTTTCTTCAGGTTGGGCGTAGATATTCCTCTTAAATTTCTGAATTACCGAGTTAGCGTTGTGCAATACAACCTCCACGTTTTGCTTGCATCGTCGATACAGCATTGGGAAGCTAAAACATCTTCAACGTGTGACCACATTTAACAAAAAAAATACTTGCGATCAACCCTGCCGGCAAGCTTCGCGGCGATGAAAGCTTCGGCCAGTGTCCAGTAGTCCTCGCCAGTCGCCGCTCCCCGAAGCCAGTCCGCGCGAAAGCTGGTCTGGTCAATGCAAACAACTCGGGGGTCGTATGGAGTTGGGCTTTCTACGGCCTCGTCGGTAAGGAACACAATGCACCGGAGGCTTGCGATCGTGCGAATGCGGCTATGAAACTCGGGGACGCTTGACGGTCGTGCACATGAAATATGGGTGAGGGCTGGTGCAAGCTCGAGACACAGGCCAATAGTGTCCGGAAGCCCATGGCAATCGTCAAGTAATCCGAGGTGGGTTACATTCCGAAACAGGGCTGCCGTGAAGTCGATCTCATCAGGCGAGAAGAGAGACTCAGCCATTATAGTGAGGCGACGCAGACACTGGAGGCGATCAAGCGAAACACGATCGCTGGATGATGGAATGCCACGGTAGCACAAGTTGACGACACGCGGACACGCCGCGAGAATGAGGTCGAGTTCTCTGTGCGTTCTGAATCCATCAAGAAATATATGGGTGACGGATGATTGAAAGAATGAGGAGGGCTTTCTTGAAATTGCACGAGCCAACACTTCGTATGGAATCGAGGGAAATCCGTGCGTTTCCTCAGCCACCCTGAGGTGACCAGGAGCCAAGTGGCCGGATACAAAGATGACACGATACAGAAGAGGCTCCACCCTAGATCGTACTTGTACTCAACTGTTGACAGGAAGGATGTGTGAGAGCTCGTACCAATCTTTCACTCGCCGGGCTATCAGCACGAGCGATGGAATGAAGAGTGGGTACGAAAATGCCGCAGTCTCGAAGATACAGCACTCCAGCTCGGGTGGTAGACGAGGCCCACTGGGAGAGTTTTCCATTGCTCCGGTGACTTCTGCGGTATGTGCAATCGTCCGCTCCGAGTGGTGTATTTTGGTTTGTCAAGCCACGTCGCAGGTCCCGCGACGACACATCAATCAGTTTTGGTTACCAAGCGACCGGATTCAACTTGATTGTCCCAGACGTTTTTACCCGTGCAGAATTGTCAAAATCAGACAGCCCCGCGCTTTACGATTGTTCCCTGATTATCCTTCCGTTCATTTGACTCTTGGGATCTTGCGAGGTTCATTCACGTTCCCACGGTCAAGTATTGTGGATATTGCTAAATTTGACACGACATGCAGTAAACTGTACGAAATAAAACTTTCTCAACAGGCAGGAATCCCTGTGACACCAGATCCGCAAGCATTCGTAAAAGAGTTTGCTTTTGCTCCGGTGATAGAAATACCACTAAACTAGAACACAATTCAATTGATGAGGCAAAAGCATCTCGAGAGCAGTCCTAGAATTTGCCTACCTTGATATTCTTGCACGGTGTGGCTTTATTGCAGTTCAGTAACACAGCAGGGCGTGTCGGCGTGCCCGTTCCCTGAAATCAGATTGTTCAACCATATGACATATGGGGAAAAGACCGTGAAGGAAACTGACAACGAAGTTGGAGAAAGAGACATCAGTGATGCTCAGTCTGCCAGTATCAACACCGTTTCCCATCCAGAAAGCATTAATATCTGGGGTCTGTGTCAGAAAAGTATGTATCATGCAAAAAAAACAGGACTTGCCGATCGGATATGCGGCCGCAGTCTCACTTGTGCCTCAGTACGCATGTGGAGGATGGATGATAAGAGTCGCTCACGAAAGTGAAGCCCGTATATGATATATTTGTAACTGTCCCAACATTATCAGGGTACGCCTTGATCATAACCCCAGCATCGGAGTTGGAGATGGTGACATTGTTGTACCGGACGTTTCGAACATCCACAGCGGTGTTCCCTGAAGACAGACCAAGATTTAGTTCATGCTCGACTCACAGAAAAAACTGAAAGCCACACCGGCGCCAAAAGAGCCAATGTTGCAACCTGTATCCAGCCGGATTGGTCTGAACAATTCAGGAAGATGATGCGGTCTTGAACAGACCTGAAGTAAATTTGCATCGAATGTTCTCCCCAACGAAGCCCTGGAAGAAAATGAGCCTGAAAGGTCACATCCAACAACATGTAGAACCGACATTGGTTGGGGTCTTGACGGTAACACACTACCGGAAATCAGTACCCATCCACGTAGTGTCTTGAAATTCCGCATGCCTCGTCACCTGAAAGACACGAATCAATTTAACAATTTAGGCACACAAACACGACAATACTCGCCATTCTCCACACTGACATCATGGACGTAGCTGAAAAAAGCTCCTGTCAAGACTTGGACAAATGGTGCATGGATGTGTAGCTCACTTGTTATTTCCGCTGACGTCAAATCCATCAGTCGTGCCTGTCCTCTTCTTGTCAACTTTCGTTTCTAGAACCTGGTCTGGAACTCACCTATGTTCGTGGCAATAATGGCCATGTTGTGAGCGACATTGCTTGCACACAATAAGCATTTTCAACTAAGGGTAGAGAATGTGGCACCGACTTGTTGCCTATTATCGTGACGTGGAACTGAGGCGCATCGTACAGTGTGACGGCAGTGATCTCGCAACTAAATTCACGAAATGAATGGTTATTATACATGCGAAGGACACAGTTGAACAGTCTGCGTACTTGTTGCAGTCTTGGAATCGAATTAGTCGCGGGCGGGAGGGGTTGAGGCTAAGCTATGAACAGAACGGTAATCTGGTGGATCTCAGAGGCTGGCAGTCGAACATACGTTGCCGCCGGGTCTGTAGCGGTACCTATATGCACGAATTGAAATATATGATTTTCGGGGCGAAACTACTCTCACCCATTTCCGTAGATGGCTCCAGGGCCATTCAGGAGAATATTCTCGCAGTTCTGAAATCATTCAGTGATCTTCTTCGCACACATAAACAGGGGACGAACCTGAAAAGTGAGCATAGTGCCTGTGAGTGAGGGGTTATACCTGAGTGAGGGGTCATATGAAGGATAAGTAAAGTAAGTATAGTGCGTAGGAAGGGTCATACGGAAGATAAATATTTCCCGCAATGTGCAAGTTCCAGTTTTTGGCACCGTTGAACACGACATTCGTCTTGAGAAGGAAGTTCCCCGCCGGGACATACAAAAGCACGTCAGTCGCGACTGTGGTAGCCTGCGGGATGACACAGTTGTTCCAGGCAGCAGTAAGCGCTGGACCAAGGTCGGTAGTATTGTCCGCGACGGCACCGTAGCTGAGAACGCTACACGTTATGAAAGCCGCCGATGGCAGCACCATGGTAGCAAGAGCGAATAGAGAGTATAGCAGCATAGCAAGTGATGAACTCGATCTCCCAGTGCTTGTAGATTTGAAGAGCACATTTTATATGACCATCACGAGGATATGCCGGCGAAATAATACATTCATTTGCCAAAGTTTCCCCATTTCCGGGCCGCTTGCGGATCGCTTGGCACGACGAATCTATGAGGAAGAATATCAGCGTGATCTTTGGTCGCTTAAGGTGCTCCGGACCTAAACTCGCCAAGGAAATGACACACTTCGTTCAAACTTACCGAACGGATGGTTCAACAGTCCGCTGTGAGAGAGCGTCGCCAAGATCAAACTCATAATCAAGAGATTGTTCCGTCTTCGTGAAGACTTTTGCGTGGCTTGAGAAATGCGAGGACACCGTGTGCTGCCCAAGTCAAGAACGGACGGAATGTGGGTACATTCAACAGACCTCGGAGGTACACAGATTCGTAGAATAAAGAACCTTTGCTGCAACAGTCTACAGACACTGCGAATAGTCTGGGGACTTTCGGTGTCGGACAGAAATACCATGCGCGAGAATACTTACAGTCGTTGGAGAACTCTAGAATGGCAACTTGAGCATCAATTATCAGGGCCGAGAGTTCACTCACTGCAGGTAAATCCGGACGCGCAGCAGGTGGGTCCAGTCCAACCCTCACCGCCGCACTATGAGCCTAATCATCAGTGGAAGACAAAGAAAATGGGGCGTTCGCCAAACCTGGCCATACTCAGCGGAGCACTTGAACACCAATAAATTAGCCGCACGTTCAATGAAGCAAACAAGAGAATACTAACCGCGCCGTTGCCTGGGGGGAGGTACCAGTGCTGCTGGTGCTTGTGCCAGAACATGCAGAGAGACCGCTCACCCCCGTACCGCATGCATTCGTGATCTTATTGGCTGTTGTGTCAGTGAGAGAGATCCCATTGAACTATAACGCAGGTTGAATACCGGCGGAGATATTGAGCTAAAGAAAAAATTTTACATACGTTGATATTTTGGCATGGTGTGGCCTTGTTGCAGTCCAAAAGCACTGCCGGGCGTGTGGGTGTTCCGGTTCCCTGCAAATTTTGGTTTTCCTAAAGAACGACAGAGGGAAACTGTGACCCGTACCACGATGTTGTCAAAAGTCACGTCCGAAATTTGGAGCGCTCCGGTGTCGACACCATTCCCCGCCCTGTGTCACGAATTTTAATTTTGGGGGCATCCTTCGTGTGGGCGAGTCACTCACCAGAAGACGCTGATGTCTATCTTGAATATCAACACTCTGCTCGCTCAGAGAATTCAACAGAACGCACAGAGAGGATAGGCAGCGGCGGACTGAATCATTGACAGGTTAAATGAGACCAGCATTCTCAGCTACGAAACAGACCCACCATCGTAAATCCTGTGTAGGTGAGGTTCTTCACGATACCAATCTAGGATTGAGGTCAGCATTACTTGAAGGGAAATGGCGAAGCTACTAGCGTTATCCGGGTACGCCTTGATCATAATCCCGGCATCCGAGTTGGAGATGGTCACGTCGCTGTAGAAGACGTTTTGCACGTCCACCGTTGTGTCCGCTGCCCAGGCGAGCTCAGTACGTTTTGTATCGGGCCTACTCAAAACGCACCATCACCGAACGATCCCACGTTGCACCCAGCGGTGAACTTGCAAGTGATTCGTTCGGCGACGAAGCCCTAGTGCTGCCATCAGTATTGTGGAAATAAGTAGATAGAGTTCCTAGCATACGTTGGTGGGCGTCTTGACAGTAACACACTATTCGACGTTCAACGCGCATTCTGCAGGAGAACTTGGAATTAAGCAAGCGAACCTCGTCTCCGTTCTCGACGGACACATCGTGGACGTAGCTGTACACAATTAGAACGACATATACAACAGGCGAAAATATGTCGCACTTGTTGTTCCCGCTCATGTCGAAGCCATCGGTTTCACCTGGCCCGAACATGTCAAGGGAAGGAACTTTGAGTGATTTTGAAACATACCGATGTGACTGGCGATGATAGCCATGTCATGGGCAACATTGCTATGAAACGATGGGCGAAAGACAGACGCAACAGGCTCGAGCATTACTTGTTACCGATGACAGTGACATGGAACATTGGGGCGTCATAAAGCGTTACTTGAGTGATCTCGCAGCTGGATGTATCGGGTTAATCCCTAAGATCCTAGGCAAGCACGAGCTCACTTGTTGCAGTTTTGGAAACGGATGAGTCGCGGGCGACTGGGATTCAGCGTGAGCTATGTGCGAAGTCAAATTTAGCATAACCAGGAGCGTATGAGCCGGGGCTCTTACGTCGCCACCTGGCCTGTAGCGGTATCTACGAGGAACAGTTAAAACAAGGTCTGTCTTGGCGAGACCAGACGCACCCGTTCCCGAAGATGGCACCAGGACCATCCAGGAGAATATTTTCGCAGTTCTGAAATCAATGAGCTCTTCCTTCTTCGCACACATGAACAGTATACGAACCTCGAAAGTAAGCATAGTGCCTGTGAGCGAGGGGTTATACCTGAGTGAGGGGTCATACGGATGAAGTACAGTGTGTGGGAAGGGTCATACGGAAGATAAATATTTCCCGCGATGTGAAGGTTCCAGTTCGCGGCATCGTCAAATACCACGTTCGACTTGAGGAGGAAATTTCCCGAGGGAACGTAGAGTAGCACGTTGTCTGCGACTGTGGTTGTCACTTGTGGGATGACACACTCAGTCCAAGCCTTGGTGAGCGCCGGGCCGAGATCGGTACTGTTGTCCGCGACGGCTCCGTAATCTAGGACGTTGCACTCGATGAACGCGGCCACGGGGCCGACAGAAAGAGCCACTGCCAAGAGGGATAGTGCTGCCCACATCTTTTTCCCAAGATGAAAAAGTGGAAGGGATTATGCTTGGCTGGCTCATTTATATTCGTAGTGGAGGACAGGCGCCGAGGTGTAATTCCCCAAGGTTCATCCTGAGGCGAACCCAGTCGGCACCGGTCGTATTTCTGAGCCTGCCCCTTGCAAGTAGCACAGCGGGCCGATGAATTTGCAAGTGCCGACTGGATGCAGGCGACCCATTCCGGCGCGATTCGATTGGATGCCTGGAGAAACAAAGACGTCACGTAGCAACAGGTCCAGCTGGTCGCATAGCACATGGGTTTGTTTTTCCGGAATCAGGACTTTTCTTCGGATGAAAGAAAGGCCACTCTATTTTTGCGTGGATGAGTAGATTCACTTCGCCTTGCGATGGACTTGGTCCCGAATGAATTGCGGTCCGGTATTCCACAGATTCGAGCGAATGTCGGGAAGGTTCAAGAGTTTTTTTCAGTTTCCGGCCGCCGAAAAAATCAGTGGCGGTGAAGCTCAATATGGGTCATGCGACGAAAACGACTTTCCTAATTTGAATCTGAAAGATGAAAGAGCAACCGTGATTTCCCTGAGAACACACTTCCAAATGTGTGCCCCTATGGCCGGCATTGGACTGCGAATGGACGGTACTCGTGCGCGAAGCGAACGTGCCGTTGGAGACGCAATATAAGTAAGTGTGTGACGACGACACGAAGTCCGCTCACTGTGTTCGCCCATGTTCCTTCTGAAGCGCACGATTGAATTGGGCCTCCTCGCTGTAGTCATTGCGGCACCTTTGTGGGAGCGCGCCTCTATACCTTCAGATGAAGTGGTGGGATTCCCGGAGACAGTCCCCAGCGGCACCGTGGGCGACGTCTACCTGGCCTACCAGCCTCATCTAGACGTCGTGAACGGATGCGTCCCTTTCCCTGCTGTTGACGCCGAAGGGAATACGAAGTATGTGTTCGATGCTTTTCGTCATCAGCCAAAACCGACCTGTGTCTCAGCGCCGGCCTAAACCCGACCGGTCCCACCGACGGCGACTGCAGTACAAGCACTGGGCAGATATATGTTCGCAGTGGCACCTCCGGTGGGCACTTCGGACTCCTCTATGCATGGTACATGCCTAAAGATGAGGTTGTCTCGGGGCTTATTGGGCACCGACACGACTGGGAGGGCGTGATCGTATGGCTCAGCTCGTCGACCAGCACCAGCGCATCGAATATCCTGGCCGTGTGTCCGTCCGCGCACGGCAATTGGGATTGCAGCACCGACGGGTTCTCCCTGACAGGAACGAGTCCGTTGATCGCGTACCAGAGCATCTTCCCGCTTGACCACTCAATGGGCCTCACGACCACCGTGGGCGGAACCCAGCCACTCATCGCGTGGGAGAGCCTCCCTGCGGTGGCACAAGAGGCGTTGATGACGACGGACTTTGGCGCCGCGATTGTGCCTTTCAAAGACGACACGATAGTGTCAAACTTGGCAGCGGCAACTTTCTGAACAGGAGACTTGGCTTCTTCGTCTGTCGTTGTGGAGGGTGGCAAGAGACGGAGAGAGTATAAAGATTGTCTGTGTATCGCCTCTTGAGTTTGTGAATGTCGTTTTTCAATGGGCCAGAGAAAAGTCAATGTTTCTTTGTCGGATGAGCCCGCGTTCAGCGCTGAAAGCTGAAGCTCTTTGAGCACTGCTCTGAAGAGCATGCCAGACGTGGTGATGAGCCGCGGATCAAAAACTAGATGAATCTGTGATGTTTGGTCACGGCCTGCAGCGGGCCGGACTAGAGATTTCTTTTGACAAAGTATTTGAAGTTGAGCATCGTAGCCATTGGAATATCAACGTATACAAAACGTATACGTGCTTTTCTAGAGGCAAATTCGAGGGGCTTTCCTGCCTTCCAATTTGAGCAGGTATTTGAGCATGGTGCTGGGGTGGTTACTCGAATCTCAACGTCAAGGTAATTTTACTCCACCGGAAAACAGCACGACCATGGCTTCGACTCGCAGTAAGATGCATCCAAACGGCGGCCGCAAATCAATGATGTCATGATTGCCATTCAGCGGGACTCATTCATAGTGGTTTCAACTCGAAGTTTAAAGAGTCGAGTCCGGTTGAAGTCCACAGTTGCGGCTGGGTCCTTTTGTAAATAACTTGTTCTTTTTCTTTGCTCAGAGAGCACCGGCTGCAGCTCAGACCATCGTGCGAAAAATTTCTTTCGATCGAAGCTTGATCGAAGCTTCGGACTTCGGATACCCGAAATTGCTGTGAAAGGCTGTACGGTGCTGTATTTTAAGAACGTGTACTTTTGACGGCTAGATCGCTTGAATCGCACCACCACTACCACCACCACATCCCGAGAACTTCCCCACTTCACAAGCAGACATGAGCGGAAACGACGCAGAGGCGGCCGGTGCTGGTTTCTGTGGTGCGTACCTGCTCCAACCTTGCCTACGACTCCGACTGAGTTGATTAACGCTTCTTCCCACTGGCCAGCGGTATGCATGGTCTCTATATTTGAGCCATGGTGTAACACCAAGGCATTCGGCGGGGGTGGTGGGAACCGCATGGCGGGGGTGTTGCGGGTCGTGTTGTAACAAGTCGTTCAACGAGGATTCCATGGACAAATGGGACAAGGCTCCAGAGACTCAGAAGGAAAAATCCCAACAACCCGGACCGTCACAGCCGATGAAAGTCGAGGCTCCAGACGCAGAACCTGCTTCGTCGGCTACGTGAGCTATTTGTAAGTCGTAGTGCGTCATGGAACGTGTTTTTGGTTTAACTTGTTCCAAAGATCATTGCCCATCACAACCCACGTTACATTGCAGAACTTTCGGACTTTTCGTTCCCGTGTAGATACAAAGAACTTAGTTCGCCCTGCGTGATCAGGGCTTCCAAGTCTTCCGCAATAGGAGCCTCACCAGCGATCGCCTACCATGTCGAACAAGTTCTGCGGCGTCATCCCGCTCTAGCGACGCTGCGAAAACAGCGACAACGTCTCTGCAGAATGCATCAGCTCAACTCAAATATCATCCACTTAAGACTAACTTAAGAAAATGCACGCACAGTGATCTTGGGTGTCAAAAGTGTTGTGCGATCGATTAAAGCCTTCCCGGTACCAGCAACTGTTAACGTTAGTGGGTTTAGGGCGCGCGCGAGTTGGGTGCGAATAGGCGCGGATCGGTGTTCGGTTCGACATGCCGGAGTTCGGCGGGCGTGTGTATATAGGTGGACGGGTGGGATGGA
This sequence comes from Mycena sanguinolenta, assembly GCA_014462675.1. NCBI lineage: Eukaryota > Fungi > Basidiomycota > Agaricomycetes > Agaricales > Mycenaceae > Mycena > Mycena sanguinolenta. The sequence goes on along the minus strand of JACAZH010000003.1, from coordinate 9,041,723 downwards.
CATTTCTTCACTCGTTTGTACGTTTCTTACAGGCTCAGTAGAGCTACAAACGTTCTTTTTGCTTGCTTGGATATCTTGGTCTCGCGGCAGCCGATTCGAGCGGTTACGGCCCGTGGGTGGAAGCTTACTTTAACAGCAACGACGTCATTGCGCAAGTATCCGTGGCGCAGGATGGTCCACTTGAACGCATACATAATCGCGGGGATGAGAAATATTTACTAAATGTTGAAGTAATCCCCAAATGGAAGCGAGGTCGAAAATTCGCTGTAAACTGGATGAGTGGGAATCTGCATCGGCACTAGAAGCCTGTTTGAAACCATTATAACCCCAAACAATCTCTCAAATACTGGTAAAGTTGAACAAAAGATTGATGTTATAGTCACGATTACTAACTCAGGCAGCGGCAAGGATGTTCCAGACTGAAGATCTGGTGAGCTCACGGCTAGACAGATGAGAGCGAAACAAGGCCACGGATGCAGTTACCGAAGCCGCAACACACTGGTCAAATATGTCCGATCCACAGACCCCTGGATGATCATGAACGCGTGAGACATTGTTTTGAAATCCTGGGAGGAAAGAAGCAGATAGGGTCATGGTCTATAATCTAAGAAACAATGGTTCGATGCAAAATATGGTCCGTAGAATTACCGCTCGTTGGTTGGCACGTAGGTAGGTGGCATTACACGGTACGGTCCGAATCACGAACGGCGGTTTGCATAAGGAAGGCACAAGTTGTTGCAGAATGGTTTTCACAACTGAGACGAATTTCAGTTACACAAGTAGGAAAATGTAGTCCGAACACTTGACGAACAAGTATGCATAAATAATAAAGCAGGAATGTCCGTAGCAAGACAAGTTACAAGTATTTTTGCTCTTCCCTTCAGCCGAGTTTTTGTGGTTACATCTCTGTTTTCTTTGACCCCTGCGACTCCGGAACATCCGCCACTGTCTGTTCGCTGATGTCAGTAACCTGGACCTGTACAATATTCATCATGGCGCCGGTCTTGCCTCCACCCTGTCCGTCCTGTCTGTGCATAACCAATACAGAGCCATTCTGTCGTGACACTAACTCGGATGTGGTCGCCACTCGTTTATGATACCCGAATTTGGTATTCCGGAAGACGAGGCACGCCATGCAATTCGTGAGCATGATGTTGCAGACACTGAACATGGTGCGATAGGCTTCTGCTACGTCCTGATTGTAGAACATTATGACGTTCAGCAGGTTCACTGTGACGGCAGTGCTAAGAATTTACACAAGGTCAGAAGTGTTTGAAATGAACAAGCTGAACTGTCGTACAGATAATACAGCTGACCATCTTTAAGGATGGCTTTCGAAAATCGAGGCAGGTATTCTCCTGTCCAGAAAGCCCTGATATTTTCCGTCAAACCATGCCCGACATGAGAATTTTCGAAGAGCCGCCACGAGATTGCCAAGAAAACGATCGTGTCGTGAATGAGTGGTGTTATGCCGATTCCACCAGCATACGACTTGGCGGACGTGGTCAAGCAGTATGGGGTTGGGCCAATATTACTGGCGAATACTCCTGATGGTAATACCGCAGCGGTGCCCAACACGCTGAGCCACACAACCAAGAAGAATAGGACCAGGTATCGATTTCTGTTGAAAATGGCCCGTGCTCGGAGGAAGAAAAGCAAGCAGTTCGCAGGCACTGTAATGGCATAGGAAACATTTGCGAGATCTTGCCCGAAAGTGCAATCCTTGAGCGGGTACGCTAACATGTCCGTGAGTCTTGGTCGCCGAAAAACGGTGAAAACATACTTTCCAGCAAAGTGCTACTCAGAAGATACAGTAGCGACCAAAACCTCATAAATCCGTCAGCTCGCACCATTATAGTCGATTTAGAGTTTGTACCTGGAGAAGAAATACGTGACAGTTGCGATACCGACTTTCTGAGTAGATAACAGCAGATAGTCGTTGTGAAGGTTGGACAAGATGTCCCAAATATACGCCTAATGGGGGGAAATGCAAGTCAGGCGAGTGGTGTTGGGAATGGTTTAACTTTTACCGCCAGCGTGCCCACTAGAATATAGATTTCTATTTGCAGTTGATGAGCAATCTCAGGAGGAATGAACGCCATCGGCGTTAGAGGATTAGGAAGCTCGGACAGGTTAAAGGAAGCCATATTGAAGCTGAGGTTGGAAAGGACTCGAACAATCGGCCCACTTTATACTTGAAGATTGGAACATCAGTCGAAAGTTGATAATAGCGGCTGTTAGCAGGCCGTTTCAAAGTTGATCAGCGGATCCCCAACGCAGATCCAAATCAACAGCACGTAATAATATTGAGCCACGGCATTTTCAATTACAGCATCTTCGAAGACAGGGAAGGTTTGTTCAACTGCAGGATGTGTCAATTGAGTGATTAGGTCAAAAGATGTGAGAATTTGCGCGGTTGACAGATGCAATTCCAAAGCGGCATATTGAAAGTTTCCATCCAGCCGAATCTATGTAGATGTGAGGGAGAAGTGCAGGTAATTTGCCACGGAATTTTTCTCGCTGACACACGGGATATAGATATTTATGGGATATTCCGATTGAAAACATCAGCCCTCGGAATCCGGACTGACAAAGTCCTGCGCATAAGATCTGAATAGCTTCTGCACGTAAAGCTAAGATAAATACGTATATTACACTGGAGGAACCTTTCCACGCTTATATATATGGAAAGCCTCACGCATAGTGTTCCGTGCGGTGTCGGTGGGCTGTGCCTATTTCTGCTCGAACTTCCAAAGCTTGATGAGGTTGAAGTGGCGCTAATTCACTTCTGCTTCGATCGGAGAAATCCTCTCCCACCAATACAACATGTAGCGGGATTCGAAAGGATTCGAGGCGGCATCATGGTGATCATGGTTGGTTCCAATGCGGCTCGGAACAGTCGCACAAACCCGAGCCTGTTGGCTGATTTCGGATCAGTGACTGACGGCGGGAAACTCCGTGTTGACCTGATCTCGTCGGGTTGCTTTATTTCCGCCTCAATGATACGTACTGTTCCTTGTCTAGTGCGTCCTGGTACGTGGCCATGCAAACCTCCCAATCTGTACCTTTAGATACATGTGAATACTAAATTTCCATACCCGGAAACAGCACTGTTGACAAATTCGCAGAAGAAATTTTGTAAGTCACCCTCATGAAGCAGCGGCATCTAACGGCAGTGGCAGTGTACATCAATTGTTCGCCGTTCAGCCACGCTCAGAGTTCCCAAATCGGCGGAACTGAAAAAGTGATCTCAGCGGCATTGACCGGCAAATTCAAATTCAAGACAACCTCTTGTTGAAACCACGGATTCGAACATTTCAAGCACAATTATATTCAGGTGATTGATTCAATAAACACGAGTTCGCCACTTCGCCACTTTGTCCTATTTGAAAATTTCAAGCGGTTCAGGCAAAGTTCAACCAAACAGGATCAAGAACGGGAAGTTCCAGGAATGATAGCGGAGTTCAGAAATTGATTTGCTGTAAGTATCCAGTTTTCATTCTTTCAGCCATTCAAGTTTGACTTTGCCGGTGCATTATGTCCATGAGCCAGCTGATCCGGGGAACTCTAGCGGCCCGCTTGTAGACACGGCAAAATGCCGATATGAGCAAGGAGGAGGGGTTTGAACTTCGCTGCTACGGTCGACAATAGCGAACAGAGGAACCAACAACTGGCCGGGGTGGGCAACTTCTGCGTCGGGGATAGGATAAGAGGGAGGTAAGAAAGTGAGAGATGCAGCGTGGTAAGAAAGTACTCGATCGTGGTCTAGATTGTCAGCGACATATGCACTATTGGAATGAATGTAGTGTCGAGATATTCTAGGCAAAAACAGCTGCCCCACTTTGACGAATTCTCTCCCAATCTTTCGACGAGGGTGAGATCGTGAAAGACCGAAAAATGGACGTGCAGCATGGGCACATTAGGTTTCAAAAATTCTGCCTCGGCCTTGGGACACGTCTCGCTCCGACCACACTCGTCCAACACAGGCATAGGATGGATAGAGGGTTGCGAGCCGGTCAGCGCACTCGGGATTTGTGACCATCGTATGTCTCAGGGTAATCGTCCACCGTGAAGACGGCCGGGGGTGTTTGAGCATCGAACGTCTCGGGGATTTGGAATTCGATCGTACGCCTTGATTAGGGGGTAAGTAACCAGAAATCCCACGGATGAATTTCACGAACCCCATTTCTTTGGCGTCCAGCCGTGTGTTGATGACGAGGCCGGTGGTTATGACATGGCAGTTCGCAATCATTCTGTCGAGAGATAAGAAGCTGCTGTGAGTGAGACCGGGGATCCGCACCCAGGACGACTATGTGCACGAATAGTTATCGACTTTCCCGCCGGATCCTGCAGAGGAATATGGGATATAAGTATCTCAACCAGCCAGTGATTCCTTATCCGTTCCCGCCAGCTGACTATCACACGATGAAGAAAGGGCTCAGTACACTTTCATGATACATGAATGTACACCAAGATTGCATTTTCAATAACAATCCTTCCAAGATCGCTGACTACTGACACAAATGGTCCTTGACTTTTGCGCCGGATCCTGAGGGGCAAAGGATGAAATTGCAAACGACGCCTGCTCGGTCTACATAGCTTTCCGCTATTCATTCTATTCCGAATATCCCGGATTATTTTCGATACGTAAGAACTGGGGACATGTGCGACCTAGGCTAGGGACTCGTCCTTCCGCAGTCGGCATGTCGTGGACACTTGATCCCTACACACCGGCGACTGTGTGTCCTGGGGCTGCACTGTGTGAGTGGCACACACGATCGCGAACAAGATGGCCATCGCGATCGGGAGACAAAGCAGCAGAACGGCAGCTCTTTGGACTCCGGGATCTTCCGCACACCATACAGCAGTGAGGGCACCTAACAGTCCAAGTCAGCTGTTGATGCTATTCTCATGAACTTGTACATACCGAAAGCTAGCAAGACAGCGGCGAGTCCAATCGCAAAAAGTGGATAAGAAATCAATATCATAGTTGAGTACACATTGAAGCGATTTCCGTAGAGCACCTGGAACCCGGTGTTTCAGAATGCGGATCCCATTGTGAATGGGAAAAGCACATACTGTCTCGCACCAATATGGCCTGATTTTACCGAGTACAAGGACGCACACCGAGGCGACAATGATTCCACCAATGAGGAGCCCGAACGAACCTAGTATGCATATGTAGGGTCCACGAAGGGTGTAGTTCACCGTGGATGCTCTGGGCGGTGTCGTGGTGATGAAGGCCGCTGAGGTAGTCAAGAGCAAACCCGCCTCCAAGCAAATAAGCCAACCGATTGGCGGCATAATTCAGACAACACGTACCACGAGAAGCATATTGTTCAGCCGATCGCAAATCCGTTCAATCCCGCCGCTCCAGACACTATCGTCGCCTTCCTGTTCAAGTTTTATGGCCCCCCAAACTCGCTTTAGGCCCGTATGCCCGATTGAGGTCAGACAGAGCAAATTGAAAACAATCCTATTCAGCCGGCCGAAAGGTCTGTTTAGCTCAGGGTCTTCCCAGTGTCTGGGCATGGGGTATCGCGTCAAAACGTCATCCTCCCTCTGGAGTTTGGACTTGGGATGCAGGTCGCGTGCAGAAACAGGTGCAGCAGAGGCTCTCATCTAATCATACAACTTCCACGTCAGAACACTGTGACATCCTTAGTGAACACAACACGTACGGTGCACATTCGAACTAGGAGTGAGATTGGAGGAAGAGTGAGAAGAGATGTGGAAGGTGGACAGCTATGCAGACAAACATATGCAGGTCACCGGCTGGCTGGGAAACGCGAAAATACGTTCACTGGATCACGTCGATCGACATAAAATGAAACTTCTTGATTGTCCACGGAATGAAACGTGTCCCGGGCGACTTCTTGAGTGCGTTTCCGGTCAGCCTGGAGAGCAACTGCTGTATTTACAGGACGGGCGCCTCTCTGTGGGGTAGGTATGTCTTGAACACGCTCATAGTGGTGTACTTCAGGAGGCTTTCCTAACCGTGCGGAATTACAACAACCTCCCGACTATATTTGAAGTCAGTAACCAAAACTCGACAAATCCGGAGTTGAGCTTCGTACCTAGCAAGCGATCTGCACCACCTGATCTTCGGTGATCCCGCTCAAAGACACAACATGGTTACGATGGACGTGGGTTCGATGTTGACTCACAGTGCCTGACCTGGACAGGCGCTATTGAAGAAGTTCGAAGCCTAGGCGTGACCCGAGGATATGGTGACTTCAAGATAAACGAGATAAAGGATAAGCAGGAGTGCAGTGTCGATGCGAAGAGTGAAGCGCAATGTATATGGTACTTCGTCAAGTTGGTGCGGCGAACTTTTACTTCGCGTCTCCTTGGTCTGCCGCATTTGTAGACCTGCGGATTGGGATACATGCCGAGGAACAGACTGCAGATCGGCTTCTAAACCGGGCTTTGCGCCAAAACAAAAGGTGTTGAGGAAAGATTAAAACGCCGGCGCCAAAGAGCCGCCCAAGTCATCAGGAAGCAGACTCCAAGCTGCAACGACCGCCAAAATGAATAGACGAAGGAAAGAATGGACGTGTCACAGGGAGCATGCTTTGTTGATCGGCACTGCGGAGTTGGCTGCTGGCGCTGGCGCTGGCGAGCGCTTCCCTAGAATGCCGGAACCTAGAGCTGGAGACGAAGAAATGCAACGGATCGGAGAAATCCCCAGCGAGAGGTGAACAGAACGGATTTCGTTCAGCCAATTTTACAGTCACAGCGGAGGAAGCCTCCGAGAAACAGACGTAACGGAGGATTCCAAAACGCGAAGGCGGGGCTCTTGTGCACACATACCCAAGAACGCCGAGACGGGTCCAGGTGAGCGTAGAAGTGGAATGGGCTCCAAGAACAGAACAGCACAACAGAAAGTCAACATGTCTCTATCGTGTACCATGTCACTCGCGGCGCCAAGGGGAATGCGGTCACTGAGCTGGCCACGTTAATGAACAAAGACCCCGACCGCGGAAAAGGGGACGAATGGCCGTAGCAACGGGAAGGAAGCAAAACTGAGCTCGGCGGTGGGTTCGGAACAACTCTCTCTCCGGTCCGAGCGAGCCGGCGTCAAAAAAAAAGTTCTGCACGTGAGTATCATGTGAACTGAGAAGGCGGCTGATCCGAACCTAGCAGAACCTAGCTCGGCGGAGCCTACACGGCTATCCCGCGGATGGGTCGTCCACGCCGTTGGAATCCGGCGGGAAGTGATTGCCGAAAAGGTTGTTCTTTACTCCCAATGCCGCTGGCCGAACACAAAAATTACTATAATTGCACCTGCACATCAAAATGCACTAGAAGTTCAAAATACATTCGTTTTCGTTCATTTCTTATCCGCTTACTTTCGGAAGTAGCGCAATTAGACCGACAGATGACCTCTTCGAGAATATGTAAAAATTGAGGAAACAAGCGTAAGACCCGTGCCTTCGGCACGGAACACGCAAAGATAAATTCTAAATTTTCATTACACATACACATACATATGTACTATGACTGAATAAATTAGGAGTTTGGCAAACAGAAATTAGGCGTGAATGTACCAAATGTAAGAGGGAGCAAAACTTGAGGGAAAAAAACATATTTTTTGATCAAGTGCTACTGTGGTTTGGAAATGAAGGGGTGTGCAAATGGGTCAGAAAAGTGGATCAAGATTCTCGACCCACCCATTACAGTACAATCACCTTCCAAATAGTTGAACTCGGTTTGAACAACAAATCAACAATAAATTTTGCAACCATATATTGCTACCTCCTCCTAGAAACAATCCAGAAACCAAATGCAAGAATCTAGGTGATTATTGGTGAGTTGACAACATCTCTGAGCCAGGAACTGACAGACAGCACAGCAACTCGATGTTGCTCTCCGGAAATCTGATCTTGAATATTTTTCCAGTGATTTTTCTATTGGGTGACTTTCCGTAAGGTAAATTTATTCCTCAGGAATATTTTGTGTGATGCGAGGCACCGGCAAATCGTCGGCATCCCTTCTGCCATTGAAAACTCCCAGATATTCAGCCCAATGTCGATGCTTTCCACCTTCAAGGAGGCATCCACAGAAGAACTGGCAGATTCCGGGCCACCTCTTTGGTCATTGCAATGCTTGAAGCCATGCCTTGCAGATGCCGCCCAAACGCTGGTGTCTCGGCATCACGAGAAATATTCTGGGGGAATAAATTTGTCTTATGGAAAGTCACCCATTGTCTCAAAGGCATTTTCAAATTAAAAGACAAATAAGCACACTCGGGACTCACCTACCAAGCTGGTGGCTCAGAATTTGCTGGTGGACACCCTTTGATATGTTGACTGAAAGTGCATTGTAGCAATCTTATACATGAAAAGAGCATCTTGAGTTTATTTTGTGTTCTGCACTCAAACTGTTTCAACAGTTTCCTTCAGCAAGTTTGTGAGCAACTCAATAGCGTGGGTACGGCAACGGCTTTCGACTCCGGCAGCTATCGAAGGACGGCCACAACTGCTGTGAAGATGATTTTTCCAAGCATTCTCATAAGCTTCAAGTTTGCGCCTCTTGTGTTCCACCAGCAGTATATTGGATGCAGTTCTGCTCTGTCTCAGTCCTTCTGTCCTGTACATTCAATCTAAGCCAAAAAGCTTCTGCCCTGTAAAATTCGCCTGTTCCTGGTGGTACCGGTAAGTCCCAAGATTGATTGCCGAGTTTCAGCATTCATGTCACAATAATTTGATACAACATATTTGAAGTCTTCTGTGATCTATGCAAGATCTATGTCCCAGCAAATATATAATGTTATTCCTCAGAATGCCCTCTCCTCAGGTTCTCTCAGTCAAAACTCGCTAAATTTGACCTATCGTGTCAGTTAGTTGCAGATGGATCCAGACTTTTACTGATTTGGCAACCATTCCATGTCTTGACATGCAGTAGGGAACTTTTAACAACCAATTGGAATATTTTATTTTACCTGTAGACCTGTTGCGGCTGTGCTGTTGACCGTGCCGTCCCCTGAAGAATTTTTTTGGCCTTTCGACAGGCCGTAACTGTCAAATCGATGGACGTTGCCGTCACGGCAATGGGCGGGACTCTAGCCGAAATACGGCTCATGTTGCGACAGCCCGTGTCCGTTGGTCAACCGTCGAATCGATGGCCGTCACGGCAATAGGCGGGACCCTAGGTAGCCGAAATGTCGTGAAGAGCCGCTTGCGTTCCGAACGCGCTTGCAACCGGGCGAGATCCTAAAGGAGGCATATTTCCGGAGTCACGGGAAAATCATGTGCTGCTCTCGTGATGTTCTGTCAATTTCCCGTGACTTCCTGTCAAGATGCTCTTTTAATGTATACAAGTTGAAAGCCCGTGCCTTCGGCGCGGAGAACAACACATAAATTTAAATCCCAGTTCCCTCAAGTTTTTGGCTCGTCGTCGGACGCTTCGTTCGACAGCTCGCTGGCGCTCGCCGCCGAACTCGCGCCCTCCTCCTCGCACCGTGAGAACCGGCATCAACATCTCGACAGTCGGCAGTAACATCTCAACAGAAACACGTGCACTCACGTGCTATCACGTGCCGGCACGTGGTTTCCTGTCAAATTGTGTTTTCATGTATAGGAAGACAAGCTGAAAGCTGAAGCCTGTGCCTTCGGCGCGGAGGACCGCACACAAATCTAAATCCCAGTTCCTTTCCCTCAAGTTTCTGGCTCGTCGTCGGACGCTTTGTTTGACGGCTCGCTGGCGCTCGCCGCCGAACTCGCGCCCTCCTCCTCGCACCGCCACAACACGTGAATATCATGCGGATATCACGCGGATATCATGTGAAACTCACGTTACTTTCTGTCAAGTTGTGTTTTCATATAGAGGACAAGCGTAATACCCGTGCCTTTGGCACGGAACACGCAAAGATAAATTCCAAATTTCCATTACACGTACATACATATACTTCGACTGAATAAATTAGGAGTTTGGTACAGAAGTCAGGCATGAACGTCCCAAATGTAAGAGGGAGCAAAACTTCAGGGGGGAAAAAACATTTTTGGTCAAGTGCTACTGTGGTTTGAGAACCAAAGGGTGTGCAACTGTATCAGAAAAGTGGATAAAGATTTTCAACAACCCACCCATTACAGCACAACCACCTTCCGAATAGTTTAACTCAGTTTGCACAATAAAAATTTTACAACCATACACCTCTCCAGAAACCAAATGCAGGAATCCAGATTATTATTTGTGGGTCAATAACATCTCCAAGCCAGAAACTGACAGAACTCAATGTTGCTCTCCAGGAGCCTGCTACAGTCGAATCTTGGCTTGAATATTTTTCCAGCAATTTTTCTAATTTTTCAAAGGCATTTTCAAATTAAAAGAGAACCTAGGACTTATCCACCTAGCCAGTGTCTTGGAATTTGGTGGACACCCCATTGAGAAGTGCTTCAATATGTTGACTGGAGTGCATTGTGATAATTCTACATGAAAAGAACATCTTGAATTTATTTTTGCCTATTCCATGCTGAAGCTGTTTTGACAGCTATGCCAGCGAGTTTGTGAGCAACTCAACAGTATGGGTATGGCAATAGCTTTTGACTCCAATGGCCATGAAATGGGTCCAATATCTTGGTAGTGAAAATGATTTTTTCAAGCCTTCTCATAAGCTTTGCGCCTCTTGTGTTCCACTGGCTGTATATTAGATGCAGTCCTGTTCTGTCCCAGTCCTGCCCTGTAAATCTTGTCGTTCTTGGCAGTACCGGTAAGTCCCAAGATTGATTACCGAGTTTCAACATTCAGCTCGCGATAATTTGGTTCACAACATATTTCAAGCCTTCTGTGATCCATGTCACAGTAAATCATGATATTATTTCTCAGAATGCCCTCTGCTCAGGTTCTCCCAGTCAAAAACTCACTGAATTTGACCTGTCGTGTCTGTTGGTTGCAGATCGATCTGGACTTACTGATTATTTGACTCCAACGGCCATGAAATGGGCCCAATATCTTGGTAGCGAAAATGATTTTTTCAAGCCTTCTCATAAGCTTTGCACCTCTTGTGTTCCACTGGCTGTATATTAGATGCAGTCCTGTTTTGTCCCAGCCCTGCCCTGTAAATCTTGTCATTCTTGGTGGTACCGGTAAGTCCCGAGATTGATTACCGAGTCTCAACATTCAGCTCGCGATAATTTGGTTCACAACATATTTCAAGCCTTCCGTGATCCATGTCACAGTAAATACATGATATTATTCCTCAGAATACCCTCTGCTCAGGTTCTCCCAGTCAAAAACTCACTGAATTTGACCTATCGTGTCGGTTGGTTGCAGATCAATCTGGACTTACCGATTAAGCAACCATTCCGTGTCTTTACATACAGTAGGGAACTCTTAACAACCAATTAGAATGCCCACTAACTTTAGGTAGTGGGTCCTGTAGCGCCCTATCAAAACTTTTTGGCTGTAATGATCTCTTTTTGATAAAATCAAGACTTTTTTGATTAATCTGTTGATGTATCCGCCATTTTTGTGTGATCCCTCGATCCGAATTTCGTTTGCTGCTGACCCTAAGTGTTCAGCCATTGACCCGGTTGCTGTGCCATTGTTCTGGGTTCCCACCTTCGGGTTTCACGGGTAACTAGCCAGTTCGAATCATGGGTTCGCGCTTATCAACTCCAAGTTTCCTCTTGTTCAATGTTCTCCTCAGTGTCTCCACTTTCAAAGTCCTCTTTCGTGGCTTCCGCCGCTGTATCCGTGACGGCCTCCGGGCTCCCTGCCTGGTTCCGCCCTCAAGACATCTTAATACTTACCGTCCAGCTCGCCTGCCTCAGACAAATTTGCGTCTCAAACGAAAATGTTGAGTTTCTGTGTGGGTTTTAAACTTCAGTGAGTTCAAGCATCTGCCCACATGCTTCTGGTGGCCCTGCGACAACCTACCCGTGTCGTAGGAAAAATGTAATCCTTCGATATCAACGCTTGTCCCGCTGACCATCAGTGTTCTGTCATTGACTTGGTTTTCAGCTGCTTTCTCTCTGTTTTATGCTCCAACCCTGGCCCAATGAGAGCTGGTTGACGCTGCTGCGTCGACCGCGCGAACTCTGGGCTGTTGAACAATTTATTACTAGTAGTCACACAAAGTTCAGTATTTAAATCTGTAATGACGGCTGTGAAGCTTCGTATACTTAGTACTCGACCAGTGAGTGACTGTCACAGTTACAGTTACAAGGAACTGTTAGTGGGCTCTGCCACGACAGTGCGCTACAGTTCTTATATTTTATTTTGACCTGTAGACATGTTCATCAGAACTTTGACACTTTTGTTGTCGTGTTGTACAACACGTGAAAACGCCAAAAAAACACGATAAAACGCGATAAAACACGGCAACGCATTTTGACGACAACACGCATCAAAATTTTGACAATGGGTAGTGGCAGTCACAGCTAAATTGATCGTGCGCTGACTAAGCATATCCAAGGCTCAAATTGTCGCGCACGATGTTTCTACCTGAGATGCAGGTCAAATACTTCTGCTGTTGGTGTTAGAATGATATATAACACATTCTGGGGCAATATTGTCTTGCTACACACTGTGGTTCAGACTCATTGGCACAATAAAGGTGTATTTATATACTTATAGCTCCAATCACCCTTCTTTTCATGAAGATTCCAGTTGCTGGCATATCTCATAGACTTTCTGAGTGCTTTAAAACATTCTTGTGGCCGAAAGAAGAGTTGAACCGCGTACTTGAAGTGCCAGAACGGCGTGTTGACATTTGTTTACTTTTCATCAAAAATGGCTCAAGGACGAATTAAGGATTCACGTGTGGGCACCAAGGTCATCCGGAAATAGTCGGGATCGGGACTAAACTTCATTTTGTTTGTATTTTACTACGCTTTTGTCCTGAAGTGGACGCGGCCAAAAGATATGTCATGCATCTTGCCCATCTGAAGATGAATTCCCTATCCCGTAGTAATTTACAAATAAAATAATATTCAAAGATTTTAGATCATTTTTCCCGCATAGAGTGTCTGCCAAAATCCCAAGTTTATAGTTCGCGCGGTGATCTTGAAGAGAATTGATGGCCCATCAGTCCCACGGGAATCTCCGAATTTGGCTGTGACTGCCACTACCCATTGACAACACGGTCCGTTTTGGCGGGGATCGACATTCGAGTTTGGCAGGGCCCGTGTTGTGGACAACGCGACAACACGTGAAAACGCCCACAACACGACAACCAAAATGTCAAGTTACTGATGTTGCGGCCGTGCTGTTGACCGTGCCGTCCCTTGAAGAATTTTTTGACCTTTCGACAGGCCATGTTGCGACGGCCCGTGCCCGTTGGTCAACCGTCGATTTGACGGCCGTTGCTGTCACGGTAATGGGCGGGACCCTATGTGAAGAGCCGCTTGCGGTCCGAACGCGCTCGCAACGGGGCGAGATCCCAAAAGAGGCACATGGAGTTTGATCCCTTCAAAGATTGCAATCAGTTGAATGAAAAGAAGAACAATATTCTACATGAGAGAAAGCAAACAGAAACTTGCAGTAAGTTGTTAGGAATACTACTAATACAGCAAAAGAAGATGTAACATACACACAGAAAACTGTAGCTTTCCATAAGTACAGATTGATGTAGTAAGACAAAAAAAAAAACACACTCAAAACCCAGGGTTTGACAGTATATACACTCAGGAACATCAGTTGTTGCTTTATTTAAGATCAGAACTGGAGGAAAGCAAGCAATTCATGATTTGAGTTTACCTGGTGAAGGAAGAGGGAAAGGAGGGTGTCAAGGGCTTCCTGCCTTGTTACCCCAACATTGCAAGGGTGAGGCATGTCCCAAATTAGAGGCATTTGCATTTCTGTCAATTTCCCGTGACTTTCTGTCAACATGCTCTTTTAATGTATAGGATATGAATGGCTAGTGAAGGAGATCTATGGCGTTCATCTTGCACATTTAATATTTTGAGCATATCCACACACGGAGCCTTTCATACACACACACTGTTGGAATTTTATACACACACAGAGCGGATTTCTTGTACTTCACACACACTGTTGAAATTTTATACATATACACAGAGAATAATATTCTCACACAGAGAGAATTTCTCGTACTTCACACACACACTTACGAATTTGGAAGCTCTCGCACACACACGACTACTGAATCCGATAATTCTAAGTTACTTCGACGGTATCCCAGCGCACCTCAGCAACTCATCAATAGCCTCGTCAACAAGAGCTTCCTCCTCCTTCAAGATGCTGACCTTGTCTAAAGTGTCCTTCAAGCCATCGCAGGTGCGGCGATGACATTCGGTATTCATGATCCCGCAATTGAAGGTGGGCAGTTTTTCGAGGATTAACGAACCTGGGAGCTCCTCCTTGATCAACGCTCCCAGCACGCCATCCATCGATGTCCACATCCTCGCCCATTCGGCCTGACAGTAGCTGTGAACGAAGCACTCGTTGCAATGATTAACAACTGGGACGCGAACAGCCAGATTGAGCCGGGTATCGGTGACCTGCAGCTGAGTTTTGGCCAACGCCCGGAAAGCATGCCAACCCATGATCGCCTCATCCTCCTCGGAGATGTCGTTGACTGGGACTGACATCAGGCCGTCGAACCCCATCTTGATCCAGTCCACGAAACCATAATTGAAGCCCAGGTTTAAGCGTTGAATGTCCGGCAAGCGGTGACGTTCATCCAGATGGTGTTTGGCATACGCAATGCCCGTGTCGACAGCCAGGAAGTGGCTAACCTTCAGCAATGCACGGGCCGTCTCCACGCTAGGACTGTTGTCCGACCAACTGCAGCACAGTAAGTTACTAGCCTACATTTTAACAGTACAACTTGTCCTTCACTCACGTCTGCAGGAACACGAATTTTAGAAATGTTTCGATCTCCGTAGCAGCCAGCTGAGGAGGGAACGTGATAGCCAGTTCATCGCTCGTCCCGTCCAGACCAAGCTGGCGTGCCTTCTGGAACCATTCCCTGGCATTGTCGTTCGAACCCATGGGAGGGATATTCGGGTGGGGCAAGGTCAGCATTGCTCCAAAGAATTCGCTTCCAAGCTGCAGTTGACCGCGGTACACATTATAAATGGTTTCTGAACCATCGCCGGCCTTCAATAGGTCAGCTAGCTCGCAGAATACTCTGTTTAATAATAATTAACCCACCTTCAGAGTCAGACTTCCATCGGGGAAGTATAGGTTAGGATGTCGCGCCATGGTATCAGACGACAAGTCGATAGACGGTCACATCAATTTCAAATTTTACTCCTGTGCATCGACGGTCATGGACCCATCCAATTTTCCTGAGAACCTCCCTCATTTACCTCCCACCGGGCAGCCTTGGGGAGCCAATGTGATTGCCGCGCACGAAGTTCTCAACAGTGCTTATGTCCGAGCATTACAAGCATTGTATCAAGAAGATAGCGACGCTGTCCGATACAGGATCCTGTCCTCCAACATCGTCGACAACTTGGTCCCCATTCTTGAAGGATTGCAAACAGAACTTCCAATGGAATGGGTTGAGGAGTGTGCAAATATTTTCGGGCCCCTGGTTTATGAGCTTCAGCTCGCAGCGCTGGCCGCTGAAGGAGTGCACGTTTTATTTCTTTCATGCTGAGTTTAATCGTGCTGATTTCCCATTCTACAGAGAGCGGGACCAAATTGTGCTGCTGCAACCGGTCACCCAGCAGGGGACGAGCAAGCGCGGCCGACCTCGGAAAGACATCGACCCGGAATTTCTCAAGGAGGCTGCCGCATCCAATCGCAACATCAAACTCAATGATCTCGCTTCAGCCCTCCATGTTCACCGTAACACGCTGAGGAAATGTCTCCGCGAGCTTGGTTTACACAAGAGATTCGATGACATCGACGACGCCGACCTGGATCTCCTTACCCGTCAGTACAAGTCAAAAAAGCCCACCTCTGGTTTACGATATCTCCGTGGGCACTTCCGGCGGTACGGTCTTCGTGTCCAGCGAGAGAGAGCGAGACAATCTCTGCGACGGGTCGACGCACTTGGTCAGGCCCTCCGCACACATCTGGTCCTCAGACGCCGCCGTTACAAGGTGCCTCGGCCGAACTATTTGTGGCACGGTGATGGCCACCACAAGCTCATATGGTGGGGCATCGTAATTCACGGGTTCATAGACGGGTTTTGTCGCACTGTGAGCTCTTTACATCTGAGTCATTGCTTTTTCCTCAACTCCCTATGACAGATCACCGGTCTCAGAGCCAGCACCAACAACCGCGCTGCCACCGTCCTGGAACTCTTCATGGACGCCATTCAAAAGTACGGTACACCATCTCGCGTGCGTGGCGACCGTGGAGGAGAGAATACGAAAGTTGCGATTTGGATGGTGATGCACAGAGGCCCCGGCCGGGCCTCCTTCATGTGGGGATCGTGAGTACAGGACCTTGCCAGACAGGTAGAATCTCTAATTGTTCTACAGCTCAACCAGAAACACCCGCATAGAACGACTTTGGGTCGAAGTTGGCACGCAATTTGCACGTAGATGGAGGGCCTTCTTCACTCGTTTGGGCCGCCTCCATAAGCTGGATCGCATGAATCCCTGTCATTTATGGCTGTTACATCGCCTATTTCTCACCGAAATCAATCAAGACTGTGTCGAGTTTCAGGAGGAGTGGAATTTGCATCCCCTTGGCGGTCGTACTACAAACGACCAAAGCCCCGCAGTCAGCCGAAACTTTGCTTCCACCCGATCTCATCTGACATGTTACAGGATATTCGTTTCCTCGGCCAGGTCACAGAAGGAGTCTATCGAGATGACCCCCTCGATGGAATACACCCGGATGCAATCAATCGATACTACGGAGTCGAAGGCCGTCGACTTCGCCGTTCCAGAAACCAGACCGGTGCAGGGACCTCTCTAGATGACGACGTTACGGAAGACAACGACGAGGTTGAAGCTTCAGAAGAGGAGCAGCTGGAGAATCGTATCGAAGGGGACCTGGCCCATAACATCCGTCACCAGCCCGTGAAGGTTGCCAAGCATCGGTCCCCGTTTAAAGATCATGACGAGCTAGAGCAGCATTTTCTGGGGGCAGCTCGAAGCCCTTCTTTCGGACCCCAGCATTCTGCCGGAAGATTACGGTGTGCTGGAGGAGGAGTGGGACGAGGAGGATTACCCGGAGATCGAGGTCTTCCGCCCAGGGACAAAGGGCAAGGAGCTCTCGATAATCCTTCCCCGTGACATCTGGTTCCCAAGAGCAGTTCAATGGGCACAAGGCCTGGATCTTTTATCCAGATGTCTGGAGGAACTGGGTGAGGATTCAGATTCCCGTTCAAATAGTACAGATAGCGATTCGGATTAAAGGTAAATACAACAGATATTTGAAATAGTACCGTTTGTAACTCTGTGTACCACAAGTAATGAGTCCATAGTCGGCCAAAGGACTCGAGGTCAAAAGGAATGTGTAGAAAGGTTTGGCTTGGAGGTCGACATTACACGCGATGGCGGCGAAAAGTCCACGACGACAGCGGTGACAGTTGGAATACATCAGGAGGGCCCGGGGTAGATGTAAACCATGCTAGAGGGCTACTGGTTAAACACAACGACTGATAAATGAAGGAATAAGACGAACTTTCCTTTAGGCCACATTCGGCGTTGAGGCCGTCGTTGGCCACGGCGGCGGCAAGCATTACTGGCGAAATCACGGTGGCAATGTTGGGAGGGGGCAGAGGGCATCTAAACAAAGCTCATAAGTGAACAGTTCAAGGGGAAAGACTGATACATCAAGTAGAAAGACTTACTTTGGGCGAGGCTAAAAATTTGACTTGATATTCGTTGGGACGATGCCCATGACGCGGCGTTGGCGGCTAAATCGTGACGGCAACGTCGGGGGTGAGCAGCGAACATCCTAATGTTGCCTTTGAACGGTTCAGCCAAGGGAAAAGACCTATAAATGAAATAATAACAATCACTTTTGTTTCGGCCATGATTGGGTTGGTGGCCGTCGTTGGCAGTGACGGCGGCGACGCATCAACGGCGAGATGGTGACGGCGATGTGGGGCAGGTATAGAGGGAATCTGAACGACACTAGAAAGTGGTCAGGACTAGCAAAAAAGAAGCATGAACTAGAAAGTAACACTAACTTTGCTTTTGGTCATAAATCATGCTGTAGCCGTTGTAGGCAACGCCACCAGCGGGGCATTAATGGCAGGACCACCACAGAAACGTCGGGAGGGGGTAGCGAGGATCTGAGCGGCACTTTTGAGCTGTTCACACAACGCAAAAGACCAAGAAAAAAGAAAGAACGACTCGGATTTCTTTTGACTTTGAAGGATGTTGCCGGCAGTGACGGCGGTGACGCATTTGCGGCGGGATCTGGATGGCATCATTAGGAAGTGGTAGGGTGCATCATAACGGTGCCGGGAGACAGGCTGGTTTGAGCCCAAAGACGCATAAACGCGGGAGGCGGACTGACTTTGTTTTGGCCAGTTTCGACTTGCGGGCAACAGCGCTGCGAGAGATCAGTGTGCTGCTTGAAAGCTGTACAGGGCCAGTTAGACCGATTTCCGAATGTCGCATCGAGGCAGAATAGGGACCAGAGGGATTGCAGAGCTTGAGGATGCGTCGGCAAGGAACAGGCAGAGGCCAAGGAGCGATTTCCTTTTTTTGGATGTCAACAAACCTTTCATCTCGTGCCACCACAACAAAATCGCGTCGCGTTTGCGCCTCTGTCCCCAACATAACGCCGTGCGACTTGTGATCATATGTCGAGAATTCACGGACGTCTGTGAATTTCCAGCCTGCCCGTATCCTCACTAATGTTCAGAGAACCCTCCTTACTTTTTGCTGCCATTGCCCGTGATGCTGCGGTTGCCCACGGCGCGAAGGGAAACTGCGCGATTGAGCCAGTTTTCTATACAAGATGAATCAACTGTACTCTCAGGTTTGCCGGTTCATCCATCCTGGTACGCCCACACATACTTGGCTACTTGTTCTTGTTCTTCAAATGTCGTCGTTTTATGTACAAGAAAATAAATTATTTGCTATTAATGGTACAGCTGAGCGGCCGAGAACCCGACAGTAACGAGTAAGCTCAGCACCTGTTGGCCGGCTGTCGCTAGCCACAGTGAGAGTTTTTTTATAAACAGTGGCCCCCAACCACAGCTGAGCTTCGCCGGAATGCTTTCGAAAGAGGAATCGGAAGGCGTCGGGGAAAAGGCCGGTCACTGCCTCATTTGCTTCGGCGTTGGACCAGGTCGAGTTGATAACAAGAGGTTGGTCTGGGGTGTCGAACACTACAAGCTTGGCTTGGCGAAGTCGATCGAACTCGTGTTGGGAGGGGGTTGTAGTCTGGCGCAGCTGCCCGTCATCCTGTACTCATCAGATCAGATAAAAAAAGTAAGTACAATGACGATATAAAATCACCGTCAGCCCCCAGGGCAGCAGTATTGCCGTGCCGTAGCGAGTGAGGTTCTTAGCCCGAGTTTCAGTAGCTTTTTGCTGCCACGCCATCAGATATCGAGAGAATACGAGCAGTGACAGTGCCTACCTTCCCGGCCTTGACCTTCTTGACTTTTTTGGGAGCGGTATCGGAGCTGGAGTCCGGCTTGCGCTTCTTTACATTGCGCAAGCCTGCACTGGTTTCTGCTGCGGCCTCCTCCCGGGAGGCCTTGACAGACTGAGAGCCCGAGGACGAGTTGTGCACTTGAGCCGCGTCCTGGAAACTCCTTACAAAGGAGCTAATGCTGGGCTTGGCCTGGGGATGTGCCGAGGCGATATGGTCGCAGTCGCGGCATTTGGTGCGCTGATCGTCGTCGATGTAGGTGTTCTCAGCTCGGAGGCATATGCACCGCTGGCCATCAGCAGTTGTACCTCGACACCTGTTGTCGTCGGACATTTTAAAATTTTAAAGGGGGAAAAAGAGAGAGGTGAGAGAGAGTGGAAGACAAGTTTTTTTCGGTGGCGTGACATGGCTTGAAACGCTGATCCAAGGTCAGGCGCATTGCAAATTTCCTTCCATAGTCGTCGTTAACAGTGAGTAGAACCATTTGAAGCATTTTGCGAGAATTCTAAACTGGAGCAAGATATCTCTATTGAAACTTGGAACACAGTGAACAGCAGAAAATAGCCCGATTGCTGTCTGGAGAAGTATAAAAGGACTTGCGACTGCTCGGGGATGCTGATGGCGGGATAGTAGCTTGGGAAAGCAGCGCCAAACATACCCATATAAGGAAACTCCCGCTCTGTGTGTGAATTCGACCGCTTGTGTGTGTATGTGAATGGCTCTGTGTGTGTGAAAAAATAAATGTGCGAAGTGAACGCCATAGAGATCTTGCTCCGAGTCCATCAGACAGCTGATCTCAATGCAAAATTCAGTGTACTGCAATGGGTCGTGAACCAATGCTCATGGGACTTCAAAGGCACACTCAAATGATGTATAGAATGAGTATCCACAAAAAAAATAGAGTTCGAATCGCGACGGAACAAGCACAGAACGCGTTATACTGGCTAAGCGAAGCAATTCAAACTCTGCTTGGCAGCTTGCTTTTGGGCAAGAATATTCTCTGGGTCTCGCCACGCCCTTCTTTTGACCCCGGATTTCTTCTTAAAAATGATTTTTCATGCCGTCCAAACGCTCCTTCAAAGTCTCTTAAAAATGTGGAACCCAGAAAATAAATCCAGACGAATTTTTGCAGTGGATCAATGGTTTGATGGGCTCGGAGCAGAATCTCGTCCAATACTCATCCGAATTCCTTCGGAATTTTTACATATTCTCGAAGAGGACATCTGTCGGTCTAATTTGCGCTACTTCCGAAGGTAAGCGGATAAGAAATGAACGAAAGCGAATGTATTTTGAACTTCTAGTGCAGGTGCAATTATAGTGTGAAAAATAGCTGGAGAAGTGGCCCCTCGGTCAATAATCCATGGCCTCAGGATGCGATAAACCCAAAAAATTCGGAATCTGCCCATGGGATTCCAACGGTTTGGCGACCCGGTGGCTGCCGGGATAGGCGTGTACCTATTGCTATCCACCTCTGCATGATACAGTACTAGTCGAAGTCACAATGCGACCCAATCCTGATTCAATCCTAACGACCATCTTGAGAAAGTCGAGAAGAGACTGAAACGACCTAATTCAATCCCGAAACCATGGGCGGATTACGTCTGATACCTACGTAACGACATGATACGATAATTGTACACGAGTATACAGTAGATTGGATGCGCTAACAGTCCTTGCAAAGTCATAGCATCAAACCAACGCCAATACTGTCCATGCCCGTCCACCCAAACGTAGCTCGACACTCAATGCTCCTCCTCCTCCTCCATCGGGATATCTCTATCCTCGCGCGTGTCCAGATCGACGAGACACTCCCCAATGATCCTGACCGCCTTCAGCAGGTCCGCCTCCTCGATGACAAGCGTACCCTGCAAAGCCATCAGCACGAGCTCACGAACGCAAGGAGAGCGAAGTTTCTTCGCGCAGGGGAAGCGCGTCAGGCACAACAGGATCGTGAGCAGAGAACGAAGAAAGCATCACTCACATTCCCATTCCCATGTGTGGGTCGTCTTCGGGCGCACGCTGCGCTCCGTGAGCAACAAACAAGCAGAACTGCCACGCCGTCCTCCCGCGACGTCCAGGCCCCGCGCGCGGCGCGCCCGAGCGGCGGTGCAGCGCTCCTCGTCGATGACGACCGCATTGAGGCCGAGGCCGCGCACGGTTTGGACGAGGGGGGACTGTGGGCGAGGTGGTGGTCAGTCAGGGGTCAGGAGCGGGATGAAGGGAAACTTGAGGGGATGACGCACGTTAAGAGCCTTAACGGCAGTGCGGGAGACCTCCCCGAGACGGGCGGTGCGCAGAGAGCAGCACCTGCAGGGCGGTGATGGGGACAGCGCAGGCGAGGGGGTTCCTGGAGGACGAGTTAGCGAGCTATGAAGACGGCGGAGTAAAGAAGAGACCACCCACCCGCCATACGTACTCATGCTCCCCCGGCTGTATGCACAGCATCAGCATCACATCCTCGCCCTTGTCCGCGAGCACCGCCGATACGGGGTACACCCCGCCCGAGAGGCCTTGCCGAGGAGCACGTCTTCGTGCGGCAGGCGAGGAGTCTGCGTTGCGTTAAGACAAGTTGGTATGCTTCGAGAGAGAAGAGAGAACCACTCACCGCCCGGTCCTTGCCAACCCCGTCGCAGATCAGCAGCTCGTTGTGCTTCTTGCAGAGCGCGTGCACGGCACGGCGCGGAGGTAGCCTACGGGAGGGACGGCGATCCTGAGGAAGAAGGAGAGGGTGTTAACGTGTGTTAGAGGACGGTGGCAGAGATGGAAGAGGGGGTGGCGGAGGAGCGTGCCCGTGCTCACGCACGCATCGCCAGCGGGCGCGACCATCCTCGTTGGCTTCTACGTCCCGAGGCCCCGGACACAGACCAATGCACGTCCTCGCACCTCGCCACGTCGCTCGTCTCTTCGTACCCGTTCTCCCTCAACGCCCTCCACCCTCCTTGCTCCCTCCCTGGGCTACCCGCACCCCGTTCCACGCCACCCCTCTCGCCTCGCCTCCCCCGCTCCCGCCCGAACCCTCTCCCCCCACACACTCCCGGCAACCCGGGAAATCGACCACCAAAAACAGAAAGCACAAACACTCACCCCGCCTCGCCTCGCCCTGAATTGGTTCCACCAAAAACGCCGCCACGCGCGGCCCGTGCAGCTCCAACGCGCGCTCGAGGTCGGCGATCTCGCCTATAATGCGCAACGTCAGTTGGTCGCTCGTTTACTCAGTTGGGGGAGGGAGGGAGGGACGGGAAGCAGGGGACTGGGCAATAGCCTCGGTACAGGCAGCCGCGCGCGGGAGGACGGGGACAAGGAAGGTGAGGGAGATGGAGAGAATGGGAGAGACGGAAACGACGACGCACCAAACCTCCAAACCTTCTCCCCGCCGCCGTCTACCTCCTCATCGCGCAACCTTGGCCCACGCCGGGAGGAACGGCTCGAGGCCCGTACGCGCGGTGGGGTCGGCACGCTGCGGGTGCTTTAGCGTGCGTCGGGGGATCGTGATTGAGAAAGGTGTCGCAGGAGCGGGGAGGGCGGAGGGAGAGGGAAAACGGGTGGAGGGATGCACACGCCCAAGGTCCGGCCGTGGAAATCGTCGGCGACGCTGTGGATGATGACTTCTCCCGCGGGATTTCCTTGCCTGCGTGCGGGCGAGCAGTTAGTAAACAGTCTACGACAGGCGGCGGACGGGAGGGAGAATCGCGTGCGTCAAGCTCATGGATCGTATCCGTCGAAGCGACATCGCCAATGAACCCGCGACGGAGGGAGACAGGAAGGAAGGCGAAAGGCAACTCACGCAAATACTCCCACTTCCTCGCAAGCTTGAGCGCCGACTCGACCGACCGCCCCAATGCCGGTGTTTACGGGGAGGACCTAGAAGGGCGTCGTCAGCTCCGATTCGGTGATATGCATGCATTCGGTCGCAGCGAGGGTCTGGGAATGAACGAAGGAGCGGAAAATGCAGAGCTTCGCGCGTCATAAAGCGCAAAGGGGAGGCGTGGAAACAGAGAAAAGATGAGAGGGCGCTCTGAGGTGCAGGAACGTCGTACGTGGAAAAGCCGTACGATCGCGTCCAACTCCTCGACACAAAGGAACCCGAGTCGAGACAAACGGAATACGCACCATATCATACCAAACCGCGCCACCGTCTCCGAAAACAGGCTAAGGACGCTGTTATGAAACCCACGCGAGCTGAGGGTGAGTTTCTGCGCGCGCGCGACGGGGGCGGAGACGAAGCACGGCCTTGATTCACGGTGCAGGGCGATCAGCGGAGTCCGCCACCAGGCATCTAGCTGTATGCCCTCTTCCCGGGCGTGCCATTGGCGTCGCCGTTCTTGGATTGTTGAGTGACAGCCAGTGGCTTCCCATTACCATTGGCAGCGCCAGTCACCGTGGTAGCCGATGGAGCCATGTTGAGTTTCTCGTTCTCTTTTGTTTCCGCGCGTCATGACTCATGTTGTTTCGGTCCAAGAGGAGTGATCGGCGATCATCGGCGTTATGATCCGCCCACACATTTACCTTACAGTGCACGGACGCTCGAAGTGGAATATGTAGCTACGCACAGCGGTTGGATAATTGTGTCGGAAAAATCGAATTTGTCTGATCAGAACCTGACCGCGCCTGATGGTCTGGTCAGACCTGGTCAGACCCTGGTCAGCTTCCACGGCAAGGATTATCAGACTCATAATGTACCCTCAGGTCATTTCAGACATCACCAGGGAGGCTAAGCAGTGTTGTAGTTAAGACCTTAAGGGCTTAGTCTTAATAAGGGCTTAACTCTTATCAAGCTAAGGCCTTAATTAGCGGACAAATTCATCCTAAGCCCTTATTAACCCTTAACATCCTTATCTAACCGAGCGCCAAGCAATAATAATGTATAGTGCGATTAGATCCGATACATCCAACGTTTCAGCTTTGAAAAAGTAATTG
The DNA here is from genome assembly GCA_014462675.1 of Mycena sanguinolenta. Classification (NCBI taxonomy): domain Eukaryota; kingdom Fungi; phylum Basidiomycota; class Agaricomycetes; order Agaricales; family Mycenaceae; genus Mycena; species Mycena sanguinolenta. The sequence goes on along the minus strand of JACAZH010000003.1, from coordinate 9,017,318 downwards.
GCTCCATTGTTGCTCTGTTGAAAATCAGCTCCAGTGAAAAAAATCATCTCCATTCCACATCCATCCTCAGTGCCTCCCAAGCAGGCTGAAATTTAGGGTGTGTTCCATGCCAGCAATGACAAGCCCAATGGGAGTCATCACCGAGCAACCCACTGGCGTTGCATCAATGCTGAAAGACCATCAGCTGCGCCAATTGACATTGAGGCCGAGGAAAGCCTAAAACTGATCAAGAATGAGGAATGGTTTGCTGCACATGGTTTCAAGAAAGCTTATACATGGAGCTCCTTGCAGGGGACAACTACGATGGTTGATTATGCCTGTAATATCTATTCTTTCAACAATTTTGCGGCGGCTGCGAGCCTTACCTTTTTTTGAAAATAACCCTTAATAAAGACCCTTAATATGGTTGCCCTTAATAAGCCTTAATTGAAATTAAGGCCTTAATCTTGGGAGGAACCCTTATTAAGACCCTTAACTGCAACACTGAGGCTAAGACAATATTGTATTTTTTTCAACCTAGGACTGGTCGGCTCGCAAGAACATGTCGGCATCAATTGTGTCTACGAGGAAATGTAGATTTTCCTTCCCACTGTCAGTGACCGGGGTCAATAACGCGCCTCGAATCACGTAGTCCATCAGCATCAAAGAGTAAGGCTTGACCTCCTCATGCACTTGACACCCGGCCCAGTTGGTCCTTGGCTTCCAATTACTTCGACGATACTGCCGAACAAGCGCGACATCAAACTGTCGCTTCGACTCGAGGCTGCACCGCAATATAGTCTCGTATACAAGACTTTATTTGCTTTTGTGAAGACAGTCGTTCACAACGAAAATAAAACCGCAATAATGCGTATACACGTGCGAACGCCATTCCGGGAGAATCAGAATTATAAAGAAGGCTGTCAAATCGAGCATGGCCGTGGAAGAGGGGGTTGCACCGAATGATATCTCGAAGACCGCGCCAGTCCTCGAGAGATTGGTATGTGATATGAACACATTTGAATGGCCGAATCTGTTAGGTCAGTCAAGTGATTTAAATAGTTCGCACAATTTTGAACTCACTTCGACGCGCTGTTCATAGCTGACACGATCGTCGGGAAATTGCTCTGCAATAAAATCACGCAGTAACAAATCGAAGTCATCCACTGGATGGCCGATCAAGTTCGAATATTCTTCGAAGCTCCGGGAGTTGAAAAGGCGACCAGGGGCTCCAAACCTCCAGGACGCTGAATTTGCTTGGCTGGTTCTTGGAGTCTCATCAAGCTGATCTTCCTCTTGTTCATCCTCTTCGCGCTTCTGGTCATACCTGTCGATTGCCATTCGTATTCTGGCAATAGCTTCCTGTGTCTCATCAATTCTATTCATCTGTGCTTGATCAGGCTAATAAATGCGCTTTAGAAGACTGGAACACTTGCCTGCGAGGCCACATTCTGGAAGTTAGTCTGGCCGTATGCTTCTGCAGCCTCTTGCTGGAACCCTTCGCCTGGACGTGTTGAACCATGGTTTGTAGTTCCTTTGCCACGGATATCTTCGATGATATGACTTGTTGCATGCTGTTTGAAAAAATCGAAATCTTTGCCATATTTTTTGGAGACATGCTGGATCATTCAATATTAGAATTCTAAGCATGTCGGAAAGGGTACGCACCGAACAATATTTCTCGTAATCTTGGATAAGGACTCCGAGGCGTTCTAATCGGCTCGATGGCATGCAAACCATGCCCGTCATTATCCGTACTTGTTGATAAGCTCGAATACAATGAATAAGTTCACTGTTGCGAGGGAGCAGCTGCACAATGCAGGGCAAGACGGACTGCCCGAATTGTTATTAGATACCACATATCCAACGCAATGAGTGCCCGCTAGATTTTTTGAGAGAAATATATTCAACGAAGTGCTGACCGCCGCGGCAACTAAAATGGATTCGTCGTAGAACCATTGACCAACGACGTACCTTGGCCGACCGCATCGCAAATCGGTTGTGAAGATTGGAGCAAGCCGCATAACCAAAAGTAAAATATCAACAGGCGGGAAAACGTTCAAGACACGCACCACGACTCGTATGCCAAATTCATGCCATTCCGGGCCGTTCAGGCAAGCTGTCACTGCGTTCGATACAATCCAGGCCGCACACAAAAAATCTGCGTTGCATTGCGTTGAAGCAAAGCACGAGCGGCCAGTTGCTCTCATACACGATACTAACTTCCTACTCCTATTTTAAACTTGTTGTGAATGACGCGAAACAAGGTTAGAAGTAACTTATACTGCAGTCACCACAGCAGAAATCAGCTGTCATTTGAAAAGGGTGGTGGCACTACGGTAAGATGTCCGCCCCATCTCAATTTCTCACTTGAACTTACCGATCAGTGCCCGCTAGATCACCTCAAAGCGGAGTCTGCCGCGCAGCCGCTGTCCAACACTGATCCGAAGTTGAATTTCTGCATGCTGGATCCAACGCTGCGTCCAACTGCCTCCGCCAATCAAGAAAACAGTCATTCATACACAATTTTAATACCACAAAATCTAATACAACTCCTACGTCGAGGGTTCGGCTCGATCGCGTTGGAGGATTAGGAAGCTCGAACACGTTGAAGAAAGCCATATTGAAGCTGAGGTCGGACAAGACCTGCGCAATCGGCCCACTTCGTACTTGAAGATTAGAACATCAGCCAAAAGTTGGCAATAAATAGCAGCCGTTAGCAGGCCGTTTCAAAGTTGATCAGCGGATCCCGAACGCAGATCCAAATCAACAACACGTACTATTTAATTATTGACCCACGGCATTTTCAATCACAGCATCTTCGAAGACGGGGAAGTTCTGTTCAACTGCAAGGATTAGGTCAAAAGATATGAGAATTTGCGCAGTTGACAGATGTAATTCCAAAGCGGTGTGTTGAAAGTTTCCATCCAGCCGAATCTAAATGTACGTAGATCTGAGGGATGCAAGTAATTCGGCATGCAACTATTCTCCCTGGCACGTGTACACGGGATATTACGATAGAAAACATCAGCCTTGGGAATCGGATTGACAAAACTCCTCAGCGAAGGATCTGAACCCTAGATTGTGGTCGTGATAATACAACTCCTCAGCTGCTCCCGCACGTATAAAGATAAAGTGAATGCGCGTATTACACTGAAGGAATTCGAATCTTTCCGCGTTTATATGGAAAGCCTCACTCATGGGCTGCGCAATTTGCCGCCCGGTGTGGGTGGGCTGTGCCCATTCCTCGAACTTCCGAAGGTTGATGGGGTTGAAGGGGCACAGATAATCAGATTTAGTTTTATTACTTACTTCCATCGGAGAGCGTTGGACAAATCCTCTCCAGCCAATACATGTAGCGAAATTCGCAAAGATTCGAAGCGGCATCATGGTTGGCGGAAGCATGCGAGTTGGATGCGAGACGCACAAAACCAACAAAACCTGCTGATGGTTGATTGTAGGCCGATTCCGGATCAGTGACTGACAACGAGGAAAGCTCCGTGTTCACTGTTGCCTCGGCCCGGGCATCAATCGGTGAGTTGGAATTTAAGAGAACCTCTTGTTGGAACCAAGGATGCGAACATTTCAGGCACAGTTGTATTCAGATGATTGATTCAATAAACATGAGTTCCCCACTTCCCCACTTTGTCCTAAGTATTTTGAGCGGTTCAGGCAAAGTTCAACCGAACGGGAAGTTCCAGGAATGATACAGATTGATTTGCTGGAAGGATCCATTTTTTTCATTCTTTCAGCAATTCAAGTTTGACTTTGCCGGCACATTATGTCTATGAGCGAAACCAGCCGATCCGGGGAATTCCGGAACTCTAGCGGCCCGCTTGTAGACACGACAAGATGCCAATAATAGCAGGGAAGGGTTTGAACTTTACTAGTACAGTTGACACTGACGGACAATATTGAATGGATGAACCAATAACTGGCCGATCTGATCTGAGTCGGGGATCGGAGATTGGATAAGAGGGAGGTAAGAAAGTGAGGGATGCAGCGTGGTAAGGAAATGTATATACGATTTGCACGAAGCTAGTGTCCTGATATCCTAGGCAAATGCAAATTTTAGACTTCGAACCCGATCATCACCGGTCCTGAACGGGGCTGAAGTTGAAGCATCATGGTGACATATGATTTGTGAATGTAGTGTCCAAATACTTTAGGCAAAGACGACTGCCCCAGTTTCACGAATCCTCTCCCAATCTTTCGACCCTAGAACTTGGCCCATCCATACGACATCTTCGTCCTCCATGAATACAGCGCCGGACCCGCGTAACGGAAAGGCCTTGCCCATTGTGATAACCGTATGAACAAATAGCACACGCCCAGCCGCAGCCTCCGACTTCGACTCGCTCACTACCGCTCCAGAGAAGTCCAGTGCCCCGAGCTTCCCGTCGCGCCAGTTCGTTGTGATAGAAAATTCCGCACCGGGCGGGCACGGGAACGCCATCTTGGTTGCATTCGAGCTCTCGAACAACCAGCGCAAGTCCGCGCGCAGAGCCGCCGCATCGGCGTTGTAGGTTACAATTGCCCGCCGGATGCGGAGTGCCAGTTGGCCCAGAGACTCTGTCACAAATGCGTTTAACGGGATGGGTGGGACGGGAAGGTACGAGATCGCATTGTTGATGTATGGATAGGCTAGGGGACCATCTTGCGCGAAGACCGACCGACTGCGCAAGCTGCTGGCGAAGTGTAGGTGCACTGGGGTGTGGTCCGTTGGTGTTCGGTAGCTGTATACTGTCTGCGGGAGAAATAGAATCCATAAGTTACAATCCCTAGACAAGAAAGAGAGCGAGCGAACCTTATACCACCACGCCATAAGCACGTCGGAACTTCCGACGTACTCGTTGGACCCCTGGGCTTTAATCTCATTCATGATTTTCTCCTTCGCCTCGTTGATAAACACCTTGGGCACCCGCACGAGATAGCCGACTTCTTTCGGATCGCGGATGCTACTCAGTACGAATCGCCCAATGAAGGAGAGCTGACTGAGCCACCCGAGATCGAACCAGCCACGTAGACTCGTGCGTATTGATGTTACCGAATTTGAATCCGATGCTGGCACATAATGCGCGAAAGGTTGCGCATTCCATTCCATGCCGGGGATAGCATCCAAGTCATCGCCGTTGATAACGCGCGTCCAAGCAGCAAGGAGCGCCCCGGTCCCAAGCATATCGAATCCTATATGTGGTACAGTGACGCCGATGAAGGTGAGATCGCGGAAGACCGAGAAATGGACGTGCAGCAGAGGCACATTGGGTTGCAAAAAGTCATCTTCGGTCTTTGGACACATCTTGCTCCGGACAAATTCGTCCAGCTCAGGCACAGGATGGATAGAGGGTTGCGAACCAGTCAGCGCACTCGGTATCTGTGGCCGCCCGAAACCATCGTAAGCCTCAGGGTAATCGTCCACCGTGAAGACGGCCGCGGGTGTTTCGGCATCGAATGTCTTGGGGATTTGGAACTCGTACGCCTTGAATAAGCAATTGCGTGGATAAGTGACCAGAAATCCCACCAATGAATTTCACGGACCCCGTTTCTGAACGCAAGTCTCGCCCCGGCTCGGGGAAACTTGTACTGAATCAGCCTGGTCAAAGATTCTGCCAATATTCTGGTGTCCAACCGTGCGTTGATGACGAGACCGGGGGTCAAGACGAGGCCTTTTGCTGCGAACCGGTCCACCGCTGTACATGGAATAGTGCGCACTCCCGCGGGCGGGGGAGTATTTTCATCCCGTGAAAACTGAGAGAAGAACCAGGAAACTGCCAGCATAGTAAGGACGAATACTCAAGTACGACGGTTTTCAAGTTAGAAAGGCACTGACGCTATAACAATCCTAGCTCGTAACTCGCTCGTTATATAGTCATGTTGAGTAGTTACCTCATCCGGATATGATTGATCAATGGAAGACGCAATTAATGAACCTTTCTCGGTTCAGGATTTTGGCTCTGCGGAAGAAAGTTGAAGTCAGTACGTTGATATTATATCACAGTTGAACCCGAACGAGCACCTACACTTCAATGTGTTACGGAACTTGAGACATCACAACAAGAGCAGAAGAGCAATGCTTTGTTTGAACTTTATTGTCCCCGTGGTTGATACTGACAGGCAGAATTGAATGGATGGATGGACCAACGCATGGCTGACGTGGGCTTGACGTGGGCCTGGTTGGATAAGCGTCAGGGGAAGAAAACGGGTTCGGATGCAGCGCTCCGAAGGGTAAAGAACGGGGCTGGAGTTGAGGCACTATGGTAACATGTGATTTGCAAAAATGTAGTGTCCAGACATCTTAGGCAAAGACGATTGCCCCACTTTTACGAATCTTCTCCCAATCTTTCGACCCTCGGGTCTGGCCCATCCATATGACATCTTCATCCTCCATCATCACAGCGCCGGACCCGCGCATCGGAAAGGTCTTGTCCGACGTGACAACCGAATAAACGAACACCACCCGCGCAGACGCGGCCTCCGACTCCGAATCGCTTACGACCGCGCCAGAGAAGTCGAGTGCCCCGAGCTTCCCGTCACGCCAGTTCGTTGTGAAAGAAAATTCCGCACCGGGCGGGCATGGGAACGGCATCTTGGTTGCATTCGATCCCTCGAACAACCAGCGCAAGTCCGCGCGTAGAGAAGCCGAGTCAGCGTTGTAAGCCAAAATTGCACGCCTGAAGCGGAGTGCTAGCTCGCCCAAAGACTCTTTTACGAATGCGTTTACCGGGATGGGTGGGACGGGAAGATACGAGACCGCATTGTTGATGTATGGATAGGCGAGGGGCTCGTCTTGCGCGAAGACCGACCGACTGCGCAGGCTGCTAGCGAAATGTAGGTGCACTGGGGTGCGGTCCGTTGGTGCTCGGTAGCTGTATACCGTCTGCGGGAAAAATAGAATCCATAAGTTACAAATTCTTGGGCAAGAAAGAGAGCGAGCGAAACCTTATACCACCATGCCATAAGCACGTCGGAACTTCCGACATACTCGCTGGATCCCTGGGCTTTGAGCTCATCCATGATTTTCTCCTTCGCCTCCTTAAGAAAAACCTTGGGCACCCGCACAGCGTACCCGACTTCTTTCGGATCGCGCATGGTACTCAGTACGAATCGTCCAATGAAAGAGAGTTGACTGAGCCGCCCGAGATCGAACCAGCCACGCCGACTCATGCGTGTTATTGAACTTGAACCTAGTGCCGGCACATAATGAGCGAATGGCTGCGCATCCCATTCCATGTCGGGGATAGCATCGAAGTCGTCACCGTTGATGACGCGCGTCCAAGCGGCAAGAAGCGTCGCGATCCCAAGCAGATCAAATGCTATATGTGGTAAAGTGACGCCGATGAAGGTGAGATCGTGGAAGACCGAGAAATGGACGTGCAGCAGAGGCACATTGGGTTGCAAAAAGTCATCTTCGGTCTTTGGACAAGCCTTGCTCCGGACAAATTCGTCCAGCTCAGGCACAGGATGGATAGAGGGCTGCGAACCGGTCAGCGCGCTTGGTATCTGGGACCTCCCGGCACCATTGTATGGCTCAGGGTAATCGTCCACCGTGAATACGGCCGGGGGTGTTTTAGCATCGAACGTCTCGGGGATTTGGAATTCGTACGCCTTGAATAGCGGATAAGTCATCAGAAATCCCACCGATAATGTCACGGACCCCATTTCTGAACGCAAGCCTCGCCCCGGCTCGTGGAAACTTGTGCTCAATCAGCCTAGAGAGAGATTCTTCCAATATTTTGGTATCCAGCCGTGCGTTGATGACGAGACTAGGGGTGGCAACAAGGCCATTTGCCATCATTCTGTCCAGCGCTGTGCATGGAATGGTGCGCACTCCCGCAGGCGGAGGAGTGCTTTTATGCTGTGAAAAAGCAGAAAGGAGCCAGGAAAGCATAGTAGCGAGAAGTATGCTGGTTCATTGAGGCTATAACCGTTCCGGATCGTACTTCGTTGGGAAAATCAACCCCGATACAACGGATAAGTGACGTGCTACTGATTGGTCAATGGAAGAAGCAATTAATGAATACCTTCTTCGGTTCATCATTCGACTCCGCGAAAGAGTGAATCCGTGGACCCTATATCATAGTTGAAACTAAATGAGCGCCAACACACTTGAATGCGGTACAAGATCCGAACATCACAGCAAGAGGATAAAGCAACGCTTTGTTTGAACTTTGCCGTTACGATTGACTCCAATGACAGACAGTATTGGATAGATGAAAAGTCGCCTGGCTGACTTCCGGACTGGTGGAGTTAGAATGAGAAGAAACCGGCGTTCAGGAGAAGGAAGGGAGGGATGCAGCCTCGAAGACTTGGATAAAGAACGGGGCTCGAGTTGGAGCACTTTGTCATTTAGGGTGACATGCGATTTGCACAAATTTTAGGCAAAGGCGATTGCCCCACTTTGACGAATTTTCTCCCAATCCCTCGACCCTCGGACCTGGCTCATCCACCAGGCATCTTCATCCTCCATCAGCACAGCGCCAGACCCACGCATCGGAACGGTCTTGTTCGTCGTTGTAATCGGGTAAACGAACATCACCCGCGGAGCGCCAGCCTCCGACTTCGCATCTCTCGCGACCGCACCGGAGAAGTCGAGCTCCGACAACTTCCCTGCGCGCCAGCTCGTCTGAAAAGAATATTCCGCCCCGGGAGGGCACGGGAACACCGTTTTCAGCACCGTCTTGGATAGATTCGCGAACAACCAGCGCAAGTCCGCACGGATAGCCGCTGGGTCGGCGTGGTTGGCCAGAATCGCACGACGTATGCGTAGTGCTAGTTCGCCCAGGGACTCGTTTAGGAATGCGTTTATCGGCATGGGCGGGACAGAGATGCCCGAAACAGCGTTATTGATGTACGGGTGGCCCATGGGAGCATCTTGCGAGAAGATGGGTTGGTCACGAAGATTACTGACGATGTGCAGATGTAGCGGGGTGCAGTCGGTCGGTGCTCGGTAGCTGTATACTGTCTGCGGGAAACGAAGTTCATAATTACATATGGGCAGCAGAAAGAGCACTAACCTTGAACCACCACGCCATGAGCACATCCGCGCTTCCGACATACTCGCTCGACCCCTGGGCTTTAAGCTCAGTCGTGATTTTCTGCTTCTCCTCGCTGATGAACGCTTTGGGCACCCGCACCAAGCAGGTGACCTCCTCTGGATCGCGTATGACGCGGAGTATGAAATGTGCGATGAAGGAAAGTTGACTGAGCCACCCGAGATCAAACCAGCCGCGTCGGACAGGTATTACCGAACTTGAACTTGGTACCGGTTCATATTGCGCGAAAGGCTGCGCATCCCACTCCATGCCGGGAATAACATCGAAGTCGTCACCATTAATAACGCGCGTCCAAGCGGCAAGGAGCGTCGCGGTCCCAAGCGCATCGAATCCCATATGCGGTCCGGTGACGCCGATGCAGGTGAGATCGTGAAACACGGCAACATGGACGTGCAGCATAGGCACATTGGGTTTCAAAAAGTCGTCTTCAGCTTTTGGACACGTCTTGCTCCGGAAAAACACCTCCAATTCGGGCAAGGGAATGACCGAGGGTTGCGAACCTATCAGCGCATTCGGTATCTCTGGCCTCCCGGCACAATTGTATGCCTTCAGGGTAATCGTCCACCGTGAAGGCAGTTGGGGGTGTTTTCGCATCGAACGTCTCAGGGATTTGGAATTCATGCGCCTTGAATAAGGAAGATAAGTGAGCAGACACTCGATCGATGAATGTCACGGACCCCATTTCTGAACGCAAGCCTCGCTCCGGCTCGTGGAAACTTGCGCTCAATCAGTCTGGAAAGAGATTCTTCCAATACTTTGACGTCTAGCCGTGCGTTGATGACGAGACCAGTAGTGAGGACGAGGTGGGCTGCAGCCAATCGGTCGACCGCTGTACATGGAATAGTGCGCACCCCTGCGGGCGGGGGAGTGTCTTTATGCCGCGAAAACAGGGAAAAGAGCCAGGAAAGCATACTTCAGTAGGCGGTGAAGTATGAGGTTTGGAAGAAAAGAGCGCGGTGATGCGGCACGTCATGTCTCGGAGACTTTCCCGGATTGGCGACCGACCATCGGGATTACTGGATGGAAATGGATCGCAGGTTTCTTTCAGTTTCTTTTCCGCACTGACACAAGCCTGAAGCGCGAAGGTCAAATCCTGCGAAGGAAAAGAAGGCCTGGTAACGTGTCGTCGGAGGCTGAAGCGGACTGATATCGGAGTTTGAAAGGCCCCTTGACCGCCGCGATTCCCATCATCGAGCAGCATGCAGAGTATGCAGGGCAATCCTCAATCAGTCCCAAACCTTCCTGAGCCCAGAATCGCGCCTGTCAATTTTGACGTGGGTCCCACGTTATATGTGGATGTCTTGTACTTCAGAAGCTGGCACTTCATCCAAACCACATTCCTTGCCGCGCGGCGTAGATTCTTCAGTACAGAACCCAGAAAAGGCACGGTTGTCCTACATTTATCTCTGCCAGGACTATCTTCCAAAGGTACATTCGCTCCAACAATCATTAATTCAAGCTAACACGCTCAAAGTCAGCCAGCGAGGTCCGAAATGAGTCACTGTCCTTACCAGGCCGTTCAAAGGCTCCAGATCTATTTCAAGCCAGAGGTTCCTTATCACTCGCCCGGTGACCTTCTTTCTATTCAAAAATGCGAGGGTCAGAGCGAGCTGTCTCCCCCTGGCACGATAGCAGCTTCACCGTGGTGGATACTTCTATCCTCCGGACTTTCACTCCTTTCACTTGGGCGGTGGTACTTCTAACCGAAGCAATAGATCCGACGAAACATCTATCGTTGCCGCGGCAGTTTATTCTCAAGCTCAACGATCGTCGTTTCGGGCACGAATGACCGGAGTCGCTTTGGAGTCCTGGGGTTCCATTGTGCCAGGAGGTCGAAAAACTCGTGTCCTGATGGTTCTAATCTCCTTCCAACCATGTATCGCCGTCCTGAGATGGGATCGTCCAGATGACGACTCGGACGGTCCAATTGAGGGGTGGGAGGATTGGGAGTTGGAAATTTATCTCTGGATAGGGAAACAGGGCATGTACCAAAGGGAACTACTGACATATCGACACTTGCACTCTCTTCAAGCCTTCAAGGTTCTGTTATTCCCCGTCTACATGGCACCGTCCGGCTCCCCATCTCCAAGGGCAGCCCTTTCTTCCACCCGATTATGGACCTAGTCCATGGTTTCGCAATCGAGTACATCGCTAGCCCGACTAAGAATGACCTAATAGTTGGAGTCGACGTCACCCCACCACGCACAGAGGAGATCTCGAGTCTTCGACGCGACTCCTTGATGCTGTGGCTAAAATTCGGGACGGCTATTGTCATCACAACAATCTTCATCTGGGAAATGTCCTCTTTCGCAACTGGCCTTAAGATCCACAGCCTGTGGTCATTGACTCAAAGCTGTGCCTAGACATGGGCAGGTTTAGGGAGCCCTTGAACGCGGTGATTCATTCTATTCCGAATATCCCGGATACTTCCGATACGTCCGGCATGACGGGTACGATAAATGTACACGAGGATATACAGTGAATTGGATGCGTGCATTGTGCGACATTCATGCTGATATTTCTTGCAAAAGTTGTGGTTAGCCCAATGCCGATAATGGCCGTCCGTCCGTCTGCTTGTATCACCAGCGCCTCATTCATGCTCCTCCTCCATTGGCATATCCTAACGGCCCGCATAGTAGGTGAGGCAACAAGTCGAAAGGGAAATGTATCCAGGAATCAAAGGTGAAATACGTACAAGTCTGACTTTCTGTCCTTAACCCCCGACCGTAAGAGCTGGGGACATGTGCGACCTAGGCTGGGAACTCGTCCTTCCGCGGTCGGGATGTCTTGAACACTTGATCCCTACACGCCGGCGACTGTGCGTCCTGGGGTTGCACTGTGCCAGTGGCACACACGACCGCGAACAAGATGGCCATCGCGATCGGGAGACAAAGCAGTAGAACGGCAGCACCCTGGACCCCGCGATCCTCCGCACACCATACAGCAGTGAGGGCACCTAACAGTCCAAGTCAGCTGTTGATGCTATTCTCATGAACTTGTACATACCGAAAGCTAGCAAGACAGTGGCGGATCCGATCGCAAAAAATGGATATGAAATCAATATCGTAGTGGAGTACACATGGAAGCGATTTCCGTAGAGCACCTGGAACCTGGCGTGTTAGAATGCGGATTCCATCGTGAATGGGAAAGCACATACTGTCTCGCACCAATATGGCCTGATTTTACCGAATACAAGGACGCACACCGAGGCGACAATGATCCCACCAAGGAAGAGCGCGAACGAAACGAGTATGCATATGTAGGGTCCACGAAGGGTGTAGTTTATCATGGATGCTCTGGGCGGTGTCGTAGTGATAAAGGCCGCTGAGGTACAGTAGATAAAAGCAAACCCGCCTCCAAGCAAATAAGCCAACCGATTGGCGTAATTCAGACAACACGTACCACGAGAAGCATGTTGTTCAGCCACTCGCACATCCGTTCAATCCAGCCGTTCCAGACACTATCGTCGCCTTCCTGTTCAAGTTTTATGGCCCCCCAAACTCGGTTTAGGCCTGTATGCCCGACTGAGGTCAGACAGAGCAAATTGAAGACAAGCCTTTTCAGCCGGCCGAAAGGTCTGTTTAGCTCGGGGGCTTCCCAGTGTTCCGGCATGGGGTACCGCTTCAAAACGTCATCCTCCCTCTGGAGTTGAGACATGGGATGCAGGTCGCGTGCAGAAACAGGTACAGCAGAGGCACTCATCTAATCATACAAACGTCAGAACACTGTGACATTCGTAGTGAACACAACACGTACGACGAACACTCGAACTGGGAGAGAGATTGGGGAAGAATGAGAAGAGATGCGGAAGGTGGACAAGTATGCAGGTAAATATATATACAGCACACCGTGCGTCACCGCGCTGGGAACCGCGAAAAATACCTTCACTGAATCACGTCGATCGACACAAAATGAAACTTCTCGATTGTTCACGGAACGAAACGTGTCGTGGGCAACTTCTTGGGTGCGTTTCCGGTCAGCCTTGAGACCAACTGTAGTACTTGCAGGACGGGCGCCTCTCTGTGGGATAGGTATGTCTTGACATACGCTCATAGCGGTGTACGTAGTAAATGTGATTTCAGGAGGCTTTTCCTAACCGTGCGGAATTACAACAACTTCCCGATTATACTTGAGAGTCAGTAACCAAAACTCGACAAATCCGGAGTTTAACTTCATACCTAGCGAGTGATCCGCACAACCTAATCTTCTTCGATGAGATCTTATTCCGCTCCAAGACACACCATGGTTAAGATGAACGCGGGTTCGCTGTCGATAAACAGGATAAAGGCTAAGGAGCAGTGCAGTGTCGATGCGAGGAGTAGAGCGCAATGTATATGGTACTTTGTCAAGTTGGCACGGCGAACCTTACATCAGGTCTCCTTGGTCTGCCGCATTTTCAGACCTGCGGATTGGGATATAGGCCGAGGAACAGACTGCAGATCGGCATGAAACGGGGCTTCGCGCCAGAACCAAAGATCTTGAGGAAGGATTAAAACGCCTGCAGGAGCAAGCGCCCAAGAGCCGCACAAGTCATTAGGAGGCAGACTCCCAGCTGTACACGACCGCCGAAATGAATACTTAGATGAAGGATGTGTCACAGGAAGCATGCTTCGTCGATCGACACTGCTGAGTTGGCTGCTGCCGCTGGCGAGCCCTTCCCTAGAATGACGGAACCTAGGGCTGGAAACGAAAAAATGCAACGGATTGGAGAAGTCGCCGGCGAGAGGTGAACAGAACGCATTTCGTCCAGCTAATTTTATAGTCACAGCGGAGAAACAGACAAAAACGCGAAAGCGAGGCTCTTGTGCACGAACGCCAAGACCGGCTCAGACGAGCGCAGAAGTGGAATGGGCTCCAAGAACAAAACAGCACAGAACAGAAAGTCAACATGTCTCTATCGTGTACCACGTCACTCGCGGCGCCATGGGAATGGAGGATATACAAAGAGGCGGGCCCAGATGAGAATTGATGTGAGGCAGATTTGATTGATGCAAGGCAGATTCTTCGAGAAGAGGCAGATAGAGCGAAAAAAGGCAGATTCCCAAAATGGAATCTGCCTCGTTTGATCGAGCTCCGAGTCGGCTGTACGCAGCACACGTGAGACTTGCTAGTAAAAAAAATACTACTCGCTTCCGTATACCACACTTCCGTCTACCACCACCATTGCTGGATTGCACGAGGAGCAGGACGTGTCGCCGACATCTCAATATCTTTTTCCATGCACAAAAAAGCGCCCCGTACACCCGCAAACATCGAACTCCTTGACAGCTTGTCTGGTTGAAGCAATCAAGAGGTTTGCATTTGATGCCGATTTCTGTATTCCATGGATTTTAATCAATGTCCCAGCGCTCGTGAGCTCAACGAGAGAACTGCCCATGAGATCAAGGCTGATATGACGAGCGGTGTTCTCGCAAACTCCCAGAACGACACAGCGCATCGGCTATCTCGGAATTCACAGCGCCAGTTGAAGGCGGCGCAGAAGGTTCAATTGCTTGTAAAACCAGCTGCCCACACTCCCCACGCCACCATCGCCTTCCGATTCCCCGTCACCATCTTGGGCACCGTTGCCTGTTAGCCGGAAACAGCGGGCCAAGGTTGATACGGCGAACATCGTTCATTCTACCTGCATCCATGTCTGTTCAGCTAAGGTGCGAGAGAATCAAAATGGCCCATCCACTAAGCCGCTAAAAATTCAGAAAGTATGTGCTCAATCCCTGTTTTTGTGTTTCTACTCACACGCTGTTCACAGGGAACAACTGGGTTACTTCCATAAGTAGTGATCTTGATCGTATTAGCTAGCTATTAAGACTTGGTATACAGTATATTTAAATCAATGTGGAATGACAATATCTTTGTCTTCAGTGTATGTCCAGCAGCTTGCCTGACTTGAATCCAACTTGAATCAAACCCGGATTGCACTTCAAACGTGTCACACACGTGTTCCCGTGCCGAGCAATCAGTGATCCCTGAGGCAGCCGAGCAAGTTGAGCAACATCGAAGGCAGATTCCATTCTGGGAATCTGCCTTTTTTTGCTCTATCTGCCTCTTTTCGAAGAATCTGCCTCACATCAATCATCATCTGGGCCCGCCTTTTTTGTCTATCCTCATGGGAATGCGGTTATTTAATTGGCCACGCTAATGGACAAAGACGTCGACCGTGGCGAAGGGGACGAATGGTTATAGCAGCGGCAAGGGAGGCAAAACTGAGCTCGGCGGAGCCTATCCACCTCGAGCACGAGCACGCTGCGCACAAGTGAGGGACCACAGCTCGGAGCAAACTGCGTAATACAGATGACGTCATTGTACGACTCAATCCTGATTCAATCCTAGCGACCATCTTCAGAAAGTCGAGAAGAGAGGCTGAAACGAGCCTAATTCAATCCCCGAAACCAAGGGCGGATTACACGTCTGATACGTACGACATGATACGATAGATGTACACGAGGATATACAGTAGATTGGATGCGTCCGTTCATACTCACAGTCCTTGCCCAAAGTCGTAGCATCAAACCAATGCCAATACTGTCCGTGCCCGTCCACCCAAACATAGCTCGACACTCAATGCTCCTCCTCCGTCGGCATGTCCCTGTCCTCACGCGTGTCCAGATCGACGAGACACTCCCCGATGATCTTGACCGCCTTGAGCAGGTCCGCCTCCTCGATGACGAGCGGCGGCGCGAAGCGTACCCTGCAAAGACATCAGCATGAGATCAAGAACGAAAGGAGAGCGGAGGGCGAGCCTCGTTTCTTCGCGCAGGGGAAGCGCGTCAAAAACAACCTCGAAGAGGGAGGGTCGTGAGCAGAGAACGAAGAAAGCATGACTCACACATTGCCATGGGTCGTCTTCGCCAACACGCCGCGCTCCTTGAGCAATAAGCAGAACTGCCACGCCGTCCTTCGCTTGGCGCCCTCGACGTCCAGGCCCCGCGCGCGGCGGGCGGCGTTGCAGCGCTCCTCGTCGATGACGACGGCGTTGAGGAGGCCGAGGCCGCGCACGGTTTGAACGAGGGGGGACTGTGGACGAGGTGGTGGTCAGTCAGGGACGGGATGAAGGGAAGGGGAATGACGGACATTGAGAGCCTTAACGGCAGTGCGGAAGACTTCTCCGAGGCGGGCGGCGCGTGCGGAGAGGTCCTCCTCGAGTAGTACCTGCAGGGCGGTGATGGAGACGGCGCAGGCGAGGGGGTTCCTGGTGGGCGATTTAGCGGATCATGGGTGAGCCGCAGCCAAGAAAAGACCACTTACCCGCCATACGTACTGCCATGCTCTCCCGGCTGTATGCACAACATCACGTCCTTGTCCGCAAGCACCGCCGACACGGGGTACACACCGCCCGAGAGCGCCTTGCCGAGGAGCACGATGTCCGGGCGGACGTTTTCATGCTGGCAGGCGAGGAGTCTGCGTTGCAGCAATACAAGTTAGAATGTACGTCGCGAGAGAGAAAGTGAGGACCACTGACCGCCCGGTCCTTGCCAACCCCGTCTGTATCTCGTCGCAGATCAGCAGCACGTTGTGCTTCTTGCAGAGCGCGTGCACGGCGCGGAGGTAGCCTGCGGGAGGGACGACGATCCTGAGAAATGTGATTAGCGTGTGTTGTATAGCACGGTGGTAGGTAAGAGAAGCATGGCCATAGACAAGGGGAGGAGCGCGAGCGGAGGATAGCGGTGCTGCCGATGCACGCTCAAGGCCCCATGTGCACGACTCGCTAACTGCTAACACGGACCACATCCACATCCCCGTCACAAGGAGCGGGACGTTCCCGTCGACCGTGGCCACGCCACCCCGCCCCTCTCCGCCTCCCCTCCCCCGTTCCCACCCGAACCCCTCTTCCCCACACTCCCAAAGATCCGGCAACCCCCAAAACCGACCACCAAAAACAGAAAGCACAAACACTCACCCCGCCTCGCCCTGAATCGGCTCCACCAGAAATGCCGCCACGCGCGGCCCGTGCAGCTCCAGCGCGCGCTCGAGATCCGCGATCTCGCCTGTGTGTGCAGCGTCAGCCACTCGTTTACTCAGCGGAGATAAGGAGTCGGCGGCGAAGCGCGACGCGATGGGCAGACAGCAAGGAATACGCACCAAACCTCAAAAGCCGCTCCCCGCCCTCCGCCTTCTCATCACGGAACCGCGGCCCCACGTTGGGGAGGAACGGCTCGAAGCCCGTGCGCGCGGTGGGGTCGGTGGACATACTGGGTTGGCGTTAGCTTCGAGGACGGTGTAGAGCAAGGGAGAGAGTGACCTAATGACGCCCAACGTCCTTCCATGGAAGTTATCCGCGACGCTGAGGATGATGGCTTCGCCTGTGGGGATGTTCTTGCCTGTGTACGGTAGCTCGTTAGTACTAGTACACGACAGAGAGACAGAGGGCTATTTCATGGGTAGAGGGAAACTCACGCAAATACCCCCACTTCCGTGCGAGCTTGAGCGCCGACTCGACCGCCTCGGCGCCGGTGTTCATGGGGAGGACCTGTAAGGGGCGTCAGCATGGGTTCCGTGATGGTGTATAGGTGTAAAATGGATGAAGGAGCCATAGGTTCGAGGATAAACGGGGACAGCGAGAAGGAAGGGGTGCGGAAACAGGATAGGAGACGGCGCTCCGACGTGGTGGGAACAGCTTCTAAGCGCCGCAAAGGCCACCAAGCGTCGTACAAAGGGACAAGCGCCTCATGCACCGCTTTTCCCCACCTTCTACCCTTCCTCCTCCAGCCTCTCCGACACCACACATCGAAGGAAAGCGGGAGAAAAAAGCGACGAGACTACGCACCATATCATACCCAAACACCTGCCCGACCTTTTCCGCAAAGACGCCAAAGACGCTGTTGTGGAACGCGCGCGAGCTGAGGGTGAGTTTCTGCGCTTGAGCGACGAGGGAGGCGACAATGCGGGGATGGCAGTGGCCTTGGTTTACGGCGCTGGGGGCGGGGCGTTAGCGCGAGTCAAGCCGAGGCATGATAAGGAGGTGGGGATTGGGAGTAAGCGCCGGATGAGAACCAAGGCCCAATGTAGGCAAATCCGCCCAAAGCAGACAAGCGCCAAGAACAAGAAGCAATGGAAGGAAGGCGAGAAAGAACAGACATACGAATACGCCGAGAGCATATCAATGTACTCCCTTCCCTCCGGATCCCATACCCTGCCACCACACCCAATTAGCATCCGTCATCATGCATCTAGCTATAGGCGAAAACAACGCACTTGGCTCCGAGCGCACGGTCAAAGACGACTGGCAGGGGGTGGTAGCTAGTGGCGAAAAACGCGCAGTGAGTCACCGTGTGGTATATAAAAGGCGTAGCGCAAGTAACGAAGGCTACACCTCGTTCTTAGCTATATACTCACTTGTGCGCAGCGTACTCGTTCTCAAGGTGGATAAGCTCCGTCGAGCTCAGTTTTGCCTCCTTGCCGTTTCTGTGGCCATTCGTCCCCTTCGTCACCGTCGCATGGCCGTTGCCGTTTGCGTGACCGTTCGTGTGTCCATTGGCGTAACCGTTCTTGGCCAGTTTGGTGACCGCGCCATTCCCATTGGTGGCACTAGTGGCCGTGGTAGCAGATGGAGCCATGTTGAGTTTCTGTTTCTGTTATGTTTCTGAGCTGTTTTGTTTCTGTTCTTGAAGAATAGTTCTGTGCTTTTATGCAGACGCTTATCGAGGTGATGGTATGAGTGCAAGAGCGATCGGGTACTTATTCCTCCTGTGACGTCCTGACAAGCTCCGCCCGCCGCCGCTCCACTACACCCGGCACTCCCGGGCTCATTCAAATCCTCGAGGCGAAGCCGACTTAGCCGGACGCTTTCTCTAAGCACTTGGTCTATTTGCGGTGCCGAGTCATATCTTGGTCATATCTGGCACTCTCGGTCCAGGCACTGATTGCCACCTGGCTTCGAATTCCTTTCTACAAGAGCAGCCTTTGGAAATTTTCTGCTTTAAATCTCCTCTACTCTGTCCCGTTCACCCTCCAGTAACAATTTTGCAGCATGTTCTGGCTTCAACTGCCGGTGCACACTGCTCCAAAATCACTCCCCGTGTTGACCGCTTGAAGTTTTCTGCTTCCTCAAGTGCTCGTTGGATTCTCTTTTTTTCTTTCTCGTATTTGCTGGGAACCCAATCTATAGGAAGACGAATTTTTCTTTGCTCGCTTTCGCCAGTTCTCACCTTGTCTTCGTTCCTATATTTCTGATTTCTGAATCATTCCCCTGCATCGTGCATGCGTCAGCAACCTTCCTTCCTCCGCTTTCGCCGTACTTCGCCGTGCCTTTCTCACCCGAGTCAACATTAATTATCTCGTTATCGGGACCCCATTTCCGCGACGCCACAGCTTTTATTGGAGGTCTCTTTCTCTCCCTTCCCACTTGGCTTGTCCCCCTCACGGTCTCAGCGTCCTTTGCGTCATTTTCATTCATTTAGTGGCGTATGTCGTTGAGGTTCTCCGATTCATCTCCTCCATCTCAACTTAATGTTCCTTTCCGCGACCGTGTTGTGCCTTGCACGACTATGACGTGGTGCTTATTCCTGGACGACTCAGCGACGCAAACATGTAATCTCTTCTCCCTTCCTGCTAGTCAATTTGATTTCACAGAAAAACGTTGCAGACAAAGAACCGCTCCACTAGGACCCGTTTCTTGGCCACTGCTATTATCTCGCTCCTGGAAACTCCTTTCACTCCGTCATCGGAGTGTTCGCCACTTCATTGGACCTTTCTCCACCGTGCATCCATCGGTACCTTTCACTCCCGTGCCTTCCTCCCCACTCGACGAAGTAGCCGCCCCACCCAATGCACTCGAGAGCCAAAGGATAAGACTCGCGATACCAAGTATGCTACTTATCGCTGACGTCGCAACTCCACGCTCCTTGCCATACCGCACTGAGTCCTTATCCTCCCGGCCCTTTATTCAGCTAAATGAAGATACTTATCTTGAACCGCCCGCCTTATCTTGCACTTCATTTCTTATCCTCGCACTCAGAAGTGCAGATAGTGGCGACCTCCGACGAGCTTTTTGGGGCTGTTGTGATGGCTGTCTGTACTGCGAGGTGATACCGCGAGGCGAAGACCAGCAAATTCCCCTCAGAGCCACTCGAGTCTTTGCCTACTACTTACTATCTTCACTGGCTCCTACAAACCTAACCTAGTTCGCTTCGTCATCGTCTCCGCTATTTCTCATCCTCGACCGAGCACCGTGTCGCCGCCTTTCGCTCCCGTGCCTTCCCCACTGGACGGAGTACCGCCGCCCTACCCCGTTCAATGCTCCCGAGGGCAATGATACCCAAGATATCCAAGTATGCTATCCGTGTCCTCGCGACTCCGCCCTCCTTATACCGAGTCCTTATTCTGAACCACCGTCATTACCCCACCGCATCATCGAGTCCGTATTCTGCACACTATCTTTCAAGTTATACTTATCCTGCACTTCTCTATCTCCTCGCCCCTATCAACTCAGAAGAAGTGCAGATAGTACCCAGGCGTTCGTTTGTTCATTCAATACGCCTGTCCGAGTCACTGGTGTCAATCGCACCGGCGACGTTCAAATGAAGCGTTGCTCTTATCCTCTTGCCGTGATGGATGTGTGAACGCCTCGGATTCAGTCCAGTCTGTCAAGTCAATGTATTGAATTCATCTCAACTTCATTCCGAAATTATGAAAAAGGGCTTGTCCAAACAGTGACGTGCACGACCTGACCTCGATTCGAACGGGGAACTCCTGTACACATTTTACATCTTTTCGTATTCATCACATTGCGCAGAGGTGTTACCACTACACCATCAGATCAAGAAAAATACCTCGAGAGTGCTATGTGGATGTCGCACTATGAGATTCTCGGTATTTTCGACCCAGTCCGAGCCTCCAAAAATTATCAACTGTATAGGCTGTGTGCCAGAAAATTGAACGGTATGCACAAATACCGTCACGGTGAGCCCAACTTTGGTTCACCATTTTACTTGAAGTTGGGGTTGCAAGTGACAAGCATCGCCGGACAAAAAATGTATAAAAATGACTTTTTGATTCCAATACGACCCGAAAACCCCAGATAAGTAGGCAGATACTGTAAAATTCGCGTCGAATGGTGCACAGGTTGAATGTTAACTTTGAACGTGAACGAGTTGTTTGATCGGGCATTTCGCACCAATCAGTGACTAGCTATAGAAAGCTCGGGCTATGCCCGCACAAACCTTGCCCTGAATTCAGAACTGTGGATCAAGCTTGCAGAGGAGCGTCGATGTCTGACGGTCTGTCTAGAATAGCGGGTCAAGTCGGGTTAAACAAGGAACATTGTGGAATGTTCGCCGCGGCGGTTCGTGATTATCAGCTTCAATTAAGTATGGGTCTGGGAGTGACCTTGACAGGCAAGGTGATCTCACTTATAATACTTGGGGATTGCTTGGGGACTTGGCGGACATCGCTTACTTTGTATTCGGACAGCGATGTAACTACTCGACAAAATATAACCAGCGAGGTACGAATTGCAATGAATCTGGCTATGGCGTCTGTCTGATATAACCAGCGAGGTACGCGCCTGAATGGTTATAATGCCTCTCTAACTTGAAAACCATCGTCACACACAACGCTCCTTCCTATGATTTTCTGGCTCTTTTCTCCGTTTTCACAGCATGAAAACACTCCCCCGCCTGCAGGAGTGCGCATCATCCCATGCACAGCGCTGGACCGGATGATTGCGAACGGCCTCGTCCTCACCCCTGGTCTCGTCATCAACGCACGCCTGGACGTCAAAATGTTGGAAGAATCTTTGACCAAGCTGATTGAGCGCAAATTTCCTCGAGCGGGGGCAAGGCTTGCGCTCAGAAATGGGGTCCGTGACATTCATCGGCGGAATTTTTCGTCACTTACCCGCTAATCAAGGTGTACGAATTCCAAATTCCCGAGACGTTCGATGCTAAAACACCCGCGGCCGTCTTCACGGTGGACGATTACCCTGAGGCTTACGATGGTTTCGGGCGGCCACAGATACCGAGTGCGCTGACCGGCTCGCAACCTTCTATCCATCCTGTGCCTGAGCTGGACGAATTTGTTCGGAGCAAGACGTGTCCCAAAACTGAGGCGGAATTTTTGAAACCTAATGAGCCCATGCTGCACGTCCATTTTTCGGTCTTCCACGATCTCACCTTCATTGGCATCACCGCACCGCATATGGGATTCGACGTGCTTGGGACCGGGGCGCTCCTTGCTGCCTGGACGCGCTTTATCAACGATGACGATTTGGATGCTATTCCTGGCATGGAATGGGATGCGCAGCCTTTCGCGCATTACGTGCCGGTACCAGGTTCAACTTCGACAACACCGACACGCACGCGTCTACGCGGCTGGTTCGATCTCGGGTGGCTCAGTCAACTCTCCTTCATTGGGCGATTCATACTGAGTGGCATCCGCGATCCGAAAGATGTCGGCTATCTCGTGCGGGTGCCCAAGGTGTTTATCAACGAGGAGAAGCAGAAAATCATGGATGACCTCAAAGCCCAGGGGTCGACCGAGTATGTTGGAAGTTCCGACGTACTTCTGGCGTGGTGGTACAAGGTTCGCCCTCTTTCTCGCCATGATGTGTAACTTATGAGTTGTATTCCTTCACAGACGGTATACAGCTACCGAGCACCAAACGACCACACCCCAGTGCACCTACACTTCGCCAGCAGCCTGCGCAGTCGGTCGGTCTTCGCGCAGGACAGTCCCCTGGCCCACCCATACACCAACAATGCGGTCTCGTACCTTCCCGTCCCACCCATCCCGATAAACGCATTTGTGAACGAGTCTCTGGGCGAGCTGGCACTCCGCTTGCGGCGTGCAATTGTTGCCTACAACGCCGACGCGGCGTCTCTACGGGCGGACCTGCGCTGGTTGTTCGAGGGATCGAATGCAACCAAGATGGCGTTCCCATGCCCCCCCGGTGCGGAATTTTCTTTCACAACAAACTGGCGCGATGGGAAGCTCGGGGCACTGGACTTCTCTGGCGCGGTGGTGAGCGAGTCGAAGTCGGAGGCTGCGGCTGGGCGGGTGATATTCGTTCATACGGTTTCCTCGTCAGATAAGCCCCTTCCAGTGCGCGGGTCCGGCTGTGTGCTGATGGAAGACGACGATGTTGTATGGATGGGCCAGGTCCGAGGGTCGAAAGATTGGGAGAGGATTCGTGAAGCTGGAGCAATCGTCTTTGCCTAAGATATCTGGACACTACATTTTTGCAAATCACATGCCACCATAGTGCCTCAACTCCAGCCCCGTTCTTTACCCTTCGGAGCGCTGCATCCGAACCCGTTTTCTTCCCCTGACGCTTATCCAACCAGGCCCACGTCAAGCCCACGTCAGCCATGCGTTGGTCCATCCATCCATTCAATTCTGCCTGTCAGTATCAACCACGGTGACAATAAAGTTCAAACAAAGTGGCATTGCTCTTCTGCTCTTGTTGTGATGTCTCAAGTTTCGTAACACATTGAAGTGTAGGTGCTCGTTCAGGTTCAACTGTGATATAATATCAACGTACTGACTTCAACTTTCTTCCGCAGAGCCAAAATCCTGAACCGAGAAAGGTTCATTAATTGCGTCTTCCATTGATCAATCATATCAGGATGAGGTAACTACTCAACATGACTATATAACGAGCGAGTTACGAGCTAGGATTGTTATAGCGTCAGTGCCTTTCTAACTTGAAAACCGTCGTACTTGAGTATTCGTCCTTACTATGCTGGCAGTTTCCTGGTTCTTCTCTCAGTTTTCACGGGGTGAAAATACTCCCCCGCCCGCGGAAGTGCGCACTATTCCATGTACAGCGGTGGACCGGTTGGCAGCAAAAGGCCTCGTCTTGACCCCCCGGTCTCGTCATCGACGCACGGTTGGACACCAGAATATTGGCAGAATCTTTGACCAGGCTGATTCAGCACAAGTTTCCCCGAGCTGGGACGAGACTTGCGTTCAGAAACGGGGTCCGTGAGATTCATTGGTGGGATTTCTGGTCACTTATCCACTCAATTGCTTATTCAAGGCGTACGAGTTCCAAATCCCCAAGACATTCGATGCCGAAACACCCGCGGCCGTCTTCACGGTGGACGATTACCCTGAGGCTTACGATGGTTTCGGGCGGCCACAGATACCGAGTGCGCTGACTGGTTCGCAACCCTCTATCCATCCTGTGCCTGAGCTGGACGAATTTGTTCGGAGCAAGATGTGTCCAAAGACCGAAGATGACTTTTTGCAACCCAATGTGCCTCTGCTGCACGTCCATTTCTCGGTCTTCCACGATCTCACCTTCATCGGCGTCACTGTACCACATATAGGATTCGATATGCTTGGGACCGGGGCGCTCCTTGCTGCTTGGACGCGCGTTATCAACGGTGACGACTCAGGCGTAAACGGCACTTTTTTATATAAAAGGTCTCAAACCAGAGACGGGCCATTTATGTATAAATGACTCTAAGTTAGAGGCGCCTTTTTTATAAAAGACCAGACACACCTTCTGGGCAGCTGGCTCCTGCCTAATGCGGTACCCCCTCCATGCGGCGGCGTTGTTGGCGCATTCGTCGGGGCGCCGGTCAGGCGCGTTGCTGTGCTATGCGCGCCCAGTGCGCCACGCCCAAATTCACGGTTCCTTGGGCCCTTCCACTGCATTACCAAACGGGACTGAGTGCACCACTTGTTGCAGTAGGTCACTGGGCACATAGCTGTGCAGTGTGAGGGCTTAATACAGCTCGCAGGAAGAATGGTAGATGCAGGAATGGCCAGGGTTTGGCAGGGCGCGCGGGTCGTTTGTAGTATTGATGCCAGATCAATAGCTGATCTGTTGACTCTTGTTAGGATCCCATCCTCTCTCGCTTCCACCCGCTCCGCTTCCACCCGCTCGCTCCCGGCCCACCCGCTCGCTCCCGGCCCACCCGCTCGCTCCCGGCCCACCCGCTCGCTCCCGCCCACCCGCTGCTGTACATTCCAGCGCCGGTTCAATATGCTATAACATCTCTTTCCCGTGCTCGCTCCTTCGTTTTTCAGCACGTTTCAGCTCGGAACCGCCTGCCGGGCATTTTTCGATTCATAAATATTATATTCCTTCCTCTACCTGGAGGACAATGGCTTCCTGGAATAAAAACGGCAATATTATCATCACCCAAAAATTCGGACCACCACCCACCATCGCTGCTCCCAAAATTGGAAAGCGCCTGCGGTGCAGCGGGCGCTTATTCTTCTCTTTCTTTTATTCCTACCACTTACTTTTCCTCGTACCTGTTGTTGTTTTTGTTGCTTGTTTGCTCAATGTTCGTTTTGCTACCGCCGTCAGTACTCACTCTCTCGTTTTCTTGAATTATCATAAATCAGTATGATAATTTTTTTGAAGTCGAAAGATCTATAAATCCGTTCTTGATCACTTGAGATTCGGAGCCCCGATTGCGGCTACTAGATATAGGCCTTTCAAGGCGCGTTCAATTCGTGAATGCTTCCCAAGATTTACGAACGAGGTTGTGGGTTCGAACCCCACCGGGTCCATCGCGCAGTTATCGCAACCACCCTGTGGACGTGGTTGCGATAATTGTGCGCATTTTCTTCTTCGTTTGTTCCATTTTCCCAAGTCCACCCATTTATAAATCATTATAGGGATGTTTTACTTGCCTGGTCAAAGCTGATCGATTTGATTTATAAATCATGACTCTCAAGGATAACCAAGTCGTACGCTTGACTTGCCTGGCTGAAGTTAACTAATTCGTTTTATAAATCACGACCCTCGAGTTACGCAGGAGTAAATTCAATGTATTCAATGTACGATCACTACTTAATTTTTGATACATTCTGGTTGAGCGGAATGAGGGAGGGACGTCACGGTTGAACGCGCTGAAAGCGATACTCTACCTGCGTCTATGACTCTCTCAGTGAATTCATGAAAAAAAAATATGATTGACCACTCACTTCTTTGTAACAGGTGCCGTGCTCTCGACGTCGGCCCCGCTATTCTCGAGATTGTCCTTGCGCTTACGTTTTTTCGTCTCGTTCCCCTGCTTCCCACCCTGCAGCTTCTGGAGCAATTCCTGGTCGAGTTGGGCTTGCTTAGCGTCTGCTGCTCCCGGGACTGGTTGTGCGGACAAGGGGACAGGCATTTCTCGACTGGCTGCTGGCTTGCGTACGCGTTTTGATCCTTCAGGAAGCTCCAAAGAAATGTCTTCGCCGGTTTTCCTGTGGGGCTTCAGGGGTGGCAAGATGACAAGATCTGCACCGCCCGCTGGGTTGTGGACAAGGCTCCGACGCCACTCTGCCTCCGCCCTAGCCGCCTCCACAGCCTTGTCCCGTGCTTCTTCCCTGTTACGAATTTGCTGCACCTCGTGCAGTGAAGGACCTGGCAGCGGCGTATCGAGGGGGAGGGGAACAGGCTGACCCTCATCATCGTAGGTTTGCAGGAATGTGTACCCTGCATCTCGTGCTGTCACCGTTCGGCCACCACGACTGCCTCGACCACGGTTCCCACCCCGCCTGCCTCGACCACGGCTCCCGCCCTGCCTGCCTCGACCACGGTTCCCACCCCGCCTGCCTGCACCCCGCCCTCCAGGCCCTTTTGTGATCCGAGGGGCCTTCGGCTCCAAAGGGGGCATTGCAGAGTGGCCTTGACTCGGGGAAAGCTGTTGCCGATAGCACCGGCACGGGTGGAGTAGCCGCTGGAGGAACTGGAGGTGTAGTATGGGGAGTGGTCGATGCCAGGAGGCACGGGAGGCATCAAGGGAGTAGTGGCCACCGCTGTGGTCGTCGCAGGGGGCGTTGGAAGGGTGGGATGAGGGGTTATCGCTGCTGTGGTCATCGCTAGGCGAGCCGGAGGTGTGGTACGGGGAGTAGCTGACGCAGAAGGCACTGGAGGGATGGAACGAGGGGTGAACACCGTCGGGGTCGTCGCTGGGCTAGCCGGAGGTGTGGCATGGAGAGTGGTCGACGCAGCAGGCACCGGATGCGTGGGATGAGGGGTCGTCGCCGCTGTGGTCGTCGCTGATGCAACTGGAGGCGTAGCACGGGGAGTGGTCGTCACAGGAGGCACCGGAGGCACCAAGGGAGGGATAGCTGACGCTGTGGTCATCACTGGCGGAACTGGGGGCGTGACTTGGCGTGTGGTCGATACGGGAAGCACAGGAGGCGTCGAGGGAGGGCTAGTCAATGATGTGGTCGTCGCTGGGCGAGCTGAAGGCGCCGGAGGCGTGGTTCGAGGTGTCATCGCCTCCTTTACCGGTGGTGGAGATAAGACAGTAGTCGTACGAGGTGGGGTCACCACAGGAGGCGTCGAAGATGGTGTAGATGGATTATACACGAATCCACGCACACTGGATTCGAGACTTTGATACGATGGTCGCTCGGGTACAGGCGTGAGAGCCCCGAAAGCCTGGATGATAGGATTGTTGTGCTCGCCAAGGACATGTGCTGTGGTCGCGCAGAGATCAGGAGATAGGGTATTAGAGATGGTTGGCGTTACGGTGGGGCATAGGGCGGGGTCAATTGGGATATCGCTGTCATGGAGCCAAGAGGGAGCCATTCCAGCGCCGCCATTGTGAACAGGTTCCTGGTCGTCGATGCGAAGTAGGTCGTCAGGTGTGCCGTATTCCTCCTCAAATCCGGGCCCTGGAGCTGCTAACGCCTCAGTTGCCGTGGCAGAAGCTTTGGAAGCTGCCTTAGCTGCTCGCTTTGCAGCTCTGGATTCCTTGAGAGCTTTCTTGGTCGGTTTTTTGGGTAATCCGTTCTTCTCCGTCCTTGTCGGTGGTGTGGTCGATTTGTCCAGAGAAGGCTCGGGGATGGCAGGAGTAGGAACACTGGAGCTGGACCTCGTCGGCTGAGCATCCAAAGCACGCTGCTTGTGGACCTCGCGCGCTGCATTTGTAAGTAAAGAAACGGTCAAAAAAAATATAAATAGACTCACAATTACATCGCTTGAGCCACTGACCAACACCCCGTATCACATTATCCCAATCCTGAATAGATTCCGCAAGAGTTAGACCACCGGGCGAGGTTCCAGAGCAGTAGCTAAGAAGAATGCGGAAGAGACGGTCAGCAGTTTGTCACATGACCGAATACAAACTTACATCTTCTGTGTTATCGCGCCTTTTTCCTCCGGTGTTGGTCCTCCTAGCACGGTTACACCCAGCTATCCAGTCATCGTGTAGATTCCAGCATGAAACTCTGCAACAATACTGGGCAGTTCGTCGAGGGCACTGCAATGAATACAAGTAAATATTAGCGGATAATTTACTGGATCGACATCAGAACGAAAAACTGAATCTGCTCGGGTGTTCTCTCTTCGATGGGCATGTCGAAGATATCATCGACAACGTGTGCCTGCTGCTGGGTGTAAATCTCCCGCACCGTCGCCTTCTCCGCAGCTGATGCCTTCTTCCACAACTTCTGCACGACCTTCCGACGGATACGCATAATTCGGGCACGTGCTTTGGTATCCAGCTTGGGCTTGTGAACGTTCTTGGGGCATCCCCCCTCGTCATCGTTGCTGTTGCGGTCGTCGTCGCTGCTGCTGCTGTCGTCGTCGTCGCTGCTATTGCTGCTGCTGTCGTCACTACTGCTGCTGCTGTCGTCATTGTCGCTGCTGCTGCTGTCGTTGTTGTCGGGGTTGCCGCCTTCCTTGGCTTTCTTCTGCTTCGCCAGTTTCGCCTTGACAGCGTCGTCGATAACTCGCTTGTTGCGCTTTTGGAAGATTTCCACTTGGAAGAGGATGAACATCTTATTAAGAATTTGGAAGAATTCTCACCTCCTGCAGCCGTCGTCGCTTCTTTGCAAGCTGCTTAAACAGCCTGGCCGCAAGACTACCAGGCTGGGAGGGACCGACGGCGTTCCTCTGTCGCTTTAACTTTTGGCTTTGATTATTGAACCATGATGCAATTTGCTGTTAGTGCAATTAACGAGCAATAGGCTAAGACGGGCATATGAGTATGTTCGTCGTACCTTTTTCCTTGCTGCCGTCGCTTCCCCAAGTCTCTTTGCGTCTTCCTTCGACATGGCGGCCGGAGCCTCTTCGCTTCCATCATCCTCGGGCACAACGATGCCCAGGACATCCTCCTCTGGCCACAGAACGAAATACTCGCGCTCCACCTTGGGCCAGAAGTCTTGGAGCTTGGTCGAACGCTGAGCAGCCTCGAAGGCGGGGTACTGGCCAAGCAAAAATTCCAGCTGCTCTGTGTTCCATTTCGTTTGAGCTCCCCGTTTACGGCCGCCCATGATGACAGGGAGAATTGAACAGTAGCGAATGAGGACACAGGCAAGTGTGCAAACACTCGACGCGATTTTCAAAGCTGATTCAGGCTCATGTTTCTAGGTAAAAATCACACATCAATCGTCATAATTTTTTTTACGCTGAAATTCGCCAGTTGGGTATAATCCAGGCATCAGCGATGTCGGAGTTGAATCAACAATCTGGTCTTCGATCCGGTAAGAACCCCGTCTGTCTTTTCTCGAGATTTCTAAAATCTTGATGTGATCGATAACCGCATCATCATTTTCCCTCAACCCAGGCACACATGGCCGTCTGTTTCAAGGAGATACCTACCATCTTTTCACCTACCCACAATATGGCCAATCTCCCCGCGATGACGACCCCGCCTCTCGGTCTGACTCAGAGCTGGAGCCGTTGGTCGCACTTGTCGCGAAGACGCCTCTCATGATGGAAACCACCTTCCTAGAAGGTACCTGTGAGGTCTGGTACGTGGTTATCAGAGGCCGTAAACCGGGCCTTTATCACACTTCGTGAGTCTCCCCTTGACTTGTGCTGATTATGTATTCGAGCAGGGCCGAGGCCAACGCACAGATGGACGGTGTCCCACACCAGTGTCGCGAGAAAAGGAAGACTCGGCGCGAGGTGCTTGCCCTTTATCACGAGAGCTACGCTGCCGGCATCGCCTATGACAACCTAGTCGGTGCCGCCGCCGCCGGTGCCAATCCGCCTCCTGCCGTCACCATGGGCGTGCAGAAGTGGATTGCTGTTCCTGCCGGCACTGCTGCCCCTGCTGCCCTGCACTAAATAGCGTTGTAGTCATGCTCTATGTTCAAATATACTGTCTGTATTGTCGTCCTTATCTTTTGAGCCAAAGCATTCGCCTTTATAAGTTTCTCGTAGATGTTAATTAACACAGATCATTTGTATTACATCGCACATCTCTACTGGAATAATTTGTCGTACAAACTTGGCAGTCGTCCCTCTGGCTCTGGACTGGGACTGTTTTCCACAGGAGTTGGCAGTCGCCATTTCAAAGATTGCCTCCTGCTAACATCGGTTTGAGTAACCGCCTGACTTTGCATGCTCACCAATTCGGAGATTTGCATTGCATAACGCGCTCCGTCCGGTCGGTAGAAACATCCGCACCAATCATGGATAAGGATATTTCGTTGTCCGCATCACTGTCGCCGTTGTCTGATGAGAATTTTCCTTGCTCCACCAGAGCTGCTATCCTGCCGTTCACAAGGAATTTGGGACCCAGATGCAAGTGGAAAATTGGGGACTCACTCTCTATCAACAGCCGCCTCGTTCACCTCATTCTCCTTTGCAATATCCGCTCTTGCACTAACAACCTTTGTCAAACATTGCGACAAAAAAAGAGGAACGAACCTTGAGCTTTGCAGTGTTGTCGTCTTGACCTTTAACATCTGCGCAAGCGCTTGAGATGCAACTAGTTCGGCGCTAGTTAATTTGGAGCGTCGCTGAATGTCTGATCTCCGACGCTTGACTTTTATTGCCATCCTATGTACCCTCGATGTTAGCACGTAATGTAAGTAGGAACCAGATCATACGTGCCGCTTTTCA
This sequence comes from Mycena sanguinolenta, assembly GCA_014462675.1. NCBI lineage: Eukaryota > Fungi > Basidiomycota > Agaricomycetes > Agaricales > Mycenaceae > Mycena > Mycena sanguinolenta. The sequence goes on along the minus strand of JACAZH010000003.1, from coordinate 8,986,538 downwards.
GCCATTTTTGCACGACTCTTTTCACGAAGCCTCTCAGCACTGCAAGTTTGAATTTGAGTCAAGGAAACCAGTTGATTAAGCAAGCTTTAATACGTACTTTCTAGCATAAAACTCCCTGCGCTGCTGTTTTCTGGCCTCTGTTCGAGCTCGTCTGGATTGTTCAGTCAATGTTGTAATTTTGCCTTGGATTGCACAAATCTCTTACGCTTTGTCGTCAATCTGGACCTCCAATCGACTTTCTCGTTTCTTACCCATGGCCGTTGGGAAAAACGAGGATGCTGTTTATCGGTGTTTTCCGACTACGCCCCTACCGCTGCCACTGGACCTCAGAAAAGAGATACTGGCACATTCGGACAATATAAATAAATACTACCTCGAGCGAGCTTCTGTGATAAATCCCCGGTATGTTTTTTGGTAGGTGAGTTTTCATGTTCGGTCCCCATCACCCAACTTTGATCCCATGCGATTCCGGAATGTTCAATGTCTTCAGCTGTATGCGCTGGCCTCCAAAATTTCGTAAGTACACTTGGACGATCTTCTCCATTGTACCAATGAATCAATTGTCAAAATATCTGCTTTCGTGATTCTGCAGCGCGTGAAACTTCGTGTTTGGTCAATTTAACCTGCCTTTATCGAATAGGATTGTATGATTTGTGTGTTCAGCCCCTGAACAGGTTCGAGAAATGGATGTAACATATTTGGAGGACCTACCAACTTGATCCAATAGATAACCTCTCCACACCCTAACTTGGTGGCTCCGGTGTAAGCAAGTCGTTCTGCTTGGCTCTGCTCCAGCGCCAGCGAGTGGGGATTTGTTTTTGCTGTGGGAAGCTTTCTCAAAACGCCATTGAGACAATTGGACAGGATATCCAACTATGATGATGAACGGATTTTTGTGAAATGTGCCCCGTTGGCTCTGTGGTGAACGAGTTTCAGTGTTTGGTCATGTATCACCTGCCGGTGATCTCAACTTCGTTTTGGGCCTTTACTCTGTCATTCGATCTCAGCAACTTTACAAACATGCTCGGAAGACATATTTCAGTACTCCCGGGAAGAAACCTCCGCTCTATGTGGGTTGGTCTTTTCGCTGTGAGCATATTTTGCGGTTTTGGCGCAGCTCCGCACCAGCCACTACCGGCCTCCACGCTCCAATTCTTGCATCGGACTCGGCAACCGTCACATCTACATTCGGATGGCATTCATGAACGCTTCCATGAATAAATCTTGGCACTATGTTGTTCGGTGGTTTCACTGTATTCATTTCCTCCAGTTTGGTATTATTCTGGTTGTGAACCATTGGGAACCAAAAGTTCACCTTGTCGAGTATTGCATTGGCTTTCTGCGACATAGCAGCTTACAAGCATATTTTGTACAATATGAATTGTCACTGCTGCACAAGAACCTCCCAACTATGTGCTCAAGTAAGTTGGTTTTTGTACGTGGTCGAAACTAGCCGCCATCGAGATTGTGCGATTGGCAGGTTCAATGTCTCACCTGTTGCGCTCATCCTGGGCTTCCGGGACATTGCAGGCATGGTTGTTCAGCCTGTATTGTGACTCAGTCAAAAAACTTGTAAACTTCGCATCAGTGTAATTGCATAGTGAGCATCTCTCACCATTTAATCAATGTCGCGCACAGTTGGCGACGTGGTTGCCGACTTTCCAATTCTTGTGGATGCCCCAACAAATCGCACTAGTATATTTGGACAGTATATTCCATCATCTCGGCGAACAAAACTCACCGAAATGTGCACCGGGGGCATTTTGGTAAGTGAACTTTTGTGTTCGGTCAACATCAGCTGTCTTTGATCTTACATGTTCCTACAGTGTTATGCCTGTGACCACGTGCACCGTGCTTCCAAAATTGCGTAGGTGCATTTGGACAATATATTACATTGTTATGGGAAACAGATCGTTGAGGTACGTGCTTTGGTGATTCCGCAGTAAGTGAACTTTCGTGTTTGGTCAATGTTATTCTTGGCAAGAGGCGTGTTCTCAAGTCCTGTATTTTGTGCTCGGAACATCACAGGCACGGTCAGCCATAAGTCACGGGAGATTCCATAACTATGCCGTGGATGTTTTTTGTTTTCGGCACGTTCTTTGGTTCGATTATTGATTGAGTGCCACACTGCTGATCCAACGAGTACAGGACTTTCTGTTCTCAACTCTGGCACCAGCATTTCGCAGCATTTCAGGCACGTACGGACAGAGTCAATCATTACTTCTATATACGAGACTTCGACATACATGCTCCAGTGGTTCTGTGGTAAGCAAGTTTTGCTGTTCGGTGTTCGGTCAATATTGCAATCTGTGTGATTCCGGAATTTCATGTCTTCAAATTGCCCATTGGAGGCCCAAAAGTTTTTTGGGAAAATTGGGACGATATAAATGATTATCCTGACCAACTAACTTTGGAGTTACATGCTTAGCTTAGTCCGTGGTGGGTGATTTCTTGTGTTTAGTCAATGTCGCATACCTCCTTCCGACCTGTATTCCAGTTGCTCTCCCCTCGCTATTGTTCAGGAAATGTCATGGAAATATTTTCTGGATGGTCCTAAATGTTCCCATGCCCAAACTCACAAGATATAGGTCCGGGTTGCGTGTTGCACCGAAGACATTCCGTTTGATTGCTAGTATGTACCTTCGATGCTGGCCAAACAATGTTTCTTGTTGGGTTGAATTGATCGGAGTACAATAACAGGTCACTTTGGCACTACTAAAGTTTCAGAAACGCGTCGATGCTCACGAACGACGCGGTTTTTCATGTTTGGGTCCCGTCAAAACGGCCATCAGTCACAGTGTAACATGATGACATGTGTCACTTTCTCGTACATCTTCTTGCCACACGCTACCATCATCGCCGTCGTCCCTTGTCCTCGAACCGCTGTGTGTAGTAAGACTCAATACCTGGGACTCGTGCGCACATCGGGAACGATGACAAGGACATCGACCCGGCTGCCACGTCATCCTCACAACGGCGCTGCATACAAATGAGCCGGCTTCCACCGCGGTCTTGAGGTAAGTACTAGTTCTTGCCTTTTTCCTCCTTCGTTCCCTTGGAATGCTGCCCAACCCTTACCATGGGGCAGGGCAACATTGTTTGGACAATGCGGCCGTGCAGTGGCAGTCCCACCCTCACCATGGGGCAGGACGCTGTGGCACGGTCGATATCAGCTATAAAATTTGCTTTCAATTGCTTTAGGCTCATGGAATACTCTTGCCACCTCAGTACATATCCATAAATGTCGTCGCAACTGCCTTCATGCTTTGTCTCTGGACTACCCGCGATTTAGTGTTCGCGAAACCCGCCCTTTCGGAAGGCACGGGGAGGATACATGGAGTGTAACGACTCCATGTGTCCGCTGTGGGCTATAGTGCTCTCCTACAGCTGGAGTCCTGCTTCCTAGACGTTGCAAGTCTGCGGTGGCTGCGTATTATGCCACTCTTCTGCTTCGATATAAGCAAATCTCCTTGCGCTGTAATTTTTCTGGCAAGTCCTTCGCGCTCCATTCTTCCTTCCATTGTATAAACTAAAAGATCATTCCCTACTGTAGGGCCTGCTTTATTTGGTGGCAATGTTTCCGACGTCTTTTCCTCTACCTTCGTCCACGTGTGGATTGCTTTTGATCTTGGTGACGAGGTTCTGGCCCATTCAGTGTGAGTCGAAAAGGTAATCTTCGTCTCTCAATCATCCGCCTTTCCCGTGAACTGACCAGCTGGCTACTTTAGGGTCTTCCCGCGACTGCCCATTCCCATCCGTCGATTGTTTCTCCGACGGAACTAACCCGTAATTTGGTAATCGATCTGACTGACCCTGGTCAAGGGCAGCTGGCTATGGACCGCCTCGCCGTGGGGGTGAGCCCGGTTCTGGGTCGACGTGCGAGCATTGTCCTGAAGCAAATCAGACGTGTGTGTGTGGGTGAGCCTTCCTTCTCTGCCTTTGTTCTCGTCGGTCCTGACTTCTGGCTGTTTGCAGAGGAACTTGAGCGGCATCGCTCTGCCACCCGAGAACGTGTACTGGACGATGTTTCTAATAACGCTAGGTATTCGTCTTTGTTCTCGTTATTGGGAAAAAACTCAAGGGAGCCTCAGTTCCGCGGCGCATAACATTTACTGAGGTCTTCGAGGGTATCAAAGCATCTACGTCGCCTACCCGACTGCCCTTTGTCCTTCCCAGAGACATTATTCGCTTGCTTAAGAAGCGAAAGTCAGGTCCATGGTAGGTGATCCAAGTTCTGCATTCTAATGGACACTCAGATGCGCCCCTGTCAGGATTGTCGACGACGATGTTACTGTCGCGCTTGCAGAGCACATGCTCCAAGCATTCAAGGCTGGCCACGGGCATCCTCTCGACCTTTGGAAGTCGCCTCCGGTTGTGGACTCGTCATCCGAGGACGACGATGAATGGGACACTGAGGTGGCTTGCCCTACTGTCCGCGTCGCAAAATTAACTGGCATGTTGCAAATGCTTCGTCTATGATCACACTGACAATCGGGCAGCTAGAGCGTGACCAGCGTGCGGAAGAGCGGCGGCGGAGGGCCGAGCGCTATGCTCCTTGGCCTCACATGCGGGTGGCGATGCAGACCGTATTGACTGAGGTTGTCGCCGTTGGTGCAGTCAAGAAACTCCTGGAGCGTGATGAGATTGGCCCCGCACCCCTTGGATTTCATTATGTTCAAGTCAAGTGAGTGCAACGCTCAACTAAAAAGCATATATCTGATATTTCTTTCGTAGAGACCAAGTATATCTTGCCTCAGAGGAGACTATGGAGATGGCTCTTTAGTTTACGTTGGTGAGGCGGATAGGGTCGCTATTTGTCACCGCAATTGAACAAATTATTCGTGTTGTTCGATTCCCATGAAAATTAACAGTAGAATGTTTTAGAATGCCGTGACTGGAATTTTGTCAGCCTTAACCACTCCATGCGGAAGAAGAAACGGATCCGTGATTCGCATTTCACTACAAGTACCGAAGCATCTTATTGTTTCGCACAATCCCAGACTTTCAAATTATCCTGCTCTATCTATCTCTCTACCCTAGTGAACAATGAGGCGTTACAAGCTGCACTTGACTGAATTTTGCAGGCCGAGCTTGAGTTGAAACTGTGAGCCGGCGTCCATCAGAACAATTCTCCCCATCTTGCAGTTGCTATCGGGCAAGGATTCGGATCATCCAGCACCTGGCACCACTGGAAAATCGAGGCCCGGCATGGGAACTTCTTACTCAAGAACAAATTCGCCGCGAGGGACACAACCTTTATGTAGAATCGCAAAATGTTCTGGAATACTGGCTGGGACTCTGTACTCGGGTGTACATGTCGCCGACCTTTCGTGCTGAGTTCAAATCCACCGTGTCAGCAGCCTTCCCAGTGAGTTGGTTCAAAAATCTCATAGTACGTCGTGTTCTAAGGGCATCTTGGAGCTGGATATGGATAGCCGCCCATATTTTAGTTACATGTTTGTTCTTAGTAAACTGGTTGTTCCAGTTGTGGGACCGCGCCAGTATAATTTATCCTCCTCCTCCTCCTCCCAGCAAAGCGTAAATCAAGGATTGTCGCGTTACGACATATGTGTTCTATCCAGAAGGAGATTTTGGAGGGTGGTATATAGCATCAATGAATATGGAATTGATTCAAGCACCTTCGAATTCTTATCTGATGGATAAAACCCTCCACAGCGATCTGCAGCAAGGCGAGCGGTAAGTATTTTTGTCCCTGATGTGGACCGCATAACTCAATAACTTCAGCCATGTTGACCTGCGTTCCATCCTCCGCAACTGCCAGGGTCTGCCTGTGGTCGTCTCGTACGATGTCGTTTGCTGCCTCAAGTGGAATCTCTTCAGTCACAGCGACGAGCGCAGCAGTTGCCGTTGCTATCTGACACCATGTGTTCCCCAAACGGACGGTGAATGTCCGGAGCGAGACTGGAAGAAGGATCACGTTTCGGAGACTGACATGCAAGGCATGTGATTGGGCTGGAATGTGAACGTCGTGTGCGAGGTCCGAATGGAGGTCGGAGATGGAATGGAAATTATACAAACACTCACTGTTTCGTGAAAATGAGCACCCGGCCCCACTATGCCCGACAATGTCTGATGCGCCTCTTGCTTTTGAGACATATTCCCTGCTATCGGTGGAGGAGAGGCAATAGCTCTCTGCAGAGGAAAGACACGAGCTGGACCTGTTTGATCGTGAGCTCAAAAGAGGTAAGTCTCCATGCATATGTTCAAGTGTTGATCACTGATGCGACTAACGCAGAATTGATTCAGGCAGGCAACGACGGCCCGATCAGCAAAGTGGCGCAAGAATGGCTCAACCATTTTAGCGTCCCGACCCGGTGTGCCAATCAATCAGTGGCGACGAAGGAACCTTGTGCCGCAGAAGGAGGATCTTGTGATGCCGGAGCAAGGAAAGGCGGGCCTGGAATATCTTGTGAACCTTATTGGGAAGCAGCGAAAAAAGCTGAGGCAAACAGGAAGGCCGCCAGCAAGGCGAGACGACGGATGAAGATGGTTGTGGATAATTAGGATCGCAGAATTTTGACCGAGGATCTGAAGGGATCCGACTACATATATCGCGAAGTCGACAAGTTGACAGGAACTGTCCAGTGCAATCATCAAATAATTCCGTTAATTCAATAATTGCGTAAAGCAGTCGTAAAGCATGATTACACTAAATCTGTGACATAGTGGGTACTACAGTGAGTAAGAGGACGTTCCGTCGGCGTAGATTGTAAGTTACGAAAGTTGTCCCAACACAGGCATTTCGCGCCAGTATGGAAGGCGAATGTGTGGAGCTGAACTGCTTTGCCGCGATGGCGAAGGGATTGACAAAATTGATGGCGTTGGCGAGTGCCAAGTTCGGTTATAATGACGAGGCGGACGAGTCTGGGGAGGCGAGTTAACTTCACCGCAAGATTGTTGGCTAGTTGAGGATATTTGAGCTGTGATGAATGAAAACATATTTTTTGAGGGAAACCAAAAAGGAGAAAGCACGAACCGATGTCGTATGATCCCCCCAAGTCGCATCCTGTAATATGACCAGCGTTTCGAGGCAGGGCAGAAAGCAGTCAAGCTCGTCATAATCAACAAGCTGACAAGCCATGCATTCAATATAGACAATGGAGACAGCTAAGAGTTTGAAGAATATAGATGGTTTCACCGGCTGGGTTTCCCGTTCTTCAAGTCGATATCGGAATTTGATCTGTCGAACTGGTGCGCCAACGACGAGATCCGCCAAATCATCGGTGAGGGCCTCGACCCTTTCGAGCATAGGCAGGAAATCAGAGGTCGGATCGCGATTAAGCGGGTGATAGAGGTGAATGGACGTGATAAAGAGCTGAAGAGCTAGAAACCGACGAAGTCGGTCGCAGGCAGGCAGGCCATAGGTGAACGTGCGGAGAGGAGCACGGCAGCAGTCCACCAGTGCCTGGACATCGACTGGACACATGATATGGAGTGCAAAGAGGCCAGCCATGGATGACAGAGCTGCTTCAAGAGGTGGCCCGTGGTGATGAAGAGAAGCGTCGCAAGTGCAGCGATCGAACCTGAAAAAATATGTTAATATAACGTGAATACGAGCAAAAGGCAATCAGGCTCACATGCGCCCCAAGTGCAGGCCGACTATGCAATGTACGAAAAAAAAGCACCGCCTGAGCATAGCTGAGACGAACTTTACGATAGAGAATTCGATTGGCAATAGTTCGAGATCGTTGGCAGATAAGGGGGAACAGAACTGTGTTGGAGTAGGGACAGTACAGAAGAATTTGACGCCAAAGCTCGGCGGAGATGCGCAATGCAGACATTGCGAAGTGAGCGGAACGGACCAGAAGCTGTGTGGCTATGTCATGTCCGGATTGGGAAATCTGCGCTTGTTGATCGTTTACGGTCGCCACTCATTTTTGTTGTTTCTATTATTTCACTTATTTCTATTTATTTTTTTGCTCCCTGGCCCCTTTGCCTTGCGGCTGTCCCTCCTCCGCCAAACACCGGTCCCTTGCTGCTGGTTCTTCGGCAACCATGTCGAGACCTCAATTCACTGTCTCGTCAACTCGATTTTCCGATTCGGAGGATGATGACGACGCACTGCTGCCCAGAACAGACTCAATGAGGTACGACAGCATGGTACGAGTGGGCAATCGCACGAAGTTTTCCACCCGCTACGTCCACGTGGAAGCCTCTCCCGGGAAACGACAACGCGCCCACTCCCCAGAGCGCGACTTTTTGGTACCGGACATTGGGCCACACACTACGGATTCAGAACACTCAGCAGAGGACTTTCGTCCTTTGGAAGAGGGGGTTTGCTTTCGATGAGGGTCATCCAGTCGATCCGGGACCTCGGGCAGCTCGCGAATCGGTGAGCCACCCCCATATTTCTTCCTCACCTGATTTCTCATTGGCTTGAAAGGACCGGCCGCTCAATATGTGGGCGCAGTATGACCGGGAGACTTTCCTTGATGAGCTTGTTCGCTGCGAGGGCCGGGGGGATTATTTTGGACAGAAAAGATGTGCGGAATGTCGTGGCTGGGGTACACAGAAGCATCGTTGCGAGGAGTGCTTCACAGGAGCGCTTTTCTGCACGCCGTGTCTCATTAGCATCCACGCAGACAATCCCTTTCACTTCGTTCAGGTATGTTCATTGCTAAGTGACGATAATCGTACTGAGGTATGGCATTAGACGTGGAATGGCACGTTTTTTGAGCGCAATACTCTCAGGAGCCTCGGATTACGCATCCAGCTCGGCCATGCACGAGGCGAGGCCTGTCCCGGAACACTTGCACGCGCTCCCGAGGAGCGCGCAAACACCGACAAGAACAGCTTTTGCGTCGTTCACACCAATGGAATCCACGAAGTGGCCCTCGACTTCTGCAGTTGTGGAAAGGCGCAATCCCATGCTGTACAGCTCTTACGAGCCCGGTTATACCCTGCAACAACGCTTCGACCTTCCTCGGCGGCATCATTTAATGTGTTACGAAAATTTCACATGCATTCCTTCGAGTCTAAATGCTCCGCTTATGAATTTTACAATGCGCTCGCCCGTGAGACAAATAATACAGGGGACTTTCAGCCTCGGGTACGTGTTCTAATCTCTCACAAAAAAATCCGAGTTATCTGACATAATTCCTAGGATCGTTATAGGGAATTTCTACGCATGACGCGCGAGTGGCGCAATCTCCAGATGCTCAAGAGATCCGGACGCGCCCACATTCCAGACGGGGTCAAGGATATTGAAGCAGGGGCATGTGCGCTGCTCTGCCCTGCGTGCCCGCAGCCGGGGAAAAACCTCCCACCGGATGGCGACTGGAAGTCGGTACCGTTTGTCAAGAGATTCCTATATGCGCTCTTCCTCGCTATCGACGCAAATTTTCGGATGAAGCGAAAACAGGTGTCATCTGAGGACGCCGATCCGGGCTTAAACAACGGCGCTGCCTTCTTCAGCGAGGTCCACACATATATGGAGCATGTGCGCGAACACTGGGATTTCGAGCAGGAGGTGAGGAGTCTTCATTTTTTTCCCCTCTGGTCTAACTCGTGCCAATTGCAGAAGAGCAGATGTGTGTCCCACGATGCCGTGAATCAGCCTGACCGAGACTCCCGGGGCACCGCATCGTCCGGTATCGGCACAGTCGATTGCGCTCGCCATAACATGAAACGACCGAATGGTGTTGGAGATTTACAGAAAGGGGAGCGGTAAGTGACTTCAGCGTTGGTAAAAGCGTTGAACTAAACGGGAACTGTTAGGTATATTAACATGGATTACATGCTCTGGAAGAGCCTCCAGGGCTACGACGATCTTATTCAGCTCATTGTCTCATACGACATCGTCTGCCAGTGGAGCATCAATATCTGGCGCCGTCTCGCTCGATACAAACCGGAGCTCAAGGATCGAGCGGGTACTGGATACCGCTATTGGGTGTGGCTCATCCCTAAATTCCATCTCCCGGCGCACATCGAAGCGTGCAACATCCTCTACTCCTTCGACTTATCACCCTACGTTGCCCAGACGGATGGTGAAGCTCCGGAGCGCGGGTGGGCCAACGCGAATCCTCTTGCAGCCAGCACAAGGGAGATGGGGCCTGGTGCACGGCATGATATCCTCGATGATCACTTCAATGACTGGAATCACAAGAAGATAGTCGCACTGGGTCGGGTGATGTTGGAGCGCATCCAGAAGGCGGTGGGGCAGATGATGGAGAAGCAGGAGGATCTTGTGGAGACGGAGGCATCGCTTCCCCCGGAGAATGTGAAGGCCTGGACGGCTGTGGTGGAGCTGTGGGAGTTCAAACCGAGTAATCCCAATCCGTTTGACGTCAAGGAGAAGCATGCGACGCTCCAGGCTGTGCGGAAGCGGATTGCGGAGGGGATGCAGGATGCGGTGGAGGGCGATAGGACGGACGATGTTAGAGGGGATTTGCATGTGTCGGAGATGTTGGCCATGGGAATGCAGCTGGAGTCGCAGCAACGCGATCTTGCCTCCGATAGCGCAGCCCTCAAGACTCATGCGTCCGATGCGCAGAAGACCACGTTGTTGGAGCGCGGGAACAAGCTTCGGAGGAAGATAGCGAGTTGGGTCCGTACGCAAACGGAGTTCCAGCTGGAGGTCGCAAGACTTCGAGAGCGCGATGACTTGGCGCGCGCGGAATCAGCGAAGACGCAGCCAACAGCGGGGGTATCAGTGGAGGCGATTGAGCTGTGGCTGCCGTCGAAGCAGGCGAAGACACCGGGAGTGGTTGTGAAGCAATCTCACGCAAGATACGAGTTCGACATGCGGGAAGCCCGTGCCTACGAGGCACTGGAGGAGATCAGGCGCCTGCTCCTCGTCCGCACGCACCATTATAAATTCAAGGACAAGAATGTCAGCGGCGTGAGTGGGCATACTCGGTCCAGGCAGACGATCGCAGTCTTGGATGAGCGGATCCGACGCGAGGCCAGTGAGTATCGCGCTGCACGCCATGCGCTTGCATGCTTGGCTCCACGCTTGGGGGAGACAAGGTGGTCTCTGGTATTGAAGGAGCTAGCGCCCAAAGATATCCGTGGCATGCCTCGTGCGCTATTCAGCGATCCGGCGAGGAAGAGGCAGAAGAAGCGCCAGCGCCAGGAGCAGCAGGAGCGAGAGCCGGTGGAGATGTCGTGGATTTGGAGGACAGGGTTGACATCGTTGGCTGCTGCCGCCTCGACGAGCGAGGAGGCAGCTGTCAAGGCCACTAACGAGGGTCTTCGCGTCGAGTGGGCAAAGACACGGGCACGGGCGCATCGTTGGACTGAGGAAGTGGATCTGTTGGAGGAGGAGATGCGACGAATCTTGGTATTCTTGCAATGGAAGGCAGATTGGTGGCGGGGGCAGAAGAATCGCCGGTCGGTGGACGAGGTGGAGGCAAAGGAAGGCTTCAGTGCTTATGCGGAGCGCCAGGCGGCCATTCAAGAGACGATGAAGGTACGCTTCACAGATGATTGGAAGGATGTGGGTCGATGGATTGCACTGGGCCGTCAAGGAGTAGCTGACTTTAAGGAGCGCGGTCCGGTTGCGGAGGAAGGTGAGAGCGACGACGAGGAGGTCCCGACAGATGACGAATCCTATGAGCCGGTGCCATTGCTGCCTCAGGCTGGTGCCACGGCTTTAGTTGAGGCATCTCTATTGTCGGTTGCGTAGCTCGAGTAATTGTTATGTATTTATTGTGCCGAATTTGACGCATAGGATTTAATTCTGAATCTCTGCGCTGACGCGGCAAATGTCCGAATTTAGCAATCGGAAGCTCCAGGCAAACAGTTTAAAGTCGATGCCAAACAGACGCACTCTCGTGCTCATTGTGAACCAAATACCTGCTCATCGACGACGGCGCCGGTGAAGGCTTGATCGCTATGGCCACAGCGATCAAGTGTTTAGAGGCACCTCTAAGGTTTTTATAAAAAATGGGTCTCTAAGGTAGAGTCATTTATTAAAAAATGGCTGGACTCTAATAACAGTGCTTTTTATAAAAAACGGCCACCTGGCGGTGGACGACTTGGATGCTATCCCCGGCATGGAATGGAATGCGCAACCTTTCGCGCATTATGTGCCAGCACCGGATTCAAATTCGGTAACATCAATACGCACGAGTCTACGTGGCTGGTTCGATCTCGGGTGGCTCAGTCAGCTCTCCTTCATTGGGCGATTCGTACTGAGTATCTTCCGCGATCCGAAAGAAGTCGGCTACCTCGTGCGGGTGCCCAAGGTGTTTATCAACGAGGCGAAGGAGAAAATCATGAATGAGATTAAAGCCCAGGGGTCCAACGAGTACGTCGGAAGTTCCGACGTGCTTATGGCGTGGTGGTATAAGGTTTGCTCGCTCTCTTTCTTGTCTAGGGATTTTAACTTATGGATTCTATTTCTCCCGCAGACCGTATACAGCTACCGAGCACTAACGGACCACACCCCAGTGCACCTACACTTCGCCAGCAGCTTGCGCAGTCGGTCGGTCTTCGCGCAAGATGGTCCCCTAGCCTATCCATACATCAACAATGCGATCTCGTACCTTCCCGTCCCACCCATCCCGATAAACGCATTTGTGACAGAGTCTCTGGGCCAGCTGGCACTCCGCATCCGGCGGGCAATTGTAACCTACAACGCCGATGCGGCGGCTCTGCGCGCGGACTTGCGCTGGTTGTTCGAGAGCTCGAATGCAACCAAGATGGCATTCCCGTGCCCCCCCGGTGCGGAATTTTCTATCACAACGAACTGGCGCGACGGGAAGCTCGGGGCACTGGACTTCTCTGGAGCGGTAGTGAGCGAGTCGAAGTCGGAGGCTGCGGCTGGGCGTGTGCTATTCATTCATACGGTTATCACAATGGGCAAGGCCTTTCCGTTACGCGGGTCCGGCGCTGTATTCATGGAGGACGAAGATGTCGTATGGATGGGCCAAGTTCTAGGGTCGAGAGATTGGGAGAGGATTCGTGAAACTGGGGCAATCGTCTTTGCCTAAAGTATCTGGACACTACATTCACAAATCATGTCACCATAATGCTTCAACTTCAGCCCCGTTCAGGACCGGTGATGATCGGGTTCGAAGTCTAAAATTTGCCCAGTCGGAGCCCAAATGTGTTGGTCAAAGTCCCGAAAAATGGCACACCGGAGGAAAAATGTGCATTCGGAAGTCCCGACAATGGGCTGTTCCACAGGGGAGCTCTGAGCCCGAGTCCTAACATGCCCAGAACGGTAATTCGTACGCGCTTTGAGGCGCGTGAAACATTTAAATTCCACATTTGCGAATCGGCCGGAGTCAGGGGTTGTAGTCCCGGCATCTGACGCGCTTGACCGGCCGAGGGTGGGATAATGAATCCGCCTGTACTCGGGCTTCGAACCATCTCCGCGAGTTTGCCTGTTGAACCCCCCCAAAGCTCAAGTGTCTCCCCTGCTTTGAGGTTTTCTTAGGCTGGAGCTGGTTTCCCCCCCTTTAAATGCTGACAAACGGACGCGTCGAACGGCGGATCCTCACGCAGTGCGTCGACATCCGAAACTTCGCGTGTATCTTGCCTTTGTGTGCTTTTTTTCAGCTTGAAATAACTTTACGACCTTGTGTTTATTCAACCTTCTGGCATTGCGACAATTTTACAAGTCCAAGCTGAAGTCGAAGCCAAGAAATAATCAACATACGGTGATCAGTATTTCTCGACGCAAGTTCGGCGTCAAGTGAAAATTTGTTGCGTTCAAGAAAATGGCACTGCAAAACACAGACTTCCGAGCGAGACGACAAGTATGATGGATATTAGTTCGCATAAGCTGGGATAAGCAGTAAGATCACATGGGACTCGGGCCAATGCCATTGTAACTTACCTGACATCGAGTCCCGCAATCACTCATGTATGGCAACCCCCTTCTTGCTTTCCTCCCATAAATCTTGCAGTGCATTATGAGAGTCTCGCAAGTTACCCTCGACGATATTCATCAGCCCGTCCTGCACCACCGAGCTGTCACGACGCTGTGAGAACATGTATCGTCGCCTCCGCTTCCCGTCGCGTACAATCAGCAGATGAAGCTCCATCCGCCCACCACTCCGCTTGACTCGCGCGATATGTTCGTCCCATAGTACATCTCCATCGACATCGCGCGCGCGTTCCTCCGTTGCCGTCACTACGGTTGTTCGCAAACTGTTGCCCGTGTGATCGAAAACGACGACGGGCGGATCGAGCGGATACTTCTCCATGTGGACAAGGCGCAAGGCTAGTGGAGGCAGACTGATGTCAACCCCTTTCCCCTTCAGGGCTGCCGTCGTCCAGTGTTCATTTTCTTGATGCAGCACAGCACGCATGAACGACAAGTTCCGAGGACTCAAGTCTTGGGTCCCTGCCAAAAATAACATTAGGTCTCGAAGAGAAAAATGCTAGTAACAAACTGAGTCTAAAGTCGCGGATGGACGGGCACGCCTGTCGATGGCCGCCGTGTTTCCAGTCCTGTTTTTGGCACTCTTTCGAGCAATAGTACGCATACAGGCACTGAGCGCAACGTCGAAACTCGATCTTCTTTTCAATAACGCCGCACTGATGCAATGCATCAGATAGAATTAATATTTGTGCCATACTGTACGACGGTAAAAATAACTTACCTGCAAGCTATAGCACGCTTTTCTCGAATATTCCTCCTTTGATTCGATTCGTTTCATGATCTGAATCCGCTCCTCAGCGAGATTCTCGAACATCTTCCACGGAATGTAGATGGGCGATTTCTTGAACGATGGTGTGAACAGCTCCAAAAACTGTATATGGAGGAGCGGTTCTTCAAGCTGCGAGACAACGGTGTGGTAGACGGTCGATGTTGGAAGGGTGTTTGCGACGAGTGAAAAAAGAGGGCTGGTTTTTAGGCAGCCTTCGTCCATGTTTTTGCATATGACGATAGTGTAGACGATGGCCTGGAGGAGTCCGGCTCCTAGCGCGTCGCCAATAGATTTGTACGACGGCGTAACGTCGAGAAAAATTTGTAACGCTCCGAAAGCCACGAGCAAATTATACCCGTCTGCAAACTCAGTTTCAGCCGAGGCTTGATTGGAAATGGCGCAGACTGCAGACGTGAAAACCGGGACGATACCAGCAGAAACGAAAGAAGGATAAATGTTTTCCGGAATGGTCTCTAGCTGGAGAATGAAATTCATGATGTTGTAGAAAAGGAAGAATGCGTCTCTCCGGACGACGGTCTGATGGTTGGGGATGCAGAATATGATGGAGCGGACGACCAGAGATGCTAGCCCGCTGAGACCGCCCGCTGCCTCAAGTACCTCCGAAAAATTGGCCGCGTCTTCAATGTGCATGCCGCCGCGAATGAAATCGCACAAGTAACTGAATTGAAGATGAGTTGAAAGGTCCTCCGAGTCGAAAACCTCCGCAGAGTTGACCAGAGACATCCAGACATGTACGATGAGCGACCGAACGCCGACGGTGCTGCAGATTAGTTCCGCAGTAGGTGCGTGACACAGCCATCGACTAGTGAATCGCAATAGAAAACGCCATGCAGGCTCCCCGGAGGGCAATGGAAGAACGCGCCGATGAGTGTGTAAGAAGTCGATCCACGTCCAGACGCGGGGCCACAAGTCTGGCCACGCGGGGGATTCAGAGTCAACCGACATGCGAAGGAACATTAGTGCCTCGATCGCAAGTTGTACGGCTGGCGTATTGACATTTTCTCCAGTCGGAATTCTCGCAGGGTCAAGGAGAGCAAAAGGGACTGGGAGACAATGGATATATCTCTCGTCGCGACTCGGAGCTAGAGTCGCAAATTGTAAGCGCAGGAGCTGAAAATGGTGGAGGGATCCATCGCGAGCGGCCTTTGCCAGAGCCTTCAGAAGATTTAAACATGCATCGAGGGCGAGAAAAAAAGAACAGACCTGAAAATTCGGAGGAAGCAAAGAAAGATTCTCGGGACGCAGTAAGTCGTGCATGGGTAATCAGAGCGCCGTCCGATGCTGTGAAACGTATTCAGTGAATTTTCAGTTCTTCGAAAGACTTCGAGGGCTTCACCTTCGAGGCGACGATTCGCTGGAAAAGGGTCGGAGGCAAGAGATAATGTCACGATTACTGTGATGCGTGACTGGTCCTTTCTCCAATCCGCTTCTCACCACTGCTCAAGCTGTTGCTGCAGGCTCTGGTTTGTGCTCAATCCCAGCATTCCGCGCGCACAACGCTGCATCAAATGAATATTACCTGGCTCGATGACTATCAACGGAGACCAGGAGCAACTGCGCAAGAACTCGTTGGAGTTAATCGTCTTCCACTCTTGGACGCGCGGATTATCCCGCGGAGACAGTACAGAAACGCTCCAACCGACGCACACCGCCACAAAGAGAGGCACACAAAATCAAGTCTCACATATGTGCGGCTCGACCAAGTCCCAGTCTGGTTACTCAGATTTTTCCGTCGGGCGTCAAAAAGATAGCTGCTTCCGGTGGGCTACTCAAAACTCACTTGAAGCCGCTGCAGGTCGGCGACGTCTCCGCGGGGTATAAGGTTCGCTCACCCTGTTTCTCGCATGATGTGCAATTTATGGATTGGCGTTCCCAGATGGTATACAGCTACCGAGCACCAATGGACCACACTCCAGTCCATAGTCCATCTGCACTTCGTTATCAGCCTGCGCAGTCGGTCGGTCTTCGTGCAAGACGGGCCCCTGGCTCATCCATACATCAACAATGCGGTCTCGTACCTTCCCGTCCCACCCATCCCAGTAAACGCATTTGTGAACGAGTCTCTGAACGAGCTGGCACTCCGCATGGGGCGTGTAATTGTCGCCTACAACGCTTGCCCGGCGTCTCTGCATGCAGGGTTGCGCTGGTTATTCGAGGGATCCGATGCAGCCAAGATGGCGTTCCCGTGCCCGCCCGGCGCGGAATTTTCTGTCACAACAAATTGGCGCGATGGAAAGCTTGGGGAACTAGACTTCTCTGGCGCGGTCGTGAGTGATTCGGAGTCGGAGGCTACGGCTGCGCGGGTGGTGTTCGTTTATGCATTTGTCACGTCGGATAGGACCTTTCCGAAGCGTGGTTCCGGCGCTGTGTTGATTGAAGACGACGATGTCGTATGGATGGGCCAGGTCCGAAGGTCGAACGATTAGAAGAGGATTCGTGAAACTGGGGCAATCGCCTTTGTCTAAGATTTCTGGACACTTGAATTTCTTGCAAATCGTATGTCGCCGACAGTCCACGTTTCTACATGACTGACTGATCAGTGTTCTGTTCGTCTGAAACAGAGGCAGGCGAGTTTTCCCGCTTCCACGGGCTTCGTCCCTTCACAGAGCTCCCAGAACTGTAGAATGATTTTAATCGTCGAGATTCCTGCGAGCTGCCGCATTCAAAGGACTTCGGAATTTGTGCTTGAACACTTTCAACGAGGTTGGATTTTCGGTCACCCCTTGAGGACCGAAGTCTACACCATATTGAGTGATGGTTCCCCCTCAGCGGATACTCGGTCCGCATATGTCATTATCGTTCTTCCTCCTTCTTTGTCCTCCACCAAGTAGCAAGCAGTTCGCTCCAAAATCAAGAAAGGCTCTCCATACCCCTGATAGCACTCCCGGCGGCGCTCGAGATGCTGAATTTCGAAGCGCATCCGTTAAACGTGGCTTCTTCAAGTATCGGGTTTCCAATGGGATGCTTGATGCCCACTTTTGTTTCTATACGGACACGGCCGATTTGAGACCCAGAACCTCGTGCTCAGACCGTTTTGGCAAAACCTGCACTTTCAACGGAAATCCGATTTGAGATACATTTATGATAAACCCCTGTGGAATGCTACCAATAATTTCTCGGTCGTCGAGCCCAGACAGAAGAGTCAGGATTATCCTCCAACCCATCCCACGGAGAGAGACCCTTCGGAGCAGGCGGAGAATAATCAAGGGAGACAATTAGACCAGTGTCGAAAAATGGCTGGAGACTAGGCACAACGTCAAGTATCACCTTTCGGTCGAAGTGAATCTCGACGCGTTGAAGTACGGGGGTTCCGAATTCCAGCATCCTGGCGGTGACGAATTGCAGGATAGCGTCATCTGAAATTTTTGAACCCCGCTCGATGGTGAGGTTACGCAGAGTCAGACACAGTCCCGAAGTCGCCAGAACTTCTAAAACACTATCGTCGAGTTCTTGCCATCCACCAGGCAAGTTGTGTATCCTGAGTTCCTGGATGGTCGGCGGCAGAGTGCGAAGAGTTTCTTGGAGGGAATCAAGGGAAAATGTACTGTCGCCGATTTCAAAACTCTCCAAGCGGATGGAACGCGCAAAGAAGTCAGCCAGCATGGAGCATCCCGTATTTTCTCCCCCTAGTGCCAAGCAAGACGAATTTGGACAATTCGGGTAACGAAAGGCGCTTCAATAAAACCCACGCTGCAGGAGTGACTTCTACACAGCGTAGGGCGAGTGTGTGGAGGAAGCGTAGCTCCACGATGGGGTGTTCCACTAGGGGTAACGCGGCGTCATGACAGCGAAGCAGCAGTTTGCAGGACCGGAGCTCGGAACAGCTAGGAAGCACAGATAACAGCGTTTCAATGGTGCATCCCGGCTCAGGTTCACCAATGGTCAGTGCTGTTAGCTGATTCCACCGGAGAGACAATCTTCCGACGGCGAAAAAATTAGCCGGAAAAGAAAGGCTCGAGAGTCGAGCTCCCTGGAGCATGTTAAAGGACCCGACTTTAACTTGCATCCAGGGAAAATGCTCGCAATGGAGCGCGATGCTTTCCAAGCATGGCATATCGATGTCAATGTTCGACATGATCTCGAATATGAGAGCAGGAGGGATTGTGAACTGGATATGCTGCCAACGGGCCGCAAATGGAATGACAGCCTGGATGAATTGCGTGGTAGCCCTGTCTTCCCTGGCACATTGCAGGGAAATAGACAAGGGACATTGGCCAGAGCGACCTAACCATGTTTTGGCATTGTTCAAGCGCTGCGTCATTTTGTGGGTATGGACTGTCGAGCCGGCCGATGGTGGCTCAACAATATGCAAACTGGCCCAGAGTCGCGGCGTGGTGAGAGAGATGGTCCTCCATGCGCTGCAGATACGTCCGAGGAGGATGGGAGCCTCGGTGGCACTCATAACGCAGTTGCGGCGCGTTGGGAGGCACGCAACAAATATATTTTCGATTACGTCGAGTGGTAGCCGTCGAACGGGTGAAATGAGAGCGCTGTGAGCCTCTACATAGGATGCCAGGTTAACACGCTCTTTGACCAATTTATCGATGGATTTCTGGAGGATTGCAATTTCATCGTCCAAACTTTTGATTCGAAGAGTTGGCTGGACGAGGAGGGAGCGGATCTCCAGAACCTCCTGGTCTGTGGGACAGTAGTTGGTGCCCAACCGCGACGCAAATGGGGACGACATTGAGGCAGAGGGCAAGTGTAAGCGAGGGTGGCAGTGCAGCTGACCGCCTCAAGTTCACTCTCCGAAATGCTCTACGTGATCGGATGGCCGTACTCTCGAACACCGATTCTCTCAAAGCCATCATTGTCCCGAGATTCACGATCGCATTGGTTGCAAAGTTCGCATACGAAGTCCTACAAGCGTTCTACGAAGTGAGGGGAGAGAATTAAGAGGTGAGGATCTCGAGTCGCCGCACTAACCTTTTTTCCTGCTTTTCCTCGCTTCGGCTAGATCTACAGCGGCGGGTTTCGACTGCAGCCGTGAGCTCATCTAGAAGGACTTGGAAAGGCCCACGGAAGATGTTGAGGCGGGCTTCCCTACGCTCCGCTCGTACAACCTGTCTGCGCGGTTCGACCAAGGTTCCAGTCTGGTCACTCAGATTTTGAGTTGGGCGTCAAGATAAGTACTCGCTTTCGATGGCCTCCTCGGAACTCACTTGGAGCCGTCCCAGGTTGGCGACGTCCCCTCCACCGTTGGCCGCATCTGCCTGCCGACCGCACTTAGTGCATTTTTCCCGAGCCCTCGCCCCGTTGTCACAGCGGTGTCGAAAGTTTGAGGCACCCTTCACTGCTTGCGTCATTTCCGAACGCACAAGGATGCCAGACGGCCCCTTCACCTCCGCAGGCTCCTCTATAGCCGCAGCCCACCTTCGCAGACCTAGCGATGGGCCTCCTCTGGGTATTGTCCCGCCGATGCGCATGGGCATTGCTGCGCTATCTTGGCTTGCTTCCGCGGATTACTCTCATGAGAACGAGTGCCCCGCTCCGTGGCTGTGACTCCGCCGCAGATCGAGAGCGATGTCGTCGTTCGCCCGTGCGCGCGTCGCGCTTCTCGAAGTGTTGCTCGCTCCGCACTGTCGCCGTCTGTGTCCACGCTTATGCTGCTACCGGCGCCGCTGCCATCCCCGCCGACATGCTGCGGCAGGCGAAGGTGCTTGCGTACGAGCTGGGCGCCGTGCAGAAGGAGATGGGGTCGCCGAGTGGGAGTGTGAATGGGCGTGTACTTGGAGAGGACGAGGAGCTGCCGACCTATTCTGAATCTGACTTCTATTGAAGCAGAGTGGGCGGCTTATTCTAAGGCGAGGGCTCGACTTTGTGAGACCTTCAGACCCATATAATACTGTATACGATGTACACAATACGTATTCATCAGAAAAATCGCATGCAGTACTACCAATCATCGTTCCGTCTTTGAGACCCGATTGTCACATGCGGATTATCATCTAGTCCCCCCCAGGGAGAAAGAGAGAAAGGCAGCGGATAAATAAGGGAGACAGTCAGACCAGTCTCGAGGAACGACTGAAGACTGGGCATGATATCGACCGTCATGCCTCTGTCGAATTTGATTTCAAAGCGGCGAAGCGTGGCGGGGCTGAATTGCAGCATCCTGGCCGTGATGAACTGCAAGACGGCGGCATCCGAGATGTCTGTACCCTGCTCGATGACGAGATCACGCAGAGTAGGACAAAGCCCTGGAGTGGTCAAAACTTGCAACATCGCATCGTCGGCACGTCTTGGGCTAACACTCCATCCACTAATTGGTAGGGAACGAATACGGAGCCGATCTATCGTAGGCGGCAAACTGCGGAGGATGTCGTGGAAGGAGGGCGTCACAAATATATTATTGGGGATGTCTAGACTCTCCAGACGAGTCGAACGCGCAAAGAAGTCGATGAACGCGGGGCAATTCACGTCATGTTCCCAGGAAGGAAGGAACACGAAATTGCGCAATTCGGGTAACGAGAGGTGCTGCAATAGTATCGAGATCGCAAGGTCGACCGATGTGCTATTGGGGCAGCGTATAGCAAGCGAATGAAGAAAGGGAAGCTCGACGATGAGATGTTCCCGCACAGATGTCTCGGAGCGCTGATCACAAAGCACCAGCTTGCAAGACTGGAGCTGTAAACACTTCGAAATCACAAGTAATATCATTTCGCTGGTGCACCCAATTCCCGCGGATTCGGGTTGACCAATGGTAAGTGCCGTCAATTGGTTCCACTGGAGCAGACATCTTCCGACGGTCGCGAAAAGGCAGCACGGAATAGAAAGGCTCGACAGTCGAGCGCTTTGGAGCATTTCAAAGGTTCCACATGGAGTATTCTGAGGTTGGAGTGAATTCCCGCAATGGAATGCGACGCTTTCAAGCCATGGCATGTCGAAGTCAATGTTCGACATGATCTTGAATATAAGAAAGGGCGAGATTGTGAAGTGAATATGCTGCCAACGCGGCGCAAGCGGAATGAGAACCTGAAGGAATTGCAGGGTAGCCGTCGGTTCGCTATCTTCCACAATTCCCCATAGAGAAATTGACAAGGGACATTGACCGGAGCGGTCCAACCACATTTTGGTCATCTCCAGGCGCCGTGCGATTTCGTGGTGAAAAGCGGCTGCCTCATAGTCAGTGTCCCACGGGCTTGGCGAAGGGGGCTCAACAATATGCAAGCTGGCCCAAAGTCGCGGCGTTTTGAGCGAGATGGTTCTCCATGCGCTGCAGATGCGTCCGAGGAGGACGGGAGCCTCGATGGCGCTCATAACGCAATTCCGGTGCGTTGGAAGGCAGGCAACAAATATTTCCTCGATTATGTCGAGTGGTAATCGGCGAACGGGAGAAATGAGAGCACTGTGAGCATCTACATAGGGTTGCAGGCCATCGCGCTCCTCGACTAGTTTATCGATGGATTTCTGGAGATCCGCGATTTCATCGTTTAAGCTTTTGATTCGAAGAGTGGGCTCAACGAGGAGGGAGCGAATCTCGAAGACTTCCTGGTCTGTAGGGCAATAGTTGGTTCCTAATCGCGACGCAAACGGGGGAGGACATCGAGGCAAACGACAAGCGAGGGTGGCGGTGCAGCTACCTTTCCTTTTCTATCTCCCCACGACCGCCTGTCTTGTGAAGCTACTAGCGCTTTTGGATCCCTCAAGACCGCATTTGGACTACTACGGAGGATCTAAAGCAGGCGATAGCCCATCTCCTTTGTAGCAGCCAGCAACGCAAGCAATTTCCCAAGCACTGCCGCAGCAGCAAATATTCGGCGGCAAAGGTCGCGGACTCGTGGTTCTTTTACTCTGGGGACTCATCGTTGTGTCTGCGGACCGAGCCGCACGCCACCATGGTACGAGACACGCCCATTCAAGGTCTGGACATATATTTATCATCTGCGTACCGTCCTGCCAGGCCGATCACCGAGCCGATGGAAATCTTGACTTTCCGTGTGTCCGTGGCCGAGACGCTTCGGAATCTTGCCTGTCTCCTCAAGTACACCATCAAACCAAACTTTCTCTCCAATGATAGGAAGATAGCTTTCTCGAAGATTCAGAGGCTATAGAAAGTCCCTTCCTGCGGGTCGGCGATGGCTTCGCTGTCTTCAATATCCTCACGGGCGCCACTGGGCAGTTTCTCAAGTCCCCGCTTATCGTCACCAGCTCCTCTCTAAACTGCTCGCGCCAATACCTATTTCCCAGCCATCGCTCGCACATCAAATGCCAGATCATTATCCCTCCCCCCTGCGAAATCTTTCTCTGCCAGTGCGACCGCCCTCTTCGACATACGGCCCATCCTTTTCAAGTATCGTTCTCGGCAACACTGCTCAGGTTTTTGCCGCCGCCCTCCTCGACATACGGCCCATCATTGTCAAGTATCGTTTTTGGCAACGCTGCCCAAGGTTTTCATTCAAGCAGTAGCTCCATCGACGTAAAAGATCGCATCGAAGTCCCGGAATGGTGACTGGCTGTCGCGAGAAGGGGGTTTATTGTCTGCGTCGACCCACTCAAGACGCACATGATCATCTCTTTCGTCATCTCGTCTTGTCTCGGTCCGGAGAGCCGGTAGAGGTGCGTACGCCCTTCGCCATTCTCTTCACGCTCACAATTTTTCTTTTTCCTTTGCAGATGCGCTCCCTCTTCCCATGGCATGCGAACCAGCCCTTTCCGCCTGCTGGGTAACATTTCGCCCAGTCCGATGTCGAAGTTTTCGGGACGGACGCCTTTCGATGTACCTTGGCGAGACTTGTCAGTTCACCACGCCGTGCTCTGGAGTCTAGATGATCGCTGAATCTGTGGGGGTCGCGCGTCGGTGGGATGGGTCGACGTGCACCAGTCTTCCGCTCCTCGCTCCGTCTCCCAATTGAAGTATACCCACGATCCCCGCCGTTGACCGCGCCTCCCACCCAGTTTGATACATGCAAATGGGATTTCTTTTGACATTCACCTCACATCCTACCACGGACCCCCAAGAACCAACCCTCCCCCCTGTCCTTCTCTCCAAACAGTTCTTGCGGCTCGACTTGCGGAGAGTCTAGACGCACGCCTCCCGGGTTTCGCCGGTGATTGATCGTTAGCGAGGCTCCGCTGTGGAGTCTCTGCCGGGGTGGTGCTGGAGGAGCGAGACAATCGAGAGAGAGAGAAAGACGCAGATGTACACGCGGGTCTCATTCGCCTTGGCTCTCCGAATTGAAGATCGCGGGCGACGGCTTTGGGGTCTACTTTTGCGGTGGAATTATTGTCGTAGCACGAATTGCTGTAGATATGCGGAGGGTCCATTTGTATGATGCTCTCGCCACGAGGTCAATCCCAATTGAATACTTCCACGGAACAGGCTGCGACCTTTTTTTTTTTTTTTGAAGTGTCGGTTGAGGGAAAGATCAGATTAGCGCCTCGGACATCAACTACGGCGATCAGCTGTCTCATCTCTGCTCTTCCTCGGACCGCCACGATATTCCCCATGCTGGGAATTCTTTTCCTCCACGTTTTCTGCTTTGGCTGGATTCTTCAAGTCATCAAGGCTTTCAAAAGTAACCGTATTGTTATCGACTCGAATCTAATCCGGGCCTCCGCTTCATTTCCTGTGGTCTTATTTTAGAAACTTGTGCCCATAATATCGCTGGCTCTCCCTCGTGGCTTGCTCTTGTTCTCATACTAGTACTACGGCGACATGGCGCCCCGATTGAGGACGCAGGCTGCAACCAGCGATACAGAGGTCGCGACTCCTGAATTGGAAGACATTCCCAACAAAGCCCGCTTTCTGGATCGCCTCGAGCATTTCACTTGGGTAGGGATCACATCCCTTCAATCATGCTGGGCTGACGTCGTGCAGGGATGGTTCACGCTGCCGATGGCCACCGGTGGCATGTCCCTCTTACTGGCCGAGCAGACCCAGCCTCATACTTTTCACAGCCTCCAAACGATAGGAAAAATCGTGTACATCTGGGACCTCTTCCTGTTCAGTGTGTTCACCCTCTGTATCACCTACCGCTTCGTACGCTTCCCAGGCACACTCGTCGCGTCCCTCACCCACCCGACCGAGAGCCTCTTCGCCGCGACGCCCCTAATCAGCCTCTCATCCATCATCGCCGCCATCGCGCGCTATGGCATCCCCGCCTGCGGGCCCTGGCTACTCGTCGCCTACCGCGTCCTCTTCTGGATGTACTTCGTCATCAGCTTCGCCGCCGCCGTCTTCCTCTACTTCCTCCTCTTCACCTCGCCCGCGCTCAAGCTAAGCGACATGACCCCCGCGTGGGACTTGCCCATCTACCCGTTCATGCTCTGCGGAACGATTGCCTCCACGGGCGCGGGGCTGCAGCCGCCTTTGCAGGCCGTGCCGATGATCGTCGGCGCCCTAACGGCGCAGGGCCTGGGCATGCTGATGAGCGTGTTGATGTACGCAAATTACGTCCACCGTATGATCCAGTACGGCTTCCCCTCGCCGTCGTCGCGCGCAGGGATGTTCGTCGCCGTCGGCCCGCCGAGCTTCACGGCGCTCGCGCTCATCGGCATGGCGAACGACTTCCCCGCCAGCTTCTACATCTCTTCCACCGTCGAAACAGGGCTGACGCCAGACCAGCTCGCGGTGACAGGCATGGTGCTCAAGACGGTCGCCACCTTCAGCAGTCTGTTCATCTACGCGCTCTCCCTGTGGTTCTTCTGCATCTCCGTCCTCGCGTGCCTCGCAGCACGCCGCGAGATGGCGTTCCGTCTCAACTGGTGGGCGTTCGTGTTCCCGAACGTGGGCTTCACGATCGCGACCATCAGCATTGGGAAGATGTTCCGCAGTCCGGCGGTGGGGTGGGTCGGGAGCGCGATGACGCTGGTGCTGATCGTGGTGTATCTGGCGGTGGGATGGTGTCATGCGCGGGCGGTGTGGCGGGGCGAGATATTGAGTGCGGGGAAGGACGAGGACACGTATTGGCAGGAGCGGGACCATAAGATGGAGAAGTTGGCGGAGAAGGAGGTCGAGGCTCAGCAAGGGAAGGTGTCGCGCGATATGTCCCGTGTATGATACCATGGACTTTATTATCCGCTATGAAAGCACTAATTTAATACATGCAATGTACATACTTACCGTGATCTATATAGATTCCGTGGATTTCGATATCGGAGCTAGTTTGTCCTATCGCCAACAATTGACCTCAGCAAAGGAACCGCACCCCACAATGTTAACTACTCCGGAAAGCGCGCGCCAAGCCCGGGCGTATGTCTTCGAAAGATGTGTGCTACCAGTAATCCCTTATTGTTTCCACCCATGTGAGAGCTAATGGGTCAGGGTTATCGTCCAATGCCATCCAGGGAGAGGAACGAATAGGCAGGACCGGAGAATAATCGAGGGAGACCGTTAGACCAGCCTCGAGGAATGGTTGAAGATCAGGCATGATATCGACTGTAACGGCCCTGGCAAATTTGATTTCAACACACTCGAGCAAGGGGGGTTCGAATTCCAGCATCCGGACAGTAATGAGCTGTAGGAGGACGGCATCTGAAATGTCTGTACCTGCCTCGATGGTGAGATGACGCAGAGCGGGACAAACACCCGAAGTGATCAGGGCTTGCATTGTCGCATTGCCAACGCGCCTTGGCGGGCTGCCCAGCCATCCAGTAGCTAGTATGGACCGAATCTTGAGTCGCTCCAGTGAAGGCGGCAAATTACGGACGATGTCGTCGATGGAGGGTGTCAAGAGTGTGTTGTCGGTAATTTCGAAACTCTCTACGCGGGACGAGCGCGCAAAGAAGTCAGCGAGGGCAGGGCAGTGCGCCTCCTGGTCGAAGGAGCCAAGGAATGCGAAGTGGCGCAATTCGGGTAACCAAAGGCGCATCAATAAGTTCGAGGTTGCATGAGTGATCGCCGAGGAACAGCGTATAACGAATGTGTGAAGGAAACGGAGCTCGACGATGGGGTGTTCCGATACAGACTCCTGAAACCCATCGCAAAGCAAAAGTTTACAGGACCGGAGGTTGATACACCTTGAGATCGCGAGCAATGCCATTTCGCTGGTGCATTCCACAGATTCAGGTCCATCAATGACCAGCGTCATCAACTGCTCCCACGGGAGAGAAAATCTTTCGAGGGCGAAAAGGCCGCGTGGAACAGAGAGGTTCGACAGTCGAGGCCCTTGGAGCATTCCAAAAGGTCCGTATGTGATATTTTGAAGAACGGGAAAACTCCCGCTGCAAAGAAATGTGACGCTTTCCAGCCATGGCATGTCCACGTCGATGTTCGACAGGATGTCGAATACGAACATAGGAGCGGTGGCGAAGTGGATATGCTGCCAACGCGGCGCAAGCGGAATGAGAACCTGGATGAATTGCACGGTAGATGTCGGCGCACCCTCTTGCACGATTCCCCGTAGAGAAATTGACAAGGGACATTGACCAGAACGGCTCAACCACATTTTGGTGACCTCCAGGCGCTGTGCGATTTTGTCGTTAAAGGCTGTCTCGGGGCCAATGTGCCACGAGCTGGGTGAAGGTGGCTCTACGATATGCAAACTGGCCCAGAGTCGGGGCGTGGTGAGCAAAATGGTCCGCCAGGCGCTACAGATACGACCGAGGAGGATGGGAGCCTCGGTCGCGCTCATAACGCAATTTCGATGTGTTGGAAGGCACGCAACAAATATTTCCTGGATTATGTCATGCGGTAACCGGCGAACGGGAGAAATGAGAGCGCTGTGGGCGTCTACATAGGACTGGAAGCCATCGCGCTCCTCGACCAGTTTGTCGATGGATTTTTGCAGATCCGCAATTTTATCGTCCAAACTTTTGATTCGAAGACTGGGCTCGACGAGCAAGGACCGAATATCTGCGACCTCCACGTCTGTGGGAGCGTAGTTCGTTCCCAATCGCGATGCAAACGGGGAGGACATCGAGGCAAACGACATGTACAAGCGAGGGTGGCGGTGCAATTGCCTTTTCTTTCCCAACTCCCCACGACCGCCTGTCTTGTAACACTGCTAGTGCCTCTGGATCTCAAGACTATATGTGGATCAAGCCGACAACTACGACGAGGAATCCGAAGCAAGCGATGGTCTTTACGTGTCTCATCTCTGGCCGCCAAGTCTTCTGCAGTATAGCCCTGACTCCAACCTCCACAACGCTATATTAAATATTCCTTGCCCAAGCATTTCTCTGGAGGAACCAAGAGCAACTCTCGCAACTTTCAGCCGCCTATCTTGAATTTTCCGATTTATGGCACCAATTGCTCCTCAGAACCAGTACAGGCGGCAAAGGTCGTGGCCTTTCCATTCCGTGGACTTGTCATTGCGTCTGCGGACAGAGCTGCATGCCACCATGGTACGGGAAATGCCCATTCAAGGTCTACATATATTTATCATCTGCGTACCGCCTTATCAGGCCGACCGCCGAGCCGATGAAAAGCTTGACCACCCATGTGTCCGTTGCCGAGACGCTTCGGAATCTTGTCTGGTCTCCTCAAGTACCAAGAATTCCTATTCGACGACAAGACGAGAGTCTCTTCAAGCACCTAGAGATCTAAAAGGCTCTTTTGCAGGTCGGCGACGTCCTGCTTTCCTTCAATGTACGCGCCTCTGCCACTGGGCCTCCTCGCTCTGTGCAGTTCCCCAGCTCCTCAAGCGATGCCGAGGCGAGTCATTGCTAGTCTCGCAATCGCACAACGACACCGAAGCCGATGCCGAGGCCGAAATCAAAGTCGACTTTAGTTCCCGTACGACTCCGACAACGAAACGGGGGCACATCTCAGATGGTCTCTATTCGCTGGTCGACTTTCGCCTCGCTGGCAGGCAACGCCACCCGTTTCGGGATGCTCGTCATTCCTGAAGCTCACATCGTGCAAGCGGAGCAACGGCTTTATCCAATAAAAGCGGAGACTGGCGTCGATAGCAGATCAGCGGCAAGGGATGTAGCTGGGGTTTTCTCTGAGTGCGGAGTGTCTTCTGCGTCGACCCGGCGCACATGAACATCCTTTCCTCCATCTCATTTCCGTTCAGGCGAGCCAGTAGAGGTGCGTACGTGTTTCCTTGTCAGCTTCTTCACGCTCAAAGTCCGTTCCCTGTAGACGTACACACCTTGGTTCTCTGTTTATCTCGGGACTAAAGCGCGATTTATTGGCTTCACGACTAGGCTCTTGGGCTCTTCGAGTTCGCGGACCTGCACCGGGAGTCGCTCCGAGTCTCCGATGGGATGGAAATGAGTTCGTGGATGGGTGGGGCCCGACATTGCTGTGGACGTCGAGGCGCCGATCCCTTTCCTCCATCTCCATCTTCCCCTGCCATTTTCCCCTGCCCACCCTCTCCGGTGAAGCTGCTTGTGACGCAAAATCCGCCAGCCAGGCTGGTACGCTACCCCTCTCAAGTCTGCTGTCTCCCGGTTACGGACCCGACAGCGCAGCGTCTTCGGAACCTGCTTGAGGACGCAGACAGTCTGGATCGCGTGCGCAGGCGCGGTATCGTGCTACCCTGGATATTACTCGCCTTGTCCATGAGCGTACTGCGATGGGAGGGGATCGGAGCGTGTGGTGGCTTTGTGTGCGCTCGGTCGACGCACTCCATCATCTTGTCTTGGCGAATCAGTTCTTGCTCGATCCTGGAAGCTTAGGACGCGCTCAATGGCCACTGGCAACCTGGCCCTGCCCCCGCTTCCTTCCATCAACTGCTTGGAGCTATCGACGCGAGCCGGAGCGCCTCTCCACCATGAGATCGACCAACCTATCCCCGCCACACGTCGCCCGTCCGCCTTTCTTCCTCGCTCGCCCTTCACTTCCCCGTGCTCTCCCCTTGCGCTTCCTCTGAGCGCGATACACGAAGCAGCCCTCTCCCCCCGTACATCCCAATGCCGATCGTGTACTTCAGGGGACAAACGCCTCTCGACTTGCGCTCTGAACGGGTCGAGGCTACACTATATGTGACGACACGATTGAGGCGACGCTACACGCAACGACGCATACCTCCGGGCCTCCCCACACGGTACTCCAGGGCAGGATCGCGCCTTCGGTGGGAGCCGAATCGATGTTGATAGAGAGAGAGGTGCGGATTACAAGTCTCGCGCGACTTGGATTCCGGCTCTCCGAATTGGATGACGCGTACAGCAGCTATGGAGTTCCGACTTTTCGCCAGAGTGGATTATTGGCGACAGAAGAGTCGTAACCCTGCCTGAGGACGACATGTATGAATGCTTTATCTGCCTGATGCTCTCACTACGAATTCGATATTGTAATAAGTATGTACATAGCACGCATTAACTTATTGCTCTCATAGTGGGTAATAAACTAGGGTATCATTCAGAATACACAGGATATGTTGTACTACACGTTTCCTTGCTCAGCCTCAACCTCCTTCTCCACCAACTTCTCCAGCTTATGATCCCTCTCCTGCCAATATGTGTCCTCGTCCTTCCCCGCACTCAATATCTCGCCCCGCCACGCCGCCCGCGCATGACACCACCCCACCGCTAGATACACCACGATCAGCACCAGCGTCATCGCGCTCCCGACCCACCCCACCGCCGAGCTGCGGAACATCTTCCCAATGCTGATGGTCGCGATCGTGAAGCCCACATTCGGGAACACGAACGCCCACCAATTGAGACGGAACGCCATCTCGCGGCGTGCCGCGAGGCACGCGAGGACGGAGATGCAGAAGAACCACAGCGAGAGCGCGTAGATGAACACGCCGCTGAAGGTCGCGACCGTCTTGAGCACCGTGCCCGTCACCGCGAGCTGGTCCGGCGTCAGCCCCGTCTCCACCGTGGCGGAGATATAATAGGTGGTAGGGAAGTCGTTCGCCATGCCGATGAGCGCGAGCGCGGTGAAGCTCGGCGGGCCGACGGCGATGAACATTCCTGCGCGCGACGGCGGTGAGGGGAAGCCGTACTGGATCATGCGATGGATGTAATTTGCGTACATCAGCACGCTCATCAGCATGCCCAGGCCTTGCGCCGTTAGGGCGCCCACGATCATCGGCACGGCCTGCGAAGGCGGCTGCAGCCCCCGCGCCCGCGGACGCGATCGTGCCACAGAGCATGAACGGGAAAATGGGGAGGTCCCACGCGGGGGTCATGTCGCTCAGCTTGAGCGCGGGCGAGGTGAAGAGGAGGAAGTAGAGAAAGACGGCGGCGGCGAAGCTGATGAGGAAGTACACCCAGAAGAGGACACGGTAGGCGACGAGAAGCCAGGGCCCGCAGGCGGGGATGCCGTAGCGCGCGATAGCGGCGATGATAGAGGCGAGGCTGAGCAGGGGCGTCGCGGCGAAGAGACTTTCGGTCGGGTGCGTGAGGGAGGCGACGAGTGTGCCTGGGAAGCGCACGAAGCGGTAGGTGATGCAGAGGGTGACCACAGTGAAGAGGAAGAGGTCCCAGATGTACACGATTTTCCCTATTGTTTGGAGGCCGTGGAAGGTATGGGGCTGGGTCTGCTCCGCCAGGAGAAGGGACATGCCGCCGGTGGCCATCGGCAGCGTAAACCATGCCTGCACGACGTCAGCCGCAGCATAATTGAACGCATTAGACGCTGACCCAAGTGAAGTGCTCGAAGCGATCCAAAAAGCGGGCTTTACTGGACATTTCTTTCAATTCAGGAGTCGCGACCACTGTATCGTCGGTTGCGGCCTGCGTCCTTAGTCGGGGTGCCATGTCAACGTAGTACTAGTACGAGACCAAGAGCAAGCCACGAGGAAGAGCCAGCTATAGCAAGCCACGAGGAAAGTCAGCTATAAGGGCGCAAGTTTCTAAAAAATAAGACCACAGGAGACTAGACACAGTCCCCAATTAGATTCGGGTCGATAACAGCGCCGATACTTTTGAAAGCTTTGATGACTTGAAGAATCCAGCCAGAGACAGAAGACGTCGAGGACAGGAGTTCCAGCATGGGAAATGTTGTCATGGTCGGAGGAAGAGCAGAGATAAGCAAAAATAATTGATCGCCGTAGCTGATGTCCGAGGCGTGAATCTGATCTTTCACTCAAGCGAGTCGGCGACACTTGAAAAAAAAAAAATCGAAGTATGTGCCGTAGAAGTATTCAATTGGAATCGAACTCGTAGCGAGAGCATCATACAGAAAACCCCTCCGCATATCCACAGCAATCCGTGTCATCGTCAATAATTCCACCTTCGCACCCCAAAGCCACCGCCCGCGTCAATACCTTCAGCCAGGGTCCAAGGCGAGCGAGACTCGCGTGTACATCCGCGTCTCTCTCCCTCCCGAGATTGTCTCGCCCCTCTAGCACTACCCACGGAACGCGGGGGCTTGAAATCTCGCGCAGAGGCGGACCAGACTCCACAGCGCATGGCCTCGCTAAGCCCCAATTACCGAAGCGAAACCCGGAAGGCGTGCGTCTCGGCAAATAGCAGTGCGAGCCGCAGGGAGAGACGCGCCGGGGCGGGGAGGGTTGGCGCTTGCGTCGTCGGGGATGTGCGGTGAGCGTCAGAAGAAATCCCATCTGCATGTATCAGACTGGGCGGGGATCGTGAGTATACTTCAATTGGGAGAGCCACGTGGGAGACGGAGCAGGGAGCGCAAGACTCGTGCACGTCGACTCATCCCACCGACGGATGACCCCCACGGATTCAGCGACCATCTAGGCTCCAGAGCACAGCGCAGTGAACTGATAAATCTTGCCAAGGTACCTCGAAAGGCATCCGTCCCGAGAACCTCGAGATCGGGCTGTACGAGGCGGGCGGAAAGGGCTGGTTCGCGTGTCATGGGGAGAGGGAGGGAGTACATCTGAAAAGAAAAAAAAAATTGAGCGAGGAGAAAATGGCAAGGAAGTACGCACGCACCTCTACTGGCTCTCCGGAACCGAGACGAGACGCAATTTCGCAGGGTAAGGAATGATGGTCTCGCATTTAGTGTGCGAGCGATGGCTAGGAAATAGGTAATGACGCGAGCAGTTTAGGAAGGAGCTGGTAACGATAGGCAGGGGCTCGGGAAACTGCCCAGCGGCTCCCGTGCGGATATTGAAGACAGGGAAGACGTCGCCGACCTGCAGGAAAGGACTTTCTACAGCCTCTGGATCCTTGAGAAAGCTATCCCCTCACCACCGAAGAGAAAGTCAGGTTTGATGGTGTACTTGAGACTAGGCAAGATTCTGAAGCGTCTTGGGACGGGCACATGAGAAGTCAGGATTTTGATCGCCTCGACGACTGGCCTGGCACGGCGTGCGCAGATGATAAATATGTGTAGACTTTGAATGGGCGTGTCCCGCGCCATGGTGGTATGCGGCTCCGTCCGCAGACGCAGTGAAAGCCCTCAGAGTAAAAGAACCGCGAGTCCACGACCTTTGCCGCCGAATAATTACTACAGTGCTGGGGAGATTTGCTCGCGTTGCTGGCTGCTACAGAAGGAATGTGACCATCGCCTGCTTCAGATCCTCCGTAGTAGTTGTCCTTGATCCAAATGTGGTCTTGAAGGATCCAAAAACGCTAGCGGCTTCACAAGACACGCAGTAGCAAAGGGATGGAAGATTGCAAGAAGCTTAAGATTGGGAAGAAAATGCCGCTGCACTGCCACCTTTGCTTACCTACACTTGTCTTGTCACGGTGCTTCGATGTCCTCTCCGTTTGCCTCGCGATTGGGAACGAATTATGCTCCCACAGACGCGGAAGTCACAGAGATTCAATCCCTGCTCGTTGAGCCCACTCTTCGAATCAAAAGTTTGGACGATGAGATTGCCGATCTCCAGAAATCCATCGACAGATTGGTCAAGGAGCGCGTTGACCTGGAATCCTATGTACAGGCTCACAACGCTCTCATTTCTCCCGTTCGCCGATTACCACTCGACGTAATCGAGGAGATATTTGTTGCATGCCTCCCAACGCACCGGAATTGCGTTATGAGCGCCACCGAGGCTCCCATCCTCCTCGGACGCATCTGCAGCGCATGGAGAGCCATTGCACTCTCCGCACCCAGGCTTTGGGCCAGTTTGCATATTGTCGAGCCACCTTCGCCCAGCCCATGGCACATTGGCTCTGAGGCGGATTTCAACCGCGAAATCGCACAACGCCTGGAGATCACCAAAATGTGGTTAAGCCGTTCTGGTCAATGTCCCTTGTCAATTTCTCTACGGGGAATCGTGCAAGAGGGTGCGCCGACATCTACCGTGCAATTAATCCAGGTTCTCATTCCACTTGCGCCGCGTTGGCAGCATATCCACTTCGCCACCGCTCCTATGTTCGTATTCGACATCCTGTCGAACATCGACGTGGACATGCCATGGCTGGAAAGCGTCACATTTCTTTGCGGCGGGAGTTTTCCTGATCTTCAAAATATCACATACGGATCCTTTGGGATGCTGCAAGGACCCCGACTCTCGAGCCTTTCTGTTCCGCGCCGCCTTTTCGCCCTCGAAAGATTTTCTCTCCCGTGGGAACAGTTAACGACACTGGCCGTTGGTGGACCTGAATCGCTGGAATGCACCACCGAGATGGTATTACTCGTGGTCTCGAAGTGCATCAAGCTCCAGTCCTGCAAACTGCTGCTTTGCGATGGGCGTGAGATCTCCGTATCGGAACACCCCATCATCGAGCTTTGCTTCCTTCACACACTCGTTATACGCTGCTCCTCATTAATCACTCATGCAACCTCGAACTTATTGAGGCGCCTTTGGTTACCTGAATTGCGCAACTTCGTGTTCCTTGGCTCCTACGACCAGGAGGCGCACTTCCCTGCCCTCGCTGACTTCTTCACTCGCTCGACCCGCGTAGAGAGTTTCGAAGTCACCGACAATACACTCTCGTCACCCTCCCTCGACGAACTCCTTCAAAGCTTGCCACCTACCATATGTCGACTTAAGATTCGGTCCATACCAAGTAGCGGATGGGCCATCCCGCCAAGACGCGTCGACGACGCGACATTGCAAGTTCTGGCCACTCTGGGCGTTTGTCCCGCTCTGCGTCATCTCACCATCGAGCAGGGGACAGACATATCAGATGCCGCCCTTCTACAGTTCATCACCGCCCGGATGCTGGAATTCGATCCCTCCCTGCTCGAGTGCGTTGAAGTCAAATTTGGCAGGGGCTCAACAATCGATATCATGCCTGATCTCCAACCATTCCTCCACGCTGGTCTAACTGTCTCCCTCGATTATTCTCCGGTCCTGCTTATTCGTTCCTCTCCCTGGACGGGATTAGACGAATACCCTGACCCGTGGCCTGGAAGAATAAGGGATTACTGGTAACATGTTCTTATAATAATATATATCACATCTGGGTTTGAAAGATTGACCGCTTGCACGTTTGCGAAAGAAACGACGTAGTCACATGACATTATTTTTCATGCCCAAACGTGAGCAAGTCTCTTGCGAAACTGCCGACTAGGAGACATCGAGGAGACAGCGGCCGGGTTGAAGGACGAGAACATCATGGGCGAGCGTAGATGCTTGGTCTCAAAGCTGATGTATATGCGTAGCTGCTGGAATCGAAAACTATAAAGAAGAATCCGAACGCGAGTGCAATTCTTCAAACTTGAATTCGCGCCGTACAGCGCCGAACAACACTGTAAATTTTCAACCTGTGTCTGATTTTCAGTTTGACTTGAAGGGATGTCAGTGAGCACAGCTAACAAACAGACTGAAAGAGAATAATTTGAATCATACGCCAAACACTTCGAAGCCATAGCTCAGGAATTCTAACAATATTTGTATCAAGGGCTGCAGCTTGAATTGGTTATGGATGTACATGTACAGCAAGGCGCGAATAGTATAGAAGTCGAAGAATAAGATAATTGTACGCAGACGCGTAAATTTAATGCTGGTGGCCGAAGACGAATGACCGCTGGTCATGAGGTAGCGTCAGAAACCATCCAATTGCATAAATGGCAAGGGCTCTGGACTCACTGGGATGATGCCGTTGTGGAATGAGCTCGAGCGTTCGAAGTGAACGCTCAAGCAATGACGCAGCTGCCGCTGGATCCGCCTCCGCCGTCCTCGTTCATGGGCGGGAGCGAAACATCCTCCTTGCAGACAACGCAGCTGCCGCTGGAGCCGCCTCCGCCGTCCTCGTTCACGGGGTGAAGGACAATGTCCTCTTGCTTGGTGGGGATGGTAGCGGTGAAAGCGTCCATTGATGTGAGGATGAGAGGGGCGAGTGGTGTTAGGCTGGCCTGGGCTGCTCATCGAACCCCGGCGAGGTTTTATACCCAGAGGGCGGTATTGTTGGACGAAAATGTGAGTCGAACAAGGCGCATCGATCATTTTCGCTCACAATAAGAGAGGCGAGGGTCAAGCGCACTTGATTAGCGAACAAAAGAAGAGATCGACGGGGACCCGAATGAGGAGGAGGACAAAACTTGAATCTGAGACTTTGATCAGCTTTGATCTGGTTGAAATATAGGTTCAAGAGTCAACAAGAGCCGGCGAGACAAAGGCACAAAAGAGAGAGATCGACGATCGAGAGAACAAGATGCAAATTGGAGACTTCTACTTAGTGGATAGGGGTGAATTTAATTCCCAGGGTTCGAACAATGAATCAGCGTCGGACTTCGAGCCGATGGAGGTGCTTTGCGCCTTGCGGAAACCCATGCGGAAAGTTCGGGCACAACGGAATCATAAGCCGCATTTTTTCCAAGCGAAGGGAACCTCGTAAGGCTGGATGCGCGTACAGTGTCGAGCGTTACCGCCACGTAGTCTCGAAGCTGAAGACGAAGATTTGTCGGAAACAGCTCATACCAATCCAACGAAGATCGCCGCCGCTAGAATGTAAATTTCGCCTGAGGGAGAGATGCCCATTCCCATGTGTCGATTTGTTCGCTGCATGTCGTAGCTCGAGAAATGCGAGGGACGCGCTCTGCTCGTTCCAAGTAAGTTCAGAACGAACGGAATATATGTACATTCGAAAAAGGTATACAAGGATTCGTAGCAGAAAGAATCTTTGCTGCCAACCCACTACAGGCTCTGCGAGTAACTTGGAGATTATCGGCGTCATACAGAAAAGCGATGCCTCAACACGCGGGGAGGCCGCTGACGCCCTTACCGCATGCATTTGTGATCTGATTGGCCAATGTGTCGGTAAGGGAGATCCCGTTAAACTATAGTACAGGCTCAGCACCGCAGACACTTCGAGCCAAATGAAAATCATACGTTGATATTCTGGCACGGCGTTGCCTTGTTACAGTCCAACAGCACTGCCGGGCGCGTGGGGGTTCCGGTTCCCTACGAATCTTAGTTTTCCTCAAGCCATATAGAAAGGAGCGATGATTCATACCACGATGGTGTTGAAAGTGACATCCGAGATCTGAAGCTTACCCGTGTCGACACCATTCCCCGCCCTATTTAACGGATTTTAATTTTTTTGAACGTCCTCCGCGTCGACGATTCACTCACCAGAAAACGCTGATGTCTGTGCCCACAAGTTGTCAATGTTCTGCCGCTCATAGAATTGAAGCAAAACTCACAGAGAGGATAAGCGGCAGCGGACTGGGAAACGATAAGTCATACGAGCTGAGCGGCGTTTTCACCATAGAACAGACGCACCATCGTGAATCCGTTATAGGTGATATTCTTCACGATGCCGACCTAGAATCAATGTCAGTCAGTATCCTGCAGTGAAAAGGTGAAGCTACTTGCGTTATCTGGGTACGATTTGATCATAATTCCCGCATCTGAATTGGAGATCGTCACGTCGTTGTAGACAACATTTTGCACGTCCACGGTTGTGTCCGCTGCACCGGCGAGATGAGTATGTTTTTTGTCGGGGCTACTCAAGACGCACCATCACCAAACGATCCGATATTACACCCAGCGGTGAACTTGCAAGTGATTCGCTCGGCGACGAAGCCCTAGTTCTGTTATCAGCGTTGTGGAAATAGGTAGAGAGCTCCTTGCGTACGTTGGTGGGTGTCTTGACAGTGACACACTATCCGACGTTCAAGACGCATGAGTTGCTAGAGAAATCAAATCAAGAAAGCGAACCTCGTCTCCGTTCTCAACAGACACATCGTGGACGTAGCTGAGCCAAATCAGATTCACATAGACAACGGGAGGAAAATGTATCGCACTTGTTATTCCCGCTCATGTCGAAGCCATCGGTCTCGCCTGGACCGAACAGTCAAAACGGATGCTTTGAGCGGGTTTGAAACATACCGATGTGACTGGCAATTATAGCCATATCATGCGCGACATTGCTGTAAAAACAATGAGCAAGATGCGGATGCAACAGGCTTGCACATCACTTGTTGCCGATGATAGTGACATGGAACATCGGGGCGTCGAAGAGGGTTACTTGGGTGATCTCGCAGCTGGACATATCGGGTTAATTCAAAGTTCTTGTCAAAACACGAGCTGACTTGTTGCAGTTTTGGAAACGGATGAGTCGCGGACGATTGGGATTCAGGGTGAGCTATGTGCGAAGTCAAATTAAGCGTAACCAGAACCATATGAGTAGGGGCTCTTACGTCGCCACCTGGCCTGTAGCGATACCTGCGAGGAGCATGGAAAGGATTAGAACCAGATCTATCCTAGAGAAGACAGGTATACCCGTTCCCGAAGATGGCTCCAGGACCATTGAGGAGAATATTCTCGCAGTTCTAAAATAAATAAGCTATTTTTCCTCGCACAGTTAAATAGGATGTAAACCTCGAAAGTAAGCATCGTTCCCTGTTGCGAACCCCAAAAGTAAGCATCGTTGCGAACCTCGAAAAAAAGCGCTCTACCGTGAGTGAAGCGTCAAAAGGTAAATAAATATTGCCCGTGATGTGCAGGTTCCAGTTCGCGGCATCGTCAAATACCACGTTCGATTTGAGGAGGAAGTTTCCCGAGGGTACGAAGAGGAGTACGTTGTCCGCTACTGTAGTCGTCACCTGCGGGATCACACACTCAGTCCATGCCTTGGTGAGCGCTGGGCCGAGATCGGTAGAGTTGTCCGCAACGGCTCCGTAATCTAGGACATTGCACTCGATAAACGCGGCCGCACGGCCGATAGAAAGGGCTACCGCCAAGAGAGATAGTGCTGCCAACATGTTTTTGCCAAGATGAGGACGCGGAAAGAGGTTGCTTGGCTGGCCCATTTATATTTGTCCGGGGGGAGACCGGGTCCCGAGGTCTAATTCCCCAGGGATCATCATGCGACGAGGCCAGTTGGCACGGGCCGTATCCCTGAGCCTGCGACTTGAAAGCAACTTGAAAGCAACCATGGCGGGCCGATGAACTTGAAGAGCGCCGACTGGATGCAGGCGACCTAATTCGGCGCGATTTGATTGGATACCTGGAGAAACAAAGACGTCACGCAGCAACAGGCACATAGCACGGGGTTTATTTTTCCGGAATTGATCTCTTTGGAGACTGAGGGTACGATTGACGTTGCGTTGAATATTTCAGGAGCTGATTCCCGAGAGTCGATACCGGGTTTGCGCTGACCCGAAAGCGACACGATCGAAATTTCACGGGTCGCGTGTCGACCAAAGGAGCCATGCGTCATGAACCACATTTCTTTTCAAGTACCGTCTGTCCAGGGCGAAATGGGCGCAAGAGAGCTGAAACTACGTATGATGTCGAGCACTACCTCATTGAGAGATCGACTTGTGATATCGATGAACGACGGTGAACGAACGGTGCCGCCAGATAATCGAAAAGATGTAAATTTCGCCCATTGACACGGATGGACACGGATGCGGGTGGCAATTATTGAGTGTAGAGGCCATGTCAGAAATCGAATCTTGATTCAGAGTCGTATTTCGGGAGCCAATATGAATTCTGGCTTCGAGGAGTCCAGGTCGGAGTCCACAGGTCCTGCTGCTTCAGACTGCCTTTCGTAGTGAGCGCTGACCAACAGCGCAGAGAACTAGAAGGGGAAAGGTGGAAAGGTGGAAATAGTGAGCCGAATTGATCCTTCCTTCGGCTAGCAGTTGACGCGAGCGCGTTGTTTTTGTTTGTTTATTTGGCGCAATCAACAAACCGCTCCTCTATAAGAACGGCCATCCTCGCGGCGAACTTTCTTTCCTGTACCACCACCACTCCGGCCCCTCACCAGCACCCACCACCCCCAGCAACCAACACCAATGTCAGGCAAAGTCAGCGGCAAATCCAAGTCCGGCAAGGCAGCAGGCAGCGGCGACGCCGGCAAATCGCAATCGCGCTCGTCCAAGGCCGGGCTCCAGTTCCCCGTGGGTCGTATCCACCGTCTGCTGAAGAAGGGGAACTACGCGCAGCGTGTGGGCGCAGGTGCACCTGGTGCGTGTTTTGTCTTTTCTTGTGGTCGTGATTCTGACTTCGACGCGTCTAGTATACCTCGCCGCTGTCCTGGAATACCTCGCCGCCGAGATCCTCGAGCTCGCTGGCAACGCCGCGCGTGACAACAAGAAGCACCGTATCGTGCCTCGGCACCTGCAGCTCGCCATCCGCAATGACGAGGAGTTGGGCAAGGTGCGTTTCCTTCTCCTATCTTTCCTCCTCGATGTTCATGCCACCTATGCTAGCTCCTCGGCTCTGTCGTCATCTCGCAGGGCGGTGTCGTCCCGCACATCGATCCCTCGCTGCTCCCGACTGGCACGAAGAGTGCGTGCATCAATCCCTATGATTTCCTGGTCGCGATACTGACTCGCTCGCAGAGGGCAAGAACTCCCAAGAGGTGTAAGTCTTCTTTCTCCGGTCCTCTTATGTATCTGGGACTGACTGACTCCTTTGACAGTTAAAAGGGAATTCGACGCGACGTTTTTATATGCTTATGAGCTCGATTTGTATGCTACCAGGCGTTGTATTACTGTACTATTGCGTATATTATGGTCTCAATTTTGTTTCTACTTGTCATGCTCGGTCGTCAATTGTTCGGGACGTTCATGTCCGCAGTCTATTCTTGCCGGCCAATGGCGATGCGCTATGTATTTGGAGCGGCAGCTTTAGTGGGTTGTAGTAGACGGAGACCGAAGACAAGAGGGCTTCCTCTGGGTGTTGTCGGCGTCGACCCGACGACGCGCAGTTGTTTCGGATTTATTCGACCGAAAGGTTGCCGAGCGTAAAGGCCAAGAATCAACAGAACCGATCGTCGGCAAAAAAAGATGTCATAAGGCCGTCGCTGCACCGCCATCTTCGCTTCCTTAACGCCAACCTTCATGTCCTCTCCGTTTGCGTCTCGACTGGACACCAACTACTGTCCCACCGACCAGGAAGACCTCGAGATCCGGTCCCTCCTCGTGGAACCCACACTTCGATTAAAAAAATTGGACGATGAGATCGCGGATCTCCAAAAATCGATGGACAAATTGGTCGAGGAGCGTAATGGCCTGCAATCCTATGTGCAAGCTCACAGCGCTCTCATTTCGCCCGTCCGCAGGCTGCCGCGCGACATAATCCAAGAAATATTCCTCGCCTGTATGCCAACGCACCGGAATTGCGTTATGAGCGCCACCGAGGCTCCCATCCTTCTGGGACGTATCTGCAGCGCTTGGCGGGCCATCTCTCTCAACACACCCAGACTCTGGGCTAGTGTGCATGTTGTCGAGCCAGACTGGCCTGGGGGCGAGCGCTGGACCGGTGTTCATGCGCGTAAAGTGGCGGCGTGCGTGGAGGCCACCAAGACGTGGCTAGCTCGCTCTGGGGGAGTGCCCCTTGTCCATTTCACTACACTGCACCCCAGATGGCGATGACTGCATCCCTTTCATCGGGGCGCTCATCCCATTTTTGCCGCGATGGCAGCATGTCCACCTCACGATCCCCGGTGCTCTATTATTCGACACCATGGGGAACTTCGACGTCGCGATGCCATGGTTGGAAAGCATCACATTCCATTGTCCGACGTTTCCGGACGGCCAACCAGCCAGACCCTGGAACATCCTCCGGGGACCTCGACTCTCGAGGCTGTCTATTCCAAACGGCCTGTTCGTCCTCGAAACGTTACCCGTTCTGTGGAACCAGCTGACGACGCTGACCATTGGCGGGCCCGATTTGCCGGGAGCTACGACCACATCGGTATTGTTTGTGATTTCTAGATGTTACCAGCTCAGGTCGTGCACACTGCTGCTTTTGGACCGCCCCGACGACTTGTCTGGACACCCTGTCGTCGAGCTCCCCTTCCTCCACACACTCGCTATCCGGTGTTTTTCAGCAAATTTATTGACGCGGCTCTCGTTACCTGAATTGCGCAATTTCGTGCTTCTTGGCCGCTTTGTAGAGACGGATTGCCCCACACTAACCGACTTCCTTGCCCGTTCCAATCGCTTGGAGAGTTTTGACATCAACGAAAATGCATTTCTGGCACCATCCCTCCACGATTCCCTCCGCAGTTTGCGCCCTACAGTCGAGCGGCTCAGGATTCGTCGCACACTAATTTGTGAATGGTTCCAAGCGGTCGACGATGCCACATTGGGAGTTCTGGCCTCTTCGGGGCTTCTACCTGCTCTTCGTCATCTTATCATCGACGACGGTACACACCTCTCCGATCCCGCCGTCCTGCAGTTCATCACCACCAGGATGTTGGGATCGAACCCTCCCACGCTTTGGCGTGTCGAAATCCAATTCGACAGAGACGCGACAGACGATATCATGCCTGCTCTCCAGCCGTTCCTGGACACCGGTCTAGCGGTCTCGCTCAATTATACTTCCATAATGTCTCTGAGCCTCTCTCCTTGGGAAGGATTGGACGAGGACGTCTACAAGAACGTGTTATCACGGGATATCAATCCACGACCGATGAATTACTGGTAGATGGTCTTCCTGGTGAGTTACATTCGCGCATGGGTTTTGACTGGATGGCTAATGGATTCTGACAGTGACTCGGGCGACGTTACCGACCATGCGCATCGGTGGAGAAGTGGAGAGGCTTCATGTCTATCCCATTGCCTTACCCCCTGGCCAGACCGAACTGTTGAAACCTTTTTGCCGATATACTCGACTATCTTCCTCCTGTTATAAGTTCCGCAGTATCCGGACGTTGTTCATTCTATTGTTGTTTAATATGACCACCGCTGCTTAGTGGCCGTCCTAATTTCACTTCTCGCCGTAACGAATACTATAAGTGGAAAGAGAGAGAGAGATAGGACGGTGAATGGGATGTGAAGTATTAGTTACTGGGAAATCATCCAGCAAATGAGTTCGGCGCCATGGAAGTAAGTTTTGCAGTAACGAAGGCTGACACTTAATCGCGACCACGACCTCTGTTGCATTATCCCGTGCCTTCATTAAACCTTGGCGGATATATTTTTAGTGTATCGTAATCACGGTCAGGGTCCTGGATAGGAAAAATGTCGTCTCAGTTCCTTCCCAGTCACGTTTATACCGCACATTCACTAGGGGAAAGGCGTTTGTTTTTTCACATCCGTCACCCATCCCTGAAGGAGACCGTGGCAAGCTGGCGCTCTGTATTCACCGTCGAATGTCCCGGACAGAAGAGCCAAACAATATTGGAAAAGGTTCCGACGGATTCGAGGATTTTATTCCGAAGTTGAACAGTTCCATAACAACTATAAACAAACTTCGACCGATTGAAATATTCATTTGGATGTCATTTCAATCAGTTTACATTGAGTGTCGTTATCATTAACGTGCATTCAATACCTGTACAAGCGCTGCTGACTCCCCTCCCTCAGCATTGCGGCGTTCAACCTCCGATAGTACATGGTCAAAGCAAAAGAAACGGCGGCAGCAAAAAGGAGGAGCGCGCAATTTGTCCAGTGTCCAGTGGGGTAGCCTTTCGCTACTTCGTCGGCTTTGTATATCCAGACGCCAACAATCTGGCCGGGTGCGCCGAAGGAAATATTCAAGGCAATGACCAGGCCGGCGGCAGAAGTTGTGAACACATTCGATGTGATCCCTATGCACGCATCGTTAATGAAATTATGTACCCAGCAGAGTAAATACTCGCAGCCTAAAAGTGGTGGGATGGAACTAAAGGAGCCTGAAGCAGCGACTATAAGGCAGCCGTATCGGTGCTGTAAAGCGTATGAATACCAGGAAAAGATAAGATACTGTAAAAGGAAACTTGATTCACCGCATACGCATCTGCTGGGAGAAGAGCTGACGCCATGAAACCGGCTGCGCCGACGATGCAGGCAACCCCAGCATGGAGTCCTCGGCTGAGAGATCTCGTAAATGGAGATGAAAAGCCTCAAAAGAACGACTCACGAATTGTACCGATCCGCCGACCAGCTAGTCAACACAGTCGCGACATAGGCTATCGCGTACGGGGGCACTGTCATCAAATTCGCCTTCAGAGATTCAAAGCCCAGGCCAGCCACGATCGAGGGTGTGAACAACGACAAGCTAGAGAACGGCGGAGATACTCCGAAGTAAATCTAGAGCGATAATGGTATCAAAGCGCGAAGCAATAAATTTCAGACTAACAGCATAGTGAGCGTACAACCGCCAGTCTGTCAGCGTGTCTTTCACTTCCGCCCATGTCATGGGTGGGCTGCTGCCCTTCGAGCCTTGGTTTTTGAGTCGGGCAGCGGCGAGTTTCTTTTCATCCTCTGTGAGCCAGCTTGCGGTCTCCGGATAGTCCGGGAGAAGGAAGAAAATCAGGACCGAAGATAGGCATGAAGGAAGGCCCTCTAAAACACAAGTTCGTTAGCTGACATAGCAGCATCAAAACCAGGGACTTGCCCAAAATAAAAAGCCAACGCCACGCAGATAAGCCGTTGTCACGGTTCATGTGTCCAACACCGTAAGCAATCGCACCTCCAAAGGCTCCAGCCAGAGTCGCAGAGGCAAGGATAAATGCGACTCGCATCGAACGCTCCTCCGTTCTGAAAATACATAATGAACCTTGTAATGGACTTTGATGGTGGAAACGTACCGGTACCAGAACGTCAAGAAATAAACCAATCCGGGGAATAGTCCTGGGCAGCTCGGAGATCAATAGATTTTCCTTCCTGAAAATATCGACTCACCGGCTTCAAAAACACCAAGGAGAAAGCGTACGACGGTGACCTCAGCATAGGTATGCGTACCACCAAGGCCCATCGTGAGGGAACCCCACACCAGCATCAGAAAAGCAATCCAACGCTGAGGTTTTGAATAATGAGCTTCAGAACGAGTAACGGGCAATAGGGCTCACGCTAGGGCTCAGTCGCTTCAGTAAGTAATTTGACGGAACCTCGAAGAGGGCGTAGGCGATCA
Organism: Mycena sanguinolenta; assembly: GCA_014462675.1. NCBI lineage: Eukaryota > Fungi > Basidiomycota > Agaricomycetes > Agaricales > Mycenaceae > Mycena > Mycena sanguinolenta. The sequence continues at coordinate 8,941,891 of JACAZH010000003.1, read as the reverse complement.
AGAAAACCATCAGAGCGATCCTAGCATAAGGAGATAACGAATATGTAAACGCAGTTTAAGAGCAACACATTCAGTCATCGCGCACGTATATTGATAGGCCGTCATATGAATTTCTGAAAGCAGGTCGTTGTGGGTCTCCTCGTTCAAAATTTTAGCATTGCCTAGCAAGGATGCTTCAGCATCGAGTGAGGAGTAGGTTAGACGTGTATCGTACCGATGTTGGACCGATCGAGGTAGCACAACAAGTAAATCGCCGCCGACAACGGTATGATCCGGATGTCTTGTTTTCGAAGAAGGGCCTTTTCCGCTGCTTCATCATAGGAGGCCGTTTGCGACTCCACTTCCTGCAGAACTTGTTTGAGCGCCGACGAACTTGAGGGAACATGCGTGCAACCTCTTTGTAGTCCACTGCCGATTTCTCGTTGTCAAAATCCGTGGGCATGGCCGACATGATTAACAAAGAGCGGAGGCAAGATAAAGGAAGCGACTTAAAGTATTTATGTTACTCGCGCTGCCGGGATCCGAAACAGTTCTTCGTGCTGAACCACGTAAGTTGCGAAAAATCAGATGGATATACTACCGAGGGTCAGGCGACTGTCTTCTTCGTGGATTGCCGGATGTCTCCTGATGTCTCGCACGGAGTCGAAGCTCATCGAAGCACGGTGTTTTTAGGTAAAACAATCTGCACATGTCAGTGTCCGTAAACGCCGTCAAGTAGCTCAATTGAATAGCTATTATAAATGTCCTCAAAATGTCATCAAAATTGGTCAAGTACCCCCAGACGTTTATGCACCAGTCAAGATATTTTCTCGTAATTTCCGTGAATTCTCGGGTGTCATGGAACAGCAGGGTGCGCGGGCTGTCAAGGTTTGGCGCAGCTTCTCCCATGTATCTCCGAAAGGACACGTTCCGTTACATTCTGATAACCGATACTTGTATCAGATACTTACCTTGCATTGAGAAGTGTGGCATGTTGTGGCCAGGCCTAGGCATCTTCTTCAGGCCGATCGGTTCGCAGATCGAAATCCGAACAGTAAAATACTTGACATCGATGGGAATTTGGACTCCAGCTGCGCAGGAGCTACATGCGAGCACGAATGAAGTGATATTGATATTTGCCGCGAAAATAATCGCGCTAACGAAATTGAATGAAGGCGCAACCGAGTACACTACAGTTCTCCGGGTCTGGGCGTGCTCTGGGGAAAATTTCGCACGAACCCGAGCTGGAGGTACCGGATTACTGAACAACGTATCTTCCTTACTGGGTCCTTCAGCAGTAACTGAACTTCTCACCTAGCTATGTCATATTAGAGCGAGTCGTCGGTCCGCATCGATTCCGCTGTGGTCCACATTTCTGGCACGGCTAGTTCACAACGTTCTATCGCTCACAGTCTGACCTCTATAATGTTGTCATTCCTTGATCGAAAATTTGTGTGGCCAGCTTGCAACATTGTGTGTTCTTATTTCACTTTGCGTCTTTCGCAAAATTCAAATATCGCCAATCATGACGGAAGACCAAGGCAGCGTGGTGGCTGGAAGCGACTGGTCAAGTCTATGTCTTTAGTACAACCAGCAATTTTTTTGGGGCGTGAGACTCTCTGTGTGTGTGTATAGCAATTAAATATCATCTTGTGGACACATGGAATCTAATTTACGGGAAGATATACTCACTTCCGACAACGCCGAACTCTAAGCGCCCTATAAGCGCCAAATTTCCCACAGTTGAACCGCTCGATTCCAGGATGCTTTTTTGTGTAAAATGACGAACATGTTCTCATGATGAGGCCCGCTTCACAAACTTTGATCCATGAGCTAAAAGAGTTCTTTCTTGGCAGCTCGGAATTTGGACACAATTCACTGAAAATGGACATGGTTCACCAATCAGGTATGTGAGGTTGAAACGCCGTCGATATCTGATACGGTGATTCTGTAATGTAGTAAATAAGTATTCATGTATTTTATCCAGATGGAATACAATATTTCTCGAAATCCCCGGAGTCTTATTCGTTGGGACAACGATTTATCGGCTAGGTATAGATGAGATGAGAAAAGAGCTCTAAAGCGACTTCCAGGTTTTCCCTCCTGAATCGATGAAAAGAAAATGCCGATGTCAGATCGGACGAGTTGTTTCTGAGATACTGTTCTACGGATGGTACAGTACCTCCTGCATTTCTTGGGACCGGGGTATCGCGGCCCGCTTTGGACACAATGCATCTCCGTCATCAGTGATCAAACTCGGATCGCTGGTCCGCCAAGCCTTTGCTTCTCATCGTCACCATGCCAACGGGTCTAAAAATCCACTTAAACTCAGTAAACCGGCTGCGCAGTCCCTGCAGGCATTCCCATATCCTTCTATAACTTCCTACCAGGCTTACTCTTCTCATCTGAACAGCAATTCGCACTTTTTGGTGGCCTTTCGGACTTGATTGCCACGTTATTGAGTCTAGGGAGCCAATTTTCTGTGCTCGCGCCTCCAATGTGGACGGCTCACTCTATGTCGAGTGTCCCGGTTTATGCCCGGCTTCTCATGGAAATGACATAGTCTACGTGGGTCGACCATGTCGCCCCAAAATTCAACTACAACTTTGAAAGTCGGAACAGCGAAAGACCCATTTTGCGGTAATCTTTGCAGCGCCATCCGAGTCCGCCTGGTATAACATTTTGCTCCCTGTTCCCCATCAACAAAAGCGCACACACTAATCTCGTAAAGAAAGTTCGCCGGTTCAGCGCACTTCCCGAACCATGAACCCATGACCTTGTCACCCTGGGAATATAAAACCTCTCGACTTAGGATCACCGCTCGCTCGCTCCTTCTCCTGGAGTTTTCTCTTTACCTGAATGTTCCTCCAGCTCATCTTTCAGGCGCTGTGCTTTGGCGTTGCTGTTGCGCAGGCTCAGGACTCTCATGGATCTAGCAAGCATCACATTCTCGTCGGGGATTTCGGTGCGGTCCATAATCTCTTTGTCAACTTCCTTTTTTTAAGCCTCATTCACTCAATGCAGGTACACTGTACAATCAAACCTTGATGTTGCCGGGAACACAGGACGTCGGGAAGGGTTTCCTCTACACCCTCGTCGTCGACACAGAGGCAAAGTCGCTGACGCTCACCCACACAACTCCCGCTGCAGCTGCCCATCCATGGCTCTCTATTAACGTACGTCCGTCCCGGCCTCCCGTTGATCCGTGCTCTCTTCGTCACTTCTCTGACTCTCGATTCTCATACATATTCGTGTATTTTTAGCGTCCGGCCAACGTCGTCTACGGGTCAGGCTGGTCTCCGCCCATCGATGGCCGGCGAACCTTCAGTTCATACAAAATTGAACGGGACTTTTCCGTTTCTCTAATCAACACCGTGACCTCATGCGGAACCAAACCCATTGCGAACGATTTTATTGCTGAAGCTGGGGAGCATGGTGTGTTCTACAGTGTGGACTTTGTCACACCCTGTGGGGAGGTCTGGGCGGTCGACGAGCGGGGTGCCCTGGAAACCAAGATCGAATCAATCGGGTTTTCCAATGTCTCTACTCTTCACGGGTTCTCGACGACACCCGACCTCAAGCACATGTACATCACTGTGGGTTACATTCCTTGGATTCCAAGTTCTCTCTGCATCACGTCTCGTTCTAAACCGTTTGATGCAGGACCTCGGGGCGAACATGATCCATTCGTTTTCGCTGGACCTCGACAGCGGCTTGATAACATTGCAGGGCAACTTTACTCCAAGCGAGCTCGGTGCTGGGCCGCGACACAGCGCAATCACTTCCAATGGCGCGTTCATCTACGTCCTTGACGAAGAAGGTCTGCGTGTCGACCAGTTCACCATCGATCCCGCAAGCGGTGCGCTCCACTACACGAACACGTCCCTGGCCGCCACGCCTTTCGGTGCGTCCGCAATCTCCAATCATTTGTATGTCATTTAATCCCCATTCCGCTTGTGGTTGATTCAGGCTTGTCCCCGGCGAACTCCACGCTCTATTGGAGTGATGAGGTCGCTATTTCCTCAGACAGACTTACCCTGTACGCTAGCACACGCTCCAAGGTTGAAGGCTTCTCAGGATTTATCTCGGCCTGGTCGCTCGCCCACGATGGCTCGATTTCCGATGCGCTTTTCACCATCCCCACTCCCGCTAACGGCGGGACGAGCAATATTATCACCGTCTCCCCATGGAGCGATGCGAGCAAGAATATGCTCATCCTGACGGATGAAGATACAGATTTCGTTGCCCTGTATGAGCTGCAGGGCCGCGAGCTGGTGTTGCTGGATCTCGTCAAGTGAGTAGAGCGTGTTTCGGGGCAAATATCTGACTGGTTAATGATGTCGTTTAAACATAGCATAACCGGCACGCATTGCTGTTCTGGGTCGGTTTGGTTGGACTAGGTGCAAATTGAATGAAAGAGGAATCTGTGAATATGTAGGATGAGGAAGTAATGTGCTGATTTGTTTCTGAAATGAAATGGCTGGTCGAGTTCTGTTGAAAATAGTGAACGTCTTAATCATGATTATGTTCAGCAACGTGCAACACCGGATTTTGCGTTGTGCTGTTCATTGTTCGTGCCATTGAATCAGGCCACTACGCACGCTAATTCTACGGTGAACGTGAGAAATCACGGGTGGTCAGACGGTGTGAAATGGACGGGACCAAGCTCAGAATTAGTTCTACAGCTCTCTAAATTTTACAACCATGACCATTTCAACTGGTTCTTGATTCTTTGCGGCAGACAAGGACGGGTGTAAATATGGGTCACATTGAAGTACGCGTGTTGCGTTGAGTTTGAGTTGAAGTTGGAATTACTGTAAAATATTATCTGAACCGAACTCACAGTAATCAAGGCTTGAGATTGACTGTATCGACTGGAGTACTTCAGTTTAACGCGCGCGCAGAGTTTCCCGGAAACGTAAAAGAAGGAAACGGTCGAACCCACCGATCTCAACTCTTGCACTTAACGTCCGCGCCGCTGCCGAATTTGCTGAGATCCGGACTCCCACTCAAGCTGAATTGGGGACCGCAGAGCGGTCTTGTAAGATTCTAGGCTGTGAAATCTGAGGTAAAAACAATCCAAAATGTGATTTAAACTACTAGTATAACCCGCCAATGGCCGCGCAACTGCATCCATACGCGTCCATCTGTAAATACGCATCGGTTAGTGGTGAGTGAGTCTGGGGTAAGGAGAGAAGACGATGGGGGAGATAAGACCCAGGGTGCGGGGAGCAAGGAGTGAGGGCGTGGACGTACGAAGTGCGATCTCGGCGAGGGACTTGCATGCCGCGCTCCACGAGAGGATCGTCTCGCGATCGTCGACGATATTGTCATTGCCGCGATCGTGCTGGACAGGATTCTCAGGGTTATCGAATTCCAAGAAGAAGAGGGAGGTAAATTGTTTGAGGCAGGTGGCGATTTCGCGCGCAGCGTCCTGCGAGCCGGAAGGACGAACAAATCAGCAGGCGGCCAGTGTTTTAAAAAGACACAAAAAACCGAAGAGAGAAAAAAACGAACGCGGGAAAGGGGTGCATTCTCGCCGCGCACGCGCCGGAATCTGAGGATGCGCAGGTGCGGCAGGTGCGTCGCCAGCTGCTGCAGAATGACCACCCGCGCGGGGTCGTCCGCGGTGGTGATGGGCATGAGTGCGACGAGCGACGCGCACGTGCGGCTGAGGTGCAGCAGCGCGCGCTTGACGTCCAGGTCGTCTGGGTACCACAGGAGGCAGGCGCTCGTTATGTGCCCGGTGGCGGGAGCGAAGGCGCACGCGACGGCGCTGGGACCGTTGTAGATGCCGAGGTTGGGCAGCGAGATGGTGTCCGGGGGTAGTTCGTCGACGACGGAGATGCGAGTGAGGCCGAGGTTGAAGAGGGTTGGGTGGCGATTGAGAAAAGAAGGGAGGAGGAGAGCAGTGTGCTGCTGAAGGGTGTATTGGAAGGTGGCAAGGTGCGGAAAGGAAGCGTCGCGAAGAAGGTCGGTGAATTCGACCGGGAAAGCGAGGATGAGGTCGAGGACCTCGAGGCGGGTGAATTTGGATACGATGGAAGTGATAGAGTTGACGATCGGCGGGGTGAGCTTTCTATGTGTGTTGAATCAGCGGCGAAAGACAAAGGGGACAATTTACAAAGAGAGCACACGCACAACTCGACCTCCTCGTCTGTGATGGAGAATCGGCGCACGTGGTTGGAGAGGTGCGCGCAGGAGGGTTTGGTCATCGTGCGGACGAAACAATGAAGCTGCCGGTCGGTGGACAGCGATACCGACCGGTACAGCAGCGGGGTGGCAAGGTTGCGAAAGAGACGCGACGTCCTGCAGAGCACGACAAGATCAGGATGTAACAGATATAACATTAGCGCTGCGAGTATTTCGTTGGGAAGCCATCGGATAATCGACTTGTGCGCTCTCCCGACGCGTCAAAACCATCTTGGACGCGTGAGGAAGACGTGACGTGGTGACAATCACAGTCCCGTGATGTGGTGATGTGGCGGTGCTCTCTCGCACTCGTTCAAGTGATGTTGCATTCTTGTCAGCTTGGGCTCAAGCAAGTCGTGTGCAAGGAGCCGATTACAATACTCAAGAATCGGCTTTCGGACACGCTGTTTGCGTTCGCAGTATCGAATCTTGAAGGCTGAAGATGTTCAAACTTCAACCACGCTTCTCAGCTTACCGTTCAAGCTTATCAGCCATAACTGAGTTTCAGAAAAAGGTGATTCTGCATCAAAATAAACTGGACTGATTAGCTGAAAAACTGTGTATGTGGGGATTTGAACGGTTAGAACTTGGTGCTCCTTGCTCGCCCTGACCCACGGGTCCTTTTTAGTAGTTAGTCCGTTGGTAAAAAATTAGCACTGAATAAGTATTGAACCTACCATCCTCGACTCGGATTGTCGTCGGACCATGGACAAACAGCAACTCGCTGGATTGTGCCATTGTAAGGGCAATGTCGTAGGAATTGAACCCACTTCAAGCATTGATCAATGCTAAGAAAATATTGGTGACGCCTGGCAACCAACCGACCCTTTGAAAGCGAGCCCGGATCTCTTCTGCTCTCTGGACTCACATGTCCAAAATTATCTCCAAAAGGTGTATTTCAATATTACACACTGCAGCAGCACCCTAGCGGGTGTATGCGCATACGTATGTGGCCCAATTTACGAGTGCTTGCAATCCAGAGAAAAGAACCAGTCGCAACCGGCGCGACCACGGAGGAAAATGTATGCAAAAAAGTTGACTTTGGTCGACAACTTGCCGCAAAATGTATCCAACGGAGGAACTCCAAGCTGCCCAGCACTTGCCAGGGGAATGGAATGCATGAGCTCCACATGAGGTGTCGGCGGCTAATTGATCTTGTGTTTCGTGAGTTCGACAGTTGCCGATGGTGGATTTACCGCAAATTGGACCTGATCCAAATAAGTATTGGATCTAATTTGCTCGCTAGTGAGGACGCTCGCTCCTCAGTGGTAACTATGACATATATTCTCCTGGCAGCATTCATATGAGATGAAGCAAAGATTTGTTACTTGTTTGTTACTGTAGTATTTCGACCAAATGTTCATGATTTTGGAAATTTTCACTCACCGACAAGACCGAAAAATTTACTTTCGAATTATGACGATTTTTGAACACGTCAAAAAATCTGGCCGTCACCGTCACCTGAACACTTGGTCGAAATACTTCATCATTTTCAAATTTCAAATCGGGTATCACGCGTCACGCGGGCCTCTGTCAAACCTCCAAACCGTCACGCCGCCGACAAACTCAGAAAATTTCGAGACTTTTCGTTCCCGAACACCGAAATTTTCAAAGTGTCACGCGAAAATTTCCATGCCGTTACCGAAATGTTGAATTGCTAGACTAGGTCATGCGTCAATAGTACATCAAAATCAAGCTCATCAGATGTCATATTCTCACGGTTCAAATGCGTTCCTTACCGTTTCTTCATAATCCTTGGCAATTGAGAAAAGTATTACTCTAAATGTTCTAAAAAAGGAAGAGAAATAAGACGTCCACGAGCCAGAAGATATACAGCGGATGAATGGTGAAGAGACAAGGGATACAGTAGATGGAGAGCCGGGATACGTTGTGTATGTTATGCACGAGTCCATCCGCAATGAAGTGAGGAGAAAATAAACGAAACGCTAAATTGCCTGCCCGATTTGAATTTCTGAATCGTTCATCCTATAATGCTCCCAGAGTAAATTCCGCGTCTTCTCGACCGCGATGAGTTGCGTAAACCGGACGACCGTCCATGCATCCTGGAAGTTGCTTGCCAGCCCAAGACTGATACGTACGACGCCAATCTCCTTTCCCATGGCTCGCTCGAGGTCTATGCGGCTTAGACCGTCCTGAAAGTGCTTCATGTCTTCTTCGATGCCGAGCATAGCTGCTGCACCGCCGGGGTTGCACACGCATCCCGTTCGTAAGGAGATGTTTAGCTTCGAGGCCGAGTACTCGATGAAGGAATTTGAAATCGGCTCGCCTGAGGGCTTTGGAATAATTAGAAAAAAAAGTGAAGGAAGAGAAATAAAGACGGACGTCGAGGAATATCATCGATATAGTGGATCCTGTGTCAGATTGTTCTCCTACACATCTTAACCGCTTTGAGGGTGTTGCGGAGAGGATGCGGACTACTGGAGTGCCTCTCTCGTGCCGTATTTTTGACAAGGACGCAACGAGATAGTGCATAAGGCAGGAGAGTCGCAATGGGAGGAAGGGAAGATACGCGGAGAGAAACCTGAGTCCCTCAGTAACGGCGGGGAGTGTCAGATAATTGATGGTGCCGTCCTATTGCACACTGGGTTAAAGGCGGGATGCTCATCAAATTAAATTGATACGTACCTCAAACTGTTCGTGGAGCTCATGAGAACGAATTACGACGGTCCCAGGGACCTGGACAATCTCAACGTTCCCACCCGCAAACCAGGGTCGTTTTAGTTGCTCCAGGAATGATTTCTTTACGATCAATGCTCCGACACCGGTGGGGAACCCAAAGAGCTTGTAAAAGCTGACAGCCATCGCGTCGACCGGGAATTCAGAGAGCGATATACTGGATGTAGGTGCGAGGGCAGCTCCATCCAGGACCGTGTGATATCCCAAAGAAGTCGCGTACTCAGTTATTGAGAGCGAGTTTTTAGTATTCGATATATTGGACTGGCCAGTTAGTGCAAAAAGACACGGAGCGGACTTTTTTGAGCGGGGGCGATTTCGCAATAGCAGGTCCTGCAAGGGAGAGATGAGGCAGACTAAAATCTCCAGCGGAGACACCCACCTTCGCCAATGACGGTTCAAACCCGCCTGTCGAGGTCGGCGGAATGTAACATACATGCGCTCCACGGTACGCGGCATATTCACGGATACCGTTGACGCTGTTGTGCGAGTCACAGGATAGCACGTAGCTACTGCCTTCAGCGAAGGGGTACGACTCGCCCACCAATTTTAACGCTCCCGTGGCGTTCGCAGTGAAAATAACCGTGTATTTATCAGAAGGCGCGCGGAAAAATGATAGCACTGCAGCCCTGGCTTCGTCGGCGCATTTTAAAGATAATTTAGAGCTGGGCTTGGTTTTAGCGCTAAATTCTCTGACAGCATGGTCTTTAGACTCCACCTATTGTTGACCGAATGGGTGTTGCCGAGGACGCTACGATTAAGGAATTCTGTGTGTGCCCGGATCTAGGAGTGAAAATAAATGAAGAGTTTGTCACGAGAGACTGAACCGAACCAGACTCTCTGGATATATCGAGCCACCCATATAATCCACATAGGTTTCTCCGGTGGTCTCCAGTCTTCCGTAATCGCTTCGCCGGAGAGAATCAAGAATCCACGTCAAGCGGTACTCTGTCTCAGGCTTTTAAAATGACGCAGACATGCAAACCGGAGTGTTACCCACCCGGGAATGAGCTAAGAAACTCCTGGTAGGCACCGCTTGCCGCGTCGCTGACGGTATCTTTTGTGAGGGCATAAACAGCAAACGAAGGTAGTGGAGGTGGATTTTCCCGCGGCGGTTCTATGTATCTGAATTTTTCGTTGACTAGACTGTCCAGGGAACGATCCAAATCCAAATCCAAGTCGATGGACGCTCCCGAGGTGCATGGCAATCTGGGTCGAATTGCGGAGCGTTTGCGGACGATTATATGGGGCTGAGAACCAGTAGGAGGCTTGCCCATGGCGAGGGAAGTGAAGGATTAAGATACTGGGATTACGGCGCTCTTTATGCGCCCGTGGACTATTAAAAGATTCCGACATCATGATGAACTCTTAGAATCTTGCGCCTCTGATGCCGAGGTGTGCTCGCAAGCAAATGTAGAGCTCGGAAGCAGGAAATCCTTACCACCCGATTGATGGATTGATTTTTCAGCTAGTTACTACAGCTGGCCAAAAGTTTATGGTAAAAATTCGTACGTGGGCTCTATGGGTATCTAGAGAGTGTTGGTAGCTACGTATTTTATGAGAGTGAGAGAAACGGGATTGTGCTCTATATCCGATCCAAAACAAAAATAACCAAAACTTCCTCTCAACACGACCTCTAGCCGTTCCCGGATCTAAAACCGTCGTCCAACGTTCTGAATAACGAGCAGATCCAAAATAAAACCAAGACCGTTGACAAAAGCACAAGGGAGACATGTGTGATGCGGTTTGGTTGGCGAGGTTGCGCTTGCGTCACGCTATCCTGAGCAAAAGCGGGATATCACGGCCAATACAACTCATACCTATTGCCATGGTTCCTGTTGACCGGATACTGTCATTTTTTGAGGGTCCCCACTTGTCGGCCTTTGGGCCATATAAAGGTTTCGTCTCTAAGACCTACTCTCTGAAGGTAGCGGGAATCAAGATTTTTTTAGGGATCCCCACCTGAGGTTCAACACGGGTCTACCCGCGGGTACCCAGAGGCCAATCCGTACTCCTACCCGTCAAAACCGTACGGATCACCCGCGAGTTTCGCACTACCCGCGGTATTTCAAACCGTCGAGTCGGCCCACGGTATGCAACTGCAAAAAAGTAAAAAGGGCGAGCAGTCTATATTGTCCGTGCACTGTTATATTCTCCACGCACTGTTCCACCATATCTATTCAGTCTGCATCGTATACCTATGCTCGTGGCGGATGACATGCGGATGAATGGCAGCTGCCATATGCGACACATTCCCTCAAATCAAGCAGGGATGCACCAAAAGTTCAATGTGTTCCGGTCCAGAACACGTTGAACCACACTTTTTAATGCCTAAAATACAAAATACTGTCAGCCCGAACTTTGTCCAAGGTTGAAGCTTGAAGATCAAAACTTCACTTCCAGGTAAGCTCTTGTCGGTTAAAAAACCGCGGGCTTACCCGCGCGGGTCCACGGTGTTGCAACGGGTTGAATATCCCAACCCGTTGTCGCAGTAGCGAGTTCTCTGCTGGTCGGCAGGTATTCGGGTCGGTTGTCCTGGATACAGGAATATGGGTGAACAAAGGAATAGGCTGAATGGCCCCGGAAATCCGTGTACGCATAGAATAGAAAATGAGAGAAATATTGCTGTGCGGGCGTGGAGTGCAAGTAGTAGAGCTCGATAAGACTCGGATTTGATGATAAGTAGATCGAAGGAGTTTCAACCCGCCAAAAAGGGATACTTTCCCTCCAGCAAGTAATGAGCTTTAGTTCGAGGAGAGGAAATTGTCTCATGAAGAACTAGCGCCTTGCTTTCACCAGGATCAAGAGAGAAGGGGGCAAGGCAGCGACGATGCCAAAATGGCGCTTGGTGTTGGCTCGGTGTCCTAGAGCAATGGACAGTGCCCACATCTATATGGCAGGCTTTCGCCCTGGGTTCGTGCGCGCGAGGCTCGGAGAAGCAATGGTGGTTTCTGAGTCAATTTGGAGTCAACACCTTGCCAAGCTTCGGGACGCTTCGGAACGCTACTGTGGATTGTCCCATTCAGAGTCCAAACTTTCGTCTTATCGTTTTACAATCCCTTCCTTTGCTCGCTGAGGGAGGGATGTACCAAGTGCAACACTCTCACACTCAGACTCACTCGCTGAACACACGCCCGCATGCAGCTCTGATTCCGTCTCACACCGACAGAAGTGAAAATTTGCCTCGGCCAAACATGCTGCCAAACCATTAAAATTACCCGAAGTCGAATCTCTCATGTGGAATCACCTCATATGGAATACCCCGCCAAAAACCGTCATATGGAATCAGGTTCAACGTTCTCCCCGAATGCCTTTTACCACTGTAAATTCCAGCTCACATGAAATATCCGTGATATGGAATCAGCCTCGGACCGAATTTGGTTGGTATTCCAACGTTATTCCATATGAGAAATTCAACTATATGGGAAATTCTAATTGTTTCGGAAACATCTTCAGCACAATTCTAATTGTTTCGGCCGAGGGGAAATCTCACTTTCGTCGGCGTGTCTTCCACTTACTACAGCGGCAAGGCAGTGACGAGGCCATTGAATGCCAAGATGGGATCGTGTGGGTTCATCCATCAGCAAAACCTGGTCCCGGTACGTACCTCTACATAGTTAGCTGTAGTGGCTGTAGTTGCCGTAGTGACCATCTCCGTAGGTTTATGTAGTTGGCCCATAGTTGGGCTGTAGTTTCCTGTAGTGACGCGCCCAAATTGATAGTACTACGGAACGTCCCGGGACTACAGCAACTACAACAAAAATTAGGATTTGCTGTCAGCCGAGCCGTTGGGCGCAACGAATAAATGTACGGTAGATTTGAATTAAATATATTTTTGAAGTCTATACAGGTCTGCGTCGACTCTATTGAAAGGTCCATTATTTCTACCGCTGTGGCGAGCCTGCCATGTCACAGACCGCAGCCGAAAAGGTGCCGAGCATGCCATGTCTCCGACCGCAGCCGAAAAGGAGCCGAGCCAGTCCAGCAGTACAATTAAGAGTGTCGCAACTCACCTTACATCACCATGATTTCCTTGACAGTGTCGCAACTCGCAGAATGCTAAGCGACGAGTCTGAGTGTGAATGTCGCACCTGGTTGGTCCCCTCGCCGAGGCGGTCTCCTGTCAACGCACTCCCATCTCCCCCGCTGGCTTAAGCTTCAAATAAATCGAAGTCCAGTGGAATCTAAGTGCGGGTGTGATAGTTAGATTTTTGTTCAAATGTTCACGATATCGGCCGATTAGAGTGTGCACGTGTGGGAAACCGAAAGATCCCCCGAGGATTTCGATTGTGCTTGGAACCAAAAACTTAAGCCCAGAAGTTTATCAGGATTCATGTCACGTCTTCCGACCGCTGCCGACTAGCTCGGATCCTAACATTGACAACAAACGATCAGACGCTACCAACAGGGCAACGGGACACACAGCTCGCAAGGAATGGCCGCAGAGGAGACTTCTTAAAAGGGAAGGTAAAATTGAATGAGTTTATAAAGAGTTTGATAGCTAATCGCGACGTCCTCTTTGCGCTTGCTATCTTCCGCCACCATGTCCATCGAAGTCGAAAAACAAGTGAACCCCTTGGGATCCACACTGTCTTTTCTGCACCTCAGCTACCAGGTCAATGCCAAGGAGAGCAAGGGTAAACTCCTGATCGACGATGTCTCAGTCACCGTCAAGGCGGGCGAACTCCTCGCCATCATGGTCTGTGGTGCTAGCCCTATAAGTTGTGGCGTTGCGTTATTCACGGCCGATTCTTGTCTTCTAGGGACCATCTGGCGCTGGTATGTCGCACCATGCGCCTCATTCAGTTCATTCACTTCATCTTCAGGCAAGAGCACACTCCTCGATCTTATGGCTTTCCGAAAGGTTGCTCTGGACGGAGCTGTGGTAAGTTTTTAGACCGTTCAATATGTCGGGACCATACCGAACCCATATCTCCATATTCCAGGTTAGTCTGAATGGAGAAAAACTAAACACAAGGAGCATGCAGCAAATTTCCACCTTCGTGGAGCAGGAAGATACCCTGCTCGGCGTCCTGACCGTCCGCGAGAGCGTATCATATGCACTCCGCCTTCAGTGCGTCAAGCTGTGGTTCCATTCATTTTTTCTGCTAACCTGATATATTCAACTCGCTAGTCTCCCGATGCTCTCTCGCCGCGAGACCGCCGCGCGAGTCGACCGGGTCCTCACCGCTCTCGGGCTGCAGTCGTGCGCCAACCAGCAAATTGGTACTCCAATCTCCCGCGGAGTCTCGGGCGGTAGGTCCACTTGAACTTGCCTTGACTCGCCATCTGATCGCATTCCATTCAATTTCGACAGGCCAAAAGCGCCGCGTCACGGCCGCCTGCGCGATGGTCACATTCCCGTACGTTTACACGTCCCCGTGTTCATTTCTGCTCCGATTACTCCTTATGAATTATGTTTTCTAGGCGGATCCTGCTGCTCGACGAAGTCACTTCAGGAGTACGTTCTTCCTCGCGAACATGATACCTAATAAATTAAATGCTGTCTGTCGACCCGCCATCTTCGAAGCTAACCAATCTTCCTTTGCTTTTTTCGGTTGTTTTAGCTTGACAGCACGTCGGCGCGTGAAGTCATGTCCGCTATACGCACTCTCGCAGTCGCGGAAGGCATGATCGTGATCGCAACCATCCATCAGCCTTCGCTCGACACTGGCGCAGTTCACCAATCTCCTTCTTCTGGCCGAAGGTCAGACGTGTTTCTCCGGACGCGTTGACGAGCTCGAGGGCTTCATGGATCGCTGGGGACACCCCGTGGGCAAATTCGTGAGTCGAATACGTGTTCATGTTTGCAGGAATTAACGGCGTTCAATTTCCAGACCACGCCCTCTGACCACGCCATGAACTTCCTCAACGAGGACTTCGCGAACGGCACGGGCCAGGCACGCGGGTTCCGCGAATTTTATCTCTCCACTTTGACCTCCGCAAACGCCGCACTCCCAGAAACGGCTATTCATGCTTCGAGAACGGAGAGCTCGTTCTTCGCCTCCGATAGCGAGCAGGAGCATCCTAGTACAAGCGGAAAAAATGCTACGTCGTCAAGGAGCAAGAATATCAACACCGAATTCGAGCGCGAACGCGAACACGAATATGGCAAGACGGATCCGCTGCGAACCTTGTTCTGGAACACGATAGTGCTGAGCGAGCGAACGGCGGTCAACTATTCCCGCAATTTGCTCGCCTACGGGGTACGGGCGGGGATGTATGCTGGTACGTGTTTCTTCGCTTTTGCCAGCTTTGAGATTCATTGGGGCTGACTACATTGTGTGCAGGGATGGGCATCATGCTCGGGTACGTGTTTTCATCCTCGGCCTCATGCCGTTCCTGCCTGTGGTTGAACTTTCAATTTCGATTTTTATCGTTCTGTGCCGAAATCACTGACTGCTAACGGCTACTCCAATCCAACTAGTACAATCTGGATCCACCTTGGCACTTCCGACTCGAAGATCAATGACAGACTTTCCATCCATTTTTATAGCGTCGCGTTTTTGGCATTCGTAAGTCTCTTCTTTTTCCTCCCTTTATTTGATCATCGACCAAACAAATTCAACGCTGAAATTGCCCCACAGATGTCCGTCGCCGGGATTCCCGGATGTGGGTTTATTATCCCTCTCTTAATTCCACATTGATCTGGCGCTGATTAATTGAACAAAACACACAGTCCTCGAAGAACGCGCAGTATACTATCGCGAGTCAAAAAATGGACTGTACACCACCCTCCCCTTCGTGCTCTCCAACACGCTCGTGGGCATGCCATTCCTGTTCGTGTGCACGCTGCTGTTTACGTTGATATCGTATTGGGCGATCGTGAGTCCCTCCTCGTTGGGCACAAATGTTGATGACAACTAATTAATCTGTATCGAGGGCCTTCATCACGGCGCACCGGCTTTTTCCCGCTTTCTTGCGTTTTTGTACCTGGCGATTCTTGTTGCGGAAAGCCAGATACTCGTCATCGCGGCGCTGATGCCGATATTTGTCGCAGCGCTGGCGATTGGTGCTTTGTACGTACTCTGATCTATTTTGGAAATCTTGAACCAACATTTCTCAGTGTGAATGGGTTCTGGATGAGCGTTGGAGGATATTTGTACGCATTCTGCCTCATTCAGATTTTTCAACCATGGAAAGCTGATCAATTGATTTGCGTTCGTTGAACAGCATTAAAGCGCGATCGCTTCCCCGCTTTTGGTTTTACTCGTTCCACTACATGGACTACCAGCGCTATGCGTTTGAGCTACTCACTAACGTGCGTTCCCAATTTTTATCCCGCACTTTCTGATTTTCCAACCTCTCAATGCTCACGAACGTAGTCCGACCTCCGCGGCCTCACCTTCAGCTGCAACGACGATTGCGTCTGCGCATACCCCTCATCCACACCTGAGACTTGCACTGTCTCTGGTACAGACGTTCTTTCCTACCTCGATATCGGGGATATCGGGTATGGGAAGTGGGCGGCGATTCTGGTTGGAATTTTTGTCATCTATCGTGCTGGGTATGTATCAATATCTCTTCCTCTTCCCCTTTCGTACTGATTCATGGATACTCCAGGCTGTATTTTGCGCTCAAGGCACGCTCCAACTAAGGCGTCAAATGGGATGGGGAGTGTGCTTAGTGGAGTTATTTTGTGAGCTGTTAGTGCGCTGTTTTAGAACCAAGAGAAATAGATATTGCTTGAGCCGTAAAATTCTTTAACAAGTCGACGAATCTCGATCCTCTACAAAGTCTCGCACGTGCTTACACGAATCACGTGGTGTCATGTTCAAACACAGTTTCTGCACTGAAAAGTAGGCGGAGTCATTTCCAAGACATAAGTTCAGTTTCAGAAATTCAATTCACCGACCGCGACTGATAATCATCTTCTGCGTGTCCAACGTGCGCCGTTCCTGAGCATTTTCTCGGTTACTTGAATATCACATCGATTCAGAACGCTAAGCCCGCCGCAGTTGCTTTGTAAAAACTCATATATCATTCGGTGAAGAACGGGGACGAATCCAGCTGCAATTATTAATTATTTCCCTTCCAGTCTCTTATCTGCTACTGAACTAATCAAATTGGCCGATGGGCGGACAAAAACAGGATAAGATTCCGGATAAATTAGAGGTCGGCGTGGTCCCATTTCGGAACATGCCGAGTTCAACGGCGTCCTGATGCTGTCCTATCCTATCTGCTAAGTATGCGGCAGACAGAGCTCAGAGCTAATTTTCAAGACTCAACATTATCCTGATTCGTATAAAAGCGGGCGCATGTTGCACCAATCGTCAGTCGAACCTTGACAACATGTTCAACTTCAAAGCCCTCTTCACCGCTACTCTCCTCGCAGCTACGGTCACTACAGCCTGGGGAAAGGCTGAGGCCGTTCTCTATGGCAGTAGCGGCTGCACCGGCTCCGACCACTCGGGTACCATCGGGATGTCGACTGGAGTGTGCCACAGTGCGTTCATTTTCTCCGCTCATCGCGTCGATGGTCTGAGTTGATTGACTTGTATGGTTAGGCACGTCCTTCACTTCCGGCGGCATCACTCAGTCGGCCAATTCGATCCAGTACTACACCGACGGGGTGGATGAGCTTTATTATTACTGTGAGTTGCCTGCAGTTCCATCGCTCGATGTGACTGAATGTTAAATTTGCGACGCTAGATACCGAAGATAACTGCCAAGGGTCCGCCGAATCAACCGATTACGCGTCCGCCTGCATCGAGGATATCTCCCCTTACAAGAGCTTCAAGAAGGCAGCCTGAGACTTACGACTCAAACGGAATGCAAGTGAGGATCTATTGAGAATATGTTTGAAAGGGATATGTTGGGAATGTTGAATTTGTGTGTACCTGTACGAGTAACCTGTTTGATGAAAGAAGAAGAATCTATATGAAGTTTGTTAATTAATTTGTGTCTCAACGCGAAATTAAGTTTAGTTGTTGAAGGAAGCCGGGCATGAACTCTGAATTAATTTCTCCACGAGTGTGCATATGGAGAACGGCTTTTATCGGATCACACTCGGCTTGCAGCTTCATTGCCGATTAAAACTCAGCTAGGCTCTGCCGTTGGTTGCGAGGATAATTATTAGGTCTCGGCAGAGATAGCGCGGGCCAAAGCAGAGCGAAAAGACAAGGAAAACAGAAGAGCTGACTTGGCTGTGTGAATACAAATATTCCTTTCTGTAGATGTTCCAGACTCGAGCGGATTACCCTCGATTTTTTTGCGCTTTGGATGGGGTTCCGCAAGCGCATTGAACTGCCTCGGCGAGAATGAGACAGCGGTTTGTTGGGATTTGGTTTAGATTACGAGGCACGCCCATAAACACAAGGTAACCAACCACCACCGCGATATATCCGGAGTCCAAACTTCCGCTGTACATGGGGGCAGAGTATTTGCCATACCATGGAAATGGGGGGGGGGGGGGAGGGCTGGAGGTGATTTCCAAATCGTCAACGTCAGTGGAATGGGATATGCCCTTGAATCCTGGCTGTAAGTCGAATGTACTCCTTTACAACTGCGGCTGGTGTGTGTGTGATTAATTCAAAGCAAGTTCAACTTGAAGTGAAAAATTCCCACCGCGTCGGCACTGAAGCAGCGCTTAAATGAAGATATAATATTTGGAGTCTCAACGATGAGCACAGCTAAAGGGATCTTCAACTCGGGCGTCCAATGCAGCTGAACTGAGTCTGCGACACAGTTGTAGAGTTCGTAGGACAAGAATCTCACCGCTGACGACCATGGATCTCACGGGAATCGAACCCGTGCGCGAAAGGATTTCACAACGCTCACAGATTATGCTCGGTGGCCAACAGATCCCCGAATTCGTTGCTGTGTCGATGCTTTGCTTCGTTGCATATGAGCGTTGAACATGCCTAGAGGCAATGGGCGCACCAAGGAGATTCAGGTTACCAAGATTGTCCTTAGTTGGTTCTCTGAGTCTATGCTGAGCGTTGAACGTTGAACCCCCAAAATTCTGCAAAAAAAGCGCTGCATGGCGAAGTTGATGCTCGGTGGCAAACAGATCTCTTGAATTCCATGCTGTGAATTAGACTCGAGCCAGTGCCACCGATGTAACTTCTCAAAGATTGGCAGTCGTTTGATCAGATACCGGAGGGACTGGTGTAAAATCACCGTCGCTAAGGCGCACGGAGATTGCCGAGCTGGCATTAATGGACTTCGTCAAAATTTCGATATGCTCCAGACAAAGTTTTTTGTATCGAAAATCTGAGTAGACAGTTTTGTAGTTCTCAAAATTCTAAGACACTTGTCGTTCTCCGAATTTTAATAGCTGAAGAATTGAGCTTTTAATTCACGGTTTTATCAAAGAAGCTTATGTGAGACCAAAGCATAGGGGTTCCCGATGCCCTTCACGCCAGTCGCGTCGTTGGACCCCGAGAGGCTCAAAATTGCTGCAAAGCGACTCTGCGAAGTATTTGGCATCGAATCTCTCTATCCTCACCAAGAAGAAGCCGGCCAGAACATCCTCAAGGGCATCAGCACTTTTCTAGATGTCCCGACTGGTGGCGGCAAAACACTGGCCTTTTGGTATGCGCTGTTCTATCACTGGCAGCCAGGAAACACCGAGGAAAATCGCAAGAAGATAGTTCTGGTTGTTGGTCCACTCGTAGCGCTCATGGAAGACCAGGCAAAGACCTTGAATGAAAAGGGCATCCCTGCGATTGCAATCACAGGAAACAGCCCGAATCTCGAGCAAGCATTGACGGTGAGCCTGGAAATAAGTATTGGCCCACAAAAGGATTCTCAAGGCCCGTTTCATGCAGGACTTGGGCCGAAACAAGTACCGTGTCGGCCTTGTGGGACCAGAAATGGTGCTCAGTCTACAATTCCATGAAAAGGTTTTGAATCAGATTGAATTCACCAAAAACATTATCTGCCTTGTAATAGACGAGCTCCATTGCATATGGGAGTGGGGGAACGACGACTTTCGACCCGAATACCGCGAGATTGTTACCTTGATGGCGCGCTTGCCCACGGGACTTCCCATCCTCGGCGCATCTGCGACTGCCCCATACCATGTAATCAAGGACATCCTCGGAAACTTGGGGCTGCCGGACGACTGCGCACGAGTGGAGGTGTCTAACGAAAAGTTAAATGTCTTCTTGGCTGTCCGTATACTGCAGCACAAACCAGAGTCGCTGGCGGATCTTCTCGTGATGTTCCCGGACGATGGAGAGGGTCCAGAGGACTTCATGCAGAGTTTGATCTATGCCAATGGCCGGCAGGATGTCGAGAAAATCCAGGACTTCCTTCGTGATAACGCGCCGGGGTACCTGGATCCAAAAAAAAGCTTTTGAGTTCTATCATCGGCACATTGATGACAAACAGAAGGAAAGCATTCAGGCCCGCATCAGGAGCGGGGAATTGCGCGGTACGGCTGCAACGGATGCTTTGGGTCTGGTAAGTTGTCCAAGATGCGACCACCACCAGGGGAACTCACCTCGTTCAGGGAATGGACTTCAAGACCATCATGCGAGTTTACTTGTGGATGAAACCCCGTTCCTTCCTTTCCCTCATACAGAAAATTGGTCGCTGCGTGCGGGACCCACGGCTGAGGGGCGAGGCAATCCTCTATATAACCAAGGCGATGTATACACGTTGCTGTGCCGAGCTCGAAATCATGAAGGCCGACAAAGAAGCTATGGAGGAGGAGGATGCGGGCCGTGCAGCAGCCGTTTCCGAAGAAGAAGAGAGCCTCGAGCAGCCACGCGACCGAGACGAAGAGCTGGCACTTCAAAATACATCGGACGACGAGGAAGATGCCGCACCAGCCCCAACGAAATGGCGAAGCAAAGGAAAGAGCAAGCAAACGAGTTTGTCGCCCATGGAGGAGCGCGATAAACGGTACATGCTTGAATACATTACCACTACAAACTGCCGGAGGGACGTATGGAATCGATACTTCGGGAACAAGAGAAAAAGTAAGTACAGAGTTTACTTCCACCAATGCGTCACTCACTTCATTTTTCAGAGAGCTTGAATCTCCCGGTGCCGAAAGGTCCATGCTGCGACAATTGTGATCCAGAGGCGTTCCCAATCCCAAGGATAGTCATCAAGGGCGAGCACAAGCTAAAGACGGGTCGGAAAGGATTGAGCTCGCCAGAGGTCGAAAGCGCAGTGAGAAAGAAGCTGGAGGTTCTTCGGGAGCAGATCGTGGAAACAAAATACCCCAATCAGCACTTTCTCACTGGGAATGTCATCCTTGCCGACGACGTTCTCGACACCCTCGCTAAGCGGGCACGACTCGTTACTTCCGTTGATACCCTCCTGCAGCAGACACGTTGGATTCATGCACGCCAATACGGCAGCCAAGTCGTGGATGCCATTCAAGAAGTTCTTGTCGACTTTCCGGATCCAGCAGCTCTCGAGCGCGAGTCTCAGGCTGCCGAACGTGCACAGAGGACACTTGATGCTGCTGCATTCAAGGAGCTGCGCTCACGTCTGGTCAAGGTCTTCGAAGGTTGTTATGAAGCTGTTTTTTCCGAGTTCGAAGAGCCTGGCCCAGCGTCTCCCAGCACTCGCAAACGCAAAAGAAAGCAAGTGCCACGTCGGCGGTGTCAGATCTTCCTGAGGCTACCTCGGAGCGATGTATGTGTTCCTTGTTCATATTGTCCATGCTCAGTCTTCCTCAGCAATATCCCGACTACTACAAATTCATCAAAGAGCCGATCTCAATGTCGAATATCAAGACTCTCTCGGAGAAACCCACGCACTACACTAGCATTTCCCAATACCGTGCTGACTGGATCCTCATGTTCAGCAATGCCCGGCAATACAACGTGGAGGGCTCTCAGGTTTATGAAGACTCGGTACACCTGCAGCATCTATTTGATTCGAAGCTGTACGCACTGTGTGTGGAGCACGATGTTCCTGGCTATGAATTGTTACCTGGTGTGTGTCCTTCCTCTGTATCTCTCTTGTCCTGACGACTGCATATTCATAACTAGACCATCTACTGGCTGTGAGTACAACACAAACACCGCCGCCTGTACCGCCGCTCGTCACAGAAGTATTAGCACCTGAATAAAATTTTATTCGTTCTCCCCGTCCGAACCATTAAGCATGCTATCAACAATGTCCATCGCAGAAGCCATCATCTCCTCTGGCTCCATCAAGAACTCTTCGTCGTCAAGGCGCAAGTCCTCTTCCGTGGGAGTATACTCGTCTACCTCGCCTTCCTCGTCTTCCTCATCTCTTTCGTTCTCCTGGCCGTCATCCTCCACCAAATCGAAACCCTGTTTCTCCGGTCGGCGAGTGTCTCGAGTGAAGCGATGGAAAGCTTTTCGGCTATTCGCATACACTGCTCCTTCCTTGATCAAGTCACGTACAGGGTTAACGTGGTCGTTTGCTGGTCGATCCTGGACATAAGTCTGAATTTTATCGTCCTCGAGTGACTTCGCAATCAGTGCAACCTCGTCATGAATCGGCGGGTTTTTATGTTTCTCGCCATATGCGGGAATTTGGAATGCGGTTTGCACGGTGCGCATTGCTTCTCGCAACGTGAAAATACACACAGTGATCATTGACAGCCACTTCCAACTTTTGTTTGTGCCTTTAGCATTATAGATGATTTTGGCCCAGAAGTTTTGGTGTTCCTGCAAGAGATCTACCGCCTTGAAACGAAGCAGCTTCCCGGTGAGATTGACAAGCCAGTTTGCCAAATAAAGTGCGCTTTAAAAGACAAATTAGGATGGGGAGACGAAAGTCAGCACGACGCACCGAAGTTTGGGCGGGAAGTTTTTAATCCGAACAAGGGTCTCGAATATAGCGTCCGCATACCGCGGCATAGTCTTTGGCGATCGCATCATCACCATCCAGATTGCTAAAACATTGAGAACACGCCCGATGTCGCCGGTCTTGATTGCAAGCGTCAACTCGATGTAGAATAGGGCATCGCGGTTGTAGAGGATCGCATTCTCGAGGGTGATGTCTCTTTCTTTTCGAGCCCGGATGTCATTGACGGCAGCTGTCGAAAATAGCTTGCCAAAAACAGTTTCGGCGACTGCATCGAATTCGGTGACTGTAGCAGATTTGGCCCATTCCGACAGGCTGTCATGGCCGCAATAAATCCGGAAACCGTCGACAATGTGTGCCGGAAGGGAAATATGAATGAGCTCGTGAGCTGGTTTCCACTCCGTGGCTTTTTTACCGCCCCATCCAGCTGTCAGAGGTTTTCGCTTCAGCAGCTTGTTGTGCTCCCACCAAAGTCCACCCGGCCATGGTGAGTTTGGTGTCCCCCAATGCTCGTTTATGGTTAACCGACACCCCGCCATTTGTGCGTGAAACAGTCCCCACCGTCGTACCGAGGCCCTCATTCCTGCGATCGGACTGGTGCTATTACGTCGTGCCGATTCAAGCTAATTTGACAGTCAGCCAAGCGTAACCGATTGAAGATTAAATTCGCCTTCTCTTTCAACGAATCTGTCAACAGATCTCCATCGTCGAACATAAGACCATGTGCTGCTAGTTCTTTGTCGCCCATGCCCATGTGCTGCAAAATCTTGGTGTAGACTGTGAGGGTTCCTTCCAGCGTTGATTCATCCTCTTTCAGCGCTGGAAGCGGATACTGCTCGCTTTGGTGCAAAGGTATTTGGTGCACCTCTGGACACTGGCCCAGACCCTTCTTCAATTTGTCAGAGACACCTGGTATGTGCTCCAAAGCTATGCGCTTCAGCTGCCACAGACAATTTTTCGAGAGTTGTGCAGAACTCTCGGGGGACGGAAGAACATCTTCCGGAGACCAGTCGAGAACGGGAAGGGTACGCTCACGCGGCGGCTTCATGTCCAGAGGAAGAGTACCATGAGGAGCATGAGTGCTGGTGGATGGGTCGAATACAGGTATGACTGTTGATGTCGTACCACTGTCGAAGTGACTCTTGGCATTTAGCCGTTCGGCCGAGACTTTGAACGCGATATTCAGGTTATCCCACACGACCTGAACCATCGACGTCCGACAGACTTCCCGAATTTTTTCCAGGCCCTCCTTGGACAACGTTTTAACGTGCTTGATGATACTAGCATAAGAAACAGAGAGTCCTGCGTGTGCGAGGACCTCCATCTCTCGTTTGGATGCACCCGAGCCAAGGAGAAACAACCCAATAACAAGCTGGAAGTTGTTTGCTTTCTGAGAACGTAGGACACTGATTAGGGCGCAAATCGTCGTGAAGACCTGTGGATACATGGTAAGGATTTGAAGCCCTGAATGCCAATCCTGCTTTCGACTCACCAGGCCTTTATTCCTTCGAGCTGCACCATCCCTTTCTCTCCTGGTTGACTGGTCGGGCTCAGCGAGCGCAGTGAGTGCAGCCCACAGAAACGGCGCTTCTGCCTCGATTTCTG
Organism: Mycena sanguinolenta; assembly: GCA_014462675.1. Classification (NCBI taxonomy): domain Eukaryota; kingdom Fungi; phylum Basidiomycota; class Agaricomycetes; order Agaricales; family Mycenaceae; genus Mycena; species Mycena sanguinolenta. The sequence goes on along the minus strand of JACAZH010000003.1, from coordinate 8,917,678 downwards.
CTGCAAGCTGCTCCATGGAAAAATCTTTTAAGAGGTCGGTTACACGGGTGGTCGAGTCCCGAGTTAAACAAGCTTGAATTGCGCGACCTTCACGCTGGAATATCTCGACCATCTCTTGCGAGATGTACTCCTCTCGGGCTTTCGCTGAACGCCTAAACATTTGTGTGGCGTGCTCGGAGCCGTGGTCACCAACATATTTGCTGATGATCCAGGATGTCGTGCCATCTCCACCTCTTCGCCAAAGGGCCTTGAAAAAATGGTCAAGGCTTTGGAAGTTGAATCCATCCTCCCCATCACTGAGAATGCGGTCACGACTTCCTGTGCTCGGCGGGTATCTTCTGCATCTCGAGCCTTCGCCGCATGTTCTTCGGCGAGTTTCTTCTCATGGGCCTTCAGGTCTGCCTGAAGCGATACAAGTTTTTGCTTGGCAATCTCCGCCTCCGCTTTTTTTCTCTGGAGCTCAGCCTCAGCTGTATGGGCCTTGCGTCGTTCGGGACTGCGTTGGCTGGAGCTGAGTTGTCGCATAGTCTGCTTGAGACGGCGAGTCTCTGGTGTGTAGAAGGGCCTGCCTAGTTTTTTCTTCGGCTGCAGAGGCGTTATGTCCACAAAAGACAAAGGGGATGATCCTCGAGGTTCGAGAGAGTTTGCACGGGTTGTGTCCCGATGCCGAGGCGTAGATGGGCCGGCGGTGAGTGTAGGAGAGGGGAAAAGGGCTGGGAGACGTTCCAGTGGGCCTATATCATCCACTGGGCCATCGTCTTCCGGCGTGAACTCCTGCATTGGAGAGGCGGGGTTGTCCATATCAGAGTCTTCGTTTTCGGAGATGATCCCGGGCGGCGGCGAGCTAGCGGGAAGGCTTAGAGCGCGTTTTTTACGTGGAGGGGGTGGTATAAAGTCTGGGTCATAGTCCGAGTCAGGTAGAGCTCGCTTGAAAAATCCCATTTGCGAGCGCGGGTCAAAGGTTAGGGGGAGAGCCTATATTAGATGGTCGACATCAAACTGCCAATTAAAAATTCATTTTTTACACTATTAAAATTTGGAGAACGACAAGTGTCTTAGAATTTTGAGAACTACAAAACTGTCTCCTCAGAATTTCAATACAAAAAACTTTGTCTGGAGCGTATCGAAATTTTGACGAAGTCCATTAATGCAGGCTCGGCAATCTCCGTGCGCCTTAGCGACCGGTGATTATCTTCCAGTCGTTATTGACGTAGGCCGTTTATCGACCGTCAAAACTAACGACTGGTTCGAGTCTAGCTGTGAATGGCTACTTCCGTGGTCCCTTCCGTCCTGTGATCTTAAGCTTGCCAGCGGCGTTGGCGTTGTCGCCACTGCGGACGTTGAGAAATCAAGCAATCGGAGTGACGAGTCGCAGTGGAAAACACGCATCCCGAGAACGAAGTTGCCTACAGCGTCGTCGCAGATCTCTTGTTGGACGTTCCGAGTTGTTCCACTTATTCCAGCGCCGTTGATGCCAAGAACACGTCATTGGTGTCGCCGCCATTGACATTCGTTATCACGTCATCCTTTGCGTGACGCAAACATCGCACCGCCTCCCGCTCGACTCATCAATCATCCTCAGGCTCTCTTGCTTCACTGCTGTCCCTCTCGACACCGCGCGACTCGACACAACCGCTTCTACGTAACGAGACTTGCACTGACTCGAGGAACCTACGGCTGGCTTTGTCTTCTTTCCGGATTCAGCCGGAGGGGATAATAATTTATATGCGAGCGTTGTGCGTCTCGCCAGAGTGCGACACGCAACATTCCAAATGTCTTCTACGTCGTGTCCGGTGGTTCATTCGTAAGCATTTTGTCGCACTGCGTACTAGCCCGAGTGCTACTCAGGCTAGTATCTTCTCTCCTCCCACTAATATCGCACCACTTAGTATGTTCGTCAATGGGATGCTCGAGTCTTTCATTCTTGCGCAAATCTCAACGGCTGCTTGAACACCTCCATTAGCTCCTTTATGTCCTCCAGTTGGCATGTACGCTTTATCGTCAGAGTGTCGTAAAGAAAGAAGTACCTCGCAGAAAGAAAACGAGCGAGCTATCTGAGCTGGCACGCGGCCGCACGCCGCGGCTGGCGAGCAGGTGCTGCGAAGCTCGCTATTTGGGGTTACTGTAACGAGGGTTTCGTACCCTTTCCCTGGCATAATGTGCTTCCACCTGACAGTACTCTTACCTGAGGTATCTGATCTTCCGGCAGCTCTCCATCGCCAAGTTCGGTCTCGTCTTCGTCGCTGCGTTGTTAGTCGCCCTCTCTCAAGCCAGGCCATGAACCTCTGGTACTTGTCAATTGTCCGCAGCTGCCAACAGCTCGGACCTCGCTGACTTATCACTGTCGCTACTGTTAAGCGCCTCAATCCCTCGGACACGACAGAGGGTGGGGTAGGCGTTGCATAATGTCGGCTCGACGCAACAGCTGATAGCCGAACACGTCGTGCAACTACCTCACTCCATGAGCACTACGACCCAGGAGCATACTCGAGTAGCCATCTTAACTGGCGCCTCGCGAGGAATTGGCAAGGGCATAGCTCTCCGCCTGGCAGCCGACGGCCTCGACGTGGTCGTAGCCGACCTTCCTGACCAAATGGACGCTCTCAACGCAGTTACAGAGGAGATCCGGGGCCTTGGGCGTAAAGCGCTCACCGTTTCATGTGATGTGTCCAAAGAAGATGAGGTTCAGGCGATGGTTGACGCAACCGTGTCTGCATTGAGCAGGCTGGACGTGGTAAGCCACGAAACGCACTCAATCGAGCCCCGCCTTGAAAGCACACAGATGGTCGCCAATGCCGGAATAGGCGTCGTCGGCTCTGTGATGGACGGTGAAGTTATTGAATTTATTTTGGTTGCGTTCGATTGAATAGGCTTTGTTAGCTGAGATCGAGGCTTGGGAGAAATGCTGGGCAGTCAATATCAAAGGTACCCTGTTCTGCTACAAGCACGCTGCTCGGCAGATGGTCAAGCAAGGCGCCGGGGGCCGGATTATTGGTGCCATTTCATCTCATGTACTTGGTGGATTGACTTCTAATCATCATTCCGTACTAAGTGCTTCCTCCATCTGTGGGCAGAAAGGTGCAGAGTGACCCCAGACGTCCATGGAACGTGTTAATTCATTTTCAGGATACGCCACCCTCGGCGGGTATTGCGTCTCGAAGGCGGCGGTTCGTTCGCTGACGCAGACGACAGGTAAGCATCGCACGTCGATCTGGCGCGGGTTTCGTGTTCAAGTCAGAATAGCGCTGGAACTTCGAGAGCACAACATTACAGTCAATGCTTACGGCCCAGGGATCATTGCTACCAACATGAGTGCGGGCAGCGCTTCTGCTCCGATACATTTAACATGATTTTTTAGCTGCCCATCCTCTAGACGAAGAACACGGCGCGGGGTATGGTGTCAAACAAGTGCGCTGCTGAACGCTTTGTGGTCCAGTTCTGATTCAGTCATGGTGCAGCACCTCGGGATTCCAGAAGGCGTTCGAACAGGTCAGCCCTCGGATGTGGCCAACGTCGTGTCTTTCCTAGTGTCTCCGAAGTCCCATTTTGTTACCGGTAAGAATGGAATTGGTGCAATGGCTCTCCATTAAAACTAATAAATGGGTCGTAGGCCAGACACTTTGTGTGGACGACGGGATCAACTTCACCTGATCACGAGAACTGGTTGAAGAATATGTGCCTCTATATCAATTTCGAAGATACAATGGTCATATTGGGCGGAGCTGTATGGATACGAAGTTGAGATGAAAATATAGAATTGAACTTACGATGGAGTAGAATTTTTTAACCGGATTGTCTCCACCGAGCGCGACGTGGACCCTCAACCGCCCGCCTCCGCGCCAACATCCAAGGTCTCGAACCACTTCGACCTGCCCTGACTTTTGGACGAAAGGAAGGTAGCTGGGCGTGGAGTATGAGCGGTTCTTCCCTCAGCTGTGGATCCCGGACCTGTTGGGCACGGAGAAAGACGTTCAAGCAGTCACTAATATCAGGGGACGGAGGCTTTGACGAAGACGAGCCGCGACGAGGAGACGGACCGATGGGAGGTGCCAGAAGCAGAACGGACCTGTGTCGAACATGACGTCGTATCCACGGAAGATTCGCCCTGTCAACGATGTCTAAATGCTTGTAGGTCCCACTAGGGGGGTGCAGGCCGTCGCATGGCGCGCGGCGGTGACGAATACTTTTTTAGACTATCTTACTAGCCAATTCAATAAACTTACACCAGGCTCGGCCATCAATGGGTGATAATTGTCGTGCGCATGCCAGGACAAGCACACTGACAAGTTCAATCCAAGCTGAAAGAGTTGCCTCTGACTTCAGCGTAAGTTAGCCACATGCTGTACATTCCACTTCCAAAACAGAAAGTGCAAAATAATCGCACATGTTAGACAAAATAGTATGTTGCAAATCTTGCGAAGCAGGCGGCGGAGGGAATACGCTTATGACATATATGGAGAGCTGACTCCGCGATGCCTAGCGCGCCGAAGTCAGAAATCTGGGCAGCATCGGCGCAGGGTGACTCCTTCTCTGTTTGTTCCACTGGCTCACATGTACACACGGCTCCGAGTAGGTGTTCGCTTTGCACCGCTTTCGAAAAATGAAGACGATGATGGCGGCTCGGAACTGGGCATAATCCACTGCTATGATTGTAAGTGATGAGTTCGTCATTTTCCTATTTTGACCGATGCACACAGACGGACGACTAGTCTCGCAGGCCTGTTGAGTAAGCAGTTTCTTTAGTCAGTATCTGACTATTTACAGGAACCCCTCGCTTGGTTTGATCGGCTCGTCGAAGGTTTCTATCGACCCCTGCTTTACGCAACGAATGATAATCCGTAAATTCATTCCAATCAGCGGTCTTTTTTCGTTTTTTGTCCCGTTTGATTCATTCATTCTTACAGTGTTTGGCCGTGAGCACGATTTGACTTGCTAGCGAGTGTGCGTCTACTTTCCGACTTCAGTCCGAAGAAGCTGATATTCGGGTCCAGCTCGTTTACTTGAATCGAGTCGAATCCGGTCATTTTACCTCGGTTGTTGTTTCCTTTACATATGCTAACCCTATTGCTGCACACCGTTTCGTCTCGCCATTGCGCTACTATCCGGTCAACGTGCCTCATACTGTATAGAATTGCCGTGGCTTTTTCTCTCTCGGTATGTGTCCGTATTGTCTGCCTTCCTTCTATTAACGCATGTTACAGTGTACAATAATGAAATAATAATTCAATCAGGTAAACTGCCTTCCATTTCTTGGTATCAACGTTGTCTGATTTGTTCCCGCAGTGCTTTCATTGCTGTGCTTCCGTTTCTAGTGAGTATGCATCTGCTTTTCATGACAAACTACAACTGATATCTTAGTCTAGACTCCATTTGGTCCATAGAGATTCACCAAACTCTCTTCTGTGCTAACAATGTTGCGGTATATTCCTGAACAGCATCCAGTGATTGCACCGATACCCTGTGAGTCCTCGACCGTATTTCTTTGGCAAGTAACCGACGAGCCTTCTCCACAATTGTCCTATATTGCCGGATTCCTGCTCGCGCCATGTAGAAGCGCCTCCATCTCAGAATATTGGGAATGGAATGTATTTCTACAATATTTTTTGAAGTGCGATGAGTAGGACGATCACGAGGATATCTGGAAGGCGATCGAAGGCCCTGAAAGGCTCAAAAGGCCTCTGGCCTGGTAGGCTTTTATAGGCCTTTTGCCTGATACCCGTGCCTTTCAAATGCCTTTCAAGGCTGTTATCAGGCTATTAGGCCTTTTGAGGGCTTTTCGTCCTGTTGAGGCGCTCCAAGCGCCTTAAAAGTGCTGTCCGCTTTTGGTGAAGTATTTGATTTGGCTGCGACGGAATTCTTGTGTGCAGCAAACTGTTTCAACGTCTCGCTCTGAGGCTCTCGTGTTCGCAATTGTTTGGGTCATCATTGTGCTTGAGCGGCGGACCCTCGAGCTGGTTTACTTTCAGAAGTTATCGATCTGAACACGGACATCAATGGGTCACACATGCATTCGTGATTTTTTAATGTCGCCGTGGAGACTCGGATGTCTGTCTGGCTGGCATCCTACAATTGTGTTTACGAGTTGAATCCTCAAGCTGTTTTTTGTTTAAAAGATGTACAATGGACCTGAGCGGAACATTCGCACGTATATTCTCTTGAGCCCTCAGGACGTCCAGATGATCGGGAATAACACACTGATGAAGGAAGACAAGCTGGTCCGCGGCGCGTAGGTGGACAGTTTTGTCCAGAATGTAAGGCTCAATTGCAATGGTGACCTCCGAGGTACCTGGGTCCGTGGTATATAATTTGCTCGGTACGCTCCATCAAAGGTTTCGTCACAAGTCCATAAATAATGCGGATCCATGGTCCACAACCTTTCATGTTGACGAACACATCGAGAAACAGCTCGGATCTGTAAACCTGACTGCCCAATAAGGAAAGGGAATTTTGCTCCCAGTAAGAGTGACTATCCGATGTTCGTGTGTTCCGTACTGCCGATTGCGAAAGTCAAGTTCCGACTTGATTCGTTTTACCAACCAATCATGGGGTGATAAGGTATTTCTGATGAATAAAATGGCAAGGCGGTGAACAACCACCTTGGGAAGCCAACTCCGATCTACAAGGGTGCTGTGAAATCAAAAATTATACCACAAGGAAAAGGCAAGAATTCCTTGATAATAGATTGGACGAGTTCCAGACCAGAAAGCACCTAGACAAAAACGATGGTATAGATCAGGGGCTTCACGAGCCGGGGTCGGACAGCGTCCAATTCGAGACAAAGATAGAGCGTAAGTAAATTTGCTTGCAATGGGCAGAGAGGTAAATACGAGAATCATAGAGATGACAAAAGCTATGAGTATGCGACGTTCATGATGCTGGTGGGAGCAGAGATACGGTGGAAAGGAGGCAAAGCGCCGCCGATGATCAGGGGGCATGTCTGAATTCGACAGTTTTAAATTCGTTGCCACACAAACGACAAGACACGAGCATTTGGGAATTGGGATTAACAATGATGGGATCGGCGGCATGATCGGCGGCACTGATGGCAGCATTTTGCCAAACAAATACGCTAAGGCCATCAGCGGCATCAACGGCCGGCCACCCAAGCTCCTATTTCCTCGATTGCAACAATGACGACGTCCTCAGTCCATCGCTCACTTGAATTTGCGTGCCAGCTATACTAAGCACAAGCCAATATACAGCACAAACCGTGGTATTAGACGGACTTGGCTCGCTTGAGTCTTTTTAATAAACTAGGGGAGTGAGACAGTGGCGGGAATCTCGATCAAGCCATACCAGTCCCGCGAGAATAGCAAGAAATGAGATTAGCGCGACCATGATGTGCTTGGTTGAAGCACGCCATAAATGATCTCAAACGGCATTCAGTGGCTCGACTTGAGTCCCGCGCCCTCGCGCTGGGCATCAAATCATGGATGAGATGCAATGCGTCGAGGGAAAGGACGGGAGACTCGATGCGATGTGGTGGCGGCGCGCGACCCAAGGGGCTAGCAGAAGCGAGAACTGCGAGAGGTGTTTGTGATGGGATCAAAGCCCGCTCGTCGGTACTAATGGCAGCACGATCGGCGGCAATCCCAGATTTATTGGACAAGACATATTTTTCGCCATGGGTCACTGCCACTAATTACATTAGATTGGAATACTGATGTTTCGGATCATCTTTATTCCTCCCTAACGAATTTCAAAATTCAGTCACAAAAAGCTATTGGAAATTAAGCACCGCCACTAATTTCATTAGTTGGATTCCTGTCTACCGTGAGTAGAGAGGTCCATTGTTTGGCCTGTACAAATTGTAAGAACGAATACGTAAAGTATTCGTAATTTTCCCACCTTGCCCGATGATGCCATGTAATAATAATAAGTTTCCATTTTTACACGCTCTTTGTGGCGTATGATGCCAGCAAATGTCAAAGTCCTCAGAGTGCGTCTAAAGTTAAATCGGGCTCGGGGAGATGAAAAACGTGCACCTGCCTCTCGATCAATGGACGGGATGTGTCAGAGTGCGTCAACAACCTCTCAGCTGATATTGATGTTTTTTTTTTTCACTTGACCCGGGTGCTTTGAAGAATCACGATGCAGCCACGAAGACCTCAAAATCAAAACGATTGGGGCAGAAACAATATGCACCGTGTCGAGGCGCCTCGAACGGAGGATCTGTTGACCAATTGCACCATGCTGAGCGTGGCGCCGCGGCGTGCAAATGTTCTGTGTGAGGTCGATTCCCGTGGGCTCTCCTTGCAGTGCACGATGAAGTGAAGTAAAGCACGCTATAGGCTTGCTACTTATATGGACACCTTAAAGTCAAAGCTGAATATTGAACTTACCATAAGTGGAGCCTGGAATATTTGCCACTGAACGCGCTTTGCAGAGCAAGCATGGGGAGAAAAAGGAACGTGTAACAGACCGCATTCGGCCATCACAATATTTCGGGGATCTCCGCGTGATCAATTTGGTTGAACAAGGTCGCCATGTTCAACATTGCGGCAATTATTCCGTTCACGGTCACAATTGATTTAGCTAAAAGGTACTTAACATATCCAGAACAATGTGATTAGAACAAGGTCTTTAGAATACTATTTAGTTAGATTGCTTGTGGAGGTAGACAGTTTTCCCGAATCCAATACTTCACCCACTCAGCTTGTGTATTTCCTTGGCTTCCTAACAACAACTGCAGGGTCTGTTCATCATTTGGTTTAACCGGACCTCACACGGCCCGTCGGCACACATGGATCCCACGGGAATTAAATCGACAACTGCACACTGGAACGACGAACACAATGGTTGATGCTCGGCGACCAACAGGCCTTGATTGTTTTTCTTCCTTACATACGAGTCTCTTATGAGCGTCCGAGCCCGCTGAAGACAAGAATAGATGTGTAAAACAACGGAAGCCTGTCACCGCAGGAAGAAGATCGCAGTAGTCGGTTCGTAGCATGCAAGTCATGAGTCATAAGCTCATTGTAATTTATGTTGGATAGAGGGAACAGAAATGTTCGGACACTCGAAGAATTCCGGATCCGATGATTTGGGGTCCCGAGCACAATCTCAAAACACAGGTTTTCAGGAGTAGCTTTGAGACTGTCCCTTGTGTTTCAGGAAAGCAAATGTTTTGGCAATTGAATTGATGGGTTTGGGGAAGCCAGAAACCAAAAGTTTTCTAGTCTCCCGATCCCCAAACCTAATATTTCGGGGGATCTACAACAGTTTTCCCCCCAATGAGATCAAGCCATGTGTTTCGTTACTAGTGCTTCTTTTCCATTGTCCGGGTCCCGAGCGGAAATAGGCACCAAAAAGGGGGAGACGCCAAAGGCTCTGAGCATAGGCCGTCAAGGTGAAACGGGATGGTGGCAGAGGATAGTTGCTCAGCGAACCGAGCTATTTCGACATCGGAGAAAGGTAGCAGCGCCGGCGCCATGGTATATTCGACATGTCGAACTGGCTTGTAACGCGGCGCAGTAGTTCTCGTCATCCTTGATTCTTTCAAGGAGCGCCTGGAGCCCCGCATCGAACCTATCTCAGATCTACTGTATCTGCTCATACCACGCGATTATTGCCACGCGATTATTGATATCTCTATCTCGGACGGAGAATCGGAGACTCCGATTCTCCGTCCATCATGCGAGCTTTCACTGTTTCTAAGTAGGAAGACAACAACTTACGTAACTTGCCCAAGAGTTGCGATCATCGATGATAACAGACTTCTCCAGCTCAGGGTCAGCGCCTCCGAGCCCGTTGACGGTTTTGCGACCACGTACTTACAGCCTATTCGCTCACACAGTCCACAAAAACCTCGCCTACACCGTCTTCGTTCCGTCTGTTTACGACCCGATGCGATGGGTGTGATACGATGTGATATCCTCTGGCGGCGATGAATGATAGGCGCGCAAGCCCCGGCGCTCGAAACACTGTCACCTCTGCGACAAATGTGTCGCGCGGAATGATCAGTACGTTAAAGAGAGCAAGAGTACTGATGTTGTTCATCCTCTTCAGCCACTCCTGTGGATGTGGAAGTCCTCATGCGAATATTTGGAGAGACGGTGTGTTTGCTGACACGCAATGAAATGCAGTGGGCGCTAACAACCGCCGCCAGTTTGTTATCTTCATTACGACTTGTGTTTGGCGTGCTTGAGGGATGGAGGTCCTTGTACTTTTCTTCCCTGCTTCCCTTCAGAGCTCTGTTTACTCATCCCCTTTCGTCGAAGCGCAGACTTCTCCATCTCATCCTATCCAGGCTCCAACTCTGGCTTCCAGGCTCCTCGTGCCCGATGCTGGCCTCTGGGAACCGATCAGGATCCCCTCAATTATTATCAGGGGCGGGTCGCCAACGGAACGCTAATAACCTGTCAATGACTTAACAATATTGAGGCGCGAACACTCAAAGAATTGTTGCCCAGTGGTAATGCTAGCGTCTCCGAGTCGCCGCCCCATCAATTTCCGACATCGTCCTCCTCGGATCTCGTACCAATCTTCTGATCCTGCCTCTGCTGCTGACACCTCCCTTTGGTTTTCGTCTTCCTCGTCGGGTCCGCGCCATGTGGAAGCCCCCGACTTCTTCTAAAGACTTTTCTCCGTTTCTCCGTGCCAAGTAGGTTCGAGGTCGACAGAGGGAATACATTGCATGGAGATTCCCTTCCCCCCCGCGTATCGTTCGGCGTAAGATTCGTCCCTCGTTTGAAATCGTTCGCCGCACTGCCTGACTCTCTGTCAAGATATAAATTTCGCAAGGTCCTCGCCCCCCGTTTCGGAACAAGTTTAGCGGAGTATTTGTCAATGATGAACGTGTCCTGTCCCGCCCTGTATCAGCCCCATTTACACTTCGCTGTTCGTTCCCAGGAGGTTGACCTTGGGCTTCTGGTGGTATGCGATCGGCGGGGCTAAATCTTCCAGTCAGGATCCATTTCGTCGGGGTCTATCATATGTGAGGCTCGTCGTTTCATCCACGGACCACAACCAGCAGCGCCCGTTTTCCGTATCGTTTCGGTATATGGCTGCCGCCGGTCTCGAGTCGAAGATGGCCGCGGCCGTGAGGTCTGTTAGAGGACGGAGCTACCATGTCGCTGACAAGCCTTACGGGTCGTTTTGAACTTAACTCAAGTCTTGCGTATTGTTCAAGTACCAGGGGATGACGGCATGGATTGGCGCCACGATCGTCGATTCACTTGTGGCGGTAGGTGCAATTGCGTCTAGACGGTCTAGAGGCGCAATTGATGATCCACATCAGTGCGTAGTGAATGGATGCCCATTTTCACTCCCTTACCAGCCTGCACATTTCGTTTCCCTCCTGTTGCTGGACCCACCCGCATGGCCATCACGCGTATGGTCAGGCCAGGAAGCTCGTCCCTCGCCATCCATATTACATTAACGTCCCGTTGCTTTTATCAGTTCATGAATTTCAGGGATTTGAACGCACGCACATAGAGCCGCACTCAACCCAAGAAGGATTCTGATGAATCGGTAACTCCTTCTGGATCAAGGACGCTGCTCGCAACCAAATGCGGAAAGCTTTAATTCGGGTCCAACGAGGAGGTTGGAAAATGGGGGCGAGGAAAGGCTGTAAGAACCCTCACCTCAGTGGTTCTCAAAACAAGTGACCCTGAGGTGCCGTTTGATACCTCCAGTTTCAGATCCCCACTACTCGTACGACATTATGCGCGATCCAGCCGAGCGCGAGTGTCTAGGGATAAAATCTCGCCAAGGTTCAAGCACCCCCAGGCTAGTCCACCCACAGGCTCTCAAGCATCACCATTCAAATGGCTTCAACCCAGGTGATTCGTTCACTCCGGGCTGTCTTCCACACTCATTTCTCCGCAGACTCGTAGCAACAACAATGCCGGACAAAAGCAGACTAATACCTCTGATACTTCCTCATCTACACGCCGGGAAATCAGGCCGTGCCGATATTGTCTTGGTATGAACCCTGGGTTGACCACAAAAAACAGTGCTGACTATTGTTCCCAGCTCGCTCGTTAAGATGTGGTACGAACACTCTGCGCATTCGACTTCTCATTGCTGATCATCCGTTCTCTTGACAGACTCGAATGGCTTGAGTCCGTGCACCAACTGCAAGGCGGATGGGTATGTGTGCAAATATGCAGCGGTGTCAGTTCCATTTTCTACGCTGTTTTTTGTCCGTACTAATATTGGTTGTGAGACCTTAGGCGTCTGAGATAGGCCACTACATTTCTTGCTGTTCAGTCTCCCCGAATCCTCTTCATAGACTATCGACGCGCACCAGACCTCAATACGTATATTGTTGCATGGACACTCTAGAACTTTGAAAACTGTCGAGGCAAATTTATTCAGTACAGTGTTGTGAGACGTTCGAACTACTGTAGAGTTTCATTCAATTCTCCGCGCTTGTGACCTGTGACACAAATTTTCGAACTTGGGTTTTCTGAAATTGGCCAGGCAGACTGTGACGCTAAAAAAAGTTCGGAAATGTTGTGGACTGTGAACAAAATTTCAGCCATCTATCCAGTCAGGCAAAAAATCACAAACCACTCTGCACAACAAAACTGCTCCAGAAAGCGGTTGAATTCACTTCAATGCACTCTTCTGGAGTCAGTTTTTGTTGCTCCAACAGTATGAAAGGAATGGATAGTCTTCCGGCCATCCTGTCTTCGTGTCTTGGAGCCAAATGCGCTGCGAGCGCAAAAAATTGGATTTTTCAACCATTTTCCGCAGACTTTGTGACTTTCTTGAGACATTCGGAAATCTGCTCAGTGACCTGTGACATGTTCGAAAATTTTCTGAAATTTTGAGGCCTGTGATGCGTGACATCCGAATTGAATGAAACTCTACAGTAGTACTTCGAATTCACATGGTTTTTCATGATCGAACATGCCTCGGTCATCTCGAAACTTTACCGCAGATCAAGGGCCCAGATGAATTGGCGGAATCTGGCGCCGAGAAAATAATAGATACATAAAGCGGGCCAAAGTTGGGCCAAAGGGGATTACGGAGACGCCAACTCGCACAGTGTTCCGTAGGGCTGCCACTTCGTGCTCAAAACTCAAAAGATGGTGCATCTGAAGATTCGTATTCGACGACACAACCATCTTGGAGGAACTGGTGCGTGTGCGTCGGTGTCAGCGAGTGGAAGTTCCGGGTAAGTAACCTCCAATGATGACCAATGACGTTGACAGCAAGCTCGAAGTGATCACGCTACTTGCAAACGATCTCTTTCGACCTCTTCCAGCTTGCTTCCAATGCTCAACCAACGCTGGAAGACCCGTATGTCTTGTCTGATCCTCAGACTTCAGTATCACTCCTAAAATCAGCGTTCGACATTCATGTCAATCTGGGTTGCTATATTACTGTACCATTTCGACCAAGTGTTCAGGTGACGGGTGACGGCCGTGTGTGAACTGAACACTTTTGGCCTAGGTGACGGTGACATTGCGATTTTTTGGCCTAAAAAGGCAAGAAAATGTCAAAAATTTATGGTCCGGCATTCGCCGGACTTCCTTATATGGTAATTTTGACGTGATTGCCGATCAATGAACACTTTGTCCAGTGAACTTTTGAGGTGACGGGTGACACCCCGTGAACAGTTGGTCGAAATGATACAGTATTCTGTTCTGTGTGCACATATAAGACCCCAGACGCCGTATTGTGGCAAGCAACAGCCCTATCTCGAAACTGGAGTCAGCGCTGCATTTTCTTGCCTATCAGACTCGGACTCCTTTCGCTCCCAGCGTTTGTTGCAAGCGTCTAGCTAGGCGCCAATCGCGTTGTCTTCGACAGCTGTTTGGTTTTCCGCTCTTTGGCCGCACACATCCGATCCCTACATGCATGACTGGCTCGGAGCTGTGTGTATCTGTTCCAGAAATTGACCAAAGCAAGCGAACGCCCTCGAATCCTTGAATGCGATTTGGATGAATAGTGGCTGCTACCGCTGCGGCCGCACGACGTAGGCGTGGCAAGTGTCACTCAGAAACCATGTCAGTGGGAATGGCGGGAGTATTTTTGTTCTTGATTGAAATCTGAGCCGCGGCGGTGATTCACAGCGCTTCCCCTAGATCAAGGCTAGCGGTACATTGGAATCCTACTCGGACCGCTCATCGTCATTGAATAATCGCACAGCTGGCGGATCTCGTTCAACACCAGCGATAATTCTCGATTGGTGCATCAGACATGAAGGATCAGAGGGTAAAATTCTTGAGGCAGGGCCTGGGAAAGAAGTGAAGTTGATGGTCATGGTGGAAATGAAACTGATCTGCTGTGGTTAGGTCATTCATTTTTACCATCGGCCCTGAACCACTCTGCAGATGAGTAATTAGTGGTCCACTCGAGAATCCGCTGAACCAGAAAAATCACACTAAAATCCAATCGAAGAACGTCCAATTGTCGCCTGGAAATGGAAGAAACCTGCCTAGACAGTTGCAAAATAATTCACACCACCTCATCAGATTCTGGAAGACTTGCAACCGAATGGGCGTCCGCGATAAATTACTCTGCGACCCCGCTCAGCTTATCAACACACCACCGTAGGTTGTGCTTCCGTTATTCCAGAACCGCCCGCCAGCTATATAAAGCAGAGCTGTGAATTCGGCGCCTATTCCGTCTTCCTTCCACCCTCACCATCGATGGACCTCCAACCACTTTCCGAACCAGAATTGAATCTTGTGTCGATGGCTCAAGGGGTGTGCACCCTTAAAATTTGGGACACTGGGTCGGAAAAGTGGATTAAGACCCTCCGCGACCCACCCACCCATTAGCCGAGCACTGCCACAGCACCGCCACCTTCCAAATCGAGTAATTTCCATCATTCTTGCCGCTTTTGCCGTTTAACCTTGGTTGAACCACACCTGGATGATGCTACAATAAAGCATGCTGTACTCTCCTGGTTAATTCACCAGTCAGAAAGAAAAGCCTCCAATGCTAATAAATGGGTTTCAAGCCAATTTGACGCCATTGATGTACCGCGAGACTGGAAATAGACGCCATCCAAGAGACCAGAAGAGCAAGATTTCGGCCTGTAAATATATATGGTGTTTTTGGATTTTTTTTTTATTGTCTAAAATGCATTTTCAACACATTTTGGACCAAGGTCGGAAAAGTGGAATAAGGTTACTCGGGACCCACCCACCTAGCCGATGTCTCGGCATTTGCCGATGCACACCCCCCCCCCTTGCAATGGCTGGGGCGGACACGTACGTTTCTCTGCTCTCAGTTGTTTTAATCTTAATGGCGCGGCATACGACAGATATACCGGCGCCTTTTTCCCTCATGCCTCGGGTTTCACGATAGACGGCGGCGTGTTTTGCAATGTCATCAATAACTTGCCGCTGGAACAGTCATCCGGTATCCCGTGTCTCTCCTGTTCAGTCTGAGTCCTCATGAGCGGGCAACAAGCAGAGTTTCGTCGAATTTCCCTCGAGGACATTAAACTGGGAAAAGAACTCCAGAACATTTCTGGCATCGTTCATCGGCGTAGCCAAAGCGCAGGTGTTCGCCGGATATACTCTGCCGAAATCCGTCCCGATCCTGCACCTGCGACTATTGCAATATACCAAGGAGACGCCGCGGAAGAGGTGACTTCACACAACGCTCCCTCGGTTCTGCAGTTTGAATAACCACTGCAGGAATGGCACCAAGATCTCACAAAATATGAAGCAATTCGGTGACTCGCAAACAAGTTTTTTTGTGATTCTCCCGGTCATTGAAACGAATTTCCGCAGACATCCAAATATCATGCAGCTGTACGGAATAGTGAGCACGAACGGGCTCCATGCGATAGTCTTCCATGATGGTTCGGTCCTAGTCCAAGTCTGATAGAAATTTGGGCTGATACTGCCCAATAGAACTGATCCCCTACAACGAATTTCTCGGACGTTTTCGGCATTCACCCATCTTGAGCGCATATTTGATCGGTCATTGTGTATGTACCGGTTCTTGTTGTTGATCGTCTCGGTATTCATGGAAGTTTATTCTCCAGACCGCCGAATTTGATGTAAGAGCTGGTATCAGCGAATATCCCTGTCCCATCTTGACCTACTGTTGGCAGGAGGCAACAAACTATCTCTCCTGTGTTTTCCAGCAACCACTGACGGTGAGACGTGCATGTTCTCTGCGTCTTTCCCTGACAAGTCGGTAAGGATTATGACGATCTGCCGGTATGGATACGACGCGCAACAGGTGAGGTCCGTCTGGATCTTGTCCACGGCTCGGAAATGGAATTCGAACATCCTTGGTGGAAGGTTCACCTCCTTCGTTCGGAGAACGTGCCATTGGATGACCCCAAGCAGAGGCCATAGTCATTTCCAGTCTAGACGAAGACAAATACCATGAGCTCTGTTCGATGCCTTCTATAGCACAGTATCGGACGTTCACTGTTTCGACTCAGGTGTCCATTCAGCGGGCGCCCATGATTTTCCAGTCGGATTCCAAACAGCAAATTTCTCTCGGGATCCCGGAGGCTCTTGATCTGGGACCCATTCAGTGGCGGAATTACGAAGTCCACAAGGGCGAAACACTTCCCAATTCCTGGATCAGGTACTTCAGCTTGAACACTCCCTTTCAATTTACTTCTCACATTGTTCATTTTGTTACTCACACCGGGAAGTGTCAACTTTCGGGTCCACTAAAATGCAACTTGAAACCAAAAATTTCAGATTGTGTAAAAAGTTGAGCTGAAATCAGTGCTGATTTTCAAAATTTCAGATTCAGTTTCAGGTGAGCTGAATTCAGAGTTGAAACTGGTAGAATCAGTTCACATTTCAGCTCACCCGAAACTGAATCTGATACATTGAATTTCAGAATTGATTTCAGTTTGCATTTCAGCTGCCCTGAAACTCGGGAATTTTACCCATGCCTACCATTAGGGGGGGAAATCCCCAGCCAAATGTTGCACATGGAAAAGATGGTCAACTTTCAGGTCAACTAAAATGTAATCTGAAACTCAAAGTTTCCGATTGAGATTCAGTTCAACTGAAATCAAAGCTGAATCTAATAATTTCAGCTCTGATTTCAGGCTGACTGAAACTCAAACTGAAACTAGTTGAATTAGATTGAATTTAAGCTGGACTTTTTTTCTAACCTGATACCTTGCATTTTGGTTCACCCTTCGGATTACATTTCAGTTGGCCCGAAACTCGGCAATCTCCGGTGTGACTCTTTTCAAGGTATGACTCCCACCAAGCATATAATCTTCACGTAGAATTACTGGTCGTGTCCTGGAGCAAATCCTCGAAGTTCTGGTTGGCGCAAGCAAATCACATTTTCACTCTCCTTGAGCCAAACTCGTATTTGGAGAATTATGGTGCGAATCTAACCAAGTTCGGAACTTTCGATATTTGATATATATAAGTACAGTCTTCCTGGATATGGCTGGTTTCATCCTTCGGTGTTTGGCAAACCCTTTCAATACTCCGTGTTCGTTTGTCCACCTGAAGATTTCCGCACCGGAGCAAGTTCATTTCGGTGGCCCAGTTGTCCTGCCTATTGGTCGCTCGATCCATCTGGTGCTACTCGTCTCAGCCCCGAAGATGCCAAAGTACTTGGCTTTGCCGCGACTCACATTGAACCTGTCATACGCGGAGGATCTTGGGACGGCGGTGTTTACGAAGGACTAGAAAAATTTCATAGAGCCAAAGGGTTTGATCCATACAGTCAGGACATAGCGATACACCTCGGCTGCCCGCTGTTTGAGGTTTTGAGTGAGGAAGTTGACGTATCGACGTATAATGAGGGTGAGTTTAATTTGAGCAATTCATTAGATTTCAACTAACATTTCAAAGCTGATAGCTGGTGCCGTTTGAAGAACCCTGCGCTTTGTGAAGTATTCGGTCACTACTTAGGGTGATCCTCTAGTTCGAAACCAGACCGGGGGTCTGAGATCAACAACGGAAGGCGCAGCTTTCGGCGGGCACTTCACAGTTTGAAATTGATCAGTATAATATTATTTTGCTGCTGCGAAACTTGATTTCACGGAGGTTTCTTTTGAATAAAGAGATTTTACCGCGCGGTAAAGTGTGGATACCTCGGTTCGACATCACAGTTTGCAATTGATCTGCATAATAACTTACGACGTTTGGGCTAGCGATGGGGATGGTGATTGTACTTGGCGCAGTTCCTTTGCGGCACTGTTGTAGAACTAGAGGAAATGAATGTTGCTTGAGCCGCAAATTTTGTTCACAAGTTGATCGAACTTCTATTTTCTACAAGGTCTCGCACGTAGACTGAATCAGGTGGTGTCGTGTTCGAATGCAGTCCATGCACAGAGAAGCAGGCGGAGTCGTTGCTAACACATAATTTCAGGCGATATGAGTTTCAGAAATTCAATTCATCAACCACAATCGGTCCAGAAGTACTGAGTCATCTTCTGCGTGTCCAACGTACCGTTCCTTGGCATTCTCTCGGCTACTTAAATATCGCGCCGATTCAGAACACTAATAAGCCCGCCACACTTGCTTTGTAAAAGCTCATCTATCGTCCGGTGAAGAACGGGGACGAATTCAGTTGTGATTCTCAATTATTTCCCTTCCGGCCTCTTATCTGCTACTGATCTAATCACATTGGACGACGGGAAGACAAAAACAGGTCCAACGGCGTTCTGAGGCTATACTGTCTTATCTGCTAAGGATACGACGGACAGGGATCTGAGTTGATTTTTAAGGCTCAGTATTATCCTGGTTTGTATAAAAGCGGGCACATATTGCACCAATCGCCAATCGAACATCGGCAACATGTTTAACTTTAAAGCCCTCTTCACTGCTACTCTCCTCGCAGCTACGGCTACCACGACCTGGGGAAAGGCTCAGGTCATTCTCTACGGTAGTAGCGACTGCACCGGCTCAGTCAACTCGGGCACCATCGGATTGCACACTGGAGTGTGCCACAGTGCGTTTATGTTCCCGCTCATCGCGTTGATGGTTTGAATTGATTGACTTGTATCGGTAGGCACGTACGTCACCGCCGAAGGCGAAGCTGGGTACGCCAATTCAGCCCATTTCTATACCGACGGGGTGGAAGAGTCGTACGCTTTCTGTGAGTCGCATCCAGCTCCATCACTGGATGTGACTGAATGTTATATTTGCCACGCTAGATCCTGAAGATAACTGCGGAGGACAGGGGGCTGCAGGGGAAATCGCGTCTAGTTGCTTCAAGAATATTGGCGATTACAAGAGCTTCATGAAGGCTGCCTGAGACTTACTCGCTACTCAAATGCGATTCAAGCGAGGAAATAATGGGAATACATTTGCAAGGAATCTATTAAGAATGTTGAATTTGTGTGTACCTGTACGAGTTGTCCTGTTTGATGAAAAAAACCGGGAATAATTGAACTCTATAAATCAATTCTTTCGCGAGCTCGGCTTCATTGCCGGTTGAAACTCAGCTCAGTTTCGATTTTGGTTGCGAGAATGAGTAGGTCTCGGCGGACACGGCATTAGCCCAAGGCACAAGCGACAAAGCAAGTTCCTAACCAGAAAAGACAAGAAAACAGAAGAGCTGTCTGAATACAAAATATTCCTTTCTGGAAATGTCCCAGACTGCAGCGAATTTCCCCTCAGTTTTTTTCACGTCCTGGATAGAGAGTTCCGCAAGCGCATTGAACTGCCTTGTCGAGATTGAGACAGAGGTTTGTTGGAATTTGGTTTGTGTTACGAGCTGAAAACAAATATCTGGGCAATGGGCACACTCTCAGGTCAATACCTATGAGCGTATAAATAGAAAGGAGAACGACTGAGAGTCCTTCGAATGGCAGGGCCGACTGCAGAGTGAATCGCAGATTCGAGATGTCGTAATTCTCACGGCTGAGCGCTGAACCATGATCTTTGTCGCAGCTGAATATCGCCGATAGCAAAAGGCTGCGCTAGAATGAACTGGACTGATCTGGTAAAAAATTAAAAAAAGGACTGTGGGGCTCTTCGTTTTCCAACACTCATCTGGGCAGCTGAGACAGCTGGTTGCAAATGTGGGAGGGGCTGGAATGGCGAGAATGCTCAAGACGAAAACATCCTCACCACGCCGGCACTGAATCAACTCATTTCTGCCGTCTTCAAATGAAAGAAATTTTAAATATCTACAGATTCAGGCAAACTCTGGTCAAAAACTTTTCAAGAAAATGTTTCGCACCCTCGCTGAGCTCTTGCAAGCGTTCGGAGTATTATAGATGGTGCTTAGTGACCAACAGACCCGTTGCTTCAACGGTTTTTTCAGCTCGAGGGGAAGTTGAAATCGGTATTATTCAACATCGAACTGAAATGCTTACAATCAATCCTTCCAGTGGTAAGAATAGTGTTACTGTATCTTTCCCTTCAAATCGGTAGTCACGCGTCACGCACCCCTGTGTCGATCACGAACTTCGGTCGAGGTCACGCATCACGCAGGCCTCTGTCGAACCTCCAAACCGTCACGCAGCCCCCAAAATTGCCCAAAAAATGTCAAAAAGGCGAAATTTTCCAAATTTTTTGTTCCCAAACACCGAAATTCTCGAAGTGTCACGCAAAAATTTTGCCATTACCGAAATGTCGAATCGCTAAATTGGGTCACGCGTCACCCCCCATGTCGAATTGAAGGAAAAGATACAGTACATTGGAGATATATCCTCCGTGGCCAACAGATCTTTCAGGTGCGGCAAGTCGGTCCTTTCGGCTCTTGCCCATGAGCACGAAGTTGAATATGCCCAAACTGAAGGATGTCAGAAGCAGTAAGGAGCTCAAACAAGTATTAAATGGGTAGGTCAGACACATACCTTGGATTCGGTGTTCGCAGCTGAAAACAGTTGAAGCGTCTGCAGAATAAAAAGGCGTCATCTTCCATATGGATTCATGGAACTCGAACCCATCCTAAGCATTTTGGCACACTGAAGACGGGCCATTATTACCTAGTTGATGCTCGGTGACTGGCAACAGGTCCCTCAAATTGCGTCCTGCGAGTTGTTGATATACTTCTCATCCTTGGTGAACATCAAGAGGGTAAAGGGCACTGTTAGCAGTAAGCACCTGGTGGTAGCCCAGATCTGTACTATTGAAGCCGCTGAACGAGGTCGTAGAGTTGACTGAAGAAAAAAGACATCAAGAGCCTAGCTACGGATCTCATGGGAATGGAACCCATGCACGTAGACAATTTTTACAGCCAATGAGCAATGACGCATGGTTGGGCAACAGATCCCTTGAATTGCTTGTTGTGAGTAGCTTTTTTGTCTGCCTAATAGGTGCAGCGACGATAAGGGCGCAGAACTTGAACATAAAGGAAGGAAGTCGCCGGCCTTGAACGCCGGTGGAAAATATTGAGCTCAGGACCGCCTCGCAGGCCTACTTTCGAGTCGGATGTTCGTCGTCGCCGCTGAAAGGTTATAAAGTCAGCAAGAGAAAAAGAAGGCTTTCGCAATGGCCACGGATCCCACGGGAGTTGAACATTTCATAGAGCCAAAGGGTTCGATCTATGCAGTCAGGACATGGCGATACACCTCGGCTACCCGCTGTTTGAGGTTTTGAGTGAGGAAGTTGACGCATCGACGTATAATGAGGGTGAGTTTAATTTGAGCAATCCATTATATTTCAACTAACATTTCAAAGCTGATAGCCGGTGCCGTTTAAAGAACCCTGCGCTTTGTGAAGTATTCGGTCACTACTTAGGGTGATCCACCGGTTCGAAACCAGACCGGGGGTAACTTTGAGATCAAGAACGTACTGCGGGCACTTCACAGCTTGAAATTGATCAGTATAATATTATTCTGCTGCCGCGGAACTTGATTTCAGGGAGGTTTCTTTTGAATAAAGAGATTTTATCATGCAGTAAAGTGTGGGTACCTCGGTTCGACATCACAGTTTGCAATTGATCTGCATAATAACTTACGACGTTTGGGCTAGCGATGGGGATGGTGATTGTACTTGGCGCAGTTCCTTTGCGGCACTGTTGTAGAACTAGAGGAAATGAATGTTGCTTGAGCCGCAAATTTTGTTCACAAGTTGATCGAACTTCTATTTTCTACAAGGTCTCGCACGTAGACTGAATCAGGTGGTGTCGTGTTCGAATGCAGTTCTTCCACAGAGAAGCAGGCGGAGTCGTTGCTAACACATAATTTCATGCGATGAGTTTCAGAAATTCAATTCACCAACCACAATCGGTCCAGAAGTACTGAGTCATCTTCTGCGTGTCCAACGTACCGTTCCTTGGCATTCTCTCGGCTACTTGAATATCGCACCGATTCAGAACACTAAGCCCGCCACACTTGCTTTGTAAAAACTCATCTATCATCCGGCGAAGAACGGGGACGAATTCAGTTGTGATTCTCAATTATTTCCTTTCCGGCCTCTTATCTGCTACTGATCTAATCACATTGGATGACGAGGAGACAAAAACAGGTCCAACGGCGTTCTGAGGCTATACTGTCTTATCTGCTAAGGATACGACGGACAGGGGTCCGAGCCGATTTTTAAGGCTCAGTATTATCCTGGTTTGTATAAAAGCGGGCACATATTGCACCAATCGTCAGTCGAACATTGGCAACATGTTCAACTTCAAAGCCCTCTTCATTGCTACTCTCCTCGCAGCTACGGCTACCACGACCTGGGGAAAGGCTCAGGTCATTCTCTACGGTAGTAGCGACTGCACCGGCTCAGTCAACTCGGGCACCATCGGATTGCACACTGGAGTGTGCCACAGTGCGTTTATGTTCCCGCTCATCGCGTTGATGGTTTGAATTGATTGACTTGTATCGGTAGGCACGTACGTCACCGCCGAAGGCGAAGCTGGGTACGCCAATTCAGCCCATTTCTATACCGACGGGGTGGAAGAGTCGTACGCTTTCTGTGAGTCGCATACAGCTCCATCACTGGATGTGGCTGAATATTACATTTGCGATGGTAGATCCTGAAGATAACTGCGGAGGAGGCGGGGCTGGAAGGGAAATCGCCTCTGGTTGCATCACGGGCATCGGCGATTACACGAGCTTCATGAAGACTGCCTGAGACTTACTCACTACTCAAATGCAATTCAAGGGAGGATCTAATGGGAATATATTCGAAAGAGATTCATTAGGGATGTTGAATTTGTGTGTACCTGTATGAGGTTGACTTGTTTGATGAAAATAAATTGGACTCTATAAATCAATTTCTTCACGAGCTCGGTTTCATTGTCGGTTGAAACTCAGCTCGGTTCCGCTGTTGGTTTCGAGGATGATTAGGTATCGCCGTCTTCAAATGAAAGAACATATCCACAGATTTAGACAAACTCTGGTCACAAACTTCACAAGAAAATGTTTCGAGGCGGGTTGTGAGGGACTTGAACACTCACTGAGCTCTTGCAAACGTAACGGACCCGTTGCTTCAACGGTTCTTTCAGCTTGAGGGGAAGTTGAAATCGAGATATTATTCAACATCGAACTGAAAGGCTTGCAATCAATCCTTCCAGTGGCAAGAATGGTGTTACAATTCGAGTGCTAGCCGGATATTCGAAAGTGACGCGAGATGAGGGCGAGATAGCAGGTTTCTGGATCTCACGACAACCGAACCCGTGCACGAAAGCATTTCCCAAATCCTAAACGCTCGCATGGTGGCCAACAGATCCCTGGATTCCTTGGTGTCTCGGTGCTTTTCTTTGTTGCATCTGAGTACATAGTTGAATACTTAGGCACAGAGGTAGAGGTAGAGGGCGCAACTGGCAGTGAGATCTAGTGAAAGGCTACACGGTTGGACCAATATTATTGAATTCACGACGCGCCGCTCAATCCAGGTGGAATCATCCACTCTTCGCTGTTGAATTCGGTTAATTATTGTAGATTTCGTTGGTACGACAAAAGATGAATATATAGCATTCGTCAACCATGGATCCCTCGTGAATCGAACTCGTGCACGAGAGCATTGAATTCAGCTGCGGCAAGTCAGTCCTTTTGTCTCTTGCCCATGGGCACCAAGTTGAATCTGCTCAGACCGAAGGATGTCAGGAGCCGTAAGGAGCTCAAACGAATATTGAACGAGTGGATCTGACAAATATTGAAACACACCTTGGATTCGGGTGTTCGCAGCTGAAAGCAGTTGAAGCGTTTGCAGAATAAAAAGGCGTCATCTTCCATATGGAATTCATGGGAATCGAACCCACCCTGAGCATTTTAGCACACTGAAGACGCGGAATTATCACTCTGGCTGATGCTCGGTGACTGCCAATGGCAACCAGTCCCTCAAATTGGGTCCTGTAAGTCGTTGATATACTTCTCATCCTTGGTGAACATCAAGAGGGTAAAAGACACTGTTAGCAGTAAGCACCTGGGACTGAGAGCGGTAGCCCAGATCTATACTATTGAAGCCGCTGAACGATGTCGTAGAGTTGACTGAAGGAAAGAAAGAAAAAAAACATCAAAAGTCTAGCCATGCATTTCACGGGAATGGAACTCGTGCACGTAGAGCATTTTCACAGCCAACGAGCAATGACGAATGGTTGACGCTCGGTGGGCAACAGATCTCTTGAATTGCTAGCTCTGAATAGCTCTTTTTGTGTCTGCCTAGGTACAGCAACGATATGAGCGCAGAGCTTGAACATAAAGGAAGGAATCCGCCGGCCTTGAACGCCAGTGGAAAATATTGAGCTCAGAAGGTTTCCTTTCGATTCGGATGTTCGTCTTCGCCGCTGAAGAGTTATAGAGTCAGCAAGATAAAAAGAAATCATCCGCCACTACCACGGATCCCACGGGAGTTGAACCCATGCACGAAGAGCATACAACGACGACATCATCTCGATAGTTGGCGCTCGGTGGCCAACAGATTCTTTTTCAATGTGTGATGAGCGGTCTTTTAATCTTGCCTATGGACAGGCCGGATATGAGTATCGAACATGGAAAGACGTCAGGGTCAGGCGATCGACGGCTGGGGCCAAAATTTAAATCTCGGACTTACTAGCGCAGCCCAGGACGCGGGGGGTTCGCGCGCAATTCGATTCGGACGTCCACAGCGGAATGTGCCGCTTGTGGAGATTAATGCGAGAGAAAAAAAACGAATTGGAAGCGAGTGGGATGGATCCCACGGAAACGAACCCATGCAGAGACTTGTGACCAATAATGTCGATGGTTGACGCTCGGTGGCCAACAGATCCATTGAATTCCTAGCTGCGAGCCGGTTGTTTTCTTTGCCGCTTTGGGGTGCCTGAATTTGAATCAATGATTGAATCATTATCGCTGCAGTGCAATGAGTTCCAGCAAGCCGCATTAATATGGAACTCACTAGACAAAAATGGCTGGCTGAACGCGTTGGTGAGTCGTCGTGGGCGTTGCGGTCTAAGGGCTGATGTCAAAAAGGTTCCAACACAGTGGTTATCCATGGGTTTTGAGGGATTCGAACCCTCACCGAACACTGATGCGAGCCATGTGGATCATCAAAATGGTTCGTACTCGGTGGCCAATAAACCCGTTTCGTGGGTAGCGTGAACTTGAGTGACTTGAGAGTGTCTCCGGCATGGGTAGGAGGAGGTGCGCGCCGAAGCTGTGTCGAGCTAAAGGAATAGTGAATCTTGAACTTGAACTGACGAGAATCCGTTCTTCAGTGGAGGTTCAAGTCGAGAACTCGACCGAATCGGATTTTGGCAAGCAAATGTGGGCCGACCAAAAAAGACACAGCGGGCAGATCATGGATCTCAGGGGAATCGAACCCATGCACGCAGAGCATTTACACTTTGGGCAAACCACTGGTGAATGGTTGGCGCTCCGTGGCCAACAGATCCTCCGAGTTGCAGGCTACGAGTCGGTGGGTTTCTTTCTTGCTTACAAGCGAGTATATGTCGCCCTTGAAGGCGAGAGGTAACGAAGATGCCAGCTGAGAACCAGGTGATGCCTGGGACTAAAAGTTTAATATCGCCCTTTAGAAGAGGGAACCAAGGTCCTCTTTGGTCGGTTATGCGAATCGCAGCTGAGCGTTGAACCAAAAACGGTGTAGACTGCAGCTAGCCTATGGATCTCATGGGAATTGAACCCATTCACGCCGAGTACGGGTATTAGAACGTCCTTGGAGCGCTGCATGCCAAAGTTGATGCTCGGTGGCTAATGGATCCATTGATTTCCTCAGTATGAGCGCGGTTTCTTCGTCACTTTGGAGCCTCTGAATATCAGCCAGCGGCTTTGTCGGCACGGAAGGCCAGTGGGTTATGCATTGCGCAGTCGCGGAGAACGAGCAATGAATCGGACCGCATCGGTATTCTCGATGTCCAGAAGTTCTCTTGCTGGCAGTCGGTTTGCGTCCTCGATGCAAAGCGCGGCGGTGTCGTCGCTGTGGCTGGAAATGGGGTCGCTGTCAGCGCTGATGTCACCACGTCATCAATCTGACACATTGATGACACCGCCTCAGACGGTCATTGCACTTGACGCTCGACGCTCAATTCCTCTCTTGCCAATGCTCTTTCTCGACACAAACCCGCTTATAGACGACGACCGAGCCTTAGATTCACTGAAAGAAACTAAGGAACGACACGCGGCTTGATGTTTGCGGAATCGTTCTCCTTTGCAGTGAATTCATCTACTCCTCCGAGTCGTCTTCGTGAACTGTACTTCACGATGAATCCACCACCTCGGCGGGCGCTGTGTCGGCTGAAAACGCCACCTCTGACTTGTTTTTGACGCAGGTGCTGTCCAGCACCACTCCCGTGGCCGAGGCGACACACATATTCGTCGCCGTGCAGCACGGCGACATGGTGCGAACGCGGGTCACAGCAGCGGGCGGAGAGGTCGATCGCGCTCGTTTGGACACGGTGCGTGTTCCCGTTCATTTGTGAGAGTGTGGGTGGCGTCCTCCTCGCGACGTCGATCCCCCGGCCACGCAGAGTCTCGTGTCTCTGACAGACGCTGGAATCCCCCCTGCGCGACCTCGATATCGCCGCGCTGTCGCCTTGGTACGATATGGTATCACAGGGGTGGGCGCAGTTGATGCGGTGGACGCGGAGGCAGGGAGCCCCGTGCTGCGTGCGGGAGACGGCGAGGAGCCAAGGCGCAGGTGCGCTCCAGGCGGATGCGGAGGGGCGGGGGTGGAGGCGCAGGCGGACGGGGTCGACGTTGTCGACGCGCTGCGTGTGGCGGGCGGGAGCAGCAAGGGGGCAGAGGCTGAGGCGGTGCCCAGGGTACGTGGCGCTGAGGCGGGGGGCGATAGCAAGGAGGGCGGAGGCGTGCGAGGACTGAGGCAGGGAGCAAGGGCGCGTGGGTGCCGACGAAGGTCGAGGCAGGCGTGAGGGGGGGAGGCGGTGCGCGCGTGCGTGCGAGGCAAGGTGGACGGTGCCCAGGGGACGAGGCGGGGCGGGGAGCGCTGCTCGAGGTGAGGAACCCGAGGCGGGGAGGCGAGTCCTCAAGGCAGACGGGGCCTGAGGAGAGGCGGAGGGAACGCGAGACGGCTCCAGGAGGAAGGTAGGACGAACCGTGCAGCGTTGCACGAGCCGGGAGCGGGGAGTGGTGGGATTGTCCGAGGGGAGGTCGCGAGCGTGGATCTGACCTGGGGAGGTTGCTCAAAGCGAGGGGGTGACGGATGTGCGGGGACGGGTGGTAAGTGCGAGCGCGAGGCAGAGGCCGAACGCTTTCGCCCCACGACCACGACCGGCTCTCCTCGACTGGGGCGCTTCCTCGCCACCCCGCGAACCCACTGGACCGCCATAAAGGCGTACCGCCTCTTCGTTGATGCCGGCGCGCCGAGCTGGCCAAGCTTCTCCGAGCATTTCGAAGGAACCAATCCTTTGGGATTGTGAGCATTGCCCGCAATGAAATATGACGCTTTCCAGCTACGTTTTGCTTCGTGTTATAAGCTTCGTCAACGCTGGGCATTTGCGATTCGACAACATGCAAACTAACTCAACGTCTGGTGAGCGATATGATTCTACATACGTCCGAGCAAAATGGTGGGCGCTCATAACACAATACCGGTGCATCGGGATATAGGGAATGAATATTTCTTGTATTGTGAGTACTATTGCAGACACGCCAGGCTCAGATTTTCAACGCTTTCATCTGTTAGTTTCTATGATTTGTAGCTCTTTTTCGATGCTGAAAACTGATCGTCCAAAAGGGCTTGTCCTAATGTTTGACAAAAGAACCTCATTTGTGGAGCATTTAGACTTGGTTCAAACCAGTGTATAATATTGATCCTTGAAACATAATGCTACCAATACTTGATTGGTCGTCGAGACCACGCTGTCATTTCGGGATTGTCGACCAATCCGTCCCAAGGAGAGTAACTGGGAGTCCAAGTCGCCGGATAATCAAGGGATACAACTAGCCCTGTGTGGAGAAATTGGCGAAGACTGGGCATAATATCGACCGTCATCGCTCTGTCGAATTTGATTTCCACATGTCGAAGCAAGGGTTTAAATTCTAGCATCCTGGCCGTGATAAACCCCAGTACAGCAGTATCCGAGATACTGTAACCTCGCTCGATAGCGATATGATGGAGAGCAGGACAAAGTCCCGGAGTGGCCAGAACTTCCAATGTCGCATCATCAATGTCAATAGGTTGAGGCGCCTCGCTCATGCGGATGTCACGAATACTGAGGTGCCGCATTGTAGGTGGCAGACTACGAAGGATTTGGTGGAGGAAGGATAGCGGAAATACATTGCTGTTTATTTGAAAACTTTCCAGGTGGGTGGAACGCATAAAAAATTCGACGAGCGTGGTGCGATACAGGCCCTCTCCAAAGGAGCCGAACAACGTGAAATTGCGCAATTCAGGTAAGGAGAGATGATTCAATAATACCGACACCGCAGGACCAACGGATGAGTTACAGCGTATGGCGAGTGTGTGAAGGAAAGGGAGCTCGACGATGAGAGATTCCACCGCAGATGTCTCGGAGATAGTGTCAAGCAGCAGTTCGCAGGACCGCAGCTGTAAACACATCGAGATGATCGGTGACACCATTTCGCTGGTGCATCCCCGCGTTTCCGGTCCACCAATTGTCAGTGTCGTCAACTGGTTCCACGGAACGGGCCATCTTTCGCGGGCGAACAGACATGCGGGCACAGAAAAACTCGTGATACGAGCTCCCTGGAGCATCTCGAAGGATCCGCATGGGGCAATTGGGAAGGGACCAACGTCGCAATGGAATGCGATAGATTCCAGCTCCGGCATGTCGACGTCAATGTGCGAGATCATGTCGAATATCACCGAAGGAGGGACCCAGAAGTGAATATGCTGCCAACGCGCTGCAAATGGAGTGAGGGCCTGAACGAATTGGACAGTGGTTGATGGATCATCGTCATAAGCCATGGCGCCGTGTAGCGAAATTGACAGCGGACATTGGCCGGAACGGCCCAACCACGTTTGGGTGGTCTCCAAGCGCTGCACCACTTTATCATTGTAAACTGCGTCAACGTTGTACGGCGTTGGCCACGCTGATGGCTTTTGTGGCTCAGCCACATGCAGACTGGACCAAAGCCTGGGTGTGGCGATCGAAATGGCCCGCCAAGCGCTGCAGATACGTCCGAGGAGGATGGGCGCCTCCGTGGCGCTCATAACACAATTCCGGTGTGTCGGCATACACGCGATGAATATCTCCTGAATTATGTCGAGCGGTAACCGACGGAAAGGCGAGATGAGAGCCCGGTGAGCTTCCGCATAGGATTGCAGGCCTTTGCGCTCTTCGACCAATCTGTCGATAGATCTCTGGAGATCTGCAATTTCATCGTCTAAGCTTTTGATTCGAAGAGTGGGCTCGACGAGGAGGGAGCGAATCTCGAGGACCTCCTGGTCTGTGGGGCAATAGTTGGTTCCCAATCGCAAAGCAAATGGAGAGGACATCAAGGCAGACGACAAGTGTAAGCGAGGGTGGCGGTGCAGCTTCATTTCTTCCTAGCCACGCGTGACGTCGTCGATCACTATCCCTGACTGTCGCACCAAGCTTAAGATGGACCGACGAGAGACACGATGCCGCCTTATCGCTATTCCCTGCAATATGCAGACAAAAAATCCTCCAGGCTCACATACAGCACAGCGATCCCAACTCGAAGAGTGCAGCTTGAACGCTTCCGTTTCCTTCTCGTCATCCTGGTCACCGTGCGGTCGCTGTCGGCCACCTTGCTAGCGGCTCTCCTTGAGTGAGGGAATCACGTCCCATTACTAGAAGGACAATCGTTTTCCGACAATCTTATGGCTCGCCGATCATTTGCCTCGTGTCGTCGACTCGGACATCTAGATGGTCAAAGGATGGTGCATGTACGACAGCAGAAGAACACTACAGAGATTCTCAGGCGAGCACTTGGGCTGTATTCTGGACGACAAATAAATCTGATGCTGTGTCGACCTCTGAAGACTGAATTCTCCAAGGGGCTCATTCTGCAGAATCAACACCGTCTTTTCCTCTACTTCATCTGATTCTCACGACAAATATCTAACATCCCAGTTACTACGATCGGGCGCGTCCCTGATCTTCGAGGACCGCCTGATATCCTAGTGTCTGCCCTCGACCGCTTTTCATTTGTTGAGCAAAGCAAATCGCGGATAAGTTCTGCGAAATCGTCGGTACTGCACAGGTTTCCTAGTTTGCTTTTCCCTATGTCGTCTGAGAACGAACATATTTGCTAAACCCGCTGAACTAGTATTCTGGTGAGGATCTGTCTATTGCCGCGATGACCATTCTGCCCATCACCAACTGTTCGCACCACACAAGCTATTGGCGCGATATTGTACGCTGCGCTTTCTTGCTTATCAGGGTCCTTTTGCTCTCCGCGCTCATTACAAACGTCTAGGCAGGCGCCAGTCGCGTCGTTGTTGACAACTGATTGCTTTCCCATAGAACACTCCTTGACCACACACACGCCCATTCATGAACGACTGGCTCGGAGCTCTGTGTATTTCTGAAATTGGCCAAAACAAACGGACTCCCTTGGACCTCCTTGAATGCGATCTGCATAAATAGTCGTGAATTCGCGCCAACAGACTGTAAGTATGTTCTGTGGGCAGGTCCATTGCACCGCTGCGACTCGCACAGGCGGCAACTGAATCAATCAAAACATACCAGTGGGAATTGTTGCATATTTTTGCTGTTGATTGAAATCTAGGCCGCGGCATAGACGCTGTGTTCTTTAGCGCCTCCGCTCTAGATCAAAGATACCGGTGGGTTGGATTTCGGCTGCATTTCATCTACTTATGCTCCTCGTTCCATTAAAATTATTCCAGAAGCGGCGGATTTCGTATTTCTCGATTTGACACTGCACCGAGCCTGAAAGTCGTAAATTTTTGAAACCAAAATCCTTCGGGCCCCGGGAATGTCAGATCAGAAGTGAGGAATCCAGGCTGCTGTTAACGGTGGAGATGGGAACTGACATTTCGTGTTCAGGTCAGTCATCTATCAGCGATTTATGTGCGCCCCGAGCGGTTCCGCAGGTGAGAATAATATGCGGTCGACTTGGTCGTTCACTGACCAAAAAATCGTAGTACATAGGATTCAATTGAAGTGCCTCGAAATAGAAGCCCATTCTGAGACTCGCCTGAGACAGTTGCAAAAATCGAGTTTCGCATGGACGTGGCTCCGAGAACAACGCTATGTACAATAGCGCTTCACGCCATCTCATCAAGAGCCCGAGCTGAAAATTGTCAGCCAAAAAGGCGCGCGCGATAAATCGAATTACTGTTGGTCAGCTGCGTTCCCTGTTATCGACCCACGACCTTTCTAATTTAGGACCGCCTGTTAAGTATATAACGCAGAGCTATGAGTTCGGCGCCTATTCTGTCTTCCTTTCTCCCTTCACCACCGATGCACCTCCAACCACATTGCGAATCAGAATTCAATGTTGCGTCGACCACTCGAACGACCGATTCGGAGTCAGCCGTGTATGTTTCTCTTGCCTCAGCTGTTTTGATATTCAATGCCCGTGCATGCGACAGACACGCCGGCGCCTTCTTTCCTGACGCCACGGGACTCATCATTGGCGGGGGCGCGTTCACCAGCAATGTCATCAACAACATCTACAATTGGCCTCAGGAACAATCGTCCGGTATATCATGTCTCTCCTCGTTACTATCAGTATTCATGGCCGACCTAAAGCAGAAATTCACAAAATGGGGGAATATACAGGCGCCTTCTTCCCCCATGCCGCAGGATTGACCATAGGCGGTGGTGTATTTGCATGTAACGTCACCAACGTCTATAATGAGCAGTTTTCCGGTACATGCTCTTCTCGTTATTTCGTCAGTACTCATGTGTGACAAGCAGAATTCCGGAGAATTCCACTCGGGGATATAAAACTAGGAAAAGAGCTCAAAAACATACTTTATTCTGACACCCTTGATCCCCAGAACCGAGAGGCGAGTGTTCGCAGGATGTACTCTGCCAAAATCTGTCCCGACCCTGCCCCTGTTACTGTCGCGATATATCAAGGACACGGCGCAGAAAAAGTGAGTCACAAAACTCCCTAGATTCTTCTTCTGAGCAACTGCTGTAGCACTGGCGCCAACATCTCGCCAAATATGAGACAATTCGGTGACTCATAAGATGTGTCTTGTAACTCTCCTATTCACGAGGCATGGATTCACTCAGACATCCTAATATCATGCAGCTTTACGGATTGGCGAGGAGCCCATCGATCCACGCAATGGTCTTCCATGATGGTTGGTCCAAATTTCCGAGGTGTTCGGGCTGATACTGCGAATAGAGTTGATCCCCTACCGTCAATTTCTCAGACGCTTTCAGCACTCATCTATCTTGAGCACATACTTGATCGGTTATTGTGTATGTATTGTTGGCCGTTGTTGCTCGCCTCAGCACTCATGTATCCGTCCGTGTTCGTAAGGCTACGGAATTTGATGTATGTCGGCGAAGGTCCATATGCTATGTCTCACCGTACCATTGGCAGGAGGCAATCAACTATCTTTCGTTTGTTTTTCAGAAACCACTGATCGTGAGTGTCTCAGATTTTCACATCTGTCCTTGACATTTAGTTCAAACCTCAAGGATTACGACAATCTACCGGTATGGATACAGCCCGCAACAGGCGAGGTCTGTCTAGATCTCGTCCAAGGCCCGGAAACGGTCTTCAAACACCCTTGGTGGAAGATTGATGTACTTCGTTTGGATAATGTATCATTGAACGAGCCTGACGCAGAGGCCGTGGTCATTTCGACTCTAGAGGAAGACAAATACCATCAGCTCTGTTCCATGCCTTCGATAGCACAGTACCGGACATTCACTGTTTCCACACAGTTGCGCATTCAGCAGAAACCGATGATTTTCCGACTGGATTCCAAACAGCAGACGTTATCCAGGATTCCGGCGGCTCTTGACCTAGAACCTGTACACTGGCAGGATTATGGAGTCCAAGAAGGAGACATCCTTCCTAATTCCTGGATAAGGTATTCAACTTGAACGCTCCTGTTCAATTTACTTCTCACATGATTTGCTGTTCCGTTTTCAAGATATCACTCCTCCCAAGCATCTGATCTTCGCCTCGAATTATTGATCTTGTCCTGGAACGGATCCTCAAAGTTCTGGATGGCACAAGCGAATCACATTTTCGCTCTACTTCAAACAACCTCACACTACGAGGATTATGGTGGGAATCAGCTAAGTTAGGGTGCTTCAATATTTAATCTACTCAAATAGTCATCTTGGACATGGTGTCTTTCATCCTTCGATGTTTACCCAACCCTGCCAATCCGCAGAAGCAGGAAGGGTATCTATTTGTTTGTCCACCTGAAGATTTTCGCACCGAAGAAAATTCATTTCAGTGGCCCATGTGTCCCGCGTATTGGTCGCTTGATCCATCTGGTGCCGTTCGGCTGAGCCCAGAGGATGGCGAAATACTTGGGTTTGCCTCAATTCACCTTGAAACTGTCATGCATGGGGGGTCATGGGATGGCAGTGTTTACAAAGGACTACGACAATTTCACCGAGGCAAAGGGTTTGATCCACTCAGTCAAGAAATCGCGAGACGCCTCAAATACCCGCTGTTTGAGCTTTCAAGTGAGGAGATTGCTTCGTTAGCATATAACAAGGGTTAGTCTGCTTTAATCAAATCCTTACATCCCCACTTACCTAGTTGAATCAGTTGATGGCTGGTGTCATTCGGAGGATCCTACGTTGTCAAGTGTTGAATCATTATTTGCGAAGCCCGGATCCTGAGTGTAAATGAAGCAAGAAGTCGGGAAAAGGTGTAAGGAGAGGAGATACGTATGAGAAGAAGTTGGTCGATTTCGGTCAAATCTTCAACATTCGTAATCGTCCATACACTTAACATTGTCCTAGAGCCAAATTACCCCGAAAAATTACATCTTTTTGTCTTGCGAGCTTTTTTTGAGCGAATTTAACAAGGGTCTTGTGAAATTTTCGTCTCGCCTTTCAGTCTTGTGAGCTTGTAGCCTTTTCGCGTCTTTTTGGTCTTGTACAGGATCAAAAGATAGCTGTCAAAAGTCTGATAAGTTATGCGCCAATCAAGTTGAGATGGATACCAATAGCTTTCGATCGAACAAAGCCCCTTCCCCCTGCGTGCCGTCCGAGTCCCGTCAGTGACTTCACGGAAAGAATACAGTACGAAAAGACAAAATGCCATCTTCTTGACAATTTTCTCAATTTAAGCCAATATATGTAATCCGTTCTAAGGATAAGCATGAAATAACACGTTTGCTTCTAAATGACATCTACCCGAACTCTAAAGGCCGCCCGCGCAATGAAATAATTGCCTGCAGTAAATGCGCCAAACAATCTCAGACGACAGCTCCTTCATGTATTTGGCTGGCCTGGATCGTTCTACGCTCTACGCGCGGCGCCGGCTAACGTGTTATCGGTGTCATTACAAACCAAACAGCGCAAAAGATGGAACTGACGCGACTTCGTATCCGCACTGCACTTTCGCATTCATGCACTTAGTGCATACCGTGCGATGCACGCCATTTCCCAGTGGAACTTGCACCGGAACTAATGAACGATCAACAGTGAAACACGGCTTTGAATGCCAAAAGCGTACCGCACGGGAAGTCGTAATCTGGAAACATAATCAGCTATGCAAGCAGAAATATTGTAGGGGCCCACATTCGCAATATCGGCAACGTTTGACTTTCCGTGGCGTATTATTGTATGAATCCTGCCTGGCCCGCTTGGCGATATCATTGTCACTCTGCAAATGAATGAGCGTGAAGGACGAGATGCGGAAGGAACAAATGACCTGTGCGAGAGGCGTACTGGGCATCCTGGAATAAAGATGGTCGGCTTGGTGGGGACAGCTAACCTGGGACGTGGTGGACCGCCACTTGTGCTTTATAGATATGGCGGCGGGTGGCGGGCGAAAAAGCAGGTGATATTTCTCCGCCGATCGTTCTGCGTTTACAATAAGATAAGAAACAAAAGACGGATCAGAAGGAGATCTAGCCCAGTCATAGATACACGTTATAAATGGCGGAGCGTTTCCTCGCGCGTGCCGGGCTTGCTTGCTGATGGGCCTCCCGACGTTCGCGGTTTGTTAGCACCTGGTTCCAATTTGTCGAGCAAGAACAACAATAAGGACACCTCGGCGAGGGCTTCATAATTAGTGTGGCTGCACGGCAATGACGCGGTCTCGGAAGGTTCGGAGAATTGATCAGTCATCTTATTCCATATCGCATATGACAGTCAATTCATCTCCATTCGGGCTTCCACACTGTTGCCAGTGTTGGTTCCGCCGTCTACGGTGGTGTCGAGATGAACCGAAACTTGAAGAATATTAATAAATAATGGAGTGAATAGCGTCCCAGCAACATCAGATGGACTCGATCCGGAACAGAAGATTCGCGATTTTTTTGCACTCAAGTTGGTATAATACGTCTCGCGATGCTGTAATGATCAGCGGAAGCTTCTTTGAAGTTCTGGGTTCCTTGACGCGGATCTGTGATTAGCGTGCTCGGACCACGGACCGCTTTCCCGAGGACAGATAGCACAGATAGCTGCGATCATCATTATCAATATTATCCGCCACCGTCTGGCTTGAAGTACTTTGGCAACACCTGGCTGATGTATTTCTTGGGTAAAATATCGCATTTGGGCGTCGTCAGCTATCCCCCCTTTCAAAATTCCGGGTTTGTTGCACGAAGAAATTAATTAGTGGACGTCAGAGCTGTATCAGAGTGGATCAGCCGCTGATGTGGCGTCAGCAGGCTCTTCATTTACCATTGGGCTGGGTCGCTGGCTGTTGCTGGAGGCCTGCGGACGATGAAAACGTTTAATTTTAACTTTAAACTTTTTACCGCAAGGCTGGGTCACTTCGGACGATCGGTCAACAAAGTGATCGGCACGGGTAGGGCTACCCGTGGCGGGTTGCGGGTACGGATGGGCGCGGGTACGGGTACGGGCCGACCCGCGCTGACCCGCGTGACCTGTCGACGGCCCGTGTGCCCAAGCTCTGGCTCAATGAAAGCACTTTTTCGGGCCACAAACCCACTTGCTGAATACAAATGGTTCATCTTTCCTTTGTGATGACATTTTGCAGTCAGTTGGAGGATTTTTAAAATTTCCGAACAGGTCAAACTCACCAAGCTCAGCTATGACCCAACATTCTGGAATGCCTTCACTACTTATTTCCTCACCCGGGCACGCGCCGGGCACAGTTGTTTTCGTTTCCAAGTGCTCAAAATACAAGTTCATACATTTACCGCTGGCGAAATTATTGGGCGGGGGTCACGGGTACCCGGGCGCCCGCGGGTAAATCGGCGGGTAACTCGTACCCGCGCCACGGGTCGGGTTCAAGGGCAGGTACGGGTACGGGTCGATGCCAGGGTACTCGTGGGTGACCCGTGCCGATCACTAGGTCAACACATGTTTTGAACAGTTGAACCCGAATCAAACGGGTAGCACTCTGAAAAGTTGTACCTCAGTCACATAGGCATGGTTCAAATTAATATTGAAAATGAAAATTAAACAGCAGTGAATTTGAATTCCGCAACAAACTCCGACGCGTTACCATTCGTACTTGTTGCCGGTCGCCACCAGAGACAGTAGATGTGCTTGGGCAACTGACATGGATGAGTGGTAGTGGAAACAGAATTTTAATCAAGAGAATGAACTTATGTACACTGGAAGGAAGGAAGGAAGGCTGTATTACCGCGGTGGTCCCTAAAAGGAACTAAGGCTACTGCACCTACATACATGGACCTCAAGATTACGAGTATGCTACAGTCATCTGTACAGACCAATCGATGCAACAGTATACTAGTCTTAACGACTGCATACCTTTCACAAAACGACCTGTATGGAAGGGAATCAAAAATAAACACTAATATCGACATTGTGGCCACTGGATCCTACTGCTTCAAAATATTCCATTAGGGTATCATTCTAATCGTGTTATGGATGACGACGAGCACGACAAGCATTCATCGGGGTCCTGATAACCGGTAAGCACGGCCATCATTCCCATAGATCTGCGATTAGCGTGCCCGGACCACGGACCGCTTTTGCGAAGACAGATAGCATCAAACGTCATCAATACCAAGGATATAGGTATGTGGACTATAAATTTAGTCCACGTAGACGGATAAGCTTGTGCAAATCTTAGTACCCGATGTCGTCCGAAACTCCGATGACCTGCGCGCGTGCCTTACAAATGACGACAGAGGCAAAACAATAGTGGTGAACCGGTGAGCCCGTAAAACCTTGAGACTTACGTTTTTTCGATCGGCTTCCCAAAATAGACCCTTCCCCATTTTTTTCATCGTATGCTTTGAAATAACTCCCAGGTAGTTCC
The DNA here is from genome assembly GCA_014462675.1 of Mycena sanguinolenta. NCBI lineage: Eukaryota > Fungi > Basidiomycota > Agaricomycetes > Agaricales > Mycenaceae > Mycena > Mycena sanguinolenta. The sequence continues at coordinate 8,880,051 of JACAZH010000003.1, read as the reverse complement.
CATGTCTCAGACAATATATCCAACTGTGCAACAGTTCCTCCCGGATGTTTCCCGGGTGCAAAAGAGTGAAGGGAAGAGAAGAACTCGGCTGGATGAACAGCTACTTAGACGGTGATGTCACCAGACAGATGTATGTAAGGGACGCCAAATTGGGAAGTCCGAAGATCGCCGACGGAACAGCTTCACCACCATTGCTGTATCCTCAAAGCGCAGATTCTGGTTCAGAAGGGCAGTCTAGGCCTGTAGCCTCTTGCTCCGGCATTTACGAGCACATATCTATGGAAAACCAGGTAGATTTCGCTCAATTCCATTTTTGGCAGCGTTTTGGAGAAAAATGATCAATCCTAGTTTCTGCAATTGCGGTACGACAAAGACATTTTGGAATTCGATTTCGAAGGCCGACACTATGAAATTTTGACGCGCAACCTCATCCGATTCCCTTCAGTTTGCCGTTCCTTTCTTTCAAAGCAAAAGCGACAATACGTGCATTATACGAAGTAATAGTAGGCACCGCTGCTTCTACACTTTTACACTGACAACCGAGTCCATTAAATAAGTAACAAGTAGTTGCTGATCGTAGCAAAGAAGCTTTTTCGTGTTGTCGTTCGTCGTGAGACCAGCCAGTCTACACCTGACTAATCGGCTCATACCCACCCCGACTACCCGGCCTCCCCACACCCATCGACATCGCCAAACTCTCCAAAATCCCCTTTCTCCCCCTCCCGCGCCCTTCCTCGTACTCGTCCCAACCCCATCCTCACCCTCTATCTCTTCCTCCCGCTCCCTCCGCTTCCTCGCCTCCTCGAACCCCTCCAGCACACATCATACAGCCGCTCATACTCCACACCCAGCTCCCTCTCCTTGGTCCAAAAGTTCCAGACCATCATGATGCCGAGGTCGAAGGGGTTGGACGCCTTGGATGCGCGCGCGAGGCCCGAGGCGGCGCTCCCGCGCGTGAAGCGGTCGAAGCCGAGGAGGTCCATGAGGAAGCCGCTGCTCGTGTGCGTGTGTGCGGGGGTGCCCGAGGCGAGGGGGTCGGGCTCGCTGTCGGTGGAGGCTGCAGCGCCGTGCCCGTGCCCGTGTGCGTGTGCGTGCCGGTGGCCCATTTGCCCGTTGAGCGAGGTGCCGCCGCGGCCGCCTTGTGCGTACAGCCACTTGATTAGCGCGCGTAAGTAGACAACTGAGGAGGGGAGAGCGCACCATAACCCATACCGCCCCAAATTCGACACCTCCAGAGTCCAGCGTCATCTGCCGCGCAATCTGCCACAGCTGGCTCGCCAGCAGCACGGACGTCCACGACAGCTGCAGCGTCGGCAGTGTTTCGAGCACAGAGGTTTGCGGGCCTGTCGCAGATCGCAGTCAGCGTCGGTCAAGAAGGGGAAAGGAGCACGCACCATACACTGGACACAGAACGTCTGCCCGTTCAGCCGTCCCTTGGCCGCCAGGTCTTCGATGATCTACAGGAATCATCAGGAATCAGTCTCGGAGTGGTCTGGAGCCAGGCTTGAGTCCGAAGTCGCTCTCGACGCTCTCGACACGACGCCTCCAACGCGTAGCGCTCGAGTCGAATCCAAAGTCGCGCTCGACGCGACGCCATCGGCCCCCGCCCAATTGCTGGCCTCCATCGACTGCCACGTGATCGACCCGTCGCGCACGACGGCATCGTCCCGTTACGACCTCGGCCGCCACCGACTGCGCCTGCGACGACGCCGATTCACTCCCTCTTGAGCGTAGCCCAAGCTGCGTGTCGTCTCAACGTTCTCGGCTCCGGCGTTCGTTCTCCTTCCAAGAAAATAGGAAAGGAGGCCACTCACGCTTTTCAGCTTCGCATCACTCCCGGGCCGCGGGCACGTCCCAGGGTCGAGCGGCACCGCACGGAAGAAGTTGTACGAGCACAGCCCGACGTACAGACGAAGAGCAGGTGCGCGAGGGCGTGGGGTTGGGTTTCTGTGTGGGAGGGTTAGTTTTCTTTGGCGCGAATACTCGAAAGCGAAATGTGGATGGGAATATGAATGCGAATGAATGGAGAGTAGGGGCGGCAGCACCCCGCGCCGGCGCCTGCGTACGCCATGCTCGGATCGAGCACCATCGCCCGCCCATCGACGTGCTCCAGTCGCCCAACGCGTCACCAGCTGCGCCTCTGCCTCTCTCCACCCCAAGCACTATCCGAGCGCCTCCCGCCTCGCCTGGGGACCGTCGCCTTGCCTCCTCCTCCTGCTTCCCGCCCCTTGCTCGGCGCCATCTGCACGCTCCCGCTCACGCTGCACGCTACACGCGGCTCCCGGTTCCCTCACCGCCCTGCCCCGCTCCCCGCCCCATCCCCTGGGCGTACGCTCCTCGCCGCGGGCTGCTCCCCACTCCGCCTCCCTGCCGCGAGCTGCGCCTTCCTCTCCACGCCCCACCCAAGAAAAACGCCGCATTGCAGGCGTCGCAGACGAAAAATCACCGCAGAATAAACCACAGAATAGAGGAAACACGCACATCTTGCATCCCGAAAGACTCGGCCCCGGCAAGCAACACGCCCATGTACGTGTACCACGGCAGCGCCGCGAGCGTGCCAAAGACGGCGCCGAAAACGAGCGTGGGGATCGCGAGGCGGGTGCTGCTCGCTCGAGAAACGACACTCAACGCATCGCCCATACGCCAGCACGGCCCGGGTACGCTCGACCTTGCGTGCGCTGAGCAAGGCGCCTCAGGATGCTTGACTAGTTATTGTGTTTTTGCCGCTCTTGCAGAGTGCCTTCAGCCCTTTCGAAAATATCTCGGGTTGAGTCAGAGTTGAATAGATCGCGGGGGCATCGTCGTCATTGTCGTCGGAAGAGCAATGCTCGTTACGTCATCCGGATGACTCATGTACAAGAGCGCGCTTCAAGTTGTCAACACCGTCACGGACATGCTCGTGCTCTCGACACTTCTTACCGATTCTGGGCTACAACCTGCAGTCTTTTGGTTTGCAAGTCGAGGGTTTCCGGTCTATTGACTCGATGTGCCTCAACATGGCATTGCATTGATTTCATTAAATTTCAGTCTGAGATTCTCGCGGTTCATTCTGACTGCGGTTTTGTAGAAATCGTTTTTCCACACGGAATAATGTGTCGGGGAGGATATTAAATATAGTTGGCGAACACAAAGGATTCGCGTAACGACAGCCACATGAATCTCGCGGGAATCGAACCCGCATCAAAGACTACCATATGCACAATCAGACCTGGCACAGTCCGTCCTTTTACCCGTAGATCCTGAACAACATGTCTTTCTCTGTCGGTGTGAATACACCGACTGGGACTCGGGAATCTCGGAGCGGATAGCCAGGCTGGAGCTGGGGAATGTCGGAACAGCCGAGGCTGAGGGACGCGAGTGAGTCGCCACGCAAAAGAGCCAAGCATTGAGTGATTTGAACTTCACTTTCAGCAAGTTCGGTTTGACTGGGGTTTTATTGGAATCATGATCATTGCCATCGCAGAGAAGAAACAGTGCGCACTCTGAAAAAAAAAAGTACTCTTTGCGCGATGCATCATGGATCCCACGGGAATCGAACCTACATTGAGCACTGAGCCGGAAAGAGCAAGCATACGGTTGGTGCTCCAGCCCCACAGATCCTTAATGGCGTGCTTTTATTCGGTCGTGAATAGTCTGGAGCTCGGGAATTTTGCAGCGTGCAAGCTTGACTCGAGACCTCAGAGCGGAATGAAGAATTGAATTCCTAAAAAAGATTCTCACAGTTCAACTTGACTGCGTTTCGATGAAATCATCTTGCGTCGCGGAGAAGTAGCGTGAAATGTACATGTGCTACTAGATAAAAAAGAGGCTGAATATGTAACTACATGGATCTCACGGGAATCGAACCCGCATTAAGCATCAACGCAAATTTAAGCAAGAACTAACGATTGGTGCTCCTGCCCCGTAGATCCTTATTGGCATGCTTTTCTCAATCGTAAATAGTCTGGAAATCAGGAATCTCGGAGTGGCTCAGTCTCAGTGGCGCGAGTGAGCCGGTCCGCAAACGCGCCGAGGCCTAAGCACCGAGCAAATCAAATTTCTCCGTTAAGATCCTCACGGTTCAGTTCGACTGCGGATTCGTTCAAATTATGGCAATACAGCAATGAGTTTCACCAACCACGATCGATGTGAAAGTAACGAGAGTCATCTTAGGTGTATCCAACACGCACAATTCCTTAGCATTCTCTCGCTTACTTGAATATCGCGCCGATTCAGAACGCTAAGTCCACTGCACTTGCTTTGCAAGACTCATATATCATCCGGTGAAGAACGGGGACAAATGCAGCTGTAATTTTCGATTCTTTCCCTTCCTGCTTCTTATCTGCTACTAATCTAATCACATTGGGCGGCAGGCAGACAAAAGCAGGCCATAACGGCGTTCTGATGCTGCCCTATCCTATCTGCTAAGTATGCGACCAACACAGCTCCGAGCCAATTTTCAAGACTCAGTATCATACTGGTTCGTATAAAAGCGGGCGCATGTTGCACCAATCGCCAGTCGAACCTTGGCAGCATGTTCAATTTCAAAGCCCTCTTTACCGCTACTCTTCTAACTGCTACGGTCAACACAGCCTGGGGAAAGGCTGAGGCCGTTCTCTATGCTAATAGCAACTGCACCGGCTGCCACTCGGGAACCATCGGAATGTCGACTGGAGTGTGCCACAGTGCGTTCGTGTTTCCGCTCATCGCGTCGATGGTTTGAATTGGTTGACTTGTATGGGAAGGCCTGGCCTTTGACTGCAGCGGCGTATCAGTGTACGCCAATTCGGTGCAGTTCTTCACCGACGGGGTGGATGAGCTGTACTATTTCTGTCAGTCGTCTTCAGTTCCATCGCTCAATGTAACTGAATCTTTCATTTGCAATGCTAGATCCCGAAGACAACTGCGGAGGACCCGCCTCTCAAACGGATAGCGCGTCCGTCTGCATCAACACCACCGGTTACAAGAGCTTCAAGAAGGCAGCCTGAGACTTACTATTTGAACGCAATTCAAGTGAGGATCTATGGGGATATGTCTGAAAGGAAGATATTGGGAATGTTGAATTTCTGTGTACCTGTACGAGTTAACCTGTCTGATGAAAGAAGGAGAATCTATATGAAGTTTGTTAAGCAATTCGCGTCTCAACGCGAAATCAGGTTTAGTTGTTGAAACAAGGCGAGCATGAAATGAACTCTACAATTCACTTCTTCACAAATGTGCATACCTTTTATCCGATCCCACTCGGCTTCAGAACTTTATTCCTGATTGAAACTCAGCTCAGTTCCGCCGTTGGTTCCGAGGATGATTAGCTCTCGGCAGACACGGCGCCAAGACAAGAAAACCAGAAGAGCTGACGGGCTGCATGAATACAATATATTCCTTTCTCTGGATGTTCCAGACTCCAGCGAATTGCCCTTCGGTTTTTTTTACGCTCTGGATGGAGGGTTTCGGAAGCGCATTGAACTACCTTGGCGAGAATGAGACAAATGTTTATGGGAATTTCGTTTGTGTTACGAGCTCAAAACAAATATCTAGGCAATAGGCACGCTCTCAAGTACATGCCTATGAGCATTCAAATTGAAAGGAGAACGACCGAGAGCCCTTCGAATAGCAGGGCCAACTGCAGAGTGAACTTGAGGATTCGGGATGTCAATATACTCACGGTTGAACTCATTCAATCATGATCCTTGTCGCAGAGACTGGTATGCAATCAAATTCAGAGATAGTACAAGACGAAAAAAAAACCCACCGCGCCGGCACTGAATCAACTCATTTCTGCCGTCTTAAAATGAAAGGAACTATTTGCAGATTCAGACAACCTCTGTGTAAAAACTTTTCAAGAGCATGTTTCGCGATGGGCTCTGAGGGAGCGGAACCTCGCTGAGAACGTTCGGAGTATTAATACGTGGTGCTCAGTGGCCAGCAGGCCCGTAGAAAAAATGAGAGAGCAACTTTCTGGATCTCACAGGAATTGAACCCGTGCGCGACGGACAGCATTTCACGATCTAAGGCTCAGAGTGCGCCCGGTGGCCAACAGATCCACTGAAGCTCCTGGTGCGAGTTTCTTTTCGTCGTCGCATATGAGCACTCAAACATGCACAGAGGTCAAGGACATGTAGCTAGCGAGAGGCTGGGCGGTTGGAAACGAAACTTGAACGTTGAACTTGGAACCAGTGTCGCAGCTGAACATGGTTATTGGAAAGTTCCACCGGAGCAAAATATTGTGAATAAACCATTGATTCCACAGGAGTCGAACCAGCCCTCACGGAGAATATTTAGAGGGGTTGAACCGGACCTCGGTTAGCCCTCGATCACAACAGATTCTTCAGATTTCTAGCTGCGAGTTTGTCCTTTACCCCGTCGTAACTCATCCGAGTTCCGAATTTGAACCAATGACTGAATGACCCGCATGGGGGCGCGATGAGCTCTAAGCAGCTGCCAAACTACCGAATGTGAGAATTCCTGAGTGCGGTGGGACACAGCTTCGTTGAACCAAGTGGAAATTAAAATATTGAACTGACCTCACACTCAATAATATTCAATCCTTCCGAGGAGATTGACTTTTCAATTTGAGTACTTAGTCGGTTGTCATTTGAATTCGCAGCTGAACGTGAGCTGGATAAAAAGATACTGCCGGGCTCATGAATCCCACGCACCTTTGATGAACATCAATTTAAAGAGGGTAAACGGCACTGCTAGCAGCGAGCGCTTGGAATTAAGACCGGTAATAATAGCCCGGATCTGTACAATTGGAGCTAATGAACAACTAGAGAAAAGACCTCAGAAGCTCAGCCATGGATCTCACGGGAATCGAACCTATGCATGTGGAGGATTAGTGCATTAGTAGTTGAGCCCGCTGCTAATGCCCCAAACAACGCTCAGTGGCCAACAGATCCCTTGAATTCCTCGCTGTGAGTTGGTTCTTTGATTCGTGTCTATATGCAGCGAGTATATATGAACGTTAAGCTTGAACATAAAGGCGGAGGAAGCCGCGAGCCTTGAGGCGGACCGCTGGGAAATATTGAACTCACAACGACGGTCTCCTGGCAAGAGAACCCGGCACACTTACACATCCCACGGGAGTTGAACCAGTGCACACAGGGGATTTGCACGACAGTCGGGATTGCACGGTTAAACGCTCGGTGGCCGGAACATCTCTTGAATTTTCTGCTGTGGGGTTGTTCTTTCTTCGTCACTCCGGAGCTTATGAATACGAGTCTGCGGCAGGCCATATACTGATACCTACTTGTTCGTCATCAGTATATATGTTCTGTAGCAGAGACTAGCGATAGGCAGCGTGCAAGCGATGTCAGTGGAAGCTTGGAACTTGCTTGGAACAGTGGAGTCGAGTCGCACGACTCGCGACCGGCGGATGACGTCCAGTGCAATTTCGTGGTCGCTGAGAACGAGAGTCGGTCGTAATTCTAGACGATGTCCACCCGATCCCAGCTGTTTCGTTCGTTCTTGAGCACCCGAGTCCTCGACAACGAGAACGCAGCAGTGTTGTGGGCATGAAGAGACGCTGATGCTCGTCACGTCATACATCTGACTCATTGATGACGCACGGGCCGCTTGGCAACCTTGCCGTACCGCGACCGCCTTCCACTTTGCTTTCTCTTGCCTTGCTCTCTCCTGAGTCCTGACATCGCGCTACTCGACTTGTCAGCTTCTAGACTCGACTTCTCGGAGACTGAGACGAGGATTGACTGAAAGAAACTAGCGACTTTGCGTAATCTCGTCTCCTCGAGGAAAGACTCTTCTCCAACTCTTCTCTTTCCAGGCTGCCAGTGGTTGAGCGCAAGTTTCCACCAGCAGAGGCGAGGCTTGCAATTGCGTTTGGAAACGGGGCCGGTACACCAACGGTACACTCCAAGGGTCATCCGGCAATCAAACCGGCGACAAAGGGCCGGTTAGTTAGTCCATCAGGCCGGAAAAAAAAAATTCGACTTCTAACTTGGGGCAAAGATGGGGGTCGAAAGATTGGGAGAAGATTCGCTAAAGTGGAGCAATCACCTTTGCCTAAGATATCTGGAAACTAGATTTGTGCAAATCGCATGTCATCCTGAACGACGGTGGAATGCTTCAACTCCAGTCCCGCGGCACTGTAGAAGTCGCCAATGTCCGCCAGAAGTTCTTTCATCCATTCAATGCTGCCTGCCGGTGTCAATGGTGACGGCAATGCTCGAATAAGGCGTTACTCTTGTCCTCTTGCATCTTCTTGTGGTGGCTCGTATTTCGTACCACATTGAAGTGTGGGTGGTCGTTCGGGTTCAACTGTGATATATGGTCAATGCACTCACTTCCACTTTATTTCGCAAACTCAAATGATCCTGAACCGAAGAAGTATCCATTAATTGCGTTTTTCATGGCTCAATCAGCTGCTCGTCCGGTGTATCAGGATGAGATTACTACTCAATATGACTATATAAGCAGTGAGGTATATATGAGTTAGAGTGGTCATGCGTCAGTGCCTATCAACTGAAAAACCAGCGTAGTTCCCTTTACCATGCTTTCCTGGCTCCTTTCTGCTGTTTCACCGCACAAACACACTCCCACGCCGACGGGAGTGCGCACCATTCCATGCACAGCGGTGGACCTGTTCGCTGCAAACGGCCTCGTCCTCACCGTTGGTCTCGTCATCAATGCAAGGCTGGACGCCAAAGTATTGGAAGAATCTCTTTCCAGGTTGATTGAGCGCAAGTTTCCACGAGCCGGGGCTAGGCTTGCGTTGAGAAACGGGGTCCGTACATTCACCGATCGACTGTCTGCTTACTTATCTTCCTTATCCAAGGCGTATGAATTCCAAATCCCTGAGATGTTCGATGCGAAGACACCCCCAACTGCCTTTACGGTGGACGAGTACCCCGAGCCATACGATAGTTCCGGGCGGCCACAGATACCGTGTGCGCTCACTGGTTCGCAACCCTCTATCGTTCCCTTGCCCGAATTGGACCAATTTTTTCGGAGCAAGACGTGTCCCAAAACCCAAGCTGATTTTTTGAAACCTGATGTGCCTCTGCTGCACATTCATTTCACGGTCTTCCACGATCTCACCTTCATCGGTGTCACCGTATCGCATGTGGGATTCGATTTACTTGGGATCGCAGTCCTCCTCGCCGCTTGGGCGCGCGTCATCAACGGTGACGACTTCGATGCCATCCACGGCATGGAATGGGATGCGCAGCCTTTTGCGCATTATGTTCCGGCACCGGGTTCAAGTTCGCTCACACCGACACGCACGAGCCTACGCGGCTGGTTCAAGCTCGGATGGCTCAGTCAACTCTCCTTCATTGGACGATTCGTACTGAGTAGCATCCGCGATCCGAAAGAAGTCAACTATCTCGTGCGGGTTCCCAAGGCGTTTCTCAACGAAGAGAAGCGGAAAATCATGGATGAGCTCAAAGCTCAGGGGTCCAGCGAGTATGTGGGAAGTTCCGACGTGCTTATGGCATGGTGGCATAAGGTTCGCCCTCTTTCTCGCCCAGGGAGTTATGAATTATATTTTTCTTCAGACGGTATATAGCTACAGAGCACCAGCGGACCACACCCCAGTTCATCTACACCTCGCCAGCAGTCTGCGTAGTCGGTCAGTCTTCGCGCAGGACGGACCCCTGGCCCACCCATACACCAACAACGCGGTCTCGCACCTCCCCGTCCCACCCATCCCGTTAAACACATTTGTGACAGAGTCTCTGGGCGAGCTGGCACTCCGTGTCCGGCGTGCAATTTTGGCCTACAACGCTGACGCGATGTCTTTGCGTGCGGACTTGCACTGGTTGTTCGAGGGGTCGAATGCAACCAAGATGGCGTTCCCATGCCCACCCGGTGCGGAATTTTCTTACATGACAAACTGGCGGGATGGCAAGCTCGGAGCACTCGACTTCTCTGGCGCGGTCGTGAACAATTCGAGGTCGGAGGGTGTGGCTACGCGGGTGGTGTTCGTTCATACGTTTATCACGACGGGCAAGATCCTTTCGATGCGCGGGTTCGGCACTGTGATGATGGAGGATGACGATGTCGTATGGATGTGCCAGGTCCGAGGGTCGAAAGATTGGAAGAAGATTCGTCAGACCCGGGCAATCGTCCTTGAATGAAGGAAAGAAACGCACTGATTGCTTCGCACGATACATCTGTCGCATACCCGGCAGTGTTGCGAGCGCAGGGGCTTGCGGGCCTGTCGTTTTACCTCATCAGCATGGGTCCTCCGAAGGCAGTAGCGGTGGGAGGGAATGAGGGAGAGGGGATCAGATAAGTGCATATTATCGACAAGTACGAGCACGAAACTCGTATCAGGCTCCGATGTATATCACATCATATTACACCCCACCGCATCGTCTCGGAAAAAGGGAAGCAAGGGACGGAGGGAGAGAAGAGAATGAGGGACAAAGACACACACCATACACTGAACGCAGAAAGTCTGCCCGTTCAGCTGTTCCTCCGCCGCCAGGTCTTCGATGATCTGCGAAGCGCATCAGTATCGAAATAAAAACATTACTGCGTGTCAATTGTGAATGAGAGGTCGACGCCGACTCGTCGCGCTCGCAACATACTCTTGCCCAACTCCTACCCTCCACCGACAGCGACCGCGTCTGCACCCTGGCCGCCAACGACTGCGCCCAGGCTCATCTGTCGACTTCTCCCGCGCCAACCCCGCGAGCCAAGAGACTCCAGCTTGTGCCACCACTCCCCTGCTCTTTTGCACGCGGCACAAGCCCATAAAGAAGCCACTCACGCTCTTCAGCTCTGCATCACTCCCCGGCTGGGGGCACGTCCCAGGGTCGAGCGTCACCGCGCGGAAGAAGTTGTACGAGCACAGCCCGACGGAGAGCGCGAAGAGCAGGTGCGCGAGGACGTGGGTTTGGGTTTCTGTGTGAGCGGGTTAGGTTTCTTTGTCGCGAGTGCTCGAAAGCGAAATATGGATGGGAATGTGAATGTGAATGGAAGGAGAGGAGGCCCGGTGACAGCACCCTGCGCCGGCGCCTCTGTCCGCCATGCTCGATCGAGCACCATCGCCCACCGACGTGCTCCAGCCGCGTCACGCGTCACCAGCTGCGCCTCTGCCTCTCTCCGCACTGTCCGAGCTCCCCGCGCCTCGGCTGGGGACCGTCGCCTTGCCTCCTACTCACCCTCGAAAGCCCCCCGCTTCCTCCTGTTTCCCGTCCCTGCTCCCCGCCTCGGGCGCCATCTGCACGCTCCCGCTCACGCTGCACCCAGCACGCGGATCCCGGTTCCCTCACCGCCCTGCTCCACCCCGCTCCCCGCCTCATCCTTGAGCGCACGCCCCTCGCCGCGGGCTACTCCCCGCTCCGCCTCCCTGTCGCGAGCACCGCCTTCTTCTCTACGCCCAACAAAAATGCCACATTGCAGGCATCGCCGACGAAAGAGAAAAAGCATCGCAGAATGAAGCACACAATAGGGGAAACACGTACATGCTGCATTCCGAAAAACTCCGCTAGCAATATCGCCGTGTACGTGTACCGCGGCAGCGCCACGAGCGTGCCAAAGGCGGCACCGAAGACGAGCGTAGAGCACGAAGATCGCGAGGCGGGTGTTACTCGCTCGAGAAACGACACTCAACGCACCGCCCATACGCCAGCACGGTACCCTCGACATTGCGCGCGCTGAGCAACACTCCTCGGGATCGTTTCTCTCTTGCTTCATGTATAGCTAGTTATTGTATTTGTGCTGCTCTTGCAGAGTGCCTTGAGCCATTTTGAAAATATCTTGGTTTGAGTGGGATCTTGGATAGACCGCGGCGGCATCGTCTTTCGAAAAGAGCGATGCTCGTTACGTCATCCGGATCACTCATGGACAACGCCACGACAGGCAACGACATGCCCTTGCTCGATTCCTTTGCGCCGACTGATTCAGATTGCCAACAGATATTTTTCTCGCTGTAACACTGCAAAGAGCGTAGATCAGGCTAAGCAAAGAAGCTAATCAGTTCCTCTGCAAAGCGCCAGGACTGAGTGAATTGAATCTCAGTCCGACATTCTCACGATTCATGGAAATCGTTTTGCCATATAGAATCATGTGTCGGGGAAGATATAAACAAACAAAAAGAACAAACGTCAAGACAACCATATGGATCTCACGGGAATCGAACCCGCATCAAAGACTAATATATCAAGAAAAGAACCTGGCACAGTTGGTACATTTACCCCGTAGATCCTCGACAGCGTACCTTTCTCTGTCGATATGAATGGACTGACTGGGGAAACCTGGGAGCAGCCAAGGCTCAGAGGTGTGAGGGAATCAAGAATCAAGTAAATGCCGGCTTGAAACTTTCACGGTTCAATTTGAATGCAATTTTGCTGAAATCACGGTCGTACAGTCTTGCGTCGCAGGGAAGTAGCATGAATTTGTGTTCAAAAAAATAAGCCTAAACTACCGAATGGATCTCGCGGGATTCGAACCCACAGCAAGGACTAACATATCAGGGATGGACCTGGCATAGTTCGTACTCTTACCCGTAGATCCTTTCCAGTATATCTTTCTCTGTCCGTGTGAATACACTGACCGGGACTCGGGAATCTCGGAGCGGGGAAGGTGCAGAGGTGCGAGCGAATGAAGTAAATGCCAGCTTAAAACATTCGCGGTTCAATTTGAATGCAATTTTGTCGAAATCACAGCCGTCTTGCGTCGGGGGGAAGAAGTAGCATGAACTGTGTTCAAAAAAAAAAAAAAAAAAAATTCAAACTATATACTGTATGGATCTCGCGGGAATCGAACCCACACTGAGCATTGAAATAGCAAATGCAATACCGTATAATTGGTGCTCAAGCTCCACAGATCCTTGGTGACATGGTTCTAAATTTCTCAGTCCCAACTAGCCTGGAGCTAGGAAACTCAGAGCATGTTCACGGCAGTGGCCTGGTTAAAAAGGACTGGGGATGTGACTGCATGGTTCTTGCAGGAACTGAAACTGCATCGAGCGTTTCGGCAACTTCCAAGTAACGCTCGATAGCCAGCAGATCGTAGAATCTCTGGCTGCAAGTTAGCTCTTTTGTATTCTAGCTGTAAGTTGAATCTTTTCTTTTGAAACTGCGGCTGGTATGCAATCAAATTCAGAGATAGTACAAGACGAAAAAAAACCCCACCGCGCCGGCACTGAATTAACTCATTTCTGCTGTCTTAAAATGAAAGGAACTATCTGCAGATTCAGACAACCTCTGTGTAAAAACTTTTCAAGAGTATGTTTCGCGATGGGCTCTGAGGGAGCGGAACCTCGCGGAGAACGTTCGGAGTATTAATGCGTGATGCTCAGTGGCCAACAGGCCCGTGGCCAAAATGAGCGAGAGAGCAACTTTCTGGATCTCATAGGAATTGAGCCCGTGCACGACAGACAGCATTTCACGATCTAATGTTGTAAAGGCTCAGAGTGTGGCCGGTGGCCAACAGATCCATTGAAGCTCCTGGTGCGAGTTTCTTTTCGTCGTCGCATATGAGCACTCAAACATGCACAGAGGTAAAGGACACATAGCTAGGGAGAGGCTGGGCAGCTGGGAAAAAAATTTGAACGTTGAACTTGGAACCAGTGTCGCAGCTGAACATGGTTGTTGGAAAGTTCTACCAGAGCAAAATATTGAGAATAAACCATTGATTCCGCAGGAATCGAACCAGCTCTCACGGAGAATATTTAGAGGGGTTGAAACGGGCCACGGTTAGCCCTCGATCACGACAAATCCTTCAGATTTCTAGCTGCGAGTTTGTCCTTTACCCGTCATAACTCGTCCAACGTCTGAATTTGAACCAATGACTGAGCGACCCGCGTGGGGGGCGCGACGAGCTCTAAACAGCTGTCGAAATACCGAACTCACTGTAAATGGGTTGAACAGGCGGTTGAGAAAAAGGAAAGACGAAGGGTTGATATGAAAAAATAAAAACTTCAAGCCACTAATCCGCTCGTGGGAATTGAGGGATTCGTCCGGTGAGATTGACTTTTCCATTTGAGTACTTAGTCGGATTTCATTCGAATTCGCAGCTGAACGTGGGCTGGACAAAAAGGTCTTATACTACTGCTGGGCCCATGGATCCCACGTAAATGGCACCGCTAGCAGTGAGCGCTTGGAATTAAGACCGGTAATAATTGTAACGGTGCGCTGCGTGCATCCTCATTATTCCTTCATCACCACCATCATCCACTTTCCTTAATCGTTTCACCGTCTCGATCACCAACTCGACGTCGATTGCAACTTTGACATCCGCGCGTCGCACGCCATTCCTTTGACACCCGTTTCCATCCTACATTTCATATTCTTGTTTACTATATATTCTGGCACTGTCTGTAGTTAATTCCCCAGTCAATCCGATACTACTCAACTCTGAACTCTCTCTCTACTGGATCTGTGTGCCGGAACTAGTCGCCGACTTGCTTGCCGGCTTCTCTCCGTCACAATAATAGCCCGGATCTGTACGAATGTACAGTACGATTGGAGCTGCTGAACACGGTCGTGGAGCCAACTAGAGAGAAAAGTATACTGATACCTACTTGTTCGTCATCAGTATATCGGTTCTGTAGCAGAGACTAGCGGCAGGCAGCGTGCAAGCGATGTTATCGGAAGCTTGGAACTTGCTTGGAACAGTGGAGTCGACTCGCACGAGTGGCGGATGACGTCCAGTGCAATTCGCGGTCGCTGAGAACGAGAGTCGGTCGTGATTCCAGATGATGTCCACCAGATCCCAGCTGTTTCGTTCGTTTTTGCACCCGAGTCCTCAACGAGAACGCGATAGTGTCGTGGGCATAAAGAGACGCTGACGCTCGTCACGTTGGCATACATCTGACTCATTGATGACACACGGGACGCTTGGCCGCAACTTGGCAACCTTCCCGCACCGCGACCGCCTTCCACTTTCCTCTCTCTTGCCTTGCTCTCTCCTGACATCGCGCTACTCGACTTGTCAGCTTCTAGACTCGACTTCTCGGAGATTGAGACGAGGATTCACTGAAAGAAACTAGCGGCTTTGTGTAACCTCGTCTCCTCGAGCCAAGACTCTTCTGAGTCTTCTCTTTCCAGGCTGCCGGTGGTTGAGCGCAAGTTTCCACCAGCAGAGGCGAGGCTTGCGTTCAGAAACGGGGTCCGTACAATAATTGACGAAATGTCTGCTTACCTCCCTACTTTGAAGGCGTATAAATTCCAGACGTTCAATGCGAAAACACCTCTGACTGCCTTCACGGTCGACAATTACCCCGAGGCATAGAATTGTGGCGGGAGGCCAGAGATACCTAGTGCCCAGATTGGTTTTGAAGACGGTGTTCCCTTGCCCGCCCGGTGCGTGCGTTGTGCTGATGGAGGACGAAAATGCCGGGTGGATGAGCCAGGTCCAAGGGTCGAAAAATTGGGAGAAGATTCGCCAAAGCGGAGCAATCGCCCTTGCCCAAGACATCATCTGGACACTGGATTTGTGCAAATCGCCGCATGTCACCCTGAACGACTAGGGCTGTGTGCCGTTACCGTCGCGCCGGTTCCAACGGATTCGGGCACCGGGTAGCCGACCCGTTCCGTCGTGGCCTTGAAGGACTTGCCGACGGGACGGTAACGGGACGGCTTGGGAGGGCGACGGCCGCGACGGACATGACGGAGGTGAGCAAAGTTACGTATTCATATGCTCCCCACATGCTCACCAGTTTCGTCGTTTTTATTATGCAGAAAGATTGACCGGCGATCACTGCGTCTGTATGGCTTTCCCCTTCATACCTGACCCCTCCTGACGCACCAGCCATGCATCGACACGTCGTATGTTATGGAACTGGAAGCACTCAAGCCCTCAAGTTGTCAGCGGCGTAACAAAGCATATTAATGGTGAATTCATGATATTTCATTTTTTCCCTTCCAGCTACATTCGGGAACCGAAGTAATCCGTTCCGTTATATTCAGGCAGTCATAAACCGACTTTGTGACACCCTGCAAAGAAATAAAGACCCTGGACGGACTCGACAAAATTTCCTCACTTTCTTCGACTCGGATTCGGTTCAGTGGTGGTTTGCACGGAAGGCGCAGTTCCCAAACCCATTCCGTTTGGCTCGGGACATTCTGCCTATCCCCGGTAAGTCAAGTTTTTTTCGTTTGCAAAAGTTCGGAGATTAAAACATGCCTGTTGAATGTATTTTCTCTGGCGGACATGACACCATCTCTCTCCGTATGGCCAGTTTACAGCCCGAAACCATCAGGACTTTGATAATTGTGAAGCAGTGTCTTCGCCTCGCTCGCAATGTGGTTATGGGAAAGGATTAGATTACTCGTTAGTACTGGACATGGTGTTCGCAAGGCTCTGACATATTTTCCTGTCAGAATTTAGCCATTAAAATTTCTGCTTCCCGTTCCGTTGTCCGTGACTGCCGCGTCATCCGTCCCGTTCCGTCGAGGTTTCTCAAACTCTCATGACGGGACGGTGACGGGACGGTTTAGGGGAGTGATGGCCGTCGAAATGACGGCCGTGCCCGTCACGGTGACGGTGCACAGCCCTATGAACGACTCCGGAATGCTTCAACTCCAGCTTCGTTCCTTAGCTTCAACGCTGCATGCCTCCCTTCCTCATTCTGAATCCCGGTTTCTTCTCCCCATTCTTACCCAGCCCCAGTCTAGCCGCCCATGTCAGCGGGGCGTTCTTTCATCCATTCAATGCTGCCTGCCAGTGTCAATGATAACGGCAGAGTTCAAACAACTTAGCATTGCTCGTCTCCTCTTGTAGTGATATCTCGAATTTGGTAACACAATGAAGTGTGGGTGGTCGTTCGGGTTCAACTGTGATATACTTATGGTCAACGTATTCACTTCAACTTTATTTCGCAGATTCAAATGATCCTGAACCGAAGAAGGTATTCATTAATTGCGTTTTTCATTGCTCAATCAGTGGTAATAGTGCGCTGCTCATCCGGTGTATCAGGATGAGGTAACTACTCGGTATATAAGCGGTGAGGTATGAGTTAGAAGAGTTATAGCGTCGGTGCCTGTCAACTGAAAAACCTCCTTACCATGCTTTCCTGGCTCCTTTCTGCTTTTTCACCGCACAAACACACTCCCTCGCCCACGGGAGTGCGCACTATTCCATGCACAGCGGTGGACCTGTTCGCTGCAAACGGCCTCGTCCTCACCATAGGTCTCGTCATCAATGCAAGGCTGGATGCCAAATTATTGGAAGAATCTCTTTCCAGGTTGATTGAGCGCAAGTTTCCACGAGCCGGGGCTAGGCTTGCGTTCAGAAACGGGGTCCGTACGTTCATCGATCGATTGTCTGCTTACTTATCTTATTCAAGGCGTATGAATTCCAAATCCCTGAGGCGTTCGATGCGAAAACATCCCCAGCTGCCTTTACGGTGGACGAGTATCCCGAGCCATACAATGCTTCCGGACGGCCACAGATACCGTGTGCACTCACTGGTTCGCAACCCTCTATCGTTCCCTTGCCCGAGTTAGACCAGTTTTTTCGGAGCAAGACGTGTCCCAAAACCGAAGCCGAATTTTTGAAACCTAATGTGCCTCTGCTGCACATTCATTTCACGGTCTTCCACGATCTCACCTTCATCGGTGTCACCGTACCCCATATGGGATTCGATTTGCTTGGGATCGCAGTCCTTCTCGCCGCTTGGACGCGGGTAATCAACGGTGACGACTTCGATGCCATCCACGGCATGGAATGGGATGCGCAGCCTTTTGCGCATTATGTTCCGGCACCGGGTTCAAGTTCGCTCACACCGAAACGCACGAGCCTACGCGGCTGGTTCAAGCTCGGGTGGCTCAGTCAACTCTCCTTCATTGGGCGATCCGTACTGAGTAGCATCCGCGATCCGAAAGATGTCGGCTATCTCGTGCGGGTTCCCAAGGTGTTTCTCAACGAAGAGAAGCGGAAAATCATGGATGAGCTCAAAGCTCAGGGGTCCAGCGAGTATGTGGGAAGTTCCGACGTGCTTATGGCATGGTGGCACAAGGTTCGCCCACTTTGTCGCCCAGGGAGCCAGGGAGTTATGAATTATATTTTTCTACAGACGATATATAGCTACCGAGCACCAACGGACCACACCCCAGTGCACCTCCACTTCGCCGGAAACCTGCGCAGTCGGTCGGTCTTCGGACAGGACGGACCCCTGGCCCACCCATACACCAACAACGCGGTCTCGCACCTCCCCGTCCCACCCATCCCGGTAAACACATTTGTGACAGAGTCTCTGGGCGAACTGGCACTCCATGTCCGGCGTGCAATTTTGGCCTACAACGCTGACATGGTGTCTCTGCGTGCGGACTTACACTGGTTGTTCGAGGGGTCGAATGCAACCAAGATGGCGTTCCCATGCCCACCCAGTGCGGAATTTTCTTACATGACAAACTGGCGGGATGGCAAGCTCCGGAGCACTCGACTTCTTTGGCGCGGTCGTGAGCAATTCGAGGTCGGAGGATGTGGCTACGCGGGTGGTGTTCGTTGATACGTTTATCACGACGGACAAGACCCGTTCGGGACGCGGGTTCGGCGTTGTGACGATGGAGGATGAAGATGTCGTATGGATACGCCAGGTGCGAGGGTCGAAAGATTGGGAGAAGATTCGTCAGACCGGGGCAATTGCCTTTGAATGAAGGAAAGATACGCACTAATCGCTTCGCGCGACACACTTGTCGCACACGCGGCAGTGCTTCGACAGGGGTTTGCAGGCCTGTCATTCATGGCAGTAAGCATGGGTCCTTCAACGGAAGTAGCGGTAGCGGCAGGCGGGAGTGAGGGAGGGGGAATCAGACAAAGTGCATGTATCGACAAGTACGAGCACGAAACTCGTATCAGGCTCCGATGATATCACAATTATACCCCCGCTGTACCGTCTCGGAAGGGAGCACGGGGCGGGGGAAGAGAGGGAGAAAGAGCGCACGAATCATACACTGAACACTGAACATCCACCCGTTGAGCCTCCCCTCCGTCGACAGGTCTTCGATGATCTGCGTGCAGTTTGTCAGTATCGTATCGAGGTGCGTAGCTAATTTTGTGCGAGAGGTCGACGCCGACCGGTGGCGCTCGACGCGACGCAGCCAAGCCGTCGTGCTCAAAGCCAAGCTATGACCTGGACTCCGGCTCGACGCCGCCGAATCCTCGCGCTACGACCTCAACGCGACGCTACCGACTCCCGCCCTCCACTGCCGGCGATGGCGACAAAGGATCAAGCCGTTACGACCTCGGCCGCAACCGACGGCGCCGATCCACCCTCCCCTGCTTCTGACGGCTCTGCCCTGCCGGAAGCGACTCCACCGACCCATCATCACGGTCCCTTTCATCCGGACAAGTCGTGACCGATCCTCCGCGTCATGTCAAGCCAAGAGTGAATAGCATATGGTGGGGAGCACAGTCCAAGCGCAGCAAGGGAAGGAACAGAAAGGAACGCCACTATGCAAGTATAGAGGAAAGACGACAACTCACGCCCTTCAACTCCCCATCACTCCCCGGGTCGAGCGTCACCACGCGGAAGAAGTTGTACGAGCAGAGCCTGGCGCACAAGGCGACGAGCAGGTGCGCGAGGGCGTGGGATTGGGTTTCTGTGCCAGCGGGTTAGTTCTCTTCGTCGCGAGTACTCGAAAACGAACTATGGATGGGAATATGAATGCGAATGAATGGAGAGCAGGGGCGGCAGCACCCCGCGCCTGCGCCTGCGTACGCCATGCTCGATCGAGCACCATCGCCCGCCTATCGACGTGCTCCAGCCGCCCAACGCGTCACCAGCTGCGCCTCTGCTTCTCTCTCCACCCCACGCACTGTCCGAGCGCCCCCTACTCGCACGCTCCTCGAAGGCCCCTCCTCCTGCTTCCCGCCCCCTGCTCCCCGCCTTATCCCCTGGACGCACGCTCCCCGCCGTGGGTTGCTCCCCACTCCGCCTCCCTGCCGCGCCGAGCGCCGCCTTCCTCTCCACGCCCCACCCAAGAAAGAAGCCACATCGCAGCCACCGCGGACGGAAAAGCATCGTAGAATAGAGTACAGAATAGAGGAAACACGCACATGATGCATCCCGGAAAACTCGGCCCCGGTAAGCAATATACCCGTGTACGTGTACCGCGGTAGCGCCGCGAGCGTGTTAAAGACAGCTCCAAAGACGAGCGTGGGAGGTGCGAAGGTCGCGAGGCGGGTGTTGCGCTCGCTCGAGAGACGACATGCAAGACACTCAACGCATCGCCTTGATACGCCAGTACGGGACCCTCGCGTTGAGCAACGCTCCTCGGGATGCTTTCTCTCTTGCTTGGTAGTCATCTATCGCTAGTTATTGTGTTTTGCAGAGTGCCTTCAGCCTTTCTGAAATATCTTGGTTCGAGTCGAAGTTGGATAGACCGCGGCGGCATTCGTTGTCGTTGTCATCCGTGAAGAGCAATGTCATCACGTCATCCGGATCAACGCGCCGCCTCAGTGACTCTCGGTCATGCCCTTGCTCTCGACACGCTTATTTCGTTGAAATCCTTTTGCCATACAGAACCATGTGTCGGGGAGGATATGAACGAACAAAAAGAATTAACGTGGAGACAGCCGTATGGATCTCGCGGGAATCGAACCCACATCAAGGACTAACATATCACGAAAAGAACCTGGCACAGTTCCTACTCTTACCCCGTAGATCCTCGACAGCATACCTTTCTCTGTCGATGTGAATGGATTGACTGTGAGAATCTGGGAGCGGCCAAGGCTCGGAGGTGTGAGCTCATGAGGGAATCAAGTAAATGCCGGCTTGAAACTTTCACGGTTCAATTTGAATGCAGTTTTGTTCAAATCACGGTCGTATAGACTTGCGTCCCGTAGCGTGAGCTGTGTTCAAAAAAATAAAGCTAAAACCGCCGCATGGATCTCGCGGGAACCGAACCCACACTGAGCACTGACGAGCTCGGAACTTACAATACAGCGGGTACTCTTACCCGGTAGACCCTTATTGACGTAGTTTTCTCGGTCCCAAATAGCCTGGAGCTGGGAAACTCAGAGCATGTTTACCTCAGTGGCAAGTTAGTCGTTCAGTAAAGGTGCTGATCACGGAGCAAATGAAGGTTTACTTCAAGATTCTGACGGTTCAAGTTGAATCCGATCGTTTTCTTATTGCCATGACAAAAAAAGGACCGGCTCACTATTCATGGATGTCATGGGAATCGAACCCGGATCGAACACTAACACTAACTAACACCTGGCAGAGACTAGATGCACTACGAATAGCCGGTGCGGTTACCCCGTACATCCCAGACAGGATGCCTTTCTGTGTCGTGAATAGCCAGGCTGGAGCTAGGGAATCTCGGAACAGCTGAGGCTGAGGGGTGCGAGTGAGCCGCCCCGCAAAAGAACCAAGCATTGAGCGAGTGAATTTCACTTTCAGCAAATTCGCCCCGTTCAGTTTGACTGCGGTTTTATTGAAATCGCGATCACTGCCATCGCGGAAAAGAAACAGTGCGCACGCTGAAAAAAAAAATCTTCTCCATGAAGGATCTCGTGGGACTCGAACCCACGCTGGGCACTGACACGGAAAGAAAAGCAAGCGCATGGTTGGGGCTCCGGCCCGCAGATTCTCGGCGACATGCTTTCATTTGATCATGAATAGTCAGGACTCGGAGCTCGGGAATTTTGCAGCGTCCGAGTCTTGACAGCGGCTCGAGACCTCAGAGTGAGACGAAGAATGGAATTTCTAAATACGATTATTCTCACAGTTCAACTTGACTGCGTTTCGATGAAATTATCTTGCGTCGCGGAGAAGAAGTAGCGTGAAATGTGCTACTAGACCAAAAAGCCGGAATCATGCACCTGTATGGATCTCACGGGAATCGAACCCGCATTAAGCACTAACGACGCTAAAGCTGAGCAAGAACTCATGATTGGCGCTCTTGCCTCGCAGATCCTTAGTGACATGCTTTTCTCAATCGTAAATAGTCTGGAAGTCAGGAATCTCGGAGCGGCTCAGCGTTAACGGCGCAAGTGAGTCGGCCCGCAAACGCGCCGAGGCCCAAGCACTGAGCGAATCAAATTTATTTCCCATTGAGATTCTCACAGTTCAATTTGACTGCGGTTTTCGTTCGAATCATTGCCGTAGTTTCACCAGGCACGATTGATCCGGAAGTACTGAGATGCATCCTCTGCGTGTCCAACGTGAACAGTTCCCTCGCATTCTCTCGGTTATTTGAATATCGTGTCGATTCAGAACGCTAAGTCCGCCGCACTTGCTTTGCAAGACTCATATATCATCCGGTGAAGAACGGGGACAAATGCAGCTGTAATTCTCGATTCTTTCCCTTACAGCTTCTTATCTGCTACTGGTCTGATCACATTGGACGACCGGCAGACAAAAACAGGTCAAACGGCGTCCTGATGCTGACCTATCCTATCTGCTAAGTATACGCCGGACGGAGGTCAGAGCCGATTTTCAAGGCTCAGTAGAGCACTGTCCTGGTTCGTATAAAAGCGGGCGCATGGCACCAATCGTCAGTCGAACCTCGGCAACATGTTCAACTTCAAAGTCTTCTTCATCACTTCCCTCCTCGCTGCTACGGCCACCACAGTCTGGGCCCAGGAAAGAGCCGAGGCCGTTCTCTATGCCAGTAGCGAATGCACCGGCTCCGACCACTCGGGGTTCATCGGAATGCGTACTGGTGTCTGCCACAGTGTGTTCATGTTTCCGCTCATCGCGTCGATGGTTGGAATTGATTGACTTGTATGGATAGGCCTGTGCTTCACAGACTCCGACGGTCTGATTGAGTGCGCCGATTCGGTGCAGTTCTACACCGACGGGGTGGATGAGCTGTATTATTCACAGGCGGCATGATCCGTGGCCTTTTGGGAAAAAAGCCGCCGTGGCTTATTGCCGGCTTATTGGCCGTACTTTATCGGTACCTAGTCAAATTTTCCACACGCAGCAGGTTTGGCAGCCCGGGCCGGTGGTCACAGGATGCATTGCCTGATCACAAGCGCCACGCACCCCTGGATCAAAACATGTGTGTATGTGTTACATAATTGCTCTCCTTGCACTTCGAGCTTCAGGCAAAATCCAGTATTCCTTGCTCACCAGAATCTAACAAAATACATCCTGATATTGGTGAGAACCTAACTCCTAGAGAAGAATTTTTGAACACCAAATGATTTTCTTTCCAGTGAGTCAGATGACCATGATACGGTGCTGCAGACATGTTGCAAATGATGTCATTCATAAAAATATGCCAAGGTACCGGTAAAGTACGGCTAATAAGCCAGCAATAAGCCACGGCGGCTTTTTTCCCAAGAGGCCACAGGTCATGCCGCCTGTGATTACTGTGAGTCGCCTCCAGTTCCATCGCTCGACGTGACTGAATGTTAAATTTGGGGCGCTAGATCCCGAAGATAACTGCCAAGGATCCGCCGCTTCAACCTTTGACGCGTCCGACTGCGTCGTGGGTCGCTCCCCTTACAAGAGCTTCATGAAGGGAGCCTGAGACTTACTACTCGAACGGAAGTAAAGTGAGGATCTATTGGGAATGCTGAATTTGTGTGTACCTGTACGAGTTAACCTGTTTGATGAAAGAAGAAGAATCTCTATGAAGTTTGTTGAACAATTCACGTCTCGACGCGAAACCAGGTTCAGTTGTTGAAAGAAGGCGAGCATGAATTGAACCCTACAAATCAATTTTTCACGGGTGTGCGACTTTTATCGAATCTCACTCGGTTTTATGGGCGGTATACTGTCCAATAAATACTAAAAACACATTGTATAATTTGAATCAAGAAAAACACAATGCATATCCACCACCAAAAAAACATGATGTGATAAAGCAGGAAAAAACACGTTGAGGATCTGTAGGAGAAAAAACCACGTTGAAAACTTGTAATTCATATTGAGTCAGTACGGCGCCTTCAAGCCGACGATGGTAGCCGACAGGGACCGGATGATGCTGAATAAACATATTTACCACGTCCATGTCTCTGGTTCTCGTTGGCCCAGAGCCAGACCTTCGGCAACTGTTATGAAGATTCTGATTTCCACATCGTCAAGGGTAGACTTGTCCATGTTCTCATTCCGTTGTGCCTGACTGAGTGAAGTTCAGCTTTGGTCATCACTGATCCGTTATTCGAACTCCGAACGAGCATCAATCGGCTCACCATACAAGCGTCCCCGCCATGTTGCTTGGAGCTCTGTTTACCTTTTGGTTCACAAATGCTCCACAGTAGACATATTAGCATTCCCTCTTCATAGCAGCTTGAGCCAAGATTCAGGCCAGATTTCAGTTCATTGGACCTCAGCTTCAACTAAGCACTGAACTTGAACACTGATGTCGAACTGGGTGATTTAATAATTGGGTCTGAATGACTGCAGTAGGAAAAACAGTTGTGTGGTTTTGATATTTGTGGAGCACTATGTTTTATTCTGCGCCATTGTGTGATTTTCCATTCCCATTCATCCATCATGTTTTTTGAGACTTGAGACCGTCAAGATGTGGTTTCTTGCCAAATATACCACTCATTGTGACAAAAATATGCAAAATATCACCACAACGCGTTTTTTTATTTATTGGACAGTATGCTTGCCATACGGTTTCATTGCCGATTAACTTCCGCCGTTGTTTGCGGAAATGATTAGATCTCGGCAGACACTGCGCTGGCCCAAGGCACAAGCGGCAAAGCGAGTTCCCACAAGACAAGACAAGAAAAACAGAAGTTCTGTAGATGTTGCAGACTCCAGCGAATTTCCCCTCAATTTTTTTTTTGGCGCCCTGGATGGAGAGTTCCGTAAGCGCATTGAACTGCATTGGCGAGAATGAGACAGGTTCGTTGGAATTTGGTTTGAAGCACGAGCTGAAAATGAATGTCTGGGCACGCCCATAAGTACGAGGTAACCAACAACCAGCGCTCGCACCAATGCGATATGTCAGTAGTCCAAGCTTCAAGAGAGTTTAGTTGCGGCCCTGTGCATGGTCATTTGCCGACCGACGAGTGCCATGGAAAGAAGTGGGATGGAATCTGCCGTTGAATCGTAGTTGTAAGTCGAATCTTTGCTTCGACAACTGCCGCGGGTGTGTAATCAAATAGGGAAAGTTCAAGTTGAAGAATTCCCACCGCGCCGGCACTGAATTGACTTGTTTCTGCCCTCAACAAATGAAGAAAAACGCTCCTCGAATAGCGGATTCCCTGAAGTGGGTATGCTGGATCTGTGCGCCGAAGCGTCGTTGAGCTCCAGGAAATATTTAACAGATTCGTGGAGAGTTTGGTTGTGCGTCGGTTCTTTTCTGTCTTTCCTTGCCTATGAGCAGCGGGCATATGATGAGCTTTTTCACACAGGTTCACAGCCGAACGTGCTTGTAGAGTTCCAAAAAAAGGTGGACTGCATCTGAGCATGCACCATGAGTTGAGGGATTTGAAGCCTCGTCGAACACTTGAGTGGTATAATTGTGGGGAATGCAAATAGGTGGTGCTCGGTGGCCAACAGACCCGTTCGCCGTTATGTTGAACCCCGGATAGGCGAGATGTTCCTGCAGGGAGAGAAAACAAGCCGAAGCTGCGTCAAGCTCAGGGAAATAGTTGAATATTAAACTTGAACTTACAACCATCTTTCACTTGGTGACCTGAGACCTTCAAGTCGAGAACTCGTTCGAGCCGCATGTCTGCAGGCAATTGTGCGCTGATCCAAAAGAAACCGACCACCTCGAGAAACCATGGACCCCATGGGAATCGAACCCATACACGGAGAGGATTCAATGGCGACAACGTGAATTATTGGCGCTTCCTGGCTAACAGATCCTATTAAGTTTTCAATGTCCAATAAGTAGTTCGTTTTCTACCTTGCCTGTGAGGGGAGCGGACAGGAGCATTGAGGTTGAACATTAAACATGAAGCGAGGTGAAGAACGGCACTAGCAGTGAGGAGCCCAGAGGACTGAAAAATATCGAAAAATCTTGACCATAAGCTCGACAGCACATGGTATGTGGCCCTTCGCGCGGAATGCAGCTGAAACCAATTTTCGCAGCTGAACGCTAGTAGGATTGGTCGGACAAAAAGGAGGTTGTCAGACCTCACCTTATGGATCCCACGGGAATCGAACCCGTCCACGGATAGCACTGGCATGGTTGCCGTTGAATGCTGTTGTGGAGTCAGCACGGAAGAAAAGAAAAAGCAAACCCAGCGAGCCGCGCATGGATCTTACGGGAATTGAACCCATACACTAGGGCATTTGTAGAGAAGTGCAAAAGCATACCGGTAATGTTTCGTGGCCACCGGTCCCTCGAAATGTTTTCTGTGAGTAGGTCGTTTCACTGGATGGGTATCAGCACCGGATGCTCAAGCATTGCATACGAAGTCTCAGCATGACGGACGCCACTAGTGGTGAAGCAGAGCCCTGATTTTCAACTGACCACAAGGAGGCTCAAGTAGTAGTCCTTTGTGTGCAATTCGATTGGCAGGTTTGCCGTTAAACGCACTTGACGAGTTCGCAGCCCAAAAAAGAGGTCGAAGTCCATCTATGGATCTCACGGGAATCGAACCCATGCGCGAGAATTTCCACTGCTCGCGGTCAGTATCGGATGATGGCCACCAGATCCTTCGAATTTCTAACCTCAAATAGGTCCTTTTTTTCGTCACAGCAAAGCCTGTACATACGAGGTTGCGGCAGGCATCGTATTTTGCTCGGCCAAGGAATTTGAATGAAAATCAAGTCGGCCGCGCACTGCAAAACGGCCGCCGCGAGAACGAGAAATCAATCGAACCGCGTAAGTATGATCGATGCCCAGCAGTTTTCTTGTTCTAAGCCGATTCGTTCCTCAGACCCCTCGACGCAAAGAGCGCGGCATCGCGTCGTCGGTGTCTTCAGCAAAACGAGTCTCGGGTGTTTGTTGCTGAACGGGCTACACAGCTGAGACAAAGAAGAATCATTCCCTCGCCCCACGGATCCCATGGGAATTGAATCCATGCACGAGACCATTTGCATAACGTGGAGGTGGTGAATGGTTGAAGATCGGTGGTCAGCAGGTCCATTCTCGACCTGCGATGAGCGGTTTATTTTTGTTGCAGTCTCGCCTGTGAGCAGCGGACAAGAGCATTGACATTGAACATGAAGTGAGGTCAAGAACGGCGCTAGCGGTGAAACAGATCAATGATTTTGAAATGTACAAGAGGCTAGTAGTAGTTTGCGCGCAATTTGATTCGCAGGTTCGCAATTGAATGCCCTCGACCAGTCCGCAGCCCAAAAAGAGATAGCAGCAAGCCAAGGATCTCATGGGATCGAACCCGTGCACGCAGAGCATTTATAGACTCGTCGCCATGATCATGAATGGTTGATACTCAGTGTTTCTTGCCTACGAACGAGTATATGAGCCTTGAAGCATGAAGGTTGAACGTTGAACGTTGAAGATGCAGAGGTAACAAAGACCTGGAGCGGGAAGTATTTCCCCCTGCAATTTTAAAGAGTATTGCGCACTGAACTTCAGAGGAGATCGTCCTTGGTACCATGGTTTGAGCTCTGGGTTGCGGCTGAGCGCTGCAGCAAAAAACATTATCGATAGCTGCCCCCCCATGGATCCCACGGGAGTCGAACCCGTGCACACAAGGCATTTTACTGCAGGAGTTGTCGAATGCTTCATGCTCAGTGGCCGCCGGATCCCTTGACTCCTACCTGCGAGTCGGTCCTTTTCTTCGTCACTTCGCAGCCTCTGCACCAGCCCATCGTAGGCAGCCTGCAAGCGGCGTTATCGCAAGGGAAGCTTGGAACAGTGCAGTTGAGTCGCGACTCACAAAAAGCGGTGGAACGCAATTCGCAGTCGCTGATATCTGAGAGTGAGATTCGGTCCCCCTCTTGCTGGCCGTTCGTTCTTTTCGTTTCTGAGCAAAGAGCGCAACAGCGTCGGCAAGAAGAGTCCACGTTTATCACGTCATCGGCTTGATCAATTGACTCATCGGCAACGTTGACGCTGACACAAACAGCGCACCGCCTTCCGCTCTTCTCTCTTGCTTTTACTGCTCTCTCGACACCGCGCTGATCGACACACCTGCTTTTACACTCGAATTTTGGAGACTGGGACTCGGATTCACTCAAAAGAAACTAGCGGCTTTGTCTTTTTTGCTTCTCCTTAGTAACCTCGTCTCGTCGAGCATGATCCCATCCTCACCTTCCGCCTCGGCGGCCACGATTTCAGCGGACAACATCACCGCGTCCCCGCTCTCTTTACCCAAGATCTCTCCAGCACCACCGCCGAAGACGCCTCAGCGGACATAGACATCTTCGTCGCAGTACAGCGCGGCGACGCCGCCACCATCCAGTCGCGGCGCTATGGTACACGGGCATATTGCTCGCCGGGGCGAAGTTTTTCCGAATGCATTACGTGCGTTTCTAAGCTTTCCTTTTTCCTCTCAACTTTTCCGTGGCGTTGTTTGGGTGGTGAGGAGGGGGGAGGAGGGGAGGTAGGGGCACGCCGGGAGGTGGAGGCAGCGGGAGCAGGGGACATGCACCAGGCTGGAGCAGTATGGCGTCCAGGGGGCGAAGCGGCGTGCGCTTTGTGCTGAGTGGGGCGAGCGCCGGGGGGACGACACGGAGGTAGGGGTGGCGACGGAGGGGCGGGGGTGGGGCTGTAGGCAGGAGGTGAGGCAGTGATGCGGAGGCGAGCAAGGACGCGGGAAGCGAGGCGAGGCGGAGGAGAGAAGGAGAGAGGAGTGAGGCAGTGTTGCGAGAGATGGCAGGGAGCATACCCCGGACATGGAGCGTGTTGTC
This sequence comes from Mycena sanguinolenta, assembly GCA_014462675.1. NCBI lineage: Eukaryota > Fungi > Basidiomycota > Agaricomycetes > Agaricales > Mycenaceae > Mycena > Mycena sanguinolenta. The sequence continues at coordinate 8,851,415 of JACAZH010000003.1, read as the reverse complement.
TCGGGCGGGCAGCAAGCTGGGAAGCCGGTGGCAGGAGCAAGGAGTGGCGGCCGAAGCAGGGGACAAGGTAGGAGCAAGAGGCGGGGGCGGGGCCAGAGCGGTGTGGGAGTCTCGTGTAAAGGGCGGACGGATGTCTGCCGCGGGAGAACGCTGTCTGCGAGGCACACTCTCGTTCAACGGCCCCCGGCGCTTCTTATAAGTTATTACCATCCTCGTCGAGGGCGCTTCCACGTGCCGAGGGACTTGAGCTCGACGATATCGTGCGCAGCAGCGACCCGATTCGAGGACTCGCGAATGCGGCGGCGTCAGATCCGTTCATAACGATAAGCGCACTCGCGTCGTAGTCGTCCTGGTGGTGCACAGTACGTTGTATGGCGCCCTCCGTGCTCGCAGTGCACTCATACCGCTGTGCCGCAAACATTTATCGCCTGCTCACATTCACATTTTCTTTCTCGTCTCGTCCGTAGTCGACCACGGCACCACGCACGCTCTCCGTGGCATCTTTTCCGGTGGTCATGTAGTTATTCCGTTGGTGTCGTTCTTGTAGAGTGCCTCAAGCAGGTTCGAGTCGTACTCCTGTGAGTCCCCGGAGAAAAAAGACAGTTGATGCTTGCAGTCGTCAAGAACGAAGAGGGAGACTGCGTCGTTGTAAGAAGAGAACGACGTCCGGATCAGAACGACTCATTGACAAGGCGCTCTTGAACATGACATGCTCTTGCTCTTTGACTCCCTACTCCAACAGCTACTTTCGGGACGACTGGTGGTCTTGAATTGCAAGAAATTATGGTTCGACGCATCTTTTTTGAGTTCGACTTGGCCAAAAAAACTTTGCCATGAACTCGCCGACATCGACGTTCGCTGTGGTCGTTTCTACAGCCTGAAGCAGTCCGTGGTCCGCGCCGTTGACGTTCGTCCGATCGGTCCCGATCTCCTGCTGGTGCTTGTACCGACTGCTCTGGGTGAGTTTCCCCGCGATCATGTATGGGGGTTGGTATAGTCGTCCTAACGCCCAATTCCGCTTATTTTCTACACCCAACACTCTAGCGCCAATATCTGTTCTGTTCTATCTGGCGACGGCTCGGTTCGATCATGAACTCAGTATTGGATCTTTCGTACACTGGTGCGTCTCTCTTTTTCGAGAAAAGCGAGGACCGTCTCTCGCTACTAAGTTAATTTGATTCGAGAGTCCGCAAGCGCGAGCCAGGGTCCCTCCTGTTTATAGCATTTATAGCAGCAGTCGCAGCACAAAGGAAGGAAAGTGGTTTGAAATGCATGAGCCCTCCGAATCGGTCCGGGGCCATAGAGCGAGCGCAACAACCAACGTCGAAACAAGGAAGCGCATTGTACATGCCTTCGCCGTGTGTAGACCGACCGGAAGACGCGGTCCTCGTCGGCGTCTTGGGCGGAGTCGAGCGAGGTCGCGCGTGATGTTGTTTTTTTGACAGTAACGATATTGTTTAAGACACGAAGTGAGGCCACCTTCTGCCCGAAAGAGAGAAGAGTTTCGCGAACAAGCTTCTGAGACAGATGTCTCAATGGGCCGAGTACCAGCGTGAGTGGCAGTGACAGCGAGCTGCTCAATTCATCAATATCTCGATATTCTCAAACGTGGACGGCCGGTATTCTTCCGCAGATCGGAATACATTCGTTCGCTGTTTGATCACGTTTTTCTGCTAAATGGTGCTGGAATATAGACCGTAGTGCGAAGGGTTCAATATATGAATACATTTCCGTCTCTCTCTCTTTTTTCGGGTGTACTCGAAAGTTATTCTCATTTGTCACCATGTTATTATCTGCGGTGGGGTTGAATCCAATCTGCTTATGGTGCTTAAGCTGTGAATGATTTCTGAGTCCCATGCTTGAGAGTGAGTAGGCTGAATCCCATTAATCAGGCCATGGGAACTGGCGGACTACTACTCCTATCCTCTTCATCATATCTCCAGCACGAGTCGTTATTTGCATAGAGGATGGTGGCTCAATGAGTTGAATATAAACAGAGCCGGTTGAGCCGTTGTTGACTGATCAGCACCGTGCTATTCCATATGATTTTAGATCTGGGCGACGACGACGATCCGTCGCGTGCAAGCGGGATTTATTCATATTTATTGACAGCTTGAACTCATATGCAGTGAAAATGCAAGGAAGGTTTGAAGCGGTCAAGAAGACCACCTCACCAATTGCCATACTTACGACATGTTGGCGACTCCATTAGGATGTCAAAATTCAATTAATTGAAATGTCTGATCAAGTCGATCCTTGGTGACCGATTGACATGAGAAAACTTTAATGTGTGCAAGCACACTGGACATGTATTAAAACACTACCTAAGTCAGTGGATAGGTAGGTACATAAGATGAGGCAAGCATGGTCAAAGTAGTTGAGGCGTACATGTACGGTGGACCAAAGGGCAAAATGATCGGCCTTGGCGATCAGTCAAATTGGCGACGTTCAGGAGCATAGATGACAGAATGCAACCGGCGACAAAGTCTGCATCTCCAATTAAGGCAAGAGGATCAGACGGGAAACGTCGAAACACAACCAAACCCGTTCTCAAAAAAGGGAATGCCAAGAGTATGGCGTAATTTTACAAGAGTGCGGTGGGGCCTACCCCTTCGATTGAACATTGAGGTGGAAATGTGCTCGCGATTCGGCGCCTGATTTGGCGCTAACTCTAAAGCTGATGTTCCGTTGATTTGGACCAGATTGCCCCAGAGCAGACTTTTAAAGGCTTCGGACAGACAGGGATAATTTTATAAAGAGAGAGAAGAGAAGATAAAGAGTTTGACGTAATTTTATAAAGAGTTTGAAAACATTTCCTTTTTCGGTGTGATTGTCTCCCAAGCATCCTGTGAGTGCCAGAGGCATATAAAATCACATTATGCCCAATATCCAGCTGAAACTCCTCGACGAACGCTCTCGATTCAAGTTCAGAACAGTTGCGGCCCTTGCCTGTAAGTATTTTGTTCCAAACTGTCAGCGGCCTGACGCGGTAACCGGCGGTTGTTATCTCGCTTCAAGCTTGCCGGTGTTAACACCACGCTCGTGGCCGATCCATCCCAAATCGGACAAACTAGCTCGGCAGGCATCGAGGATCACTGTAAACCTTTCACAAGTCTCCGAGATACTTACGGGAAGGAGGCGAAATGAAGTGTTTTCTCCCAGTTTTGACTGCTCCAGATATGTTAGAACATTGACAATAAAAGGGTATCAGTTTTCTTTTCTGCCCTGGCGGCGGGAACCACCCTCCCTGCCCTTGGTCACGGCTTGACCGGCCCGGACCCCCATGGGAAAGGTAGCGGGAATCAGTGGCACTCGTGCGCTGCTTATCCGGTGTATCAGGATGAGGTAACCACTCAATATAACTATATATATATAACCAGTGAGGTGTGAATTAGAATGGCTATAGCGCTTGTCAGTGCCTGTCAACCGAAAAACCAGCGTAGTTCCTCTTACCATGCTTTCCTCGCTCTTTTCTGCTTTTTCACCGCATAAACACAAGCCCACGCCCACAGGAGTGCGCACCATTCCATGCACAGTGCTGGACCTGCTCGCTGCAAACGGCCTCGTCCTCACCACGGGTCTCGTCATCAATGGAAGGCTGGACGCCAAAGTATTGGAAGAATCTCTCCAGGTTGATTGAGCGCAAGTTTCCACGAGCCGGGGCTAGGCTTGCGTTCAGAAACGGGGTCCATACATTCATCGATCGATTGTCTGCTTACTTATTTTCCTTGTCCAAGGTGTACGAATTCCAAATCCCCGAGACATTCGATGTCAAAACACCCCCGGCCATCTTCACGGTGGACGATTACCCCGAGCCATACAATGCTTCCGGGCGGCCACAGATACCGCGTGCGCTGACCGGTTCGCAACCCTCTATCATTCCCTTCCCCGAGTTGGACCAGTTTTTTCGCAGCAAGACGTGTCCCAAAACCCAAGCTGATTTTTTGAAACCTAATGTACCTCTGCTGCACATTCATTTCACAATCTTCCACGATTTCACCTTCATCGGTGTCACCGTATCGCATGTGGGATTCGATTTGCTTGGGATCGCAGTCCTCCTCGCCGCTTGGACGCGCGTCATCAACGGTGACGACTTCGATACCATCCCCGGCATGGAATGGGATGCGCAGCCTTTTGCGCATTTTGTTCCGGCACCGGGTTCGAGTTCGCTCACACCGACACGCACGAGCCTACGCGGCTGGTTCAAGCTCGGATGGCTCAGTCAACTCTCCTTCATTGGGCGATTCGTACTGAGTAGGATCCGCGATCCGAAAGAAGTCGGTTATCTCGTGCGGGTTCCCAAGGCGTTTCTCAACGAAGAGAAGCGGCAAATCATGGATGAGCTCAAAGCCCAGGGGTCCAGCGAGTATGTGGGAAGTTCCGACGTGCTTATGGCGTGGTGGCATAAGGTTCGCACTTTTTTTCACCCAGGAAGTTATGAATTGTATTTTTCTCCAGACGATATATAGCTACCGAGCACCAACGGACCACACCCCAGTGCACCTCCACTTCGCCGGCAACCTGCGCAGCCGGTCGGTCTTCGCGCAGGACGGACCCCTGGCCCACCCATACACCAACAACGCGGTCTCGCATCTCCCCGTCCCACCCATCCCGGTAAACACATTTGTGACAGAGTCTCTGGGCGAGCTGGCACTCCGTGTCCGGCGTGCAATTTTGGCCTACAACGCTGACACGGCCTCTCTGCGTGCGGACTTGCACTGGTTGTTCGAGGGATCGAATGCTACCAAGATGGCGTTCCCGTGCCCACCCGGTGCGGAATTTTCCTACACGTCAAACTGGCGCGATGGCAAGCTCGGAGCACTCGACTTCTCTGGTGCGGTCGTAAGCAATTCGAGGCCGGAGGCTGCGGCTACGCAGGTGGTATTCACTTATTTTTTCCTCACGCCGAACAGGGTCTCTTCGCCGCCACGCGGGTGCGGCATTGTGATAATGGAAGATGAAGATGTCGTATGGATGGCCCAGTTCCGAGGGTCGAAAGATTGGGAGAGGATTCGTCAAAGTGGAGCAGTCGCCTTTGCTGGACACTAGATTTGTGCAAATCATATGTGGCGTGACAACCCACGTTTGTACCTGACTAGTGTGTTGTGTTCGTAGGTATGCGAGTTTTCGCACTTCCACTGCTCACAGTTAAGACTGGGCCACCGCATTCATTAATTCGTTGTTTGTTGCCTCGGACCGAACAAGCGAAATTATTGATGGTCTGCGTTTGCCGACAAAATTTTGCGGTCCGCAGGCGGTCGTGATCGGTCAGAGGGGGATCTTCGGTTTCTGAGGGTGATTTCAGGAACCTTCGGCCCGCCTACCCCTGTCCTCGCCATCTCCGACATCGATGAGGACAACCCGCTTTGATTTAATTCCAAGTGTGTGCGCTTTTCATTTGCTGTCATTGAAGTCGCATCGAGCTATCTAGAGAATCCCAGTCATCTGACAACAAGGGAGATATCACAGTGCCACGCCTACAATCCCCAATAAATTCAACCACCATTCGAGTTGCTTGACGCTGCGCAGACAGAAATTCCACGATAAATATAGCCATGCATGCGCTCGCGCCCGCCCGACGCTACTTTCTTGCCCTGGCGGCTTCCAGTGCCTGCTGTCTACTCGTGAGAGATGATCGACAAACCACGCGCCGTAGCCATCGAGCTCCTCGCGGAGTATCCTGTATCCCGTTTCTGAACGTGATGGGTGTCTGTAGCCCGCACGACTCGGAGCGCGCCCCAGGCCACCACTTCTACTTGGGGGGGAGCGGGCTGTTGCTGCGCGCGGCGGAAACGAGTCCCGATTTGAATATTTGATGTATGTCAACAATGTTCAAGTTCAATGACAACCCGAAAAAGCCTTCACTTTCTCTGAGTTGGGATCGATGCTTCAGCCAAAATCACGAAGTTTTTGAGGCTCCGCAGCATGCCGAATGTGTCAAATCAATGCAGCTGTCAGACGGCCGATCGGCATCATTCGGCTTGGGGTTATATGTCGATTGAACGACGACCAGAGTGAATCAATTCATTTTGAATTGACAAATAATATTTTAAACAGCAATTGCAGACAGAGCTGATGCAGGAGGAGCTTTTTGGGGGGCCAATGAGTTTGTTTCAATACCACTGTTCATCTAATTGCACGCACTTATGAAATTCCCCGAATGTCATAGATCCAATGCCAAGGAACAAAAACTGCACAAATTGGGGACAGTTAGAGCCATACTGAAGACACTGGAAGGAAAGTGGACTGTGATTTTTGTGGCTCTACATAAAGGTCATAATGTTTTTACGATGAGTCACAAAGTCTAATGAAATTTGATGCACAGCACTATTTAGTGTAGTTGGGAAAAACGGACCATGTGTTGCAAGGTCGTGCGATCTTGGCACAACACAATGTTGGATTAGCAAGCTGAGAGAACATCGTAGAAGGTTCTCGAGCAGAGTTGAACAATGAACAATAAGCACAGCCTCAACAATGGACAGTCTCGATAATGAACAATGGATTGGGCTGTGCCGTAGATAATTTTAGAATTCATTCTGTAGAGTATATAAGCTGGTCATTTGGGCCTACTAATTATCATCTTCTTGTTCCCATCTTTCTCTCATCTCAAATTGCAGCGCTCACACACAAATATTATGAACGATTACATCAGTACTCGTAACCTATGGCTCGCGTCTTAGGTAGGCTGCATTAGGCTCGTACTTCGGCTCCGCCTTTTATTCGCCAGCCATATCTGGCATCCACATCTTGGTCGGCGAATGCCTCGCCTCGCCTCCAGGTACGTCTCATTTGTGTGCCGACCATAAAATACTAATTTTACTCACTGATAGGTCGGTCATCATCCAAGGTCGCGCCCATGTACACATCACAACAAAGAGAATTAAGTCGCTGTAATCCGTCCTGAATTGGTATGAATTAACTGATCTACTGGCAAGCTTTACTTCAAGTCAATGTCATCTATGTGAATTCGGGCGAGCACCTGCCAATGCGCAATGAAAGTAACTGCGCGCAATAAATCTGTTCTAAAAAGGCTCCTTGCCCTCTTCGTGTCTGAGTCACTCCTGGGCTCAGCTAACCCCTCATCGATGTCAATAGGGATCAAATAGCATAGAAAATGGAACTAATGTGATGACCTGGGTGCACAATATCGGTGTCTTCATCCGCCCAGACACCTCCAAGCACTTGGTGCACGACACAATGCGACTACCTCCCCCGCAAACATGTGTTACCAGAACTTGAGAACGACCAATAGTAAAACACCGCTCCGACTCAATGCCAAACAGTGTGTGTGCATACCACATTTATGCCCCATATCTGGAAACAACAGTGAGTACTGCAAGCAGTAATTTTGTGACCAGCCTAGGGTTCGCACTCTGACAGAATCGACATGGATCCTTGGCATCGTAATGCGTGATGTATTTGGAGGTTCGGCAAGATGCATTCTGGGCAATTTGGAACAAGACTTGTGTCAGAATGCACGCCGGGCCTTACGTTGAACATATTTTTGACCAAGAGTCCATTGAATGGTGGTCTAGTTCAACGGAACCTGGCAAACCCAAGGGCATTTGACACCGCCACCCAGAATTAAAAACCGGAGGTTCTGACCAGACCCATTATAAACCGGTTTATAAACATGTTTAAAAACAGACAATATAAACAGCGCCCCAAGTTGAAGACATGCGGACGATGCTGAATGATAGTGGGTTGTTTGGCGCTGGGGAGCATTGGAGCTGCTTGCGTGATTTTATACTGGGCTGATGTGACCGCGCATTGCGCATCGTATTTCCGAAAACATGAAGACCAAGCGAACCAGCCGGCACCAAGCGGCGCAAACAAAGATAAGACAAGAGGAATGTAACGGCCAAGTAAATCAAGTCGTAACCAAGGCGCTAACAAAAAGATAAGATAGGAGGGATGCTAAGAAAAGATAGGATCCGGGTTGGTGACGCAATTTGGTCCATGCCACATTGAATACTTAGTTACAATTATATTGGTCAGCTCTATTCATGAAGGACTCGGGTACACAAATAAAACTTGAGGCAGCTCAACCGAAAGCCATGTACCTATGGCGATCAAAATGCACTTTTATTGTTCCGCTATAAATTTTTGTGTTTCGGAATTTCCACTACATAAATTGCCAAGAAGTCATTTTTGCGCTACTTTTGAATCCCAGAGTTAGAAAAGAAGGGGTAGTGGGAAAAGTGAAATTTCTGCTACTTTTGTTTCCATAAATCCTGCTACTTTGCCAAACTCCCGCTACTTTTGCACTGTTTCCATTCCCACTACTTTTCTTGACAAGCGATGATTCCACTACTAAACAGATGTTGCCAAATTGGTGTCTGTATAATTTTCAAGAATTCAGCAATGACATCCAATGATCCTGGAAATTAGAACTGAACAGTGTGACTTGTCACAGTCACAGCCGAGTTCCGCTTTCATAATTATTGCGATTAATTGAATCAAACTCCGGTATTTATTGAATCACAAAAATGGCTATGTGAACACATCTGATCTTATTTTGACCCTCTAATGGAATTCGAGTCTTTGCAGACTCGCCATCAGATGATTTCCTTTTGTGCATTCTTACTGACTGTGACTGGGATGAGTCACACTGTTCAGTCTTAATTTCCAGGATCATTGGATGTCATTGCTTAATTCTTGAAAAGTGTGCAGATACAAATTGGGAAGCATTTGTGTAGTAGTGGAATCATCACTTGTTAAGAAAAGTAGCAGGAACGGAAACAGTGCAAAAGTAGTGGGATTTTGGCAAAGTAGTGGGATTTATGGAAACAAAAGTAGCGAAAATCTCACTTTCCCCACTACCCCTTCTTTTCTGACTCTAGGACTCAACAGTAGCGTGAAAATGACTTCTTGACAATTTATGTAGCAGAAATTCCAAAAGCACAAAAATATATAGCGGAATAATAAAAGTGCATTTTAACCGCCATATGTACCATGTATCCCTTTTCTCAAGTGCAATTCTTCCTTCCTCCACTTCCAATTTTGATATGCGCAGAAAGACGTGGTGAAGGCACATCTTTTGATTCTCCTTTGACATTAAATACACGCAGAGATGAATGCATTTGAGAGGATTTTGTCTCCTGAGGACCCATAGTCCAGCCTGTCGAAGGTTTCTGCATATTTCGGCCCTCTGCCTCGTCACGTGAAGGTATATTTTTGAGCGAAGTGAGCAATTTCGCTTGCAAATTAGTTTTGGGTACGCAAGGCGATCATGGCTTTTAGGGGCTTTCCCACAGGTCTTCCTAATCTTGTCGGAGTCTGAAATTTGAAATTTCCCAATTTGGATGCGGGCGTAAAGGTTCCATATCCGGGGTCCTGATCAGCAACTCCAGTGGACTTGAAACATCGAAGATTTGGTGATTTTGCTGTCATATAGCCATCGACATTGGCGGTCTCGTATTGTGAGGATTATCCCGCTTGAGTCATGATTCCATCTGGCCGACAGGTGCGCAGGACTGTACAGCCCTTGGTATCTTGCAAGCTATACCTTGGCTATACCCGGTGCTAACCCGATGCATAGAATTTCTTCCGGACCCAGTTGGCTTACGTCCGCATCGATTGAGGAGGAAGGTATCATGCATTATGAGCCGAGTCCTCCGGATATTTGGCTTTGCATTGTGCATTTTCCCTGTGGTCTAATCATGCGGTGAATGTGAGAAATTACAGCTTGTCAGGCGTCATGAGAAATGGGTGTATGGCAGTAATAGTGTAACAGTATTATTGCAATATTTTTGAAATTCACACACCTAATTTAGTAGAAAACAGCACAAGGTGTCATTACTAAAAGAATACACAAGTCGCAAATTGAGAAAAATACACAGGTGTATAGTGCAATGAGAAAAGACACAGGTTGTACATCAGCATGGCAAAAACATACAGGTGGTGAATCAGCCAAATTCTACACACCTTTCAACGCAGAGAAAACACACAACTTCAAATAGACCAAATGGAGAATGTGCACCTCTCCGGAAGCTACACCAAATCAGTTACCCAGCGTGACACTGGTCGTGTATGATGAATTGATCGCCGATCACACGGCATCCCCCGCATCAAAACGGATCATACAGCTGAGTGTACTGCTGGGTTGGTACTGATTATGAAGTTGGGATTTCCCTACATATTGCCCAATTTCTTGTGGTTGGATTCACACATCAACGAACTGGCCCTGAGGATCATGCTCCGTTTCATGTCGAGGTGCAAGACATTGGCATGTGCGACAGACACACAGGCTCATGAAACTATCTCTATTGATAGAGGAGCACCCTTGCTGCATTACTAGGACATGCTCATTTAACAGGAAGTGCCATAAGTTGCAGCCGAGGAAGCCGTGTTGGCCGTGTGCCGAATTGAAAGTCCGAAACACACCCATCAGGTCATGGTATGACTGGATTCCTTGCAGGTTGTGTCTTTTTCAACATAGACCTAGGTGGTGCGATTTTTCTAACCTGTGCATTTTGAGGTCTCAGGCAATGTGTGCATCTTTTTCCGTGCTAGGAATAAGTTGCATGACAAAATTTGCGGTTTTTAAAGTTGTGTCTTTGGAGGAAGCACTGGTTGCACATTGTTGAGTGCATCATTGACCTGTGCAGTATTTTACCGGCTTCATCCTGGTTGCGTGAATTTTGACAAAAACACACCAGGTTGTGCCGAAAATAATATTGTTACTCTATTACAACCATATGGGCGAGTAGGAATCCATTCTTTCACGGCTGTCTAAATTTATAGCCACCACGTTTTTAACTGATTCTCGGTTCTGTCCGGCGTTGTGAGACATTACTTCAAAAAAGATGGCTGACAGGACATTTTATTTTTTCCGAGTTCAGTGAGTCCATCAGCCCTTTGCTGCAATGAAGTTCGGGAACAATGCCGAATTTATGATTGGTCAGCTGTATTGAACATATTTCGTGCCGCCCTATAATATTACAGAAGTGGCTCAGGTCGCTTTAGAATACAAGAACTTGTGTGGTGCAGGCCGTCGCTGCGCACGGCGGTTATGAGTACTTATGTATTTTATTTAAAGTGAAAAGGTATAAGTAAAGTGATTGCTTGTTGTGTGCTACTGCTTATTGTGTTCATATAGCTGTCACACGGCGATCGTCAAGGCGATTTTCAAATCGTGTTAAGTACAAAATATCTGAACATTATCAACACATGCTCGCCCAAGTGAACGATGCTCACCGTCATCACCGTACGACTTATCAGCGTGGTCAGCTGCTCATACTTCGAACTTTATGCCCCTCCGCTCTACCTACCATACATCCCATCGCCCCGAGTGACCAGTATACATCAAATTCAATGTCTTGGCGTGTCAGCCCTCGGTGCCATCCGATGTGATCGAAAAACATGAATCGAAAGTGTTGCGGTGCGCCGAAGGGTATGTGAGACAGCCGTCGCATTCGGATCGAGATAGTTTGTTGTCAGCATCATCGTGAAATTTGGCGATGTGTACCCCTTGCTTATCCATGTTCTCTATCATGAGGTCGAAGTCGACCTGGTCTCGTAGCAGATGCCCCAGGGGCACATACTTATGAGACACGATAGATTGTGCATTGAACGTGAGTTCGGTATATGCCGTGAACAAGCATAATTCGCACATGAGTTTGCTTCGGAACATGGTCTTGCGTGGCTCCTCATAGCAGCGATGGATGGCTGAGATAGGCCCTCCGTTGGGCCAGCGATGCAGTACGACATCAGAGACTCTGAACGAGATGTTTTCGGTGTCAACTGCGAACTGCAAAACTGTTTAGATCGAGTTTCAACCCTGAACGAAACATGCCTTTCGGTAGGTCGTGGCTACTTTGAAGTATTTCGCCAACAGTTTAGCATGTGAGCCCTCTCGCACGTAGAAGTCAACCTTGTCGAGACGGCGTAACTTTGTTAAGTGCATGCGCAATAAGTGATACACAAAAAATCCTGCAATCACGGAGCCTGAGGTAGGAGAATAACGGAGGCGCGAGGATGAAAATTCACTTCTGTTAATTGCCAATTTCATGATCTTGGCCTCCTGTCGATGATACCGCCTATTGCAATGAGCAATCTCTGGTTGGTGGCACATAATTAGCCACTCATGCCGTCTATACTGAGTTCAAACAACTTGCTGATGAATACGGATACATACTATGTGAGGCAACCAGTTTTGATCCGATGTATGAATGCACATAGCATGCCGTTTTAAGCCAAATTGAAAGAAGATAATATAGAAACCTGGGGGTAAAAGCTGATTGGGTGACTTGACTGTGCAGGCAAAGTGTCCATGAATCGAGACATATCTTAACATTACTGGTGAGGTTAACATAAGTATCCAAGGCTTTTCTCGGAAGAGACAGGGTATTGCTGCCTGAAGAACAGGGGCTGGAGCAGCACGAAGAAAGAGGACATTGTCCAGAAGGGTCACGACTCAATATTTCTCCCACAAGGGTATTTGTGACGCCAACCTGCACGTGGGTGGCTGAACAACAGGAAATACTGTCACTGAGCGACAGTGAGGCATTAGGAGCTGTACGAGTTCCACGTACCGTTTGTATTGGGGGGTCACGACCCTCAAGAGCCAAAAGCCCAGGGAGACTAATCACACTGGCAAAAAAAGCCAATGAGAGTCCAGAGAATTATGAGCAAGATAGATTGCAGATGCATGGTGGCGGTGCGGTAGAAAGCAAGCCCTGTACAGTGGACATTTAGGAGAACGATCATAGGAGTTTTCTACAAAAAAAGCTGCAGTATTGCAATGTTGCCACTTCCTACTGACAGCCACATTGCAATGTCCCCACTGGTTTACTGGCCTGCAATATTGCAATGTGGCATTTCTCTGCAGAATAAAATTGCAGACACTGGGATTCGAACCCAAAAACCATTGCATGATGGCATCAACAGAGAGAGATAACAATGATACCAGTAGACTAAACAGAACATACTTGACATTCCTGCTGATCTGACTATACACTATGTGATGGAGTCTTGGATTTAGCTTTGTGGAGGGAGGTTAGGGGTTTGGGTTGGTTAGGGATTAGTGGTTAGGGGTTAGGGGTTAAGGGTTTGGGCCAGGGAACATTATTTTCTCTTTGGTTAAGGTTTTGGGTTGGTTAAGGGTTTGGGTTGGTTAAGGGTTAGGGTGGTTAGAAGGTTAAAGGTTTGGGTTCAAACACAGGAAAAGAAACAATAAGCTATACAAACAATTTTTCGAAGGCCCAGGGCAGCTTGTCTGCCCTGGGTCTGGGTATTAGCAGCCCTGGGTAGGGTAAGGCTAGCCTTACCCTAGCCAGGAAGCAAATGTGTCAATGTATAGCTTGTTTAGCCCAATGGCTATTAGTGCTTGTCATATTGGCTATGAACCCATGAGGTCCTGGGTTCAATCCTGGCTTTTGGCATTTTTTAAATTTATTTAATTGCACTGTCACTGGGCACATTGCAATGTTGCACCCATTTCACTGGCCAGTAAACCATTGGGCACATTGCAATGCTGCTGTCAGTAACCACAGGGCATATTGCAATAATGGTACAGTCTCTACATCAGTTTTCGATTGTGTCGGCAAAGTCTCATGTGACAATACACAGTTCGGAGGTCCTCTGCTTCAGAGCGGGAGGTGTCTACTGCAGTGAGAATATTACTGAGCTACGAAAATTGAGATGAGTGTCAAGTAACATATGATATCGAGGGGGAATATGAAGCCAGAATGCATTTAGAAGTGTATTTGTCGTTGTTGAATGATGTGGCGAAGCAGACTCGAGAGCACAATGTCAAGAGAAGCACCGTTACAAAAGAATATACGCAGGGTTCATGCAGGGCATAAGGGGTCGGATCAGGTAATTTACACAAAGATCTCGCTGGAAACAGGCTCGTGGCATGTGAAGAAAACAGCTTTGCGATGCAATTTAGTCGGCGCAAATGGCAAGTTTGCTGTAAAGGACCGTTCTTTTTGGTCCATAAGTAATTTGCGAACCTCAGGCATAAATGCGACCAATTGCTTGGCAGAAACTGAGATTATGGAGCAACAAGGGCAAAAGTGAATTCTGTTACATAATCTTTTCCCAGTACAGCCACTATTCTCGTCACATTCGTATACTGACTCGCCGGCAATTCACGGGCCGGACTAATGAAAGTTTTAATTTGATCACAAAAATGAAATGAAATGGTTTGATCATTAGTTTGAAGACAAGGGGGAATCAACGGCCGAAAATCAGACATCAGGTTAGGGAGGGGGGGGTCCCCAGGGAGGGCTTAAAAAACTTTTTGACCTACATTTCAAATACAGTTCAGAAGAGTGTAAACCACTAAGATTTGTCCCAAATGGCATTGAAAGGCTTTCTGAAAGCATAGAAATCAAGATTGATGCAATCTACCATATTGGGCATTGGATCACGAGTACATCACGTGCAATGCAGGACATCATTTAATTGGTGCATGCCTCCTGACTCGTATCCAGCCCTCTGGCATTCTTTATAGCAGGCTGTATCTAAAGGCAAAAGAACGATGTAAATACTTTCTCTCATCTTTTCCGAGTACTTATTCATGACTCGTTGAATGTAAATGTCTTAGGAAAAGACAAGTGAAGTCTTGGGCCATTGACAGTACAATGAATTTGGACAGCTGTGGACAGGTGATAGATTTCAGGCTTGCAGGTGCCTATAATCTCGCCCAGCACCAGCAATACCAGTGGTAAAGTTGCTGCGCAACCCTGCAAGCAACCGAGATCAATATTTGATTGCCGAATACCCGCGGGAATTACCTTCCCGATTTGGGTAGGGGGAGGGGGGGAGGGGGTCCAGCTCAAGGCTTAAAAAACTTTCCGATTGTATATACAATTTTCGAGTGTTGAGTCCCCCTTGTTAGTTTGAAGATATGGCGACCGTGCTGGGAGAGGTCGGTGAAATGGCCCTATATGATTATTAAGAACGATTACATAAGTACTCGTAAAATGGAATTCAAGTGTTGCAACTGGGTCTGTGGCTGGGTCGGAAAGCCGAAGGTGGAACAAGTGAAGAAATGTAAAAACGGTCGGACCGGGCCGAGCTTAAGGCCAAAAAGAGGTCGATTTCACGGATTTGTCGGCCACCTACCTCTCATTCAATTCAACAATTTAAACCACGATCGGTCAGGAAGTGCCATTTTCATCTCCTGAGTTCTGCCTGTCCGACGTGCGCAGTTTCTTGTCATTAGGGGAAGTTAAAGTTGAGAATCGCTAGTGATTCTGTCGGCGATTCTGATGACGATTCTTGATCAAGAATCGGCGAGAATCCTTGTTTTGCCTCGGGAGGCGAAACACCGGAGAATCGTGATTCTTGATGAATCTCCATCAACCTCGATTCTCCGGTGGCTCTTGGTCGAGAATGGACGTTGGAATCGAAGGTGAATCGACATCAGAATCCCTGTCAGAATCGTTGCCGATTCTGAAATTTGACTTCTATTCTCTCCAGAATCTCTGATATGGAGGGCGATGATAAGGGAGACTAGACCACGGGATCACCTCGGCTGCTGAGGCTACCAGGGGCGACATTTTTTCTCTGGTATCTTTGTTAGTTGAATATCGCCTGGATGAGTTAGAACGTTAACCCCCCCGTACTCCAAGTTGCTTTGTGAAGACTTGTTTATCATCCGGTGAAGAACGGTGACAAATCCAGCCCTTCCAGCCTCTTTATATGCTAATAATCTAATCCCAATAGACCAAAGCATGTCTAACGGCGCCCTGATGCTGACCTATCCGCGCGCACTTCAATTGAATGCTGACCTATCCTATTTGCCGAGTATACGACGGACAGAGCTCCGAGCCGATGTTCAAGGCTCAGTATATACTGGTTCGTATAAAAGCAGGCGCATGTTGCACCACTCGTCAGCCGAACCTTGGCAACATGTTCAACTTCAAAGCCCTCTTCATCACTTCTCTCCTCGCTGTTATGGTCAACACAGTCTGGGCCCAGGAAAGAGGCGAGGCCGTTCTCTATGGCAGTTACAACTGCACCGGCTCTGACCACTCGGATACCATCGGAATGTCGACTGGAGTGTGCCATAGTGCGTTCATGTTCCCAGCTCATCGTGTCGATGGTTTGAGTTGATTGACTTGTATGTATAGGCACGTCCTTCACCTCCGGCAGCATCACTCAGACCGCCAATTCGGTACAGTTCGACACCGACGGGGTGGATGAGCTTTACTATTACTGTGAGTCGCCTCCAGTTCCATCGCTCGATGTGACTGAATGTTACATTTGCGACGCTAGATATCCAAGATGGTTGCCAAGGATCCCCCGGTCAAACCGATTACGCGTCCGTCTGTGTCCAAGGTCTCGCCGGTTACGCCAGCTTTAAGAAGGCAGCGTGAGACTTACTTGCCACCCAACTGCTATTCAACTGAGGACATTGGGGGAACATGTTTGAGAGGGAGATATTAGGAATGTTGTGCGAGTTAACCTGTTTGATAAGAGAAGAATAATATATATAGGAAGTTTGTTGATCGATTCACGTCTCAACGCGAAATCAGGTTATTGTCATGTAAGAAGAATCAATGGAAAAAAAAGACAAACAGGCTCACGTTCATGCCATAGATCCTTAGTGACATACTTTTATTCAGTCATGAATAGTCGGGAGCTCGGGAATTTTGATGTCCAAGTGGCTCGAGACCTCAGAGTGAAATGAAGAATTGAATTCCTGAATAATATTCTCACAGTTCGACTTGACCACGTTTCGATGAGATCATTTTGTGTCGCGGAGAAGAAGTACCGTGAAATGTGCTAGACAAAAAAGGCGGAGTAAGCCATATATTCTTGATATCCAAGCAAATTAAGCAGGAGCAGCCAAAACGTGAAAGGAATCAATGCCAAGTAGTTAGAAATATTGGAATTGCTTCATTTCATACGGCTGCGAACCTGCAAACATACGAGCGGCATCCAAAGTACATGATGATATAAATGGAGTGTTTGAGGACAAAACTAAAGAAACTCGATTCCGTGGCGAAGATACGGGTAGCTGCTAGTCCTTGATAACATGCTGGTCCTGGCGTATTTAAATGCGAGCATTGAGTAAATTGATTTTCTCCAGCTCATTGACACGGTTCAATTTGAACTGTGCAGCATTCTTGCCTTCTGTCGAATTCCGAAATTTTCCATCGTGAAGTCGCTGGAAAAACGAACGAATGCCTGCATGGATCTCGCCAGAACCAGACTCGCATCGGGCACTTACACACAGGAGACAATATGCTTGATGCTCAAGCCCATAGATCCTTGACAGAATGCTTTTCCGTGTCGTGAATAGCGTGGGGTACGGGAGTCTCGACACGTGCCGGTCTGCGACGTGCCTGATTACTATCTGGCCATAAAACAGCGGTTTCAACAGTCTTTAGAATCTCTTAAAGGTGTAGACCAGTTTCAATTATATGCAACTAAGTTAATCATGCGGTGAATGTGAGCTCGTCAGGCTGTGTAAGAAATAGGGTGGGAATCTGTTCTACAGCTTTCTAAATTTGCAGCCACAACGTTTTCAACTAAGTAGTTCTCGGTTCTATCCGGTGTCGTGAGTAAGGGTCACACATTGCTTCGAAAAAGACGTTCGACAGGACATTTTTCCGAGTCCAGTGAGTACGTCAGCCTTTCTGCAATGAAGTTCGGGAACATTGACAAATTCATGATTGGTACGACCGGCTGTATTGAACATTTTGGCATGCTACAATGGCGTACCAGCACCTAAATGCCGACCATCAGCTGGCACCAGGTCCGATGGAAGAAATACCAAACATTGAATGTAGGCTTTCAACCGCCCTATAATATTACATAAGTGGCCCAGGTCGCTTTAGACTACAAGAAAATGGGATCTAAGTATTGCAACGGGGTTAGTGGCTGGGTCGGAAAGCTGAAGGCGGAACAAGTGAAAAAATGTAAAAACGATCGGACCGGGCCGAGCTTAAGGCCAAAAAGAGATCGATTTCACGGATTTGTCGGCCATCCACCTTTAATTCAATTTAATCTCCACGATCGGTCCGGAAGTGAGAGTCATCTTCATCTTCTGATTTCTGCGTGTCTGATGCGCGCAGCTTGTTGGTATTCTCTCCAGAATCTCGGATACGGAGGGTGACGATAAGGAGGACTAGACTACGGGATTACCTCGGCTACTGAAGCTACCAGACATGACATATGGTGCACGCCACTTAACCACCACTTCCCTGTGACAAGCATAACTACACCCTTAGTTTTTTCCCGAAATTTATTTCCTCTTGCAAATCGACTCCTTTTCATGAGAGGAACAAATTCCCAAGAACGATTTTCTATATCTAAATATTTGAAAGGATTATACATGTTTGAACAGGTTGATTTGGCAGTATCGGCAAAATCAGCCTATTCAACGCCAGTTCTTGTCTTGTACAGGGAAAAAAGCACACACAGGGCTCTCACAAACCTCACAAGCATCTCTTCCAGACTCTTGAAGTTACAAATTCTTGCTCTTTCTCTGCTTCCATCTTGTATTTGGTCTAGCTCGGAATATGATTGGGCTGTTAAATAAATGGAAACTGAGCATACAAATCTCTTCCCAGTGTCAAAAACCAGACTCTCCCCAGCGTTAAGTTTATGCCATGATCAGCATCATCTCAAAACACCGCCCTCATTAGGGGAAGTCAGAGTGGACAATTCTGCGTTGATTCTGAATCAATTCTGATCTGATTTTTGATTCAGAATCGATCCAGAATCGGTATTAGAATTGACAGAGAATCGCAGTTCCTCCTCCAGAGGAGGAACTACATCCCGAGGATCGAAATTTTCGATTCTCGTTTACATTTGAGGCCGCACAAAGCGGGAATCGATTATTTCTGGGTCGATTCGGGAACCAGAATCGAAATAGAATCAACCCAGAATCCTCAATGCCTAGACAACCGATTTCTAGGCATTGCTAGACATTGGCTAACTTTGCTAGCCGCTACTAGCTGTGCCTAGTTGACCTAAGAGGCCCTCGCCATTTCGGCTTCTAGGGCCGGCGTCAACGCAGTGATTATCCAAATCTGGACTCCGCCTCCAGGACCAGCATTTAGTCACCTTTCTCAGTACTGAGAGACTATTTAGATGGAACAGATACAGTAATGACATGAACTGTAAACAATGGTAGGCCCATTCGGAGCTTTCCTATAAAACTTCCATTTTAGGTTGCGAGCAGTTGTTTGAACATTTATTCTGATCCCATCAAATATATTGTGATCCATTGGTCAAAACAGTTCGCTTGAGGCACACACACAAGGTGACTCATTGAGAAATACTGTACTATTTCATTCAAATCGACATAGGATGTGACGCGTGACCCAGTTGACCTATTCGACATTTCGGCAACCACGAAAATTTTGCGTGACACCTCGAAAAATTTCGACATCCCACATAAAATTTTTCGGTTTTTCTGCCTTTTTGAGCTCTTTTGGCAATTTTGGGACCCACATGACCGCTTGGAGGTTTGACAAAGGCTTGCATGATGCGTGACCCCGACCGAAATTCGTGATCGACATAGGGGTGCGTGATGCGTGACTGCCTAATTGAGTGAAATAGTACAGTAGAGTATTCAAGTCAACCATGCTGATACATTTAATTACTTTTCTCAGGTTTCAGGGACAAAACCAGGATAGACCGCATGCATACTGTGCAAATGAAATCTGACTTCCCCACACCGCACTAGCTTGTTACTAGTACCTTATATCAAATCTGATGGTTGCTTGAGTCTCTGTAAACTTGTCTGTAAGTGTTGCAGAAAAGTTTACAGAAAAGTTTCGGGGGTGACCAAAAGTTTCGCAGGGGTGCCAACTAAAAAGTTTCACGATGATGACTTTATGTTTCATGGTCGTCCGACTTTATGTTTTGCGGTTGTCTTTATGTTGAAGAAATCAATGATTTCCCCAAAATATCAACACACTGACAAAGAGCTGTCTTTTTCGCAGGGAACGCGCCAAAATGGCTATTTGTATCACAGATCAATGAAATGTTTCACAATTTATTAAATGTGCACTTGGTCCACCATACCCGGAGAGTTATGAATTGTATTTTCTACAGATGATACATAGCTACCAAGCACCAACGGACCACACCCCAGTGCACAGGCAACGTTTGAAGGGAGCTCTCGCTGATTCTGCACCATAACCAGCACCTGAAACTTGTGGGGACATGGGTGGGTGAGATATTGAGAAATCTAGGACCAGAGGAAGGGCAAAAAAAATACAAGTCATGGAGGAGTTGAGCGCAGGTGTGATGGGATCAAAGTCCGCTGAGCTGTGCCGACGGCCGGTGGCACTGATGGCATTGATCGTGGCAAGATCGGCAATCCCAACAGCCAAATTTCGAATATTGAAACTCCGCTGATGGATGTCGCAGGACCATGTACTCTAAGAACTGTAGTGCACTGTTGTGGCAGAGCCCACTAACAATTCATTGAGCATCATAACTAGAAGCAGCAAGTCATTGAATTACAATGCCTCAAGGCTGACATCATAGTACCTAAATTGTTCAACAGCCCAAAGTTCACTTGGTCGACACTGACACGTCAACCAGCTCCCATTGGGCCCAAAACGGTGTGACCACAACTGAGAACCAAGTCAGAACACTGATGGTAAGCAGCAATGAACATTCATACAAAGGTTGAAGTTTTCCTGCAAAGACAAGAGCACACAAGCTTATGGCGTTCCAAATGTCACATTATTAAACTTTTTTTGGAGAGCAAATTTCTTTAAGTCAACTGCCAGAACACTTTCACACTGTGTCTATGTATGCTAGGTGAGTGTTAGATGGCCAGCAATGAGTCAATAGGGCTACACTGAAGATTGAAAGCGAGGTAATAAGGAGCTTCAGGGCTTTCGGAGATGTCGGCACTGTCAGATTTGCCCAATCTGGGCAGGAGTAACACTGCCACTGATGAATCCTTTCATGGTTGTCGGAGTGCACTCAAATAAGCACAATTTCACTAAACTCTGGAGGAAGAGGAGGATTGCCTGCGTGGTCCCAAATTGAAACAGCAGGTTGTTCAAGATATTTTTTGTCAACACATCATGACCAAGATATTTTTCAGACATCATACATGATGGTATCCCTTGCAAGTTTGGTTTTATTAAATGACCAATTTGACTCAGGCAAGTTGTCCAGTACTTATGCAGGTCATCCTGGTGAAATCCTGTTTAATTCCTTAGGAATTTTGTTTATAAATGGTTATATCGGACATCTTGAATGAGAGCCAGACACTGACCAAACCAAAAGATTCATCAGTGGTGGTGTTACTCCTGCCCAGATTGGGCAAATCCGACAGTGCCAACATCCCCGAAAGCCCCAAAACTCCTTATTACCTTGCTTGCAGTCTTCAATGTAGCCCTATTGACTCATTGCTGACTATCTAACACTCACCTAGCATACATAGACACAGTATGAAGGTGCAAATTGGACACAACAATTCTTCTTACCATAGTCCCACAGGCCTGGAAAAAAAAGTGGACCAAAAATGTTAGAATCTAGCGGTGGTGGGCTTGGAAAGTGCAGAGAGGAAGAAACAAAGCTTTAAGATACTGTAGTATTTTGTTCAATTGATAAGGGGGTCCAGGGTGTGACAGGGCCTTACAAACTGACCCTTTCATAAGGCCCCAAGAGCTTGTGTGACATACAAAAAATTTTCGTAAATACAGCCCTGCAGGGCCACTTCGGAACATTGATCCCACCAAGATCCTTCATAAGGCCCTCTGGAAATGTGTGACTTACGAAAATTTTTCGTAAGTTGAGGGGGCCTGTGACACGTGACTTATCTTTCGAACGAAATACTACAGTACATTATGGGGAGTATTTAATATTAGGGCAGATGAGAAACAAAGCAAAAGTATTGAGGACACAAGGACCGTGCAAGCGAAGAAAAATGCGCCGAGCGGAGTTTGAAATTCTTGCTTGCATGATCACATCCTGCAAAGTACCTCTTCTTTTCCATCCAATCCAATTATCAAAGAGACAAGTCTTTGCACTTTCAAAATGCTCAAAAAAAAAAAAAAAAATTCAGAGAGAGAACCAAGCTAGATAAAGAGATATTGGGGAAGTGAAATCAGATTTGAACAAAAACTGCTGATTTAAACAATGTCAATTTTTGCGAGTTCTCATTGCTGACTCAATAAATCTGAATTTCGGGGAGAGCATTAGTATAACATGTATGCATGCCATAGTATTTTTTGGGGCAGGGGTAAAGTGCCGCTGTGCTGCTGTAAGTGCCACTGCGGCAGTTGAGTTTGCCGCAGTGATGCTGCAGTGCTGTGGATTGCCGCAGCAATGTCACACTGCCACTGTCACGGGTGATTTCAAGCGCGGTCCTTCCAGAATACGCCTCCGAAGGACGTTTAGCAAAATTCCCAGGCAACGTTGAGTTATTTAAAAAATAGTCATCAACAGTGTTACCATTTACGCCTCGCTGCTTGGTCGAAAAAAATTTGCTGGGCCTCGTAGCTAGTGGGAAGTGCAATTCATCAGTCCCCTAACTCGATGAGATGTTTATAAACAAGAGACTTCCCTTATACCCCAACATCTCCGAGTACGTTAATTTCTGGTCATGGGTGTAGGAAAGAAGATATGTTCGATGTAATAATCAAGATTTTTTTGGCTTAGATTTTGTCCCTGATATTTATTCAACCCAAGGTCAATGTAAAAGTGTAGAGTGGACCCATCTTGCTTCTGAGATACTTACTCGAAAGCATTGAGTCAGGCATTATTGCGGAATTCAACATGTGCTGCATACTGCCGCAGCACATTGCCGCAACATTGTTGCAATATGTGGCAACATCGAAAACCGCTGCCTGCCCCTGCAAGAAAGCTATGCCATCCTCTTCTTTTGTCATTGCTGCTCAGATCGATTGCCGCTGTGAATAAGTCTAACGCTGCTTGTTGGTTTGGTGGCACAAACCCGCTGATTTCATGACTTCGTCAGCAATATCTCTTATGCAAACATGTCTCGCTACTGGGAGATAAGTCTTGGATAGATAGAACAATAAAACGGCACTTTACCCCTGCCCACAGTAATATATGGGAACGTGCGCTTTGGTTCGTGAAGAAATGTCGACCCCCATGCCATATGTTTGTGAAAATACCGGGCTCTGAGGCAGGATAAGTGTGCACGGTAAGTTGTTGAGAGAACAGCAATCAAAGAGTTGAGCCGCAGGTCACCAGAATAGCGTAGCGATTGGCATTGACTGCGGCAACAGTAAAATAGTCATATTGTCTGCTTTTGATATGCTCCTAGCAAGGTTTGCAGTAGGAAGTCGGTTGCCGTTGATGGTGCAACAGGAATACAACCTCCACAGGAGTATGATTATGAGCTTGAGGACAGTGTTGAAGCCTTGGTGGGACTGACGTGCGGTGTTGCTTCTGTGAGCGACGTGCAGTGTCAAGGGTGGCTCCTTGACAGTTGAATTGGCCACAGCCATGCCCAACGATGCATAGACGGCAACAGAAACGTGGACAACTTGGAGATGTTGTTGGCAGGACAAAGGGTAGGAAGCTTAACTATGAGGAACCTGATGAAAGCTCAGAGTGCCGCAGACCGAGGTGAGATTGCTGCAGCAGTGTTGTTCAACTCAAGTAGGTTGAACTGCCGCAGCGATTGCCGCTGTTTGCCGCACCAACTTTGCCGCAGAAAAGAGGAACATTGCCGCTGTTGACGTGAAATTGCCGCTGCAGAGACAGTAGTTTGCCGCTGCAAGTGCGAACTTTGCCGCTGCAAAGTGCCGCGAATTGCCGCAGCGAAATATTTGCCGCTATTTATTGCCGCAGACTGCCACTGCAATAAAATATACTTTGCCTTTTGATGTCGCCCACGATGTGTTGTGAACCAGACTGTTCACGGTAAACTATATATTCATCCTTGGACCATCTACTGGTGTACATAAAACCTCCAGGCGAGCTGCCATGAAGGAGTTCGACGTGTGCCGCACAGTTGATTGCCGCAGACTGCCGCTGCACATTGCCGCAGCAGCGGCAGCGTCACTACAGCGGCAAAATATCTTTGCCCGTATTTTTCCTGAGGATTCCCACAAGAGCTGTGGCCACAATTTCGAAAAATTTCACATCAGGGTGCGATTCCGCATCAGGGGCTAAAATAGTAACAGCACGTGACTAATGTCGGCCGGGAGATCTTTCATTCGTTCAATGCTGCCTGCCAGTGTCAATGGTAACCGCAAAGTTCAAACAAAACGTTGCTTTTATCTTCTTGTAGTGGCTCGGAATTCGTAGTACGTACCGCATTGAAGTGTGGGTGGTCGTTCGGGTTCAACTGTGATATACTGTACTTTTTCATTCAATTCGGCAGTCACGCGTCACGCACCCTTATGTCGATCACGAATTTCGGTCGAGGTCACGTGTCACGCAAGTCTTTATCGAACCTCCAAGCGGTCACGCGGGTCCCAAAATCACCAAAAGAACTCAAAAAGGCGGAAAAAACGAAAAATTTTGTGTGGGATATCGAAATTTTTCGAGGTGTCACGCAAAATTTTGGTGGTTGCCGAAATGTCGAATAGCTCAACTGGGTCACGCGTCACGCCCTATGTCGATTTGAACGAAATAGTACAGTATGGTCAACGCATTCACCTCAACTTTATTTCGCAGATTCAAATGATCCTGGACCGAAGATGGTACATATTCATCAATTGTGTTTTTCATTGCTCACTGATCGGTGGTACTAGTGCGCTGCTCATTCAGTGTATCAGGATGAGGTAACTACTCGATATGGCTATCACCCTCTTTATAAGATTAAGCTGTCTGTCCGTCTGAAGCTCTTTGAGCTCCGCTTCTCGCTCCGCCACTGCCATCAACCGTCGCTCCCTGGACTTACCCACTGGCCGTCAAATAATCTATCATGCCGCCGCTTCTGCCGGCATGCAGAGGCTCGGCCACTCACATCACCCTTCCGAGAAGCTTTGACAGACACTGCCTCGGGCGCCAACTTTGACAACAATGGCGGTGGGAATGCGTCCAGAAGATTCCGGATGAAAGTTATTGCAGCAGTGACTTCATTGAGGATAACAGTGATGGTTAAAACGACAGCGTGTTTTCCGAGTTTTTGATTTACTCGCAATTTCGACGTTTCCAGAGGCTTCACAAGAATTTTGCAAAGAATACACGATGTCTGTTTGAAGCTTTTTCGAACTCCGTTGCGCCGCTAACGGTCAAATGTCGGAATTATTCTCGACGAGAAAAGGGGGGAGGCGGCCGAAGGCCGCCGACTACCTTGTATAACTTAATAAGCAGTGAGGCATGAGTTAGAGTGGCTATAGCGTCAGTGCCTGCCTAACTGAAAAACCAGCGTAGTTCCCCTTACCATGCTCTCCTGGCTCCTTTCTGCTTTCTCACTACACAAACACACTCCGCCGCCTGTGGGAGTGCGTACAATCCCATGTACAGCGATGGACCGATTGATGGCGAACGGCCTTGTCCCTACCGTTGGTCTCGTCATCAACGCACGATTGGACACCAATGTATTGGAAGAATCTCTCACTAGGCTGATTGAGCACAAGTTTCCGCGAGCCGGAGCCAGGCTTGCATTCAGAAATGGGGTGTGTGGTATTCATTGATGAAATGTCTGGTTGCTTATTCCCACAATTCGGCATTCAAGGTCTACGAGTTCCAAATCCCCGAGACATTCGATGCTAAAACACCCCCGACTGCCTTCACGGTGGACGATTACCATGAGGCGTACAATCGTGCCGGGCGGCCACAGATACCGAGAGCGCTGACCGGTTCGCAACCCTCTATTATTCCATTGCCCTTGGACCAATTTTTTCGGAGCAAGACGTGTCCCAAAATCGAAGCCGATTTTTTTAAACCTAATGTGCCTCTGCTGCACATTCATTTCACAGTCTTCCACGATCTCACCTTCATCGGTGTCACCGTATCGCATATGGGATTCGATTTGCTTGGGATCGCAGCCCTCCTCGCCGCTTGGACGCGTGTCATTAACGGTGACAACTTCGATGCCATCCCCGGCATGGAATGGGATGCGCAGCCTTTTGCGCATTATGTTCCGGCACCGGGTTCAAGTTCGCTCACACCGACACGCACGAGCCTACGTGGCTGGTTCAAGCTCGGGTGGCTCAGTAAACTCTCCTTCATTGGGTGATTCATGCTGAGTAACCTGCTCGATCCGAAAACAGTCGGCTACATTGTGCGGGTGCCCAAGGTGTTTCTAAACGAGGCGAAGCAGAAAATCATGGATGAGCTCAAAGCCCAGGGGTCCAGCGAGTATGTGGGAAGTTCCGACGTGCTTATGGCGTGGTGGTATAAGGTTCGCCCTCTTTCTCACCCAGCGAGTTATGAATTGTGTCTCTGCAGACGGTATATAGCTACCGAGCAACAACGGATCACACCCCAGTTCACCTGCTCTTCGCCAGCAACCTGCGCAGTCGGTCGGTCTTCTTTTTTTTTTTTTTTTGTGGAACGTTAGGTAGAGGGGTTGGGAAACGCTGAGCGTTCTCCTACCAGGCTGTTTCTCGTCTCTAGAAACCAACGCCACCTGGTCATCGGACCGACCAAGTCGACCGCCCCTCCCGTTAAGATAGAGCTAGGAGCTAGGACCTAGCCGACAGAGAGCCACCCGGGGGAATGCGCAAACGCACACGCACCCGGAACCCGCCATGCGCTGTGTAGGGCTCGGGATATTTGCTCAGGCCCGCAGGCGACCTTCATCACAACTATCCCGTACCCACTAAAACCCCAGTCACCCCGGTAAAATCCTCAGGGTGTCTGTCTTCGTTCATTAGCGTCTTTTTCCATGTTGCAATCACTAATGATTTATTCAGGGACTTCTTCCCCCATTTCTTGGTGTCGGTGAGCAGGCAGTCTATTTCAAGCCGGTTATTTATTGCTTTCCTCCATCGGTTGATGATTTCGCGGTCCGACGCTTCTGGTTTATCCTTGATAACTCTCTCGTTCCTCAGTTTCCAGATTAAATACGCGGACTCGGAGATGAGTATTCGGTACAGTCGCGACGTCCCGGCGTCTCCCTTCTTGATCGCCCCGCATGCTAATATCTCACCGAATGATGGCTGCAATTCCTGGCCCGTCTTCTTATTCCATACTTCGCTCGCCAACGCCCACACTTGAGCTTGACCGTGTGCGTCACATCGGGTCAAAATGTGTTCCATTGACTCTGTGATTCCACATTTCTTACATATTCCCCAGTCTTCGAAGCCTTCTATGTGCTTCCAGTGGTCCCCAATCTTATATCCGCCATGGATTGCCATCCATATGAAAAATTTGAACTTCCGAGAGAAGTCTTTATGTTTCGTGGCTTTCCAGATCATAGCGGCTGGGACTGACTCATTATTGATATCACTCACAGCCCCTTGAGCAAGGCCCATGTTTCTCCTCGTCACCTTCCTGTCCAGTGCTTCCTGGTAAGTGGCAGTCTCTAGTCTTCGTTGTCTGATGATTTTGTAGGCGAGAGATTGTGTCATCGACCTCAGTTTTGCGCCTGGCAGTAGCAGGTCTTTTCGGATTGTCATATCTATCAGGTCGGGCTCGTTCTTTAGGCGGCCGAGATCTGCGAGTTTATCTGCGGCTTCGTTCCCCTCTATTCTGGAGTGGCCTTTGACCCACCCCAGGTACGTTTCGGCTTTTCTTTCCCGTAATTTTGCAACAGTGGTCTTGATTAGTTCGCCATTTGTTACTCGGAAGAAACCTTCGTCCTCCCATTTCTTGAGATTCATTGTCAGTCCCTCAATCATTGTCAGCGAGTCGCTCTTGATTGTGAGGGGGATGTCCTTCGGGCAGTCTTCACAACATTCTTTGATTGCCAGTATTTCTGCTGACTGGTTTGACGGTTCTAGCTCGTTCGGCACTCTAATTTTTCGGTTCCGGATGTCGTTTTCCCCGAAGAAAATTCCACAGCCTGCCCGTGCGTCCTCTTTTCCGTTCTCCGTGGCTGATCCATCAGTGTAGGCCACCACTCCCTCTTCATCTGGTTCTGGATCTATTCGGGTGTCCGGAGCCGTATCACCGCTTTCCGTTTTGTCTGTAAATATTCTGAATGCATCTTGGAGCGTCCCGTGTACGGTTACTCGGGGGTCGAAGGTTTTCAAATCTTCATCGGGTGGAGGTGCGTCCGTGGACTGGTCTTCCCAGTCCTCGGGTTGCGTGAGGAGTGGATTCCATTTGGGGATTAAAGAGTCCAGCATATTTTTTGCTCTCTGGATGCAGCGACTTGGGTCGCGGCATCCTTGGGTTCGGAGTGTTGTGCAGGTCGCGCACCGGCAGTTCTTCCCGTTCCTGTGCCCCGGAGTTGGTAGGCGTCTTACTAGGTCTTCAGCGTCTCCGGTTGTGCGAACTTCGTGCACAAGCTTCAAACATCGCACCACATCTTTGTGGTGTTGGCCGCCGGTGAACAGGGTTCTTTTTGCAGTAGATTGCTGATGAAACCATATAGGCATCTGCCGCTGTATGTTTCGAGCAATTGCCAATCCTTTCAGCCGGAGGGAGTGTTTGGATGCCGTCTTAGCCATTCCGGCGAGGTCAGGGCTGAGTTCCGACACTTTGGTGTCCCAGGTTTGGAGGTATGTGTTCACTCTTACGTTTTCATCGACATTTGCGTCGGCTTCCTGCGCTTTTCTTGCAAGTAGTTCATCCGCGACTAGTGCCCACAATGGCCTGTCCTCCCCGAAGCTCAGGTATGATTTGAGCCAAGTTATCGCTATTGCCTCATTTCGGGCGATGATATCCAGTAGATTTTTCCCTCCTTGGTCCTCTGGGGCATAGACGGTTTCTTGATTCACGGTTACGCTATTCTTCTCTGCCCAGAGGAACTTCCTAATTCTTTTTTCTAGGCGTGCTTCTACCTCTTTCGGCATTCCCTGGACTTTAGCCATGTACTGCGTCATTCCACCGATCACCATAAGAATTATCAATCGGCGGCCCTCCATTGTTGGCTTTCCCATCTCCCATTGCTCCAAAGCTGCATCTATTTTTTCTAGGGTCCGTGCCCACGTTCCAACCTGTTCGATTCCGTTTCCGACCCATGCTCCAAGAGTGCGAATGGGCTCCTTTTCTGCGGCGATTTTTATATGCTCGGGGATCGGTGTTCCGTCGGTACCATTGACGAAGCGGTTTGCTCGGACACGGTCTCTGTGAGCAATGGACCCAATGGGAATCATTTCTGTCTTATTGATATTGAATTTTGCTCCCGATGCGATGCACCACTCATCGAGAATTTCTTTCAGGGTCCCGAAGTCGTCGCCTGCGTCTAGATATACCATAGTATCGTCTGCGAACAAGGTGGCAATGAGTGGTTCGTCCGTTCCGTGGATTTTGATTCCGTCGGTCGGTCTTCGCACAGGACGGTCCCCTGGCCCACCCATACATTAACAATGCGGTTTCCTTCCTACCCGTCCCACCCGTTCCGGTAAACGCATTTGTAAAAGAGTCTCTGGGCGACCTAGCCCTCCGCGTCCGACGTGCAATTGTGACCCACAACGCTGACGTGGCGGCTCTCCGCGCGGACTTGCGCTGGTTGTTCGAAGGATCGAATGCGACCAAGATGGCGTTCCCATGCCCGCCCGGCGCGGAATTTTCTTTCTCAACCAACTGGCGCGACGGGAAACTCGGAGCACTCGACTTCTCTGGCGCAGTCGTGAGCGATTCGAGGTCGGAGGATGCGGCTACGCGGGTGGTGTTCGCTTATTATTCTTACACGCCGGACACCATTCCTATGCGCGGGGTCGGCGCTGTGATGATGGAAGACGAAGATGCCGTATGGATGCGCCAGTTCCGAGGGTCAAAAGATTGGGAGAAGATTCGTCAAAGTGGAGTAGTTGAATTTGCTGGACACTAGATTCGTGCAAATCGTATGTGACCTGACAATCCACATTTGTACCTGACTCGTGTGTTCTGTTCGTAGGTAGGCGAGTTTTTAACGATGTTGAATCTTGACTTATTCAGTCCACTTGATGATGGCCGATTCTGAAGCCTACACAATATTGAGTGATGTTTTCCTCTCGGATGTTCAATCCAGGGAATTGCGGCTCCGAACATCACACTATCATTGCTCCTCCTTCCCCTCTTTTACCAAGCAGTAAAATACAATACAATTACCAATCTGTTCGCTTCAAATCAAACAGGCTCTCTATGCTCCCCACAGCGCTCGAGATGCCGAACCTTTCGACGTATCCGTTACATGCGGCGGGGGCTTCAACGACGTCCTTGGCGGAAGCGACGGGACAGCCGGCATCGGGGATTGGGTCTGAAATAATTGATGCACTTGGGGGGAGCAGGCCGTCGCTGCGCGCGGCGGAAACGAGTCCTGATTTGAATATTTAATGTAAACAATTCAAGCTCAATGACAACCAGAAAAAAGCTCACACTTTCTTCGAGTCGGGATCGGTGCTTCAACCAAGATCACAAAGTTTTTGAGACTCAGCAGCATGCCGAATGTGCCGAATCAATACAGCTGTCATACGGCTGGTCGGCATTGTTCGGCTTGAGGTTATATGTCGATTGAGCGATCACCAGAGTGAATCAATTGTTTTTGAATCGAAAAATACTGCGTTAAACATCAAGACCAATTTCAGACAGAGCTGATGCAGGAGGAGCCTTGTTGGGGGCCAATAAGTTCAGTTAGTGGATTTTCAATACCGCTGTTCATCTAATTACACACACTTATGTCACGAAATTCTCCGAATATCATAGATCACAGAGCCTTTTCCAAATGCAAGGAGTCCAGTATTTTTCTTGTCTATGAGCAGCGCGTATGATTCTTGAACACGATGAAAGAATGAGCAGCTCTGACGATTTCCACGACTCAAATATTGAACTCAGACCAAGATGTGCACCTGGAACTTTCGCCTGTGTGTTCGCCTAAACAGCGAAAGCCGTTGAAGAGCTTGCTGAGGCTCAACCCAAAAAAATTACATCACCTACTTTGGTCCATGGATCTCACGGGAATTGAACCCGCACCGAGCGCTGGCTTAGCTAGTCAAAGCGGTCCAATAGGTGTCGCTCGGCGGCCAACGGATCCTTCTCCTGGTGGGGCGAGTCGGTACTTTTCTTTCTTGCCTACACGCGCATATTATGTCAATGGTCCTGGATCCGAGACCCGAAGATCAACGGCGAGAAGGTTCGTAAGGCAGCGAAACTACAACATTGAATTCACGACATGCACCGCCCAACCCAAGTGGAATCTTCTCCTCACATGTGTGCTGTTGAATGCGTTTCAGAATTCGGAGGAGAAAAAAGATTGGATTCCTCTTACTGGACCCATGGATCCCATGAGAATCGAACCCATGCAGAGAGCATTCACACTTGTGACCAACAACCTCGATAATTGATGCTCGGTGGCCAACAGATCCCCGAATTCCTTGCTGCAGGTTGAGTGTTTTCTTCCTTGACAACGGACAGCGCAGATATGAGCGCTGAACGTGGAACAGGGGAGGCAAATAAAGGCAAGAAGCTCAGACGGCCGGAACCGAAAATCAAGTAAATATTCAACTCACGACGATAAGGTGGAATTTCCAACTTCCACTCGCAGGTCAGCAGTGAACGCGCTTGACGAGTTCGCTGGACAAGAAAAAAGCGGGGTTGTGGGTAACCTACTATGGATCCCACGGGAATCGAACCCATGCACACAGAGCATTTTGACATCCGCAATACCGCATGGTTGGTGCTCAGTGGCCAACAGATCCCTTGAAACCCTTGCTGCCAATCGGTGGGTTTCTTTCCTGCGCATGAGCGAGTATATATGGGCCGTGAATGTCGAACATGCAGGGGGACGAAGTCCGATAGCGGTAGGCACCGCCAGCTGACCACAAGAAGAATATTCAGCTTCGCAGGAGGGTAGCCAAGATCAAGCCCAGACGGTGCTCCGTCGTCTCTCCGAGTCGCAGCTGAGTGCTGCAGCAAAAATCGTGCTGACCTAGAGCAAGGATCCCACGGGAATCGAACCCATGCACGCAGAGCATTTGACATTCAGCCCATAATACCGCACGGTTGGTGCTCGGTGGCCAACAGATCCCCTTGAAACCCTTGCTGCCAATCGGTGAGTTTCTTGCTTGCACACGAGCGAGTATATATGAACCGTGAATATTTGAATGTCTAACATACAGAGACACCGAGGACCGGTAGCGGTGGGCACTGCCAGCCCACCACCAGAACCAAGAGTTGAATATTCAGCTTCGGAGGAGGGTAGCCCAGAGGGTGCGCTGTCGTCTCTCCGAGTCGCAACTGAGTGCTGCAGCAAAAATCGTGCTGACCCAGAGCAAGGATCCCACGGGAATCGAACCCATGCACGCAGAGCATTTGACATTCAGCCCATAATACCGCACGGTTGGTGCTCGGTGGCCAACAGATCCCTTGAAACCCTTGCTGCCAATCGGTGGGTTTCTTTCCTGCGCATGAGCGAGCATATGAGCCATGAATGTTGAACATGCAGAGGGACGAAGACCGGTAGCGGTGGGTACTGCCAGCTGACCACCAGAACCAAGAGTTGAATATTCAGCTTCGGAGGAGGGTAGCCCAGATGGTGCTCCGTCGTTTCTCCGAGCCGCAGCTGAGCGCTTCAGCAAAAAATATCGTCAAGTGATTACCGGCCATGGATCTCATAGGAATCGAACCCATTTCACGCGTGACGAGTGTGACAACACACCTTCCTTTCTTCCGCCATTGGCAGTGCTTGCATTTAGAGCATGAGGAGTTTAACCTGTCTGATACCTCACGCTCAGTGGCCAACAGATCCTTTGAACTTTAGTTGCGAGTCGGTCCTTTCCTTCGTCACTTTGGGGCTGTAGCGTGCAAGCGGCCGTGTTATCGGCGATATCGCAAGGGAAGCTTGGAACTTGCCTGGAACAGTGCTGAGTGCAAGCTGAGTGAAGTTGAGTCGCGACTAGCCAGAACGGCGGGTGCCGTGCAATGCGTATGCGCAGTCCCTGAGAACGAGGGTGTTTCGAAAAACAAGTTCTTCGTTAGAATTCGAGCTAATATCTCTTCTACGTACAGAAGCACGCGCCCACACGCAGGGCACAGAGCGCAGACAGACAGATGCACCGATCCCGTTCTCGCACGCGCCCGGTCGGACGGACGGGGTGCGATGCAGAAATCAGATCATCGAGACGTACGTGGATTTGTAGATACGTAGATAGCGTTCCCGCGGTGCTTGTAGATGGCGAGGCTCACGCCGGGTGGCCGCAGCGGCGCGCACGGGTTAAAAAAATGACTCGCACGCCGCGCTACCGGGGTGCGCGTCTCGCTGGCGTCAGCGCGTCGTCGTGTGCGCGCGGGACGCAGGGCCGAGTATGTGCGAAAGGGAGGAGCGAGAAGCGGGCAGACTCACCGATACCATACCCGAGTACACAGACTTCACACACAATAGAATCAGATGACGAGCGGTTGGCGTCATGCGCGGGTGGGCGCACTGCGTGCCAAGACATCCGTCGAAGAGTGGTCTTACCTCTGAGCCAAACTCGAGTGGCGCGCGAGTCTTCGAGCAAGAGCGCGGCGTCGTCATCGAGTTGTTCGGCGAATAAAGCATGACACCGCCACGAAACCAGCTTGCTGGTCATGTAGCTGTGTGCTGAGGCGGGCGCGGTTGCAGGCAGGAGGAGGACGGCGCGCGAGATCAAAAAGGGACGCTGATGCTTGTCACGTCATCAAATTGAGTCATTGATGACACCGAGCGCGCTTGGCAAACGCCGCAAACACTGCACCGCCTTTCCGTTCTTTGCTTTTGCTCTCGACGCTGCGCACACGACGACTTTACTGAAATAAACAGGGGCGCGGCATGAACCCACCACCGCCGTTCGCCTCGGCAGCCGCCGTCTCGCAAGACAACGCCACCGGGGCCGACATGTCCTTTACCCAGGCCCTCTCCAGCACCACCCCCGAAGACACCACCATCGACATCTTCGTCGTAGCCCAGCGCGGCGACACCACCCACTATCCGCGCCCTCCTCGACCCCCCTCTCTGACTTTGAAAGGTTATCTCACCAGCTTGTTTCCCCATCGAGTCTGCCCAGCGTGCACCTGCGCATAACCCACGTATGTCGGATGCGTGGCATGTCCGCGCTTGTCTCACACCCGCTGCCCAGAAAGTGCCCGCATTGACCTTGGTACTCCCTCCCTTGTTTTTCTATCGCTGCCGCACGCCCTGATGCGCTTGCACTACAAGATCTCCGCAGGTGTCGTGTCAGCGTCGTGCGCGCGTTTGCACCTACTCGATATTCCGAGGCGTTCATATACGCGAGCCTCACACCGGAATGTTCGGATGGGAGACGGAGAGCAAGGAGGCGAGGTGTCGAGGCGGGAGTACTCCAGGCCGAGGTGGAGGGGCGCGGTGGGGCGCAGGCAGACGGGGTCGACGTTGTCGACACGCCGCATGTTGCGGGCGGTGCTCAGGGTACATGGAGCATTGATGTTAGTAGTAGATCTGCATAACGCTGCACTGAATACTACTTGACTCAATATCTCCACGGAGGGAGCACAAGTCTGTCGCCATAAATCTCGATTCTATTTCTATTCGAAAACACAGGGTTGCCGTTCTTTCACAGGCCTTGCTATTGCACGAATGCAATCGAAACAAATAACAAAGGGTGCACGCTGAATCAGGCCGCACGCCTTTTTTCACGAAACTCGGGAGAATGAGTCGCTAGAGAGGGGAGTGTCGAGTGCTGCGCGTTGTGAGTAAGCAATGTATGCAGACACGCCAGGCTCAGAGTTCTAAGTTTATACAAGACTGTGCGGGACTACAGCACTTTCATCTGTTGGTTTCTGTGATTTGTATCTCATTTTCGACGCTGAAAACTGATTGGTCAAAAGATCTTTTATCCTAATGCTTGAGAAACGAACCTCATTTATGGCGCATTCAAAACCAGCGTATACTGGTCCTTGAAATATAATGCTACCAATACCTGATTGGTCGTCGAGACCACAAGTCAGTTCCGGGATTGTCGTCCAATCCGTCCCAAGGAGAGAAATTGGGAGTCCAAGGCGCCAGATAATCAAGGGATACAGCTAGCCCTGTGTCGAGAAATTGGCGAAGACTGGGCATAATATCGACTGTCATCGCTCTGTCGAATTTGATTTCCACACGTCGAAGCAAGGGTTTGAATTCTAGCATCCTGGCCGTGATGAACCGCAGCACAGTAGCATCCGAGATACTGTGACCTTGCTCGATAGCGAGATGATGGAGAGCAGGAAAAAGTCCCGGAGTGGCCAGAACTTCCAATGTCGCATCGTCAATGTCAACACGTTGAGGCGCCCCGCTCAAGCGGATGTCACGAAGACTGAGGTGCCGCATTGTAGGCGGCAGACTACGAAAGATTTCGTGGAGGAAGGATAGCGGAAATATTTTGCTGTTTATTTGAAAACTTTCCAGGCGGGTGGAACGCATAAAGAATCCGAGGAGGGTGGTGCGATACAGGCCCTCTTCAAAATAGCCAAACAGCGTGAAATTGCGCAATTCGGGTAAGGAGAGATGATTCAATAATATCGAGACCGCAGGACTGACGGATGAGTTGCAGCGTATGGCGAGCGTGTGAAGGAAAGGGAGCTCGACGATGAGAGATTCCACCGTAGATGTCCCGGAGAGAGTGTCAAGCAGCAGTTCGCAGGACCGCAGCTGTAAACACATCGAGATGATCGGTAACACCATTTCGCTGGTGCATCCCCGCGTTTCCGGTCCACCAATTGTCAGTATCGTCAACTGGTTCCACGGGACGGGCCATCTTCCGCGGGTGAACAGGCATGCGGGCACAGAAAAACTCGTGATCCGAGCTCCCTGGAGCATCCCGAAGGATCCGCATCCGGCATTTGGGAAGGGATCAACGTCGCAATAGAATGCGATAGATTCCAGCTCCGGCATGTCGATGTCAATGTGCGAGACCATGTCGAATATCACCGAAGGAGGGACCCAGAAGTGAATATGTTGCCAACGCGCCGCAAATGGAGTGAGGGCCTGAACGAATTGGACAGTGGCTGATGGATCATTGTCATAATCGATGGCGCCGTGTAGCGAAATTGACAAGGGACATTGGCCGGAACGGCCCAACCACGTTTGGGTGGTCTCCAAGCGCTGCACCACTTTATCATTGTAAACTGCGTCAAATTTGTACGGCGTTGGCCACGCTGATGGCTTTTGTGGCTCCACAACATGCAGACTGGACCAAAGCCTGGGTGTGGCGATCGAAATGGCCCGCCAAGCGCTGCAGATGCGTCCGAGGAGGATGGGCGCCTCCGTGGCGCTCATAACGCAATTCCGGTGCGTCGGCATACACGCGATGAATATCGCCTGGATCACGTCGAGCGGTAGCCGACGGAAAGGCGAGATGAGAGCCCGGTGAGCCTCCACATAGGATCGCAGGCCTTTGCGCTCTTCGACCAATCTGTCGATAGATCTCTGGAGATCTGCAATTTCATCGTCTAAGCTTTTGATTCGAAGAGTGGGCTCGACGAGGAGGGAGAGAATCTCGAGGACCTCCTGGTCTGTGGGGCAGTAGTTGGTTCCCAATCGCAAAGCAAATGGAGAGGACATCATGATCAAGACACACGACAAGTGTAAGCGAGGGTGGCGGTGCAGCTTCATTCTTGCTGGCCACGTCGATCACTATCCCTGACTATCGCACCAAGCAAGCACCAAGCTTTAAGCTTAGGATGGACCGACGAGAGACACGATGCCCTCTTATCGCTATTCTCTGCAGTCTTGCAGACCAAAATCGGCGCTTACAGCACAGTGATCCGATTCCCAAGAGTGCAGCTTGAATGCTTCCGTTTCCTCCTCGTTATCCCGATCGCATTCGCTGTCGGCCACCTTGCTAGCGGCTCTCCTTGAGTGGGGGAATCGCGTCCCATTACCAGAAGAACAATCATCTTCCGACAATCTTGTGGCTCACCGATCATTTGTCTTGTCGACTCGGACGTCTAGATGGTCAACGGATAGCGCATGTGCGACGGCAGAAGAGCATTGCAGAGGCTCTCAGGCGAGCATTTGGGCTGTATTCTGGACGATAAATAAATCTGGTGTGTTGACCTCTGAAGGCTGGATTTTTTCCAAGGCGCTCATCCCGCAGAATTAACAGCTAGTTCTCACGACAAATATCTGGCATCCCCATTACTACCACCAGGCACATCCCCAATCTTCGAAGACCGCCTAATATCATAGTGTCTGGCCCTCGACAGCTTTTCATTTGTCGAGCAATGCACATCGCGGATAAGTTCTGCGAAATCGTCGGCACTGCACGGTTTCCTGGTTTGCTTTTCCCTATGTCGTCTGAGGACGAAGATATTTGCTAAACCCTCTGAACTAGTATTCTGATGAAGGATCTGTCTATTGTTGCAATGACTATTCTGTCCATCACCGACTGTTCACACCACACAAGCTATTGGCGCGATATTGTACGTGTACGCAAGTGACGGCCCCATCTTGAACTTGGAGCCGCCCCGCGCTTGCTTATCAGGCTCTTTTTGCTCCCCGCGCTTATTATGAGCGTCTGGGCAGGCGCCAGTCACGTCGTCTTTGACAACTGATTGCTTTTCCATGGAACACTCCTTGACCGCACATACACCCATCCATGGACGACCGGCTCGTAGCTCTGTGTATCTCTGAGCAAATGGACTCCCTTGAACGTCGTTGAATGCGATCTGCATAAATAGTGGTGGATTCGCGCCAACAGGCTGTAAGTATGTTTTGTGGACAGGTGCTGCGACTCGCACAGGCGGCAACCGAATCAATCAAAACATACCAGTGGGAATTGTGGCATATTTTTGCTGTTGATTGAAATCTAGGCCGCGGCGTAGACGCTGTGTTCTTTAGCGCCTCCGCTCCAGATCAAAGATACCGGTGGGTTGGATTTCGGCTGCATTTCATCTACTTATACTGCTCGTGGCCATTAAAATGATCCCGGAAGCGGTGGATTTCGTACAACACCGGCAGGGGAGGCAAATAAGGGCAAGAAGCTCAGACGGCCGGAACCGAAAATCAAGTAAATATTCAACTCACAACGACGAGGTGAAATTTCTAGCTTCCACTCGGAGGTCAGCAGTGAACGCGCTTGACGAGTTCGCTGACAAGGAAAAGCGCGGTTGTGGGCCACCTATGAATCCCATGAGCGTCGAACCCGCGCACACAGAGTATTTTGACAGACACCATGGTTAATGCTTGCTGCAGCTGGCCAACCCGTCCCACGTCCACCCACGAGTCGGCTTTTTTCTTCCTTGTCTCGAGTCGGTTCTCGGACCTCGCATGTGCGCAGTTGAGCATGCAGGTATGTGTGCAACATAAACTGGAATATTAAATTCACGACGTCGACGAGGGCGGCCCAGTTCGCTTCGGATGTTCGAAGGTGACATCCGCTTATAGAATTCCCTGGACCCAAAAAACATCTCGAGGGCGAGCTATTTCGGTTCGAGTGGATCCCACGGGAGTCGAACCCGTGCACAGGCAGCATTTATACAACGGACTGAAGCCCCTACAGATGATGCTCAGTGACCAATACATCCCTTGAATTCCTTAGTGCGGAACGGGACCTTTTGACTATAAACCGCATGTATATCCGCCTCGAAGCCGGATGTGAAGAGAGCCGCAGATAGCGAAGCGGTAGCGGTGAGCAAGTACTGCGGTAGTGAAACTTGAATTGAGTCTGAGACGAGCGTCGCCAAGATTGTCCGTAGTTGGCTCTCCCAGTCGCAGCCGAGCGCTGAAGCCAAAAAGACGCTGGATATGGATCTCGCGGGAATCGAACCTGTTCACGTGGAGCATTGAGGAAATGATGAATTTGGCCTGACTGATGCTTCACGCTCAGTGGCCAACAGATCCTTTGAACTTTAGCTGCGAGTCGGTCCTCGTCTTCGCCACTTTGAAGCCTGTGAATACGAGTCTGCGGCGGTAGCGTGCAAGTGGCGGCGTGATCGGCGCCGGTGTTATTACAAAGGGAAACTTGGCAGTGAAAGCCGAGTCGCACGAGCGGACGGATGGAGTGCGGCGGAACACAAAGAGCCACTGATGCTGGTCACGTCTTTGATTTGACTCATCGATGACACCGTGGCAACCTCGCCGCACCGCGACCGCCTTCCGCTTTCCTCTCTCTTGCGTTGCTCCCTCCCCGACACCGCGCTACTCGACACACCGGCTTCTAGACTCGGCTTCCGGAGACCGGGACTGAGATTGAAACTAGCGGCTTTGTGTAACCTCGTCTCCTCGAGTAAAGAATCTCTTTCCAGGCTGATTGAGCGCAAATTTCCACCATTCAATGCTGCCTGCCAGTGTCAATGATAACGCAGCATTCTTTCGTCCATTCAATGCTGCCTGCCAGTGTCAATGATAACACAGAGTTCAAACAAAGTATTGCTCGTCTCCTCTTGTGGTGATGTCTTGAATTTCGTACCACATTGAAGTGCGGGTGGTTGTTCGGGTTCAACTGTGATATATGGTCAACGCTTTCACTTCAACTTTATTTCGCAGATTCAAATGATCCTTACTCGAAGAAGGTATTCATCAATTGCGTTTTTCATTGCTCAATCAGTGGTGCTAGTGCGCTGCTCATTTGTATCAGGATGAGGTAACTACTCAATTTGACTATATAACCAGTGAGGTATGAGCTAGAATGGTTATAGCGTCAGTGCCTGTCTGACCGAAAACCAGCGTAGTTCCCCTTACCATGTCCTGGGTCCTTTCTGCTTTTTCACCGCACAAACACACTCCCCTGCCTGCAGGAGTGCGCACAGTTCCATGTACAGCGATGGACCGATTGATGGCAAACGGCCTCGTCCTCACCGCTGGTCTCGTCATCAATGCACGGTTGGACACCAAAATATTGGAAGAATCTCTCTCTAGGCTGATTGAGCACAAGTTTCCGCGAGCCGGAGCCAGGCTTGTTTGCAGAAATGGGGTCTGTGGTATTCATCGATGGAATGTCTGGTTATTTATTCGCACAATTATGTATTCAAGGCGTACGAGTTCCAAATCCCCGAGAGATTCGATGCTAAAACACCCCCGACTGCCTTCACGGTGGACGATTACGATGAGGCGTACAATCGTGCCGGGCGGGCACAGATACCGGTTGCGCTGACCGGTTCGCAACCCTCTATCATTCCCTTGCCCGAGTTGGACCAGTTTTTTCGGAGCAAGACCTGTCCAAAAGTTGAAGACGACTTCTTGCAGCCCAATATGCCTATGCTGCATGTTCATGTCGCTGTGTTTCACGATCTCACCTTCATCGGTGTCAGCGTATCGCATATGGGATTCGATTTGCTTGGGATCGCGGTCCTCCTCGCAGCTTGGACGCGCGCCATCAACGGTGACGACTTCGATGCTATCCCCGGCATGGAATGGGATGCGCAGCCTTTTGCGCATTATGTTCCGGCACCGGGTTCAAGTTCGCTCACACCGACACGCACGAGCCTACGCGGCTGGTTCAAGCTCGGGTGGCTCAGTCAACTCTCCTTCATTGGGCGATCCGTACTGAGTAACTTGCTCGATCCGAAAGCAGTCAACTACGTTGTGCGGGTGCCCAAGGCGTTTCTCAATGAAGAGAAGCGGAAAATCATGGATGAGCTCAAAGCCCAAGGGTCTGACGAGTATGTCGGCAGTTCCGACGTGCTTCTGGCGTGGTGGCATAAGGTTCGCTCTCTTTCTCGGTCAGGGAGTTATGAATTGTATTTTTCTGCAGACGGTATATAGCTACCGAGTACCAACGGACCACACCCCGGTTCATCTACACTTCGCCAGCAGCCTGCGTAGTCGGTCCATCTTCGCGCAGGACGGTCCCCTGGCCTACCCATACATCAACAATGCGGCTTCCTTCCTTCCCGTCCCACCCGTCCCAGTAAACGCATTTGTGAAAGAGTCTCTGGGCGACCTTGCACTCCGCATCCGGCGTGCAATTGTGGCCTACAACACTGACGCGGCGTCTCTGTGCGCGGACTTGCACTGGCTGTTCGAGGGATCGAATGCAGCCAAGAAGCCGTTCCCATGCCCACCGGGTGCGGAATTTTCTTTCACGACGAACTGGCG
Organism: Mycena sanguinolenta; assembly: GCA_014462675.1. Lineage (NCBI taxonomy): Eukaryota > Fungi > Basidiomycota > Agaricomycetes > Agaricales > Mycenaceae > Mycena > Mycena sanguinolenta. The sequence goes on along the minus strand of JACAZH010000003.1, from coordinate 8,810,452 downwards.
CGACGGAAAACTCGGAGCGCTCGACTTCTCTGGCGCGGTCGTGAGCGATCCGAGGTCGGAACCTGCGGCTACGCGGGTGGTGTTCGCTCATTCTTTCGCGACGGGAAAGACCGCGTTGATGCGCGGGTTCGGCACTGTGATGATGGAAGACGACGATGTTGTATGGATGCGCCAGATCCGAGGGTCGAAAGATTGGGAGAAAATTCGTCAAAGTGGAGCAGTCGCTTTTGCTGGACACTAGGTTCGTGCAAATCGTATGTGGCCTGACCACCTACATTTGTACCTGATTGATGTGTTCTGTTTGTAGGTAGGCGAGTGTTCGCACTAGCTCAGTCCGCTCACAGCTCTTCCAGGCTGCTCCCAAACATATAGAACAATTATATACTCACCCAGAGCCCGAATGCGAACCTCGTGTTCAAAAACCTTTGGAATTTGAGTTTGTGTTCCTCAGAAGTATACGTCTCCACGAATGCCAATAAGTTATGAAAAGCCTCGATTGTGAACTTACATCCAGAGGTTCTCCGTAAAGGCGCCTAATTGAAGGAATGCATGGATGACTTCAGATATTCTTCGATTATTTCTTTATCTGAGTCTCTTCATGAGTTTTCTCTTCCGAAGCGCGCAGACTGCAGACCATCGTAATGCTGCCCCTCGTACTTTCCCCCCGACAATTTGTTCAGGCTTGGAAGCGAGCATCGAACTCGTATTCGTCACCACTGTATATCCACATTGAACCAGAATTCAAACAAACCTGAATATAAAGAACTTGACGTTGGCTTCTTTTGCCGCATCGACCATGTTTGTGCCATACGTTATCTCGCTCGGGCCCGCTTCTGGTGAGGGTGGCCCGAATATTGAACCGTTACCTGCGATAGATGTCTCTCGCGCATTCCCATGGAAGCAACGAATTCCACACCGCTAAAACGGCCTCACTGCTATTGGCCTTGACGACTTCGACACCACGCTCTTTCAGCCTCCAAGACGCCTCTAATGCAGGATCTCAACTAATTGCCCGCGGGATGAACGTTCCATCCCGCAAGAGTCGGTCTATTACAGCCAAACCTTTCAAAGGTACGATTCATTTTCAGAAGTGTACGGGGCTCGAGGAATTCATTGTTTTACCCTGAAGACCAGTAGCTCCAAAAACTGCGACAATCCGAGAGGAAAGCAGGTTGAGGCCGGGAGCAGTTGCTTGGCTTCTATAATCCGAGTTCCGTTCAACGATTCGGCGAGCGCCGGGACAGTCGATTTTGAGTTTGCTTTGGAAAGCGTGGAAAGGAACAAGAGACCGAATATGAGCCTAGATCCAACGACAAATCGACATTACAGTTCCTTCTACCACCCAAAAATCATCCCAAGGACAGCATAGACGAATATCAACCCCGCTATCAATCTGATGATTGCGAGAAACCGATTGCTCAGTGTCACGGCGTGGTATTTCATTCCGATTGACTGTAGCATGGCGAACGGAGAAGAGGCAGGCGTGTTTCCGCCATAGCGGCGAGACTGGTATTTCGCTGCAGGAGAACCTACAATAACGGAGGTATGTATTTTCAGTGAAGGTGTACGGTCGCTGGATTTATTCGACGAACCTCTGACAGGGCCTCTGCGTCCGAATCCAATGATACGGAGAAGAAATAGGAACAGGAACCAGATGACGATGAAGGGGAACGACAAGACTTGTGGTCCGAGAAAAATGACACCAGACACGAAGAACAGTGGGTGGTCTCTGACTGTTCCGTCTTTCATTTGTGAAACCAATTATTTAATTTCGAGCAACTCACTAGGCTGCGCAGCGCTGAATAATGCATTTCCGAGCCATGCAAGAAAGACGGAAAACATATTGTAAATCCATTTAGAGAAAATAGCGTTCAGCCAACCTATGAGGACGGCCCAGATGCGGGAGATCCAGCGGGAAATTAGGTTGTACCAATCATCATAATCTGCTTCGTGAAGATGTTAGCACTGGATTAATGCACGAGAAATAAATGCAGACCGCCATCCTGGTGCAGTACTAGAAAAGAATGAATTTACGAAGGTGATCACACGTAGTTCACGACTCATTGGGCTGCGTGGCGCTGGATAATGCATTTCTGAGCCATGGAAAAAAGACGAGAAATGCCTCGTAAATCCATTTCACCACTGCCGAGAAAATAGCTTTCAACCAAGCTACGAGGACAGCCCAGATTTTGGAGATCCAGCGGGAAATTAGGGTGTGCCAATCATCATGATCTACGTCGTGAAGCTGTTAGTACTGAGTTAATGCACGAGAAATAAATGCAGACCGCCATCCTGGAGTACTAGAAAAGAGAATAAATTTACGAAGGTGATCACACGCCGTTAATGACTCGCTGCGCTGCGCAGCGCTGTATAAGGCATTTCCGGGCCATGCAAGAAAGACGCGAAACGTATTGTAAATCCATTTCACAACTGCCCAGAGAATATCTTTCAGCCAAGCTATGAGGTCAGCCCAGATGCGGGAAATCCAGCGGGCAATCATGATGTAGCAATCATCTGCGTCGTGAGGATTTTAGCACTGAGCTGATGCCCGGGAAATAAATGCAGACCGCCATCGACTTGTTCTACGTGCAACACATGGCGCAGTACTAGAAAAAGAGAATGAATTTACGAAGGTGATCACGTAGTTCGCGACTCACTGAAATATTTGGCATTCAGCAGGCGGTTCAGCAAGTCCATTGGATGGAGGATATGCCTCAAGATGGACGTAGTGGCTGGTGGTAAAGATCAAGTGGGCGCCTCGAGCTGTACACGACATTGCCGTAAACGGACTAATTTCGGATACATTCACCCCTCTTTATAAAATCTGATGACATCGACCAGACGGGCATTTCTATCAAAGCCTTGAATGGCGAGGACGACTTTACTGCTCGCTCGAGGTGCGTCTGCTGTGGTTTCCTTTCTTCATTCAACGACTTGATTCCGCTTAAAATTGCGTTTGCATGTCTCAGATCTTATATGTAAGGTGAGCGAGTATTATTCCTGGTTGACTTCTCTTCCCTTCCTTCAACTTCCTGCCTTCATCCCTCAATTTCGTTTTAGGCGGAATGACGGGAGACGTACCGCGTGTACTATTATCGAGACGTACGTGGTTTTGTAGATACGTAGAGAGCGTCGTGGCGGTGCGTGTCGGTGGCGAGGCTCGCACTGGCGGCGGGGCGCACGAGTTAGCGGGCGGCGTCGTCCTCTTTGGGCGCGGCTTCTCTGACTGGACATGAGAAGGGAGGGGAGGCAGCGCGAAAAAAAGGCACGCAGGCACGCGGCCGTGCTACCGAGGTGCGCGGTCGCTTCAAACGTCGTCGGCGTGTCGTCATGTGTGCGCGGGACGCGGAGTCGAGTACGGCCGAAAGGCAGAAGTACGCGGACTCACCGGATATCCATACCCGTGCACAGACTTCACACACAATAGATGACGAGCAGTTGGCGTCGTGCGCGGGTGGGCGCGCTGCGTGCCAAGAGAGCTCGAAGAGTGGTCTTGCATGTCAGCAGCCAAAACTCGAGTGGCGCCCGAGTCCTTGATATCGATCGCACGGCGTCGTCGTCGAGTCGTTGTGCGAATAAAGCACGACACCGCCACGTAACCGGATTGCTGGTTATGTGGTGTTGTGTGCTGAGCCGGGCGGGGTTGCGAGCTGAACGGCGCGAGACAGTAGGCGTGAAAAAAAGAGACGGTGATGCCATCAATTCGAGTCATTGATGACACCGAGCACGCTTGACAACTTCGATTCCTCTCTTGCTTTGCTCTTTCGACGCCGCGCTACGAGACATCGCGGCCCCCGGGCGCCCACGCGGGGCGCCGAAAAAAAACAGGGGGCGCCCCCCCCGCCGGCGGCCGCCCCCGCCCCCCCCCCACCCCCCCCCCCGAAGGCGGCGGGGCGGCCGGCCCCCCCGGCCCCCCCCCCCGGCGGGCGCCGGGACGGGGGGGGGGGGGCCCCGATAGCTCGTCCTTTTCCCTCCAGCGCGCCCGGGAGGGGGCCCGCCGGGGGGGGAACCGCTCCAGCGAGAGGGGGGGGGCCCCCCGGCGGTGATGGCACAACGTCGTTCGTCATATCCTCTCTTGCCAACGTTGCCCGGGGGGGGCCGCCCCCCCCCTTGCTTCCTCTCTCGATACACCTGCTTGTGGACTCGACTTGGATTGGCTGAAAGAAACTAGGGACACGTTCTGGTGGTTTCTTCCTGGTGATCTCGTTTTACGGACTTGACTGTGCCGCGAAGAACCCACTGCCACCCTCTGCCTCGGCGGACACCATCTGCTCGGACACCGCTACTGTCGGCCTCTCGTTTACGCAGGCGCTCTCTAGCACCACCCCCGAAAAGATATAGACATCCGTTGCGGCGATACCACCACTATCCACCTTTCCTCAACTCGGGCGGTACACCGCGATGTGCAGAACATCACCCCTCTCCACTGGGCCGCCATCAACGGGGGGGGCCCCGGCGGGCCGGCCCCTTTTTTTTTTTTGGTGTTTTTATTTTTTTTGTTTGGGGGCCGGGGGGGTTTTTTCTTGGGGGTTTTGGGGGGGGGGGGGGGGGGGGGGGGGGGGGGGGGGGGGGGGGGGGGCCGGGGGGGGCGGCCGGGGGGGGGGGGGGGGGGGGGGGGGGGGGGTTCTGGCCGCTGCCTGGGCGGGGGGGGGGGGGGGGGGGGGGGGGGGGGGGGGGGGGGGGGGGGGGGGGGGGGGGGGGGGGGGGGGGGGGGGGGGGGGGGGGGGGGGGGGGGGGGGGGGGGGGGGGGGGGGGGGGGGGGGGGGGGGGGGGGGGGGGGGGGGGGGGGGGGCGGGGGGGGGGGGGGGGGGGGGGGGGGGGGGGGAGGGGGGGGGGGGGGAGGGGGGGGGGGGGGGGGGGGGGGGGGGGGGGGGGGGGGGGGGGGGGGGGGGGGGGGGGGGGGGGGGGGGGGGGGGGGGGGGGGGGGGGGGGGGGGGGGGGGGGGGGGGGGGGGGGGGGGGGGGGGGGGGGGGGGGGGGGGGGGGGGGGGGGGGGGGGGGGGGGGGGGGGGGGGGGGGGGGGGGGGGGGGGGGGGGGGGGGGGGGGGGGGGGGGGGGGGGGGGGGGGGGGGGGGGGGGGGGGGGGGGGGGGGGGGGGGGGGGGGGGGGGGGGGGGGGGGGGGGGGGGGGGGGGGGGGGGGGGGGGGGGGGGGGGGGGGGGGGGGGGGGGGGGGGGGGGGGGGGGGGGGGGGGGGGGGGGGGGGGGGGGGGGGGGGGGGGGGGGGGGGGGGGGGGGGGGGGGGGGGGGGGGGGGGGGCTCGGAGAATTACGATGGTCCTGGTCCTCGAAGATTGCAGATACTGCCCAGGGCGTCCGTGGACGAATTTGCATCGACTTTCCCTTCGCAGTACTGGTCGGATTCCGGTTACTCGACGTTCTTGATTGCCGATGTTGCAATGACCATTCTGTTGATCACAAACTGTGCGCACCACAAAGCTACTGGGGCAGTAGAAGTCGCCGGTGACAGTCCCGTCTTGAAAGTGGAGCCAGTCTGCGTTTTTTTTGCCTATCACGCTCCTTTTGCTCTCGGCGTTCATTACAAGTGTCTGGACAGGCGCCAATCGCGTCGTCTTTGACAGCTGCTCAGCTGTTCGCTCTTCCATAGAACACTCCTTAGCCGCACACACTCCTAATCCGGACGCTTTAAAGTGGAGCCAACTCTGCATTTCTTTGCCTATTTGCCTATTCGGCTCCTTTGCACTCCTTGACCACACACACTCCTAACTTGGATGACTGGCTTGGTGCTCCGCGTACTTATCTCTTCGGGAATTGGCCATAACAGACAGACGCACTTGAACCCCTTTGAATACTCCTTGAATAGTAGCGGATTCGCGCCAACGTTTGACTCGGGCTGCTTTGCGGACAGATCCATTGCACAGCTGCGGTTCGCACACGCGGCAACCGAATGACTCAAAACATCAGGGGCAACTGTTGCATATTTTTGCTGTTAATTGAAATCTGGGCCGCGGCGTCGACGCAGTATTCTTCAGCGCCTCAGGACAACCCGATGGACTGTCGACCTGCGATCTCAATGCATCCATAACATATATATAGGCCACCACCTACCGAAGATCGTCTCGGTGCCATTGCTGTTTTGATAAATTGGGGCCAGTAATTGTTTCCCGTCCCTCGAGGCTGTCACCCTGCTTATTAGTCGCTGATGCGCACATACGTGCCATTGTCGTCGGAGACAAGCATCGGTTGTACAAGCACTTGATAGATTTTGACTAACATTTACTACTGTACCATTTCGTTCAATTCGGACGTCATGGGTCACAGGCCTCCAAATGTACGAAAAATTTCGGACATGTCACAGGTCACCGGGGGCTGGTACGAATGCACAAGGTAAGTCAAAATTGGCGGGAAATGGCTAAAAAAGCTCAATTTTTCGCCTGCGCGCACAAATGGCCGTACGCCTCGGAAATCTCACACCATGTGGAGCTAGACAGGAGCAGAAGCTGCTCTGCTCATGCTGTAACAGGCTGCAACAAACACTGTTTCACGCAACTGATCCACTGCAGTACCCCACAACGTTCGTTTGCGTACATGCACCATGATTGACCAGATAATGGCTACACCGCCAAAGTGCGCTCATGCGTCCGTGACCTGGAGGACCCACATGCCAGCCAGATTTTTCGTCGACTGGTCCCAGCTGCTTGCCAGATTGATCCCAGCTGGAATGCTCACCTGCAAACTCAGCTGTCAACCAGCTGCAGTTTATATGGTTACCGCATTATCTTGGCAGCCGCCTCCTATGTATTGGTCCAGTGTACAAATCTGAAATCCTGCGAAATGTAAGCCACAATGGTAACAGTACTTAGCTATAGGCTCGTGGCTCTGCAGACACTCGAGGACCTGGTTCCATGCACAGTGGAATTTTTTTACATCCCCGGGGTGCCATGGCACTATTCAAGATTTCTGATTCATTTCCATGCTTGTTTTGTTCAAGCTGAATCCTGTTTGAAACTGAGTTGAGTTGGTTATACAGTCACAGCACGAAATGATTTCAAGGAATTACATGTGTCAAAATTATCTGTGAGCTCTCGCAGAATTGAGCACAAGGTCCGTGCGCTCGGGTCACGCGGTGTGACACTATCACGTGCATGTTGGTCGTGTACGAGTGACACTGACTTAGCTCTTTCCTCCCACCTCCACCTCCCTACACCAAAAGCATATCGCTCGCATACAAATGTAGGAGCCAGGACCAAACAGAGCTTTGAAATCAGCATGTCTCCACCACTAGGCCACCGTGCTACACCTGGTCAGCAACGGCATGACCCAGAAGCGACAACACTCAGCGCTCACGCTTGACTGTCCTTTGACAAGACCTACCAACTAGGAGAAGGCTCATATCATCAACCACACTCTCCCCATTGTCTTCTGCTCCACCTCAGGTCACCACTTGATCTTGTTTGCGTCGTCTGGGACACATCGAATGACGAAGACCTGTCTCGCGGATCTGACACCAATGTTCCGTTCCGATCCATCCTTTAAGGAATCTCAAACTCATACTCTAGACCAAATTCCGAGCAGTTTTACATCAAGCACTTATAAAATCGTTTGCGGTATCAAGTCTTTCGGATATAGATATTTTCATATCAACTTCAAACTCTCTTTTCAAGCCTCACGCCCCCCTTCTTTCCGTCAACTCCTCAAATCTCCCGTCTCCTCCAACTCATGTCCCTGTTTCAAGAAGTTCCCATCTCTTCAAACTCCGATTCTTGTCGTTGTGCTTCCTTCTCTCTTCAAATCTCAGACTCCAGTCTTCCAATCAAATTCTCAAACTTATTCTTGACCTACAAGTTCCATCTTCCTCAATGTCCTGCTCATGGCTAGTTCTTCACATAATTATATTTCCATGCATTCTGATAAGCTTCTTTCAGTGAAAGGTCCAAGATTCGGAAAGACGCCAAAGGTGACTCGAAGAAGATCACCAAGTGCGTTCTTATCAACTGATTAATATGTCTAACTGATGTTCTTGTACAGAGTGTTCCGCCATATTTTGGAAGAAGACCAGAAGACCTACGGCAAGAACAACGTCGTGATCGATGCCAAGGCTGTCGACAAATTCCAGCAGCAGGTCGACGTCCTCATCAACATTGGCTCCCTTGATGCCTCCATTGCCGTTGAGGCTGATGCTGAGGTGTAATAAATCTTATAGTACAATCTTCTGAAGCTTGTAGAGTCGTATACAGTGAATTCAACGTTTTCCATTCATATTTGACCCGCTACGGGGTGAGGGAAAAAATACAGCTGGAGTTACCACATATGACAACAGACAAATACCACATTCGTGTCCAGCACAACCTGGCTCCATGGTGGACCCATACCATATTGAACCTGGAATCACTCTCGAAAATAGCTGGCTGTCAGCTTTTTCTTGCCATGTTAGGTATATATCAAGTACACCTGTCACACAGGTGCCAGCCAACTGCCGGTGTAGCCTGTCCATCTGGGAGATGAGATTGACGAAAATCACTTATCAGCTCATGTCACAATAATTGATCGCTTCCCAATTTGAATATGCTGCTCTGCAGCTAGTTTTGAACTCATTTTACCTCTGGGACATTCTCTGGATCACTGATGCAGCTATACACAGCATAAGAAGGCTTTTTGTAAGCTGTCTGAATTTTTTTACAGTGTCACACCTGCCCCGACCCGTGTCCGAATACCAGGTTTCGGACCGGCCTGTCACAGGTCACAGCGCTGGAGAATTGAACGAAATGGTACAGTATACTTGGGGGAGCGGGCCGTCGCTTGGCGTGCGGCAAGGACCGATTACTTAGATTTTGTCGGCGTTTGACTTTTTCTTCAAAGATTTACCGAGAAAGTTCCGTGCATATGAGTGCAAACAACTTGAATTGAATCAACAGGTAGTTTCTGGGACCTGGGTGGTATGTCAAGATTTTTGCTCTACCAAGTAGTGGTGAGATATTGTTGTTTTTCCCATTGTCAACACAGCTCAGCAGTGGTTGCACGGGACTCCTCGGCTTGGAAATGGCAGAAGTGCTGTTTGTTTTGTATCGGCATAAAGGGAGTCGTAAGTTCTCCTAGATGCCAAAGTTAATGTATTTTCATTTGACATGATAGGAGAACGAACAGAAACCGATCCAGGTTCAAGGTCGCTGAAAGTCGGATGCAAAGATCGGCTGAATCCGGATCATCATCGCCACTGATATCTGATTGACGTTTCGATGGCTGGCATCCGTATGTTGCGAGGTCGCGGAATCCTGCATGCAGAAATTATATAAACGATTACATAAGTAATCGTAATCATGTACTATGGGCGACTGGCTACTCGGCTACTTGCACAATAAATCACGAGCTTGAGTTGTTGTGAGTTCGGTGTCGGGGGACGGAGTGCAACCTATGAGACTCGTTCGAACTTTGTTCAATTTCGGCAAAAAGCAATCAGAGCGGTTGCTGAGCCACGAAGGGGTTGGATCCCTTGGGAAACGCTAGACGGAATTTCATATGAGTGCGAGATGGTGGTGGGTGGAAAAGAAAAGATCTGAGCATTTGCTTTTGAACGGATATTGAACGGCTGATCGGTGAAGTCGAAATTGGAACAGACGCGGGACTGTTGAGTTAGTCCTTGATGCATGGGGATCAGCTGGCAACCCGGAATGATGGAATGGTGGAGTTCGAAATAAACCTGAGGGTTGCTCCCTGAAATCAGAGAGACTTGAAATATGAGATATCATGCGACCCCGGAATGTGTTCTCCTTGATTAATTCCCTCATGGATGTGGCGCCCCCTAGTGCATTGATGAAGGACGAAGGCCTCTCCACTCACCTGCTGCCTGTACGACGCAAACATGAGGGTGCACCGTCGGCGACTCCGGCCGTCGGTCCCCGTAGTAGCAGCATCGGAGCGTGGACATCGCTCTGCATAATTGGCGGCACGCTCTCCTCGCAGGCCTTACGGCCGTGCTGCATTATATGTTTAATGCACACCTCGAGAATCATTCCGTCCTTGGGTACTGGACCCAAAACAAAAGTAGTCAGGTGGAGATCACCCTCGCGACGGTGTTCAGGATTGTGTTTTGTTTTTCAGCGGGCATAAGCCTCTGCCAAGTGGTGCGCAACATATATTCTTTCCGCGACGATTCAATTCAACCTACCGTTCTAGTCGTGGCACGCCATGCGCCGCTAATCACTCTCGTGTTCGTTCTCTTCCTCATTTTTCGTTGGTCCGCGCCCGAATGACCGAAAATAGTGGCCGATCTTGACGCACTGCTCCAGGAGGCATCCATTACAACCTTTCTCCGGATCAACCTCGTGTATAAAGTGCCACAGGTCCTCGCCATTACAATTGCCATCTTGACCGCACCACTCATTACCGTCTTTGCGCCGTCACTCTCCGCTCGCCAAGGCGATGCTATCAGCCGGAATATCACTATCCCCACCCTCGAACTATCAACGGACGCGCTTATAGGAGACTTTCTAACTAATGAAGAGTAAGTAATGTCTGCGAATCACTTGTGATTGCCTAATCTCCTACCTGGATTCTAGTATGCCTTGGATGGGCTCCGTCACTAGCACCTGGGACAAAGCAGCATTCGAGGCTCTACTTTCCACCGATCCAGTGGGATGGCCGATGCCTGTCGGGTGCGATCCCGCCGACTGCTCGTACAATTTCACGTACAGCGCTCCGGCTGTCCAGTGCTCTGATCTCGCTCCGGACCAAATCGATGACGGACGCCCGGATTCCACTCGATTGGTTTCCCGTGTGTTCCAAGACCCACCTGCAGCCTACCTGTATGGGTACGACTTCAGCGAAAGCCCGTCAGTGAGTGCTGCTCTGAATTTCACCAGTTCTACGCAAGATGATAGTGCTACTCCCCTGTACGTCTGGACCCTGGCATGCGTGCCTTGGCAAGCTGCTGCTGACAGGATTCTAGAAGCACCGTATGGTGACTTGACGTTGACACTGGATACATACACCGTATTTGAAAAACTTTACATATGTTACATGCAACCCACATCCTAGCAATTACGAGTACTTGTTAATCGTTCATAACATCTCGTGCCCCTCATTTCATGACCACACAATTTTACGGTCCAGATTTGCCGTTCATAATGAAAATAGTGGCTGTGTTTGAGAATCGTTACATTTTTGAATAGTCTTTAGCGGCTGTGTTTTTGGAGTCACAGAATTTCGTTAGCTTTTTCTGGTTTCATTGGATTCGGGTGGCGGTGCGTACACGTAAGCTTAAGGCTCCAACTGTTTTGTTTTTGTTTACCGATCTGGGAAAACTAAACAGAAACAGTATCTAAACTATTTTAAACTGTTTAAAACCATTTAAAACAGTATGTTGCTGATGTGTGGCCGGGGCCTCACTATTGGAAGCATCAGTGAGGCAACTGAGCACATTTCGCACACAAGGGGTGTTTATAGTGATACTGGGATCTGGGACGTCTCACGGGGCCATAGAGATGAAACAGAACGAAGAGCATCATATATAGAATATATACGTAGAGTAAATACAAGCTGTCCGAACTACTGAATGCTAAGGTTGCAAGCTGATTCGCGTCCCTGTTGACTTGCTCCTGAACAAACATGCAGAATTCGAAGTTATCAGGTTTGTTGCAAAAGACAGAAATGGGAGATAAGTAGGTATAGCCGAGTATAAGGCCGGATAAGGGCCTATAAGGTTCAAAAAAGACGTTATTTCCGGTTACAACACTTATAAGTATTATAAGGTCCCACAAGTGGTTACAGCCACTTATAACTATTTACGGTGCATTTTTGTAAAATACCTCGCCCTCTTTCGAGGGCTTGGTCGGTCTACACCTCACTTTATCGGCTGAGTTACTGTATTACTTATAATAAATACTTGTGGTGTTGCACATACTAACTAGGCTTGTGGATGTTGAAATGACATCATTGGAGTTATGTATCTTGGTTGGGCCACCTGTCTGGCCTGGATTTTGCAGTGAACCACATTGTTTGAGTGGATTTCTTCGGAATTTCGATGCTTTAGATGGATCCTGGGTAACATATAGACTAACGTGCAAAACTTTGTGCTCTTTGGTAGAAACACAAGATAAGGACTTATGAGTGCTTATAACCGGAAAATAACTGGAATATAACTGAGCTATAAGGGGCCTATAAAGCTACATCAGCCTTTTGACAAAAATCTTGCATCTTTTCGGGCCTTTTCGGCTTGGCAACGCTGAGTGAGCTTAGCCGACAAGCTTACAAGACGCCAAGCAACATTCTTTTACACCTTTGCGAAGGTTGGAGTGAGCTGGATGGTTGTAAACACTTGAAAATACACTCATGGAAGCTCTAGTGCTGATCCTAAACTTACCCTGTAACTGACAAATATTTCAAAGAGGAGTTATTTTTTGGCCAGAATATGAGCTTGTAATTTTCGGACATAGGTTTGTCACCTTGTCACTTGTCCGGTAAAGAGGTTAGGTTGATCCTCCTAGGTGTTCGGGGTTTCGGGTCGAAGTATACGACCAACAAGTCCAGAATAGAGCCTGTAGTGTAACGGGTTGTAAAAGGAATATAAAATTGAACTGAACCGAAATCTCCGTGTGCTTTAAAACTAAACCCAAAACTGCCGTTATAAACCGTTCCGTTCCGTAGTCAAACCCAGAGAGCGTCCAGTCGAAACCCGTAGTATATTGTTCTTCTCTAGTTCTACTACATTGCTTTTATACCTACTCTAGTATTTGTCCAGAATAAACAAACTTGTCCTATACGCTGTGCTCCCCGGGACTTCTGACAATAGATTCCCATTGTGAGAAGCCTATTCCGAGTCATTCCTGTCCAGAGCTGTGCTTCTGTTGACACGGAGGCCTCGCAACGCGTGAAACACGTCGCGGAGTTCAAGTTTCAGCACGCGACGCGTCGGTCACGTGCGCACGTACTCGGGTCATTGTTCTCCATAATCGGCCGTGCTCCCTCATTCCACCTTATTCCTTGTTTTTCTCAAGTGAAATGTTTTCCCGTCCTTTATCTCCTCTTTTCTCTGCTTCTGACTGTCCCCAGTCAGCCTGCTAAATGAACCTCTCGGCATGTCGAACGTTAGGCGCTTAGGTTGAACGCCGCAGCACGTGACCTCCGATCCGAGGTTTCTCCGAGAAATTCTTGTCATATTGGCGGATTGATCTACTCTCACGCTTTTTCCTCTTGTCCTCTACTCCCATGTCGTCCCTTCACTAGCTCGACGTTGTTGCATACATCCGCCACAGTGTGGCCGCTTACTGCTTTTGCACAGCCACAGGTATTTCTGCGTTGCCCGTCTCTATCCTTAACACTCAATCTTTAGTCCAGCTCTCAATACTCCGCGGACTCTTCACCACACCATCTTCTTGGAATATGTCCATGTTTTCGACGACGTCCGGGTATTACGTCGGTGAGCTGCCTGCTCATTGTCCGCCACCGACCTAACACGTAATAGCCGCCGTACAATGCCCACCGCGCCTTCCGCTGTTTATTTTGTCTCCCTCTGGTGCTCGCCGCGCACTGTACCTTCGGTGCGTGGTATCTTGCTCACTATTTCTGCATTGTGTTGCTCACACCTCATTGTTTTTCCACAGCCACCCGCCGCGGCTATTTAACGCGTCCCACGCCACCTTCTCGCCTAGACGCAGCTTAAACACCTAACGCCACCTTCTATCGATCCTCGCGATGTCGCAGTCCGGAAACTCGTCCTTCTCATCTTCGCGCTTGTCCATCTTTGGCTCGCCCCGACCAGCGCCTCCGGCCCCATCGCCTTCGGACGATATTCAAGGGTTTGTGGTCCCGGTGATCCCGCCGCCGGATTGTCCCCTGCACATGGTGGCGACACCCGATGGCTTGCACCTTCCGCGGGTCTCAGCCAATGCGCACCCGCCGACCCATCGTCGCGTCCAGCGCTTAATTACCTTCCGTGTCAATGTACGTCGCTGCACCCTCTTCTTCCATCCTTTACTAACTTTGGCCTTCTTAGCCCGGGGGCAAGTGCGTGCACTGTGCTGAGAGCGGGCTCGATTGTAAATTCACCGAGGCCGGCATCCCTTGCCCTCCGTGCGCAGTTTTAGGCATTCCCGACTGTCGCTTCGCAGATCCCGACGACTTCCTCTATCATCTCAAGCGTCGCCGCGACGCTGTCTTCCGCGATGAGCGCACAGCCTTGGTGAATGCCGTACACGATAATCACCTCCCTGCTTCTCTTTTTGGTACGTTCCCGCTCTCTCTCGCCAGGCTGCTCCTCTGACTTCTTCTTAGCTTGGGAATATGGACGCGCCACAGCACACTTTTACTCCGCTGCCCAGGGAGCCATTGACCGCTTCATTGTACGTTCCCGATGTCCTCAAAATTTCCCTTCTTGCTGATGCTGCTTACAGATTAACTATAATGCCACGCACCGCCTTTCGCTTCGCGGTTACCGCACACTCGCCAATGCCACCACCGATGCCGGGCTTCTTTCCCGCTTTATGGCACTCGGTGCCGAGACTCAGGTCCATCGTTCTGTACTTCAAGTGGTCGCGAACCGTCTCTTGTCCATTATTACAAACATAGTCGACCCCTCCCCTGATAATTCCCCTATCTTGCCGTTGTAGAATTACTTGTCTTGTAACTTTATCTTGACTAAATTAACCATCTTGTATACGCCACATGAATTGACCAAAATTTGAGATTTAATTGTATTGCCTCAAGCCTTTTAAGCCTCAAGTTTGTTTTGATGAGCCGTGGTTCTCGTCGCCACCTCCCGTCGTACGTGGCTCCTTTGTCCCCTTCTCTCTAATCCTGACTTATTCTCAGGTAGTACGTGTCGGTTTGCCAACACGCGGCACCTTGGACAATGGTGAGCTTGCTCGTCTCAACCTGTTGGCGTGTCCGCTCCATTGTTCCTGCGTGTCCTGGTACGTGTCCCCGTACCATCTTGCCCTCTGCGCGTACTTATAAAGCCCTGTCTTCTCCAGGTTTTCTTCAATATTTTCCTCAGATTTTCTTGTAGTCCGCTGGTCCGGATTCTCCCCAATAATGTCTTCTCTATCCCACCTTCGTCTTTCCGCCGCTGACGAAACCGCTATCCACCGCCTTCATCGTACCATCCGTGCTACCCGGTATGAAGATCCTGTTGATCAGGAAGCCTTCCTTACTGCCTCTGGCAAGACCTTGGTGCGTAATCCTCGAATTCCCTGATTCCCTTTTATCCTGACCAACCTTTTTCTTAGCTTCAATTCCGCCCATTTGTCACTGCCTTCGCACAGAACCATGACCTCGGCGAATGCATCTTCGCCCTCAAACACCAAATCCATCTTAACAATTCTCGGCTCGGCATCCCATCTAGCGACATCCTCGACTCGCTCCATGCGTTCACGGCCGACGTCCTCGCCAAACGTCAAGAATTCCGCGATCGCAAAAGCCGAACAAGGCGAATGTCTCCGCGCCGCTGCTGGTGTGGCTGCTCGCGCTGAGCGTCGAGCCGCACTCGAGTCTCTCGACCACCAGGTAGTTATTCTTCTGGTTTCTTATTCCTTGCGCTAACTGCTCTTAGCACCGCTCTCCTGGTCCTCCTGACTTGGTTTCAATCCCGTCCAGTGATGAGGAATCCGAGGTGGAAGAGCCTGCACCTCCGGTAGGTTTCCCAGTTTTCCTTTTAACAAGCCTCTTTTTAATGCTTGCCATCCCAGTCCTCGCGTCCCCGCGGCAATGACACCATCGCGCCGGTTCCTCGAGGTGAGTTATTTCCCCACTTCCCAGTTCTTGTTTAATTCCTCTTCACTAAGTGAGCTTTCCAGTTCCCTTGTCGCCACTGCCCGAGCTAGAAGGCCTGTTGCTAAACCTTAGCTTCAGCGCCCCGCTCAGCGTCCCAATTGCATCCCCGCTGTCTCCCACGTTATCCCTTCCGGACCACGTGCTGAGACGCGCTCTTCGACCAAGCGGGCTCAACCCGATCACCCGAGAAAGCCCTTCCCCCAACCGTTCCCGCTTCCGACGCCGTGCCCGTTCTGGTATGTCTTTTACATTCCCTTCTTTTCTTGACTAATGCCTCAACAGCCGAGCCTTCCCGCTCTTGTTCTCCCCGCCAAGCCCGTCGCTCCCGTTCCTATTCGCCGCCTCCCGTTCGGTCCGCGCCCACGCCGTCCGAAGGTCAATTACGTCGACGACTGGATGGAATACAATCCGAAATTTACCGGCTCGCGGGCTCGAAAGAGCAGCTCCTCCGGCAGCTCGATTCGCTCCAAGAGACGTGCCGTCAATCCTCGCAAGCTCAAGCCCGGGTACGTCTTTATTTATTCCATTCTTCTTCTCTTATTAACTTGCTCCTCCAGGCGCAGGTTGTTAAACGATGCTACCACTGCACCGCAGCTAGCCATCTCGTTGCAGAATGCCCCCTTCGATACATAAACTAGTAACGTAGACCGTAGTACTTGTTTGTAGCCAAACAATTTATTCCCTTGGGCGCTGGTTGGCCAGGTAACTCCTTGTGTGATCTTCAAGTTCTTAGTCAACTACAGTTCCTCCTCAAGATCCATCGGAGATTCATCAGCACCGCGCCATCGAAGCTTAATACCCTCGAATTGTAAGTCCTTCCCTTCGTATACCTCTTCTGGCTCATTTTCTAACTCGTCCAATGTTTCCCTGGAGACGTCGACTAGCTCTTCAATTCTAGGACCCAGGGTGAGTTTCCTGCGCTGCTCATACGGTATCACTCTGAACCGGCCAATTTTCTTTTGCCAGACGGCACCATTCATTTCGCAGACAATGTAAGCGCCTCCCTTCGGACGTCTCACAACCACTAATGGTCCCCACCAGCGGTCTCGGTTTCTCCCACTGAGAGAGCCTTCTCCTACGGTATTCCGCACCAATACCACATCTCCTGGTTCGAAGCAATAGTCCCGAATGGTATGTTTATATTTTTTCGGCGTATTCTTGTGCTGACTTGATCTTCACTGCTTGCATCCTTGCTCTCATTTCCTCGACATGGGTAATATGTTTAGCCAGTGCTCTCGCTCGCAATCCCACTAGCTCTGCCGTTGACAGCAGACTATCTGGGTACCCAACTAACCAAGTTGCCTCCACCACATCCAATGGTAGCGTAGGTTCAGCACCACACACTGCAAAATACGCCGAGCATCCCATGCCTCGTCGTACCGTAATCCGGTCAGCCCAAAGCACTTGATGCAAGAAATAGAACCACTGATGTAGATTCCCTCCTGTAGCCTTGTACAACGATTGCCTCAAGTCCCAATGTCCTCGTTCAACTACGCCATTAGATTGTGAGTGATATGGCGATATCCTTATTCCATAAATCCCATATTTCTCTTTCAGCCAGTCCAACGCTAGCAAGAATGGAGGTCCGTTATCAGTTACAATCCACACCGGGCAGCCCCACCGGCAGATAACGTCTTCGAGTAGAAACATTCCAATATTCTTCGCGTTTTGTTTTCGTAGTCCACGCCCTTCAACATATCTTGTTAGCGCACACCGCGCATCCACAATAAATTGACATTGATTTGAGACTTCACTCATATGCATAACGTCTGCATGAATCTTCTGAAAAACACCTGGCGTTGAGGTTACCACCGGCGGTGTTCGCATAATCGCCAGCTGCCTCTTCTGGCAGAGATGACAAGTCTTCACATACCAACGTACGTCTCCTTCTAAGTCTGGCCACCAGAACCGTCGCTCAAGAACACTTTTTGTAGAATATCCCCCGCGATGTCCCAATGCATCGTGCGCCGCGCGCATGATATACATCCGCTGCTCCCGTGGTATTACCAAGAGGTGCGCGTCCGCCCCTTTGCGATAAATCCTTCCGTCTTCTGACATAAAGAACTTAGATGCCCATTTTAAAAATTTCTTATATTCCTTGTCGCCGTTAATCCCTTCCGGACGTTCCAAAGTATTCTTCAACCAGTCCTTGAGCTTGTCTAACTTGTCATCCTTGTTTCTAGCTCCCATACTCCGGTGATCCTCGTTGTACGGCTCCTGCACACCTTCGAGATCCCTGAGCTCCACACTGGGTAGCATCCCTTGTTCCGCAGGAATTATGCCGTCTTGCATATAAACCGGTATAGTAAGTTCTGCCGCGGCATACTCTTTTTCCACCAAGCTGATTCTTCTTCGTTCTTCTTCTCTTATTACGTGCAGTTCGTCCTCAAAGTCTTGGATAATCCCTACAAAATTGCCGACTTCTTGTAAGTAGCCACCCCGGCTATCTATCTCATTTCTGAATTCCTCAAATGCTAACGGTTGTTCTGTCGAATAATCCCAGCCTTCATGTCTCTCCGGCGGTCCGTTGATCTCAATTTCCTCGTCCTCCCCTAGCCATTCTTCATCACCAAGTTGCGCTTCTCTGCGGGATAGTCCATCCGGCGGGAAATTGGTCCCTTTGGTGTGTTTTAGCTTAAACTTGAACATTAATATCTGCTCAATCCAACGGTTAATTGTTGCATTAGGCCCCATTCCGGGATTGTTCAGCATTCCCTGGATATATTTCGCGTCCATCTCGACAACCAAACGCCGGCAGCCCAGCAGCCAATACTGCATAGCCTCCAATGCACGTTTTAACCCGTATAACTCCCTCTTCGGTTGCGAAAATTCTGACTCTCTCTTGTTTAGAGTGATTGATGCGAACTTCGCATAGTATCGTTTCTTCGGGTCGTCCGGATCTACCTGGTAGATCTGGATCCCAATCGCCATCCAAGACGTGTCGACTGCCAGGACCACGTCCGAGTCCCAGTCATAGTTGAGAGGTTTCAAACAAGGTGCGTTCGCTACCGCCTCCTTGATGTTCTCCATTGACTTTTCTTGTGCAGGTCCCCATTCAAATTCCACATCTTTCCTGGTCAGTTTCTGCAATGCTCTTGCCTTCCAAGCGTAGTCCTTAATGAACATTCTCAAGACACCGACCGTTCCCAAGAATTGTCGGACCTCTGACACATCCTTCAAAGGGCCCCACCAGCTGATAACTCCAATACGGTCTGTGTCAGGTCTGCGCCCTTCGAACGAACACAAGTGTCCAACTACATGGAATTCTCCAGCGCAGAGCACCGACTTAGCTCCTGAAAAGGTACCTCCGCAATACTTGATCCGTTGAATTATTCGATTTAAATCCCCGAAATATTCCCAGATAAAACGACGTATCCCACTATTCTCTGGGATAGTCTCGAATCCACCATCTGGTGCTTCATATCGACTCCCTGGTCCACGTACAGGTACGTCGTCAATATACGGCATTGTAACATGCGGGATCTCATCCCGTAATATGTAGGTCACATCTTCATGAAAGATCGGCACGCTATTCGTCCAGCCTTGTGGTAGTTTAACCAACCGTAACGCTCCGTACGGTGTTTGGAATGTGGTAAAGTCCCTTGATCCTTCCGCAATGTCCCTGTGATCATATCCTGAAAACAGGTCCAGGCACCCTCCGCAAGCGCGTCCTGCAAAGTGATTCGCCAGCTCATCCGTTGCCGGGGGAATTCCCGAGTGCGCAATGGTAACTGCATTTAATGGTTCCAATGCATGTACTAACCGTATACTCTTCCCATCTTTCTTTAGAACCCCAAAGAACTTGCTCCGGTATGAGGCATTTGACGGCTCATATACTCCCGCGTCTAATCTTTTCTTGATTATTCTACAGAATTCTCCGAGTTGACCCCGTGGTATCGGAATACTCTTCTCAATCCACGTCTCGTGCTCCACCAGTGGGAATTCAATGGGCGGGAAGAAGTCATGCCGAAAACTCCCCCGTTCGTCATCATCCCAGGCAAAAGCCTTCTCATGCTCCACAACTAACTGATGCATCATCTTTAGTTCTTCTGGCCACAGGAACCCCTTGTGCCGCTCGTTCATATCCTGTTTGCGCTCCTCCGTATATTTCCCAGTCGGTTTGAACTCCGGTGGATTAGGCTTCAAGGTAGGCATATCCGCCAGCGGATCGCCTTTAATTTCCCTTTTAATCCTATATCTCTCAGGCAGTTCGGTATAAACCGGTCGGATTTTCAATCCCACAGGTTTGTATTTCTTTCCCACGAATACTGAAGTTGTCTCATCTCCTCCAGATTTCTCTAATCCAGTTGGACATATAGCATCAATGGACTCGCAACACGCGCAGCGTAGGGTACCATCCACTCGGTGCCATTTTCCTCTATCCCACGGATGTTGTTTTGACTTGAACAATTTATTCTTCGTTGTTATTCCTTCTTCTTGTAAGACGTTTGCAAACACCTTGTAAGGTACGCCCTCTACATCTTCAATTTCTTGCTTCCTGTAAGATTTGAACAGCTTCGCCGCTGGTATGTCTCTCCGCATATCTTTGGCCATAGCTGACGCCGCTATATAGGCTTCGATAACCTTTTCCGCCGTCATTAATCCTCCCCTTGGCCGGTAAGTCTGTTCAATTGCCATTTCCCCTTCTTTGTTGAACCCAACGATTACGGCCAGCTCTTCTCCTTGATACGGCTGTATCAACTCATCGAAGACCCCTGAAAATCCTGCTCGTTCTTTTTCGGTTTCTCAGGTTGCTCCACAGCAACCTCCTTTCTTTCCTTGTTTCTGACTCGGTCATACGTAGGCACCGTATAGAATTTCTCCGTATTCGGGTCCATTAAGGTTAACAACTGATTTCCACCTTCATGATCGGTACGACTTCTTGTGAGAACATCGAAGGGCCTTCCTAATAACACTTTGTAGGCCGGCTTTTTAATAACATGGACTTGCAGATATATCTTGAGTTCTCCCCATCGAAAAGGTACGTTGCGTGCTAGTCCCATCGACTTCTCTAATTGACCGTTTGCACTCTGCATGAAGATATTGATTGTCGGGTCCCAGACCAGTCCACAATATTGTGCTTGCTCCAGCGACATTGAGACAATCTGTGAGCCGGAGTCCAGTACACACTCCACTGGCCCTTGACTGTTTACGTATGGGAACGTAACCCTTAAAGGTACAGAGTCCCTTGCAACATAGATTTGTTTTGGGTCTTCACCGTCCGGTAATCCTTCCAGATATTGCAGATATGGGTCTTGCGCAATTACCGAACCAGCCGGTATTCCTTCAAGTCCCACCGTCGTTACAAATACTCCCTGGATTTCCGGCAAGTCGTCCACGTCGACTGCATTTAACAATAGCTGAGTGTCTCCTTCAGCTATTTTTCCCTCATCTGGCTTCGGATCCCCCAAGTACATGGCCTTTGAGTTCCGGCCATCACGTCTTTCTTCCTCCGAGGCCTTCACTGGCTGCCGTACCCTGGTAAGCTTTAATCTTTCTCCTTCTCGGAGGTCTTTGCTCATTCCGAACAGATCGCCAAGTCTCACGGTCACTTCTGTCTCGTTAATCCGTGCCAAGACTTCTTCAGCGAGTCCATCCCGTTGAACCGGCGCCTTCAATTCATATGTTCTTCCATTTTCTTCTAGTAACCTTCGTTCCGCTCGGCTTTCGCTAGCTGGCTGAGTTCGGACCCCAGCTACGATGGGCTTCACGAAACGATACGGTAAATCTTGCCGTTCTTGAGCTTGATTAGCGGACTTATCCCCCTCCCGGAGGCCTCTCTTTAGGCCGCTCCTCCATCCTAGGGGTCTTTAAAAATCCTGGGCTGGAGGTTCCGTAAAGGTAACATTCCTCGCTTTACTCCTTGTTAATAAGTACTGATCTTGGGCTGGATTTCCAGTCTTGAGTAAATTGAATACGGTTCGCCCGAGTTCCTCCATGTTGGGTTCCCGCACTGGGTCCGCACGGTTCAAGTATTGAGATGAGGGCGACTGGTGCACCTGCCCTTCGCTCTTCGCAACTTGATTTAATTTAACTCGCAGAGATCGCACTTCATCCCTCAAGGCATCGAACTCATCTTCCTGGTAAGCACCATAAAAGATTTCATTCAAGTTCTGACCAGCAGAACTCTTTCTTTGCCAGTACTCCTCTACTCGGGCCGCCGCTGATCCTCTCCCTCTAGGAATATAATTCCCATCTGCCAATCTCTGCTGGCCGTCTTCAACGGTAATCCATCCCTTGTGTATGTGACCAGCCTTAATTGCACATTCCTTTGAATAATGGTCCGATCCGTCGCAGTAATAGCAGCCATGCCGCTGCATCAGACCACCATAGCCCCGGCCATACTGCCTTTCCACGCCGAAATTAGAAGGAGCCCTCCCCGAGTCCCGTTCTATATGCTCTTCGCGTTCCGCCACTGTTTGCTTTGAGCTCTGGAAAGCTCGGAGTAATTCTTCATGAGCCACCTTTGCTTGCCGTTGAGAGACTGCCAACGCATCCCTTAGACTTGATATTTCACCATTAATCTCTTCAAGCCGCTCGTCCCGTCGCTCGACCTTGATGATCGGGAACTTGTCCGAGCGCTTAATCTCAACTTCGTCCGGTTCGTCCCAGGTCGACTCCGTTCCTTTATTTGCTAACCGCTCGGCCATCTTGACCAGCTCCTCGAGCTGTATCAGGTCCTCCTTGCGATAATCCACCGTGCCAGCTGGTGGCGGAACATTCGCCGCTGCTTGAGGTAAATCTTCTTTAATTAAGTTGCGTGTGTTAATCGCCATTCTCAAGGTTTCTGCAAAACCTCGGTCCAGGGTATCAAGGTAGCGTTTACACGCTTCCTTGTTAAGTATAATAGCTGGCGGTTGACGCAACTTTCGCACCAAAGCTGAGAATCGCATCCCAAATCGCTTGAGGCGGCCTTCCTCGGCGCGTTTAATCCCTTTATTCTCTCTGCACAAGCGTTCTAACTCCTCCAGGGTCCCATCTAAATCCTCCTTGACCTCTGGATACGCCTTGAGGACTGCTTTCTTGAAGTCCGTGTACGACGTTCCGGTCGTATACTCTGTCAGCGCTCTCCACATTTCCCTCTTCCTCGCCGGAAGGTAGCTGGTAAGCAATCTCTTCTTCTCATCATCGTCGGTAATTTGACCTAGCGTGATGATATCTTCAACCTGCTCCATAAAGTCCCGCAAGTCGTCCTTATCCTCTGTTACAAACTTCGGCACATTCGTCTCCCACGGCCTTGGAACTTTGAAACTCGCAACGCCGGTACCAGCCGGCGCTCCAGGGTTCACTTGAGCCATTATGGAAGTAAATTCAGGTGTAACTGGTCGGAGTAGGACCCGTAAATTGAAGGACTCGTCTGAGTCGTATTCAAAGGTGAATTCTTGATCAAATAAGGATTCCCCTCCAGTCGGTAACTCGTCCAGCGAGTCGTAGTCTTGAAGAGTGTCCTCGGTGTTGCCTGCAACGTCCAAAAACTCTTCCGCCGTCTTCTTCGTCAGGTACGCAGCTCGCCGCTGGTGTGTTCTCTGTCTAACTTCTTGTCGTCCGAGTTCAGCAGGCGTCTGCCCACGTCGTCGTCCCAAGAAATCGATTAAAAGTGGTTGTTCGCGACCAGCACGAACGATGTTGATGGATTTTCTGGATGAAACCCCTCGCGGTGGGCTCCAGATAAAGAGGTTAGGTTGATCCTCCTAGGTGTTCGGGGTTTCGGGTCGAAGTATACGACCAACAAGTCCAGAATAGAGCCTGTAGTGTAACGGGTTGTAAAAGGAATATAAAATTGAACTGAACCGAAATCTCCGTGTGCTTTAAAACTAAACCCAAAACTGCCGTTATAAACCGTTCCGTAGTCAAACCCAGAGAGCGTCCAGTCGAAACCCGTAGTATATTGTTCTTCTCTAGTTCTACTACATTGCTTTTATACCTACTCTAGTATTTGTCCAGAATAAACAAACTTGTCCTATACGCTGTGCTCCCCGGGACTTCTGACAATAGATTCCCATTGTGAGAAGCCTATTCCGAGTCATTCCTGTCCAGAGCTGTGCTTCTGTTGACACGGAGGCCTCGCAACGCGTGAAACACGTCGCGGAGTTCAAGTTTCAGCACGCGACGCGTCGGTCACGTGCGCACGTACTCGGGTCATTGTTCTCCATAATCGGCCGTGCTCCCTCATTCCACCTTATTCCTTGTTTTTCTCAAGTGAAATGTTTTCCCGTCCTTTACCGGCTTTTCGGGCCTTTTTCGGGCTTTTTTGGCCTTGTACAAGCTCACAAGCAAAATGTCAAAAGACTGATGTATAAGCCTCCCTAAGCCCTTATAAGCCAAAAGCAATTTTTGTGACATTACTGGGAGCTGAAAAAACTTACTGCCACAGGTCCATGACTCCTCCACCACTAGTACCTGGGGTGAAACTGTTTAAACTGTTTTAAACAGTTTGTTTACTGTTTGTCAGCCTGGGTAAACAAAACTAAAACAAAAACAGTTATAACTGTTTTAAACAGTTTAAAACAAAAACAGTTGGAGCCTTACGTAAGCTACATTGGGAAGACTGCTCGTTCGACCCGGGCGATGTCGCATTTACTTGCATCACGTTTCCCCCTAACTTTCATCCCCTTTGTCCCTTTCATTGTCTTTACTTGGTGGCCATTGTCGAGGAAATAGTTACGGGCCGGTCGTTCCGAGTAAATATGCATGTATTTGTCATTTGATACGAGAGTTCGCTGCTTGTTTCTAACCACCACGGTGCGACACGAGGGCTTCGCCAGCATCAACAGATTCGCAGTCAGACGCGCTTGGCTACTGGGTCCAATAATCGGTCGCGAATACAGGCCGTTAGTGGCGCAGCATTGGGCTCCCTGCCAATAGCCCCTGTCATTCCTTGCACTTCAGCATCTCGTCCTTCGCTTAATGGCCGTTGCGTCTCATTCATTTGCTGCTTAATCTCCTTCAACCTCATCCCCACTGCCGACCTCCAATAAGAATTTTCGCGAGGGGGACTATAGGAATAATGGAGCCGGAGGCAGCGAGGGCGACGGGTTGCATAGCAACGGGACGGGCGGAACATGGACCAACCTTCGACGGGTGCGCAAAGGTCATGGGGGAAGGGCCCCAGGACGCGCAAAGCCCCAGAGGAGGACGGGACAAGCACGAAGGTGGTGCTGATGGAATCATGGACAGGGACGGCAGGTGTGGGTGCTGAGGGTGTTTCGCAGGCATACCTCAGTCCCAAATCGGACGCGTATGCGATGGACGGGATATTCGCAGTGTCCTCTCACAGTCCATTTACAACGGCGTCATCTGGATGCTGCCGAACGACGGGGAGGACAGGAGAATACGGAATGGCAAGGCTTGCGCTTACTATGGTGTGTGGGCGGTCACTTATTTCTTCTGTTGGGACCTGCGTTGGCGAGGGCATCACTTGGGAATTTTGGTTCAGGTTCCCATTCTGGTCGCGCATGGACGCAATGGTCCTCTGCGCGAGGGGGAGTGTCGAGGAAATAGTTACGGGCCGGTCGTTCCGAGTAAATATGCATGTATTTGTCATTTGATACGAGAGTTCGCTGCTTGTTTCTAACCACCACGGTGCGACGCGAGGGCTTCGCCAGCATCAACAGCCATATATAGTTTTCGATGTTGTGGTCCACTGCTGTTGCAAATGCATTTGGATTTAGTCTGCCTAAAATGTTTGGACACTGACTTGAACGGCTGTGACGCGGTCTTGCAAAATAAAGCTCGGGGCCCAAATCTAGAGGCAACTTGCCATTAGTAAATTATCAGGATGTGTGACTACACTCTTATCTTCTTGGCTCTGAATCTCCTTTACAGTCAGTTTCGGGCCCATTGGCTAAGGCCGATCTATTCCGCAATTAGTCTTGGTTATTTGTTGGTTGGTTCAAGCACCGGATCCGAATGTCTGTAAAAATTTAGAGGGGTTCCCCGGGTCTATTTGCTTCAATAAAATACCTAACTCCCTTCATTTTTCCCTTGCAGCAGTGAAAAATTGCAAGTCCCCATGATCGATTGAACCTCGAACCCACGGTGCAGCCAGCACTGGATCCGAAGGTCAGTGAAAATTCAGAGAGGTCTCTAGTGACCCACCTACCTTCCCAACTCTGCTTCTCTCCTTTAAAACACGCACTTTACAACCTCACTGAACTCCAACGCTCGCCCTGTGATGTGACGGAGATGATTAGGCTGCCATCAATTTCAGCTTCGAACTGCGGTGCTGCCACCACTGACTCTGAGACTACGGAAAAATTCTATTATGTCACCAGGACCTTATTCAACCGAAGGAAATAACCAACTCACCTCTGAATATATTATTTCCGCATGCAGCGGCAGCTCCAAGCCACTATCAACTCACCCATCAACTGAACTTTGAACCCGCGGCCCTGAGTCTGAGACTACGGAAAAATTCTAGTATGTTCCCAGGACCTTATTCAACTGAAGGAAATAACCAGCTCACCTGTGAAATATTATTTCCACATGCAGCAATGGCTCCAAGCCACCATCAACTCAGCCATCAACTGTACTTTGAACCCACGGTGCTGCCACTGTGGGGCAGAAAACTCCGAAAAAATCCAGAGACACTCTGCCGATGTCTTTGAATGCCATCAAATATTTGGACCTCGACCATTGTTTCTGACCTTCAACTATTTCGAAGAGGACAATTTGGGGTGGTCAAAAAAAGGGGATTGAATGAATCACTGCAACGACATTACAAAGCGACCACTCCGGGATAGAAAATATCAAAGCAGAAGGTAAATTAGGTGGGGAATTCAAACAGGGGAGCAAGGCTGCAAGAGCCTGTTCTAAATGCCTATAAATGGCCGGGATCTCATTGAGCACACTCCCCACATCGGATTTATTGCAGGCATAGTTTTCGCATAAATTGAAAGCTCCATTCATAAGTGATTACTTGCGCATCTGGAGCTCCCCTTTCAGCTGAAGGGTGATGAATAGCTTTGTATTAATACTTATTGTAAATTGGAAACATGCAT
This sequence comes from Mycena sanguinolenta, assembly GCA_014462675.1. Taxonomy (NCBI): domain Eukaryota; kingdom Fungi; phylum Basidiomycota; class Agaricomycetes; order Agaricales; family Mycenaceae; genus Mycena; species Mycena sanguinolenta. The sequence goes on along the minus strand of JACAZH010000003.1, from coordinate 8,783,730 downwards.
AGTGTTTGTTCACGAGATCGCAGTCCCGAGCAAGCAAAGTATAAGAAAATTGTCATCAACCACCTGCTCCTCACTCAAGCAAACAGATCGCATCCGCCGAGAGAATCAGCCTTAAGTCCTAAATAAGAAATGCATATATGAGAGTGGTTTGATTCCATTTGCCGGGCAATGTTGCATTTATTTGCATCATGTTTCCTACTCTCATCCCCTTTGTCCCTTTCATTGTCTTTCCTTGATGGCCATATATAGTTTTTGATGTTGTGGTTCACTGCTGCAAACGCATTGCGATTCAGTCTGCCTAAAATGTTTGGACACCGACTTTACTCAGCTTGAACAGCTGTGATGCGGTCTTACAAAATAAGGCTCGGGGCCCAAATCTAGAGGAACTTGCCATTAGTAAACTATCAGGATGAGTGACTACACACAGAATATTGAGTATTTCGGGGGAAGCGGAGCGCAACTTGGAATGCTTGTGTGTTTGGTGCGCAAAAACGTGATCTGCTGATGGAAACATGTTAATCGGTCTCCGTGTGAGTGTGAGTATTGAAGTTAAAACAAAAAGAAAGAAATAAAGTACGAGTTACGCCACGCACACTGCGGTGGCCTCACCGAACAAGTTTTATATGTGGTGGCGGCGGTGCTACGAGAAGCCGTAGCCACTTCTTTCCCCATCCAGGGCACTCAGCGAACCTTGCTATTTCCCGGCTTTACAAGAGCTCTACCTGCACCAGTGCGTCGCATTCTCCAATGCCCAGCTTCTGCACGTCATAACCACGCGCATGACGGTCAATGGAGCTCCTGGACTGCGATGTGTCGTTGCCAATTTTGCGCGGCTGATGAAGCGAGGTATTTTTCCCGGTATCCAGTGGTTTATCGAGACCGGCCTTGAGGTGGAGTTGTCACATGTTTCCTCTGAGTCTCATGTTCCTCCTTCGGGTTTCCGCTCCTCTTCATGGCATGGTCTGGACGATATGTCAACTGCTGTCCTTCCTCAGCTTCTGACGTATCACGCAGAACAGGGATAAAGTAGCCGGCGCGCGATCGCATCGTGTTGCGAGCTTACAACCCGTGGTTTATGCCAGTGAGGATTTGATTGTACGACTTTGAAGTTGTCATTCAGAAGTGAAAACCGTTCAGACAGATGGTAAATGACGGTGAGAATTTTCGTCGTCCCGTCTATCCCACTACTTCCACCCGGGGGCGTGGACTGGCGTGAACGAAATCCCTGTAAATCTACATTTTCTCATCTTCTGTGAGCCACCTATGTCTTATGAGCGCAGCAGTGTTGCATCAAGAAGACTATTGAATTAGTGACATCCTCGCGAGTTCTGCCACTTCTTCGCCCCTCCAAAAGGCGGAACTGGCACTTGTAAATGAGCATCAATAAAGAGGTCAACATAGGTGTGACAGGGTGTCCGGTACAAGTTGTGTTTAGATCGTAATCTGCCCAACCACCGTGTACGTCCAAATTTGGTTTGTATTCCCAGCGACACACTGCCAAATCTGCAGCGGGTTGCGGTTCGCCTTGATTCCGTCCGTCAAATCCAGACACATGACTCCGTTCGCCGGCTGCGAGATGCTGAGCTCTATCTTGGGGGCGCTGGGGGCGCTGGGACCACCCCAGGACTGGTACGGCGACCCGTCTTCACCGCCATCTTCCGATTTATTGAGGACGACCTTCACCCCGTTGACGAGCTCACGGTTGGCCTCTCCGAGGGGAGCGACATCGAGCGCCCACTCGGAGCCGTCGGCGGGATTGGTCATACGGGGTCCACTGGTGAAGTACCATTTCTGTGTGGCAGAGCCGTTGCAGTCAAAGCTGTGAACCTCTCGGGTGAGCACGGACTGTGAATGACAGCGGCGAGACAACGTAATACGTACATGTCCGCTGCCGCGCCCACGACAAACGCTCCGCCCAGGACACCGACACACTTGGTCGTGTCACCATTGGGATGGATCGTGTATACGTTCTGCGTGGCACGGCCGGTCAGCTGGGTTGGCGCAGCTGCGGCGACAGAGACGAGAGCAAGAGCGAAAAAGGCGGTGAGCTGCATTCTGGAATGGGGGATAGAACGCTGCGTGAACATTGGCACACACTGCTGGCATTTATGCTTGAATTTGAACGGCTATGGCTGGCCGCTGCCAAGCTGGCGACGGGGACGTGAGAGAGCGTATATTACTTCGGTTGCAAGTCTGAAACATTCCCCGAACTAATATTAAGTCCCCGGATGGCATATCAGGAGAGGGTGGGAAGGCCATATCGGGAATCGGCCTTTCTTCTCCGGATGCCCTCCGAGCAAAATTTCTCCGGAAACGGTCCCAGGCCTTGTCTGGAGGTCAATTTTTCTCCGGACTCTCTATACTTATGTAGTGAGTAGTGTTGGCGGCCATTATGTGCTGATGGTACAGTGTAAGTGACCTTATCGCGGTGACAGAAAGTGAAGAGACATTTCTTAAATGCGCTTCCGTGCTAGTAGCTAGGCTCGTAACCAGCCTGCCTACGAAATAGCAACAATTGCGGCGAGCGCATTGCCGTAGGCAGGCTGGTACAACTCGGGGCGCTCGAAAGGGCGGGGCCGGAGGTTGAAATTTAAATGGTTTCCCACGCTAACTTTTGCGCGTAACTCGCGTAAAAGTGATGACACATACGCTTGGCACACTCGGCAATCATATTCCCACGCTCATCCTCCTTCAGCACTACCTTCAAAAGCACGGCAGTTCTGTGCACTGAATCGCAATTCTGAGGAGGCAGAATCCAAGTGATACATTTATAATTTGTTTATCCGACTCGAACAAAAAAAGCCGCTTCAAAATTGACTGAGAAATGAATATCTTTTGACACGCACGCTTAAATTTCAAACTCCGGCCCCGCCCTTTTGACGCCTCCCGAGTTGTACCAGCCTGTCTACGGCAACGTGCTCGCCACAAGGTTGCTATTCGTAGGCAGGCTGGTCACGAGCCTAGCTAGTAGCAAAGATGGAATGCTACGAATGCACTGGTGCACTCTACCGTTTCAAAGCTTTCCAAGATTCGGACTTTTAGGTCTGTTTCACAAGCATGCTGATGAAGTATGGCACAGGGCACTCGGGCATATAGTTGGAAGAGAAGTGATGCCAAGCGCGCGATATATATTTTATGATGGTAAACGGTCTTGGCGAGAGGTGGCAAGCGACACGCGTTATTTTCTCATCGGCCGAGTGGCTGAAATCAGGCATTTGAGTATGAGAATTACGGGTCGTATACGGCCGTATAGTAAACATACAGTCTCATATGGTTCTACTTACGGTGCCAGCCCGTAACCGTATTTGAACCGTATTATACGTATAACGGGACCCAGAAGATGTTGCGGTACGCTCGTATAACCGTAACAATAAACTGTATTGTACGGTTACGGGGGGAACTCTAGCTTTGCCGATGCAAGTGCCGCAAACTGCTGCTGCAACTAGTCAAACTGCCGCTGTACTGCTTTGCACTACCACTGACTGCCGCTACCAGGGTGTTTGGTCAAGCCTGTCTTGAGGTAGGTTCGGAACAAGCCTCTCTCCGCACCGGCAAGCCGGTAATTCTCGGAGAGAGGCTTGCTACAAACACAAAAAAACAAGGGGTGTGTTCAGAGAAGAATGATTACTCTCTCATTCATGATCCAATTCGCTTGGTGTAAGCTGATAATCTGTTCTTTAGATACTACCACAGACATCTACCTATTCACTTTTGGGAAATTTTATGTAGTTCATCTAGTACATCAAGACCTTTGTCGCCAAACTTTCCCATCAATTTCGGTCAGACGCTTGCAGCTTTCGTCTATTTCCCTCGATTTTACGGGCTCGATCCATGTGGTGGGCTAATCAAAACAGGTCAGTCCGTCAGAAAGAATTGTTGCGTGGTACGACTTAGAGAAATAAGAGTTTTGACTCAGATTTTTCACTAAAAAGTCACGCCAAGTAAAGATTATTTCAGTATTGGGGCAACTGCCCAACGGTGTGGTTATTCAAAACATAATACTCTAATTTACACTTGGAAGTATGTAGTAGCGAGTGGCAAATACTTCGGGCTAGAGTTTGCGAAAATCTAGAAAGAAGGAAAGTCAGCAAGGTGGAGAGAAAAAGAGGGAGGTACTCATGTCAAGAGAAAAACTTCGAGCACTGCTGGCCAACCAAAGAGGCTTGGATGGGGTGCGATTGAGGCAGCGAAAGTACGATATTGAATTCACGAATCACGACACGTGCCGCCCAACCCAGGTAGAATCTTCCGTTCGCTTGGGCACCGTTGAATGCAGTGGTGAACAAAAAGATGAATCCCCACTCCTCAACCTATGGATCCCACGGGAGTCGAACCCATGCACGGAGAGCATTCACACTTGCGAACAATCTTGACCTTGATGGTTGATGCTCGGTGGCCAACAGATCCCCGAATTCCTTGCTGCAGGTTGTTTTCTTCCTTGACTATGGACAGCGCAAATATGAGCGTTGAACATGCAAGAGGTAAGCACAGGTAAGAAGCTCAGACGGTCAGAATCAAAACTTGAATACTGAACTCACGACGACAAGGTGGAACTTCCGACCTCCATTCGCAGGGTTGTAGCAGTAAATGCGTTTAACGAGTTCGCTGGACAAGAAAAAGCGCGGTTGCGAGCCACTTATGGATCCCACGGGACTTGAACCCGTGCACGCAGAGCATTTTGATATCCAAACAGCAATACCGCGTGGTTGGTGCTCGCTGGCCAACAGATCCCTCGAATTTGAAGCTGCGCATCGGTGGGTTTCCTTCTTGCCCATGAACGAGTGTATATAAGCCGTCAATATTTCAATGTCGAACATGCAGAAGGGACGAACACCGGTAGCGGTGGGCACCACCAGCTGACCACAAGAAGAATATTCAGCTTCGCAGGAGGGTAGCCAAGATCAAGCGCTTCGTCATTGTTCCGAGTCGCAGCTAAGCGCTGCAGCAAAAAATACTATCAATGGTTGCTCGCCATGGATCTCATGGGAGTTGAACCCACACACGAAGAGCATTTGCATGACCTTCGAGCCAGCATTGCATGGTTGACGCTCCGTGGTCAACAGATCCCTTCCATTGCTTGCGGTGAGTTGGTTCTTTTCTTCGGAGTACATAGTTAAATACTTGTGCAGGTGTAAACGACGCCCCTAGAGGCGAGATTAGTGAAAAGACGTGTGCACATGGACCCGACGGTTAGAAGCGCAACAACGATAGAACTCACGACGGCGCAACCCAAGTGGAATCTTCCACTCGCAGGTTCCCAGACTGGAAGGTTTGCAGGAAAAAAGAGAATGAAGTGGCGCAGACAGAATGGGTCCCACGGAATCGAACTGTTAAAGTAACCGGCCTGAATCGACTGCCGCGAGACCAGAATTCCAGTGCAAACCAAAAGAACGTTTGTCGCCCAAGTATAAAACCGTACGACCGCGTCAAACGAGTGAGAAAAAGGTCCATCCAACCCGTCCACCTATATACCCGCCATGCCGAATTCCGGCATCCCACGCCCACATGCTGATCTGCGCGACCTCGCGCGCGCCGAAAATCCACATGCGCTAACACGAACTTGTGTACGCAGAGCATTTTGATACCCATACAGCAATACCTGTGGTTGGTGCTCGGTGGCCAACAGATCCCTCGAATTTGAAGCTGCGAATCAGTGGGTTTGTTTCTTGCCCATGAGCGAGTGTATATAAGCCGTGAATGTTGACCGTTGAACACGCAGAGATACCGAGGACTAGTAGTGGGCACTGCCAGCTGACCACAAGAACCCATAGTCGAATGTTCAGCTTCGGAGGAGGGTAACTCGGATCAAGCCCCTGAAGGACGCTGCTAGCACCAAAACAAAAACAGCCCAGAAGCCGGAACGGAAAGGTGAATGTTGAGCTTGAGTCAAGGGTGGCTGAGATCATTCTTGATTGGTTCTTCGAGTAGCAGCTAAGCGTTGCAGCAAAAATATTCCGGATTACTGGCCCATGGATCCCATGGGAATTGAACCCATGCGGGCAGAGCATTTGCATGTCCTCAGATCGCTCTTGCGCCACATTTGATGCTCAGCGCTCAGTGGCCAACAGGTCCTTGGACTTGGCAGCGAGCCGCATCTTTGGAGTATGTGAATACGAGTCTGCAGCAGGCGGCATCATGATCATCGGCGGTCAAGTTATCGCAAGGGCAGCTTGGAACAGTGAAGCTGAGTCGCACGAGGGGTTGCCGGCGGATGCTGTGCAGTGGACTGCGGGACATTGGACTCGGATTTTCGCAGCAGAACGTCATGTCTGCTGGTCTCCAGACTTGCATTTTGACACCAAGCAGCAGGACCAAGTGGTTTATGCTCGCCAACAGACCCATCCCACGTCCAACGTTCAACCACGAGTCGGCTTTTTCCTTCCCTGCCTCGAGTCGGTTCTCGGTCCTCACATATGCACAGTTGAACATGCAGGTATGTGTGCAGCAGACACTCGAATATTGAACTCGCAACGTCGACGAGGGTGGCCCAGGTAGAAACTTCGCTTCGGATGTTTAGAAGGTGACAGAACGAACGGTTCGCTTGTAAAGTTCGTGCGCCCCCAAAAAACATTTGACAAGCGTGCCATGTATGAATCCGCCGGGAGTCGGACCCGTGCACCAAGAGCATCCGAGTGAGGTTGACGCTCCGTGGGCAAGAGATCCATGGAATTGCCTGCCGCGAGCGGGTCCTGTTGTTGTCTATAAGCCGCATGCACAAGGGTCTTGGAAGAGGGCCCGGATAACGAAGACCAGTAGCAGTCAGCACTGCCAATTGACGACTGGCACCGAAACTTCAATCGGGCTTGAGACGAGCATCGCCAAGATCGACCTTGGTTGGTTCTCCCAGTCACAGCCGAGCGCTGCAGCAAAAAACATGGTGACGCCAGACCCTGGATCCCACGGGAATCGAACCCGCATAGAGCATTTACATTTTCACGTCATATCGCCCATATCTAATGGTTGATGCTCAGTAGCCAACAGATCCCTTGAATTTTAGCGGCGAGTTGGTCCTTTTCTTCGTCACTTTAGAGCCTGTGAATACGAGTCTGCTGGCAGCCTGCAAGCAGTGGCGTTATTAGTCTTATCGCAAGGGAACTCTTGGAACTTGCTTTGAACAGTGAAAGCGAGTCGCCGCGCGGGTCCTCTCGGATGCCACGAGCGGGCGTCATTGTCCAGTCGTTTTGCGAATGAAGCACGACACCGCCACGAAACCACATTGCTGGCCATGTGGCTGTGTGCTGAGGAGGGCGGGGTTGCGAGACGGTGGGCGTCAGAAAGGGACGCTGATGCTTACCACGTCATCAAATTTGACTCATTGATGACACCGTGACAAAGGATCTCGGTCCGACCGTTACCCGAGAGCCGGGTAACTCTAGTGTTGACGCCGCAAACACCGCACCGCCTTCATCCTCTTTGCTTTGCTCTCTCGACGCTGCACGACTCGACACACAACTTCTTAGGACTACTGAAATAAACAGGGGGGCGGCATGAACCCACCACCGCCGTCTGCCCCGGCAGCCGCCGTGTCTCAGGACAACGCCACCGCCGACATGTCCTTCACCCAGGCGCTTAGCAGCACCACCCCCGACGACGCCACCATCGACATCTTCGTCGCGGCCCAGCGCGGCGACACCACCACCATCCGCGTCCTGCACGACTCCGGTGCCTTCACCCTCGCCACCTCCCGCGAGCCCACTAGACCGCTATCAATGCATGCCGCCTCGTCGCCGAAGCCGACGCGCTGAGCTGACCACACTCCTCGGAGCATTTTAAAAACTAGTCCTTCAAGATTGTGGGGACTGCCCCCAATGGAAAATGACGCTTTCTAGCTCATAAACTTTATCAACGCTGGGCATTTGCCGTTCGCGAACATGCAAACCGGCCCATCATCGCGATGTGCCTAATCGTTCCTCAACCCCGGATGTCTGTGGACGACGAACCACATCGAATTTCCCTTCGCAGTACTTGTTGGACTTCAGGACATCGTAATCTGGATTGCTCCACTGTTGATCACAAACTGTGCGAACTACACAAGCTACTGGCGCAATATTTTACGCGTATAAGTCGCAAGTAACGGCCCTATCTTGAAGGTGGGGCCAACCAGCCTCTTCTCGCCTATCCGGCTCCTTTTGTTCTCTGGGTTTATCACAAGCGTCTAGACAAGCGCCAATCGCGTCGTCTTTGACAGCTGCCTATCAGCTGTCCGCTTTTCCATGGAACACTTCTTGACCGCACACACTCCTAACCTGGACGCTTGAAAGTGGAGCCAACTCTGCATTTTCTTGCCTATACAGCTCCGTTGCTCTCGGCGCTTATTACAGGCGTCTAGCCAGGCGCCAATCGCGTCGTCTTTGACAACTGCTCGCTTTTCTATGGAACACTCTTTGACCGCACACACTCCCAACCCGGACAACTGGCTTAGTACTCCGTGTACTTGTCTTTTCCAGGAATTGGCCATAGCAAACGGCCGCAACTGGACCTGCTCATGCGATCTGCTTGAGTAGTGCTGGATTAGCACCCACATTTGACACAGGCTGTATGTTTTATGGACAGGTCCATTGCACCGCTGTGGCTTCGCGCACGCGGCCAACTGGAACTGGCACTGGAACCGAATCATTCAGAACATACCAGTCACTGCGTTTAAAAAAAGGCGGCCCAAGACACCGAACATCGGTCATCGTTATCTAGCATCGGCTAAGGCGTCGGCTAGACGTGTCTTGATGTGTCGAG